>OY979727.1:12223701-13472080 GCA_963855995.1 Muricea muricata
AAATTCAAGGATAAAATCCACAACCACGGCAGGCGGCAGCAAAGTTTGAATTAGAGTATGAAAATCTATATGCAAATTTCCTTTTCAAAAAAGCAAAGGAAATCTGGCTCTAAAAGGTGGAAACACAGCTAGCAAAAGCAAAAATTACATCAGTTTTACAATGAATTTGATACAATGCCCATTGAATTCTGAACTTTTAATGTAGAAGTGTAATTATTAGAGTTATGCTAAATATCCTTATGACCATATCTCGACTAGTAAAATACGTAAGAAAGAGATTATTTATGACATCCAACCTTTAATGTAAATTAAAAACACTTTTAAGGAATTGAAAGGTTTAAAAACTAAACGAAAGTGGTCTAAAACTCCTTGAAAACATCCGTAACTGATAATTAATTGCTGTCATCAGTAATTCAATAATTCACTCACCTGTCGTCCATTGTCCGTGAAGATTCGAAATAATCGTGGACCGAACACACAACGGTATGCTTCACTCATTCTTATATAAGTCAAAGTGCTTGCTAAAACCTTTCACAATGCACAAATACAGTTTTGTACTAAACGAGAAACAGAAAGCTAAAACAACAAAACAAAACCTAAATCGAAACGAAAAACTCTAGAGGGTAACATATTAGAATTCGTTAACCGCTGAATTATTAACGCTGGCTCGTACTTTTGAGATTGGAAAAGAACCAAATATACAAAACTTTTTTCGTGCAAAAAACTGAAAAAAGTCTATTTTAAACGAAATTTTGCATCATTTGAGGTAAGTTCCTGTTGAAATTATCGTAGTACAATGTATCCGTATATAGTTATAACATTTAAGTAAGCATTTTTGAAAAAGAAGCGCAGAATAAGATGTGTAAGTTTTTTCAAACTATAAATGTTTCCAGTGTCGGTAGGAAATCAAAAATACAAAAGCAAACGAAAATATATCAGTGCAGCATAATTTTTTTGTCGAAGGTTTATCATTAAAATATAACAAATACTGACAAGTCTAATGAAGATTTATCACCATTTAGGATTTCTGAAGGGTTTCTGTTACCTTACTTCAAACCTCCATCAATTTTTTTCCTTGCTCCACTGCAACTTGGAAAATGTCCAGCACATGTTCGAGTGCTGGTTGTCTGTCATTCTTCACCCCAAACCACGCAAGTCACGCCAAACAGTGGCTGCAGAAAAGCAACCAGTTAACATTGGTATGCTTCGCTTGTCTGGTCGAGATAGTCGAGAACAAAAACGAACCTTCGGTCAAGAAGACAAAAACCCTTCAAGAACTACTAAAACTTGTCTCAAACGAGGGAATACTGACGCTTTTGACTGAAAATGAAAACGTGTGTGTACATCTGCTGAAATGCCTTTGGGACTTGATGGAGTACGAGGAAAACAAACTAACTCAAAATATCACGGTAATCGAGATCATTCATCGACTCTGCTGTGCCTTGAAGTCGGAATCATTCGTGGAGAAAGTGATGGAGAAGCTCGCAACGAATTTGGTATCGACTGAGAATGTCAAAAAGGCCTTTCCTCATCTGGATCTTTTGGGTAAGCTTATTCAAAGCATCCCAGCTCTGACGGGAAACCTATTCCGAAAGAGGGTTAATCTTGTTAACACCTTGGGAAAGTGGACCAGTTTCCCGGACGAAGGTACAAGAAGCTCGCTATTTTTCATCCTAACGCATTTTTACCGCTTCCCGGAAGGCTGCGCAGAAATCTCGCGGGAAGTAACGGATTTGGTCTTCCGTGAATGTTGCGAGGTACTGACCACGGCCACTTCAAAAGAACTCCAGATCAACTCGATCGCCTTGCTGCAAAGTTTGACCACTAAGGAAAACTTTAGCGGCATGTCAAAGGCAATCACGTCTAATATGGACAGCATAATGACTTGTTTAAAAAAAGCGTTTCTGTCTAGGGTCGAACTCGTACAGACCATTGCAACGGGATGCCTCAATAACCTGGTTCAATTTGATAAAAACATGATCAGCACAGATCTACCAGGCTTTGTATTTGAGGTTTTCACTTCCAAGAACGTCGCATTGTTATCCCTTGGACTGCAGACTGTTTCCCGTCTTTTGGACGATCAACACATGTACACCAAGGGGCACGTGGTATATGGCTTTGACGCGATGCTCTCTACCTTGCTGGAAGCGGCCGATACGAAAAGCATCAAAGTGCTGAGACAAGGTTTGGAAGTGTTACGGAAGATGTTTGAGAATTGTCCTGAGGAGTTGGTGTTGTTGTCCAGTCAGACGGTGCTGAAGAAGTGTTTGCTCGCCATTTCAAAAGGGTTATCTACTTGTGATGATAACGTGATTCTCCGAGCAACTTCTTGTTTAGCGGAGGTGTTGGATATACGACATTACGGATGTGATGTGCCGTGTGGTCAGTTAGGAGAGATGGTAGAAGTAGTTGTCGCAAGATTGGAAAAAATTTGCAGCAGTTCTGGTCATTGGAGTCGAGTCGAAACTAAGGGTAAGTATTAAGAGCCGAAAAGGGAGAGACATGAATGAACAGAATGGAGAGTGGGAGAAACATGAATGAACAAAGAGAAGTTAAGGAGAAAAAAAAAAGAATATCAAACAGAGACCTAAAAAGAAACTGTATTTCTATGTTATTAGATCTGAAGTCATCAACAATTGCAGAAATATTAAAAGTGATTAACAAATCTCTTGACTTGGTTGTATCCAGCAGAAGTAAACCTCTGTCCATAGAGGTCTTACTAGCATCCACAGAAGAATCATTGATGCAAGAAGTAGAGAAGTTCCTCAATAATCTCATGAAGCTTTGTGATCAGATCTGCATCCCGAACGTGATTTCCAATCTACGAAATCTTTATGACACGGCAGTTCCAGAAATTTTCTTCAAAATTCTCAACAAACTTCTGCACACGTGCCCTGCGGATTCTAATGAAATGGCCAAGAAATTTGTGTCTTCGTGTTTCATTCGGATATCGTTGGAAACTAAAGCACAGCATCCCGAGAAAGCTTCTTCCGCAAGCGTTAACCATGCTGTGAATGAGTTTCTGGAGACATTATGTTGCTTTCTTCTTTCCAAAGATGTACGTGGATACGCAAAGAATTTATTAATTTCATCTCTACCTAGAGTGAGTGGTACAGCACAAGAATTATTGCAAGTGTTGAAACAGAATAACTTGCAAGATGAGGCACTCAGAAACACTCAAGAATGTATACTAGTATTATACTACCTGTCTTACGGCAATGGCGACCGATTAACTCCCAGAGGTCAACTCTTGCACGCTTTAAGTACGTTCCTAGTCCTTAACCCGACATGTTACTGTGACAGCTCGGTTGTTGTTCTACGTTGCTTAACTCCTCTGTATATAAAAGAGCTTCATCGAGAGAATAAACCTCTGGATAGTTCGCCACTTTCAGTCAATGCACAAAGAATCCTTGGCGAAGCACTTCTTAGAAACATTGAGAAATTGAGCGCGTTGCATTTCCACGATTTAGCGTTACTAGAATGGGCGATGGTCTGTCAAAACGTTCACCCCGATCTACGGAAAGAAATTATAAAGCTATGGTTTAGTCATGGAGGTAGGAGTGATATCAGGGAACAAGAGATGTCATTTTGGAGAAAAATGGTGGATGATAATCCAAGAACATTGTTAATGTTGGTCTCTATTGTAAGCACGGCTGATGCACATGCTCAAGTCGTCATACTCAAAGTAATACAACATGTTCTAGAATCGTGCCGTTTTGAGATGATCAAGCAGGTCCTTCCAGAACTCAAACGTGCTTTACCGAAATTATTTCTAAATCAGGCGGTCGAACCTTTACCAAGTGAGAACATGGAAAACATAGTGAGGTTACTATGTTTGCTCGTGACCAATGGTGTAAGAGAAGCATTAGACGAGGAGGATATCAAACTAGCCTACCACGTGGTTAATTTTCTCACTCACCAAGCTAGCTCGTCTGGGCTTAAAGTTGGATGCTTGAATTTTTTAAATGCAAGTGTAGTCCAAGATACAAAGAATGGATCTGATAAAGTTCTCTCATTCTTGCTAAACCACCAGGAATACAACAGCTTTCTTGAAAAAGCCATTCGATCATTTCAGTGCGGGACAGAAGTTAACCGCACCCAACAAAGCTCCATTCTTGCAGCGGTACTAATATCCATCAGTCATCTAGTACGCCTGCAAAATAATTTCAGTATTTCAACCAAGAATGTTATAAGTGTAAACATCGATGCTGTTTTACCGTTGTTGTGTCATAGCTCAAGGCCCTTATTACAATTTGCTGCAAATGTATTCTGGGAAAGCGTGTTGAAGTGCTTAGAATCAACCAAGATTTTCGAAACGAATTTGAGTTTGTTTTCCGAAGAGACAAGTAGATCTGGAAGGAACATCATCAAGAATGCGGACAGTTCTTCCAAGATAAAAATAAGTAAGCTTCATGTGAGGATGATTCTTGTTTACCTCCAGAATTCGCTATTTCATGTCAACGCGTTGATCAAGATGACCGCTCTAAGATGTTTGGAGGCATTATTCTCATTGGAGGAATACGTAGATCTTATTCAAGAACCGTGGAATACGATGATGCTTCGTGAATGTAAAGACATTAGTTCGCCTGCCAGCTTGGGGTTTACCATGCGGCTTTACTCGCTGTTTCTTCGTCACAATCGATTAAAAACCTTAACGACAGAGCTCCCGATTGGCGACCTTGTCAAAGCAGTCCTAGAGCCAATCGATCACGATGGGAATGCCGAGGTGGACCTATTCCCGGATATGTATGTGTCAGCACTACCGAGATTCTTCAACGAGGTGGTTCGGTGTAGCCCTGAATTAATGACCGGAGAAGAGAAGTCGAAATTACAAAAGCACGTGAAACAATTACTTGGGGACTATGGCATGGGCAAAGATGGAGAACATGAAAAACAGTTTGTTTATCTCCAAGAGATGTTAGTCCATGATGAATTGATTCGTGGAAATATGCGCAACATTCGGAATTCTCTGAATGGACTCTTGACAATTCTAAAGCAATGTTAGGCTTGCCCTCGTTGCAATACTAGAAGTATACGAGGCAGCTGAGCTTATTACTACAAGATAGGCAAAGAAATTCGGTGCATGAAATACTGGCACATGTCTTCAATGACTCTTAAGACAAACAATGATTGGTTGCACTTAGCAATAGCTGCTTGTAAAAGGGAAAAGGTCACCACGTTGGATTAGCTATTTATATTTGTTATAATTATCTTCACATTAATATATATGGTAAATAGAAAAATATTCATTATGTACGTACAATATCTTGCAAAGTATCTTTATAACAACGTGTAAACTAACTTCAAATATTTACCTAATATACCTTACGTTAAAATCAATCCTTTCATAAATTGTAACCTTTGAATCAGTCACTTGAAATATTACCGAATTGTGTGAAAAATGCCTAGTTAAGAGCGATATTTACTTAATTACAATTTAATTGACCACTGTCATTCGCACCACGATGAAACTGGCAATTGGCAATGAAACCTCATTATCTGTAAAAAGCATTTGACGAGCATCATACAATCATTCTCAAAATTAAAAAAACAAAATGATTGTTTTAATCATAACATTACTTGTCAGATGCTGTTGACAAATCTGAATGTTTTAGTGCTTATGTACAGAATCTTAGATGTGAAGACAGCAGTAATTGTGAACTAAATTGATTCTCCTATAATTGACTGTCTTTTCTATTCCTCATATACTTTACACATTTGTGAATAGACATTTTGAGTCAGCTGTTCTACGTCGCTCCCTTCCAGGCCCTCAGTTGGGACTTCGGGTAAAATGGTGATGTCTATTGTCCCTAGAAGACCAAATATTATTGTCAAGCAATGTTTGCAGCATTTATGATAAATAAAGTTTAATTTAAAAAAAATGTCTAAGGAATAGGGAGGGGTGTACCTCTGCAGGCATCTCAAGAAAGGGAGGGACATTTATAATTTCCTCTGTAGGGCATAGGGAACATTTCTAGAAAATCTTCCAGAATTATATTGACAAATCTGACACATTAGGGAGCATAAATTATCTTGTAATTTACCTGTGGTAAACCGTCTTTCGCAAAAATTAACAATGTGTCCGTAACTTGAAAAAACCACAGGCAAAACTGGCAGCTAAATAAAGACAAGCTACCATAATTAGGATCTTTCTCGGTATTTATGGTCAAAATACATTCATCCCACTTACTTGTGTCTGCTGCGCCAAATGAAATGCACCTTTCTTAAATGGAAGCAACTTACTACCCATGTGTCTTGTGCCTTCAGGAAATATCCATAAATTGAACTAGAAGGAATAAATGCATTTGGATTCATCTGATTCATTGCTTACATAGTTAAGGATTGGAGTTGTGGGCTCCCAGGTCCACAAAATATACCTAACATTAGACAATCACAACCTTGAAACCAAATTTCCATATGATAATGCAGCATCTATGCTAAATGCTTGTAATTGGCATTATAATAATGAGTAAAGAAATTACGATAATTGTGTTTGACATGATAGAAATTTAAAAGATGATGTTGAACTAATAATGAATGAACTGAGATTCATGTTTGGCACAATAAAATTTCACAGATGAATATGCCCCAAACCCACTTATCGAGCTCATTATGTCATTGCGAGCAACTTGTGTCACTTCAATTCCAATGGTATTTAGTGTCTGAAACACACTGGGTGGCAATACAGTGCACAATTCGACAACAGTTGAAGGTCATAACACACAGGACAACACTTGCTTGCACGTGAAGGGCACATGACCCAAGCTTGCGTCATACCCCATGTGTCCTCTTTTACACACCCACCAACATAACTGATACTTGATGTAACAAATTATTACCTTC
Organism: Muricea muricata; assembly: GCA_963855995.1. Classification (NCBI taxonomy): domain Eukaryota; kingdom Metazoa; phylum Cnidaria; class Anthozoa; order Malacalcyonacea; family Plexauridae; genus Muricea; species Muricea muricata. Next base: position 12,230,545 of record OY979727.1, read on the forward strand.
TCTTTTTTAATTTGTTCAGCAGCTTTTTTCATCGTGTTCATCGCCTCGCTATGGCGATTCCGATCAACAAAAAAGACCCCACAAACCCAAAACATGAATCCAATAAATGGCACGTACAATGAATCCTTTTTGACCATGACTGTCGTCTTCGGTGGCATAAAATTGGGGACAACATTCATGTCAAAAGACGATTGATGATTCGAAACTATAATATAATTTGAATCCTTTTTATAATTCTCTAGTCCTTTCACGTTATATTTAATACCCAAAAGCTTCTGCGTCCAATTCAGAAACCTGCTAGCTCTGTGGACGTTATTTTTTGATCCTGGACTCCACAGTGACAACCCAATAACAAGAGAACTGATGGTAAAATAATATATCATAAGAAACACGCATTTAATATAAAAACGACACGTAGACGATACAGCGTAAGCTAGCAAGACAAGAGCTATAATATAAATCCATAAAGATGCCAAGTAAGACGGCACCAACCAAGACCCGTGACCGGCCATATTTTTGATGCAAACACAGATCACAGAATAGACACTGATCGATGTATACTATTATCCATTATTCACCCTATGCCGGTCAATAGTCTTGTTCAAAGGTCGATTAGGAAATCATATCATACGATTCGTATTCTTAAAGGTAGGTTACAGTCGCTAATGTAAACAAACGCTTTGTTTACATTTTGAGCTGTTATATTCGTAAAATTTGATTAAACTGAATATCTGACACGTTTTGGGTTTGCTATGCTCCTAATGGAATATAAACGAGCGTTTCAATAAATTCAATTCAAAAAAGTTTTTAAAAACGCAAAATTTGGACAATGTGGTCCACATTTGTTATGAGCAGATTGGATGCGCAGAAGCGACTGTAACCTATCTTTAATGTCCTTAATCTATAAATGTCTAATCCAATCTCCACTCCATAGACTATCGCACCATCAACTATTTCATTCTTCAGTTGCTATTCCTAGGCCATCTTTCTGTGCAACCACTCTACAGCGCTCAAAATTTCATCAACGTTTGTTCGACGAAGAAAAGTCAGTAAGATCTGAAACCGAGGCAATTTTTGTTAAAAACGATTTGTTCTAAAAACAATTTGTTCTAAATTACAGTAACAGCATAAACTTTCCCGCTTGAAGAAGCTTTGCGTATCTGGCTCTTTTGTAATCAGGCCCGGCCAGGGGGGGGGGGGATACGAGGATACCATAATACCTGATAATTTTGCGTCAGATAACTAAAATACCTAAATTGGTTACAAACATGCATACTAATTAATATCCAAAATATCGGGTAATGAACACTTGTCGTTGCATCATTGATATTAGAAAGGGGAATGGATTGGCAACGCTGTTCAATACTATACAAGATCTTCGGTTCAGTTACTTTGAATAAACCGGACACAAACATTGCACAACTCGCTATGGTAATTATGCGCATAAACGAAATTGAGTTCATGAGCATAATTACCATACATGTTGGACAATGTTTGCTTCCGGTGTGCTCAACTGAAGATAAAATATAGATAACAAAAGAGTTGCCAATCCATCCTTTTTCTAATATCTATGGTTGCATACCTAAATATAGCCTGTTCACAGACCTAACTCTAAAAGAGTAATGTCTGTTAAGACTTGAAGCATTGCTTGTCCTGGCCGAGAGAAGAATGAGAACGAAATTAAGTTAAATATGCTAGTTATTCTTGGTTTACATTGCAAATATTTGCTTCTAGTGCAATTTATCGCAGAGAGTTTTTAAAGGAAAAGTGGACACGCTAACTTTAAAGCAAATTGAAAATTTTCTTCCAAAAAACGCCATTTTAAGTACATTAATTGTGTATTATATCATAATATTGCATAAATTAATTCTTCAAAACCTGAGATTTAATTTATGCATGGACAAGAAATCTTCCAAGCATTCACAGACCTTAATCATTCCGATTTAGGTCTGTGCACAGGCTAACCTGAATAAGATACCACTGACATGCCCACAATTACGATGTAGATTACGGTATACCTTAAATAAAATACTCGGGATACTGGAAAACCCAAAACCCCTGGCCAGGCTAATTATTGTTTTTATACATTATACATGCGCAAAATATGAGAACTTGTAACAAGTTTGTCAACAAAGTTTGAACAACCTGTGTACGCACTTGTTACAACACAGCTTGTGCGATTCTTTTCGCGTGCATGAATGGACCCTTAACCTTTTAGACGAAAGTTTGAAAAAAATCGAAACAGGAAAAAATATTAGCACAGCTTGAAAGAGCATCCTAAACTTAGTAAAATTGCAAAGTTTGGTTGTAAAATGTTGTAAACTATAGAAAATGTAGCCTTGCGAAGTTGGCAAATTTTCTTTAGTTTTGTATTATCTTTGAGAAATGAATACCAAGGGTATCAACCGGGTATTATTTTCCACCCGTAATACAAACGTATACAAAATTTGCCAAATTCACAAGGCTATATTTTCCATATTTTAGAACATTTCACAACCAAACTTTGCAATTTTACTAAGTTTAGGATGCTCTTTCAAGATGTGGTAATATTTTTGCCTGTTTCGAATTTTTTTTCAAAATTTCGTCTAAAAGATTAAAGGTCCATTACATCCAAAGGCAGTTCACTTGCCTGCTGCTCGATGGCGACATCTTGTTCACGTTTGCACTTCAACATTTCCAATGTCAGAGTCCGTACTTTGTTCACAAACCAACTATCGTGATAAGAATTAAACTAGTTACTTCAAATCCCCAGAGCTTTATGCTAGTTTTGAGTGCTGTATAGACCCATCACACTGACATGATAATCCTTAAAAATTAATTGTCCTCCACGTGCTTCTCAGAAATGCAATGCAAGAAAAGCATGAAGCTTTACGAACCAAATGGTTCAAATGAAGTAGGGGCTCTCACATAACATTAATATTACATAGCATTTAATCAAAATTTACGTTATTTAGCATTTGTATCGCTGGTGTCATCATAGATAGCCCATAGAACGCTGCGTGTTTTTATTCGGCTGTTTTCGGAACGGTTTTTGCCAAAAGCCAATCAGCTTTTCAATTGCTGTTTAAAAAAATGACGACACAGGCGACTGGGTGACCCCAGGATAGTTTTAAAAATATTTTGACAAAAACCCGAAAAACATTTGCTTTTTTAGCCGGTTTAACAAATATTTTTGAACTTAAAACTTTCAGAGAGTGTAAAAAAACTATCATGGTTTAACATAATGTAATTTTTGAACGGTTTTTGTTTGTAATTTGCGAAGTATTCATAGTTTAGCGAACGTTGTCGTATTATTTACGCTAAAAACTTGCCAACCTTGTCATTATATTAAACCAATGAGTCGCGAGCGCCACGCGAATAAAAACACGCAGCGTTCTCTGGGCTACGTATGGTGTCATTGCTTTTTGTGCCTTTCTGGGAGCTGTCAAAGTGTTTATGAAACAAATTTTGTCCAACATTTTGATGGTTGTATTGGAAAGATCGGATAAAATAACAATATAGCTTCTCTTGTAGAATTTTTTAACTCCGTTCCTCGTCAAGATGGTCAACTTTTTATATGCAAATAACACAACCACCGACGTCATACTGTATAATGAGTGACTGTTAGATTGCTTATTTTGTGGCATATAACAATGAAAAATGACTAAAACTACACTTGCATGTGTGTATCTGGGTATTTAAGTGTTATATCTTGAGTACTTTTTAAATTAATGCATTGTGCTAGATTATGCACAATGACGTCACTGGCTGTGTTATTTTCAAATTAGATAAAATTGAATATCTCGAAAAGTAAGGCAGTTATAAAAATTCTATATCAAACACGTTATACGGTGATTTCAACTGATCTTTTTAATGCAATAAAAAAATTGTGGGGGAAAATTTCGTTTCATAAACACTTTAAATAAAGAACCATCCGCGGTGAAAAGAACTGATCCCCGAAGCCCAGTGTAACGTCACGTATAAATATATCTGAGAGAATATTTGAATACCGTTTGATTTCCTCCGCTAAGCCACTCCGTTCGCGATCATTTGTGAATGACTTTGGTCGCCACAGGATCATTTGGCAAGCAGTGGCAGCCATAGAGATGTGAGGTCTGTCATTGGGATGCCGGTGCAGTAGCTCTCTGACAAGACATTGGACAGCTACTGGCACGCTAAACACAAAGATTTAGAATAATAAAGACATACGACTCCTGCTAATGATGAACAAAGGCTTTGAAATACAAACCCCTCCAATTGAGAAAGATCTCCGACATCATAAGATCCTTTGTCCACTGTGTCATCTTGAAACGGATGATCTTGGCCAAACATCTCGTAAGCAAGTGCTCCTGCTGCCCATTCTAACCAAATCGGAGCATAAACTATCAATGAACTCATTTACGAAGAAGTACAACAACAAACAACAACAACCACTCGGCTCAATAATATATCAGTATATACCGTCAGATTTCCTGTAGTTAATTTCTTTATCCGGTCCAGGTTCTGCACAATACACCTGATGATTTCAAACAAAATACGCGCTGCTTGAATTTGCAACAATTGCTCTCAAATGCATCACCAAAGATGAAAAAGATAAAAGATCATGCATGGGTGCACTAATCACGGGCTAGTGCTACACACATTTACCAAAAGGTTCACCTTTAAGGTCTTGGTCAACAGTTGTGCAAGAGGGGGTGTGTGTGTGTGCATGAAGAGAAAAATATTTACTCCAATTTTAACCAACTCATATCAAGGAAATGAAAGCAATATCCGATGATTATTCTTCACATTTAAATAAACACACAACAAACTTCATCGTACCTCGGGTGCCATCAGTTGGACATTTCCACCCTTGCTTGTTTCATATGTTCTGTAAGGCATTTTTAGGCCAATACTTTGTTCGGCCAAACATTCCCCGAGGTCCGTTATGACCGCACGAGGCAGGCCAATTGTGCTTTGGTTCACTAAAACATTGTCGCTTTTGAGATCACGATGAGCGACCCCGTGCTTATTGAGATGATACAGGCCTTCAAGAACTTGCGCCAATAATGCTAAGGAGGTCTTGGCGTCGAGGCTGTCTTTATGTCTTGCAACGAATTCTCGAAGTGTAGTTGAAAATCTGATGTTGGAAAACACGCATATACAGTATGCAGTCAGCTAGTAGTATACTTTCATTAAACACACATTTCTCATGTACGAAATCACTTTGAATGGCGAAGTTTTGTTTGTGGGTTTAAGTCTCGTACATACACAGCTAAAACTTCTCTTCCGCTCTTATGAGCTTTTTGTCAACGATTTGCTACAAACTTGTCAATTTCATCAAGTTGCAACAACTCCGTTAAAATCACGCTTGTTGTTTCAACTTGTCATTTGCAGACTTGTTACAACTTGTTGAAACAACTTGCAGCAAGCCTGCGGATAACAAGTTTTGACAACCAACTTGAAACAAGTCAGTTGACACTTGCAGCAGACTTGTCGTCAACAAGGTGTCTCAAGCCATATGAACGCATCCTGATAACAAGAATGTTACAAAGAACAAGATATGTAATAATTTTATGCAGCACATACTTGGGCATAAGGTAATAAAGAGTTCTGTTACGTCCTAGACCATTGTGGTGAAGTGCAGGTGGCAAAACAGCTGGGTAACTCTTCTTTGAATCGGGAAATAACTGAACATCGTCAGCAAAATGACCCAAAACTTCCATCACGTTAAAATGGCGTGGAAGATTGGTATAAGGTGATGTGCCTACATTGTAAAAAGTGCAAAATGAAACACTACACATAATTACAAACCAAACTTATGGATTGGAAAGGACCTATATTGATTTTAAAATAATTTTTTACCTTGTAGTGACTCTGTGTTGCTGGATAATACTGCAAGCTCTTTAGCAAAGCCCTACAAACGAAAAATTGTAATTCAACACCAACGATTACAATAACTATAAGTTACAGTGTAATTTACACACACAATCTATTGGAATTTTAATGTTTTACTGCATAATTATGTGTTGAGATTTAAACTAATTTTTGGCTTACTTTTTTGAGTGATGAACTTTGAGAGTCGGTGCTGAAGTTGAACAACATCTTTAAAGCAAACTGAATAGCAAAAAAAAAAAAACAAAAAAATTATTAGCAACTAACAGTTATTATTAACATTGTTTTTTGGTGTCTGATATTGATCATATTTGATACTGATTATACCTGATACTGGTCATAACTTATATTGATAATTGTATCTTAACGATATTGATAGTATCTGATATTGATAATTCATATATGATGCTCGTTCACTGTTCAAAATTTACACTCACGATTGGTCAAAATCAATCACATGTGTTTTGGTTATCCGGCAAGAACGATCCGTTTGAGGCATTATTTTACAAAACGGACGAAAACGGAAAAACGTGTGTTATTCTTTTAAGATGGCTTCAAATTTTGCGCAAAATTGCAATTCAATGGAATGAAGACCAAATTAGATCATACATGAAGCATTTCTTAAGAGTAGGAAAAGGCAAACAAAGTGGAGTATTGCAACATTTAAAGGGTAGGCGTACTGTATTTGAATTAGTGTAAGCAGTGAACCCATATGTATCATAAATTAGTACATGTGTTACGGACTGTTTGGTTCAGCATAACAGTCACTAACCCTTAATTACATCATTCTGATATTGATAGTATCTGATATTGATAATTATATCTGCATGATGTTCATATTATCTGACATTGATAATTACATCATTCTGAAATCAACAGTATCTGATATCAATAATTACATCATTCTGATATTGATTGCATCTGATTGTAATAACTATATCTGTATGATATTGATAGTATCTGATATTGATAATTACATCATTGTGATATTGATAGTTATATCTGCAGACATTCTAGCATCTGATATTGATCATCACACCTGATTTTGTCAATTGTATCTGATATTGATAAGTATATATGATATTGATGGTATCTAATGTTGATAAGTATATCTGATATTCATGGTATCTGACTAGCAATATTAATAATAATATTATCTAACTAGTAATATTTATAATATTGACAGTATCTGACAGTGATAATCATATGTGATATCAAGGGTATCTAATATTGATAATTATATTTAAAATATCCATGGTGTCAGATATTGATAACAATATTGGATTACCAACCTGACGTTTATCAATTGTCACTTCATAAACAGCAGAGTTGCAAGAGTTTTGGCCAAGTCGTTTCCCAATTTTAAAATCCTTCAATTTCTTTCCATCAAGATTTGCCGATTCTTTAGGAATCCTCTGAAATGAAAATGATATCAATGCACAAATATTTTCCATCAAGCGTGTTCATGTTGTATTGTAGAGTATATTTGCTTACATCGGCTGCACTCGATAACATATCTTGCAACCACTGATGTAGTCGGTTTTCATCGGGTGAATATGTTGATGGCCCTATGGTTTCACTGTTGTTAAGTCCTAGAAAAACAATTATAATACAGTGCATTATTTTACCAATAATCATAGGTAATTCTCATGCTCACATGCCTAGTGTAATGTATTTCACACTTAATTGATCAGGTGCGTGGAAAATTTCACTTAAAAACTCTAAATCTTCTAATCATTGTAAAATTCAAGACAGTGTGAAATATTTTAACTTTCTCTTGTTTAATATTTCCACGTACATTAAATGAACAACTGACTATCAAATACATCTCATAAACATAACATTATTAGTAAAACACAAAGATTGTGAATTTGGTACTATACAAAAATGCTATCTAATTACAGTAGTACTTGAGCAATCAAAACAAATGCAGCTTTATCTAAAGACTATCAAATCTGCAACATATGATTACAATAAAGAACACTTATATATCACAGACAAAGTAGAATAGTTTTATTTCAAACCCTAAAGCAGTATACTTTCATAATACAAATAAGAAAAAGTTTGCTCTGAAATTATTAGTTGCGTTGTCAATTTTATTTTTATTCATGTCAATTTTAAGTGTTGTTTTATAAAAAATACACCCCGCAAATGTCTGTTAGAAATGTAAAAATTAAAGTTTCAACCTTTTTAAAACATATGTTTTAAAAATTTTCGACTGGGGGGGGTTGGAATGTCTCACACACGAAGAACAGTCAAACTATGTATTAAACTATTGAAGTGCTACCCACACAGTATAACTGATTTACATAATTATTACAAATGATTTACATAATTATTACAAATGATTTACATAATCATTACAACTGATTTACATAATTATTACAACTGATTTACATAATTATTACAGCTGATTTACATAATTATTGCAGTTATACTTCCTGGTTTAACAATCTATAAACCCTACCAAGACACTATTCTAAAAATTCAAACTAACTTGAAAAGGTTATCTGGTTGCATGTTATCATTATACTATGCCTTACCCAAACATGTAAATCCAACAAACCCGAACAACAAGGGGCTCATATTTGGCCTGTTCCTTCCAATCCCTTGGACAGGATTACCTAAAGCAGTTAGCAAATAACTTAGATCTAAATTTGATATACCACAACATGTAATTTCAACACACAACAGAAAATTTTTAACACGTACATCTTGAACGAGCAACTCTTGAGGCATTTTTAAGCCAGTATGCAAAGAGAAATCTGTCAACATTTAGAGGCTGAACTTGATTATGGACAGTTCTTGGTACAATAGCAGTTGGAGCATTTGAAGTCGAATGAGATGGAGGATAAAAACCTAAAAAGTTCAAAGTCTAATATAGGTATTACATGTTGAACCTTGATGTTGAACTTGTTTTTAATTGAATCCTAAAATTGAATGAGTATAACTGTGAACTGACAAATGCATCTCGTTTGACATTAAAATGTGTTATGCACATATACAGTACTAATACTTACGATCTCCAAATGCACGCCTTATGAGACGAAATCCTGCGTGTATAGCCCGCCGAAACATCTTTTCAACTTAAAATGACACTACATTTTGATGATCGACTTGAAAAAACCATGCAATGAAGATCATCAAACCTTGACCAAACTTTTGTTTTGGGTTTTAAAATAAGTTTTTCTCTCTACGCAGTCAGGGTTGGTAGGTTCTGCGCATGCTTGGAGCCAAATAGCTATGCAAAAAGAGGCCAAAATCTGCCAAAAGAGGCCAAACTACAATTTTCCTAACGCGGCCAAATAAATGCTAAAAAGCCCAAATTTATCGCAAACTCATTACTAATAGTTTTGAGTATTGACACTGTTTAGCTTTTCTTTTACAACCAGTGCGATGTCTAGTGCACTGCGTAGCATAACTAATTCATTCCATGAATACTAAATAATCCTCATATACTAAAAGTCCTCATGATTACTAAATGCCTTTAACATCACTATTAGTATACCTACATTATTATGACGATTAAACATATAAAATCAAACTAAGATCGAAACATTTTCCAAGCATTACTTTGAAATGGAAAGAGGCCAAAAAGTAGCCAAAAAGCCAAACTTTTTTTTTGAGGCCAAGCAAGAAAAAAAGAAGCCAAAATCGAGTTATTTGGCCTCTAATAGGCCAAACTACCAACCCTGTACGCAGTTCCTTCTCTGATCTTATAATGTGCACTGGATGGCTACAATTGAAGGTTTGATCAATTCAGCTGGATTCCGTCAGGCCCTCTGGTCAGGTCCAAATCCTCCCTATTTGGAGAATACTCTACACAAATAAAGACATTACTGTCGATCTCTCGCGACCTTTCACGATCAAAGGGCAAAGAAAATCATCACCATGTATCACTGCCTTACCGCAGAATTAATAGTAATCATAAATCAACTGCACTTTCGTGTCGAATTCCTCTCTAATTCAAGTCTGTTTAAGAAGCAATAAAATAAACGAGAATTGTTTATTGAATTGTGTATTGGGACTATATGATTGTATATTTGTATTCAGTTGTCATAACTGTTTTACAGAACACTTCAGACTCGATTCAGGCCCCAGATCCTCTATTGACAACAGTATCTTTATACTGATCTCCGAGCACTGCCTGTAAATAAATATTGTTTATTTTAACAGTAATTGTGTTTTATGGGTCGGTAGTAAAATGTGCTTTCGTGCATATTTTTAACCACATCATGTGTTGTGTAAATTGTTTATAGACCTCCCAATAACAGCAAACAATATTACAATAACTATTTTACATCGTATTGTCTTATAAACATCATCTGAACAAGAAAAATCTTGATGCAGAAGAAAGCTTTCCATCATTCACTAAAGCTTTCTCAACGTCCTTGAATGAAGGTAGTTTGGTCAGGTCTCCATACCCTGCCAAAGCAGGCTTTGACTCCATAAGTCTCTCAGAGATTCTCCGCATGTCCTTGACTGTCACTGATTCTGAAACACAAGGATGATACAGCGTTTCGTGATGACAATGAAAGCCATGTGTAACAAGACGGGAGAAAGTCACAAAAACAAAATATTTACCAATTTTTTCGTACAACTCCTGCGCGGAATTTCGCATTCCAAGTCCTAGAATTTGTCTGAAACGGAGAACAACGATGTTAATACCGAATTTTAGGAAACATCGAAATTCGTATAACTTTGATCGGGTTCAAATTTCAAAGCGTTTTTGTTCAGTGAGAGGTATAACATTAGAACTTTCATCTCGTCGAAGGGGAACACCGCCAACTCTCGATTCTCAACTCTCATCCTCGTTTGCCCTAACTTTAGGCAATCAATTTAAAAAAGGTAATCTTCCAACAACCTTCCAATATCTTCAAACATGACAATTCGAGACTCCAGATTCATCATCATCATTGACTGGAGTTGTTTCTTCGCGCGAGACACTTCCTCCTTAAAAAGAAGTATTCACGCGATTACGCTCGAATCGATATTTAACAGAAAGAAAGAGAAATGATCATAATATTTAAAAAAACACGTTTCGAAACTTACCTCGCTGAATTCTCCATGTATCAAGTTGAAATATTCGTAGAGAAGTATTTGGACAAGATTGGAAACCTGCAGCGGAAATAAACAAGTTTTTTAAATATGACAGAATCTGAATCTTTTAGCAACATCTTTCAGCCCACCAGTGTTATATGGCATTCGGTTATAACGTGCTAGCAACTGAGAAAAACGCGCTCATACAAGAATTATACATAGGTTAAAGTTCCTTTAGCACTTCGGTTCGGTTCATAACAAATGGGACACACAGATGTAAACATTGTCTAAGTTTCGTATCTTCCGAACTCTTTTTGAATCGAAACACTAGTTTCTATTTACTTACGAACATATCGAACCAGAACAGTGTCGAATACTGAGTTACAATTCATATTTAACAAATATATACCAGTTAGACGTGTAAACAAAGCGTACTTTGTTTACCACACCGCTTACGGAGTTGGTTAACAACCATATTTCTTATCTGGAGAGTTAAATATTTCAACGCATTACGAACCTGACTGGGATGCGAGCTTGCGTTGATGCAAAACAAGCCGCTGTCCAGGTAGCTGTGATTGAACGCCGTACACGCATAGATCCAGTGATAGCGATTGAGGACGTTCAGGTACAATCTGGAATACATGCCTTTACCAGGTCCCCCCGCAGAGAACGATCCCCCACCGCCCATGAGAGCATTAAGAACGGCGAAAGCAAAGAAATCTGAATCCGTGAAAGAAGAGCTTTCCAAACCCAGCGAGACATGAGCCAAGTCTGGGAATGGCGTGGGGCCAAGATTGATCTGCGGGTCTGTGCGATGATCCTGGTAAAACAAAATATCTGTTAATACTGCATAGCTCTTATTTGCTCTTCCTAGAGGTCCAGTAAGGATCACCTCTTATTGATTCAGTGTTACTACAGAAGTAAACCCCAACTAAACTAACTTTATCTATACTGGATAGCTCTATCAGTTCTAAACTGTTCTTCCTAGAGGTCCAGTAAGAATCATCTCTTATTGATCTAGTGTTACTACAGGAGGAAACCTAAACTAAACTAACTTTATTTATACTGGATAGCTCTATCAGTTCTAAACTGTTCTTCTTAGAGGCTCAGTAAGGACATCTCTTATTGATCCAGTGTTACTACAGGAGGAAACCTAAACTAAACTAACTTTATTTATACTGGATAGCTCTATCAGTTCTAAACTGTTCTTCCTACAGGTCCAGTAAGGATCATCTCTCATTGATCTAGTGTTACTACAGGAGGAAACCTAAACCAAACAAACTTTATTTATACTAGATAGCTCATTCAGTTCAAAACCAAAGAACTTTACAAGGCACATACCGTAATAACTCCACCAGTGAACTGTGCCACAGACTTATCCGGAAATGCATCATCCTCTCGAGTCCACGTTGTTTCCGCGTTTACAAAATATTTCCTAGCCAAGTCCACTATCTCATCATGGTTGACATTAACCGCAGCAATGACCATTCTTGATGGGTTATAATATCGCGACATATAATCCTTGATAACCGACGCATTAATGCTCCCAAGGTTCTCTCTTGGACAAAATTTTGGCAATCCTAACGTGTTATCCCGATAGCCAGCCTGGAAAAAAGAAATCTAAGTGTTCAACTGCTCATCTCCTAATGGAAACCTAAATTTCTATAATGTGGAGGGCAACAAGTCAACGCTTTACCAAAAGTCGTTGGCTTCCTTTAGGTGCTGCGATTTCTAGCCACAGGGAAAAACAATACGTGACCACATTGATATATAAAATGAAATACTCACCGCATGTATTAAATCTGTTAAAATAGGTTCTGGATCTGGGCTCAGCTCTAGGTTTTCGAGTTCAAATTCAACGACTTCTTTGTGTTTCGAAACCTACAAGCACGTTTTATTTTATAAATTCGTTCTCCCTAAGCCCTTTAATTTGCAACTTTTGACATCTTGCAACAGACTTGTTCTGAACAAGCCAAGATCAAGGTGCATTTGCATGGCTTGAGACAGCTTGTTGACGACAAGTCTGTTGCAAGTTGTCTTGTCAAAACTTGTTATCCACAGTCTTGCTGCAATTTGCTTCAACAAGTTTTAACAATTTTATTATTTATTTGTTCTTCCAGACTAACAAAAAGTTTAAATACTACCTTTGTCAAACGTTTCGGTCTTAGACAAAAGTATTTAAACTTTTTGTTAATCTGGAAGAGCAAATAAATAGTAAAATGTTTCAACCTGGATTCAAACCCTTCACTGAAGTTTTAAGAAGTCTGCAAATAACAAGCTGCAACAAGCCTAATTTTAACTGACTTGTTGCAACTTGACGAAATTGACAAGATTGTTGCAACATGTTTACAAGTTGCAATTTGACAACTTGCAACAAGTCTTTGGCATTTTTTGCTGTGCAGATCATTGATTTGTCTAGCTACACTTGCCAAGGAGAGTTCGCGTAAAAAACAGCGGTTTTTCTTACAATTTCATCATTGATAGTTTGTCTGAAAACGCCATCTGATAAAATATTCATGACAGTGTCTAAACCTTCAGTAAACGTCGACGTAGCATACACAATAGCATCCCTGGAATATAAAAATACATTTCCATAGTCTGTCAGAATGCGTGAAAAAATAGGTACGCACTGCGTACATGCGCTGCATTATTAAAATGTAGCAAATTACAGTAGCTATAGCAAAAAATCTTAAACGCTTACCTGAATGATTGACAGTCAGCATTCCCACCATGCTTTTCAAGCTCACTCAAAATTTCTTCATTAGAATTAAACTGTTCTGTGTTCTAAATACAAATAATTATACATATCTGTGTGTTACTCAATCCATTTTTTTGCCCAAACTAGTTTTTATGCTTCAATTCAAATTCACTTTTAAAAGTGTTAGACAGCTCAAGCTCATGTCAAGTCTCCAACATAAGCAAACTTTTACATTCCAAACTTCTATATTTGTAAAATATGATTTCCTAACTAAACATCTAACAATTTTCTAGTTTGTTATACTTGCAAATGTCTTGAATGTACGCCAGAAAGTCTCAATTCAAAAGAATTTAAAAAGATGCAAGATTCAGGCAATATTATAATCTCAGAGTCTTATTTTCATCTCAGAGTCCCTTTGTTACAGGCAGATACAAGACATAGACTTGACCTTATCTTCAAAGAGAGGTTTATAATTAGGTGTGCTACCAAGATGCTAGTTCTTACTTTAAACCCCATTTTTTCAATGACATGAGACAAGCCACTGGGATGATCAACTTCATATCTTGAACCAGCATCAATAAGAACTGAATATTAATATAGAAAGGCATTCATGATGATGTAAAGCATGAATAAAGTTTAATCTTGTTTAATCAACTCTATGAAACATGTCTTAAGTAGTTCCACATGTTCAGTCGCTTATGCGAAGTTTTAAGGAGGCTCCTTGCAGTTGATTCAGTTTAAATTAACATCCAAAAATAGTGTAAACTGTAGGGAGCCTCCTTAAGTGATTTCAAGACAACACCTAAAGTTAATATCAGAAGCAAGTGTCTCCCATTGGGGGTTATGAATTCCCATTTTCCCTTGAAGAATTTTACTTTGTCCCCTTGTTCCCCAATATTTCGTATTCCCTTATTTGTTCCACAATTACTTTTTGCTTTGTTTCCATTACAAAATTTACAGTGTTCCCCCTTGTTTCTCTAAAACCCATGGGAGACCTTTAAAAGTACGAAACCAGCACAGGACAGTAACCATTCAAAATTGCAGGCATCACACAGTGTGGGTGACATTCAGAGTGCATTTCATGGAAATTCCACGCCAGAGATATGGCAATATTTACAATCTATACTATTGCAATTTGCTAAATGCATGTGGGTGATCTTGTTTTTTGTGCACAGAGTGCGCAAGATGCTCGCTTCATGCCTAGGGGCGTAACTTAGGTAAAAGCTTTGGGTGAAACTTATTTTTGCCTGACAATAGAGAGGGTGAAAATTTATGGCATGTGATCCTCAAAAAACAATGATTGACGGTATATTTTTAAAAATTTGGATCCTAATGGCAGTCTCAGGGTCATCTTAACCCTTACATATGGGCTTTTCTGCACTTTTTGACCAACAAGTTACCAATATTTGCCCCACAAAATCACCATTTGTAAACTTTGGGTGTGTCACCCCCTGGAGTTACGCCCCTACACAAGCCCACCATGACTAACTGTGACTAACGCACGTTGGTATAAGATATTACGTCATATCATATGTAGTATTGTGTATAATATATATGTACAAATATAAAACAATATCAATTGAATTGGAATGCACAAACCTCCAACGGTGGAGAACTGGCCAAAGGATTCTTCCGATGCAACTTTAAGGCCATTTTCCAACGTGGTTACTTTAGTATCGTACGAAACTGCGTCAAGAGGTGCGGTGGGCGAGATGGGGGGTCGAGTCGCCACATTAGGTAACGGTTCGTTGAGGGGTACCCCTGTAGATTCACTGGAGTAAAGGTTCTTTATCTTGCGAGTACATCGCTGTTTGCCGAGCAGGGATTTTATAACATTCTGGCGAGAAATTTCACCCCAATGTTTTACGTTCATCCAGCGTGGGTATGCGGCCATATTGGAAAGAACTTTGAACCAGCTGCATTGTCAAGCTATATTCACTTGAACCCTATGGTGTGCCCAATTATCAAGCTATATCCCTCTTTACCCGATGGTCTCTAAATAACAACCATAACTGGATAAATTTCTTTCAGCTGAATGCATTGGCAAGCAGTTGAATTTATTCATTTTTCATTATTTTCCATTACATGTATTTTTGTAAACACAACAATTAAGAACAAATCATACAATAAATAGAAAAATAATTTTAAACATAGAGCCCCTAACACTCTACCAATGGTTATTATCATTAATTAATTACCTACTACCAGATTCTCATGTAGTACAGTAAATACAAGTTTTTTTTGTCAGTTTTCTTTAAAAAGAGATTTTCTATTACATTGTACATACTCAACAGCAATTACCTAAACTTACACAACAACACAAAATACAACTGAAATTACAAGTTTATGGTATGACACTACAAATACTACTAAATATCAAACTCTTGATATAAATGCAGTAAAGTACAACACAAAGCACAATGTATTTAAGTCTTTTAACAGTCATGTACGCTTAATCAATTACACCCAAGTAATTCTTATCACGTTTATTAATCCATCCTCCGTCCTCAGCAACTATTTTTAATTTTTTTTTCATAAACTTTTTTTTCACTTTTTCCAATTTTATATTTTTTATAAATTATCATAATTTTTAAATAACCTAATGAAACACATATTAAAAAATAATACCACTAAATGCTGAATAAATCCTTAGGATTCATATATATGCCTTGCTATTTTTATTCCTACGATGTCACCATTGCTCAGTTCATTCCTCCTGAATACGAGCAATTTGTCATCTACCGGTATGTCAAAACAACGTATGAAATACTAAATACTATTTGTGTGTTTACTGCTTATTTTAAAAGAAAGCTACCTGTATTTAGGTAACAATATACATTTCCATCCCATGGACAAAGTCATTCAAAATACTCGATCCGCATACGAGTTTGCTTGGCTGGTAGTGGGCTGACCAGCAGCACCTCTGGGTCGGTTGGTAGCTACCATTCCTCCTGGACGGCGTGGTGGCGCAAGGTATTCAAACATTGACGTATTGTGGCGTGCTAGAGTGCGAGAAATATCACATGGCATCGGGTCCGTCCAGAAGAAATCATGGTTGAGCGCGGAGTCACTGTCCAGCCTCTGTTTTGGATCAAGCAACAACATCTTATCAATGAGATCCAATGCATGTGCATCGCCAACATAACTTTTGAGCCTCTCTTTCACACGACGTTTTAACCCCTTCGCCAAGGTCATCTTTTCATACAATTCCAACTGCTCAACGCCCGACCAAACTTCGCCACAAATCGACCCGCACAAATGGCTGATCAACGTGAGTTGGTGTTGTTCGGTGCTGCCTTGCATGATGGGGGTGCGCGTCCACATCTCTGCTATGATACACCCCGCTCCCCAAATATCAATAGGTGGGCCGTAATCCCGTTCACCAAGCAGCAACTCTGGTGGCCGGCACCAGAGAGTCACTACACGATTAGTGTAGCGTTGCTTTTCTTCGCTCATGTGAATAGCTCGAGCAAGTCCAAAATCGGCAAGCTTTAGCACACCTGATTTTGTGATTAAGACATTTGAAGCTTTCATGTCTCGATGCAATATCTTGTTGCTGTGTATGAAGTACAATGCATTCATTAACATTTGCGCAATCTTCTTGATCTCACCAAGACCAAATTTGACCTGGTGATTGCTCAGCAAACCTGCTAAATCATGTTCACAAAATTCCAGCACTAAATAGATACTTGCTTTGTTGCGGTTGTAAGGGGAAGCTGTAACGTAAAACAGATGAAATTAGTTCAAAGTTCACTAGTAGTATACATACATACATACATATATATATATATATATATATATATATATATATATATATATATATATATATATATATATATTGCTCCACTGTTAGTACAGGAGGAAACCTAAACTAAACTAACTTTATTTATACTGGATAGCTCTGTCAGTTCTAAACTGTTCTTCCTAGAGGTCCAGTAAGGATCATCTCTTATTGATCCAGTGTTACTACAGGAGGAAACCTAAACTAAACTAACTTTATTTATACTGGATAGCTCTATCAGTTCTAAACTGTTCTTCCTAGAGGTCCAGTAAGGATCATCTCTTATTGATCCAGTTTGACAACAGGAGGACACGTAAACTAGACTAACTTTATTTATACTAGATAGCTCTATCAGTTCTAAACTGTTAAGATTAAGCATCTTGTAATGATGCAGCATTAATACTTGATAACACTAACACAAGATTGATCATTACACTAACTGACAAAAAAATTATACTTGTTTATACCTTTTGTTCGACATATCTCAATAAGATTCACAATGTTATCATGGTTAAGAAGCTGCAAGATTTTAATTTCCCGTAGAGCTGTGATCGGAAACTAATGGAGGGTGGGAAACACCACATCAGTCTACGTACACACAACAAAGACAACATTGTTTAAAGTAGGAAATATTAATACCCCTTCTTTCTCGTTGTCCATCATAACTTTCTTGAGGGCTACAAGCCGTCGAGATCCTTTCCTCTCCTGCGCCTTGAATACCTCCCTGGGGAGAAAGGAATGATAATCAAACAGGAATTGGGGAATTAGTGTTGTAAGAGTTAGATTCTGAGAAGGAGGAATCTTTGTCATATAAAAACCATAGGAATCTATGTCATCTGCCTTCCCAACAAAAATCTACTATGCTTAAATACTTTAAGTCATCTTTTAATATTTGTTTATTTATTCAACATTGCTATCAGAGGTAATATGTCTGTGACCACCGAAACAAAAAAACTAAAAGGATGTAACCAAAAGAAACGTAAACCATTAATATGGAACCAACAAAACTAATGCAATCACCAAAACAGAAGGTGAAACGTTTAGGATAGAATGCAGGATTAGGCTGTGAAAGCTGCAAAATTCTGAACACTTAAGTCCAATCCTGCAACCTTGGTAAGTTAGCCGTTGCAGTCATATTGTAGCAATAATTCAGGTATGTCTTTTGAAGAGAAACACTTTCAAAGGGTCAGCTGTTTCTAGACCAACGATATTACTTTGATATAATTTGATGTCCGTTTCATATTGGACCTATAGGAGTCATTCCTTTTTTTAATTGGCAAGTTAAGCACATGTAGCTTCAGCATTTGCTTGCTGGTTAGGTTATGTTTAAATGAATACAAAACCCAATTGAATTGTATTCATGACCCAATGTTTGAGCCCATCTTTATATGGGGTATTTTGATGTTGCAGCGACGCTCCTTTTATAATTAAGGGATGTTCTTTGCCGAAAGTTTATAATTTGAACGTCACAAGAAAAATTCTTGTCAGATTTTTTCTTGTTAAGCACTACTTGTCAAGAAGGAAAAGCTTTTTGTACTCAATTTGAAATTGAGTAAATTTTGTAAATATAAATTCTTTGAAATATAATTTCTGATAAACATCATCAGAAATATCATTTCATTTTCAATAGAGGCTAATTTTAGTTCACAATGAACATGAATAGACTATTTCACAGCTGGACAATAAAGGGCTTGGATAAAAGCATGCGACGTTTTGACAACACAGACGTCATCAGAAATTTGGGTCTGAAATCAAGAGATATTCAATAGATCTTTATCAAAACATAATCTTGATTTCAGCCACAAGTCTGACATCATCTGTGATGGTCTAACAGCGTTCTGGTTGCCATTTCTGTCTCAAAAAACGTCGCTAACTTTCGACTTCACAGTATCAGGAAATCCGGAAACTCAATTATATTTCGCAAGTCAACATTTCTTGAACATACTAGGAACACATATTTCGATACTATTTCGTTCTTATAAGCACAAAAAAGCAGTGAATGAAACGCAGTCTTTGAGTTGGAAGCTCCAGGAACCACAGAGAGCGTATGATCGAGGAGTAATCTTGAGAAATTGTGTGTAAACTGTCACACAACACAAGATGCATAAGCCGACAGTAGCCTTGCCTTACCCAAATGTTCCTTGGCCAATTTTGAGCAATCTCTCGTATTTTGTAACTTCATGGCAGTAAGGGAAGTCGAAGTTACTAATGCTCATTACAATCTACACTTTTCCGACGCTTTTCAGGCGAAATTTTGAGTAAAAATACACCAAAATTTCATGAAATTTTCCACAAGTGAAACTTTGAAGAATTCGCCTATCACGTTGTAATGCGTTTGTATCCCACAGTTCTGCGCGCGCTGCATAATTTGAATAAATTTTTTTTTCATAATTTTCATAATTATGCTTAGTTATCATAATTATGCTAGTTATCATAATTGAAATTTTCACGATATAAATTATGATGGCAGGTTATGAAATATAAAATTTAACTATATCACAGATCTAGAATTTTTACAACTACTGATAAAAAATGACGCATATTACCTTCAAATTGCCTCAGCTCAAGCAAATCCGACGCCTTTGCGCAAGCAAGTCGATGAATTCCGTATGAGGCTCCTGAAGTGCCACAGTGAGGGACGGGGGGGGGGGGGGGGGGCACAACATACCTCCATACGCATGGCTTGGAACTCAATGGAAAACAAAACAATTCTACGTTCTCAAGCAAAATAAAATGCTTTCCACCGTCTTTCCGGGACCTTTCCATAAACAAAAGCGAAGAACATAACCCCTGCATCCTTGAGTTGGTGGGAGCTATGTTGCAATTCTAAAGTTTAATTCTGAAGTTTAATATTACAAAAAAAAACCCAACAACAATGTCAATAAACTATAAATTATAATTTCAAACCGAAACATTATAAATATTTAAATATATTATTTTCTATATGCCATCTACATTTTCACCAATTTATATATTAAACGATTTCAATCATTATCTAATGGCCTCCATAGAGAGTCCCAAAGGAGCGTTGAGAACTTATTCTCAAACGCCCAAGTTTTGATTTATAATTTCTAATGCTTAAATTCTAGGATCATCTTAGAGAGCCCTAGCGGCTGTCTCGCTCAAATCTGAAATCAGAATTCTTGTTCAAATCTCAAATCAAACTCCCAGTCTCCATTTTACATCCATTCCGGATTCATTTCCAAATATACTCCAAGGCTAAAATGATAACTCCATCTATGTTTTCAACCCATCCCCAGATCCACCTATTAAGAGCTTTTTGCGTGGAAACCACGCATGTTTTGTACAATAGAGATGACCTCTGTTGGTCAATTTTGAACGTGTTAATGGTTTCTCATAATGACTGATGCGGGATGTTACAGGAAATTTGATTGGCTCAGAAAAAATGTCGAGCCAGTCAAATTTCATGTAAGATTAGTTTGCCCGGAAAAACGTGATTATAAGGAAGGTCGACTGGCTTCAGCCAATCAAAATGGAGTTATCGTTCCAGTCCTCTCAGAGTTCGCCAAATAGCGCATAATAAACCAACGTGTACTTCATGTTAGCACCAGTCATCGTCATCATCAGATCCCAGGCCGTACATGGCATAATGACTTTTATTTCGGCTCACGGCCAAGTTGATTTGCTCGTTAATTTTGTTAATCATACGGTCGTAATATTCCGCAGAGTGTTTCGCATCGGTATCGCCTAAGAGACCGCCAAAAATTTCCTCCCTTGCTCTTTCTGAATGGTTGACATTTTGCCTACCTGGTCCAGTGGCTTCGTCGGTTTGAAAAGTCTCATTTTTGCGTCCCCCAGTGCTCCCGCTATTTGGCAGGGTACCACCGGCTGGTAAACTAATGTGCTTTCGTTCGGAAGGTTGTTTTGTCGTTTGAAGCGACTGCTGGTCTACTTTAGAATAGAATTTGCTTCTGTCACTTGGTATAGTGTCTGCATTGTGCTTTTCCTTGTTAATGAATCTGTCTTTTTCCATTTGTCTGTTGAGCTGCCGATCGCTATTTTTATTCCTTTCTTTGTTCTCAAGTTCCTTGCGTCTTGCTAACGGACCATTTTCCCTGACGCCAGGACTTTGAGGCTGGGTGTTGTTCGCACCCAAGCTAGTTATGGGCGAATTTGTTGCTCCAATGCGCACCTGATCAGCTGGTAGGCCAGTTGGATCTGAGAAAGTCTTCGTTACAAAATTTACCGGTCTTTCTGCAGTCGATTTTAAATTAAATTCAGATCGACTTTGCCTCACTTTACCTGCCGTTGCCTGTATTTCCTGGTTTGTGTTATTTTCACCTGGATGTTTATTTGCTGCTGTCACGCTGTTTGCGAAGTAATGATCTTTTTGCTTATATAAATAGTTTCCATCGCCTAGATCTTGCCCTACATATGTTGCTCTGGGCTTTTGAAATACTTCCGGGTTTTCAATTCTAACAGAAAATATGCTTGGTGATGTCTTTGTGTAATCACATCCTCCC
Organism: Muricea muricata; assembly: GCA_963855995.1. NCBI lineage: Eukaryota > Metazoa > Cnidaria > Anthozoa > Malacalcyonacea > Plexauridae > Muricea > Muricea muricata. Next base: position 12,252,401 of record OY979727.1, read on the forward strand.
CTGTCGCTCCTCTCGTCATCGTCTCCAACGTTTCGTGTTCCTAGACCTACATTTCGTGCCTCAGCACTTGATTTTCGTGTTCTCAACTCACCATTGTGAGCCCCAGGACTAACAATGCGTGCTCCTGGACTAATATTGCGCGCTCCAATATCGCCACTGCGTGCTTTAGGAATGGCATCGCGCGTTTCAACGCCAACATTCCGTGCTTCGGCACCGCGCGCTCCGTGTCTTTGTGAATCACGGTAATTTCCAACTAAACTAAATTCATCTCTTGACTTTCTATTGCTATAGTCAACTTCATCGTCTGGTACCCCATCTCTGTACATTTCACACATGTATGGAAATTTTGAATAAGGTTCTTTTTCTTTGTACAAACTTGCAGACAAATCTGCGTCATCTTGTTGTAAAATCGGCGACGTTTGTTTACTACAGTACGTTTTCTCTCTTGTATCTTTGCCCAGCTCTTTTGCATGCTGCGAAAAATCGTCTGCTTCTTTACCGGGCAAAATTTTTCCAACATTCGAAGGGTGCTCCAAGGTAATGTCAGTTAGATTGACAGCTCGTCTGTTGTTGTTCGAGGGAGAGTTGATTACAATGCTTGGTGTTTGTTGAAATTGTGGCCGCTTAGTTTTGCTGGCCGTGGTAGTGGTACGAGATGAGTCGAAATTGATCTTTGTTCCTTTATGCTTGGAACTGCTAGGGACTAAGAAAAGGTGAAAAATAATCAGCTTGGGTAATCGGTGTTCAGCAATGTACTCAACACATCAGTTTTTACTGAAGTAAAAGTCAAAGTACTGACTGAAAATTTGTCTTAAAAGTACACTGTAAATTTTTTTGTTAAAATAACTAATTTAAAATTGGTTGCCTCAGACGCATTTCCCTTTTTCAATATCATTTGGTCACCTTGATTTGGTCAAAACAACTTAAACATTTGGTTGAAAAGTATTGGAAAACAAGCGAAAGTAATACAGAAGTTTAATTGAACATTTATTTAGGCGGAAGTATTAAACTCAGAGGTATGACAGCTCTGAGCCAAGTACATTTTCACCAGCTCTGCATGCTCTCCGCTGACTTCGGTTTGAGAATAGCTTTGAACTGTTTTACTTCGCCAAAGTATAACAAAAATAACGAAGTAAAAAAGTAAATATTAAACAAAATTCGTACTTCGTTACAAGTAAAAAGTAGTCCATGAAGAACCAGTTTGTTACTAGTAAATACTGTCCTTTATTTACGTGACGAAACAGATTTACTTTGTTACTGGCTAACACTTTCTTCGTTTAACATTACGTTGATAAAAATCGAAAAAATTAAATTGGCTCATTTCACAAACTCGAACCGACCTGACCGCGTAGCTCAGAGCATTGGGCTAGCATTTCAAAGGTCGTAGGTTCGCTTCCTACCGTGGTCAGGCATATCATTTTTTAGATTGCCTGTTGTGCCTGGATATAAACTCCTAGTAACACCACAAACGTTATTTAACTTTTAAGTCTGTTGCAAATGTGTTGTTAACGTCGTTTTAGCAATTAACAGACGCGGGTTAGTTGACAGTATTTTAAAGTTATTGAAGAGCTATTTTAAAATAATTTACCATGGTTTAATCTCTCGTCTCTATCCTCTTCAATGTCACTCGTTAGAGGTAGACTTAAAGCGGCCGATACTTTAAGTTTACGACGAGAAGCCTGGGGAGAAGATGAGGCGGACAGCGTTGCCCTGATGCCGCGTTTTATAAAAGGACTGGAGTTTAGTTCTTGACGACGTTTAGCCTGCAATAAAGTTAGTTTATGTAACGTTTACATTTACCAGCAGACAATTTAATGAAATATAAGAAAAAACATACTCCGAAGAACAACATCTTGTAAACTCAAGATATGAGCTGTTAACAACAAGACAACAGTTTTGCGGTGATATTTCGACTCTAAGTTCATAAGATGTTGTACTTCGGAGTATGTTTTTTCTTATAACATTTACATTCACCTTATGTTTAGTTACTTTAAATGGATTTAATTTATTTGACAGTTTTGGGTATTGGAGTGAATTTAGAAAGTGTGAAAGCTCTTTCAAAAGGGAAAGAGAGGATAAGGTCTTGATGAAATCCTCAAGAGAGAGATAAGGGGATATTTTCGCATTGTTAGATTACATGAGGACAGCTGCAAATAATTTATTTCTAGATTTTCAACTCGTCTTAAGAAGTTAGTGTGGGAGGTGGTTTAAATGTTCTTAAACCATACAGGGGGCTCAGCTATCTTGCATCTCCCCCATCTTCCACTAAAGGTGCCTGAATGGCGCTATCCACTGAATATAGTAATAGTTTCAACTATCGCAGAAAGGCATAAAAAGCAATGACACCAGGGATATTGTACTCGTACGAGATAAAAAGTCACATTAACTCAAAAATGCTGGACTTTAATATGGATTTTAGCAGTTACTGAACATGTTTAGAAAAACTGAAAAAAATACTATCCGATGGATAGCGTTATGCGCCTTTCGTACAACCTATATTTTGCATTAAAATAAACTCGCAGTTCATTTTACGCGTTTGTTGTTTCATGGGCATAAACTCAGAAAGAATTATATGAGTTACATCTATTTGGTTAGTTTTAGTGAGATTAGCATGGTTAGAATACATATTAGGATGATCTTTTTAGCGATTTATTTTGACCTAAAACAGCATACGAGAGGTAATATAATTAACACCGAAATGGAGATATCGAGCATAGTTACGTTAGTTTGGTTCGAGTAAAATGGTATAGATGTAGTCAATTATAGTTACCTTTCCTGAACTGAAGTTATGACATGATGAACTTCTTCTTAAATCCTCCATTGTCAAAGATTCACTACAGAAAAATTGATAAGATTAATCAAATACACAGTCTTGTATGTTTTACTATAGTCTAGAGTTATTAGAGTAATAAAGAAATTTTTCAGAAGGTAAAAGATATTTTCCTGTGGATAAATTACAGCAAGTTCAACTAGCAATAATGTTCTCTATCAACCACGAGATGTCATTCCCGGTAATTTAGTTTATTTCGTTTCCGTTTGGTGTTTTAGCTCGTAGCCTGACACAGAGACTTATTTAATCCTATGGAGTCCTGGCCAAACTCAGTTACATTTGAAACTGTCCATAAGGCAACATGACATATTAAAGACCGAAACTACACCATTGCTAAAGTAAATAGATATATATATATATAAATACAGCTGAAGCCATGTTGCAATAAAATCTTAGCAGAAATCTACTTTCTCCATAAACTGAAAACAAAAGTAGCTCTACATGCACTTGCCTATCGTTTGTGCTTGTGCACACCAAACCACAACTGGTCAAAACATTACCTTTTAAACAGTTTAAATCTGGCCAAAGATAGACACATCTTTCAATGAGAGTTTGCGCGCAGCGAAACAAATGATAATTTTAACCTGCACTCGGCTTTTATCATACGTCGCCACAACAAAGCACGCATGTATTGATACGAAATTAGACTTATAAAAGCATTTGCATTTTTTCTCACTAGACTGGCTGCGTGAACATTGTCAAATAGACGTTGAAAACAGCTGCATGTCGGATTTAACTTCTGTCACTTTCCTAACACGAAAAGACCGGCGAGATTCTCCATTTCATATCGTCCATATGCATCCCACTTTCCTCCAAGTTAAATATTATGGCATTCAAGCTATCAACGAGTCGTTTGCGAGGATGATTTTTAAGGTTACAATACTTCCCACACAAGAACACCTGCCCTTTGTAGAAATTAATAGCCTTTATTGTTTTTCGAAAGGCCCGTAAAACATCATGAATAATTACCAGAATTGTATATTTATACTGCCACTATAGTTGAAGAGAATACTATTTCCTGTGCATCAATTAGGTGGGAAAAGATGAAAAGAAAATGAGATTAGACACAACGACGAAAAAATAATAATTTTGTATAGAAAATTAAAATCAATATAAAGTTACATTTGATAAGTTTAAAACCCAGACAATTGTCTTTTTTCTACGTATTATACAGTCGAGACACTGGCAAATGTTACAGTGATGTACGAATGATAGACTATTGAAATGAAGTTTCTCGTAGACGTGAAAAGTGGAATTAAATGCTTTTTCCGGTAAAAATGGTTCAATGACAGATTTTCATTAAGATGATTATCAATATATGCAAAGCGGAGAGCAAAATGTTCGGCAGGATAGGCCAAATTGAATAAATATTATACATGCTCTCTTAGTGTGGGATTTAAGATTGCCTTTACAATCTACTGTAAAGTGGGTCTTGAGTGCCATCCTCTGGTTTATTTAAATACACATATCGTTTCCTATGTCATTAAGGCGGGGGTCTTCCTTGCAACTAATTGCAATTCTGACTCAGACCAACCTTAATATGGTCGGGAAAACCTACAAGAATGCTCCTCTCTCAAAGCATTTCTTTTGAAACTCAGCTCTTAAAGACTAGAATGCTCTAACCACGACCTCACACGCTCATACGGCGCCAGCGTCAACCCGAGTGCACGACGAGGAAGCGATGGCGACCGGAGAATTACGACGAACAGTAAAATAGATCCTGTTGATCCAGTATCCAGATGGTTTTGCAAGCATGCGTTAATTGTTGTTTGATAACCACAAACTCGTGCAATATTCATGCACATTTTACATTAAAAACAGTTCAACTACATCCAATACCGTAAAAAACAGAAAATTTAAAAAATTCCACAGGTGTTTTTGAATTGTCTGCATATTTTCGTAAGGTATAAGGCTGTTTTTAATTTACAAAAGTAGTGTTTGATTAATTAAGGGAAAAAAAGTGGTCGGAAAACGGTATAAATAACGACCACAGGAGATATTACAGACGATAAAATATTTATTGATCTTGCTCTCACAATCAACATGAATAAAATATCAGGTCAAGTTTTCCAATTGTTTTTCTATAAAAAGTTACTGCAGTCAGGAAAATATAACATACAGGAAATACAAGAGTGATTGAGTATAAAAAACGTGAGTGGCTCTTCTGTTAACTTGTCTTGTACTTCACACTAAACTTGAGTAACATGCACGCCGACTTAATTAGCACAAAATTATAAGAAACTTATTCTCCGATCTTAGACGGAAATCCTAACAGTTTTTCTTTTCATTTTTGATAAGTGATATGGCACGATAATATATTGAACACGATCAGATCGGCCCAAACAAACGCCACAGACTTGTTGCAAGTTGTCATTTTTATCGGCTTGTTTAATCTTCTCAACAAGTTGCACTATTGTAACAAACTGTCAATTTCATCAAGTTGCAGCAAGTCTGTTAAAATCACGCTTGTTGCAACTTGTCATTTGCAGACATGTCACAACTTGTTGAAACAACTTGCAGCAAGCTCTTGGATAACAAGTTTGACAGTCAACTTGCAACTAGTCTGTTGACAACATGCCATATACACTTCAACAAACCATAACTGATATCGCCTTCTTGATTACATGTCTGTTGCAAGGTGTTAACAGATTTGTTGAAACTTTAGCGCTTTTGGCCATGTGCGAAAGAAATTTCATGTTCTTTTGACAAGAGTCGTGATTGTGAAGATAACGGCGATAGAAAACCGATCGTTACCAAAACATCAATTATGCAATGGGCGTAACACGCAGTCGAAACTATTTGTAATAATAGCGAAACATCAGATAATACATCGGTATGTGATGACAGTAAATCCCTATGTATCTTATAAAAACAATAAAGATATTTACTCACCCTTTGTCGCGTTGATATGCTTTATCCACTTCGTGCTGAGTGTTATCTTCAGTGGGAACCAAACCGTTCACACTTGAGGCGCCTCTCATGCGCATGCTCCGTGATACTGAGCCCACGAGGCGTTTGATGATCGAGCCAGGTTTCTGGAAAACAACTCAAAAGTTACAACTTCTTGAAATACTTTGCAGCAAGCTTGTCGGTAACCAGTTTCGAGAATCAACTTGCAAAGTCTTGTTGACAACTTGAAACAGGCTTGTTGCCAACAAGCTGTCGCGAATCATGCGAACGCATCCTGATATCGGCTTGTTGATGACAAGTCTGTCCGCAAGATGTCAACGGACTTGTCAAAACTTGCTCGTTGAGCTTGGCCCTACCTGCTTTCTGAGCTCTTCATCATCCAGTATGTCAAACTGCTGTCGTTTCTTGTTCAATCTGTGGTTCTCCACCATGAGTTTAGCGCAGTAGATCTTTCCCACGGTCATTTGTTGGCAACTTAACACTGAAATGAGAATATTTGAATATTTACATCTGAATATTTCACACTTGAGTTTCACAGGATACAATCAAAGTTTTGGGAATGGGCAGTAGGGCCACACAAGTGAAGTTCGCGTGTATTCTCGCATTTCGCATTACGCATCTCATTACCACTATCCAGCCAGTCAATTGCATTTCCTGGCCGATAAGAACACTGAACTGGCTGGTGGCAGCCAGTGAACTGAATATAGGACGACACGCTACACAAGGGAGGGAACTTACAGTCTATTCGTTATATATACTTCGATCCTTCCACATTACCTGAATGTTTAGGAATCATTATATCGATGATCGGCACGGCTTTCGGCCAGTCCTCTGTGATCATGTTCCTCAATTTCGTGTCGTTTGCGTTCATGTTTCCAGTCACCCTGATCTTCAGCGAGGTTCGGACGAGAGCGAACAATGTCGTCGTGAAATGAATCGTTTCGTCGTCGTCGTTCAATGGCATGTTCATCTTGATTAAACGCTGGAGAGACAGTTATTTAAAAAATTAGGATGCGTAAGGCCTGAATGTGGCAAGAATGTTATACTAAATGTATTTTGGTGTAATGTACTCAGGTGAAAATGATATTTGTGGTATTACTCAGAGTTTATAAACACACCGGAGAAACTAGCGTCCCAAATGTCGAATGTTTGATTCCCACCGCAGTCAAGGAAATGTTTCAGCTTGTCTCATGTGGATATTGACTCACAACATCACAAACATCAGGAAGAAGCAGTGTTGTGCGAGCAACATTGTTCAGAATGCTAAACATGAATTAAGCGATTCGAAATATACATTTTTAAATTGTTTAAAATCTCACTATGCTCACGTTATCCGGAATAACTTTGGTTTCATAGTTGCTACAACAATGTTGAACATGCTCAACAATATTATTCAGCATTGTTGTACCTGATTGCGGGCTAATTCAGGCTCAACAATATTGTTCAACATTGTTGACGAGGAACAATATTGCCCGAACAACATTGATGCATCCTGTTTTCAAAAACCTCGAACAATTAACTTATAATATTTAGCTATGAAAACGACCCAAACAGAACTTAGATGTTCTGAGCTAAGTTTCCATAACAACACCTGACAGAAAGAAACGGCTATAAAACCGTTTAATGAAGTGCTTGTGGACATTCGGTCATGGTTTTGTGTAAATTAGGTGACGTGAAACGCAGCGAGGTTGCATACACCATACCTTGTAAGCTACTATCTTTGGGCACTTTTTACCAAAACCAACAGGAGGTGAGAGACGTGTCATCATTTCGTACAGTTTGGAGTAATGAATTTTTCCCCTGAAAGAAAAGGCGAATACGACAACACCTCAGCAAACGAGATGTAAACATCGGCGTGTTACATAAATGGGCGGCTTAAACAGACTCAAAAACCAGCTGATCTGACAGCGAGTAAAAGGCCTGGAACTAGCTACCGAATAAAAATCCATTTTGCTGTTTTTAATCGCTTTTATCTTTTATTTTCCTTTATGAAACTTGTTGAAACTTTGTAATCATGTTCAGTAAAGAAAATTGTAAGTCCACCAGAAATTTGGAACCGAAGTAGATGATAGTAAATGAGAAATTTGCTAGTTTGGCTCGAAAAATGGATTTCTATTTGACAACTAGTGCCAGTACTTCTCCGTGTTTTCAGATCAACTAGAACGTGAAGCCATTGAAAATGGTGGGGAAAATAGGAATCTGTGGAGAAAAATATCACGGGAGGACTTACGTAGCGGCTGGATCGTAGACAGACCAGATTTGAACGAACTCGTCCAGATGATGTGGGCCAAGAATTGATTGGTCACGCGTCAGGTATTCGAAATTATCCATTATAACGGCCACGAAAAGATTGAGCATCTGAAACAGGTAGAAAACGCTGATATTAGAATACTTTCAACTTGCGAAAACATCAAAATTTCTTGAATTCATCTATGGTTAGACCTTTGTCACGAGGGAGGGCTTAAATTTTCTGGAGTGGTGTGCAAAATTCCTCAGAGGAGGTTGAGTTATCCCTTCATTAAATGATATTTAAATTACGAGGAGGAGAGCTTTATAACTGCGCCTTGCGTATCTATATGTAATAAAGCATTGCGCATTAAATGGCTTCAACAACGACCCATGTTATATACCCATCTTGCAAGTTTTTTAACGAAGAAATTTTCAATATAGATGTTGCTTAAGCCGAGGAAAATCAAGTCAAAAGTTTTGTGCAAATCAACGTGAATCCTTATCACATATAAAGCCTTCTTCGCGGCCATGATTCCCGTTCCGTTTTTGAACTGTCGATAAAGGAAACAAGCGATACTCACAAAAAACATGCAGAGGAATATAAAAGTACAAAAATAAGGAATGGCCCAATTGGTCGAACCACACTTTCGCGAATCTGGCATAGGACTGGCCCGAGCATCACATTCGGCACTGTCGTAGCACGATAACATTATCTCCTGCCAGTTCTCTCCTGTCATAGATCTAAGGTTGAAAAGAAATATCTTTACAAAAACTTGTTTTCACTTTCTGCGCTTGTATTTAGGTGAGGGGTAGAACTAAGCTGGTGGTAACCTAATCACTTGTCTATATATATCTCTCTTCTTCACAACTGTTCCGGACCTGAATTTCGACATGTGTTTGTTTCGACATGATTTTCGCTTGAGATTAAGACCCATTAAGAAGACACCCTAAAGAAGTATTTATCTATCTGGTCTATCACTTGCCTGAACAAGAGAAGCAACGATTTGACGATATCCTGAAAGTTATTGTACTTGTTAATCTGTGTGCTATCGTCCAACTTGATTTTACCAAATATCTAGAACGAAAATAGCATGATTAATAGCATGTGTTCTTAGCTACGCGTCGTTTGCGTTGAACTAACACGCTTTACCTGCATTCCGATGACAGCATAGATGAAGAAAACGAGGAATATCAACAAGGTAACGTAAGGCAGAGCCTAGAAAAGAGAATGAAGCAGGATTCAGTACGTTTTACGTCTGCATTGAGATTGGGCTGGACAATTTTATTAAACATGCTACATTACATTATTGTGACACAGCTGGAAAAAGAAGAACTCTTTCAACAATTAAAAGTTAATCTAACTGACTGTTGAATTCTTAGTACAGCTAACGTTTAAGACGAGGACCATTTTTGGAAACATGGAAACATTGCGGCAACATTGTTAAGAGAATATTGATGTTTTTTACACCACGGCTGCTGAATTTATTGCACAGACCCTAAAACTACGAGGTATATTTTTTGGATAATTAAACATTAAGTTTCAATGTTTGGGTTAATTTTACGCTTTAGAAATGTACTACTATAAAAAATGTATTCTCAACCCATTTTATATGTACATGTAATCTTTGTATATTATCTCTATATCTCTTTAAAAATGGAGGCAATAAATTAATTGTATTATAATGACATTGGGAAGACGAGGGGATCGACTTTGCCATGTGTATAATTTCTCAAAAAATTCCCGAGCACCAGCTAAAAAGCTAGATTCGAAATTGCGCCAATTCGAAGTGTGCATATTGATTGGCGTTATGTTTGAAACCTTGGTACCTTGAAAGATTGCAAAAAGGTCCAGAGCAAAACACGGATGCCAGCGCCTTGCTTCAGGATCTTGATTAGACGAGCTGCTCGAAAAACTCGGAACATACTTGGGTCGAATGGAAGATCAAAAGTGTTCTAGAGTAATAGATTCAAGTCTTAGAAAGAACCAGTATTTTGCGAGAAAATCAAAGCAAAAAATGAACTAATTTAGGTCATTTCTTCCTTTTCATGAGTTACTGAAGACTTTGAGAATAATTTTTAACACGCACCCCAAACGTCAAGCTTATATCCAGTATGCTGCCAACGACAACAATGAAATCAAAGACGTTCCAGCTATCTCTGAAGTAACTCTGAAAAGAATATTAAAGAACAGTTTAGAACTGATAGAGCTATCCAGTATAAATAAAGTTAGTTTAGTTTAGGTTTCCTCCTGTAGTAACAACACTGGATCAATAAGAGATGATCCTTACTGGACCCCTACGAAGAGCAGTTCAGAACTGATAAAACTATCCAGTATAAATAAAGTTAGTTTAGTTTAGGTTTCCTCCTGTAGTAACACTGGATCAATAAGAGACGATCCTCACTGGATGTCTAGGAAGAACAGTTTGGAACTAATGGAGCTATCCATTATAAATAAAGTTAGTTTAGTTTAGGTTTCCTTCTGTAGTAACACTAGATCAATAAGAGATTATCCTCACTGGACCTCTAGGAAGAACAGTTTAGAACTGATAGAGCTATCCAGCAGTTTAGTTTCGATTTTCTCCAGTAGCAACACTGGATCAATAACAGATGATCCTTACGCTGAAGCTTTAAGAAGAACAAGTTCATGATGTGTGTTCATACCAGTTTAAATGCAAACAATTTCAAAGCGGCCTCCATCGTAAACAAGAAAGTCAACGCAGCATTGAAATAGTCACACATGTTTTCATAATCCTCGGGCTGGTCGTTGTACTACAAGAAAATATCAAATTTTATTAACGATTGTTCCGCTGAGGCAGTCTGTCAAGATCAGTTGCGAACTCTCTCAAGTACATCTTTACTGCCCCAAACTTAGCTATTATACTAGGGTGAGTTGATTTGGTGATGTGCGAAGAATTCGATGGAATATGGGAAGACGCTGAATGAAAACAGATACCACATAATAGGCCAGTGGTTAGCCAAATAGGTAAAATGAGGCAGATTCTAAAACAGCAAAAAGATACGTGGTTCAGTGTCAAAAGTAAGTTTTTCTATATACGATGACTGATTTGATCATTTTTTGCGAAGTCAGTTAAAACGATTTTGTTGCAATTTGCAAACATTCAACAATTTAGGAACATATAACAAAGTGGGAAAAGTTCAAAGCTAGTGTTCAACAGTAGCACACTCTCTCACATACATCTTTACCACCCAAAATTAGCAATTACACTATGGTGAGTTGATTTGGTGATGTGGAATGAATTTTACATGACTTCGATTCAATATGGGAAGACGCTAGATGAAAACAGATACCACATAATAGGCCAGTGGTTAGCCAAATACGTGAAATGAGGCAGATTCAAACACAGGAAAAAGATAGCTGGTTCAGGGCCCATATACTAAGGTTTTTTATAGACTAGAAATAGATAGATAGAAACTTGATATCATCAGAATTGCTGCTAGTTAGTTGAAACTTGCATCAGCTCGTGCATAAACTTCTATCAGGTCTGATGACAACTTGAAGCAGACTTTTTATCATCATGTCGGAGCAAGCGACGCGAACGCGTCCTGGTACAGACTTGATGACTGCAAGTTAACAAAGCTGTACTGGACTGTTTACAAATGATGCGTGTTTGCTACTAACCTCCATCATAAGTACAACGGTGTTGAGTATGATAAGGCCCATTATAAACAACTCAAAAGGCTTTGAGACAACTATACACCAAACTCTATAAGACCAAGTGTTCTTGTCTGCTGGCATAAACGTCTCGGAAGGTTTGGCTCGAACTACAAAGCTGATGCAATCCCGCTAGAAAAGACACAACACACAATACTTCACCATTTGACTATGTTCGATAATAAACTTTAGTTTTGGCCCCACATTTTCCCAGGTGATGTGAAAACAGGACAAAGTACTCGTGCTTACCTGGTTTCGATCCAGTTCACTGTTGACGAGCTCTTTCTCGCCCTGTTCTTGAAATGTGAGAATGACAAGGGCGACGAAAATGTTGAGAAAGAAGAATGAAAACACAACAACAAAGGAGATGTAGAACAAAGCGTTCTCCACGTTGTAGTTCCGGATAGGACCTTTGTCCACGTCTGTTACATCCATGGTGTGCTGCATGGCGCTGGGAATGAAAAAAAAAGCTAATTATGAGACGAAGTGCTAAGCTGGGACGGTTTTCCCAAAAGCCAGCTAGCTTAAGCCTGGGTTAAAGCAAAGTTAAAAGGCGATTTCCTGACAGTTTTCTTGGAAGATTGGAAATATTTCTACATGCAGAAATCGTGTCTGGATAAATAGTATAGTTTTGGTTTTAATTATTATAGTAGTTTTGCTTTCTGAAGTTTTGAAAGAAACCGAAAGATTCAAACGGACATGCAGAAATACCATGTAGAAACACTGATTCCACCTCGCTCTTTTACTAACCTTGGCCAGCCCTCTCCAGTGGCGGATGTGTACAACGTCAGCATAGCGCTGAAGACGTTGTTAAAATGAAAATCACGAAGCTGCCAAACCCTTTCTTTGATCTTTGTCTGAAACAAAAACAGTAATTCAAGGCTTTGTCGACTCGAAAATAAGCACACACAAACCCCTTTTATGTAGGAAAAAAATAATATATACCACTTTGAAAGAGACTTGGAAAAATGCTCTTCGGATCTAAACTATGGGACATTTTAATTTACACACATCGAAAATATATCAATGAAAAAACTGTTCAAAAAATACTGTCAAACTCGAAGATGTTGTTCGAAATCATGCTGTTTATGATTTACATTGTAAATGTTCTTGTAGAAAATTCAAAATGCTCCTCAACATTGTTATCAAAGAAAATGTTCCTCCGAATCTGGTATCCCGAGATCCCAGCTTTTTCCATGTCCGTAGTTCAAAGCTGTATTTGGCCAATTATAAACATACTTGATCCGCCCGATCAATGCTGCCTGCTTCTTGATTGAACTCGAAATAACTTCCCCTAGAAAACAGTTCTGTGTTAGCACGTTGCGCTATGCATGAACACATCATTTCAAATTCATCCATATCAGTTGAAAAATAGCGATAAAATACAAAAGATTAATGGAGTAAAACTGTTTATACGAAGTAAAAATTTTACTAAAGTACAGGCTCTTTTATACTTCTGCTTTGATGGGACTTTTCGCTTTGAATTGTTCCAGTACAGTGTCCCATAATCAGAAAGTGGACTATATACGATGTTGTTTTCTTATAAAGAAACGATTTATAATTTTATTTGTCCTTAACCTTTATATCATGTCAATATTTCATGAAGTTTGTTCGTTTAGCACATAGAGATAACTGGTAATCATCAACAACAACTCATTATGCAAATTAAGTACTTGGCCACTTGTGGGTAAAACAAAAAAATAAACTGAAATATCTCATCAACGAAGCACTGGAACAAAAGAAGTATAAAAGAGCTGGTACAACTGTTTCTAAGTTCCTGCACATCATGTAATAAAAATTTTCGTCTCGTTTCACTTTAAAAGCCTCTTACTTGCATTCTCTTTCGTACATTTTCGATCGATCAGTACAGTAGAAAAACTTCCCCTGTGAAAACAAGTGCATTTTTAGACAGAACATACATAAACGGCGACAATTTGAGTCAAGCGTCTTCGTCGGGTAGTTAGCAGCACTTATGAATTATAAAAGGGTTCATGATAGGGTATAAGATCGGTACCTGGAAGAGTTGGACTCCAATGACGGCAAAAATAAATAGAAACAAGAAGGTAATTAGTAAGATATTTGCTACGTTCTTGAAGGAGTACCACATACAGCGAAACACAGCCTAAAAAGACAGAGCGTCATGTTGTTCACTAAACTCGACAGCCAAAAACAAGCACGTTGCAAAAAGTCTGTTAAAATCCTCCAACAGAACAGTTACAACAGGGTCAAGTTATCAGAATTACGACAGCTTGTTGACGGCAAGTCTGACTTGCTGTAATTTGATTGTCAAAACTTGCTATCCACAGACTTGCTGCAAGTTGTTTCAACAAGTTTTAAAAAGTCTGCAAATGGCAAGTTGCAACAAGCTTGATTTACAGCGACAGACTTCTTGCGACTTGACGAGATTTATTTGTTGCAACTTTTCGAGCTGGTAAAATTGACAACTAGCTTAAACAGAAGACTTGAACGTTGGATATCCGTAGTTTGTTACATGAACGTTGGCATGAAGTAAGATCATTTGAAACAAGAAGCTGGTAAATACCTCCAACTTCTTCAATTTATTCATCATCTTCAAAGGTCTAAACACTCTCAAGACCCGTAAAACGTTCACAATCGATTGACCAGATACATTGCTATTTGTTTTACTAAAATAAAATAAAATGAAATGAAAAAGATAACGGAACCTTGACTGCACTACGGAAACTGGCAACGTTATACTTGCAGTTATTATTTGTTTACCTCAATACAAGTGACGCAATGTTGCAACACACGACGAGGGCGTCGATGAAATTCCACTTACTCCGGAAATACGAGCCTGGATGGAGAACAGCTCCTAAGTCGATTAGCTATAAAACATTAAAACGTTTTAAACCTCTGCATGGTTCAGAATTTTTACACGGATACTTTAGTACAACACAAAGAGCACAGAACGTTGTTAAAGTGTTGAACTTTGGTTGAAAATAGGTCGATACGTCCTCAACGTGATGTGAACGTTATTCTGACGTTGTTTTACAAAGGTCGGTTCAACATTAGCAAACAGCCGTCGATATAACGTTGTTATCTCAACGTTGTTTCAGCCTCGATTCAACTTTGAGACATGGTTGACGAAATCCATAATTTAATCTTCACGTTGTTTCGATTAACTGTGAGTGAACGTTGAGTTAGGCATGGTTGATGAGATTAACAACGTAATGTCAAAGTCAGGAATTCTTTTTTCAGACATAAGACACAACAACAAAGGCAGTATTTAACAGAGGGTAAATCACCGTAGCAAAAAAGATGGCGACATGTCGATTTTACCAGAATGCATTGCGGGTATCAAGTAAGAATACCTGGGAAAAGATGACAAATCTAATGGATTGAAATTTTCGCACAAGTGAGAAAATAACCTATTGTCTTCCGTCTGTTCTTCAAAAGGCGGTAATTGCATTTTAAACGATTTCCGACCGCAATGCATTCTGATAAAATCGACATCCGCCATCTTTTTTGCTACCTTAACAAAAACTTTGCGCTCACCTTAACAAAAACTTCGAATGCAAAGATCGATGTAAAAATATAGTCAAAATATCGGATAACCTGTAAAGATAGTTAAAATAAGTTTTTCATTCTTGATGTTGATTAGCATCAATAAGTGACAAGATTTTGAACTGACCTTGTTCCGTTTTGAACCATCATTGACAGGGTCCTCTATGGCGAGCAATATACTACTGCATATTATAACGACCAACATGAAGTTATCAAAATGGCGGAGGTTCACAATGTAGTGACACGCACGACGAAATCTATAAAAAGAAAACAATGCGTGAAAGTTGCGGTTGCCATCGAGTATTTTAATAAAACACAATATATACTGTTGTCTTGTTGTTAATAGCTCATATCTTGAGTTTACAAGATGTTGTTCTTCGGAGTATGTTTTTTCCTATACAATACATACTACCGTCAATAATTTTAATATAACCCTATCTACCAGTTCATCTGAAAACACGGAAAAGTACTGACACTAGCTGTCAAATAGAAATCCATTTTTCGATCCAAATTTCGATCCAAATTTGACTCACGATCTGACCGTGAGTAAAAGGCCTGAAACTAACTACCGTATAAAAATCCATTTTGCTGTTTTTAATCACTTATATCTTTTATTTTCCTTTATGAAACTTGCTGAAACTTTATAATCATGTTCAGTAAAAACAATTATAAGTCCACCAGAAATTTGGAACCGAAGTAAATTATACTTAATGAGAAATTTGCTGGTTTGGCTCAAAAAATGGATTTCTATTTGCAACTAGTGCCAGTACTTTTCCGTGTTTTCAGATCACCTAACTTAAAAGCAACTAACTTGTTTTCTGGTCCAAAAAGAAACAAAGCTTTCGTTCGAATGATCGGGACTTTCTTTTTAAGTTTTCGAACTTTTGATTTCCTTCTGCCTTTTAATGTTCGTTTTACCGCCTGGCCTTCTGAGCGTCTGCGGTTGATATCTGGTGAAGGAAGGAGATTTGAAGAGAAATTAGGTACATTGATCGGGCAAGGAGGAATAATGATAATAATTTGAACTGAATTGTCGGGCTAGCTATTTGAACTTCACAAACCTCAACAAGCCTGGTCAAACGGGAGTTCGGATGAGAACTGGCAGTTGCACATTGACACACGAGACATTTTAAGCAGGTTGTTTGCAAGTCTGAAACAACTTATGCATTGTTATGCGTCATTGCCAACCTCGTCGACTCTAATCCTGACCCGGCTTTAGATCGTTTCACGGAACCGAAGGCATTCATATTTCTCAAAACATATTTTCTTTCAAGTGGGCTACAAAATGAGACATTTGACGGCTGGACCAACAAGTTCTCTACTCTATACCTTGAAATTGCACCTCATTTTGATCAGGGTGTTGCGCTTCGACGTCACGATCATCTCCGATCTCTTTCCGGTATCTATTGATATTCTTCAACAGACTCTACAACAACGCAAAATATGTTAATGAACGACGATCTTAGGCACCTTGTTTTAAATACCTTCATGTGAGATATGGAAGTTGACGTCGTTTGTCTTACCTTAGTCAACACCTTTCTGCTTTGCTCTTTGGAACTAGACCTGTTTAAGCAGAGAAATCCGTTTCATTATTCTACACAGACAACTAGTGTCACTTGACTCTTCAATAAGGCACCATACTACACCCACATGGCAAAATCGCCACAAACTTGGTGCAAGTTGGCAATTTATTCGGATTGTTACAACTTGCCAACTAGTTGCAACATACTTGTCAATTTCATTAAGTTGCAACAAGTATGTTAGGGTTAGTGTTGTCGAAACAACTTGAAGCAAGCGTGTGGATAACAAGTTTTGACAATAACTTAAATAAGCAGACTTGTCGTCAACAAGCTGTCACAAGCCATGCGAAGGCATCGGACCTAATATCGGCTTGTCGATAACAAGTCTATTGCAAGATGTCGACAAACTTGTGGCAAGACTATGTATCTCCAGAAACCACGGCAAGCAGTCAACTTAAGGAAGTACAAAATAAAACAAATTCCGAAAATAGACATCTTGTATTCCTGATATTCAAGACAAAACAAGAAAACGACGTAGTCGGTAATATTTCGTCTTCATTCCAAAAACACTATTTTTTCTTGAATATCAGGAATACAAGATGTCTATTTTCGGAATTTGTTTTATTTTCTACGTATCTCTAATTGAACTATAAAACTCTATTATTATCTATAAAACTCTTCATTACCCATTGACGCTATTGTCTTTTCCATTCGCATCGCAATTGGATTCATCAGTCGAAGGATTAGGACTTGATGTCCACGACTTCACCAGCGCTAAAGTCTTCGTTACGCTTCCAATATCGTGCCAGCGGGATGATGTTGTTCGCTCGCTCCCCCCGTGTTGGTCACTCTTAGCCTCTCGTTCCAGTCTCTCATTTTCCTCGTCTTGCGTCAGGACATGCGCGTTTGCAAGATTGTCGACAGCGATGGCCAAGAAGACATTAAGAAGCGTGTCTGGTTTGTTGAGTTAAGGGAAGAAACGAGATGCCTCTTCTGAAGAAAACCAAAAAGATTAACTTTAAAATTGCCGAATTGTACACACAAGAGAAACTCAACGTATAAATCAAATACATATAAGATAATTATATAATAAAACCCCTAAAAGTGTGTTGGGAAACATGGGGCAAGGTGTTTACATAATTGTAATAGTTCTGTTGACATCTTGCAAAAGACTTGTCGTCAACAAGTCGAAATCAGGATGCGTTCGCATGGCTTGTGACACAATATTGACGACAAGCCTGTTGCAAGTTGGCAACAAAGTTGTTTCAAGTTGATTTTCAAAACTTGTTATCCACAGGCTTGCTGCAAGTTGTTTCAACAAGTTGTAATCAGTTTACAAGATTTACAAGATTTTTTGTTAGATGCTAACAAGCCTGATTTTAACAACAACTTGATGAAATTGAAAAGTTTGTTGTCAACAACTTGCGGACAAGCGTGTTTGGTTGTGTATCAATGAGCAGCGTAGCTGTATAGCATTAATTGGTTCTCAACCAGCAAGGATTAATAATAACAACAGTAGAAAAGACAACAACAATAGTAGAGGATACAATTTCCGATTATGACCAACAGCACAAAATATAAACCACACGCAAGTCCTGATGCTTCCTTGGCTCCACCATAAGCTTTTATGCCCTCATACATGACTGAATTCCAGTCTTCCCCGGTCAAAATCTGGAAAAAATCAAAGATAGCCATTGTAGAAGTATCTATTTAGCACAGAAGGAACTCATTGCTTCATTTATGTTTTTTGCTTCTGCAAAGCAGACAAATGGCGCCTACAGTAATATTTTAGAGTTGCGAATAATTGGAAATGATGTCATTTACCTGAAAAACCGCTAACATAGCGTTTGGAAAATCATCAAAATTCGTTCTTGGTCGCTCCGTTTCGGAAATAAACCTTGGAGAAGCGGAAAATGTATAAAACACTGATTAGCAGATGTGTCTTTCATCTCAAAGAATAGGATTACTGTACACCTCGTATATTTTGGGTAACCTTCACTCCCAAGATCTTTCTCTTTCGATAATTCACCAGAATAATCTTGGAACAGACTTATTATCAAAAAGCCAACAGCTTGTACAAGTCCGTTTTCAACGGACTTGTTGCAAATTGATCCTTGAAACTTGTTAATTGTCCACAGGCTTGCTGCAAGTTGTTTCAACAAGTTTTAACAAGTCTGTAAATGACAAGTCTTATTTGAACAGAGTTGCTGCAACTTGATGAATTGACTAGTTTGTTGCAACTTGTTGACAAGTGTTTAAAAACAAACTGGGAAAATTGATAACTTTCTACAAGTCTGCGTCGTTTGTAGCTGTGTACACGAGCCATAAGCCGGCTCCCAAAGGCGTCCTTTGAAACGCTTTCAGTTGGATCAGGTTGAGCTAAGCCCGTGCAATTCAGCTCAGCTATATGGATGACAAACTAACTACCTCAAAGAGAGATGAGACAAGAAGAAATATATCCAAATAATTTAATCCACTAAACGTTCACTTACTTTCCTCCAAAGAATTGCATTCCCAACAAAGAAAAGATGACGACAAAGAGAAACAATAAAAATATTAAACTAAGTATGGACTTGATGCTGCTGACCAATGATCGTACGAGATTTCGCAGCCCTGACCAATACGACGTCATTTTAAATATTCGCAAGAGACGCAAGCAACGCAGAACGCTGATGCCGAGTTGTTTCTTGAGCATCATTTCTACTAAACCAAAAATAATCACCTAAAAACAAAACAAGTTTTATTACAAGACTTGAAGGATCACTGGCTTGAAGGATTGGAAATCGCTAGAAGGTACTTCGAAATAAAGTTTCAGCGCGAGAAGCCATGAACTAACAAATTACTTACAGATATCATTGTCTCGTCCTTTTCAAACTACCAAATACGGCAAAACATGCATATTGTTTAATATAAGGCATTACAAGTAATTTTTAGTCAAAGTCTCCTAGCGGGAAGTCTTATTTTGAAGTATCCCTTCTTTCCTTCAAGGATTACTCTTTATCACGCCTAACTCCATTTGGATAGTGCCTTTTATATCAAACTCAGGTCAGAAACTTACCACAAAATCAAAAGCATTGAATGTAGATCGGAAGTACATGGTTGGTCCAAGACCGTAAATCTTCAATAACATTTCGAGAACAAAAATAGACTGAAAGACAATCTCGGCATTATCTGCAACGAAGGAGGGCAAAAAAATTGGGAATTTAATACAATTCACTGTTTGTGGATGTGGGTCTGTGGTATGTACGGTGTTGGGGTGGGCGACGGCTAGTAATAGAATGAACTTAAAATTATTCAAAAAGACTATAGACTATCGAAGTCCCAAAAGAAATCTTCCGCTCTCGTTACAACGTCAAAACATGTGTACACTTTTACCATGGGTTTCTGCAGATACTCAGGTCTCCCCTCTTTTTACAATCAACGCATATAGGACGTCCAAGCTCCACTGGGTTATCAGCATCTGTAATACTTCACCCTCGTAAAATAAAATCACAAAAAATTTTGGATACTAACTTTGAAAATCAGTGAGCCACTGCGGTTGGTTATAATGCTCAGTTGCCAAACTGATTGTGTTCAATAACACGACGATTAAGACTCCCCAGAAGAAACACGAATGTTTGACCAACCGACGGACACGAATTCGCAACAATCTTTCCTTTAATCGAAACTTTGGGAAACGTTTATGCCTAAAATTGTCAAACAATGTTTCCTCAGTTTTAGCAAAAAGGATTGAAAATTTTATACTGGATGGCGCTCGCAGTTCTAAACT
Source organism: Muricea muricata (assembly GCA_963855995.1). Taxonomy (NCBI): domain Eukaryota; kingdom Metazoa; phylum Cnidaria; class Anthozoa; order Malacalcyonacea; family Plexauridae; genus Muricea; species Muricea muricata. The sequence continues at coordinate 12,272,857 of OY979727.1, forward strand.
GTTCTTCCTAGAGATTCAGTAAGGATTATCTCTTATTGATCCAGCCGTTCTACAAAGGAAACCTAAACTAAACCAACTTTATTCATACTGGATAGCTCTATCAGTTCTAAACTGCTCTTCCTAGAGGTCCGGTAAGGATCATCTCTTATTGATCCAGTGTAACTACAGGAAGAAACCTAAACTAAACTAACTTTATTTATACTGGATAGCTCTACCAGTTCCAAACTGTTCTTCCTAGAGGTCCACTAAGGATCATTTCTTATTGATCTAGTGTTACTACAGGAGGAAACCTAAACGAAACTAACTTTATTAATACTGGATAGCTCTATCAGTTCTAAACTAAGTCAGCTACTTAAATAAAACAGATAAATCGTGTACAAGCAAACGTCTTACCGTTCAGCTAAGTTAAGTCGGGGCACTTGGCCACCGTCCACCGCCAGCACACTGATGGGATTGAAAACAAAATTCGCTGGAGATGTTTCCAATTGGCATGACTCCGCCTCAGTATCGTTTTGCCTCGTGACCAGATCTTCCACTATTATCTCCTCTGGAAGATACGTATCACACAAATAAGAAAAAATAACTTGATATGAAAATACTCAGAAGCATCCGGGAATATCACAACTCACAAGAATATTTTTCACTACCTAAAACGACATAAACAGAATTCAGTGTTTTGAGCAAAGGCCTTTCGACAAGAAGTTAGTGCTACAATCATGGAATAATTAGTTTGGGACAAACTAGAACATAGTTGTTCTACATGAGAAGTAGAAATTAACGTTAAAAATATCGCTATATTTTCTCCTCTCCCCTTCCTCCACCTGCCAATGTTGGCTCTGGGAAACGACATTACATACACAAATGTATCTATATTGTTTTCAGGCCAAAAAAACACTGTACATGACCAACATTGGTCGGTGGGGGTAGGGGGGAGGGACGGTGGGGGTAACGGGGAGGGAAAGGGTAAAATTTAAATCAATGCGCGATCAGAGTTTGTAGTTCAGTCACATATTTTTTGTCTCTAATCCAATCCCGCGCATAGATTTCCATGACTGTCCCAAGGAATTATTCCATGATTGTAGGCTACTAGAGCCCTGAAACATCGAATTCAAGTTATACGTTTTAGGTAGTGAAAGGTTTTGCGGGTGTTTGACTGCACTACCGACACTGACAACTTTCGAGATAATATCGAAGTCACCTGCTCTAGATATCCACTCCAAATATTGTTCGACTTCGCGGTTTATTTTTTGTTCTCTTCTTAACTTGAAGAAATTTCTTCTCGTTTCGACTCTCTCTCTTTCCTTGGCGAACTCGCTGCAAGACAGAAATTTTAATAGACATTCTGTGCGAACGTGTGTTTGCTTAGACTGGGTACGATAGTGTCAACGATGTAGCAACGATTTTAAACAGTGCAATCTTCCATTGTCTTTCGAGATCAGCCTGTACAAAGCCATTGGGTAAGCTACAGAACTACTCTGTAGCGATATTTTTGTCGTTGTTGCTAGTTCACAACAAGTTTCAGCAAGTCTGTTTTTGCCTTGCAGTCACCAAGCCGATACCAGGATGCGTTTACATCGCTTGCTCCAGCTTGATGATAACAAGTCTGCTGCAAGTTCTCAACAGGATTGATGCAAGTTGATTGTCAAGACTTTTTATTCACAGGCTTGCTGCAAGTTGTTCTAACCAAGTTGTAACAAGTCTACAAATATCAAGTTGAATCCGCTCTGATTTACACAGACTTGATGTAACTTGATAACAAACTTGCATCGACCTGGCAAAATCCACAACTTGCATCAAATCTGTGGCGTTTCTGCTGAGGAACCTCCTGATATACGACCCCACTCACAATGGCGCATTGTTCGGGAAATTATGTTCTAAAAAGACTTGCTCAAGTCTTGAAAGTTCTGGATAAAGTGCGACAATCGGTTCCTTACCCGCTCAAAACGCCAAGCACCAGATTTAGCATAAAGAACGATCCAATGAGGATGAGCGAAACATAATATATTGTATAAAAAAAGCTGTCACTGTCAGCGGCGTAAAATGTCTAAAGACACGAAAGATAACTGTTAGATAATATTTCTGACTGGTGATTTGGACTTCAAAGAAGAATTAAGGTTTCCTCCTGTAGTAACACTGGATCAATAAGAGATGATCCGGACTGGACCTCTAGGAAGAACAGTTTAGAACTGATAGAGCCAGTTTAGTTTAGGTTTCCTCCTGTAGTAACACTGACAGATCTATCTTTGCAGTATAAATAAAACTAGTTTACAAGTAAAGTCATTCCTACCGAGTACATGACATCAGTCCAACCTTCCATTGTGATACACTGTGATACAGTCAGGATTGCTAACACAATGTTATCATATGTGCTGATTCCATTGTTCGGTCCAATCCAGTACTTTCGACATACTTCATTATTTGACGCATTACATTGGCGACCAGTGAACATTCCAGGTTTTGATTGGTAATCACACGGTTGAACTGTACTACCCAAAGGGACTTCTTTTCCTAAAAAGAGGGAGAGCTCAACCAGTCATGTTCTCTCTCTTCTTCCTCTCCTACTTCTTCTATCTCCCTCTTATCCCCTTCTACTCCCTTATCTCCCAGCCTATCCTCTTACCTCCCTTGATGTCCTTTCCTACTCCTCATTTCCCATCTTGCACCCTAATATCCCTTCCCATCGCTCATCTCCCCTTTCATCCCCATAACTTCCCTAATAACCCTCATCTCCCCTTTTATCCCCATAACCTCCCTAATAACCCTCATCTCTCCTTGTATCCCCATAATTTCCCCTAATGACCCTCTCCTATCTCACCTGTGACATTGTTAAAACAAGTTGCGTGAAATTTATCAACAAGAAAGGACAGGCCCACCGTCGCGTAGATCACAATAACAAACATGGTCAAAACTAGAACTTGAAGCAGCGGCACCATTGCACGCATAATTGATTTCATTACGACTTGTAAACCTAAAGAAATCATTTTTTTTTTCAACTTAGTTTTCATTTATCAGCAAACATTTTGAAAAGGTTTACATTTGTTGATTTTTGCAACGTTTCGGGCAATAGACTGCCTATCTTTTCCCCCTCTTTTTGCCCTTATATTTCCTGCTAAGTAAAAACTACATTGAAAAACGATGAACAAAGGTGAACGTTTTAGGAAAAGAACTACAGAAATCAAGCGTATCGTAGTAGGTCCGCTGGAATACTGGTCAAGTGTCTTCATCAGGGGTGATCAGGGGCGTTTCAGCCACTTCCTATGTACTCGAGGGATGAGTCATTTGCCAAGAAGGCGGGATTTGTGACCAGTAGCTTCCGTGATCTCTATTCAGAATCTCAAGTTATCATGCTCGGAATAGAGATGATGGCCCTCATCTGATTGTATTGAGAACAATACCAGTTTAACTGAGTTCCTTGTATGATTGCATGGTGAATATCAAATTAAAATAGAATTTTGTGGAAACACAACGTAAGTTTACTATCGCAGAGCTTTCAATCCGTAAGCTCGGATCTTCAACAGTGCTGATAATAATGCCGTAAGTTTACTATCGCAAAGCTTTCGATCCGTAAGCTCACATCTTCACCAGTGCTGATAATAATGCCGATATTGCGAAAGTTTTGCGATGATAAATTTACGAGGAGTTTCCACAAAATTATATTCTAACCTGTTTAACTGCTTATTCTGAAATACCAGCTTAACTAGTTATTGTACTTTTGCCTGATACTTTTTCCTCTCTATGGAGGCTTCTTGTATATTTATGCTTACTTGGAGTACCGGAAACCAACTTGAGAGGCCGCAAAACACGGATGGCTCGTATCGGTTTAACATCGCCGACGTCATCATTTCCCAACTGTCTCAAACTAATAAACCTGAAGAAAAAAAAACAATATATGAATAGTAATGCTTAGCTGTCATTCCAGTTGTATTAAGATTGCAAGTTGATTGTCATAACTGTTATCCACAACCTCTCTCCTCCACAGAGGAGGTCGGAGTGCGAGGAATTGCCCTCGTGGTGAGGCCTTGGCAAAGGCTGGTTGTCACATGACCAAATTTTCGAATAGATTTGGAAAATTTATTACAGAGATTAAGTATCTATCCAGTATAAATAACGTTTGTAGAGCTATCCAGTGTAAATAAAGTTAGTTTTGTTTAGGATTCCTCCTGTAGTAACACTGGATCAATAAGAGATGATCCTTACTAGATCTCTAGGAAGAACAGTTTGGAACTGATGGAGCTATCCAGTATAAATAAAGTTAGTTTAGTTTAGGTTTCCTCTGTAGTAACACTGGATCAATAAGAGATGATCCATACTGGACCTTTAGGAAGAACAGTTTAGAACTGATAGAGCTATCCAGTATAAATACGGTTAGTTTAGTCTAGGTTTCCTCCGTAGTAACACTGGATCAATAAGAGACGACCCTTACTGGACCTCTAGGAAGTACAGTTTAGAACTGGTAGAGCTATCCAGTATAAATAAAGTTAGTGTAGTTTAGGTTTCCTTCTGTAGTAACACTGGATCAATAAGAGATGATCCTTACTGGACCTCTAGGAAGAACAGTCTAGAACAAGCCTGATTTTAACAGACTTGTTTCAAAATTGACAGGTTTTTCTCACAACGACATTCTGAATGTATAAAGTACGCTTTGTAGAGGTTACGTTTCCCAATTAATTTAAGTAAAAATAATTTCAAAATTTAAATAACCACAATTTAATCGCGCTTATGCAATTCCTAATAAAAACCCCTGAAGTGGCATTGTTCACAGCAAAATACCGGCTGTGTAGTGTATTATCGTTGACGTGGACGCGAAGTCCTGCTGGGATTGCAAAATGTTATGATATCTTGTCCTCTTGTACACGGAGCATAATCTAATATGCCCACGCCGAATACGTGCTAAAAGCTTGCTAAAATTACATGCCAGTTTACTAAAGTTACAGTTTAAATTACAGCGAGCACAGATGGAAATATCTTGACGTGCACATTGAGCAGGCCAAATGAAATGCTTAAACTGTAATAAGTACTCCTATCGATTTGTGTTTTGACTACAAAACAACAAGTATTCAACCTTTCGCGTGGGAAGTTGGAAGCTTGCTGCCTGTTTTGTAACTGAGCTGCCGGCAAGATTATAATCGATATATTATGATGCTTTTAAGCTTTATAATTCTCGTCTAAGTTTGAGAACTAGTTCGCTTCCTATTAAATAGACTGTAGCTCTTTGACGAGTTGAAAAACTCGTGTTCGAAACTCTTGCTTGTGAAAACTCACGTACAGGTTTGAGACAAGTTATGTAAGGGGACGTAGAGCAGTCATGTTACATATACAATACCCGCTTACCCGGTTATAACTACTATGAAATCCAATATATTCCAGCCGTTACGTAGATATGAGCCCGGATGAAACACGAAGCCCAGCGCGATGATTTTTAAAATTGCTTCAAGTGTGAAAATCACCAAGAAGAATATCTCCGACCTTTCCTATGAAAAACAGGTTTTAAAAAGCGTTATTTTGGCTTAGTCAGCACGAAGACAGGTTGTCAAGCTAATTTTGGGATGTGTTCATTCTGCTTGCATGTTGCTACCGACATTTTTAAATCAGGCTGTTCGGTGTCTTATGTGTGAAATAAAGTTTCTGAACAGAGCAAGCCAGTTTCTTGTTTTGACAAAGGTTGTGATGGAATATACGCAAGTAATAAGTACCGCAACGAATGCTTATCATGATAATGTGACTTCCATTGTCATCTATCAAAAAAATGGGCTTCTCAACGCTTCTCTTATAAGGTGCCTATATAATTTTTGCACAGTGCACTGCACCTGTCTACATACGGAAATTCTATACGATAATAAGCAAGTTCGCTGTTTTTTTGCTTTATAAAAAACTAACATTTTGAAAACACACTTTTTTTAGCTTGTTGTAAACAAGGAAACTTTCCCTCTTATAAAGACAAGCCGTAGTTTCTTAAATGTCTGATAACTTAGACGAAATGGCATTCAAGCACACATTTGCCAAACGTTCGAGATGCTTCGAACAAGTCTTTAGCAGCTTGTTGGCAGCTTGTCATTAATTTCCCTTTCACAAGATGACAACAACTTGTTAAAGGAGTCTTAGACGAACACATTTGTAATAAATAAAATAAAATAAAATGTATTCATTTAAAGGTCTCTAGATGTTAGTGTGCCCAATGTGCCTGACAGAGAAGTATACTGAGAAGTGTACTGAATAGGCTACCGTGTTTAAATAATTGTATTAAAGATTAAAGTATTTTGATCCGTTTAATATAGTTTGAACACAAACTCCTATAGCTTTTTGTACAATACTGCCTACACTAAACCACCGTATTTGAGATCTTTTCATCTTTTCAGGTAGTTCAGACACAAACCACGGCAGCTTATTTTAGACTACTACCTACTCTAGACCACCACGTTTGAGATATCTTTTTCAGGTAGTTCAGACACAAACCACGACAGCTTATTGTAGAATACTACCTACACTGGACCACTCCATTCAACTGATACAGACCCAAAACACACACGTTTAAGAAACAGTACTTCCTACGCTATAATGGAAATATAGGCGTTACGCTTACTTAGTAGGGGGTGTATTTTATGAATGAAAAACACGTAAAGATGGCGAAGAAAGACTGTTGTTTTTTGCGGTCAGGTTTTCATTCTTTAATACTTGGATCTGATGTCGGAAGACTTCAATTGGAAAGTGGTTTGCCAACCATTAATAGCAGTGAACATTAAGTGGCAAGAACAACCGCCGATAGACAAACTCGGTTAGAAAATGGCAATTCTTATTAAACTTGAGTTCTCTCTTTAATATACGAAATTCGCCGTGGTTTGTATGTGAAGTATACATGTGTTATCTGAAAAGTGGTGTTCCAGTGCAGGTAGTATTCTACAATAAGCTGTCGTGGTTTGTGTCTGAACTACCTGAAAAAGATATCTCAAACGTGGTGGTCCAGTGTAGGTAGTATTCTACAATAAGCTGTCATGGTTTGTGTCTGAACTACCTGAAGAAGATATTTTATACATGGTGCTCCAGTGTAGATAGTATTCTACAGTAAACTGTCGTTGTTTGCATGTTTTTTTTGTCGGAGCCTCAGACGTCCAGTAAAGATAGTTCTGTACAATAATTAAGCCGTCTTGGTTTGTGTGCATTGGAACTACCTCAAAAACATACCACTTGATTACGAAAGGTTGCAAATATTGCACGATAAATTGCACTTGTTCGTGTCTCCGGACTCATCGCTCCCTGTCAACGAACCTGCTAAGCACAAACGGGGCTTCGTTTGCGAAGCAGTCATGCATGGCCATGTGACTCAAAACTTTCTCATGACGCACTGTAGACGAGCACGTATTATGCAAAACGATCATTAAATTCTAAATACACTATTGTACTAACCAATTCGTCACTGATTGAGCTTTTGTCATTGTTCGGCAAGGGTGCATCCAGTGCCAAGACGACACAGTTTGCTATGATAGTCGCCAAAATAAAGATATCAAACGCTGTAGAAAAAGTCAAGGAACCCAATGCAAATGTTAAAACGACATATATATGCACATATAATCAGTTTCATCTCCTGCAGTCTAAAAAAACAAACAAAATATATCGCACGAATAGATAATAGGGGTTTTTTACACAGCTCTGGGTCGTTTTGAACTCGAAACATCTTGTCCTGGATAAACGCAATTGAAAGACGGAGCGAATGCGGTTGAGCGTTAAACCGAGAAGACAACGTTTTAACATGCCGTTGAGTTTAATATAGCATCGCCAGAAGTGTTTGTGATACATGCACATGCAGGCGATATTTATCTATGGGCCACGTCGAATTGTCGATTAATTTTCGCTCGGGTTTTTGCCCTGGCGTCGAACGAGCAGCTCAAACGAAAGTTTTTGATGAGTGCTGCGTGCTGCAGTCGTTAAGATTGCATCATCACCAATGGCAATGAACACCGAACTGGCCTAAAATTTTAAAGACTGTTGGGGCGAGAGCCGTCGCAGCAAGCGCCTTAATCTTCCAATCAATTCACTTGGAAATCTCGTTTAAGCGAAGCCGCGATATAAACCAGGTTAAGAAAATAATGAAATGGGATGAAATGAGGGGAAGACCTTTCCAAGTTGATGCCATCAACACAGGACATATGCAAAACGTTCAAGCAAACATGTTTTGCCCTCGCTCTTACGTGCGTGTGCGTGTTTTTTTTTTTCATTTATGCGACGGACGACACGTGAATTGTGGCAAGGTAGGAGAGCTGCAAAAATGAACAAAGGAAACGAACGAGTTGAACACAGCGAAATTGAGGAAAATGTTTCTAGACTGATCAAAACTAAAATATATGCAAAACATTGAATACATTATTTGTCATGATACAAACAAGATATAAATGCTTTTATGTATGAGGTTTTGAAACGGCAAGGCATAGAAATCTACCCTCCCCGGAGCTGATACGGACCGAGTCGGCACGTTTTCTTCGCACTATCTCCGAGCCATAAAATATTCAAAACTTTAACTCTGATAAAAGCACGTATATATGTATATATAGGACCATATTACATTTAGCTTTATGTAAGTAAAAAGGATATCTCGACTCGACGATAAACTTCGCACCGCGACGAAGGAAATTCTGCTCGGATAAACAAAGTAACGAATAGCTCCCGTGTCTTATCGTCACGGGTCCAACACGCGCCCTCGCTTCGTCGTTTTTCGGGTTCGAGTCGAGCACGGCTACTTGGTTCAAGGTGGCCATCTGCGTTAGGCCCTTTCGAGCCGCGATATTACATTACTCGAGTGAACCGTGTTGTGCATTTCCCGAAAACATCCCGCGTTTGTCCCCTGTGTGTGTCTCCATGGTACAATTCCAGCGCTAGCCCTTTAAACTGTTTTACGACAGGACGATTTTCCCGACATCGTTCGCATATACAGCCCTTCAGAGCATATGCTAATTTCAAGGCCTCTTCTGATATAATGAATGGAAGCGGCCTTGCGATTAATATGCATAAACCTGATCTGAATTCGTAAGCTAATTTTAACCTGTCCACGCAATATTCGAAGCAGGTTAAAAACCATTTTGAATTTTGAAGCGAGAGAAACTTGTGACTATCAAAGCAAAACTTAAGGCGTTAATGATGCTTTTAAAGAGCGGAATATACGATCAGACAGCGCCTCGACCTAAGCTCCAAAAATGCATATTTACTTTCGAAGTGTAAACAGCTAGAAACATCTGTACAATAAAACGTATTGTTTGGTCTTTTTGACAAGGCCAACGAAGTCGCGTTACTTGTTAAAGCGATCTTATTGAAGATGATCGCATATACTGATGTACACACGTATCATAAATTGAAATTATTTCATGATTTTTTCAGCGCTCGTTGAAGCGCTCGTCGACCTTTTGGCTTATAAGGCAAAACAGGCTAAAAACTACAATATACTAACATTTTTTAAATATAATGCAGAGGCAAAGCTATTGCCAGTGAAGGGACAGCGAATATAGTAGTAGCTGGATTTAGAGGAATTTTTGAGACGTATATGTTTTTTAGTCAGTTACACTATCCATGCTTAAACATTTAACACTTCGATTGCACATTGCTCTTCAGGAGGCAAGTATATTCCACGTATGAGATTAAAACGGTTGAGTATATAATACCGATTCAAAGCTTGTTTGGATTCACATATAACCGTATATAGGAACAGAATCCAATTTGAGCCAAGAAAATTATTTGGGGCTTTTCGAAAGCGCTTGTGAATGAACGTTCAACAGAAAACGCTGTTTTTGCAAGAATGCATGAATATATATTATATGGACAGACAATTGGACTTATCGAAGGCAACTGAGCAAACGTACTGCGAGCCTCATTTGTCTACCGTAATATACATATGGCGTTCTGGAGCACTGAAGTCAGAGGAGTAATATAGACGGAGTAATTTTTCGAAAGAAGTTTCGACAGCGCAGTATCACTAATAAGGCAAGCTTATATAACTGTTGTACAGAAATGCATTATAGAAATATAGAAATCTATATATTTTGACACGTTAATTGCCATATTGATATATGGAGATTTATATCGGCAAGATCGATAACCAACTTTCATGCAGGCAAAGCTAGCCCACGGTGAGGTAATGGGTGACATTTGTAACATGAAAGCTACCGGATGTGTCTAAGCTATAGTGAGCTGCACAAACGTACAGAAATTATGATGGCAAGGCGACTGTTGGAGGGCACCTTAGGGCGTAGGGTTGCTTAGAATCAGAAGAAAGTTGGAGAAGCTATGCCCTTGAAATTCGTGCAGAAAAATGTGCACACATTATATCAAGAGCGAAAATTTGTGCGAGATATGCTCTCTTAATTTAAAAGATCGGTTTGAGAGTTTTTTCAATCTTTCAAAAGTTTGAAGAATTTTTCAATCTAATAGACTATTTTTTAATCTAATAGATTGAATATAGATTGAGGGATACTCTTTCAGTGTTCCAATCGATTGGAATATGTCACTCAATTAGATTACTTTTCAATAGAAAACGTATGATCCCTAAAAACAGTCCCAAAAAGATTGAAAATTCAATCCATCAGATAGAAGATAAATTGAGTATGGGAAGATAAATTCTAATATATTGTACTAATCGAATAGGCTTTAAAATATGCCATTTTTTGTTGGGGTTTTTTTTTTGGGGGGGGGGGTAACAAAATGATTGGATTACATAATTCTGTTTTATCGAAACACAATTTAAACCAAATTTACCGTTTTTCCGCAATTGAATGACTCGCGATATTATATGTCTGTGCCATGAAAATGCACATATTATGTTTGGCGAGTATTTAGGGTAGTTAGATACAGGAAAATTTCCTAATTTGATAAAAATAATCGTGAAAAAAAGATCTTGCAAACCCCAAAATGGCGTTTTTAAATGCGTGGTCGTGCAGTATACGCGAAGCGTCACGATTATTTGACGAAAAATGAACATGCAATATTAAGTTCTTCATCTCAAACTACACGATTCAAACTACAAAACAACAGTTTTTCTAAACCAATATCCCCGATGCGTTTTTAACACGATGCAGGATCGTTGACCGGTAGAATTTTGCACGTTTTTTTAAAATGATATTTGATCAGAGAATGTTGTTGACAGCTATATGTCGTTGTCAGCCGGGCAGCTCACAACATGCAATTCCGACAAGCGTCGGGTTGGGTCGTGGATATATGTCGTCATAAAACGTCGGAAAATTTTGAATACTAGTCAGAGATCCTCACGCCGATGTCACGGAGACGTGGAAATGACGTAATATACATGCACCTCGCGCAATGAATAAATAATGCCATGCAATCGCGATAATAATTATTTGCTTTTGCTAAAACGAAAATTGATTGACAATGAGTTGAATGCAGCACTTCGAGAAGGGCATTAAAAAATTCATCACGGAATAATCAGGCAAATAAGCAACAATTATTGTATATTGTGTTATGTATGCTTCATTTGTTGATCATCGGATTACGCTTGTCATTTTAGGAAATCATGATATCATCTCAAAGATTACAAGCTTGTTTACAGAGAAGATTAAGAGAATATCTTATTAGTCTTGGTTTTAATAGAAGATAACTTTGTTTAGTTTCAACGGTGGACAGAGTCCAGAATATCAACCAAATCCATGAATTTACTGAACGGCTTAGTTTTAAAATATTCAATTCAAACTAAAAACAACACTAAAATGTATATATAGTGAGAAAATTTAATGGCTGTGCAGAAAACCAGATTTATTTAGAAATATCATGTTCAACACGAGAAATTGATAAATGTGGTATTTCCAATCACCGCGTGTATTTTTTCTAGCAATCTAAAATATCCTTAAGCTATGATTGATGATTGTTTGATCTCATTCCCATGTGAGATTATCAATTTTATCATTGTCACCCGAAATCCTTATAGATCACTGCACTTTACGTAATAAAACTACTTAATGTTTAAACTTAAATTCAGACGTTGACAAGATAAATGGAAGTGTGATTTAAAGGTGGTTTATGCAACCGTTACCTTTACAGGAGAAAAGCAGCATTAATTTTGTTGATGGATTAGATTAGCAATGCTTCTCAAGCTCATCAATAATTCATCAAGTTAAAACAGAGCAAATCATAGCCGTGAAGAAGGTTTGGATATCCATATTGGGCATAGATTTTTACAATTTATTTCACTGCTTATTCCATAGTTTTTCTTTCCTTCGAGCTGAGTTATACTGAAAACTCGAGACAGCGTCTCATCGGATATCCAAACACCCACAATTTCGTCGAAAATACTCCGCTGCGAGTTGTATTTTCAACTCTCTTCTCGGCGTTTGGATAAACGATGAAACACCGTCGCTCGTGTTTCAGCGATTACTTGAAATATTGTTAATTGTCCTTGTTTTTCCGACGTTTTACCCAGGGACTCAATTTCATGTAACTGGTATATACTCTTGAAAACTAAAAAGTGGTTTTAAACACATACAATGTGGGCAAACATGGAGTTAATGTACGTAGGAGCATGGATGGATGGAGGGATGTCTATAAATTTCAGACTTACAGCATACTTTCTTTACTCAGAACTGAGAGCAAAGGCATAACTATCGTATCTCGATTTTTCAAGAGAGCGTTACGTTTTCTGCGTAAAACTCAACGGATATTTTTCAAAACTTGTTTATATTACACGTACATTACACAGTGATGAAATTGCTGTCCAAATATATCTTGTTTGTAAATTGCTTGGCAGGTCAAAACGGCGGCAAAATTATTGAAAGAATAAGCTTGGAAGAGAACTTCATGAATTTTAAATGTCGCCAACAAAGGCAGGCAATAAATCAGTCATTGCCGATGTATACTTCGCTCATTTCGTCAAGTTTACTGTTTGTTGATAAGTAAAACTAATAGTGGCTAATGGATTTACAATGTTATGACAACGTACAATACTGCTCTCATCAGTTCCTCGCATGCACGAAAAATACGATTCAGCCAGACAATTGGATATATTTGTTTATTTCTGCTTGAAAAGAAAAGTTTGTGCCAAAATGTGACATAATTATTAGTCATACGACCATGATATTTACGAAAGCGTTTGAAATGCGAAGTAATTTTAAAATTAGTTCCCATGTCAAGTAATTTTAGCGTCACAGGCTAATATTTGCACAAACACGCAATACAATCTATTTCTGTCAACATTACCATCACGTACATAACAACAGCTGCCACTGGCTACGCGCGTAGCAGGCACGTATTTGACTCAAATTTTTTTCGCACCTTTTGAGTACATCTCGCGAACACGTCTTATGTCACAAAAAAGCTTTAGCACGCACAGAAATTACCCTAGATACAATACCGCAGAACATTTCAAGTTTATAGTTGGTTTTGTTTTCATATGCGTGGTCGTAACTGATAGACATGAATTAAATAAACTTGCAGACGATGTAAAATAGTGTAGTCGATGTAAAATAGTGTAGCCGATGTAACAGGATGCGTTCGTATGGCTTGCGACCGCTTGTTGACGACAAGTCAGTTGCAAGTTGTCAACAGACTTGCTTCAAATTCATTATCAAAAATTGTTATCCACAGGCTTGCTGCAAGCTCTTTCGACAAGTTGTAAGAAGTTTGCAAATGATTTTCACAGACTTGCTGCAACTTGATGACAATGATTAGTGTGTTGCAAGTTGTTGGCAAGTTGACAACTTTGAAAACGTCTGTGGTATTTTTGGCTGCATGACGTACGAGACTTGCGCGAAAATCGGCTTGGTTGTAAACAGGTCTAGACAACCGAGAGAAGTCGCCTTGGACAAAACTAGTAGAAAGATTGGACAATTGTTTCCTTGATTCAAACGCTACCTTCCTATGTCCACTTGTTCCACTATTATTCTGCTGACCACAGTTTAAATGTTCTGTCGAAGGAGCTCGATGCGATATATTCACCATCTAAACAAAAATCGAACAGTTAAGAATTTGGCCTCAACGAAGTAAAGGGCAGTACATTTGTGGATATAAAGGTACTCGAGGGATAGAGACGTTACCAGAAGAAATATCCACACACGACACCTTCTGTTCATGCCCAGCTAAAGTTTTCAACGGAATCCAACCTGGATGAGTCCAAACCTAAAAGAAATCAGAAAACTCTTAGAAATTGTAAATTTCTTAGAAGGAAACTGCTTTAAGTTTAACTCACTTTGACTTTACAATCGTATGAACCGGACAGTAGATATTGATCTGCAAATGAAGGTAAGAAGTTAAATTTGAAACTCAACTTCATTTGAGATTTATCAGTTCCAAACTGTTCTTCCTAGAGGTCCAGTAAGGATCATCTCTTACTGATCCACTGTTATTCCAGGGGGAAACCTAAACTAAACTAACTTTATTTATACTGGATACTGATCTACTGTTATTCCAGGGGGAAACCTAAACTAAACTAACTTTATTTATACTGGATAGCTCTATCAGTTCCAAACTGTTCTTCCTAGAGGTCCAGTAAGGATCATCTCTTACTGATCCACTGTTATTCCAGGGGGAAACCTAAACTAAACTAACTTTATTTATACTGGATAGCTCCATCAGTTCTAAACTGTTCTTCCTAGAGGTCCAGTAAGGATCATCTCTTATTGATCCAGTGTTACTACAGGAGGAAACCTAAACTATAAACTAACTTTATTAATACTGGATAGCTCTATATACGATCCTCTCAGTGATCAGTCCTAGTTGACTCAATCAGTGTTACAATCAAGCTCAAGGCTGCTTAAAAGTAGGTACAACATAAGAAACATACCGCTAAATTTAACGTACGATATGAGGTTAGTATGTGCTGGAATTGTGTAAATCGCTTTTCTTTTCCTCAAATCCCAAATCATGACTTTCTGATCCTCACTTCCAGTAGCCATGTGATAACTAAACGTAACAACGCACGAGTTGCCACAAACCACTGACGGTAAACAAATTGCAACAAGTCTGTTCACAAGCTGTTGCCAAGTCGTGTTCGTACTGCTTGTTTCAAGTTGTTGTTATACTTTGAAACAAGCTTTTCACAAGATTGATGGGACTGTCAGACTTGTCTCAAGGTTGTTCCAACAAGACTGATACAGTCATGATATAACAATATTGTTAGTCTTGTGTTGTCAACTTTATGACAATGTTGTTACAACAGGTTTGTATCAGAGTTGTTAGGACAACCTTGTAACAAGTCTGATATTTCCGTATAAAGCTTGTTACAAACTTGTTGATATCTTAGAACCAGCTTAACGAGCACAGCATTTCAACATCTCGTTCACAGGCATCATAAGTTTTGAAATATTAAGTGGGTAGATAGGACTTCACATGCACGCAATGCCACACCAGGCAAAAAGATATGCAAAAACGTTACCCGTTAGGAGCGAAATCGATTGCGAGGACTTTCTGTAAGTGGCCATCCAGAGACATAACACACTGTCCAGTCCGTAAGTCCCACACTAACCCACGAGCATCCAAACCACTATGGGATAACGATGTAAACAGTCACTAACCGACTTTTACTTGGAATATTATTTAGGAAAATCTAGAAGTCTTACAACCAGTATAGGGAATGGAAGTAGGACCACTCAGTAGTGTAACACGGCGCCCTGTCATTATGCAGTTTACTGGCTGCCACCAGCCAGTTCAGCGTTCTTATCGGCCAGAAAATGCAATTGACTGGCTGGCATAATGGTAATGAAAACACGTAATGCGATATGCGTGGACACACAAACTTCAATAGAGTAGCCCTTATGTCTATTCCTAAACTGTGGTCTTACCAAGTGCCGGCTAAGGAACCATCTGGATGAAAAGCAATGTGATAAACCTCGCGAGAATGTCCCTCCTGTGAAAAAAAATGTGCATTCTAACGTCACTCTTCCACTTCCAATGAATAACAAATGCTGCTAGTTATACACTTCCGCCTTTTTTCTATAAAACCTATCTTTAGGGCATGTTACTTTCAAAAATAATGAAACTCCTGCTACAGTATATAATTCCCGACGAAAAAAGGCCTTTGCTTGAATTTGAAACGCCGAATTTTGCTTTGTTCGTTTCAAGTAGCAAAAGAACGCATACCTTTCGTGTGCAAAATATTTTATTTCGTTCTTATAATCCTTCTCACCTGATGTAGAACCTCTTTCAGTTGATTCAAATCCCACAGTCTCCACGAATGATCAAAACTAAAACAGTATGGAGGTACATTATGTACATAAACGTCGGTTCTACCAAAGGCGGATGGCGTTAAATGGACTGTGATTTTTTAGCCGCTGCAGAAAGGCATAAAAGCAATGACAACAGGGATATTGAACTCGCAAGAGATAAAAAGTGACTTTAACTCGAAAATGGTAAACTTTAATATGGGTTTTACCAGTTACTGAACATGTTTAGAAAGTTTCAAAAAATCAGTATACGGTGAATAGCGCTATATATTCACCTTTCGAGCAACTAAACCCTGAAGTTTAAATGTAGCAAGTCACTGTGGCTACCACAGTCTACAGCACACAAAACTGCAGGCTTTCGCTACCTAAACGATGCAAAACCTCGAGCGAATGCACCAACATTCGAGGTTCTATTTGAATCGTTTACGTAGCGGAGAGTGTGTGGTTTCGAGTGCTGTACTAGATATTGTTGTCCACAGTAGTTTTACTGACCAGCAAGTGGCAAGGAATCTTCCTGAAGGATGATACGCGATGCGTGATACTCGTTTGTCGTGGCCTTCTATATTCGCGATTGGAGTCTCCCTTGGGTTTAAAGAATACGTTGAGTTTATTACCATCAGCCAATTAAAATATTTAATATATAAAACATGCATTACAAAGACGCAGACTGACAGTATCACGCAGACTTGGTGCTTCAGGCTTGTTTCGTTTCAAGCTACGGGTCCACAGGAATTTGTTCACGCTGTTGTGGTGACCCCGCCCTTGTGGCGAGGCTAAATAAATAAAAAAGTTACATCTAGCCAGTTGGCTTTATCAAGTTGTCTTCAGTCTGTGGAAATCTGACTTGATGCAACTGAAAAATCGCGCAAAAGCACGGGAAAGCGCGCAAAAAATTGAAATTTATTCTATTGCGCTACATCCAAACTTTTTATAAATTTCTTCTGACATTATTTTTATAAAGATTAATTAATCTGTCAAAAGTATCACTTGTAAATAAGTATTGAAAAGCCCCGCGGGGAATACTTCCAATTATAATAAAAAATAACTGCGCGATTTCGTGCGCAAAAGCACGCGAAATCGTGCAAAATCGCGCAAAATTGCCCGAGTCTCTTAAAACATTAAATCCCTTGCTGTAAGTCGATGAAATAATTGCAATAATCTTGTGGAGGAAAAGTCTTGACAAACAGCATCAAGCCTGTTGAAAACCTGCAGCAAGTACAGGTAATACCAATGCTGATTTTGACTTGATGGCTGCCAGGTAACAAGCCGGAAGCAGATCGAAATACTGCAACTTGCTCATTTCTGGCTGTGCAAGTCTGAAGCCTTTTTTTCACTTGCAGCATAAGCACAAGCTGCTGAAACAAAGGACAAAATAAAGAAATGCAGTGAAGTGTGTGACATAAGCATCAACATAAGAACAAGCACAAGCATAAGACTACCACACGCTATGGAGAAAAACCCTCTTTTTTTGTCCTGAAAATCCTCAGAGCTTGGTTTTTTCGCTTACGTTTTCATTGCCAGCGTGAACCAGGCTTAAGATAAAGCCAGCAGCCATTAGATCACAGTTATTCCTTGTGACTATTGTCTATAGTGTCTGTCCTAATTCACAACACTGTGGTACAATGACTCCTCCAAACAGACAAGAACCCAGGGTGTACTTACGATTCCAAATTCCACAATCTGATGTCACCATCGGCACCGCATGAAGCCATGCACGGTGCACTGGTTTCCATGGAAACTGTGGCCTGGGGATGAAATACTATTCCACCAACTCGAGAATTGTGACCGCGAAGCGTTCTGATTAAGGAACAGTCTGGCACTGACCACAATTTACACAACCCACTCCTGTGAGATACAACAAAGCTGTAAATTACAGCACACATGGTTTCCAGGTTTGAATTAAAGTTGAAAAATTCTATTTGCAGTTTTCCTTTTTTTAAATGTAAATGAAATGCCCATTTTGAAACGTGGAAACACAGCTCAGAAAAACACAAAATTATGCCGGTTCGTAATGAATTTGACATATACAATTCCCAATGAAATTTTCATGCAGCCATATTCTTCAATTTGCTCATACATTTGATGCAGGGTTTGTACAGTTTTTGCAAACATTTGCAAAATGGCCTAAACCTTTTATATATATATAGTGAAACAATACACTCAGTCATAATGAGGTATTCTATGTACCATGAACAAGTTGCCAACATTTTTGAGTCAGGTGAAAACTGGCAGTATGAAAGAGGACGATCATCTCCGATTTGACTACAGGAATTTACAAGAGCCTAGAAAAAACACAAGCTTTTAAACAACATACCTGTAATAAATGAATCTTATTACCAAATTAAATATAGTGCATGACAGTTATTTTTCATTAATAATCACTTATTTGACACACTGTTTTAAAATAACATTGTTGACATTAAACTCAAACTTACCCGTAACTTTTTGTGGAGTTCCTGCGTTCTCGCTGCCTTTTCCGCGTCAGGCCTTGCTTGCAATACTCGAGTCTTTTTTAACCTTTCATTTGCCCTTATGAAGAGAATAAAGCCTACTTTATACTCTGTTTAAAACTATGAGGAAATGTTATGTCGCTATGTTTTTAATTAGCAACAAATGTCTTAGTCACCTTGGCAATGAGAAGTTTGCAATCCACATTCTGGAAACTTTAAGTTCAGGCGGGCCTTCATGGTACCATACTTCTTGCGTCTCTTCCTCCTAGTTTATTCAAATAACTCCATGTCACGTGCATGTAGTTTTTTGTAATGAATTGTTGCTTCAAAAACATAACCTAACACAAGTCATTATATAATCTTTATCGTAGTTTACTGTAACAGCAGTTTTTCACACGTGACCTTTTTCTTTTTTTGTTTGACATCTGGTTCTTGTTCTTTGTCAACTTCATCACCTATAATTGAAAATAAAATCATATCTGCTTTGTGTTTTATAGCAGCCAGACCATGTGGCATTGCCAAGTTTGATGCTGAGTGCTGCTGGTAAACAAGTACCAGAAACTGATTTTATCATACCAAATTCTGCCACAAGCTTTTTCAACCTGTCACGTCGTTCGGCTGGACCTTCACCGAATAAACCTGAAATTCAAAAATGAAAATTTGGAAAACAATGTTTATACTCTAAAGTAACATTAAAACACCTGAAAAATAAGTTTCTGTTATGGGAAACAACACTTATAAGTTCAGCAAAGATATTTGACACAGCAAAAATAGTACTTTTACTTACAAATAGGCTGTTCAAGTTCTCTAAGTCTCGCTTTAACGCCTGCATCATTGGTAGGCACCACAACTGTCCGAGCCTATGATTTTTCAAAATTAATCAAGCAAGAAAATTATGAGAAGGTGATACGTTTGTGGAAAACTAATCATGGGAAAGTTATGTACTTTTTTTCTTTTCTCAAAATCAGCAAGAAGTTGTTGATATCTCTCGCTGTCTTTGCCTTCAGATAGCTCCAGATATTGTCCTAAAGGAATCATGGTTTATATTAAAGTTGTGGTCAAATGAGGATGAGACTTGACAAGTGAGAGACGTTAGTTTGCATTGTTTTCTCAACTCTCATGCCCTGGTCAAATGAGAACAAGAGTTGCATAAGAGTTGATAAGAGTTGAGAAGCGAGAGTTTGTATGAGAGTTTTCTCAACACTCAAGTCCTGGTCAAATGAGAAAAAGAGTTGCATAAGAGTTGACAAGTGAGAGTTTGTATGAGAGTTCTCTCAACTCTCATGTTTTGGTGAAATGAGAAGAAGAGTTGCATGAGAGTTTGATGAAAGTTGAGAAGCGAGAGTTTCTATGAGAGTTTGGTCAAATGAGAACATGAATTGCACAAGAGTTAGATGCAATCTTGCAGTCAAACACAAACAAGAGTTACAGCTCTCATCAGCTCCAGTTCTCAGCTAATTTGACTTTAAAATCCAAAATAACAAAAGTTAACTACAGGCTACATTCCATGCACTCAACGCCGAAGATCTTTGGCGTGGATTGAGCAAATCACAATAGCAAATATATTAAATATTGGCTATTGTCGGTGTGGAGTTTACATGGAATGCACCCTGGATTGAATTGGCCCAGATTGAATTGGAACATGTCAATATACATGTAGGCCAAGTGCAATTCTGTCATCTTTCCACTTGATTACAACCCACACAGAATCCTAGAAATTTCCAGATCCTAGAATTTACACAATATAATTATTATACAATAATACACAATTATTGAATAATTATACCATCAGAAACATTAATATTTTGATTTTCAGACTTCTTCAAGTGCTCTTTCTCCAACTCTCTGATTGTCTCTTCAAGACTACCATAATACACTCTTTGTTTCTTTATCGCAGGTACATCATTTTCATCGTCAGACATCTTTGCTTTAGATGCAAATTTTTGATAAAATCAAAGAAAATAATAAATTTTTTGATGTTTATATTTTACGCAAAGCACATGTATAAAATATGAGCCGATTTCGTTCAGCAGTTACCATTAAATTGTACGTAAATACTTCATGTTATACGCTATGGTAAAATCGGCGCAAATTATTCCGAAACATTGCTGAGACAAAAATATGCAGTACGCATTTACACACATAAAATTGAGGGTCGCCACAAACCTACACTAACAGACTTTGAGAGTGGTTGGTTATAATAATAAAAGACGATAAACTATCGAAATTGGTTTCCTAAAAAAATAATCACAAACAATGATGACTTTTGTTTCAAAAGTCCAATGATAAAGCCTTATCATTTTGGGTTGGTATTTACCGGAGATTGAAATACATGCACCAACATTAAAATATTTTACAAAACCTTAGTTTATTTATATTCAGATTATTAATATTACATTGTAATGTATTCTACAATTTTGTTTCATTGGCAGAGCGCATTGCTATTAGAAATTAATATTTCAAATTCAAATTCAATTCATGGTGTACCCTAGCTATTTGTATCAATAACAATTGTATAAAAGTTCTAATTTCGCCCAGGACTCAAAATATCTGGTTTAATTTGTGGACCGTGCTGTAATTGTTCTTAATCCAAAGACTGTCTTCGTTTCAATACTGGAAATTTTTTTCATCAAGCAAAGTCGAACCCTTGACTTCCACATCTTAAAGCCACGAGTAATCTTTCTTTTAATTCTTCCTCAGATCTGTATTCTGGTAATCTTAGCATGTTGAAACTAAAAGTAGAAAAGTCAATAATGATCAATGGAACTAATCAAACAAACTTTATTTATTTGAGATAGCTCTATCAGCTCTGAACTGTAATTGTTCCCAGATTACAGTTAGGATAATCTCTTAATATTGATGCAATGTTACTGCAAGAAGAAACATAAACTAAACTAACTTTATTTATACTGGATAGCTCCACCAGTTCTAAACTGTTCTTCCTAGAGGTCCAGTAAGGATCATCTCTTATTGATCCAGTGTTACTACTGGAGGAAACCTAAACTAAACTAACTTTATTTATACTGGATAGCTCTATCAGTTCTAAACTGTTCTTCCTAGAGGTCCAGTAAGGATCATCTCTTATTGATCCAGTGTTACTACTGGAGGAAACCTAAACTTAACTAACTTTATTTATACTGGATAGCTCTATCAGTTCTGAACTGTTCTTCCTAGAGGTTCAGCAAGCATCATTTCTTATTGACCCAGTAATACTACAGGAGGAAACCTGAACTAAACTAACTTTATCTATACTGGATAGCTCTATCAGTTCTGTCTAGTAGAAATCATCTCTCATTGAAATCCAGTAATGTTCATCTCCCAGTCGCAAAAACCAGAGTAACATACCATGTACTCGCACTTGGAAGTAGATTCGGTTTAAATTCAACTCTTGAAATACAAAACTGATGAGGTCCACTCGTTCCAGACAGATTAGAAAATCCACCCAGAGGGACACGAGAACTGGAAGACAAGTAAACGATTGAAAAAAAATTGAAGGAAGCAAAAAAACACAACAGAAGTTGCTGACAAAATAATAGAAATTTCCAACCTTCCTGTGGCAAACTGCAGCAATAATACGACGTCTGTCTTGGGAAGAGAACGGAGAACTTTCCAGAACCACTAAAACACACAAACTTAAGTTAACGAGCGAAGGACTTAAGACTCGCAAACATCACGGATAAAACCAGCACTAAGGCATTGACTTGCAATGCTAAACAAACTGCTCTAAATAGACGCTCAGTTGATTTGTTAACGCTCAGTTAAATTTTGAATCGGTTTTCACTGATGCATCGTTGATTGAATGACTTTAAAAATTCGAGGTATTCTTGCTGGAAAACCTCCTCAAAAATTAACTTTACGTCAGATGGATACCTCAAAAGTCGGTATTATGTCAATGGTCCCTACTGAATTTAGTACCATACCATGATCACTGGATATTCAGGATCGTATCCATTAGCATATGTCGTATTTTTCTCCCAGTCATCCATGTCTACCTCAGGTAGACCTGACATTAACAGTTCCTGGTAATACAAAAATCGCAACTTTATCAACTGTGTGAATCTACACACTTTTATTAATTTCAAAATGTGAGAAGAGTTCGTTATTTAAGTTTAATGTGAGATTGTGAATATCTCCGGGAATACCACAAACTCGAATCGACCTGACTGCCTAGCTCAATTGGCAGACCACTGGACTAGCATTTCAAAAGACCGTAGATTCGATTCAAACTGAGATCGGGCAGCTTGCTCGATGTAGATAAAGAAATCAGAGTAACACCACAAACATGTCGAGGAAATAAAAAAAAAAACGCCAATAATTACCAGTTCGTATTCGTCGAAGAGTGAGACCAGTGAATGAGGAATGAACTCGTGAAACCCATCCAGAAAACTACAGATCTGCGGCCGTATGGCGCGAGTTAACTTGAGGTCTGCAACCAACTGGACATACTCGTGCTAAGATTGATAAAAATATAAACACAAACATTTTAAAAATCATCCATTATGGGCCGGTTGTTCGAAGCCCGTTTTGCTTAAACGGTGGTTAAGCTCAAAACAGAACAAAGTTTATAGATTCATTCAACAACTAAACTAAAAGTTTTGAACCTTAATAGAATGATTATGCTTACAACTACATATTTACTACAAAATATTTAAGTTAACTGTCTAACGAGTGATGTAAGAGTGTTATTTAATTTTGACTTATCCACCGTTTACGCTAAACGGGCTTCGAACAACCGGGCCCAGATGTAGAAAACAAGTCGGAAATTTTGATCCAGGGGAGAAGTGACCCAGCTAGGAAAAACCAGTCTAAGGTAGACTGAAAAACAAGAGACATCTAGAAAAGCACCTACTTTATTTTTTTCCGTCACCATTAATTTGCTTCCAGCGGGTTTTAAGTCGATTTCTCGCATCGTACCGAAGACATCAGTTTCCACAGCAAACGTGAGATCAAAACCCAAATCAGAGATGTCATTGTCAAGGATCCACTACGTAAACAGAAAAACGATGGTGAATAAACACCATTGAACGGAATGGAGAGATTCTGGCCGTTATACAACTGGAGTATTCGATGTAACGACACACTTAACAATTCGTAGTAATCTTAGTAGCTCGGTATTCTTGTACCTGTAAGTTTTTGGCGTACTCTGGATCAATGGACGAAACATCCTGATAACTTACAGGAATACCTTGAAACAAAAGACATAATCAACTGGAAGCTTAGTTCAGTCAACAGGTAAGTAAATCACTGGTCTAATTTAGATGGACAGGTTTAAAAACCAATTGGCAAAGGTTTTCGACGGCTAGTGAAAATTTTGGAATCCAAACCGCTTCTGTCAACTTCCCTTTGGAAGGTAACTGGAGTACCCGGAGAATCTTACATAAGTGTTGTACTTAAGTCAGCATTGATATGAAGATCTCAGAAACGAGAGACGCTTGAGTAAACATTTCCTGAATTCTGCACAAAATATATGAAATAATAATATGAATATGTAAAATCTGATCAATACTCACCTAAAATGTGCTTGTAGAAAGATCTTGTGAAGTACACATTAAGATGCAAACGATTGTAGAGACTCAAGCCGATGATCCGTCCAGCAAATCGGAAATAGTTCAAATGATCGGGATTGATTTCGGAATTGCTACACGGTTGAAACGTTGTACCTTGAGAAAAGATTTGAACATAGGTAGACGTTGAGACACATAATGATATACATGTATAATTAAGTTCATCTGTATAAACTTGTGATAAGAAGCCTGATTTTAAATGACTTGTCACTTTATCAGCTTGAGGAAATGGACTTTTAGCGACTTTGAAAAAATTCGAAACAGGCAAAAATATTACCACATCTTGAAAGAGCATCCTAAACTTAGTAAAATTGCAAAGTTTGGTTGTAAAATGTTGTAAACAATAGAAAATATAGCCTTGTGAAGTTGGCAAATTTTGGATACATTTGTATATTACGGATGGAAAATAATACCCAGTTGATACCCTTGGGTATTCATTTCTCACGGATAATACAAAACTACAGAAAATTTGCCGACTTCGCAAGGCTATGTTTTCCATAGTTTACAACATTTTAAAACCAAACTTTGCATCTTTACTAAGTTTAGGATGCTCTTTCAAGCTGTGGTAATATTTTTTCCTACTTCGATTTTTTTCAAAATTTCGTCTGAAAAGTTAAAGGTCCATTGACAAGTTTCTTGCAACTTGTCGACGAGTTGCAAAAAACCTGCGAAAATGACAGCAAGTCTGTGGCGTTTTTTGCTGTGTATATTGCATTCGGACAAGAAAAAATTTGAACAATCAATATTTACCATCTACAGATTGGGTGAACAACGCGTAGTCAGGATTAAGAATTTCTTTCGACAACAAATCAAGCCATTCCTTGAGAACTCCACGACCCTGTGAAACAAATTGTACTTCACTTACAATTTATTTAACCACGGGAAAGTCTTCAGCACTACAATCTACGATTAAATTAAATTGACGGCATTTAGAAGAAAAAAGTTCATCTTGAACTGACCACGCCAGGCTCCCCTTGAAATCGAACGACAACGTTCTTCTTTAAAATTTCTGTGCTGATTTTGGAAAGGACCTCGCAGCTCGTGTTGAACAGAGTATCTCCTGCAATACATAAATATAGAGGTCCTCAGTGAAAACTTTGTCAGTTCCCAACTGTTCTTCCTAGAGGTCCAGTAAGGAGCATCTCTTATTGATCCAGTGTTACTACAGGAGGAAACCTAAACTAAACTAACTTTATTTATACTGGATAGCTCTATCAGTTCTAAACTGTTCTTCCTAGAGTTCCAGTAAGGATCATCTCTTATTGATCCAGTGTTACTACAGTAGAAAACCTAAACTAAACTAACTTTATTTACACTGGATAGCTCTACCAGTTCTAAACTGTTCTACCTAGAGGTCTAGTAAGGGTCATCTCTTGTTGATCCAGTGTTACTACAGGAGGAAACCTAAACTGAACTAACTTTATTTACACTAGATAGCTCTATCAGTTCTAAACTGTTTTGCCTAGAGGTCCAGTAAGGATCATCTTACAGATCTAGCCAAGGACTGTACCTCGTTTGACCTCAATCACGTTTTTTTCATCAATATTATACGATCCTTGGCCATCTTGATTGTTTTGTTTAAAGAGGTTCTCGTAGAACCATTTTTGCCTTTCCTCAAAGGGCTAGAAAAGCATTATTATATAACTCAGGAATTGTTGGACAACGGGCGTCTGAAGAAAGCACCAGATCAATGCAAAACATGTATTTCAACAAGACATAAAATATCTCGAAATCTCAAGCTGTACCTGAGCCAAGACAACGTGCTGAAACTTCTGCATCAAAACTGGACTGTCCAGCAAGAAATGGAAATGCGAGAACAAAATCTTGGGATTTCTAGATGAATAAGAGTTTTAAGATTACCACACAAAGCCGGAGTAGACCCTGGAACAAAAATGACGGGTATTAGCTTTAATGATGAAACAAACCTTGCAACAAGCGCCTGCAATACATCTTCATGTCTGTTGACAAAATCAACAAATCTCGGCGGTGCGCCATTGCTGATAAAGAACGATACTTAGTGAGCGTTATTTACATTAGATAACTCTCACTGTTCTATGCAGTTCTTCCTAGAGATCCAGTAAGGATCATCTCTTATTCATTCAGTGTTACCACAGGAGGAAACCTAAACTAAACTAACTTTATTTATACTGGATAGCTCCATCAGTTCTAAACTGTTCTCCCTAGAGGTCCAGTAAGGATCATCTCTTATTGATCCAGTGTTACTACAAGAGGAAACCTAAACTAAACTAACTTAATATTTATTGGATAGCTATATCAGTTCTAAACTGTTCTCCCTAGAGGTCCAGTAAAGATCATCTCTTATTGATCCAGTGTTACTACAAGAGGAAACCTAAACTAAACTAACTTAATATTTATTGGATAGCTATATCAGTTCTAAACTGTTCTTCCTAAAGGTTCAACTCCACACAAGCGAGCTCTCAGACTAACCGTCTTTCCCAACGTGATTGGTTACAACAGCAAAGATAAAAGCCATGCGTAATCACGCACAGACGGTCAGCGGTCATAGTTATGACGTCACTATCAACGGAGGAGAACGCTGGGCTTACAGTTCGAGTATCAACGCTTGGATCACAATGCTCTGCATCCGGGCTTGCCTCCTGGCTCGCGTGGGCGTCCCGTCTCGCGTTGCTATCACGTTCCACGCGCGTTTCTTGGCCCGCGTTGATGTCCCGCCTCGCGTGGCTATCACGATTCGAGTGGGATTCCACGCGTGTGTCACGCTCAGGTAGACTGAAACCATTCATCATAGCACGAGGCCCAGAAAATGGTTGAAAATCAGGGGTAGTTGGGGTCGTTGCGGAACTAATGGAGCGTCGATCGCTATTCCTGCTACGTACAGAAGCGTCCGTCGGCATAGGGAACCCAAACACATTCCCTTCACTCGGGCTGCTACAAGCAGGACTGACACTTCCATCGTGAAAGTTCGCCAAGTTCATTTCAATCGCGGGTTGGCTCAGCCTGAACGTCGCGTCACTGCCGATGCGAAGTAACTTCTGCTTGATGCTGTGAACGCGGTACGGGACCAGGGCAGCGGCAACGTTACGAGACAATTCCCCGCCCAGTCTCCCAGAGGCGGACACGCTCCGCGAGAGCGAGCATTTCTTCTCGGTGTCGGGAAGGTCGTCCTGTCTCGAGAACAACGAGTGACGTTGGCTCACGTACAACGTTTCCGACATGTGCCGAGACACCGGGGATTTAACCCGGACATCTGAAACGAGGTTGCAACATCATAAATAACATGAAATCATTATCTCGAGCGTGCTCGAGCTAGGGGTACGCAGTAAAAAACGAACAACCTGTTCTGGCCTGATGAAAACAGCATTTAACAATGTTTTGCTGCCCACATTGTTCAATGTTGTCAACAATATTGTTCAACATTGTTACACCTGATTGCAGGCTAATTCAGGCTCAACAACTTTTTTAGTAATGTTGACAACCTTCAACAATGTTGGCAGCAAAACATTGTTCAATCCTGTTTTCATCAGGCCAGAAATTTGATTCATTTTTGGCTGTGTAGCCTGGAGTCGGTTAAACGAAAGGCGAACAGCGCTAACCACCAGATAGTGTTTTCTTTCAAAGTCTCTAAACATCTAGGTGGTCTAATGGAAATCCATTTTTCGAGCCAAACAAATTCCACATCAAGTAGAACTTACTTCGGTTCCAAATTTCTGTTGGAGTTATAATTTTCTGTACTGAAAATGATTACAAAGTTTCAACAAGTTTCATAAAGGAAAACAAAAGATATAAGTGACTAAAAACAACAAAATGGATTTTTATTCGGTAGCTAGTTCCAGGCGTTTTGCTCACGGCCAGATCAGCTGGATGTCCAGTAACTGGTAAAACCCATATTAAAGTTCAGCATTTTCGAGTTAAAGTCATTTTTTATCTCTTGCGAGTTCAATATCCCTGGTGTCATTGCTTTTTATGCCTTTCTGGATCACTACTAGTAGATACATGCAGCGCTATTTATCTACATCATACAAACAGATTCTAGAATATATCATATACGCCATAATTTACCTCTTCCGTTGTACAATCCATTATCCAAGATAGCACAATCATCTATCCCTACTTCACCCTCTATATCCTCCATCTCACTTAATAACAACAGAAACCATTCCTCGAGTGCTTCCCAGACCTCTTCCAGCGGCGCGAACACATTCGCTTCGGGACATTCAGGATCGTCACTACTACTTGAAGTACTGCTACTGAGACGGCCGCTGAATGCAGCGAAGATTCGGCTGCTCGTGCTGTCCGCGCGTGGGTATATTGGCCCGGATGTGAAAGTGCGAGGACGACTGTTGCTAAGCAACCTCGGGCTGACGTACAGCTTGCAGGCGAGTCTGATGACTCGAAGGAAACTGGAAACAGCAGCATCGTAGTCACTGGATAAGCTAAGACAAGAATGGAAATATCACATTTACTTCGTCTTTTTGGGACCAATTTATACTGGATAGCTCTATCGGTTCTAAACTGTTCTTCCTAGAGGTCTAGTAAGGATCATCTCTTATTGATCCAGTGTTACTACAGGAGGAAACCTAAACTAACTTTATTTATACTGGATATCTCTATCAGTTCTAAACTGTTCTTCCTATAGGTCCAGAAAGGATCATCTCTTATTGATCCAATGCTACAACATGATATTGTTTCAATGTAAACCCATTTTTGACCAGACCTCAGTAGCTCCAATCCAGCGTTGGCTGCCAATTCGCCAAGGTCTAACGTGATCTTGTTCTGCAGCGAGGTATTAGACTGGCATAAATAACGGAGAACTTTATAGATCTGAAAAACAACATTAAGCTCAACATATTTCACCAAAAAAAAGTATCAACATTCAACTAACGTCTGCAGTATCGGTTGTTCAGTGACATAAGTTGCCTTGACGTATTACCTTCGATTCTTCAATGCAGGTATCTTTAACCAGGGATAACAGCGAGCTAAGTAGGGACGGATAATACTCCAAAATCACGGCACATACACTTTCGTAACCATTCTGAAGAAAAAACAATCGCTTGATATACAAATATATTCAGAAAGACTAAATTGATATCAGAGAAAATGCTGATAAAACAGGAGCTTATATGTACCTTCACAGCAATGTCGAGCGGTGTTTCTTGTTCGTTTGTCCTCAGTAACTGGGCCCCACGACTGAGCAATAGCCTCACACAATCTTGGTGGCCATGTCTATATAGAAGTTGTAGTTGTCAACAGACTTGTTGTAAGTTGTTTGTCAAAACTTGCAATCCACAGGCTTGCTGCAAGTTGTTTCAACAAGTTTCGATTTTTTTAACAGACGCGTTGTAACTGGGTGAAATTGACAAGTTTGTTGTAACTTGTTGACAAGTTGCGACACGTCTGTGACATTTTTGGCTGTGCAAGCCTGAGACCTCGGTTCAATTGCTGGTTAAATTTGTAAGCAGTAATAACGATCTAAACCTCAAAAGAACTGACAGCTAAAAATATTGAGTTATTACATCTTGCAGTATTTACCTGCAAGCGTAAAACAGAGGGGTGCATCCTTTGTGGTCACATTTTGACATGTCCGCCTTTCTCTCCAACAACAAAAGAACACTCTGGAAGGAAAAGATATCATGGTACATTAATTTAATTATCAACGTTCTACTGGTCTAGTTGTAAAGGCAAAACAATACTACAGTAAAACCCCGCCTATATGAACCTACACAGCATTTTAAGAACGTGTTTGGGGTTTGGCTAAACTGATTACGTTTTCCTCGCCATAGATTTGACTTTGCAAATTAGACTCCGTTAGAGATTTCATGAATGTTCGTCCACATGAATCTCTTTTTCAACGGATAAAGAGACAAACACTGGCTCCTAACAATTACTTACAATAATAATGCTACAATTATATAAGAACCTGTTTAGGTAAACGTGAAAATTTTACGTTCTTATACCCGGGGTTTTAGTATACTGCAAAATCATTTTAACATACCGACGTGTGCCCTGACAGACAAGCGTTGTGCAGAGCCGTTTGTCCTTGGGAATCCTTCAAGAAATATTTCATACAACATCAGTTCATAACAGTTTTATTGTGATTTTATCACAGGTCAATTTACCCGGGTCGTGGCCAGAAAAGATCCGTGTCAAACATTACCTCAATGTCTACATCCACAATGTATTTTAGAAGTTCGCTTAGTAATTCTGTGCGACCATTCGATGCGAGCCAATGTACCTAAAAATATAACTAGACTAAACAATAATCCAAGCACGAGGCATTTCAGAACTTGCAACAAGTCTTTCTATATCTGGGCCTGCCTTAGATGAAAAACAAGGTGAAGAGTTAAGGGGGAAATGAACTTGTTCTTTCAACTTACTGCCGTCATTCCTTCGTTGTTGTGGATGAGAACGTTAGCTTTGCACTCCAATAGTTTCTGAATGCATTTTGTATGCCTGCAAGATTTTTACAAGAACGATGTTCCGTTATAAAGTTCCAATGAGGTTGGCTGCATTATAGTTTTTTGATGTAATGTTTTATCAGTCAGGGCTCATCAACTCTCATGCAACTCTTGTTCTCGTTTGACGAGGAAATGAGAGTTGAGAAAACTCTCATAAAAACTCTCGCTTGTCAACTCTCATGACCACAAAATGAAAGTTGAGAAAACTCATACAAAACTATATCGCTTGCAAACTCTGGTTATCTTTCATCCTCGTTTGCCAGAAGCATTGCATACTGTAGTAAGAGCTTCCTTCACGTACCCATTTCTTGCAGCAAGCTGTAAAGGCGTCACACCCCCGATATCTTGACAGTTAACGTCAGCTCCCTTCCTCAGCAAGTACGCCAAACAATCATACGCGCCAACGCTAGGAAGTTAGCGACATTTAGACTCATTGTTACTTGTTAACTGCGGTGTATAGTACGCAACGTTAGGTAGTGCAATTAATTGTACAGAAAAGGTACAATTGAAAATCGATGTTTTGACGAACGACCCGTTTCAGCTGCTGAAAGAACCTATACCTTTCGTGTACTATTAGCTGCACTACCCCAACTTCTAAAATCTGCTAAACGAATCTGCTAAACGAATCTGTTCAACGCAGTTCTATCAGACTTACTTCGCAGCAACGTGTAGAAGGCTTCTTTTTGCCCTCCCAGCTTTGTGACTGACATCATAAGACGAAGGTGAAATCAATTCGGAAACAGCTCTAAAAAAGGGTTGAACACTTGAGTCATTGATGCCATGCAGAGTGTAAAGCCATGCAGTCATCATGAAAGGTAAGATCCAGCAGTTAAATGTCAAACTTATATATCATATTTCATAGCTTTAACTCTCTTATTGATATGTGCAGTATATTTCACAAAGATGATTGGATTTGGGCATGATAAGCCTGTTTTATCCACAATTTTGAGGTACTGCCTCTTCCCCCAACTGCTTATGAAGATACAATGCAATTTAAACATCATGTCCGTTTGGTTTGTAGTCTCTGTTGTGTTAGTTAATTTGTTGTCT
The DNA here is from genome assembly GCA_963855995.1 of Muricea muricata. Taxonomy (NCBI): domain Eukaryota; kingdom Metazoa; phylum Cnidaria; class Anthozoa; order Malacalcyonacea; family Plexauridae; genus Muricea; species Muricea muricata. The sequence goes on from OY979727.1 coordinate 12,304,500, forward strand.
CTGTTGTGTCTTTTGTGTCCATTCTGTCTGTTAGGTCTTTTGAGTTTGTTGTGTTGTTGTCACAGTGTCTGTTGTGTTGTTGGGTTTGTTGTGTCGGTTGGGTTTTTGTGTCTCTCGTGATTGTTGTGTCTGTAGTATTGGCTGCTGAGTTTGTTGTGTCTGTTGACTTGCTTTGGGCTGTTGGGTTACTCAGGTCTGTTGTGTCGGCATTTGTAATTTTGCATGTCCCAGAACGTTTGTGGAAGCATATTTCTAAACTGCATTTGATGGCAGAATCTACTAGCATTTGGCACAAGGAGAAGCCTAACAAAAGCATCCTGCTTACCTCTAAAACATGATTAATATCAACCCCCTCTCTTCATTTGCAAACTTCATTAAAATAATTTAATCACATGCAAACATACCTATGTTGGTTTTGCATAATCATTGGCATAAGCATGTAAAAGGCTGCATCATTATCTAATAAAAAACATCACAAAACAACAGGATATTCAAGTGTATCTTAAAAAAGACAACCCAGATTTTGCCCGTATCATGAAATTTAATCACATATTAAAATTTTCCATTCTCTGTACTTTTTGCAGTTGATATTTTTTTCCATGGCAGAAGACCTATCTGGTCATTTGTGGCAATTGTTTCAAGTGATTTCGAGACAACTTGTCAAATGAACAAATTTAATCCTAGATTCCACATGGACTGGCACAGGAAATCATAGGTGAAATTTTGAAAACTTGCAAAAAGGAGTTTGAGTGTTCAAACTGATTTTTTCATGAGGGGAAACCTATTTTGTCATTTGTGCCAAGTTTTATGTGATTTATAGACATTATGTCAAGTTACCAAATTTGACCCACATGCCATAGGGAATAACAGGGAAATATAGGCAAAATGGAAGAACTTCTAAAAACGTGTTCAATTTTAAGAAGGTTCAAGGACACTAGTTGTTTCTTAAAGGAAATATTTTAAATACCTCCAGGGAGATCTGATGCTCTTGCCGTGCGGAGTGATCTGGCCAACTTCTGCAATGTCTCCATCTTGTTTCTACACTCAAGACAGCAAACAAAATCTGTGCTGGATGTTCATGCACACAAGTGAATGCCTAAAAGAACATCGGAGAGGCTTGACTTGATTCTAACTCCAGTTTCCATTTGGTCATAATTGTCATAGCAAAGTCATTCTCGATGTTGTGTTAAAGTCTGGATCTATCTTTTCTTTTGTAGGTTGTATGTATATAGTCATAGCATAGACTAGCATGATATAATGATATTGCATACAAGTCCACTATTTCAAATTGGAAAAATTAAATGACATTTTATTTCCCTGGTAAGTAACTGCCGGATTGGTAGTAGAGCCAAATAAAAAAAACCACCCAAATCCCATTAGAACAATTGCGCAAATGGATATATTTCAATGTTTGTATATTTGAATAATTTAACAACCAAATTACAAACATTGTTATAAAGTGAAAAAAAGCAGATAAAGGCATGATAATGCCACAGCTTCGCCCAGGCTTTTATTCACACAGCGACTAGATGTCATACTGGTGTGAAATAAAGCTTTATACTTAACACTTGAATTTCGACCTCGCAATCACACAGAAGTCACAATCAAAATGTACATCAATGTTAAATTCCTGTGTTAGATAAAAGAAATCGTAAAATCTGACAGACCTGATTCGATCGAGAATAAGTCACCCCAGCAACAGACGGACATTTTTTACCCTAGCCTATTTATCAAATATCCATGCTAAAAATCTGTAAAGTATTATGCTGACACAAGCATTTGATGTCAAAACAATGCTGTTATGCTTGTTTGAGATGGTCCAACACCGGGAAATCACAGAAAATGTGGGTTTTTCGCTGCAATACATTCAAAGCAAAGTCCTGTTTTGTTTATTCTGACACTTACCTAGTGGTATGCCAAACGTCACAACGGTTGAACGACAGACAACATTTCAAAAAACCGCTAAACATCGACAATTATGTATGTTTGTCCGGCCATACTTTTGTCTGATTCTTCGCTGGCTAAATATATCCACCAATCACATCGCGACTTTTCTGTGGCGGGAAATTGCTTTCTTCTTGGCAGACATTTTGAAATTTGAAAAATTTTGTTTTGGAAATTTTTCATCGATATTTACTGGTTTTCTTTCGCTGTTTAGCTACCGAGAGGGCTCACAAGTTAGCTTCAGCTCTTGGCAAGCACAGCGGGACGAAAAATTATTTTTCTATCACGAAAACAAGAGGTAATGACTGAATTATTTTTATAGTCAGCGCTTTTTCATGGCATTTAAATTTGTATCTGTACTGAGGTTTTCTTTACTTTTCTAGGTATAGATATCTTTGATGTTGGCCAGAAGAAAAAGAGCTGCCTAAAATATGGATGGGAAGGCTGAACAACAGAAGACCGAAGGCAATAGAGAAACATTTAACCAGGAAAATGACGAAAGTCTTATAGCGCCTGCAGGGTAAACCATGTTGATGTATTAATCTTTAAAATTAACCAAATATTTTGAAGCTTTTAATATACATCGTATAACTATTCAATTTGCTATCTATTCTAGCGATGAGACACCACAGTCAAAAGCAATGCACGCTTCATTTTCAGCAAAAAGCCCAGCACCTTTACTGTGTACGCACAGCGATCTACAGCGAAATACACAGCAGTTTGTCGACGACATCAATGCAAAGAGGAAACGCGATGCCGACTCGTTAGCAGGTCGATATTTAACGTTCAGGAATTGAGACAACGATCTAAGCTCGCATTTTATGGTTAAAATTGAAAACGTCAAAACATGCGTGTTTTTATATTGTTTAGAAGTCAGAAAGGCCCTGGAAGATCAAGCAACGAAAACTGGAAATAGGATCGAAGAGACTTTAGTTGGAATATACGAAGAAAACAGCAAAGTTATACAAGATAAATTACAAGAGATTTTTGCAGTTTTAGATAGAATATGTAAGTGTTTCACAACAATACCAATATCATCATTACCACCAATATCATCATTAATATCATCATTACCATCGATATCATCATCATCAATATCATCATTACCATCAATATCATCATCATCAATATCATCATTACCATCAATATCGCCATCAATATTGCCATCATCAAATCACCAATATCATCATAATCATCAATATCATCATCACTAAAATGTCACATCATCACCACAAATGCACCATTATCATCACCACCATCAATATCATCATCGATATCACACTCTCCTAACAACATTCCAATTCTTCTCCAGCTATTCTAGAGAAAGAACTCAGTGAATTCAAGCAAGCACTGGGGCTGTTTTACCAAGACGTACAGCCATTAACACCGTCATAGACATTACATTCACGGTCAAGATTATATTTCTTAGAATTCTTTAATGAAATCAAGCAGTTTTTGTAAAATTCAAAATATTTTTACCATGGCCAAAACCACGTATTCACGTATCGCGTAAACAACACAGAGCTTCTTTAACGAAGGAAAATTGACACTGCAAAGTATTAACCCTACAATAAAATATTTCTTTAACGAAAAAAATTCTAAAAAGTTTCTTTAAATAGACAATATTTTTGTTTTCTTTTATACATCGCAGTGAATAGGTGGTTTCTGATGAAGGGTTACAATATTTCGATATGAAAAACTAAAATTCCTCTGTAGTGTTTTATGGCCTGGAATTAAACGCCATTAAAAGTTGACTGAACCTCAGAACGGCATGTCTTTTAAGAAACGTTATTTTTCCTTTTCTAAAAAAGCAACAAAAGGAAAACTGGATTTCTGGCTGAATACAATGAAAAAGTAACCGAGAAAGTTAGTTTTACCTTGATCTTTTTCGGGTTCGGAAACTGCGGATTTTCAATAACACCTTTCCCGAACTTCAATTCTAAGAATTCTCGGTAGTTATTAGGAACAGACGCTTTGGTTCCAGCGAAATCTGAAATATATGCAAGATGATTCAATCTTCGCTTACAACCCATGGTATTTGCATTATTATTTCGAGATATCAATCAACAATACCCTTTACCTAAAGTCGTCAGAGGCTTCAAATAGTGCGCCGGAAATTCGGAGTCTTGACGATGTGTTTTAAACCATGTATTTTTTGTCATAGTGCCATTTTTTTCGTAAAATGGAAATATATCTAAAACAGCAAAATATTCAAAAAGGCGAATTTGTCTTCACAAAACACATCATTTGTTGCTTTTGATTACTCGACTCTAAAAAAGCAAAGCCATTATCACACTTGCCTACATGCAAATGGTTTGTTTCGCTTAGTTGAATTCGATAGAATTCGCCCTCCCTTGCTTTCTCCCAAACGAAACCTTCGTCATCTATGTACTTCTTCTGGGGCGATCTTTCAACTTCTTGTAATTGTTTGCACTGTGGAACAGAATGGTCCAGATTTGGTATATATTTTTCTAACAGAACTTGCATCAAAGTACAACCAAAGCGCGCAAGTTGCAACAAGACTTACAACAGGCTTGTTATCAACAAGATGATATCAGGATGTGATATCGGCTAAGTTGTTGATGGCGAGTCTGTTGCAAGTTGATTGTCGAAACTTGTTATCCACATCAACCTGATTGTAACAGACTTGTTGCAACTTGTAAAATTTGTAAGTTCGTTGCAACTGACACCTTCGTTATTTCATGCTGGTACATTCCAATATCCACATCATAATCCCATGGTATAATGTCACCACTTCGTACAGCTCCTAGTAGACTACCACCCTACAAACGAACAATAAACATACAGACACAAAGTCGAATAATCAATATACAAATACAAGCAGGAATTAAAAAAACATCGACACATTGACTCAAATAATTTTGATGCAACGTTCTTTTTGACTTCAACTAAAACTTACTTCAAGCCAGTAACTGACACCAGAATCTGTCAGCGTTTGAAAAACATATCTTGCCGTCGTTCTCAAATTACCTACAATAAAAAACACAAACATATCTGACGTGTAACAGGAGCACATTCAATGAAAAACAAAGAATGATATATCGTGAGAGTTACTTTTGGCATATCATGCACAGATTACACTTATATTCACACTAACTTAGACTACCAGTAAGAACAGACATTCACCAACCAACCAGAAAAACCAACCAGCCAGTAAAACTACTTACGAATACAACAAGGAGGAGTCCATTTTCCTTCGTAAATATATTCTGGCATATCATCTACCACAGTTCCATAGCACCTTGCAGTTTCCTAAACGACACATCAAAAAACGCAACTACTGGTTTGCAGAAGTAAGAATTGCAAGTTGCAAGTAATATTACAGGGTGTGAAAACGTCTTTACCAAAGATTGGTAAATTTTCCTAGGACTTATAATTACCTTACTGCATCCATACCAAGAGTCTACGCCATTTTGTTTGACCAGTTTCACACCGAATCTATACAACAACAAAACGAAACTTGACTTAAATACTTTATTAATGGTAGCCAGGTCTCTCTATCAACTATCACCTTTTATACAATCTCAACAATCTATCCTTTGTTTTCTGTTCAGCTTTCCATCTAAAACAAATCGTAAATGTATTTTAAACAATGCTAATTACAAGTGTCGTCATTTCTGAATTGATGCACTAGTTTAATTTGCACTTGTAGTCGCTGTGTTACCTTTTATGAGCATCGTTGAATAAGCCCTCTCTTTTGGTAAAAATTTTGCCTTCAGGGATGATCGTTTTCCAGCCTCTCGCAGCAAATTGAATAAATAGAGCTGGAGGAAAATATCGTCGTATTAGAAAAGGGTTGGAATGTTACTACATGCAAGGATGTGATGCAACGATTACCTTCAGGGAACGGCCTCAAGAATGGTTCACTGAGATTAAGTAGATGCGAAGTTGGAAATAATAAAACGACTTCAGAGCCAGTTATGGCATCACAAATTCTCTTATCTGGAAATGACAATCCACAACTTAGTTTTGAACAGTTCTTCCTAGACGTCCAGTAAGGATCATCTCTTATTGATCCAGTGTTACTACAGGAGGAAGCCTAAACTAAACGAACTTTATTTATACTGGATAGCTCTATCTATTCCAAACTGTTCTTCCTAGAGGTTAGGTAAGAGTAAAATCATCAACAAATCTTACACGTTTTATCTTGGTAAGACAATGTCCACTGTCTAAAGAAACCAGAGTAAATTTCAATCAAACCTACCATGAAAAACTTTTTTCAGTTCATAAACTGAATTACCTTAAGTCAACTTTAAGTTCTGCACATTGGTATTGGTTACCAACAGGAAATGCAACAACTCTTGTGGAATCTGTACCGTCCAAATTTTTAAAATCAAAGTTGATCAGCTTCTCAACATTGTGTAAATGAATTGCATCTGGTATCATCAAAACATACTTTGTTTTGATGTGGCTAGAAATGAAAATGTGTTGTTGAGTCCAACCAGAACTCAGCCAGAACCAGGGAGAAAGAGTGGCACGTATTAGAGAGAAGGGCTAAATGGCAGAGATAAGGCTTAGAGCACAAGTGGGTGTATTAGAGAAGAATCACTCAACTATAGCAGCTGGTTCAGTGGGTGCCATAAGGGGGGGGGGGGGAGAATCAATGCTAGATAAGTCAGGGCTTATTGGAAAGGAATCATTCAATAGTACTTGTGTAGGTAAGGCTTATGAGACAGACACAGAGAAAGGATCAACTCAATGCTGAATGAGGGGGGGGGTATTAGAGAGGAAACATTCAAAGGTAGCTAAGTGAGTGAGCCTTATTAGAGAGAGGGAGAGAGCATAGGCTCAACGCTAGATGAGTGGGGGAGCTTATTAGAGAGAAATATTCAATAGTAGCTGTGTTGTGAGACTTATAAGAAAGATAGAGGGAGGACTCTATGTCAGATGAGTGGGGGTTATTAGAGAGGAATCATTTCATAGTAGCTGTGTGGGTGCAGCTAATTTGAGGAGGGAACTAAAGTGTAGATGAGTGGGGGGAGGGTTATTAGGAACTAAGAATTTGAGTGCCTCAGGATCAAATAGCAGGTGGGGGTATTCATATTGGGCTGAATTCCAATTAATGATGTCATCTAAGAAAGGTAAAAATATAAGGCAGAAGGCTTCATCTAGGTTATGCACTGCTGCTTAAACAGTAAATCAAGAAATGATTCTATTCTTACAACATTGGATTGCCCCATTGTTGTGGATTGCTTGCTGATTGCTCTTGAACAACTATCTAAATCAGAAGATGAGCAAAAATTAGAGTGGAACTGTTTCAGGGATGGTTAGTTAGAGAGAGAGAGTTGTATTAGAGGGAGGTTTAAGGGGAAGCCTAAATAAACATGATGTTTTTTGCAAGGGGGGACTATAAAGAGCAGTTTCTTTTTTGGGAGGGGAGAGGAATCTTGATAAATAAACACGAGTTAAAATCAAAATTGTATTTTGACCAGGAGTTCTTATGAGACAGATTATGAAAGAGGGAATGTAGAATAGGGCGGGGTCTATGAGAAATCAGGTGTTAATGTCATTATTAGAGAGACAATTAAGAAAGAGAGTTTATTGGAGAGAGCAAAGGTGTCTGAATCAGAAGTATTGAATGAGAGGCTTATTATGGGAGAGGTGCAGGTTTGTAGCAATATAATGTAGAAAGAGAAGGCTATTAGAGAGCAGTTGCTTTATACAAGAGGTTTAAGTGGGAATAAGACAGAAGTGTATTTAGAACAGATGTATTTAGGAGGGGTTATAAAACAATGGGATCATAGTGAACGGGTGCTTTATTAGAGAAGGTGTAAGAACAAGAGTTTTCAAGTTCATATTTTTGTGACAGGGGGGGGGTATGTGACATGCAGTTTTACACACAGGACAATGATATAGTAACATATTGTCTAAAATATTATTAAGATTCTCATTTTTCTAACCTTAACACCTTCAGGTACATCTAAAGGTGGATAGGGTAGTTTCTTGCTAACAATCAAAATATTCACGCCGGGCAATGCTTTCAGAATTGACTTCACTGTCCTCGGAATATCATTTTCAAATTCCTCTGAAGATGTAATTCACATGTATACAAAACTGCTTTAAAATGTTTTAGAAATTCAAAATGCATGCAACTCATATGGTCGGGCCAAGAAACAAGCAATTACTCACGTCAACTCTCATAGTTGCCTAAGGAGTACAAGAGTTGGTTAGAGTTGGTGCTGAAGCATGTGTTAGTAAAAAACATACTCTACCATGTGAGATGGAGCTCATTTGAAATCATGCCATGTGCAGGGGGGCATGCATAAACACATATTTCCCCAGTCTCCGTTTCAGCTTTAGTAGTTACTTCCACCCCCCCACCCCCCCACCATCACCCCCCCCCTCCAAAAAAAGTGTGTGGGAAGGACTTCCCCCTCCCCTGCAATGACAACAATCTTGGTATAGCACTCACCAAATTCATTGATCACAACTGTAATTTGTACCTTTGCCCCGGTACGTCTACCTGTAACACAATTTCATTGAAGCTCTGAATTAATTGTAACAATGAACATGTACACAAAGACGAATTCTTGCCTTGGTTGAAGTCCTCCCCACCAGGCTGGGATAGAAACAAAACTACAAACACCACAATATTTGCCAAGAGACACAACAAAATAATTTTAGAGCGGCTACTATAGCTCATTTAGCGCCAAATAAAGTAGAAATGGGTGATAGAGTATTAAATAGAGTATTGATGTTTATAAACAATGCTTCCATTTTCGCTCATTATTCTATTTTACCCTGATTTTACCACAGAAATTTAGAACAAGTGGAAACAGTACGTGTAATCCACGCAGGATTCACGCGTGAAATGATGTACAGACGCGTGGTAGTCCACGCGGGATCCACGCGTGGAAATCGTCTTCGGAAATGGTCGTCGGGGAAGGCCGGTGTGGGAAAACACCTTTTTGTTTACATTTGAAACAAGAAAATACTGTTGCGCAGCAAAACGCAGCAATTTTGTTTTGTCCAAAAAAACTGCCGTTGTTTTCAAGCAGAACTACTCAAATATGAGTACGAAGAACATGCACAATATAAGTTCCACACAAGGTGAGTGCAAATGTGTAATTTACGAACCAAAAATGGTAATATACGTGTTTATATCGCGATGTTTAGGTTGGCGACTTAGTTTGATATTGAAAAATGTGGCAAATTTTAGGGTGTGTTTGTGTTTTAATCATAAACACGATAGAGGTTTTTATGCGCACTTTCGTTTCGTTCTAGTTTATACCGTGCAGTAAATGCTAGCTTTCTAAAAGCGAAACATAACACTTTTGATTGTGTTTGACATTTCTGTAAGTTGACAAAATCAAAGAGCATAATATGAGTTTTGAAAGTCAAGCTTTCATTTCTTGGGGTCAAGTGCCCAGCAACTTTATTTGATACGAAGTTTTAAATTGAACTAAATATAAGCTGTAAAAAATATCTTTACTTTGTGCTATAATGGTCACAGAGTAAAGAAAAATGAGTTTCATGCATTATTATATATAAAATTCTACGTCATTAAGTGTATATGTTCATCGCATTTAGGCATATATTCCGTTGTACATATAAAGTGCTCTAAAATTTTGTACATTTTTGTAATAGTTCCTGCACAAAGGCACTTGTTGAAAAAACTCTTGTGATTTAAGGATTACCCGTGTTTTAGTGTACATTTGGCATTTCGTCTGTTCGCCTATGTTTTGTATTGGTGTTTTTTTTTTATTTTTCGTGCTAAACGTTTGCAGACCAGCTGGTTGTTTTAATTGTTGATTCTATTTTAGTGCAGCTGGCATGCGTAGGAATAAAATAAACTGCGAAAAATTTGCCTTGAATTTGTGCGATTTTTTTGGGCGTTATTTTTTACCAAAGTTTTAAAATGGTCGTTTTATGAAGTATTAAAAAAGTTTGAAAAATGTACAAATTGAGGTTTAAGTGCAAAATGTGTTTTCTGGTGATGGGCCTGATATGTCGTTAGTAGCCAGTAGAGGCATTAAATATAATGATGAATTGATAAATTATAGTTAATGCATATTACTTAGAAGTAGCAGGGCAGTTGCGGTATGCCTTTACTGATTGGATAAAAGTTATGTATATAAGCTAATTCAAAAAAGGTTGTCCTTCCTAAAGCATAAACTCTAAACTATAAGCTCAGGATTATTTCTTTGAGACAGCATCGAAAGCAGATGGAAAACTTATGTCAGCAAATGTACTTGAGGGCCTGAATAAAGAATAATGCCTCATTCTTTGAACACTTTATGCTTTTGGAAGGGTAACCTTGTTTGAAATAGCTGTACATCATCTAAACTCAAAGCTTTCTTACACCTACAGAAGTGCTTCCCTAAATATTCTTGTAATTCTTTAATGATTTAGAGGGACAGGATGGTGGTTGTTGCAGTGGAGTGTGTGCAGTTGTGTTGACCGTCCTGTCATTCATCCTTGTAATCTGCACCTTTCCATTCTCGTTGCTGTTTTGCCTCAAGGTATGAGAAAGCCATGGCAAAAACGCGCAAAACCATGAGATCGTTCACTAACTAAATGACCCAAGCAAAGATACAATGTTCGAGCATTGTAGTAAATGAACTAACTATAAGTTTCAGATGAAGGGTCTAACTGCTTGAAACATTGAAAATTTATCGTTTAGGTAACAAACAATCTTATGTGTGTTTTTGACTGCAGTATAAACACTGTGACTAAGAGTGACTTGCATTCTAGAGTTCATCTGCCATTAACTGTTTAAATTAGTGTGTTGTGGTTGTCTGAGTAAATTGTATTTCTTTATCTTTTCACTTTCTTCTTCTTTCTTATTTCATAGATCGTGCAGGAGTATGAGCGAGCAGTAATATTTAGGCTCGGGCGTCTCCTGCCTGGTGGAGCGAAGGGTCCAGGTAAAAAACCTGTTAAATTTATTATTATGACACAATGAACGTGGGTAGACTAATACCATTGTCATTGTTTTCTAGGCTTGTTCTTCATTCTGCCCTGTATTGATTCTTACCAAAAGGTTGACCTTCGTGTTGTCTCGTTTGATGTGCCGCCTCAAGAGGCAAGTGTTAATATTTCTTTAACCGTTAAGAGCTGGCACACTGGCATACAACCAGATGTTGCATTGCAATTAGTCATCGATTTATAGCAATACTTTAACATCGACACTTTAACGTTTAGATTTTGACGAAAGACAGTGTGACGGTAGCTGTGGATGCCGTAGTTTACTACAAGATCTACAATGCGACGATGTCGGTCACCAATGTGGAAAATGCCAGTAACTCTACACGATTGTTGGCACAAACCACTCTCCGTAACGTCCTGGGAACCAGGAGCTTGAGCGAGATTCTCTCCGAGCGCGAGACAATCAGCCACGCCATCCAGACCAACCTGGACGAGCCAACCGATCCGTGGGGTGTGAGAGTCGAGCGTGTTGAAGTGTAAGTACATTGTTTGTACAGTACTTTATGTTGCTTAGTACTTTAGTTTGTTTGCTGTACAGTACTTTATAACCTGGCTTGCCATTCGTTCACGTGTTAAATTCTAACATTTTACAGTAAAGATGTGCGCCTACCTCAGAACTTGCAGAGAGCCATGGCAGCCGAGGCTGAGGCAGCGAGAGAAGCCAGAGCTAAGGTGAGTTGTGTTTTTTCAAGCTCTCTTTTCCCTGCACATGTGAAAATGCATGGCAAGTTGTAACAAGTCTGTTCACAAGCTGTAGACAAGTTGTGTTCATACTGTTTTTTCAAACAGTACTTTTTTTTGGAACAATTTTGGGACAGTCTGTTAACAACTTGTAACAAGCTTGATGGGACTGTCAGACTTGTTACAAGGTTCTTCTAACAAGACTGACACAGTCATGATATAACAATATTGTTACAGTCTTGTGTTGTCAACTTTGTGACAATCTTGTTACAACAGGTCTGTATCAGAGTTATTAGGACAATCTCGTAACAAGTCTGATATTCCTGTCAAACTTGTTTCAAACTTTCAAACCTGATAAGCATGGGACAAGCAGTGAGAGCACCAGTTGTTCCCAGACTCGCTACAACTTGAGATATTTATGACATATATGACCATAACTTGTGCCAGAATGAGTAAGGTGGTGATTCCAGACCAACACACTATTCTACCTTTCACTGCAGTCAACTGACTCTAATATTTCTTCTGTAACCAGGTGATCGCCGCTGAAGGCGAGATGAATGCATCGCGAGCTCTAAAAGAAGCCGCTGAAGTCATTGCCGAGTCGCCGCAGGCTCTACAACTGCGATATCTACAAACATTGAGCGCAATCTCGGCTGAGAAGAATTCGACTATTATCTTCCCATTACCGATCAGCATGCTGAATGCTTTGAAGAACTCGTCGTCTTAACTACATTTACAGTATACATCTCTCTCTCTCTCTCTCTCTTGTAGACTACCTGACTATTGTCCTAACTAGCACTTAATTTTTACCATCTAACTGTTAAGCACGACTTTGTTATAATTTCTTTTGTTGGCTCCTCGTTTTTAAACCTGGGATCATGTTTTGGTAACTTCAATTTGGTTCAACAATTTCGAAAAAAATTCGAGTTTATAAACAACTCCCGTTGGAATGTTAGGTTAGCGTTAGTGTAAACCAACTATCAAACATCCAACCCATGCGTCACTATGATTATTTCTTCTCCACGTTTTTTTTACTTGTTGTCATTTGTCAATTTTACCGGCTCGTTAGTTGGAACTTGTCAGCATCTTGCTACAAACTTGTCAATTTCACCAAGTCGTTTCTTACAACTTGTTGAAACAACTTGCAGCAAGCCTGTGGATAACAAGTTTTGAAAATCAACTTGCAACAAGTCTGTTGACAACTTGCAACAGACTTTTCGTCAACAAGCTGCCTCAAGCCATTCGATATCGACTTCTACGTCATGCGTGTTGCTGCACCTTGCGGATTTTTGGCCGCTCACTACTCATTGCCTATTTTACAAAAAAGAAATTGTTGAATCAAATTCCCATTTTGATGACATGTGGCACGGTATGCACTGTTTTATTGGAGAGAGAAATATTTTCTCTGCTTAGTTGTTGCCTAGGAGGGAAGCTCAATATTTTATTGATTGTTATATAATCACGTGTAACAAGTATTTATCAGTAAATAATGATTGCAATGCACTATAACTTGTAATGTCTGGTGCGTTCAAGTTAATAAAGCCGTTTGATTTTAAGCTCGTGCTGGTCTTAGTGTTATGACGTGAAACAAAAAAAAACAAACTAGTTTTAACTAGAAGAGTTTATTTTTGTCAGCATTTCTACATGATTGTAACAAGGTTTTTTGCTAGAATATACTAACACAGATGCCCATTTAAAAACAAAAGCTTTAACTCGACTAAGCTAATGACCAGCAGATGGATGCAGGTTCTTGAATAGAAACACCCATGCTCTTAAAACAAGTAGCTGCCATGAATAATTTATATACAATTTTAAATGTACAATCTTGTACATTACATCTAATGCCATGTTTCCAAGTTCTCGCCTTATACGAGTGAGACCAGCATTGGCTATTTTCCTTTCTGAACAAGCTTACTGATTACTAGACAATTTCTCAACTAAATGAATTATTACGGACGAAGGTCTGCTTTTCATATATCGTAATTCATCGTATCGCAATTCATCGCCAATCTATTGTGGGAGATCACTGAAGGAGAAAATGATTTTATCCATCACTGATCACCCACGCAAAAGATTTTATCCATCACTGATCACCCACAATAAAACCACAACGATATCGCCGATGAATTACGATGTATGAAAACCAGGCCTGACACTGATCACAAGACATGTTGAAGACAGGTAGGTACTTTTTAAAATAAACTGTCGCGATGTGCTCGATAAATACGGATATGCCATCTTCAAAGCTGCATTTTAAATAATACTACCAAATAATTAAGGTGGACATAGGTATGCATGCAATCGGTTCTAGTAACCCTGCGTAAGCTAATCAAAGTTGAACGAAATGTATGCAACACTGTTTGGGGACATGAAGGAAAAGATGATGCTGAGATCAGGACAAAGAAATTGTCGAAAATATTGATATTATTGGGTTTTTGGTATATAGATATTCATTTTTTTTTTCAATATCACAGCAGCTTATTTCAAAATAAATACTAGTCAAGATTTTTGGCCGCTAAAATGCTCTACTATACCCTTGTCTAAAACTTTTCGATAGCACAATGTCAATACTCAGTAACACCATCCCGGATTCGCTCTGGCATTACAGCAGCTTCGAGTGATACGCGACGACCCAACACAATATGCTCGATCGCAATAGTTATTTTTGACATTTAAGCATCGTTGATAATTTAACTAGATGCGTGTTTTCTCCGCTTTTGGGTCAAAAATAATTGTTTATCATCGACTATCCTCGCTCTGTTGATTTGCATTTGATGGGTTTTTTTCGTTTTTGATATTAAATTATCGACGGCGCTCAAATGTCAACAACAAATATTCCTGTCAAACATTTTGTGTTGGATGGTCGCTTTTCACTTGAAACTGCTGTAAGTCTGGTGGTCTTTTTCGTAAAATCGTGTCGAGCAGGATGCTAGGAAAAGAAAATCCGGCATCGTGTACTTGAGTTCCCGTCTGGGGGTGCCATTGTTCTTTCTCTACCCTTGATGAGGGGGAGGGGAGAGGGGAGAGTCTGCTCCAGTTGTTCATAATTTCTTCTGGAGTTGAGCGAGGTAGTTCTGTACAAAACTGATATGGTTCACGATGTTTTGGCAGCCAAACGTGTGTGTTGCTCGCTCAAAGACTGCCAGATCTTTTGCGAGCTCTTCGTCCGGTTGTTCTAATGACTTGCGTAAGCTTTGCAGCATAGAGCTGAAAAGGAGAAATGTTGTCAAGAAAATGGTTCCTATCGCGCATGCGTGCAATGTTATGTAATGATTCGCTGTAACGATCTTAATAAATAGTTGTCTTTCACATCGGTTTCCCGTGTGGCTAGTGTAAAAAAGTATTGTTCAAAAACAATGAAATCAATAGAAAACCGCGATAAGGGATGAGGTAATAACCGGGATGAAAATTGTGTTCCTTGTTCCTGTCACACATGTATTTATATACAATTGCTGTATTTTTTAATGTTTAAGTTTTCTCATTTGCCACAAATTCAATAATGATAATCATAGAAATACTTACATCGTGCTATTTATAGTTTCTTTATTATCATCGACTTCACTCTCCTTCCCAGTCTCCTCGCTACCTTCAGTCTCTTCGTTCAAGATCTTGTCTTGTTCCATTTGCGCCTTCATCGTTTCCGCGACGTAATCGGTCGGAAAGTACTCGGAATTTATCGTATGTATCCCGTTAGCTAGTGTCCGTGCCTCTCGCTCGCACAATCGTGACAGCACGTTCACATTACTGCGTTTCGACTTTGGTTTTAGATCGTAGCGGGATATAAGTTCATTCCCGGTGGTCTTAGAGTGCCTAAGGTAGGCAACCATCTCCGACCGGCCAAAGCACTCCGGGTATTCAGTCCTTCTACGAAGTTCGTCTAGGGTTAAAGGTATCGCTTGTAATTTATTCACCGGACTGAATAAATTATTCACGTACGTTACAGTATCACTGCCATCGGACGAGTTCGCTACGGACGTCTCCGAACCTGCGGCAACAATATCACAAGAGCGTTCCGAAGTGTTACCGTTAACGTCCGAAGATGTCTGAGCCTGCGTTTCTCGCGTTATATCGGAAAGCGGTCGTTGTGGTGAAGATGTTTGCTTTTTGTCTGAGATTGTTATTTCCTTCCCAAAATTTCCAGTTTTTCTTATTTTACCTGCGTCGAAAACTTCAAAATTGCCAGATCTTTTTCGGCCTGGTTTCCAGGTAGCGCTTTCAGGAATTGCCGATGTGCATGACGCCATAGTTTGCCTTTCTTGTGTGTCCTAAAAATAATTTTCATGATGAACCATTGTGGGATTTTTTAGATGGTGCGCTGGGAAAGGGCCCTGAAGTCTGAAGAGTGCTACGCGCGTTAGCTTTTTATTTAAATTCGGCCTTAAGTGCTTAAAGTGCTTGACTGAGCAGATGCTCCAAGTGGAGGCATCAATTTATATTTCGGTAACTATGGAAACGGTTAGGGATAGAAGAGGTTAAGGGTCAGGCGTTTGATTAAGGTTAATGTTATGGGTTGGGGATACTTGGAGACAGAATCATATTATTGACTGAAACATAAATTGATCACCCTCCTTGGCAAGGTCACATTCACTTCGTACTCTCAAGGTTTTTTGTCCCACGTGCAAAATAAAGATGGTTAGAAGATGCGAAATGTATAATTCCGAGTCTTACTGAAAGGTGTCTTGCTTAGGTAGAGAACAGATGCCTGACCAAATGCTACACTTTAATAAAGTGTACATCAAATGTAAACAGTGCACTCTGAATTATATAACATATTGGGTAGTTAGTTATCTAACGACTCTACTGAGGTTGAAAATGAGCCACACTTGAAAAAGTCACCGTTATGTGATACTGGCCAAACTAACGGACCCCACCCCTTGAAGTTGTTCAAATTCATAGAACAGGGAAGGGCGATTTTTTGCCAGCGGCACCGATTTAGAGCACGGACAATATGGCTGATTCATTTATTATTAGCGAGCTTAAGATCACGCGACGCGGACGTCAATGACGCCATGAAAAATGGTTGCTGTGCCCATTTATGGACATGCCACGCCATTTTGACGCCATTTTCACGGCGTCATCGACGTCCGCGTCGCGTGATCTTAAGCTCGCTATTGTTAGTGAACGATGCAGGCGAGAATGTTTTTCTGCAGGACTGATACTGGGAAAGAGATGGGGTGAATATTAATGTATTCGTGTTCTGAAATCAATTGTGTCACTCAAGGTTCAAAGCATAGGAAATGCACAGTATGGCCACTTAAGTGAAGTTGGTGTCATGCCAGCCAGTCAATTGCATTATCTGCTGAACTGGCTGCCCGCTGCAAGTGAACTGCGCAAAAATTGGGTGCCACGTTGCACTCCTGAGCGCCTACCTACTGTTCAATCCCCATAATGTGCAAAGACTTATTTCAGAAGAAATGAGCCGTGCAGAACACGAATAAATCCTCAATTTAATAAATCGCTAGTCTCGATTCTGGTTGAGTATGATACAAAAGTTGTCTTACAGTATCAACGAGAAAGCATGTACAATTCTTAATCCTACATCTAAAAATACCATGGAATTCCGACCTAATTTTTATAAATGAATATAAAAACAGCGGGGAACATCGATTGCTTGCCAAGGAATATTTTCTGCGAAATGAGGAGCTGATTTAGAACATAAGTTACATAACAGTTCATGTAAATTTGTGCAAACGTGACAGGATTTACGTTCGAGGTTTGGTTGGGCAATAATATCTTTGTTAATCGACCATGCGTGGTCGAGTGGAATTTAAATTGCGTTTTCTTATCAAATCTCTCAGAATAGACTTAAGTTTGAATTTTGAGCTTGAAAACGGTACGAAATTTGGTTGAAACGCTGGCAACTACATTCAAAGCTTGTATAGAAGGCCAGAAACACTTGGGCAAGTGGGCAGTTACAGTTATATATGTGGGACTTCGGTCACGCTTCGTTGCTGGAAACTTTGTATGATTCATCTGCGCGCAGTATCGATTCACTTAGGTAAAATTTTCGTCAATAGAAATATCTTACGAATAGGAATAGCCAGGTGCTAATCTGAAGATATTTAACCAATTGGGCTTCAACCAATTCGTCTAAAGGCTTAATTACTACATGTACTGTATGATGAAAAACACCATCTTTGTACAAAGTCAAAGCGTGTGGACATGGAATTTAAATGGATGCGCGCATCACTGCGTCACAGCGATGCGTCGACACGATTCGTGCTTGAAATGATCATGAGTAAACAACACACACTGTCGTCAAAATACTAGGACACAGAAACATCCGTACGGCTCAGAGATTGAATTAAATATATAGCACGCGACAGACAGGTGAGGTGAATTTAGACTATTCCACTCCGTCGAGGATCGAAAATAGTAAAAAATAGTTTCATATTTGAGACCGACTACGATGCGGTCGGAATTTCGTCACAAGAACGGATGCTCAACTATTTTTGCACTAAAAGACTTTTGAACGAGCACTAACGCCTGAAAATCTTGCTAAAACACACGCCAGCACAATAATCCAGTGCTAGTCGTGTGATGCCAAAGACGGGACTTATACCGAGTAAACAGCTTTAAGAAAAATATGCAAATTGTTGTGTTAATAATTTGACCCTCAAATCGAACGAAATTACACATTGTTTTACATCATGCAAGCGTTGATTCTATGCTTCAATACATTAGCCCCATTTATTTCACATAACGCCATACTATATACTATTATATTAATACGAGGTAACAAAAAGAACAAAGTTAATGTACCTGGTCGGCTGCCTTTACGTGGCGTCCTTACTCTTGGGCTGGCGCAATCGTCTGTATAGACTGTATAGTTATATTTTAACATAACACTGGCTCTCAATTAAAATTATCCACTCAACCGTTGAAACTTAAGTTCTGAAACAATAAGCGCCATGAATATAACCAAAAGCTAAGTATTTAAAAAGAAACGCTTCTCAATTGACAGTTACCGGTGGTGCTGGCGCGTATCCGAGTAAATTCACGAGGATAGTTGATCAAAAAGGTTTAAACGCTGTCTTTTAACAGAAAGATGAAGGATGCCATGACATACTTAAGAATCCTTGGTATTCTTTGCTCTTTTGCTTGGTCAATGGTCAAGTTAATGGGTCTCGCATCACCGGTTGGTTCACGATCAAGATTCCTCTGACACGAAACAATGTGTCTACAAACTGGCCACAAGCAGGCTACATGGTCGCCCACTGCATGCCCACCTTACTCAACGCAATGTCAAGCTTTCAAAGGCCCAAACATGCACACCGAACGAGATTACTGTATTTTTTCAGTTTTCAACAGGAACTATATATAACCGACTACGGAAATAAATTTTGCCAAATATGCAGGCCAAATATTCATAAACAGCTAAAATGCTTCAAAAAATTTTAAACCTAATGGAAAAACTAAAAGTTATGTGATATTGAAAACGCCTCCAAAATGCTGCACGTAAAATGGTCTAATTAGGTTTTTTGCATGGAAGCAAGCCAGACCGCTAACTGTTTCTGGTGACGCTTTTACGCGCACATATACGTACGGCAGAATCTAGTGGGGGGGGGGGGGGGGGGGTGCTTAAGATATGGAAGCGAGCTCACTTTGGTCAGTTCTACTCAGCAAAAAATGAACAACCTGTTCTGGCCTGATGAAAACACCATTGAACAATGTTTTGCTGCCCACATTGTTCAAGGTTGTCAACAATATTGTTGAGTATTGTTGAGCCTGAACTAGTCTGCAATCATGTGTAACAATGTTGAACAGTATTGTTGACAACATTGAACAATGTCGGTAGCAAAACATTGTTCAATGCTGTTTTCATCAGCCCCGAACAGGTTCTTCATTTTTGGCTGTGTCGTAGGTATTTTGCAATGACTCAGTACGTGTGAAAAAGTAAAACGTCATGTTATCGGAAACAGAGATGGGTTTACTAGCTAAGAGTGCTGGGGCCCTAGCCCAGGGAAATTGGGTGTGCGTGTTGTTGCGATAAATTGTGATACTTTAGGCACTTGTGATTCAGTGATTGTGACCATGATTAGAGAATTAAACCATTGTCACTATCTGTCGCATCATTTGAATGTACAGTATCCGAGTATCATGTTTGATATCTTCATTATTGCTTTAGTCCTTTACATGTATGATCATGCATTTGTCGTGCATGATCAAAAATTGCTCATAACTAAGACTAACACAAGTCAAGTACTCGACATGTAGTGATTAAAACTGCCAAAGCACCTCTTGTCGAAGAAGAGCATTCGTCCGAGACGACTAATTCAAGGTGAACTGTTAAGAATGTGTGTATAAAGCCAGATTCGTGCGTGCACAGGAACAATCGGCAGAGCTAAATAAAGCTCTCACGTATCCCTTTAATTGCGACTTATTCGCCATTATCTTTTGATCTTGTTATCGGTGATCAACGACGGATAAAATGATTGTATTGACTGGTGATCAGCGATGTATAAAACCATGGATAATAAATTATCCATGATGAATAAACCACTAAAGCCGGATTCCCATTCAGTGCAAAATGTCGCGCGATCGACTTTTAGCGAGCGCTTTCATTTGAATTACAAACAGTCAAGTGCAACAAATCTCATTGGCTGTGGTTGACTTCACACATTTCAAAAGAAAGCGCTCGCTAAAAATCGATCGCGCGACATTTTGCAGGCTGAATGGAAATCCACCTTAACCACAGAGATTGTAGCTCAACACCAGCTGTCCTAAGCTCCTGAGATATATGACAGAGTAGATTAGGATTCTTGTATCAGAATGCAAAGTAAAGTTATTTCAATGCAATGCAATATGTAATCAATCAATGCACGCAATGTTGTTGAGAACAGGTCAAGGCGACGCCCTGCTAGTACCAACAAATTCCATTCCCCGTGGGTGATTGCGTCAAGAGGTCGTGCTGTTGCTCTGCTGTCTTTGTTCAAAATCACTCTCCGTGCCTGATAAAAATTTCAACGTGCCAACTCGAATCTGGCTATTTATAAACACAAAAAAATCCCTCGACAACCGAGTCCCACATGAAGCATAAGGTTCCTACATAGTAAATGTATTTGATTTCTATAATAGCACTGAGCCAGGGACTTAGCTGACAGGAGTAGCGTACTTTATGTGTGTTTTAGGCAGGTAGTCTCTGCGAATAACCGAGTTAATGAGGGTAAACAATCAATTGGATAATTTCTATAGAATAAAAGTTAAACAATCAATTTGACCTGATCGCCAAATTCACGCAAATCAAATTTCTACATGATTTTCCACTAGCTGCTATCACTGATGTGAATAAAGCTGAATAAAGCACCATTGTGAATTCAGCGATCCAGTTTTTAAGCCAGAATCTCTATATTGCGATGACAATACTAAAATCTATCAACATTTCTGCTAATCAATCACGAAAAAACTAGTCAAATTATCAAGCAAATGTCTTTTCCATATCAACTGCGAAGACATAGCTTGCCACAACTTTTCTAATGGTTTCGAGAAGGTTTAAAGCGCTTGATGATGAAATCGTGGCGGCCATCTTGGACTATCTCATTAGTTATTCACAGGCAAATTTAAAAGGAAACAGAGATTGTTTTGCCAAAAATATTTGTTGACACGATGTTTATCCATTCCCAGCGAAAACCTAAAACTGTAAGAACCTCTTCGACTACGTCAATAGTACGAGTGTAGATCCATAGTGGATAGCTCCAACTTAGCAGCCATTGGCTTCATTTATGCATGGCAGTCTGGCAAAAGCTTTAACCAGTTGTAATTTCAGACCAGTGGCTGCCGTAAGTGCATTGGCAATGAAATTTATTCTGCTCTCCCTTTGTCGTGCACTGTGCATGGATGATTTTCGACACAGTCGTAAACGTCCACAGAACGATAAGCTATTATGTTAATAACCCCCCCCCCCCCCTACTTTGTTTTGAGATCTCATCTTGTTTGTGAATAATTTTCCAGGCTGATGGACTGTAACTGCGCCGGAAAAAAGGCCGAAACTAGTGCTTTAATTGAGGGTGTATGGTGTAAATATACTGCAAGGGTCGGCAATGCCTGTGAATCTATCGGGCGGTAAATCAATTTTGTTGTTGTGGGTACTTTGATTTGACCTGCCAAAAGGCAAAAGCCTTGCATTGCATGGCAATGCGTTTTGCTGCTTCTGCAATATGGTGTTTGCAATATTGTGTTTCCAGCTAATATTTATGGTCATGTGACATGTTGACGCATGATGGACAGGGGTCGGTTGTACGAAAGGTGAATGGTCATGGCTTTATAGGATACACTAAAGGTCGAAATGTTGATCGAGCACTGGGTTTCTCACTCACTGGGACTGTATCTACTTCACTGTATCTACTTCAAATTTAGCTAAAGCGCGAGCCCGAAGGACGAGTAATGATTGTCGCGCTACGCGCTCCCTTTTTAGCTAAATTTGGTGAGGGTATCCTATAAAGCCATGACCAAAGGTGAATAGCGGTGTCCATCGGATGGCGATTTTCTCAAACGTTCTAAACATGCTCAGTAACTGGTATTAAAATTTGTTACTGGTCGCAGCTAGTATTAAAACTGCGCCAAAATAGCGCCCCGCGTTGTATTGAGTACTGTCCATCAGCCATGATGCGGCTTGGAGTGCAAATCGTTTGAGAGCTGTGCCGCTCTAGCTGTGCTGAAAAACGACCGACCGTGTGGGCGTTTAAAGGGCAGCTGTAACTAGCTGCGAGCGTTCAGCCATGAAATGAAGATGCCTCATAAACATAATACTTTCTTTCTTTCTTTCTGATTACATTGCACTGCACGTATTGTGATATTTGATGCACAAATTAGCCGTTTGTGATCGCTTCTCGACGCGTTGTTAGCTCCCTAATGATGCCAAAAGCTTTTTAATTAAAAAATGCTTTTCAATGAAGACAAAAGATTTGGGAATCGTTTGAAATATCGGTGAATGCGAGCTTGTATATTTTTCCTCGATATACTATATCACCTATAACTGTCAGGACCTGACCTGTTGTATACATGTTTTTGAAACGGAATATTTATCAAAGAAAAAATCACTATATCTAAGAGTTCGTTCTATTTCTTCTGAGGCTGCAGTTTTCGTGCTTTTTTCCTCTCTAGGCAAGCAGTGATTATGTTTCATGCATAAATAACTTTGACATTTATAAATAAATATGAAGGAAATGCTCAGCAAAGAGTAAAGAGCACTAAAGCAGATATCTCAAGGTTTGTGTAGCCAGGCATGTTGCATTACGCATGTCATTACCATGCTAGCGCCAGTATGAATTGCAGTTTCTATCCATTTAGTGAAGCTGAACTGCATTAAATACAGGGCAGTACTTTCCACTGCTGAGTGGCCCTACTGTCCATTCCTTCTTTTGTCGGCTAAGATCTCCAAACTTTGTATTTTGTCAAGCAAACTGTTAAAACCTGTTTTTCACCAACGACATATGTGCATAAGCAACATAACAAAGAATAACTTTTTCCTCGGAGATTTACAAAGACGAAGCAGAAAGAATTTTCTTTTTAATTTGCTTTTGCTCTACCACAGCTTACGCTCGTAGTCTTATTTTCGAATCCATGCCCATGTCACACACTTCACTGCATTTCTCAATTCATTTTTTTTTGTTTTTTGTTTTAACTTGTGCTTATTTCGCTAGCTAGTCACGACCAGGCTTGAGGCGATGAGCACGAATTACTTTTGACAACGGACGCCAATATACTGTACAGACTATAAAGTTATAGGCGTGTATATACCAAACATTGTATTAATAGCGTAATTCCAATATCGTTTTCCTGGCTGTGCCAACCCAATCGTATAATAAGGCATGTCGGCCAAACCGACGATAGGATTGTTGATATGGTATCGGAGGACTTATCTGTACCCTGTAATTTATTACAGTACACATGCATTCTGCATAATCAGTGCATGATTACATGAAAAAGTTTCCCCTTTTTGTTATTTATGTTAGCGCGCGAAAGACAAACAAAATTTATATAATCTAGCAATATTTTAATCATTCAGGCTTGTATTTTTAGCAGGGATTGTTCCTGCAGCATGCACCGATGTGTTTGAACGCTTGCCAGTTGTTTGATAAGGCTATGCTTCTCTCATAAATTTTTTAATTCAAATCCAGCTGGTGCATAAATTGTTGTTAATTTAAAAGAAATTAGGGGCAAAACATTCTTGTGCACAATGGCTGTTTGTCAAAGAAAGGTAATGTTCTTTCTCTGTGGTGGTCTTACATTCTGCACTCCATAAATGGATCCCGTTGGCCGTGGTTTAATTTGGTTGTTGAAATTGACATCTTCAAATGTCGCTGCGCCATTAGTGCCACTAAATCCTACCAGTAATATTCGCTGATTAGATCAGCATCGCCTCTTGGCGTCATTTTTAAAGAAATTATATAAAATCAAAGTTAACACGCTTGACTTACCCAAAGTATATTTCACTGTATCCGAATGGCAAGGATCTGTTGGTTTATAGACCAAACGAACGCAATACCACGACTGTTCCTGTGAGGTGACCAGTTAATACTCTGTTCCCAAAGCGATACTGGTAAAAATTAGCTAATAAGCAATTCACACGGCGTTTAATCCCTTGACAATACAGGCAAATATGTATGCTTATAACGAGTCGTGCTAGTGAAGCATTTAAAACCAGCCAGCCGTTTAAAGGAAGCCTGCTTTGAAATGCAAATTTATTACGAAGCCAAGCAAAGCTTGGACAAAGAACTGATTTGCATTTAAACTCCCATTTTTAAACGTTTGCCAGCTTGTGTCAATTTTGACATGCTGTGGTTTAGATAGGCTTGTGGGGTTCATCTCATCGCAGTTGTTTTAAAGTTACCCATTTTTCGATGTTTTCTCAAATAGGAACATCACAAAATGTGACGGTTCACAAATGTATACGTACACATATACTATGGAGGAACAGTTAATTCCTCAATCACCTCATAGAATGAAGATCTCTCGCCCCACATAAATGTATTTTATTGCATAGTGAATTGCTTAACATCAGGATAGCGATCAAATTCTTTGACAGTCGATATCTGACAGTCGGAAAATGTAGAAAAAGCAGATCCGACGTGTCATCGGCGCAGCTTTTATGAGAGGACAATATCGAGCTCAAGCGAGGATGAGTTGCAACTGACGAAAAATAATTTTCCGCCAAATCTCGCCATGTTGAAATCTCTCACGAAATTTTCACTGCCATTAGACTCAGGCATAGACAACTCCAGTTATTGTTTTTAGGGTGGGGGTCTTTGGTTGAGGTGACTCTACCCCACACCTCTTTGATCAAATCTGGGGTTATATAACCCTCTCTGTTTTTCTTACTCCTACTATAACGTGGGTGGGGTGAGCGAGGGGTGGGGGGGGGGAGGCGGGTCTCGCGTTTCACTGAGCCAAAGACTGACTGACGATTTGCTCACTTTTGCATGTCAAAATTTCAGACTCAACTTCAGCCCCTCCCCGCCCAATGCCCTCGCGACTAGACGCGATTGGATGCTGTTTTATATATGAAACAGGAAAACAACACAGAATAACCCAAAACAGTCATGTTCATCAGTTAGCTCGTCCGAACTTCTAAATACATTTTTTCTAGAGCACGTAGATGTCTTCGTGTGCATTTACAGCGCAGCAAGAAACGCGCAATTAATGTCGAGAACTGGAGAGAGGCCGACGCTAAATTATACTGACAGGATTTGCACCCGCTTATAACAACAAAAGACAATAAACTAGACAAATTGGCTTTCCAAAAAACGAATCACAAACAATGATGACTTTTGCTTCAAAAGGCCAATCAAAAAGGCTGATCAGTTTTAGGTTTGTACCTGTCCTTGGAGAGCGATTCTTGCCCACGTAAACACGGATTTTACGCCAGAGTGGACCCACATGGCAACGAAGCGGCAAGTCCTTCGTTCAGCTCAAGTATTTGAGGCTCAAGCAATATTTACCCGCAACGGTCGAGCTTCACTGATTTTTAATTATACTTGTAACGAGCAAAACCTCAAAACCAGAATGTGAATACGCGGTAAAATTACCGGGACTGTCTCTGGTCGCAGGTAAAGGCAAGCCGAAAAAAAGAGCCCTTGGCAGAGTTTTAAGGACTTTGTCGCAGAACCGAAAATTAAAACAAGGACCACTTAAGTCGGAACATTTGAAGATTGTGTCGCCGCATGTTCATTATGCAGGTTCTGGCTGTCACTTGACCATTCCCCTTTCAGACAAACTTTTGAATTAGCAATGTTCATTAGCACAACTAGAAAGAGCATCCTAAATTTAGTAGAATGGTGAAGTTTGGTTGCGAACATTGTAAAGTATGGAAAGTATGGTCCTATCACTCCTATCAAGCTTGCAAATTTTGTATACTTTTGTATTATGCGCGGAAAAGTGCAATGATTACGTGATCACACTTTCCGCGTGCAATACTAAAAGTATACAAAATTTGCAGACTTAACAGGGCTATATTTTCCACATTTTACACCGTTTTGCAACCAAACTTCACCGTTCTACTAAATTTAGAATGCTTTTTCTGGTTGTGCTCTTTCTAGTTGTCCATTGCAATGCAATGGTATGGTCTGGTATGGTATGGTATGGTATGGTATTGTATGGTATGTTATGGTGATGGTGTTATGGTATGGTATGGTATGGTATGGTGTGATATGTTATGGTGTGGTATGTTATGGTATGGTATGGTATGATATGATTTGGTACGGTACGATATAGTATGGTATGGTACGGTATGATGTGGTGTGGTGTGGTGTGGTATAGCAGGTGAGGTGTGATATTGCATACATATGGTATAATAAAGTATATATTGGTACAGTATGGTGTATAAAGTATGAAGTATATGTATTGCATGCTATATCGTTATATGGTGGGCATATTCAAATGCTTTAATATGAAGATAGACAAAGTCCCAAGAGACACCAAAAATATTTACGATCAAATGTGATAAAATCTTACACAGTAATAATTTTCAAAAACTAAAACTCGAACTGTAATACAGACGGTGCAAAAATTGCAAAATTTAAAAAGCATACAAAAACGCCACTACTATCAGTTATTCTTCAGCACCCCCTGGATGAACTAACAATTGTTCTTGTTCAATGGTCAAGCAGCGGACAATCAGTCAAAGGAATGGACTGGAAACGCAAGCAGAAGCACTGATGATATCCAAGACACGGCTAGGGCTGTGCACCGGAGACTTCCCGGAGCTCCGGCGTTTTTCGCCTGGCTGCAGTTGATACAGGCTCCGGCTGAAGTTAAATAATGGTGATAAGAATGTTAGATTGTGTTTCGGTGCAACATAAAGAATACTTTGCAAAAACTGGTGTATTCTTCGGGAAAAGTGCAATTGTAATTATAGCTTAGTTCAACTTTTATTCTTTCACTGTAGTGTTGAGTCGCTTGCAAACTTTAACTTGTAAACATTGCACAGTCTGAACTATGCAACAGTACAAACAACAAAATCGATGCAACAAAATAAATTAAATAGGCTATTAGTATAATTACCCTGATTTTAATGTATTTCCAGTTTTCATATTGATTGTTTAAAGAGCAAACAAAATTAACAAATATATAAAGCCGGAGCCGGAGTTTTTTAGCCTTAACCAGGCAGGCCCGAAGCAGAAAAACCGGAGTTTGCACAGCCCTAGACACAACCTAATACGCTTTACTTTAGAACCTGTAAAAGGTAACTTTATTTGGATATATGTATTCCAGGACTTCGTATGTACACATTTTAAACAAAAACAACACTGTAACTATATCCTATGTAACTATAGATTTTTCCAAATAAAGAAAAATAGCCATTGAACGTTTTGGTAAAACGTCTTCAACCAACACGCTATAACGATATTTCTAAAGACAAAAATAACGCAAACATGGTTTTTAGATAGAGAAGAAAGTGCTGAAATATATTTAAAGTGAAGTTACCAGAAGTTACACTGTTCCAAAGCAAAGCGTATCAGGCCGTATCCCGGATGTAGAGTCAGCAACATTCAGTGCTTCAGCTTGAGTTACCAATTCATTCTGTGGCCAAACAAAATTCAAAGAAGCCAACAAAAGACGCTTTTCCAAGCAGGTGCTACGTAATTCAGACAATTTAGTGCAAAAATCCTAGATTTCTTCGGTCTACGAAGTGCTCCGTGCGGGCTTTTTATCAACTTTAAGTTCTTTATAAGCCAACAAAAGCAATACTAGGCCTGTTACTTGCAGCGTCGCAAGAATCCACCCCATGTCTGTCATGTGGCTGAATAAAGAGCTTCCAAATATTGGGCCCGATAGACCAGCGATACGATTAAAGGACGTCAAAATCGCGTGGACCAAACCTTGATTCGCTGCCTTGGTGTGTTTGGAGACCAACGACCTTGCAATCACCACTGTTACCGAGATTCCGACTCCTTCAAGAAGAACGGTGATGATAAAACTATATAAGCAAAGATTGCTTCCTACACTTGAATAACTCAAAATGATGAGACCCACTGTAGAAAGACATCCGCAAATTACTCCAGAGAGAAGGATAATTCGATCGGAGACTTTAGGCGCGAGTAGCCAGACAACCACTAGGACAAGAATGATTTCGAGTCCCCAGCCAGTGTAGAGAAGGCTGACTTGGGTTTCGGACCAAGACAACATCGTTTCCGAGATGAGCGGCGAGATTCCTTGAAGACACGTGTGGATGATATACATAAAGAAAAGAAGATAGATCAATACAATGACATGGAACTTTGTAAACATGTCCAAAATTGCATCTTTGAACGTGGCGTTGGCTGATTCCTTGATATCAACAGCTTGTTCCAGTTCGCTTTCCGTGTCCGAAAATGAAGCGAAAGGATTTCGTTGAGGTTTGAAGTCTTGCAACGTATCTTCTGGCTCACTTGTAGGTTCCTCAAGCTCTTCATTTTCATCTGGTAATGCTGTTGTAGTTGCATCTGCGGCAGGAAGGTCTTCAGGTTTCTTCGTTGTCGGTCTGAGCACTGGCGTTTCCTCAGGTTTGAGCCTTCTTAAGACCAGTGCTTCATCTGCGATAGCTAGGATCGTTCTTTTTGGTTCTTCTTCCGGTTGGGGTTGGGTGTGTTGTCTTAGGGTTGGGAAAGACTCGATTACTGGCGAGGAAGGACTCTTGTCCGATGGCAAGGAATCGCTGTCGACCGATCCGGAATCTTTGTCCGAGGATCTGGCGGTAGCGCGGCTGGATTGACGTTTTTTCTTCCGTTTTGGTGACTTTAGCTTCTTCACGGGTTCTTCAACGAGCAACTGATAGTCGGGGTTATTTTGAAGTTCCCAAGAGAGATCAAAGACAGCAAAAAGCATCAGTGCCGTGACCACGATCCAAATCAAAGTCATGACGAATCCGGGCGAAGTACGAAAATCAATAGGCCACTCCCCGATATTAAAGTTGATCTCTTTCAAAAACAAATTAAATGCGGGCCCCACGGCGGCCCCAAGAAGGTTACTGCCCTTCAGGATGGCGAAATAACGCGTCCTTTGTTCTGCAGTGGTAACTCTTGCAAGCTCACCCCACATCGCGGAGATAAAGCCCTCGCCAAAACCAGCGACCATTCGGCCGATAAGAGGTAACGAAACGTTAAACGGCAGAGCATATATAAGATTTCCAGAAATTTCAGCTAGATTCCATATGAAGCCTGTGAATCTAACTTTCCGGGAAATATCCACCAAGTGGCCGACCAGTGCTGTGCTAACGATTCCCACCATGTTATACGCGGACAACACCAGACCCAAATACCAATAGTCGACGTGGAATATTTTCAAATATAGCCAGACTGAGGGGAATATCACCGCATATTCAACACCCATGAAGAACATGCGCGTGGAGAACGCAAACAGCGTTAAGTTGCGTTTTTCCGTGAAAGTCCAACGAAACATGTTGGCAAGCTAATGTTGAATCGTGCACGCAACGCAGATATCGTACAAAGAGACTAAAGAAATTTGAAAATCTGAAAAGCAAAAAATGTTCAGTTTGAGTTTGAGTTCGAGTTGATACTTTTCAGATGCATGTTCAGATGCAAGCTGGGCATCTGGTGACGGTCGTTCAAAGCTGGTTTGGTTCACCTAAAACTTCCCTCGGTCCAGGCAAGATTTATGAGAAAAATATTTCGAGTTTACAAATAACCAGCAGGCAATTTAATAAAATATAAGAAAAAACATACTCCGAAGAACAACATCTTGTAAACTCAAGATATGAGCTGTTAACAACAAGACTACAGATACTCGAGCAGTTAACAACAAAACTGTAGTCTTGTTGTTAATAGCTCATATCTTGAGTTTACGAGATGTATTTTGTTACCTTCTTTTGAACAACGCCTCCAGTTGTAACAAAAGGTCCCTCTAAAATCGAAGTTTAATACTGATAATTCTAGCTTAAATTTCCACATGTGTTTGATTTCCACTCGAAATTAAGGCATATTTACTCAATTAAAAAATTAGCTTGGATTGCACACTTGGGAAAGCAAACTTGTCATAAAAAAATTGTCAACGGCTCGTCTGGGAAGGGCTTTAAATCAAAGTTTTAAGCAATATTTTCCGAAATTTTGTATCATAAACTTGAAAATATTCTTTCTTAAATCTTGCCTGCAATGATTGAATTTTTCTCTTGTCTCAAGTTTTAAAAGAAAGGGAAGCATTGGCAAACATGCACAAACTAAAACTGAAAAACGGCGGGTTAAGTTTCAACCCGATGTGTTTTAAGATATCTTTACCCCTGTACATTAGAAACGCCCGTTCAAAAGGCCAGCGGATGGAAGATTCTGTTCCCCCCCCCTTTTAATCCACGCTTAATATGTTTAATGTCGCTTGTGGCCTTATTGAAAATCAAGCGAGAAGTAAGAACAAATATTAACCCAACAAGCGTTGAATAAAACGTAGGCTAAGAACACAGTCAAACAAACTATTAGCTAAACTAGATTCGTATTCAAGAATCTGACACTGCAGAGAACAACGAACTCGCATCATTGGTTGAGCGACGGTCTAGAATCCCGAAGATGCGAGTTCAAATCTCTCGAGACAACGAATTTTTCGTTGTTCTCTGCAGTGTCAGATTAACACGAATCTAGTTTCTCACATCTCTGAGGACGATTCTGAAATAAACGATCACATATTCGAGGCATTTCATTTCGAGCAAGAAATTGCTCGCACAATTAAACGCAGTACAATCCAAATTTATGCACAATGGAGCCGAATCCGCTCTGAAGAGGGAAAAAAAAATAGAAACCGACGCACCCCCCTGACATGAGACTTGATAGGTGATATTCGATACTTGAAATGTTTTAAGTTAAATGACTGCCCAAAACCGGATAAAACAGAATTCGGCATTTCGAGCGGAACCGCGAAGGTCATTTTAAGGGTCTTCATTTGAAACGTCGAACTCTGTTCCATCCTGTTTCTGCCGAATGAAAGAACCTTCACTCGTGCTGTGCTTTTGACTGCAATGTCTACACTGTCTGCGTTAGTTCGAGAATGTCTGGCAACACCGCGAGTCACAGAGAAGCCTATATAGACAAACACTTGTGCAGGCGCTACTGCCATCCCCAAATTGTCGAGATTAATAAACGTGAAATGTATGAAATATGAATCCCCAAATCAAACATTCGTCTTTGAGATAATATGCGCTACATATTCTGCTTTAGAAATAGATGGACACAAAATCAACGATGCTTTTGCAATAAAGGATCAGTAATGAATAACTCGATCAAAACGAGCAAATGATGTTTCCAAAGGCCTGGTTTTCATTTATCGTAATTCATCGGCGATATCATGGTGGTTTTACAGTCAGTCATCAGTGACGGACAAAATCTTTTGCGTTTCTGAAATCATTTTTCCTTCTGCGATGAATTACGATAGTTGAAAACCTTGGGATTCTTCAGAAACTTGAGATTGGCAAAGCAAATGCATGGTGATAATATCATTGAATATATGCATACATAAAAGCGAAACAAAAACTCACTATTAGCTTTTAAACAGCGACCAAGGAACTGATTCAAAATACATTAAAGCGCTCGTTTGAATACCCACATTTAAAATAAAATAGCACAAAGATTGAACGTTGTGTTCTATAGTTAACGTAACATCACTTACCCATGAGACAAACATTTATTTAAATGCACAATTTGGTACACAAATGAGAGCAAGAAATTCCTTGGGCCATTTCAAGTTATGGCTAAACGCTATCCCTGGCATCAGATAAGTTCGTGTTAGAATAAAAATGCCGAGTGCATTTTTTTATTTGGTGTTTGTGGAGGTTAACGTTACACCTCAGCGCGCAAATGTGTCGAGCGCTAGTAATGTTGCAAAATTGCAGAGAAAATCAATAATAATTAGGCGTCGTTCTATCTTTTTTCTCCACTCAACGCTGCCACAAATATGAAGGGAGAAAATGGCGTAGAAAACGTACCTGTATGAGGATTTAATCCGGTATTCTTGGAACGAGAAAGACAACCATAGTAAGCAATCTATCTAGCTAAGCGGAAAATATCCCGCGTGATCGCGCATGCATGAAGCCATAATTCGGATCAAGTAACATCCAGATCATAAATGATGGAAGGGGGGGGGGGAAGTGTTCTAGAAGATTAGAGAGCA
The DNA here is from genome assembly GCA_963855995.1 of Muricea muricata. Classification (NCBI taxonomy): domain Eukaryota; kingdom Metazoa; phylum Cnidaria; class Anthozoa; order Malacalcyonacea; family Plexauridae; genus Muricea; species Muricea muricata. Next base: position 12,336,660 of record OY979727.1, read on the forward strand.
ATTGCGTGGGTGATATATTCTGTGGTTTAGGGAGTTATTTGTGTGCTTGGTAAACGTTTCATTGTTGTACTCCACATACAATTGCTAACTATATAAGATACAATTTCCACGGCTAAAATATTTCTATGTATAAGTTATAATCAGCTCATGTTTGACAGCTACACAGGTTTGACCAAATTATACCTGAATCCTAAAATGATCTAATCTAAACCTAACTTTAATCTCTAATCCTAATCCTAGTCAGTTTTGTTCACTTACGACATTTAATATAATTCGCTCGATTAGATTGCAGGCTGAAGAAATTAAAAGGCCATTTTGTCGGGCTAGTTTGTTTTCTCTGCCGTGAGTTCAAGGTTCATGTGTGCTTATTCGTCTGTTATTTTTTTTCAAGTGTCCATCTGATAGCGAATCCGCCGTTTTATTTGCTTGTCATTATTTGCTTTCCTGTATTATGTTAGTCTTTTTTTACTCATCCGTTTCGCTCTAGTTTGTTTCATTATTGTTTCATTCTTACCATATACAATTCTTCAGTTTGTTTCGCTTTGGTCTTAGGAAATGGGGGTAATTTAGACGGGGTAAACAAAGACCTGTGCAAGAATAATTTAGGCTGTGATCTACACCAGTCAGCTACGCGGAACTTCCACAAATGCTATATTGGATATGGTTTGATACAGGAAAGGATATTACACTTAACAACAATATCACTTGTTACAAGTTGTTGAAACGATTTGCAGCAAGCCTGTGGATAACAAGTTTTGACAATCAACATGAAACAAGTCTGTTGACAACTTGCAACAGACTTCACGCTATTTCAAGCCGTACAAACGCACCTTGATATCGGCTTGTTGATAACAAGTCTGTTGCAAGATGTCAACAGAGTTGTAGCAACTTGCGCGTTTTGATTTTGCCTGCGTACTTAAGCCAAGTGGTTACTCAAGGTTGAAATAGATTTAGTTTTTAATATTATCAAGATCAATTCGTTACACGGTATTAGTCTGTTTTAATTTCGCACGTAAACCATCATGCTATACCGACGGTACCAGAGCTTAATGATACAACGCCTGGACCACCTCGTTGCCTTCGTTAATTGATCACCACTTGTCTTTCAATGTTTCTGAAGTCATTCACTGTTACGCCGCCGTATACAAATCGATGCAATTTTGCGATTAATCAATGAAGGCTTTCGATACCATTTAGTTTACCAACATTACACTCTCCTCAAACTAACCGCGAAATATTAAAAGGAAAGTTCTTTTAAAAGAAGTCCAATATATTCAATCAAGAAGACTTAAGAGACCTTTTCTAAATTTAACTATTCATACTGGATAGCTCTATCAGTTTTAAATTGTTCTTCCTAAAGGTCCAGTAAGGATCTTCTCTTATTGATCCAGTATTACCACAAGAGGAAACCTAAACTAAACTAACTCCATTTTACTGGGCAGTTCTTGCCAGGTGCAATGTACCACGCTAGAGAAGATGGAAAATTATGGAATGCCACTCATTGACAAGGAGTCAAGATTATTTATTACACTGTTTGTTTGTCGATGGCCGGAATGCCGAATCAGCAATGAAGCGATAAGAATCAACGATGCATAAGAAAGCAATCAAAGATTATGAATAACAATGACAAATCATCGTTCTCGTGTGGACAAAGAACACAAAAGGCAGGAAACATTACGGCTTTAATTTGACGCGACAGCAAACGATTCTTTATTTTCATGAGTGCAATTTGTGGGAAAATTTTGTAGCTGTAGTGTTTGTGTGTCTCTAGGCCGGAAAAGATTGTTATATCTTAGTGATTTGGGATAAATATGAAATTTAAAACAGGTCTGACAAGATATTAACGTGTTTTGGAACGCCCAGTCTCTTAGTTTCATAAACATGTAGGCATTTTTCATACAGCAACGGCGTACGTAGCCAACGTGGGGAGCGGGGATGGTGTAAAGGGCCCTTTTCAATACCCAAATACTATGAAAATGATTTTTTACTACAATCAATTTTACAACAATACAAAAAATTCACTGTTAGTCTACTATAGTTGCTTGTGGTTTGTAGTGTTTTCCTCAAGGAAAGGCTGAGCTGGGTAATGTATTTAAAACTAGCTGCATTTTGGTCATATGCGTGATCTGATGTGGAACAAAATAAAGATTAGCAATTGCGCAATGCATCGCGGTTTATGATAATTTGGGTCATTAGGAGATGATCCTTACTGGACCTCTAGGAAGAACAGTTTAGAACTGATAGAGCTATCCAGCATAAATAAAGTTAGTTTAGTTTAGGTTTCCTCCTATAGTAACACTGGGTCAATAACAGATGATCCTTACTGGACCTCTAGGAAGAACAGTTTAGAATTGATAGAGCTATCCAGTATAAATAAAGTTAGTTTAGTTTAGGTTTCCTCCTGTAGTAACACTGGACCAATAAGAGATGATCCTGATTGGACCTCTAAGAAGAACAGTTTAGAACTGATAGAGCTATCCAGTATAAATAAAGTTAGTTTAGTTTAGGTTTCCTCCTGTAGTAACACTGGGTCAATAACAGATGATCCTTACTGGACCTCTAGGAAGAACAGTTTAGAATTGATAGAGCTATCCCGTATAAATAAAGTTAGTTTAGTTTAGGTTTCCCCCTGTGGTAACATTGGAACAATAAGAGATGATCCTTACTGGACATCTAGAAAGAAGAGTTTAGAGCTGATAGAGTTATCCAGTATAAAGTTAGTTTAGTTTAGGTTTCCTCCTGTAGTAACACTGGATCAATAAGAGATGATCCTTACTGGGCCTCTAGGAAGAACAGTTTAGAGCTGATAGAGCTATCCAGTAGAATATCCAGTAAATTATAAAGTTAGTTTAGTTTAGATTTCCTTTAGGAAAAACACTTTAGAACTGATAGACGCATATAAAAATATATTCAGAATTGGAATATATCTTCATCTGAATATATCTTCATCGAAGTGAATAAAAATCGTGGGCGACGACGAAGCCTCTTAATGCATCGATCAGATTAAGTGTAAATTTTGCCAGTTTCAGCTTGAAAGCTTTCAACTGCAAGGAAAAGCACCAAACTCCATGTTTGATCTATTTCAAGAGTGTATATGTACATGTGACCATATAACGCAACATAGTATATAACGCAACATAATATATAAACACGCGAAATACACAACCATTGAAAATAAAAGTCTGAAAACACTTGCTTAAGCATAAAGAAAGTTTTGAGGTAATTTTTATCAAATATCCGTGCAAATAATCGCAATGATATCTAAATGACAGACTACGATATATCATTCATTTCACTCTTCAGTGATCATAAGGAATCTCATCTGATTACAAATTCTCCTCATAATCAAATCAAGGAGAACCAACCGTGACACAAAGAGCGAAGAAGTACAACAAGGCACAGCTGTCACGATTGCTTTTGAAGACATTGCCTGAAAATAACGTACTTGGATACGAGCAACCATGTCTAATCATGGGTATCATTTAAGATGAAATGAAGGTTTGTTGAGGTAAAGTTTGCAAAGAAGAGGTGATATCTAATATAATTTCGTAATGCGTCATTCGGCTATGAATAAGAATTGATTGCAACATCGTATTAATTGTATTTCTGATACATTGCATGCTCTCTCTTTATTCCCCTAGTTCTTAGAATATGGTGATCCTATGTCTTACAAAATATCACTTGACGTGTTACCAACGTAAAAGAATGTTTTCGAGCAGAATTGGGTAGTTTCATTGTATGATAATCACACAATTATTGCAACATCCTTTGCATAGATGCTTTAAGATTCGTGTTCGCTTGATGGTGATATCATATTTGTATTAGTTACATATTAAAGGTTTTGGACATGTAATAGCTGTTGGTATAATACAGGCGTCTCTTAATCATTCTGCATTCCCACGATCATACTCTCGCCATGCTAATAAGGATTGCATGTGTCCTGTTGTATTGCTTTTCAACAGCAAAGTGTTCATCAGATTACTATGGCGATGAAAATGCATCTATCTCTTCGTGGAAGACACTGTGTGCATAGCTATGCATCCATTATTAGAGAATTTGATGCGAAAAACCGTCACGTAACTAATCACGGAACACAGACACGTTGCAGGAGTTCTTGCTTAATTGGTGTGGAATCCAAACTTACGCTATTAGCATTCCATATCGTTGAGAGGAAAACGAATCCCTCTGAAAACTCGTCTTCTGTCCTGCATCTCTAGCATAAGGTTGTAAGTCCGCAGACGTGACTCGAGAAGGTCTATTTGGCCGGTGTTATCACGGAATTGAAGAATCGTCGACTAGATTAGCGTTATGTACACTGTTTAGCGTGCAGGCAGGGTAAACTTTGCTTAGTGATAGCCGTATTGTAGCTATCGGTGGCCAATGTCTGAAGGTATTAGCCAATACTCGGTATCTTGATGTACTGAATATGAAACCATTACGTATTCTTTTTTCAGCTGACCACATTTGACCTATCTGGATTGTGCTGAGAAATGAAAACCTGCATTAGCCAGCATTGGGACGTCGCGCTGTTCAGCTCAAAATTCTTGCGCCAGTGGAAATGCTGTTTGGACAACGATCGACGTGAGTGGGGGAAATGCGAAAGTTTATTTACTGATTTCACCTTGTTCATCTAGGTGGAATCACTAAATAAATCATGTGCTTCCTCGAATCCTTCACGATGAAGAAACGTACGAAAGAATGACAGCACTGGCTGAGCTCACTCACACTGTGTGTTTAAGAAAATGACGACGGAGCGTCGATGATTTGAATCAAAGAATAAAAATGAGATAACTTTATACTTTATACTGGCCATCTCTTTTACTGATCCAGTGTTACCACACAAGGAAATATAAACGAAACTAACTTTATTCATACTGGGTAGCTCTATCATTTCTAAACTGTTCTTCCTAGAGGTCCAGTAAGGATAATTTGTCATTGTTTCACTGTTACTACAGGAGGAAACCCAAACTAAACTAACTTTTTTTGTACGGAATAGGTCTATCAGTTCTAAACTGCTCTTCCCAGAGGTCCAGTAAGGATCGTCTCTTATTGATCCAGTGTTACTACAGGAGGAAAACTAAACTAAACTAACTTTATTTATACTGGATAGCTCTATCAGTTCTAAACTGTTCTTCCTAGAGGTTCAGTAAGGATCATCTCTTATTGATCCAGTGTTACTACAGGAGGAAACCTAAACTAAACTAACTTTATTTATACTGAATAGCTCTATCAGTTCTAGATTGTTCATCCAAGAGGTCCAGTAACGATCATCTCTTATTGATGCAGTGTTACAACAGAAGCAAACCAACTCTAAAAATACCCCTATAATTTTATGCATTATTGGTCAAGTGTTACTGTTTCGTTTTACATCCCATTATTCCGCCCCACTCCCACCTATCAAAGGTCTGCTAAGGGCCCTTCCTTGGTGCAAGGGTAATACAATACGGTGGCTACATATGATGAGTTACATAAGCGAGTATTGCTTCGAATGTGAACTGCATCATGGTAATTGTCAAAATGCTTTTTAGACTACAACAGTCGATTGCGTAAGAGGTAAAACAATGCTTGCAGTTGATTAAACAAAACCAGTCGAACCTGAAGAAAAACTGGCTTTAAAATACTACAGGCTTTTGCATTGATAACACTTGATGAATAAAAGATGATTCTCGCTGGACATCCTGGAAGAGCAGTTTAGAACTGATAGAACTATCCAGTATAAATAAAGTTAGCTTAGTTCATGTTTCCTCTTGTAGTAATACTGGATCAATAAGAGATGATCCCTATTGAATCTCTAGGAAGAACAGTTCAGAACTGATAGAGCTATCCAGTATAAAATAAAGTTAGTCCAGTTAAGTTTCCTCCTGTTGTAACAGCGAGTCAATAAGAGATGATCCTTACTGGACCTCTAGGAAGAACAGTTTAGAACTGATAGACCTATCTAGTATAAATAAAGTTAGTTAAGTTTAGGTTTCCTCCTGTAGTAACACTGGATCAATAAGAGATGATCCTTACTAGACCTCTAGGAAGAACAGTTTAGAACTGATAGAGCTATCCAGTATAAATAAAGTTAGTTTAGTTTAGGTTTCCTCCTGTACTAACACTGGATCATTAAGAGATGATCCTTACTGGACCTCTAGGAAGAACAGTTTAGAACTGATAGAGCTATCCAGTATAAAACAAAGTTAGTCCAGTTAAGTTTCCTCCTGTAGTAACAGCGAGTCAATAAGAGATGATCCTTACTGGACCTCTAGGAAGAACAGTTTAGAACTGATAGACCTATCTAGTATAAATAAAGTTAGTTTAGTTAAGGTTTCCTCCTGTAGTAACACTGGATCAATAAAAGATGATCCTTACTGGACCTCTAAAAAAAACAGTTTAGAACTGATAAAGCTATCCAGTAAGAACAAAGTTAGTTTAGTTTGGGTTTCCTCCTGTAGTAACACTGGATCAATAAGAGATGATCCTTACTTGACCTCTAGGAAGAACAGTTTAGAACTGAAAGAACTTTGTTGTCATGCTGATCTGTTGATTTACCAAGAGTTCTAAACAACAGCAGGAGATGGGTCGTTGGAGCGATGGATTTGAATAAATTACCAGCTATTTTAACAAAAAATGTTCATTGTGAATTAAGCTTCCTCTTTCGTAGAGAACTCTCAACTTCGAGTATCTCGCGACAATCTACCACGTGCAGCGAGGTAAATGTTGAGAGGAAAGATAGAGGAGAGAGTTATAAATATTTTTAAACTTAAGTGATCAAGTACCATCGGTATTTCTTTGCCATTACCTTTTTTTGTATGTCACAGCACGGTAGCGAAAGAGAAATGTAAAATTTAAATGACGAATCGACGAGACAATCAGTAGGAATTGTTGCAAATTAACGTATGGACTATGTTTGATCTTTCTGGAACAGGCATGACTCTTGTTGTCAAATCTAATCAGAACTCAGTACTCCATCATATTTTCATTCATTGATAGAATCAGCACAAACAAAGACAATATCTGAACGTCACATGGTCATAAATTGAACTAACATCTATTAGTAGAATCATACTAGCATACTATTGCAAGTGCTGTCATTTGATTGGCTACTCCACTCGCTATCTATTGCTATGACTAGAAAATCAATGATTTATCTCAGATTCGTGCTTCGCTCTCATCGAATTATCGCCGCATGGAAATCTTGAGCTCGTAATCTATTTGGTATATATATAACATATATATTCTAACTTCTCAGCAAAAGTAATTATACAAGCATTTACAAACCAGACCCTTCGAAAATATGACAAGGCATGCTTGCATACATGGGCAACGAACTAGACAAAGCAACAATTCGACGTACCAATTGATAAAGTTCCATTAACACACATAAAGGATTTTTCAACAGTGATTGTTCAAGACTATTTTAATTGCGACATTATTGACCACTACGTGTGTCATGCAATATTGTTGATCGTTAATGCGCTCAGCGAAGATGTGCTTGGCTGGTATGACAATTAGAACTCTTTGTATTCAACTGAAAGTATGTAAAATGTTCAGTGTTTGAGAACAAGTGGATAATTTTCTTCTTTCTTCATAGGTTGGTAGCTCAATCAGTTCTAAACTGTGTTGTTTTGAAAGTAGGAGTGTACCAAAGTACAACTCTTTTTGAGTTAGCGTGGGGTGCCCAGACCTTTGTATTTACCCACCATAGCTGCCACCCTGTCGATGAATTTCCCAACAATTTGAAATCAATTTGAATGCAAGTGTCCTTGTATTACGTCTGAAAGCTGGGATCATCTCTTTTTAGTGTCAGCTACTACAAAATGACATCGGAGCACTTGGGGAGAACCTATAAACACTTCAATTACAGGTTAAATTATGGGATTTTAATTAGAGTGCTAGACGACTCATGAAAATGTATTATTAAAGTCCAAGAGAATAGCAGCTAACATCGATAACAGAAGAGCATGTATGCATGGTGCTACAGCTAAATAGACGAATATACCCTCTCTATTTTGTTTGCACCTTTTTCACAAGGTTAAATCCTTAAAGCGGAAGAGGAAATTTGCATAGCTTTCATTGATCAAGTCAGTCCTCTCTAAACATTGGTGTCTTGATAGCTTTATACTGTTTGTTTTGTGGTTTTCAATATCTGGGCCATTTTCTACAGCAAGACAGACGGAATAGCTCTAGAAGGAGGATCATTCCAGAATGAAGGACAATTCTGAGAGCAACTGCACGGTTTGGCATTGGACGGTAAATAATGTCGACTCAGTGCAAGGACATGCATGTAATTTGTGATAAACGTTCGGTATCGTGTTTGCTTGTTGTCTCAAAATTATAATTACTTTGCTTGCATTAAGTTGCATGATACAAGCCTGGTTGTTGTTAAGGTGGATTGCACTATCCACCGAACAGTGATTTTTCAACTGTTCCCCCCCCCCACACACACACGCACATAAATACAACGAAACCAGGGATGGTGAACTGGTAAGAGATGAAAAGTGACCTTAACTTGAAAATGCTGAACTTTAACATGGGTTTTACCAGTTCGGTGAACATGCTCAGAAAGTTCGAAAAAATCGTTATCTTGAGAACAGCGCCATTCACTTTTCGTACAATCTATGCCGCTGTATTATGAAATACTTAACCTAAAGCTTGCCCCTATGGAATACGTGAACATTGTAATATCTCTGCATCACTTTTATGCGCAAACAGCTTATTGTCAAAACAAGTCGCGTAAAAACACCGGACCCAGGTCACTTTCCCCGCAACTGATGTACATTTTGCCCTTCGAATAACGTTGCCAGTGTAGGTAGTGCATTTAAAACTAAAAGCATACGGTTTTTCCACTTTCGCAAAAACACAGGATCTTTCTCTGGCTGAAAGGCACGAATTAGCCCCCCCCCCCCCACACACACACACACACACGAATTAGCAAGTATCGTTAGGTAGCGAAAGATCATGTGTTTTGTACTTTAGTGTGATATTTTAACCTATTCTTTCGATTCGCTATGACATTTAAATACCACACGTAGGTCTTGTGCGACTGGGATCATTCGTGCGGTTTAATATTGCTCTTTTGAGGTGCACTCGTGCGTTCATGCGAGCAATCTATAGATTATTGTAGACCTGAAACACTTGAACCGAACAGATTCCTCGCCTGCCATTGGTCGAAAGGCATGCAAGAAGCGACCAATCAGTTGTCAGAATTCTGTGGTCACTATTCACGTTGGCCGAAACCCAAAACAAGAGGGGGCAATTGTTTATCTAAAGCGAACTACCAGCCTGTATTATGATTCAAACCTGACGGGCGTCCGAGTAAGAGCAGAACTGGTATTTCAACAGTGACTTGAGTCCGTAACAACACGCGCGGAGCACAGGGTAAGCCTTCTGTCTGCTTGTAGTACAAACTGTGTTTGCATTATTACACTAACTGTAATTGTTTTTAGTGCCGTTTGTATTTTGCATGTCTTAGACAGTTACAATAGATATTTGGATTCTTAAAGCTTTTTAAAGAGATTAGTTTTTAACTGGTACTTGGACCCTGGTCTTGCTGTAAGGTATACATAAGTTTATCGACCTTTCCTATGGTAAAGATGTGTGTCTCAACCTGTAGCGTACCTTCAAACTACTTGAAGTATGTGCAAAATCATGCGTAAAATCTGAATTACCATACTACGGTAAAATTGTAGTGTAAATGTCGACATTACCATGCCAATGTACAAATTGTACAAACAAGATGCTTCTTCGAGCTTTGGCAAATTTCGCCATGCACGCATCCATGCTAACTGGTCTGATCGCCAAGTACATCTAAGCACTTCTATGCTGATTCTAGTATTTACTAGTACACACAATTAAATACAGTTATCAATGTTTTTAAATCTGCGCTATATGTCAACTGTCCACAGTGTATACTTAGTAAAGAGCGCAGAACTAGGAGACGACTGAAAAAGAAATATAACTGCGCTTTATACGGATTGTAGCGACGAGTTAATGTTGTTTTGCTACAAATTACGACAGTTGCCTGGTTGTGGTTTAAATGAATGCTTGAGTGATTTTCTAGAATAATATTCGTTTCAATAATCTCTGAGTGAATGGCTTAACTCTTTATAAGCTTATAACTTGACGACGTTGCAACGCCTTGTAGATTTTACATAGCTGTATAAAACTTTGGAGCTTTAGAGGCTTGCTAGTAATTGTGTCAGATTTTAATTAGGGGTGTGCCTTGCTGAGCTCTGCCTTTCTCATTCCTTGCTGTCGAAGAATGAACGCATCTCATTTCAAGCTGCTACAGAATATAGTCTGAAATATTGACGCTTCAGATAACCCCCTTATAGCTCCATTGCTGCCCAAACACTTTGCAACCCACTTATACTGGTAAAATTCTCCAATTCACCCATAGGCCATACAAACAAATATTAGATGTCTTCCACCCGAGTGTGGTCGACACGAGGAATGCTGGAACAGACACTCCTAGTTTTTGCAATTTTAGATGATTTTTTCCTCCATCTCTCAAATTTAAATGCTTCGGTGATTTTCACAATTTATTATCATACGCGCGTGCACTTCCAAACCGCACCGATGTTTTGGTGTGGACCCGAAATCCTACACAAATATACGAAGACGTGTTGTGCCCACAAATACAGCCGATATTCGGGTGTGGATATGCACTTTTTTGTTTGATCGAGATTCATTGTTGATCCGATACGACCCAGCATGGTACGGATGCGTCATCGGATTCTGCCATTTTTTACACATTGCATGCACGCAAGGAATCAAATTTTTTTTCTATAAATAAAAATACATATGCACATTCAGATATTCAGTTTACCAAAATCATTAGTTTTGCAGTTTTTAAAGTCGTGCGCAGTCGCTAAATGCCTTCAAACTTTTTAAACCAAACATTAAATGAAGGTTTGAAATTCATGCGCAAGGTTTGGACACAATATGCTTGAATGCGCACGGAATCGACCTGTTTTTGCATAAGAAATGATGAATTTTTAAGCGGGTTTTTTTTCCGTTTGGTGTTGGGTTTGGACTTTGGACAAGACAGCCGCAGACGCGCACCCGTGTTTTGCCACCGAGCTTAAACAAGGTATTGTTATTGCAGCGATGTGTTTGCCATTTCCTACCATGTTTAACGCGTTTTTGGCATAAAACATTCGGGGAAAGTTTTCAAATTATTGGGAAAACCTTTTAAACTTGTACTGATACGTTGAAGAATACTGATGCTTAACGTCATTGCTGAATTGGACCTGTCCTAACTTTGCATTCGTGTGAGTAGCTAGGTACTCCTGTATTGAGGTAATGGACACATCAAGGGGCTTCACATGTAATCAGACCGGAACAGCTCAAGTACTGACAAGCTTCTAGATAGATCAAAAGACTCCCCCTTTAAATTTGCGCAAATTTACCATCGCGCACATCACTTTTGTATCTTTATCTTGATATCTCTATCAGCACTTGACTGTTCATTTTGTAGATGCAGCAAGGATCATTGATCCAGTGTTTGTGTACAGGAGGAAACCTAAACTAAAATAACTTTATTTATACTGAATAGCTCTATCAGTTCTAAACTGTTCTTCCTTGTTGCCCAGTAAAGATCATATCTTATTGATCCAGTGTTACTACAGGAGGAAACCTAAACTAAACTAACTTTATTTATGCAGCATAGCTCTGTCAGTTCTAAACTGTTCTTCCTAGACCTGGAGATCCAGTAAGGATCATCTATTATTGACCCAGTGTTACTGCAGGAAGAAACCTACACTAAACTTAACTTTATTTATATTGGATAGGCGGGATAGCTCTATCAGTTCTAAACTGTTCTTCCTAGAGGTCCAGCAAGGATCATCTTTTATTGTTCCAGTGTTGTATGGATGGGTTAAAATGTCCAGTTTTCAAGCTCAGATTCCTGATTAGCAGTGGTATCCAGAAATAGCACCGGAAGACTCGTGCATGACGAGGGCCATTATCATATACGAGTGTTTGATTTCCACACAAGCATTTATATTCCATAACCTTGGACGTTGCAGCAAGAAAACAATTAAAACATTGATTACGATATTGCTTTGTGAGCAAGTCTTTTGTCATTTTCAAGGCAAGATTAACTTTTTAATTTCATCTGATAATTTTGGGCGTTAAACGGACGTAGACACTTGAAACAAGACTTCTCCAAACAACAGAGACAGACACCGCTACCAAACAAGCACCAATATAACCCTTTTGTATTTTTCTTCGAATTCCATTCGGTGATTACACTTTCAGTTCAAAACCAATAGAGCCTTCTCGTGTGTGAGATACTTTAGTGCAGGTCTTCTTCTGTATGTATATATAGTAACACAGGATCAATACGAGACAATCCTTACTGGACCTCTAGGAAGAACAGTTTAGAACTGATAGAGCTATCCAGTATAAATAAAGTTAGTCTAGTTTAGGTTTTCTTCTGTAGTAGCACTGGATCAATAAGAGATGATCCTCACTGGACCTCAAGAAAGAACAGTTCAGAACTGATAGAGCCATCCAGTGTTAAAAACGTTAGCTTAGTTTACTGGATCAATAATAGATCATCCTAACTGGACCTCTGGGAACTGGGAAGAACAGTTCAGAACTATATCCAGTGTAAATAAATATAATCAACTCAGCAACGAAAAGATATCGCGTGCACACATCATATCAATCAGAAACTGGTCGTACAAATGTTTTAAAATGTCGGAAAAATAAAGCTGTCCGATACCAAGTATCGGCGGAAAGCATATTGGACCTCTTCACCACCCCCTGTTTTACAGCTGCCGGAATACAATTTACGACACATATTACCAAATATCCGGGTGGCGAAGGAGCTGACTGGAGTATTAACACAAAGAGAGAGCAGGGGGTAAAGTTCAGGCATGCTGCAAGAACGTGTTTAGTTAGCAGCTGAGAAGAATGAAAGAGGGCTCAATTGATGCCATTAATAGACTAGCTTCACATCACACTCCATCTTCCAGATACTAGATTCATATTTTAAAGAGCGGAAAACAAACGCTTTCTTCGCATTTAAACTTCTATATTTGCAAAATATGATTTACTGAATACCTGACCCTGTTTTGGTTTGTTACGCTTGTCGATAAATGTGAACTAGAATTTCGATTCAAAAAGAGTTCGTATGATGCGAAATTTGACCAATGTTAGCATCTCTGGATCCGAAACGAGCAGAGCCCGGGCGCAAAATTTACCTAAAACGGACTTAAGTTTGGTACTCTGACTAGCACACAGGATTTCTAAATTGACCACAACGAAATTACGGTGCAGATTTAGCCGACATGTCTACAAGATTTCAATGACAAAGTTTTAAATGCTTCGGAGCTGTTCTGCTCCGTCAATCCAGCTACAAGATGTACAAAAGATGCTTTGTCAAACTGATATTGTAGTTTAAATTTAACTTGAGTTCTTCAAGTGAACACATGGGCATCAGTGGCGCTGTGTGGCGCAATGCCAAACGACATCGATTACAGGCCTTTCACCTCTGCTCATACGAAAGTAATGACGTAGCCTATTGCACAACACGAATTTCGTAAGAAAACTCCAGAAAGCAAATCTAATCATTATAATCTATGTATAGCAGATGCCTTGACCTTCATCTTGTTATATCTATTTATAGAAGAGGTCTAATTTAGCCCTAGTTATCCGGAGTGTCTTCCTTTCGCTGATGTATCTATGTATACAAAATTTCCCCATAATGTTTCCGTCTGAATATTTATGGCAACATTTTTTGCACTTATGAATAAAAGAGCAAGGTTCCAAAGTCTGAATTGATTGAAATACTGATGGATATGACACCAAACGAATGATATACAAGATAAGACTAAAGACTGGTTCAGTCTTGTCGTAAGTATCGGGGCTTTTCTTCTTCTCGCGTTTGTGAATGAATATGTGAACAAACTAAAGTATGGGACGAACATTAGATTGCTTTTGCAATCAAAGAATCTTCCATCTGAACTTGCCATTGAGTTCTAAAAGGAGCTATCAAGTCCAGCCTATTTCCAAATGAAACGGCTAAAAACCAGCAAAAAATGAGGACCAGTACTTTTTGCAAAGACCTCGACGACAAAAAGACAAATTAAACATATGACGAGCTTCGAGATTAAGCGCCCACTTGACCAAGACAGACAAATTAAAATACATTTAAACAAGTATACCGTTTCCTGTATCTAACACACAGAGAATCCTAACGTCAGTGTACAAATATTGAGCACCCCTCTGGTATTATATATATTAGCTAATGATTGTGATCATGAGTAGATAACGGCGTGGCTAGTTTGTGGTCAGTATTAATATAAAAGGCCTCTTCAAAAATAGCCAGGCTGTTAGTCATATCATCCAACATGATTGAACTCAAAATTAAAGTTAGTCTCGTTGTTTTAAGGTACAGCAATAACCAATTTGTGCAGTGTCAATTGCGAGGTGAAAAATAAAATTATTTGCAGTAATGTAGCATATTTTCTATATCTGCAACACAAAATGTTAATAATATATATATGGTAACTGTTTGTTTTGATTGACCTTACCTAGGGAATCTTTTCCAGTTTTTGATCACCGATATATGTATTGAAATATTAAGACAATCGTGTTCGTCTTATTTGTATTTTGGGATGACGGGAATTGGCTATAAGCTGCTGTGATTCCCTGTCATAATTTGCAATGTTGTATTCTTAGTGTTGTGGTAAAGCTTGTCAAACTAAATTCAAAAATTAAACTAAAATTTACACTGGATCGTGGTGTAAATCTCTAATTTAAACTGTTCGTTAGATTTATATACATGTGTCATTTCATCGTGATGCCGAAAAACCACATCCTTTCTTAACTCTTTTTCTGGAGGGGATAAAGTACAAATTTTAATGTAAATGTGTCTAGAGTAAATATAAATGTGTCTAGAGTAACTTACGAAGATTGCTTAGGGTTCGTACATTAGGAAAGGCGGGTGCGTGAAGACATTACGATGTTAGAAAGTTAGGGAAATTGTTAGATATTGTGTTGAGTAATCTAGACAGGTCACAGAGTGCAGATTACCTGATAACACAACTACAAAACCTGTATAATCAACCTACTAAAGTTCTACACAGAGAGGGCCTAAAAATAACTATACCTCTGTGTTTTATCATAGATGAGCTCAACGAGAAATCAGTCGCAGTCAAATCGGCTGGCCTTGCTCCCAGTCGAACGGCCGCTGACCCATAATAACGCAGGCAACAAAAGGCAACCCATAGCCCGCAACGTGCTTGCGCCCAAATCGAAACGTAGAAAAACCGAACACCCTGGTACACATGCCCGACACCAACCTTGGAGCCATCAAGAACCCACAAATACCGCTGAACACCATACACAGACAGACGGTGAACCAGCGGCGAAGGAACTGGCGACGAGTGTCCAGTACCAAAACCGAAGTACTTCAATCAGTGACATCAAAAACGAGCCCGCGACACAGACCGCTGCCCCCAATATTTTCAAGTCTCTGGACCGTGATGAAGTCAGTTGGTTAGTCGAAGAAGTGAATGAAGCAAACAAGAGCATTTTCGGAGAAGGGAAAGCAGCAGAGAAATTAAAACAATGTGAAGCTGAGCTGGATAGAAAAAAGACATCCTTGTCAGCTCTGAAGTAAGTTTGGCGTCGCAGGTTTTTTCCCAGACGTCATCTAACTGTTCTTAGTAAGGATCATCTCTTATTGATCCAGTGTTACTACAGGAGAAGACCTAAACTAAACTAACTTTATTTATACTGCATAGCTCTATCAGTTCTAAACTGTTCTTCCTAGAGATCCAGTAAGGATCATCTCTTATTGATCCAGTGTTGCTACAGGAGGAAACCTAAACTTAACTAACTTTATTTATACTGGATAGCTCTATCAGTTCTAAACTGTTCTTCCTAGAGATCCAGTAAGGATCATGTCTTATTGATCCAGTGTTACTACAGAAGGAAACCTAAACTAAACTAACTTTAGTTGTACTGGATAGCTCTATCAGTTCAGAATTGTTCTTCCTAGAGGTCCAGTAAGGATACTGGCTTGGTATCAGTCAATAGGTGGTTTCCTAACGACCCCCCCCCCCAAAAAAAAAGCAACTTTGAACTTAATGTATGAAAATATTTTACAGGAGTTTACTGAACGACCTACGAAGAAACATCAAATACCCTGACGAAGACACAGCGAAAGATCTTGATACCTTAGATGAAGTATCTGGCAACTTTGGCGTAAAAAACATGGTCAACTGTCTCGGACTGCTAGACAGTTACTTCTCAGAGCTGCAGAAGCAACTAGACAAATAAACTAGGATGAAAGTTCACTTTTTTTGTTATAAATTGTCGTCCACAAGCTAGCTTAGCTAGCGTTGAAATAACGTAGAATTAAGTTGTATACTGCAAAGCAGATTGTTTTGACAATGGTGGCCTTTAAGCGCCGCAATATTCGTAAGATTTATAGTGTTTGTAGTGTATTTTGAGCGGCAGTTTTACGACATGCTTACAAAACAGCCTACACTAGGTTTAAAGTCATGTAGTTATATTGTAGTTTTGAGTATGAGTATTTTCATTAGCGTGAATGTATAGGTATGTAAGACCAGCACAGTTTGTAAGACATACTTTTCAGGGTATTTGTACTGATAGTTTTACAAGCAAACGATGTATTGTCCAGATTTTATAATCCTGGGTGAAATCAGTAAATAAACTTGTGTTCATTCAGTTGTGTGGTGATCTTTTCCGTGTAAAAGGGGGAGAGGGTAAGCAAAGAGAAGGGGAGGAGAGGTTGGAAGGGGAGGAGGGGTTGGAAGGGGAGAAGGGGTTGCAAGGGGAGAAGGGGTTGCAAGGGGAGAAGGGGTTGCAAGGGGAGAAGGGGTTGCAAGGGGAGAAGGGGTTGCAAGGGGAGAAGGGGTTGCAAGGGGAAAAGGCGTTGGAAGAGGAGAAGGGGTTGGAAGGGGAGAAGAGGTTGGAAGGGGCGAAGGGGATGGAAGGGGAGCAGGGGCTGGAAGGGGAGGAGGGGTTGGAAGGGAGGGATAAAAAGACAGTGGGACAGGGGGAAGTGGGAAAGAGGTAATGGTAAAAGGGAGGTGGGGAAGGTGAACAGGTGAAGGGGAGTAGGGATATGGGTAAGGGGTAAAGGGGAGGAAAGGGTGAAGGAATGGGGATGGGGTGAAGGGAAGGGTTGAAGGGGTAGGAAAAGGGAGGGTCATCCCACAACTATCAGATTGATCAGCTTCAATTGCTATTCCTAATTTTGTTTGCTTTGTAATTTCTCTAACTACTTTATGTTTGCCTAAAGATTTGGCTTGTACGAGGGGTATTATGAATACATTTAAGTTTCAACTACCTTGATCGATCCATGCGTATACTTTCTCAGCCGTGAATGCGAACAGAGTTCTAATTCTACAAAACCAAGGTACATTTTTTTTTACTTGATAACATGCATTGTGAGTTGATGTTAACATTTAAGTTACCATTTAGGGCCGTAAAGTCATTCTCGACGATGTGACAGTCTGGGTCTACCTTTTTTTTTTGTGAGATGTATTCAAATTAGTCATATTAGATGGGCGTATATACATTACATACGACATATTAACAATCATTACTAAATACAAACAATTCATATGAAATTTGTCAGAACGAATTCTTGAGCAAAGTTTCGACAAAACACATCTCAAAATTTGAGTTAGGCATTAATGAATATTAACAAGATTATTTGAGTGTAGTAATTTTCAGTTCTGTAATTACACTCAATAAAAAAGGTCAACTATTCTAGCCCAACCCTGTATACTTGTCAACTTTGTACAAAACAAAAACATACAATAATACAGTAATCAAAACAGACATTTGTCCTGTCGTAAAAGAAGCCTAAAATAGGATATCCTAAAATCCTTTTTCCGCTGACAATTTTATCAAATATAACACGAAACAGACTCCGAATACCATCATCTTGTAAACTCAAGATTTGAGTTATTTAAATGACAAGACACAAAATACTGGTGATATTTCGACTTTATTGCAAATTCATTGTCAAACTGGATATCCTAAGACCTGACAAAAACCTAGAACTGTTTCTCACTTGCTTTCTCCAAATTCAATCTTAGAATTGCCCATTTTAGGTTTACGACTACCCATTTTCCAACTAGAACATGGAAAATGGGGGGCCAAGATGACCTAATACGGTTTATACTTCACTAAATTACAAGGAAATTTTACAGCAATCGTACAGTTGCAGCCTGCGAGCACAAGCGAATGGCACCCAGAAAACGTTGTTGCTAAACATTTGAGTTTAAAATGACCCGAAGTTTTGGAAGCAAATTTTGTTCTCTCTTAAAAAAAGCGACACAAAAATATTCTACAGCTTTTGCAACAATATTTTCTCTGAGGGCTAAAGCGTCGGTCACATTGGTAACTTTGTCACACGTACAGAAAGAGAAGTAATATTCTTAATTCAGAACCACTCGCTATGGTCAAATAAATAGCAGAGACGACAAGAGAGACAAGTAGACGAGAAATACCGCAAAGTGTTCTTCACTGCGCATGTGGCACCACCCACGGCCTAAACAGAGGAATTCACCCCCAGATATATTAAAAATACCTACTAATACCGGAGGAAATACTCTGTTTAGGGCACTGCCTAGCAACATAGTGCCCATGACGTATCACTGACGAGTCAGCTTAGGCTATTTTGACAGACCATTACTCTCTTTGTTGTCTCTACTCTTTGCTACGGTGGCTGCTAAAGAATCAGATTTTCAAGACGAGAATCACATTTTCAAGATGGCAGCTGCTTTTCTATATTCTTGGTCGCTAATTCAATATAACAATCTTGTTAATAGTGTGAAACCAAGCAAGTTTTTCTAAGTTTTGAGTTGAAACAACTCCCAGACGTTCGTATGAAAAAGGAATACTCGCGAGCAAAATTGCCAATGTGAACGTAACAGCGTAATCAGGGATATTTTAAGAGATAAGCTTGAAAGGCGTCACCCCCCTGCTTAATTTATAAGAGAGCGATGACTGCAGGTTTTACAACATGGATCCGGGGGCAGTTGTTTTTAAGCTCCCTGTAGTGTAATTGCCGGGGGGGGGCAAAAACACCTCCCCAAGTATTGTAAGAATGTCATTCAACCGCTTGTAGAGTTTTACAAGCTGTTTTTAATCACATTGTTTATACGTTTAGTAGGTCAATCTCTTAAAATATGCCCTGAGCCTATTTGAATCAGATGATCATCTTCTAGTTCTTTTTGCTTTGCAAGCTGTTTATCAACTCAATCGGAAGCGGGAAAATTATCGTTGAATTTTTCTCGGCCGAGATCGCGTTCAGTGTTTGCAGGTAACGCAGCTGCAGAGCCTGCGGTGATTCCGCAATCACTTCCGCGGCTTCCTTGAGAGCCCGCGATGAGTTCATTTCACCTTCAGCGGCAATCACCTAAACGGGCAAACATATGACGTAATGTGATGTAACAAAGCGTTTTTGCCTCTCTTAGAAATTTTTCCAGATTTTACATTTACGGTTAAAAATTGACTCAAGATTTCACGCTATGAAATTCACTCAACGCATTATGAAGATCACTCAACGGTTAGCATCTAAAATAAACCAGCTTACCTTGAAATTTTAAAAACAAACCATTTCTGAACACTTGGCCAATACAAAACGACTACACTATGTATATTTTCTTTAGCGATGCAAAAAATCAACTGGGTCGGTCTTATAATTTGTTTACTCGCACTCGTATTTTCTATCTGTGGAATTTCTATCGTGTGACGGGGTTGTCCGCTTTGCAAACAACAGTTTTTAAATTTCAGCAGCAGGGCGCCGTTTGTGAGGGGTTTTTCTAGTCTTACTAGACATAGTCTACAGCTGAGAGAAAAATTTACTGTCTACAACTGTTGATCATTTTAATATCTCATCCTACCTTAGCTCTGGCTTCTCTCGCTGCCTCAGCTTCGGCTGCCATTGCTCTTTGTAGTTGTTGAGGGAGTCGCACATCTTTACTGCGAGAGAGAAGAACATAATATAGAGCGTTAGGGGAAGAGAACAGAAAGTACGCACAGAGCTATTATCAGAATCTGGCTGGAAACTCGCGCTTGTCAACTCTCATTCAACTCTTCTTCTCGTTTGTCTAGGGCAAGAGAGTTGAGGAAACTCTCATACAAACTCTCGCTTGTCAACTCTCATGTAACTCTTGTTCTCGTATGACCAGGACACGAGAGTTGAGGAAACTCTCATACAAACTCTCGCTTGTCAACTCTCATCAACTCTCATGCAACTCTTGCTCTCGTATGACCAGGACATGAGAGTTGAGGAAACTCTCATACAAACTCTCGCTTGTCAACTCTCATCAACTCTCATGCAACTCTTGTTCTCGTATGACCAGGACATGAGAGTTGAGGAAACTCTCATACAAACTCTCGCTTGTCAACTCACATCAAGTCTCATGCAACTCTTGTTCTCGTTTCCCCCAGGACACGAGAGTTGAAAAAACTCTCATACAAACTGTTCTTCTTCAACCGGTATTTCGGATTTGAGAAAACGCTCATAGAAACTCTGGCTTCCCTACCGAACGGTTACTTAAAGTGCATATGACACGAAATTTTATATTTTAGAAACATACAATACATTGTGCGGTGATTATCGTGGTGTAATTTATTTTTCAAAAAGATGATGCTAAGGAGACTATTTAAACGTTTTAATACATGGCCGTGAGGCCAAAACTGTCCCATGCATGGAAACGAGTTTGCACCAAAATGACGTCATAATGACGTTAGTGGTTTTACCCTAAATTGAGCCAATGAACATAAAATACATCTCATCAGTGACGTCATTTTGGTGCAATTTCGTTCCCAGTCACAGGACAGTTTTTTCCTCACGCCCACGTATTAAAACATTGAAATAATTCCCTTGGCATCGTGTTTTTAAAACTAAATTACTCTGCGTAAATCACCGCTGCAGAAAGACGTCTGTAATTCTAAAATATAAAACTTCGTGTCATATGCACTTTAAAGGGAAATGGCAACAAAAAATTTTAATTGTCTCATTTGAAAGAGACTCTAAAACAATATATAGAAGTCTATTACAGACAGAGTTGCAAAAAGTGTTCAACCTTCCTCCGAGCAAAATTTTCAAAGTTTTCAAACCTTCCTCAAAATGATGTAAAGCTGGGCTTTCCAAACTGAAAATGAGAATGAACCAATATTGTTTCAGAAAGAAGGCATGATTTTTGGAATAGATCATCATCTATTATTCTTTTATGTTAGTGTTAAGGATACATTATGTGGTGTGTTGACATTAAACCTTCCTCACTGACTGCCCATATTGGAAACCTTTCTCACGGGTAATACCCGTATACCCGTGGCTTTTTTGCAACTCTGATTACAGAATGTTATATCTGTTTTACTGCGGGAGATATTCTCACTTAATTCATCAAACTATCCGCCATCTTGGATTAATTTTTAACTTCATTAACAATGTTTTGGTGACGTCACAACAGGGATAAGCCTGTCGAAGCTACTCCTAAATACCTACCACCAATAAAATATTGTTTGAAATTTTCTCAGTCCGTGCTGAAATCCGAAACACCTACCGTACATGCGGTTATGAGAGCATATTAATCATTGTGTGGTAAGAAAAAAAATCGCGTGACCCCTGTTGTGACGTATCGTGCATATCCACAAATATCCAAGATGGCGGACAACTTAAAATTTCAAGCGAAAATATTTCACGAAGTAAGGCAGCTATAAAAATTCTGTAATAGACTTCTATATATTGTTTTGGAGTCTCTTTCAAATGAGACGATAAAAAATTTTGTTGCCATTTCCCTTTAGAAAGAGTAAAAGAAACCCACACTTCAACGCGTTCCACCTTGACTCCCCAAGGATCAGTCGCATCGTCCAGTGTCGCCTTTATGCTGTGACTGATTGTTTCACGCTCTGACAGGATCTCGCTCAGGCTCCGGGTGCCCAGCACGTTACGAAGCGTGGTTTGAGCCAGCAGTCTCGTGGAACGGCTGGCGTTCTCGACGTTCGTGATAGCCATGGTTGCATTGTAGATCTTGTAGTACACGACAGCATCAACCGCCACGGTTACGCTGTCTTTGGAGAGGATCTGGTTTGTGAAACAGGACAATTTAAAAAAAAACGCCGCCAAAAACACCACAGACTTTTTTTAAGTTGACAATTTCACCGGCTTGTACCAACTTGCCAACAAGTTGCAACAAACTTGCCAATTTCATCAAGTTGCAACAAGCCTATTAAAATCAGACTGGTTACAACTTGTTGAAACAACTTGCAGCAAGCCTGTGGATAACATACAAATGAACGCTTACGAGTGCAATGGTAAGAGTATTTTCATGAGGTGAAAGATTGATTGTTCCATCTCAAGACCGAAACCAGCCGAAAGTAAACTACGAAGACCGTACGAAGAGCTTTTTGACGGATGGGAATTGCGAGAGTGCAATGGAAAAAAAACTATTGTGCAATGGAAAAAACTATTGCACGCCTAGGAGTGCAATTGAACGTTTTCCATTGCACTCTTTGAGAATGGAACTTTTTATTTAATATCACGTGACCATAATCAACCAATTAAACGACCAGAATTTAATGAGGTATTATATAACGAGTTTTGACTATCAACTTTCAACAAGTCTGTTGACAACTTGCACCAAAGTTGTTCCCACAAGCTGTCGCAAGTGATGCGAACGCATCCAGACATTCTCTTGTTTCAACAACTCTGATGTAATACATCAAATTGTGCGTTTTGACAATATTAGCGAGCTTAAGATCACGCGACGCGAACGTCGATGACGCCGTAAAAATGGTTGCTGCGCGCATGTATGGACATGCCACGCCATTTTGACGCCTTTTTCACGTCGTCTTTGACGTCCGCGGCATCGATCTTAAGCTCGCTATTAGTCTTGTTGGTACAACTTAGTGATAATTGTAGGTCTGACAGCCCTATCAGGCTTCCTACAAGCTCCATCTCTTGTGCGTGCAGTATAAGGTTTGATTTCTTACTTCTTGTGGTGGGACATCAAACGAGACAACTCGCAGGTCGACCTTCTGGTAGGAATCAATACATGGCAATATGAAAAATAAACCTGAAATAGTCGAGAAAAAACCCAAAACAAAACTCAGTTACAATGCTGTACATTGTGAAATCACTACAAAATTATATCAGGAATGCCAACCTGGTCCTTTAGCACCACCGGGTAACAATCTTCCAAGACGAAATATGACCGCTCTCTCGTATTCTTGGACAATCTAAGCATTGCAGGATAAATATATACATTCAAATTGCAAGCTCTCACTATGGGACAATTAAATTTAATCTATTTGCTGAAAAATAAATTGATCACAACAGCTTGAAAGAGCGTGGTAAAATCGGTAAGCTTACAAAGTTTGGTGATGAAATATTGTAAAGTGGGAAAAATACGGCTTTGCAAAGTTTGTACATATTTGTATTGCGTACAAATATTGTTACCAATTTCAGCTCAAAAATAGTAACAATTTCCACACATAATGCAATTATATACAAAATCTGCAAACTTTTCAAGGCTATATTTCTCCCGCTTTTTAGCATTTAGCCACCAAATTTCTTAACTTAACTAATTTCATCATGTGTTTCCAGTGATTTCCTAAAATTAACAAACTTAAAAATAGTTGAGCATGCAAATTGTCCATTGACTACTGTTGCTGGAATTGCAAAACGCAAAGTAAAAAACATACAGTTACTGCTCAAAAGTTTGAATACAAGTGTGAAATGTAGTTTCATGCATTGGTAAAGTGATACCCATAGATTTTTTCTGGTTAGTCATTCTTTCACTGTTAAAACTTCTGACTTGCATCTTCTAAGGTCTTTGCGCACTTGCAATTAAAGTAGTACTAGTAGAACATGCATATAACCTCAAAATCAGGGAAACAAATTGGTCATAGTTGACCAAGCAGATCAGCAGGTGTACTCAAACTTTTGAACAGTAACTGTATATGACCAGGTTAGAATTACAGAAAAAATGCTTACTTACACTGATACAGAAAAACAACGAGAATGGGAAGGTACAAATTATGAGGAGGTATGATAAACCAGTGAGAATGACACCACAAAGACTGTCATCTCCAGGCGATGGCTCCGCCTCTGTTAAAAGCAAAATGATCAACAATTACATTTTATATTCAGGGTCTGAAATTTGCAGTATCCCGATATCCATAGGATACTAAAATTAAGTTTTGGATATCAAACTCTGAATGATTTGTGTCACAACAGGATATGACAAAATTTCAATATTAGCAGAATGCTAAATGCACCTAGTGGTCTGACCCAATACTGTAGCTTTGAGTTTGCCTTGATTTTAAAAAATGACCTGAAATTTCTAAACTTGGTGGTTTAGTTGACACTCCTTTTGTTAGTGTGATACTGTTACATGTACTTTATACTTATACTGTGATGGTTCAGATGTGTATAAATTATGACAACCAGCAACCAGGGAGGGGGACACTGGGTTCTCAAATTGGATACTAGAAAATTTGAATGCTAGTATCGTTTGGTTGCCAGAAAATATTTTAAATTTCAGACTCTGATATTTAACTCCAACCCTCTTTGTAACAACTTTCATCCAAAGGGAAAGGGGAGAGATGTCCCATTTGCAGAACACACTAACATGCATACATATTACACTTAATTTAACCTCAAATATCTTCGAGCAAATAATTGAAAAACAAAATAACTTCCATATCACAACATATTATTACTTATGGTTACTTAGAAGGCCACTGTTTTGAAAGATCAAGGCATCAAGCTCGACACTATGTAAAATGAAAAAGCAGGGCGAGACAACATTTGTAATTTGTCTTTCACAAAATCAAATGTTCTTTGTCATCATCAATTCCACAAAACTATAGCAATCAAAGTCAAATGTGTTCTTCAGTCATATCATTGTCAAAGTCAACAAATGACAACAGAAAGCACTTTTCACCCAAGCCAAATACAAGACAAAATTTTGTATAAATAATTCATTTGCCAAACTGACACCCATATTGCCTCAAGGTTTAATATCTTGAAATGTCTTTTAATTCCATCGTGTTAATTGTATGTCAAGTATAATTACAGCTATATATTATTATTAAATATTAATACATCCGTTGATCAGCTGCAAAAATTTGAAACTTTCTTCGTTTGGATAAACAGTACAACTAATGTCCCTGACACACAGTGCAATTTTTCTTGCAACTTGCAATGCAGTTCTACTCTTGGGAGATGTAAAATTGGCAAATACATGTTTCCATCACAGTTTGCCAATATATTTTTAACATACCAAACATTTGTCACAAATTACGTCTCTTAAGAGTAGAATTGCAATGCAAGTCACAAGGCCTTAAACAGGGCCTTAAGACAAGTGTTTTTTCTGGCTGTTCAGACACAAACCACGACAGCTTATTGTAGAATACTACCTACAATAGACCACCATGCTTGAGATATCTTTTTCAGGTAGTTCAGACACAAATCACGACAGCTTATTGTAGAATACTACCTACACTGGACCGCCACGTTTGAGATATCTTTTTCAGGTAGTTCAGACACAAACCACGACAGCTTATTATTGTAGACTACTACCTACACTGGACCACCATTTTTGAGATATCTTTTTCAGGTAATTCAAACCACAGCAGTTTGTTGTAGGGTTTGTTTGTGATATCTCCTTTGTATCGTTTCGGTCTACTTAATAACCTAATGGTTTTGTGCATTATAGAAAACAGCAAAAATAAGCATTCAATGAACAACATTGAACTATCACGTTTGTCGTTTGACAATTGATAAATGTTTTTCAAGAGATTCAACGCAAAACTATTGCAGCATACTGTGGAATACAAGAGCAATATACGTCAATAAGACATCTTAAAGACAGATATGATAAAAAGATTTAAAAAAATACATGAAAAATAGTGATACAGCATCAAAAATATCACGGGACAAGATTGAGACTTCTCACCCATGACAACAGACATTAAATATTCATCCCATAAACAAACGTAAAAGCGACAAGAAAAGGGCAGGAAAAGAACTCCAGCATTTAAACACATGAATTTTGTGCAAAACTACATAAAAAAGTGGAAGAGATAAGGCCATATAAAAGGCTTACATAGGCTTACCTGCCGGAGCAATTGCTGTATGACAAGGACGACTCGCCATATATTTTGATTGATTGAAATACGCAGGTTGTATTATGCAAATTATGCCGAAAATTCAATCCACTGATCGCAAAACTAAAACTGGGTGGTGTTATCATAAAGCTGGCCGCAAAATCTTGCCGCAAAACGACCGCATATTTAGTACTAATTTGCCCCTCATCTTAACTTGGACTCTAATCCAGTCATTAAATACAGAACCAAAAACGCCAACATACTTGTTGTCAATTTTGCAAGCCTTGCAACAAGCTTGTCAATTCCATCAAGTTGCAACAAATCTGTTAAAACCAGTAAGTTGGCATTTGCAGGCTTGTCACAACTTGTTGAAATAACTTGCAGCAAGCCTTTGGAGACTGGAGAATACGTTTTCACAATAAACTTGCAATGATACAAACACATCCTGATATTAGCTTATGGATGATGTGATAACATTAAATTCTGTTGTATGATCTTGACGAACTTATTGAAACCATAGGTTGGGAACATATTAAACCGATAACACTACACAATAATCTTGCCCGAGAATTTTCCGACTCAGTATAGCGTGGCAAAAGACTGGAAATGACAAGGTAAAAACCATTGAATTTTGGGCTACTATGTTGCAACTTGCGACGAAATAACTATCCACTGAACTCTAAACTGGAGAAACTTTCCTCTGTTACCAGCGTTTTTTCTATATCAGTATGAACAGTGCCTTTCCCTTTTCCACCAAGATCAATTTGATCCAATCTTATCATTTTGCAAATACCTAATCGACAACTTACATTTAAACCAAAACTATACAACTACGTTTTTAAAATGCTATTTATTCCACATGTTATGCGGTTGCATCTTATCGGCTTAAGAAGAATTGAAAAAAAAAGTCATTAATTTTCTTTCCGAAAATACAAGACCTCAATTTGCCATCTGGCCGACTTTTCGTCTTTTGTCACGAGAATTTAAATATGTTTTGCTAATAAGCGTTTGTCAGTCCGCTCGGACTTGGTGTAATTACGGCAGCTGTTGAATGTAGTTGCCAGAAGAAAAAGGAAGCAACATATAACATCGTTCTTTAATAACATATACGAAACTGACAGGTTCGGTTTAAGGAAACTTTGTCTCAAAGAAAACAGCCTGACTTCAAAATATCTGTTTCCAGTTTCCTTTTAAATGCAGGGACTCGCTTTTTGTATAGGTAATAGTATAATTTCGAGTGCAATTACGGATAAACAAGCACGAGTGAGTTTTTAAAAACTGCAAAATAGCACGAGTCCGAAGGACGAGTGCTATTTGCGGTTTTTAAAAACTCACGAGTGCTTGTTTTCCGTAATTGCACGAGAAATTATACTATTACTTATTAATAATATAAAAAAGAAATGTCCAAACAAACATTTTGTACCTACAACTTCGCATTATGCAAGTGCACTCATTCTCGAATTTCTTCGCTTAAAAAATTCATGTTTACAAAAGCCATGGCTAAATGTTTTATGTACAAAGTTCCAGCATACTTTAGAGTTTGTTTTGTGATCATAATTGTCAGAGAAGAATCCCAAGTTGTGTTGAAATTTCGACGAAATCTTTAAGCAAACGTGAAAATTCGGCCGCCATATTTTTGGTTTTTCAGCGAGTAAATCCCATCGCTCAAAGAGCTTATTACAGATTTTTGCACTGTTGTTACAGATTTTTGCACTGTTGTTACAGATTTTTGCACTGTTGTTACAGATTTTTGCACTGTGTTACAGATTTTTGCACTGTTCTGGGTGATGTTTGGGATTAACTGCACTCGAATCAACCAATCACAGCCCAGAAACATTTCCTTGTATATTATTACACAAGTAAAAAAACAAACAAAACAAGCGAAAGGTTCTTTTGTCAACTTCCAGATGTTTCAGAGCTTTAAACAATCGCCAAACGAAGATTTGCGAAGACGCAATGACATTGTAGAAATATGTATGTTTTTCCCCTCAAACGGATGACACCAGTAGGGAATTGGAAGCGCTTGTCATAAAATTAATACCAACATTATCTTTACATTATCTTAGCAGTCAAGCGTAATTTGCATACATGCTTCATCAAATCAAATATTCCGAAACTACATGACATGCTGTGTTTAAAAATCGCGCATTTGAAGTCTGTAAAACGATTTCGAAATCGACTTCAGAATCTAAGAAGATCATGCAAAGAAGGCATACTTTCGTGGAAATGTTACAGCATAAAAACAGGCACTTTCAGAGAACCAGGCCAGTTAACAACTGCAACATCTCTGTGTCAACAAAAATGTAATTTTATACGAGTTTGAATTTGCTGTCGAAAAACGCTTTTGCCAACTACCCTATCTAGCTGAAAGTCGAAAGAATATAACGACTGAGAATAATTGCAATTGCAGTTCATGGTTGCTGCTTGTAAACGGCGTACTCATCGACATTTAATCGTTTTAAAGTGCCTCGTTTTTCCGCTTTAATAAGGACGTTTGTTCAAAACATCTATTGTGTACTTCAAGTAAATGAAATGAAAACTTCGCTTGTGCTGTTTATTTGTCGTTAGTTTTTTAGATACTTCTTTCAATTTGTTTATCTGTATTTCAAACTCTTTCCTCGCACTCCAGAGCTTTTTCTGGCCAGCAGAATGTCTGTTACACATTAGCTGTTCATTTATGTTCCTTGAAACGGAACCATTTGTGAAGAATACTTCTCATTTAAAACGCAGAAACGTTTTGTTACAACAATAAAGGGACTGCAAGAAGCCAGCTTCAGGTTTTGTTTCAAAGCGGAATTTTTGACGAAATACTAGCTACGACGACAACAATAGTAACTTGCGAATGATAAATATCTGTAAATACTAAAGTAATGCGACCAACAAGACATAAAAAGCCTCATGCGATAAGAACTTAAGTCGAAAAGCTTAAATCGAAAGTAGCGGAAGCCGTTTGGGCACACATATTGAATAAATCCGCCTGCTATGTTATGAATTCTGTGAACAGAACAAGCTGGCAGCCTACCATCTGCCATGTTGATCGCAAAGAGAGTGTATCACAGACAAAACATACCCGATTGCCGATGGATTGGTCGTGTTTCTTCCCCACTTTTGCCAGACATTTCAATAGGCTCGTTAAATTCGCTCATTTGCAACGTAAACTTGTTCCT
This sequence comes from Muricea muricata, assembly GCA_963855995.1. NCBI lineage: Eukaryota > Metazoa > Cnidaria > Anthozoa > Malacalcyonacea > Plexauridae > Muricea > Muricea muricata. The sequence goes on from OY979727.1 coordinate 12,365,930, forward strand.
TACAACGGAAGGAAGTATTTGTGCAATATAGGATATCTGCGAGCTTTAACAGCGAAGCGATGAAAGACGGCCCTGTATATCTAATTCACTATTTAATATTCATGCTGCGACGACAGATATTAAAGTTTCATGACCCGCGCAGCGAATCGTTGAGAGCAGACAATTATGTTCAATTTTTTAGGGAAGAAACTTTAAATGCTCGCGCGTGTCGGCTGATTACCTTGAATCGCGCTAATTTTAAGATGTCAATTTTGGGACGCGGTTCTCTCGTTTTCTGAAACGAAGTGGCGACCACAAATGAGAATGTTAATATGGCGAGGTTTTGCGCGATTCAAACGGACTTGTTGTGTATTTCTGGTCTACCAAATTTTTGAGGTTTTTAAATTGAAACAGCAGAGACATTTGTGTAATGCTTTGAATTATATTTTTGCCGTGTTGTGGATCAGATTGCGACAAATTCTTACGAACTATCTGATGTCATGCGCAGGTCGGCAGGTGTCATATTGCACGCAAAAATGTCACATTTTGATACATGCAGTTTCAATTCAAAGATAATTCTAAGGTAGAGTTTCTACCACTTTTTTGAATGGGGAAGATATTTCTGGAGTCGCGAGTTAACATTGCATAAAGTCAAAACTCACTAATATGTATTTTCCATTCAAAAAAGTCGTGCTAACACCCAGAATTACCTCTGGCTTAAGTAGTCCGCTCAAACCCAAAGCATCGACGCGATCTGTGCGAAAGTTCCTTTTCTTCTTCACAGCAGGTTCTCTCAGTCTCCGCATACTTGAAGTTAATATAAATTCTGTTGTAAACTTTTTTGATGTCTTAATTTTGTTGTACTGGTACTTTACTTTGTCATAACTCTATTGTGCCATATTAACTTGTTTCTTTAGACTAAGGCCTCGAGAAGCTAGGCGACTTAAAAAACATATATGTTTGTATCCTATTTAGTGTGTTTGCCTTTGCCCACCTCGAAAAACATTGCTGCTGTAACAAAATTTGCTGCAGGTTTTTAGCGTGCGAAACAATGTTTTTTTTCTCGATATTCTAGCAATGTTTTAAGATTCGTATGTACAAGAGTAAGCAAAACGTGCTACCCTTGTACGAAAAGTGAATAGCGCTGTTCACCAGGGGCCGGTTGCATAAAAAAGTGATCAAAGTTAACTATGATTAGTGGAAACGTCGACTAATCAGAACAACGTATTTTGTACTTAATCACTATTTAAGCACAAAACAGTGATTAAAAAAACGGTTAAGAGTTTTATACAACCGGCCCCTGAAATAGTAATTTTTTCAACATTCTAAACATGTTCAGTAGCTGGTGAAACCCATATTAATCTTGAGCACTTTCGAGTTGAAGTCACCTTTTACCTCTTGCAAGTTCAATATGACTTGTGTCATTGTTTCAGTTTTATATGCCTTTTCGGGCAGTTGAAAAAATATACTATGTCATGATACTATCCAGTGGATAGCAGTATTTACCTTTCGCACAACAGACTTTGTTTTCTACACTGCATCGGCATTGAACACACGTACTGTAAACTGCGGTAAGATAGTATTCCTTTTTTCAACAAATAACACGATATAAAATTCAACAGTCTCACATCTTATTAACGAAGTATATCTGTATATACAAACACAAGGATGCCCCCTGAACATCAAACGATTCAAACAACCCGAACATTTCCGATGCTAGAGCTTTTCTTAGGGATCATACAAGTCGTAAGTTCCATTGGAAGCGGGAATATAATTGTCGAATTCTTCTCGGCTGCAATGGCGGTCAACGTTTGAAGATAACGTAGTTGTAGAGCGTGTGGTGACTCCGCTATGACTGCAGCAGCTTCTCTGAGAGCTCGCGACGAATTCATTTCACCCTCGGCTGCAATTACCTAAAAACCAGTGGTAAACATTTGCTGAAACGATGTGGTCCAGTGTAGGTAGTATTCTACAATAAGCTGTCGTGGTTTGTGTCTGAACTACCTGAAAAAGATATCTCAAACGTGGTGGTCCAGTGTAGGTAGCATTCTACAATAAGCTGTCGTGGTTTGTGTCTGAACTTCTATTTTTTACAATTTACCCCAACTGGTCTATCAACTATTTTCTCACCTTAGCTCGGGCTTCTCTCGCTGCCTCAGCTTCAGCTGCCATAGTTCTTTGCAAGTTCTGAGGCAGGCGCACGTCCTTACTGTAAACAGAAGATGGTGAACAAGTTATGATGATCACTCCTCGAAGGATGAGCGACATAATACTTACACCTCAACACGCTGTACTTGGACTCCCCATCCTCTTGTAGGACCTTCGAGGGTTACCTGTAGGTGGATGGTTGGGATGAAATTACTGATGAAGACAGCGAGAGAGAAGTCGTAAAGGAGGTAAGAGGAGGTGGGAAGGAATATGAGTGGAAAAGTGAGAGAAGGAATATAAGTGGAAAAGTGAGAGAAGGAATATAAGTGGAAAAATGAGAGAAGAAATGTGAAAGAGGGGCAGTGAAGGAAGAAGATGTGGGGAGAGGAAGATGTTGGGAGAGAAGGGGATTAGATAAGATAGGGTAGTGAAGAAGAGGTGGAGGAAAAGAGCAGATGAGAGGGAACGGAAAAGGGAGAGGGAGTAGAGAATTGGAAAAAAGATGGAGGAGAGAAAAAAGAAGACGGGAGAACGAAAAGAGGAAGGAGAAAGTGAAGGAAGGAGAGCTGGAAGAAGAGAAAGAAAAAAGAAGAGAGATAGAATCGAAGAGAAGGAGAAAAACGACGTGAAAAGAAGAGGGCGAAAGGGAGGCAGAGAGACAGGTATGAAGGAAATTTCTTTACCTGAATATTGTGGCTTATTGCTTCTCTCTCTGACAAAATCTCGCTCAGACTTCTTGTGCCCAAAACATTACGTAATGTTGTCTGCGCGAGGAATCTCGTTGCCCGACTGGCATTTTCTACTTTCGTTATAGACATCGTTGCATCGTAAATTTTGTAGTAGACCACAGCATCAACCGCCACTGTCACACTGTCTTTCGTCAGAATCTGAAAGAGTTGAATTAAGAGAGCTAAACGTCTTTCCTTCATGCTTTTTTCGAAAATGAACTGTGTGGAGTGACTTACTTCTTGTGGTGGAACATCAAACGAGACAACCCTAAGATCAACCGCCTTGTACGTATCAATACATGGGACAACAAAGAATAATCCTACACAAATGAAGAGCAAAGAACTTATTCTGTTGGTAAAGTGGTCAGCGCTCGCCTATCACAGTATTTCTTGTGATATGCAGTTTAAAACTGATATAATAAAGTCAGTTTAGTTTAGGTTTAAATCAATACAAGATGATCCTTAATAGAACTGATAGAGCAATACTGTATAAATAAAGTTAGTTTTGTTTAGGTTTTCTCCAGTAGCAACACTGAATCCAGTGGCGGATCCAGGGTAAGTCAAAATAAATTATAGCAGCTCAATTTTAAATTCAAAGTAACTTTATAACAATGTCATAGGTTATGAATTTCAAAAGAATATAGTCTAACCAATGAAGTTGCTTTGAAGGTATTTTAAAATGTAAATATATCCTAGAATGAGCTGTGGTAATATATTTTGACTTACGCTAGATCCGGCACTGACTGAATCAATAAGAGATGATTCTGATTGGATCTCTAGGAAAAACAGTTTGGAACTGATAGAGCGCTGTCCAGTATAAATGAAGTTAGTTTAGTTTAGGTTTCTTTCTGTAGTCATACGTACCAGATCAATAGGTGATGATCCTTGCTCGACCTCTAGGAAGAGCAGTTTAGAACTGATAGAGCTATCCAGTGTAGGTAAATTTGACTCAATAATTATTTAACGCCATGGCAAGATCAGTAACGCTGGCCACACGTTACATTGTTTTTCCCCACATAATACTGACCTGGTCCCTTAGCTCCACCAGGAAGAAGTCGGCCCATTCGAAAGATGACAGCTCTTTCATACTCACGAACTATCTGAAAAACGTGTAGAATAAAGTCGGTTCGTTATCTGAGTCTAGTTTAGGCAAGGCTTTTTGAGAATGCTTTTCGGAGGCATCTTGTGCTCAATGTCATTTTTCTGCTTACCTTGAGTGAGAAAATGAGTGAAAATGGAAAGGTAATGACGACCAGGATTAGAGAAAAGGCGGTGAGGATTAACGCACAAATGCCAAGATCATCCGGATCAGGTGCATTGGAATTGTCATCTGCAAAATAATGAAGAAATCTACATTGTCAGAATTTATCTGTTCATTAGGGATTGATCCAGTTTTACAATACACATGGAAACCTTAACAAAACTAACTCTATTTACGCTGGATAGCTATATCAATTCTAAACCGTTCTTCCTAAAGGTCCAGTAAGGATCATCTCTTATTGCTCCAGTGTTACTATAGTAGAAACCTATACTAAACTAACTGGATTCTATCTGTTCTAAACTGTTCTTCTTAATTAAAGGAAGTCCGAGCTGGATAATCTGTTGTTGATCCATTGTTACTACAAGAGAAAATCTAAGCTAAACTATCTTTATTTATACTGGATTAGGTCTAAAAGAGCATTATAATTCTAAATTGTTGCTTTTGTAGATCTAATAATGGTCGTTACAAATCGTGGAACTTTATTCGTAACTTTACCTTCATATTTGTGCTGGTGCGTTGAGTTGTTGGAATTCATAACGTATTAAAGTGAACAAAAACCGAAATGTGATGGTTTTGATAAGATGTAAACTTCTGTTGTTGTACAGTATGTTCTGCGAAATTATCCATCAAAATTCTTTATCAGGTTGTGATAATCGCGTCCGCGCGGTTGGATGTGCGTGGCATGCTGTGAATCGATGATTATCGGGCACGCGACAGCTGGATTTCTCAATAGCCTTGTGTCGATCATACGCTATCGTGGCTTGTGTCAGAATTACTTAGAAAAGACATCTCGGTTATGCAGGAGTAAAGTATATGTAGTACTCTACAACACGCTGTCGTGGTTTCTGTCTGAACTGCCTGAAAAAGATATCTCAAACGTCGTGGTCCAGTGTAGGTAGTATTCTACAATAAGCTGTTGTGGTTTGTGTCTGAACTATCTGAAAAAGATATCTCAAATGTGGTGGTCCAGTGTAGGCAGTATTCTACAATAAGCTGTCCTGGTTTGTGTCTGAACTACCTGAAAAAGATATCTCAAACGTGGTGGTCTGGTGTAGGTAGCATCCTACAATAGTACATGGCCAACATATTGTATCACTATGTTCTACAGTAGAATGCTACCCACAATTGATCACTATGTTTAATATATTTTTTCAGGCATTGCAGAAAAATCTGTGGAACCGAAACCCACGTTGTAGCTTGGTTACCTTTTGGAAGTAAAAGAAGACGACCTAGTTTCCATTTAGTCGTGAATATATCAAAGTGACCGATGTGATTGAGTATCCACGCCGATCTACACTTACAAAATATGAATAATTTGAAATCAGCCGAAAAAAGAAAACGTGGATATAGACTATACCACATTGTCGAGAACGACTTTGTTATGACAGTGGAAACTAAGCTTTAGTGGGAGTTAGTACGTACGAAAGACCTTTGATCTTTAAACTCTGCTACAACTGGTGGCCACAAACCTTCGCTGTTTATTCCTCTTCTTTCTTCCACGCTCAATTCCCGTTGCATTTTCGAATCTCACTGGAATAAAACTCCAAATTTTCAAGTGTTAACGACTCCGTCACAGTTCCAGCAACGTCTTTTTCATTTTTCTCCCCAACTGTTTTAAAACTTCGCCGACAAAGGCTGATTTTGAATCAACGTTTGAAATATTCTGTTGTTTTTATTTTATTCACCTGTTCATGATTAGAAAGCGTGTATGCAAATAGCCGCATTGTTTTGAAAACAATTTCTGCCGTTTGAAAAGGACAAATTAATGCTGATAAATGTTGATATTTGCAGTTAGGAAGCATATGTTTTCTTTGTAAAACAAGGACGATGCGAGTTCGCCGTGAAGTTGACAATAAATACAATTGGTTTTTTTCTAAAACAAAGCGTGTCTTTTGTGTCATGCATGCACGCCCGATTAGAAAGCATTGAATTTTTATCAACAAGTAAAATTACAAATATTTCCATGATGGCCACTTGTACAGTATGTGGAGATTAAATGTTCCGCTCAAAATGTACGTGGAAAATTTTTAATCAAAACAGCTAACTTGATTATTGGAGACAAGGCGCAGTGGATATTAAAGGGTTATTAATAATATATGAGTTGTCTTAACCGATTTGAATACCTCGTTCAAATTGGATAGTCTTTACTACTTAGTATACCAATCGTTAATTCATGCTTGAGCACGTGATGTAAATTATTGACTTTAACCAATTTCTCACGCCTTTTTAAGCCAAAATATTGGCAACAGTTTGCAGCGAGATTTGAATCTGACCACGGGCTATAGGACAGGCGCATTGCGATACTGTTTACGTACGTAAATATGAAAATTATTAAAACCGTATTGTACTTACTCATGAATTATTTAGATATTCAAATGATGGGAGTGTTCTAAACGTCGTGATCTCGTTCGGAAATAGTGAAATACAAATCCTTGTTCTGTTATACATCGTCGCCATATTGAATCAATCACAAGACGATGTATAACACAACAAGGATTAGTATTTCACTATTTCCGAACGAAATCACGACGTTTAGAACACTCCCATCATTTGAATATCTAAATAATTCATGAGTAAGTACAATACGGTTTATAACATTTTAATAATTTTCTTATTTACGTACGTAAACAGTATCGCAATGCGCCTGTCCTATAGCCCGTGATCTGACTACAACTAGCAATTAACACCAAAGGCTGTACCACTAAGCACTATAGGCCGCTCGTTAATGCTTGAGGATGTGAAGCAAATTAATACTGACTTTAACCAATTTTTACTTCATTTTAAATGTCGGGCTGGCTTCGCACTGCTGGATTGATATATCCACCCTCAAAAATTTGTTTTTTCTTTACCAACTAACATAGTTATCTGCACTACAAATCTGAGGTTGACATCCGCCAAGATTTTATTAAAATCATCACATAAAGACCTATCTAAGTAATGCTACAATTTAAGATCACAAAAAACAACCGAATCAGTGATTGTAAACCAATGTACCATGTAACTACCTTCCACATTGTTCGAGCATGCTATTTTAAAACAAGCACCCCAAGCTGAACTAGTACATACTAAATCTACAAAGCAGAATATCAATTATGGTATCTTTTAACTTGAAGTAGTACATGGCAGTGAGCTCCATATATATACGAAGTGAGAAGTTGTTCATTCGTGTGAAGTGAAGTGACATTGACTTCAGAATTGTTCGATAGTTGTTCACATAGCAATTTCTTAGGTAATTCTATATTTTTCCAAACGGGTCATATCCACTCCATATAATATATGTAGCTCCCTCGGTTTGACATCCTACTTACAGTACCTAGTTGTTTTTAATTACAAAAAAACTTACATGATTCATTCAAATTTCATCAAAGTGTCCTAACTACGCTATTTCGGTGATTATAAATACAAAATCATTGGCAGGACTTAGCTGAAGCTTTAACGGGCTGGGAAGGGGGCTGCACATTCATATATCTCTCTTTTTCCCGATCGTCAGTTTGATTTGAAAAGAAATTAGTCGCGCAAAACAGAAATATTTGAAGACTCCGAGCTAACGCTGCCAGTGTAGGTAGTGCAGTAAAAAGAACACGTGGGTTATAGGATCTTTCACAACCAGAAGCGATAAATTAAAACGGTGATTTAATTTTTCCTTTATCGAGAAATTATAGTACTTGATTTATGCTAATCATCTTTATATTCACGAAGGTTTTTTCTGACTTGTTCAACCATTTTTGATACGATCCTCATAAATTCTTTCACATTGAACGCAAAATTTCTGAACTTCAGATTCTCTCCATACTTTTCGTCTTTATTCTGAAGAGAAAAAACAAACAATTTTTTATCCTAGAGAGTTACAATAAGCTCTATTGCTTCGCTCACACTAAATAGATGAGTTCAACTACAAATGTATGCAGTAATGATACCTCTGTTTTTTCCACTAACTTTTCTTCATTCTCCCAAGTGTAATAGTTTAATCCTCTAGAGAAGGCAACAGTAACACCTGAACTACTTCACTTTATGTGAAAGCGAGGAATTGTCAAAGGCAATATCTTACCTCAACCTTGCTAAATCTTTGTAACAGTTTTCATCTCCACAATTGTATCTAGAATCAAAGAAAATTTGCAACTATTGTTACAAATGATCTGCCCAGCGTTACTTTAAGAGGAACCCTAAACCAAACTAACTTTATTTATACTGGATAGCTCTATCAGTTCTAAACTGTTCTTCCTAAAGGTCCAGTAAGGATCATCTCTTACTGATCCAGTGTTACAACAGGAGGAAACCCAAACTAAACTAACCTTATTTATACTGGGTAGTTCTATCAGTTCTAAACTGTTCTTCCTAGAGATCCGCTAAGGATCATCTCTTATTGATCTAGTGTTACTACAGGAGGAAACCTAAACTAAACTAACTTTATTTACAGTATGCTGGATAACTCTATCAGTTCTAAAATGTTAACCTAGAGGTCCAGGAAGGATAATGTCATTCGTTTACTTACACTTCAAAGACAGTTCCCCAGTCGGGCATAAACAACATGTGTGTCAAGCCAGCGCCATGCATACCAATGAATATGTCAAGATTATGACTTGTCTAGCAGAAACGAAAGAAAATAAACGCATTCAATCATCTAACGTACGTCAACTTTCTCCAGTTGATCTGAAAACACGGAAAAGTACTGGCACTAGTCGTCAAATAGAAATTCATTTTTCGATCCAAATTATCAAATTTCTGATGAAATATAGACTGATAATTTCTGGCAGACTTATAATTTTCTTTATTAAAGACAGCTACTAAGTTTCAGCAAGTTTCACAAAGGAAAACAAAAGATATAAGTGATTAACAACAGCAAAATGGATTTCTATTTGGTAGCTAGTAACAGGCCTTTTACTCACGGCCAGATCAGCTAGTTGACTAGTTCATGCAGCAAGCTTTGCTCGATTTCTGGAAAAGAATTGATATTTCTACCTTCATTTGATCCAAGAACGGCATTTTCCTGAAGGCAAAATATATTATTTAGAGGGATAGAGAGAGAAGAATCTATAAGCTTGAAAACAACGCCTTACAGCCGTTTTGTAAACCAGACAATACTGACCAATTGTAATTGAGGACTTCGAATTTAACGCCAGAAAGACCGTTTAACGCATCTTCAATCTGCACAGAAATAGCGACTTAATGAGACAAGCAGGCGAAATTACAAGCACAGGAATCATCTATCATATGCAAATTTCAATGGGCGACAGTTATAAAGGGGTAAATACCAACCTAAAATGATTACGCTTTGTGATTGGCCTTTTGAAACAAAAGTCATCATTGTTTGTGACTTGACTTTAGAAAACCAATTTCTATAGTTTATTGTCTTTCATTGTTATAACCAACCACTCACAAAGCTGCTAGTATGGGTCGGTGATTACCTTTACATTATAAAGTTGTGAATGTTTATAGATAAACAGAATCATGTATGATTCCTGTACTGCTTTATCGTTTTAGATATACCAAACACTCTCTTGTGCTACAAATAGACACACCTCGTTTTGGTTCAGTATCTGCCTGTAAGCGGTTCCTCTGGACATCAGACCAATTCGTATTGGTTGATTCAAGTCCTAAAAATATTCCATGGACACAGATTAACCTTAATAAAGTTACATCCGTTAACACTCATGCCAGCGCAAGATACCTACAGTTAAATTTCTTTCTTGTTTGATATCGAGCCTTTCCATAAGAAAACGGTTAAAGGCTCTGAACAGTCCAGTTTTGTAACAGCCCTTCACCTGGGAACAACACAAAGATGTCGAGTTCATAATAGACCATTCCTCTATTAGACAATCTTTTAAATTCGGAAAATCAATTAGCACAGCTGGAAAGAGCATCCAAATTTCATGCAATTGTCAAATTTGGTTTTAAAATATTGTAAAATATGGAAAATATAACCCTGTAAATTTTGCAATTTTGTATACTTTTGTATTACGCTAGGAAAAGCGTTACCGCTATGTGGAAACGTGGTAACACTTTTCCCCGCGTAATACAGAAGTATACAAAATTCGCAAACTTTACAGGACTATATTTTCGACATTTTTGAATATTTTATAACCAAACTTCACAATTTCGCTAAACTAAGAAAGCTATTTCTAACTGTGCTAAAATTGTTTTCAAGTTTAAAAGTTTGTCTAATTGGGGAATGGCCCATTCTGTTTCAGCATTTTAGAAAGAAGCAAAAGAGCGGAAAGCATTTGTGAACTAACCAGTGGTGTGTTGTAGAACAAACCAAAGACCATTCGAGGTAGTAAGGCAAAGATTGCTTCTTTGAAACAAACCTAAGTCGAAACATATTACATGAGTTACTTGTTATGTGAAGAACATATTGCATATTACATCAAGACAACGGTTTTATTCTGTGTTGGTGTTATGTAATTGGGTGAAAATGATATTTGTGGTGCTTACACACACTCGGGAATGAATATAACCCATTTTATTTCATTTGTAATCTGAGTTTGTATCTCACCCTTTTGTCGCCATAGACATCACCCAGAAAAAGAACTTCGTTGTCAGTAAACGCTTTCCAAGTCGCTCCAAAATTACCAAGACTGCGTCTTCGTGTCTGTCGAGTAAAAACGCGAGTTGAGAAAAATGAAAGTTGAAAAAACTTTCACACAAATTCTCACTTGGCATTTGGCAACTCTTTTATCTCTTGTTCTCGTTTGATCAGGACATGAGAGTTGAGAAAACTCGCATACAAACTCTCGCTTGTCAACTCTCATCAACTCTCATTCTCCTTTCATCAGGACACGAAAGTTGGGAAAACTCTGATACAAAATCTCGCTTCTCAACTCTCATCAACTCTCATACACCTCTTGTTCTCGTCTGATCAAGACATGAGAGTTGAGAATTAAAACTCATGCAACTCTTGACCAGGACATGAGAAAACTCTCATACAAACTCTCGCTTATTAACTCTCATCAGATCTCGTTCTCGCTTGATCAGGACACGAGAGTTGAGAAAACTCTCATACAAACTCTCTCTCATCCACTCTCATGCAACTCTTGTTCTCGTTTGACCAGGACATGAGAGCTAAGAAAATTCTCACACAAACTCTCGCTTGCCAACTCTCATCCACTCTCATGCAACTCTTGTTCTCGTTTGAGCAGAACACGAGAGTTAACGACAAACCTCCTCCCATAAAACAATATTTATGTCCTTGCTGAACGAACCATTCACGTGAAATGTCAAGTACAGGTTGAAATAATCGCAAAAATGATGATACATGTTGACAACTAGATAACAAACGAAACGGTTTGTTAATAAGATGAAGAAGAAACGCTCTCAAAAGCTTGGACATTACAGTTCAAGGCTCAAGCGAAGAACCTTCAAAGTGGTGCTACTAGGCTAGCCAGAAACTGCAGCTATTAAACTACGAAGTGTGTTTACGTGCGCACTGATCTCTATATGAAACTACACACTGAATGGGCCGCCTATGCTATTACTGCAAACTTATTCATAAAGTACTTTAACTTTTCACAAAATGACACCAGTATATTACCTGCATCTAATTTCATAAAGTACGTTGGTTTCTCAACAATGACATCACAACGTCCATCATTGATGGGGTAGAAAGGCAAAGACGAGTAGTGTTCTATTTGGTTCATCCTGAAATCAACCAGGCATTAAACATGAATACCTCGGAGTACTTTCCTTTGTCAATCAGGGTAACATGCGTTAGGAAGAAAATTATTCAGGGAAATTGAAATTTGAAAAAGATATACTGTACCAGGAGGAAAGTGACATGCGATGTGCCTTTGTGTTTTTGATTGGGGATGGATTGTAGTCACAGTGTCCACCAATTTGACCAGATTTGAATGGATGCTCTTTCAGCCTGTCGTTAGGCATAATTAAAACACCGGTCAGTTTACTCAAGTAACTAATCTTTAGTTTATCCAAAAATGACCCAGGTACCATATGGGAAATCCCCGGCGAAAATTTGTTCATGAAGTCATGAACTTTCATGGTCTGTTCATGAACTGTTCATAAAGCTCTTATAAACGCACTGCTGGGAAATTACCTTTGAATTTTACATGTTAAGCCACAGTAACCGCCTTTTGAACGAACAAGAACGAATCATGCACTCTATTGATTTCTTTGGTAATGGTTTACGGTTCATTTTCATCTTTATATATATCTACATTGTTTTTGGTTCAAGGTATTGATTTTTACAGATAGAATACAGTCGAAAATCTCTAGTTTTGTATATAAATATGACATGAAGACTAGTTTCGTAAAAGGTCGCGTATTGAATTTTGACGACCAAAGTGTATATATATATATATATATATATATATATATATATATATATATATATATATATATATATATATATATATATATATATATATATATATATATATATATATATATATATATATATATATATGTATATATATATATATATATATAAACGCAAGACGATCGTCACTATATAAAAGCGCGCTGCTCACACAACACTATGCAATTTCGTCTTTCATAGCTTTTTGTTCAAGAACTATTACTTTCATGAACTGTGCCATTTAACGTTCATGAGAAAATTCATGAATATTTCATGAACATTATTCATTATTATTCTTCAATTATTATTGTTCATGAACAATTTTCATGAACGTTTCATGAATAATTCTTCAAATTTTCGCCGGGGAATTTCAAGTGATCTTGAGACAATCCATTTTACAGAGAGCACAGGGGAAATTTTGGAAACTTGAAAAAACGAGTTTGAGTGGCTTAAAATTTTTTTAAAGAAAGAAGACCAATTATTACCAGTCACGATTAGTGGAGCGTTTAGACATCTCTCTTAAATCCAGATATAAGTTCTTTCCCCAACAGTATTCCATGCCTTTGGAGCAAATGAATGATGAATCATCCTAATTAGCAATAATAAATCGTGTTACTCGAAGTGCGATTCTAAGACTGAGACAAGCCACTAACTATACAGTTTTCCACCTACTATAGAGATAGATAGAAGGATAGATTTATTAAAATTACATTGCAGTCACAAAGGTGAATTGCACAATTAATTACATGTGATTCCAAAAGTTACATAACTATTTTACAATTAATTAATTTTAAAGTTACATCTAAAATTTACATAAGATTTTGAAGAGAGCATTAAAAATGTTAAGTATGAAAAGATAGTGGTGGTTTCTAACTGGTCATACCGGTACCTGGTTTTGAGGTTCACATACAGAGACCAGGTCATCTTTAATTTTCTTAACAAATCCAAAATCAGCTTCTTTCCACCAAGTATGCAACTTATCATCAACACTTAATATTGCAATAATAACAAAATGGCAAATGGATGAGATATTGCTAAACAACAACACAGTGAAACAATGGCACAAAACAGCAAAATAATGAGTCGAAACAGGGAAACAAAAGGACAATTGAAAATGAAATAAGGGATGTAATTTGTGGTTTCTTTCCAGAATTTTGCTGTTAGTTTTGTTGTTTTGCTCTTTAGAAATGTCTAAATGAATGGGCAAAAAATGTTCCAATACTCCATTCATCAAACACAATCACTGATGCAAAAACTAAAAAAGTAATCAAAGTGCTTAATCTTGACAAATAAATTGTTTGAAAAATAGGCAATTCAAAGTAAAACATAATAAAATAGCTAAACAGAGCACACAATCAATGGACAAAACAATTAATCTGTTCAATCCATTAATATACTAAAGAGTATAAGGAGCTCAAAAGTAACATTTGATAATTTTCTTTTAATACCTTTTGAATCGATGGTGGCCCTGCTCATGCATGTTGCATTCTGGCTTTAGATACCAATGACTGGCATCTGTGCAACCTTTCTCGTAGCCCCAACAACCATGCTGAAAGGACAATTCCTCTTATCAATGTTTGTTTTAAATAAAATAATAGACTGATCTTTTTAGACTATGTGCATACAAGGTCTTTCCGTAGTGTTTTCCCAACATTCAAAATGAAAACAATATTGAGTATTGACTATTAAAATTTGCATCACATTTTCATCAAATTATGTCATCTTGATGGGAGCTTTTTGAATTCAGAATGAAAAGACTCGGAAAAGACAGCCTTAGGGTTTAGTAAGAATAATCTCAAAACGACAAAACCTGAAGTTCACTTGCACTGGATAGCTCTATCAGTTTAAAACTGTTCTTTTTAGAGGTCCAACAAGGATCATCTCTTATTGATCCAGTGTTACTACAAGAAAAACCTAAACTAAAATAACTTTATTTATGGATAGCTCTATCTGTTCTAAACTGTTCTTCCTAGAGGCCCAGTAAGGATCATCTCTTATTGATCCAGTGTTACTATAGTACAGAGGAAGCCTAAACTAAACTAACTGTATTTATACTGGATAACTCCACATAAGAAAGTTATATACTCAAAACACTCTCACGCTATTAATAGTTATAATTTGCTGGCATGATTGTGTCTTTGTTGTGGTTCTGCAACACTCACGATACAATTGATAATTACCAAAGCAAACAAACCTTTTTCTCACAATTATTGCCGCTACAAACTTCTCCTCCGAAATGTTTGCCAAACATTGACGGCCCACCATCACACAAACAACACGGCAACAAATATAGACGTAGAAACAAACTGAATACAACTACATGCAAAACGTAGCCCATGGTTTGAATGAAAAAATGATTGAGCTACACACTATCACAGTAAAGAGTATTATTTTAAGTCTAGCTAATTATTATTAAAGATTTGCCCCTTGGCAAAACTAATTCCAGCGTAGAAGCATACCATTTGATTGGATAAAAAACAAAGGAAACCATAATGCGAAACAAACTATGCCAACGTTGCATACCTTACCAAAATCCAAAAAATTTAAATTTCAAAATAATTTTCTGCCGCCATAAATAATTGCAGCATTTACATTCGTGTGCCACACGCGCGAACCCCACGCGATATTCTGGTACCATAATCTGTTGACACAAATATTCATTGTATGTTATTGTCTCTGATGGCATCCTTACCTACAGTATTCGTACGGCAGTTGGACGGCCACCAAGGTGCTGTAAAGTCTGTAAGATTTAACGTGAATGGTAATTATTGCCTTACTTGTGGGAGTGATAAGTTGCTTAAGTTGTGGAATCCATATACTGGGATAGAGTTGAAAACTTACAGTGGTCATGGCTATGAAGTTCTTGACGCATCGGCTTCAGATGACAGCGCTCGGATAGCTTCGTGCAGCACAGATAGGACTGTGGTTCTGTGGGATGTTTCTACCGGTCAGATTGTGCGTAAATTTCGAGGACACATTAGTGTGAGTGTAGTTAGGGTCTTGAATGTACTGGTACAATCATGGTAATCATGAAATCATGGTATACTCATGATTGATCAGCTATAAAACAACTACTGTCAATTAATTGTCATCTTTGTAATTGACAGTTTTGCAATAATTTTTCCTTCAAATTTTTCATATAGACTGTGAACTGTGTTCAGTTTAATCGTCCTGACTGTTCGTTGGTCATGTCAGGATCATATGATTCTAGTGTTCGTATTTGGGACACAAAGTCTCGAAATATGGAGCCAGTTCAAATCTTGGACGAGGCAAAAGACAGTGTGACATCATTATGTATATCTGATCATGAAATATTGACAGGGTATGTGTGGTGATATAGATGGGCACATAGGGATGGTTGGGGGATTAAACAGTAAGACTACATATAAAAGATGATCCTTACTGGACCTCTAAGAAGAACAGTTTAGAGCTGATAGAGCTATCCAGTATAAATAAAATTAGTTTAGCTAATTTAGGTTTCCTCCTGTAGTAACACTGGATCCATAAGAGATAATTCTTACTGGATCTCTAGGAAGAACAGTTTAGAATTGGTAGAGCTATCTATTAATAAGTAGTTTAGTTTAGGTTTCCTCCTGTAGTAAAACTGGATCAATAAGAGATGACCCTTACTGGACCTCTAGGAAGTACAGTTTAGAACTCAACTGATAGAGCTATCCAGTATAAATAAAGTTAGTTCAGTTTAGGTTTCCTCTGTACTATAGTAACACTGGATCAATAAGAGATGACCCTTACTGGACCTCTAGGAAGTACAGTTTAGAACTCAACTGATAGAGCTATCCAGTATAAATAAAGTTAGTTCAGTTTAGGTTTCCTCCTGTAGTAACACTGGATCAATAAGAGATGATCCATGCTGGGTCTCTAAGAAGAACAGTTTGGAACTGATAGAGTTATCCAGTATAAATTTTAGTTTAGGTTTCCTCCTCTAGTAACACTATAATCTTTGATATGAATAAAAAAGTTATGTAGATGTTTATTGTAGATTTCCTCCTGTAGTAAAACTGATAGGCTGATCCAATGTGTTGGTTTAGGTTATTAAGTTGTTCCTGACATGTTATAGGTCAGTAGACTGTCACATACGTCGCTATGACATCAGAGTGGGCAAAATGACAGCTGACTATACTGGTCACCCAGTCACATCAGTAACATTATCAAAAGATGGTCAATGCATCTTGGCTTCGTCACTAGACAACACTGTTCGACTGTTGGATAAAGAAACTGGCGAACTTCTAAACGAGTACGCAGCTTACCTAGTATTTTTGTATCTTGTAAAATTCGTTGTCTCGAGCGGGATTCGAATTCGCATTGGTAGCGAGTCTTATCCAATTAAAGTGCGCGAAATATTTTTGTGACGACTTAACGCTTGTCTTTGAGGACGCGCAGTGTTTCGATTCTATTTCAGAATCATCCTCAGAGATATGAAAAACTAGATTCATATTAATATGTCACTGCAGAGAACAACGAAAAATTCGTTCTGCAGTGTCAGATTAATATGAATCTAGTTTTTCATATCTCTGAGGATGATTCTGAAATAGAATCTTTTCGATTAAATTGTCCAGATAAACCGAACGATAATTTTAAAGAGAGTAAATTTCGACTATTTTTTTCAGCTTTAAAGGTCACAAAAACGAGAAATACAAAGTCGACTCTTGTCTATCACATACGGACAGCGAGGTCGTAAGTGGCAGCGAAGATGGCAGAATATATTTCTGGGACTTGATTGAGGGCAAACTCGTTTACACAATCGAAAAAGCACATAAGACGACCGTGTATTCCCTGTCCTATCATCCTGAACGCGCCGTTATGCTTTCAGCATCATCGGATGGCTCCGTTAAATTGTGGCAAGATAACATTGAGATGGCATGAGAAAGCATCTTTACGAGAAAGGTACGTTGCATGTATTTAGTGGTTATTCTCCTGGGACACCGCGGTTAAATTTTGACCAAAAATGTTTATAGCGGCTATCATATCTGAGCTTTGAAAACACATCAGTCGCAACAAGGTTGAACTGGCTGGCGAAAAGAAATACATTCAGGTTAATTGCGCTTGTATATTGTGAAAGAACTATTTAGTTGCTATAGGAGATTACTCGTGAAGTCATCCGGTAATTAGCAGCTTAAACCGATGTTTATGAAGGAGAGACATTGTCCTTCGAGGCTTGAGCTAGCATCTTCCCATGGGCATGGACGTTTTGCCAATTTTTAAAGAGTCGTTTACAACACAAGCGTCGAACTAATTTTTAACTGCATAGCGACCGATCAGAAATGGCTCTGGAATTCGTGGAGCGCGAACTATGGGTATAAACTGTATTCTTGAATAAAGTTTCGTGATGTTGAAAAAAAATCAAACAATGAAACAAAGTGCCTACAAAATGATATTGCTTCGCAGTCTAGAAATAGCCACAGGCCGCTGTGATATTGTAAATAATTTCCTGCGAGGTCAATGACCTTGTTCACTACAAAGTACTGTGTATTGCTGTGAAGAGATTCCCAAGCATTCGTATATTTGTTCAAGTGTAATGTGTTTTCGGTACTTTTGATAAGGCGATGTTGATTACCAACCCTCTCTCTCACGTTTGCCGCCAATTCTCGCTGGCGGAGTAATTTTGTTGAGAGTCAGCTAATAAGGGTAATATATGATCCAGTCAGCACCGGATTATCAACATCTCTTCCTGTTTGAACAGGACATGAGAAAACTCTCACGCATATCTTCTTCCCGTTTCGCCAGGACATAAGAGTTGAGAAAAGTCTGATACAAACTCTCGCTTGTCAACTCTCATCAACTCCCATGCAACTCTTGTTCCTGTTTGGCCAGGACATGAGAGTTGAGAAAACTCTGATACAAACTCTCGCTTGCCAACTCTTATCAAATGTCATGCTACTCTTCTTTCCGTTAGAACAGGACATGAGATTTGAGAAGAGTCTCATCCAAACTGTCTCAGTTTGTCAACTCTCATCAACTCTCATGCAACTCTTGTTCCTGTTTGACCAGGACATGAGAGTTAAAAAAACTTGGATACAAACTCTCGCTTGTCAACTCTCATGCAACTCTTGTTCCTGTTTGACCAGGACGTAAGAGTTGAGAAAACTCTCGCTTGTCAACCCTTGCAACTCATGCATCTCTTGTTCTTGTTTAATCAGACTTTATAGACCTCACTACTAATTCCAAAACTCAAAATATAATAAGTAGCAGCTCTTAATATCGATTCACCTATGTGTGAATATCTAATATACAGTATGTTATCTCTTATCTGTGTGTTCAATCATCTTTATTTCACACGTGTGAAAAAAGAAATTGACAATTTAAATTGTATAAGATAATTATACATACAAAAGACTGACAGGCACATAATTTAAAGTTAATAAAATTAAAAAAACGTGTACAGTGATCAAAGTAGCATAACGCTTTCGAGTTGATCACTGTTTAAACCATATACAGTGATATAGTCACACTGCAAACTGGTTTCCTTATATAAGTCAACTCAAGCGCTTCCTTTACGGCGCTCGTTTATGCGTTTCCCTTCTTTCCTTATCTGCAAGCAATTATTCTTAAAAGGAAGAAAAGGCTCTTCAATGCCTCAAGTACTTCCGTTTACTTTTTAAACAAAATTGCTGCCTCTTTACTGCGTGGGTTTGTGAAATGACTTGCGTTCAAAAACAATATAACTATATATTTACATTTCGTTATTAAATTACACCGATCAGTTGAGCTGAAGATCACTTCATACACATCGCAAGCCGAAATGTATACAAATCCCACAAACGCATCAGAAGTAGTCGTATATTCCAGTTACAGTTCGTGGAAGACACATTGGATAGTGTTCAGTTCCTTGTTTTTTATCACTGGCTGTTTCTCGAGTATGCTTTTATTCAAGGCGATTCGTCGCAAGCCCGAGTTAACGAGGAGTTATCGGTTATCCGTTTTCGCGATGGTGATAATATTATGCTTTTCTCGTGCGGTCTATCTTTTGCTAAATCCGTACGAAGTGGGGGAAGCATTGGCGAGCAATACTCCCGTTTTGGTACTACGTTTGTTGTATGCTCTTGGCCAGCCTTCGTTAATGGCGGGATTTGGTTTAGTTCATGCTTCGTTTCTGAAAGTTGCAAAGGCAAAACACTACCAAGACGAGTCATTGTTGAAAACGAGGACGATTTTTCTCATCATTGGGTTGTACTTTACGTTTGGCATCATCACCGAGATTATAACAGTATTTTTACCTGGTATGATGCGGATGTTAGTCGTGTCGGCGAGTGTGGCTGTCGTTGGTTGTATCATCATCACAATTACTGTTACCTACAGTGGCGTGCGGATTTTAAGAACGGCCACGAAGAATAAACGGGCGTTAAATTTATCACAGAGTTCGCTAACAGGTAAGTTTCGTTATGTCGGATATAGAGTGATGCGTTCAGGAATGGAATGGAAAGTTCTGAGAACATCAGATCTACGAACATCGGCCGATTTATGTTAACTTTGTGTTTATTAAAGTATACTTTAGGAGAGAAAATTTAAGCTAGTTTATTGCAGTTGCAAAGGAGGATGAGTTGTGTTTGAAATATTTGACTCTTACACTGACGTCATGTGGGTGGGACTGGATGCTTTAACCACTCAATCTCCTAGCCAGAGCAATGTACGACATTGATGTTGTACAGAACTCACGGCTGAGTTAAGCATGCTTAGATCATGCAGAGGTAGTACATGTTCTTGAACGTGAGCAATCTTAAAGTGACCTGATGTTGTTCAGAACTCACTGCTGAGTTAAGCATAGTTAGATCACGAAGAAGAAGTACATGTTCTTGAATGTGAGCTATCTTAAAGTGATCTGATGTCGTTCAGAGCTCACTGCTGATTTAAGCATGGTTAGATCATGCAGAGGTAGTACATGTTCTTGAATGTCAGCTATCTTAAAGTGATCTGAAGTTTTACAGAACTCACTGCTGAGTTAAGCATGGTTAGATCATGCAGAGGTAGTACATGTTCTTGAATGAGAGCTATCTTGAAGTGATCTAATCTTTTAATAAAGAAACATTGGCCTAGAAACGTAATAAGGTGAAACAGAATGTCAATGAAGTGTTACTTAAGCGATACTTAAATTATAGTAAAAGTTAATTAAATATTACTCTCAAGTCTTTTATTAGCACTCCAGGTTGCCACAATGAGACATGGTAATGGCTGCTAATTAAAAAGACGCTCTTTCAAATTTCTCGAGTTCCGTTATTGCTTGTGTGTATAAACTCCCATTGTCCAACCCTTTGACTTTTGCCGATAGTAATTTTAACCAGGATAATTACATTGGAATGAGTCTGGAGAATTCTTAACGTTTCAGCACAATATTGACTTTAAAATAAGCCGGTGGTATATAGCTTTGGATCTTATAATTATTAATCGTTACGAATAGCTCTTTATGATCTATAGCTTTTGTGTGACTTGAACTAACTTTGTTCATTCTGAATAGCTCTATCAATTCTAAACTATTTTTCCTAGAGGTCCAGTAAGGATCATCTCTTATTGATCCAGTGTTACTACAGGAGGGAACCTAGACTAAACTAACTTTATTTATACTGGATAGCTTTATCAGTTCTAAACCGTTCTTCCTAGAGATCCAGTAAGGATCATCTCTTATGGATCCATTAAGGAAATCTAAACTTTGTTTAGAATAAGATAGCTCCATCTAATCGCACCATAACCTACACCTAAGAACAACAAAATCAAACGAACTATTTACATCCATTTCAGCTTCAAGAGATCAATTGCAGAAAGCAAAATCAATCGCAAAAGTCGCAAGAATTACTTTGGCTGCATCGACATTCTGTATCGGTCTGACCATAGCTAACAGCATTGCTTTTGTGAAAATGTTCAGCTCGATGAGCAGCGCTGCTCACTGGAATAGCGAATGGCAGTTCATTACTTTCGTGACCTGCGTACGGCTGTTGGAAATCGGAATGGCAATGACGCTAATCTATGCCTTGTCCCATACGAGCATGAAAGTAAGAAAGGTCTTAGGAAGCTTATCGCGAAGACTGCGGACAACGGATACGTGGACGGTGCGGAATACCAAAGAGAAATACGAGGATGGAGGAAATATGAAGAGCACGACGGCCTTCAAATTCGCGGATACACGGATGCAGGCGGGCAACGGATATGCGGATACGTGGAAATCGACGTCCTCGTTCTCCAGCGCAAATAGTACGAGTCAGTTTATAGATTGAACAATTGAGAGTACTCGTGGATGAAACATATAATATTTGTGAATGATTTATAAGTTTAGGACCGAATTACATTGTAAATATTTGGTTGCATAAATTTTATATTAAAAGTTCTGATTTATTTTGTATTGTAATGAGTTTTGTTGGTTCTAAATTTTTCGGCTTAGTAAACCAACTTAGGTTACATCAAATTACAACAGGTCTGTTGAAGCCAAAATTGTTGTAACATTGAACACATCCTGATATCCGCTTGTTGATAATAAGTCCGTCCCTCATTTGTAAACTGTGCTTCCTATAAGGATCATCCCTCGTTGAGAAACCTAATTAAAGTTATTTAATATTGGACATGGAATTATTACCACAAGTCTATTGTAAGGGGTTAATTTTAACGGACTTGGTGTCACGTGATACTGCATTTTCAAAAGAACATTCTGAGAATTTTTCATAATTTCCGCATTGCGCAAAATCACTTCCGGATGTAAACTGCTTGTCCAGGTTTGTACTATATAGCTCAGTGGTCGTCTTACGAAGTTCACTCTTCGAAAATTGTCGAATACCTTCGAGATAACATCGGAAACCTCTCGTAAACCGGTATATAAGTCCATACTAAACAACCGAAGGAGGAACGTGAGCGAAGATTTGAGAGTTCTGTGTGATTTTTCTCACAATTTTACCTTTAATTGCCATGATTTACGTTTGAAGGTAAGCTTCAAGACCATCTTTTGTTTTGAGCTTGTTTTTTTATCCATTTGTGGCGATAAAAAATGTCGAACGCTTTTATTAATATTGTTGTCAGGTGCAATTTTGGCTTTGCCAAACCATAAACATTCAACTTCGATGTTTATTTAAAATATCACGCATGATTTGATGAAATATATTCTCTCAATGTTATGAATGTTATCCCTCAATATCGCTTTTAGATTTATATATACTGTAGTATTCTTCACAAAGTTTTCTCGAAAATTAATTTAAGATATTTATTAATGGCTTTCTTTTTGCAAGGTCATTTTATAATTAATCCCGTTTTAAGATATTGGCCGTTCGAGGATAACTCGCTGAGTTTTATGAAATCCATGCTTCACTTTTTATTTTCAGACAATATTTGTCTGCCCTGCATATTAACAATTAATATTTAATTTGCAAATTTATTCCATGGAAGTTGTTTAACAAGAATACTCTGTATAAAAATTATTTTATCCTATGATATATTCCTTCTGTGACAAAATAATATCGCATGTAAGCATGTCTTTATTCAGCATTCTGGCTGACGTGTTTCATGAACTTCTTTAATTTTTTATTAACTTTTGAAGTATATTCTTATTCAGCTGCCTTGGAGAGGTTTAATTTTGAATTTATTGGGGGGGGGGGGATGAAATGGGAGTCTGTATTTGTACCCTCGCAAACGCTACGGCTTCTACCTGCTCCCAAAGTATTAACTTGGCCAGGTTTGAGACGGACTGTTTCTAACTTTTGTACGTTGGTACATGCATGGCACCCAATTAAACAGGTGGCTATTTCTAAACAATATAAAGTTATATAAAGCTATATGTAGAATTTCAAGTTAGTTATGGCCCATTGTAGGACATGTGGAAGAGTTCTGCTTCGACCATTGAAGTCTTGTTGTGAATTGTGTTTAGGTTGTCAAATATATTATATTTTGTGTGCCTTAACTACATTGCTATCACCGGTGATGTTCAAAGTTCAAGCATCACCCATTACATTGACACAATGTTTATTTTACAAAAATACATACATTTTATACACTACTATACCTACAAAGTTCTATGCTCTTATCTGGTCAAATGAAGAAAAATTATGTTCTAATGTATGTCATAAAAATTTTAAAATTTAATGACACTATTATATTACAGCTTAACATATTGATCTGTTAACTGTAATACCTCAAGAACAGAATTGGTATAATTCCGTCCCAATGGCGTCTAGTGAGCCAGATGCAATCTATGGCACCTTAGCCAACTTTGAGATCGAGAAAAAGATTGGACGGGGTCAGTTCAGTGTCGTCTATCGAGCAAAATGTTTAGCCAATGATCAGATTGTTGCCCTTAAAAAAGTACAGGTTTGTGACTTCAATATTTTATAATGTCATTTAAAAAATTATGTATCTTTCTCTGGTTAACCTGTGCAACGATTGTACATTATAAATTAGTGGGTTGTCTCATTAAAAAAATTGTACAATGTAAATCTTTCCCAATTGACAGTTGCTGTTGACAAATTTATCTGAATTATGTTATGGTAGATATTTGATATGATGGATGCTAAAGCTAGACAAGATTGTATTAAAGAAATTGAGTTATTAAAGGTGAATGAGTTATCAGTAAAAAATATATTTCTTAACCATTGATATCTTGCTAGCAGTTGATTAAATTGTTAATCTATTCTTTTTTCAGCAATTAAACCACCCCAATGTTATCAAGTATTTGTCATCTTTTATTGAAAATAACGAGGTACTATATATTGTGTGTGTTTCTTTCAAACAGATGTGAAATTAATGCATTTCTTGTAATTTTTACACCTAGCTAAATATTGTGCTTGAGTTGGCCGATGCAGGGGATTTGTCCCGAATGATCAAGGTATTCTAGTTACGTCTAATACTGCTACGGTAGAGAGCTTAGCCAACAGTATTGCAATATCTCTAATTAATGAGAGTTGCAGTAGAAGTGTAACCAGCTCGATAATTTGGGGGTTCTCATATATTTGAGTTTTACATGATTAATTTCTCTTGAAATCAATTGTACTTTATGATCTGTTGTGGACATTGATATACAAATATGGGTGCCCGGTGATGATGATCAAACTGGCTATGTCATCAACTTACACCATATGTAATATGTACAAACCACAAACTAAATTTTTCTTCTTTCTTGTAGCATTTCAAGAAAAACAATAAATTAATACCTGAGAGAACTATTTGGTAAAACCTCTCATTCCATTAATATCTTCTTCAGTATTTCATAAACATTTATGTGAATCTTTTAATTTTGTTATACCTGATCTTACAGGAAATATTTTGTTCAACTGACTGCGGCACTGGACCACATGCATTCCCGAAGAGTTATGCATAGAGGTACATTATAATTATTTATGTGCTGCATGACATTTTAAACTATTGATATTGTTAAAATAGGTTGCAGTATGATTGCTACTCAGACTAAAGAAGGGAATGTACTATTTTGACAGATATTAAGCCTGCCAACGTTTTCATTACTGCATCAGGAGTCGTCAAGTTAGGCGACCTCGGCTTAGGAAGATATTTTAGTTCAAAGACTACAGCAGCCCACTCTCTGGGTGAGTATATAAAGAAATTATGATACCGGTAATATGTATTTTTTAAGGGATATTTTTGTAGTGGCGATATTTTTGTAGTAGCGATTTTAGTTGACACTTGACAAGATAGCTATATTATAAGAAGAGTAACTTTGTTTATTGAGTTCATAAAATCTCAGTTTTATAATGTTTCGTTTTCACATTATGCAGTTGGCACACCTTACTATATGTCTCCAGAAAGAATCCACGAAAACGGCTACAACTTTCGATCAGATATCTGGTCATTGGGGTGTTTATTGTACGAGGTATTTCGAATTTGAGATGAACATAGTATTTTCATGTTTATATAATTCAGACAGTTAATGTTGAGACCTCTGTATCAGGGCATGACTGACAGGGATTTAAATAGGTGTAATTAAATTCATGATAGAGCTTGTCGTTTCTGTACATGTCAACCAGTTCTTCGTACTGTATTCGTCTTTATTTTTTGAAGATGGCTGCTTTGCAGTCACCATTTTACGGAGACAAAATGAATCTCTATTCACTTTGTAAGAAAATTGAAAAGTGTGATTATCCTCCATTACCATCAGATATTTACTCCAAGGAGGTAAGTACAATCTGTTCATTGAGTAGTTGTAGTTTTTTAAGCTTATCTGAAGTGCAGTTCTTTGAACTAAAGATGTTCAATATAATATTCTTGTTTTTGTTATAACGATAAAATAATAATAATACTCTTTGTCAAATCTTTAAGCACAAACAAGTTTGTCCAATCTTTTTGTGTTTAGCTACGAGATCTTGTCCAGGCTTGTATTACTCCAGACCCTGATCATCGTCCAGATGTAACTTATGTTAACGAAGTCGCCAAGAAAGCTTACCAAACATTTCTGACTTGAATGGAATACAATGAATTAATTGTGAAATTACGAATTGATTGTGTTAGAATTATTGAGCACCCAAAATTTGTGTACAATGATGCCAGCAGTGTCGCACTTTGAATAGTGTGCTATTTGAAACGTAGAAAGTGTGTGTTCTGATCCAGCAGGCATTCAGTTAGGCATACAATGTATTTCAGCGGTGAGCAAATTACATTTCATGCTTTCAGGCACAGGATAAGAAGTGTTATTTGTGTTAAGCGAGAGATTTATTGTTGAAAATCCCTGTTTAACAAACTATTTAATACTGTACATAACTTGTGCAAAAGATTTGATGTCTAGGTGTACTTGTCATTTGAAAGCGCATGGTACTGAACAGAAAAGATTCAACTCCTTAGCTTTTTCATGCTTTTGCCTTTTATTTAACTGAAAATGAGATTTATAGGCTAGCTTGTATATTCTTAAAGAATTTAATATATTCATTTTAAGTATGTAGTGTATTTTAAGTAGGTGTAGGAAACTTTTTAGCATTTTATAGTATTGAAATAAATTAAACTTTTATTGCATTTTACATGTAACTTGTGTGAATGTTGCCAACAGTTTGCAACTGTGTAAATATTGCTGGGCTGGTGGTTAGGCAAAAGCGGGAGTCTTGTCAAGAGCTGGCGGTTTGGAGAGAGGTGTGGATTGGTCAATTGACTTTCCTCCTCAAAGTTGTTTTTTTCTTCAGATTCTAATCAAGTAAGAAAAATGTTGCATACAAGTTTGTACATTTGAAAGTGTATAACCACAAATGTAGGACACAAGTTTAATAGTTTTAATGTCAATTTAGTACAATAGAATGTTATTGTAACAGTGTATTACTAGTGTGTTATAAAGTTTAGGTTAGAAACGTCTTCAAGTTTCCATTGCTTCCCCACCAGTGGAAGTGACTGCCGTTTGAACAATGTCCCATGTGATTGGGCTCACTTTTTCCTTGAGAACAGCTTGAATAGAGAGAAAATATATTATTGTGTTGAACAGCATATATTTTATCAGAGATATTTTATGAGAACACCTCTGGACCCCATCTGCCCATGTCTAGGATTCACTTTCCCAGCAGCATAACTTATAACATCAATGTTTTCCCAGCAGCATAACTTATAACAGCAATGCTTTCCCAGCAGCATAACTTATAACAGCAATGCTTTCCCAGCAGCATAACTTATAACAGCAATGCTTTCCCAGCAGCAGAACTTATAACAGCAATGCTTCCCCAGCAGCATAACTTATAACAGCAATGCTTTCCCAGCAGCATAACTTATAACATCAATGCTTTCCCAGCAGCATAACTTATAACATCAATGTTTTCCCAGCAGCATAATTTATAACATCAATGCTTTCCCAGCAACATAACTTGTAACAGCTTTGTACTGTCCAACCTGTAGTGCCTCGGCGATACTTGTACTGGCCTTGCCGTACTCCTTTCTGATTGGCTACATCATATGGCCTGAGGTACTCAACACCTTCGCGTGTTATCACACAGATATCAATATTGCTGCCTGAACCCTGACAACACAGTGAAAAATTTCATATTAGATTAGACTACACTGCACATATGTCAATACTGTAAGTACGTTGAGGAGATGGAAAACAGTAACCATCTTACTGTACTTAATGATGCAAAAGAATGCAAATCATGACTTAATTCAAGTCAGTGCTGTCATAGCAAAGTCATTCTTGTGAATGTGATTGAGTCTGGATCCACCTTTCCTTTTTTAGGCTTGAGAAATATTTTGTTTAATGTATCGGATACCATACCAAATCATTGAATATTCCAGCTGCAATGGCATCACGAACTAATGCCTTTCCTTCATCCAACTGAAATGGGTCACATTTAATAATTTAGTTTTAAAACTTAAATTACTTCACATTTTAAAGTCATTTAATTGCTGTCTGTCATTACCTCCATGTTTGGTTTATATCGCGATTCAAATACTGACATGGCAGCAAGCGAACCAGAACCTAGTTAAAGTAAGGATTTGAATTCAACAAATGTGTTATTGAAGACTCTAGGTTTAAAATTTTGAATCATATTTGTTAATCTGGCACTGCACAGAACAATGAAAAATTTATTGTCTCTGGTTTGTAGAGGTTTCTTCCTCATTGTTCTCTGCAGTTCCAGATTAATATGAATCAGTTTTTCATATCTCTGAGGATGGTTCGTTTTTCATATCTCATAATGTCATGGTAGTTAGTTAATATGCACAGTCTAAGAAAGTCAGAATCTTTGGAACTGGATAGTCATGTCTACTGGACACTAGTCAAGACTGTTTCTTTCCAACAAGATGACAACACAAAGAAAGTTATACATACCCATCGTTACAAATGGCAGTTTATCTGTGCTGCCGTGTGGGTAGATTGTGTACAGATGTGGTCCAGTGTAATCAACACCACCCAAAACAAGAGCTGCACTTATATAACCTTGGTACCTTGACAATAAACATATAACCAATATATAACTGCCACAATTAACCAGCAAGGGCAATTTTAAAGGGACAGTGTTGGCTCCTATTGGGTAAGTCTTCATATCATTACAGCACTCCAATAGCATGCTCTCAAAAGCTGGTTATGTAGCTTAACTCTAGGTTACAAAATTGCCAAGCTTGTTTATAAAGCCTAATTCCCTGATGGTTGGCAAGCTATTGTCAGAAATGATTCAGGGGGGGATTTTCAAAGGATTTAAGTCATCACATACAGTAGACCTAATAGACATTGCTCGACTTAGCAACATGAGAACCAAGCTCATAAGCTTGTATTTCTTCACGAATCTTGCCTGCATCAAAACTAGTTCTGGTTTCTCATATTTTAACCGTAATGATTATTCAGATATATGTTGTTTGCTGACTGTAAAAACAATTAAATCGTCAGGCTGGTTGCACCACCAGTTATTGTTAACCATGCTTTAGTCATCAATTTTATCTTACCGAAACAGTAACTGTTTCAACATACGGCAAGCTGACACCACTGGCGCCTAAAGTAAGATACAAACATTTGCTTCAGAAACTTGGAAACCTTCCTAAACCAATGCTTAAGTAGACTTACTTGTCGGCCCGTGTTTAAGCTGTGTAATTCTAGTTTTGCTGAGATCAAGTTTGTGACATACTCTGTGTCGGCAGCCGTTCCTGCACCACAACAGCTGAAGGAAATAAGAATAACATTCCATAACAATTATTCCAAAGCAACTTTCACATGGTTAGCACGTAGTATAGGTGAATTTACAATAAATTTCCTACATTAACGGTCTGTTTACATGGAGGTAGGGTGACCCTAGCAGAAGAGTTACCCTAAAAAGTGAGTTATCCTACTACAATATGTTTTATATGAAGCGTTTACATGCACTCTAGGGTTACTCTAGCAGTAGGGTTATCTTTTTGTTTACATAAGCCATGTAAACATGTCAGGTAGGTTTACGCTATCAAGTGGGTCAAGTTATTCGCCTTCAGTAAAATTGTCAAACAAGCAAGGATGGTCACAACACTGTAGGGTGAGGCGGTTAATCGATTAACCGAAAAACCCCGATGTTTTTTGAAAACCGATTTACTCGATGTTAGTTCAGGAAAAAAACCGGAAAACCAGGGAAAAACGAATAAAAATTGGTGGTTAAAGATCTTTTGCGACAAAACTTAAAGTTACATATACTATACTTGATACGCGAGTTTGGATCACGCGACCTTGAATCACAAAGAGGACCAAGCAATCGTGGTAACTGAAGGACCAGATACTACCGATGTTAGGCCAATTAGCAAGACAGTATCTTACGATTCAAGCAACCAGTTCACCGTCGGAGAGACTGTTTTTAGTAAGATGGAACAAGTAAGCACACCGGCGCGTGCTCAGCTAAAGCCTGAAAAGGTATATATCAGCTTGTGTTCTTGGCCGAGAACTTCTAAAACGTTTCTAATTTTTAAGGATACAAGTTCAGTTGTGTCATTGTAAATGTACCTAGGTTAATATACGTTCAAAAAAAACATTTGTAACTCAAATGTTCTGCGCGTGTAGTATTTTTCCTGTTGTTCCATTTTTTTCTTTAAAAAATCGATTCACTCGGTTTTATCGGGTTTTTTCGGACGGTTTTCCGTTTTTTGAAAAAACCGCCTCACCCTACAACACTGAAATGAAACAACTAAATGAGCCAGACATAGTGTCATACAGCATACCACAAGAACTTTGTGCGCCAATTTCATCTTCTCAAATAAATGGGTGAGCAACGATGTTAAGGTAGAGTCCCACTATATGACTTTAACAGTAGGGTCACTGTATCTCATGTAAACGCTCGCTTTTTTCAGACCTTTTGCTAGGGTAACCCTTCTCCTAGGGCCACCCTTCCTTCATGTAAACAGGCCCTAATATGAGGTTTAATATTCTGTATGCCAAAATAGCTGCCTTACTACATATTAGGTGCAATATAATGGATTTTTGCACAGTTTTTGTCTGCAACAATGGTGTCCTACAGAAAAGAAAGGATTTAAGATTTAGCTGAATAAACTAGAGTCAAGTTATGAAATGATGAAATTAATAAAACATAAAATCTCATTTTCTTAGAAAATTTCCTTCACACCTCAGTAGCTCTTGTATCTGCACCAAGGATAACCCCATCCTGCAGGAAATATAAAAAACTCCTTAACAATTATGATATTCAAATATTTCGTTCTAGAAACGCTTGTACAATGTCATAACTTTTAGACAACCAACCTTATAAACTATACCGCAGATTGTAGTTCCAGTTTTCAAAGCTTTGGGCGTTTTTAGCCCGGTTTTTTCCAAAAGCGCATTCCTAGGATATTAAACTAAGTAAATAACAGGTATTTATGTTCAAAAATGAACGAATAAAGCCCGTTTTACCTTCTACAATTTTCGAAATTAAACCCACCACAAATTTCGGCCATCTTGAATTTTGAAAACTCATCGTGCTTCCATTTTTATAACAAACTTCAAAAGATTTTTTTTCTTTGAAGGTTCAAACACTGGTTCAAACCCAGCTATGGTTCGAACCCAATTTCGAAACTTAATAGGTGCATATTGCCATCAATTTCTAAGCTTTAGAAATTCAAAACTTGCCATGCAAATTTGGTCGATAAGGCCAAATGATACAAAAGTCGACAAACTCATTTGAACAGTTCGGTTCGGTTAAAGGCATATATAACCACATAAATTTGTCGAGAGTTAACTTAGAAAAATACTTTCAAACAAGGACGAAAACAGCAAGTTGAGCACCATGTGCGACATGTAACCGCGTATAGAAATTTTCTCTGGATTAGCTTAACAATGAAACTTCTTAAAAACAATAATGGGACTGAGTGTTCAGCTAACAAAGTACTCATATTTGTGACTAAAGTAAAAACTGATTCCTCAATTTTTACTTAAATTGAAAGTAACAGTATTGCCTTTATCACCAACAAAAAATCGCTTGGTTTTATCATCGACGATCAATTAAAGTAGGGTTTGCATATTGACGCACAGTGTAAAAAAATCTCAAAAGGTATTGCATTATTAAGAAGAGCTAAGTCCTTTGTTCCTCTACATATTTTAAACTATATGTGCAATGCTCTAATAATTCCTCATATGACATATTGTTCAACAATATGAATGGTGGATCTAATTCCATTCTTAACAAACTCTCGAAGTTACAAAGAAGAGCAGCTCGGGTCAGTCTGGGTCAGCACAGGGCAATCATACGAAGTCTATTCCACTCAAATCCTAGAAAGTCCCAATTGGATGCCAATTGAAGACACGTTGAAGAACAGAGAAACAACCACGACGTTTAGCTTTGACTAACACTACCTGATTATGCACAGAATTTCTTCAAGAAAAGCGAAAATTGTAATTATTCTTTGAAGAGTAATAATATTAAATTATCTTTGCCAAAGCCAAAAACTAATTTTCTAAAAAGACGTTTCTCTTACAGAGCAGCGCAAGGATGGAACGAATTATAGTTTAGTTTAGTTTAATTACTTCATCATCAAAACAAATTACAGAGATGATAGGTGAGCAGACAGAGTATAGCCCCAATTGAATCTGCCTACCATAATTTTACAAACGAATGACATACGGTACAATACATACAAGTTAACTGTTACACTAAGATATGAAATAATAGTAAAAAATACAGAGATATATAAATATTTCTTTAAATATTTAAGTAAGAAATAATATAAAAAATTACAGAGGTATATAATCATTTAGAGGTTCAAGAAAATATTTTCTCAATTTCCTTCTAAATAGTCCATGATAATGAATTACCGAATTTGTCTTTACCTTATTTTTAAACTGCTTTAACCCTTATACACGAATAATATAAGGTATTTCTGGAAGTAATTAAGTATGTATGTGTTTGTATATGTAAATGTGTATTAGATCCAATGTGTGATAGATATTGTATAGCACGACCGTTTGAAAATCAGAATGTACATCTAATACTGAATAGGCTACCGTGGTAAAAGAAATTTTATTAAAAATGTCAAAAAGAGACGTTTTCGAAGGTTCGCGATTACAGTCGCCGTTTTCGGCGGGTACGCGTGGACACAAAGCGTAATAAAAAAACAATGCGGAACAAACCAATCATGCTCGTGTCGGGATGGGCATTATTAGACCTACCCATAATGACGTCATTTAGTAGTTTAGCGAGTAAAACTATTTCAATAAAACAGCATTGTTGAATGGTTTAAGTAACGAAAAGATCATTTGTGAAATAAATATGTTATTAAATTATTTGTCTGGTTAATGTTCCGGCCAGATAAGAACCAAAAAACATTTAACAATACAGCATTTTCCGAGTAGTTTTACTTGCTTAATTAAATGACGTCTATGTTTCCTCCTCAGCCTAGTGTCAAATTTCCTAACAATAACATTTCATGAAATCAATATTTACTGCTCTGCAAATGCTGAGTGACTGACAGTTTTCAATTTTCCGCGTTGCAGATTCATCTAAAGCTACGAAGAACGAGCAAAGAAAGGCGAACTAGCTTTCGGACTGAAGTAGTATAATATCGGTAAATTTTAGGTGAGTGGTATTTCTTTGGTACTCGCTGAGAAATTAAAAACATTCCGTTCGTTTGTTTGAAGCCAGCGGTCATTACATCAAGCGCTATATACACTGCGTCTCATTTTTCCATGCGAGAGCCAGGACTCTCGGCACTAACCATTTTTCTCGACGCTAGCACGAATGATGGAATAAATATTTTCCTCGTAATATCCTATGACATATCAAATTCTTGGAATTTGATAATATAGGTTGATGTCGCAGTAATGTATGCGTGATATAAATTTATCGCGTAGACGTATCACGTAAACGTGATATAAATTTAGAAAATGCGCGCTGATACAAACTTAGTAAATAAGTTACGTGATATAAATTTAGTAAATAGCCAAGTTACGTGTATAGACTGATCGGTTAATCAACTCCTCGTCGTATATTTTATCACCTCATTTACTGTTGCAAGCATCCAGACTAGTTAATTCTTCTACGAGTAAATTATTCTCCAAAATTCGAGAGAGAATTGATTTTGTGTGTTTACATATAGTCATGAGAGTCCCCCGTCAAATTTCTCGACAACGTGGCCATCACTAGTTTCCTGTTGTTCATGTGTATGATAATCTCCCTCGTTTGATGGTGCTTGGCTGTCTGGAGTGGTTGCAAACATACTACTTACAAGTAGCCTTATAATCGGTATACTTTCTAGATTCTTTCAATCAAAACAGAAGTGTGATAGGTCTATACTATTTCCAGTAGCAAAAAAACATTCCCAAGGACAAAATTTAACAGGTGTCGATGTGCTATGTTAGTAGTAAGTGGACTGAAGGTAAAAGGAACTCTGTTTGAAGTGGAATAATTGCCGAATCCACTATCGCCGCATTGAAACGAGTGCGAGTAATCTAGTTGTTTTAGTAGAATGGATCAGAGATAAATAAATGATCTTAAAGACAAAAAAGTGGCCCACAATGAAGCCGCCTAAACGAGTGGGTCTTTGATGTTCTTATATACCACATTACCATGCATGTCTATCGTGTATCTGTAACTGAACAGACAGCGGCAAAATGTTATCTATTTGTTTTACATAATAAAAATGTGATTTTTTTCCAAAATAAGCTTTTTTGTGCGAAGAAAACACTTAATTCCATGCCATTTGACGTGTTCAGCTGCGAAAGTACTCATATTTTTTACTAAATAAACAAGCAACGGGTTATGTGTCCCGTCCGAGAGAGAAAAATTTTCGAAGGTTTGCGGTTACAGTGTACGTTTTCGCCGGATACGCGTGGACACAAGGCGGAACCGAAACAAGATGACTGTGGAACAAACCAATCCAGATATTGTGGATGAGATACGAATTTACACTTATGTTTCCTGCTCAGGCCAGTGTCAAATTTCCTGAGATAATGTTTCATGAAATTAACAATTCCTCGTCTGCCAATGCTACGTGCTGCTTGTTGTATATTTTGGACATTTCAATTTTAAGATTTTCTAGTCCAATATACCTTTTCAGATTCATCTAAAGCTTCGGAGAACGAGCAAAGACAGATAATAATTGGACTGTTTCAGACTACAGTAATATTGGTAAGTCTTAGTCTTAGGTGAGTGTTATTTGCGTTGTACCTTAGCTCAGGAGTTAAAAACATTTCATTTGTCTGATTAAAACCAGCAGGCATTACTCAAAGCCCCGATGCGGCACATTATTCCATACATGATCCAAGACTTTTGCCATAACTCCTTTTCTCGACGCTGCCAAAATGATGGAAAGGAATGACACTGGAGTTTTATAATATTTTCTTCGAAATATCTTATGAAATACCAGATGCTTTGAATTTGATAACTACTGGTCGATTTATGTAATAATGTATAGTTTAACACTTAAGAGCCGATATAAATTTAGTAAATAAATTTGTTTACGAATTACGATGTTTAAATCAACTTCTTTAAATGCCAATACTGCTTGACTGATCCGCTCAGCTTCTCGTCGTATATTTAATCACCTCATTTAGGCCCTGTTTGCATGGAAGTGGGGTGACCCTAGCAAACGGGTCAGAAAAAAGCGAGCGCGTTTATATGAAATAGGGTGACCTGTCAAGTTTGTGTGGCCCTAGCGTGCATGTAAACGCTTCCTATAAAACATATTGTAGTAACCTAAGGGTAACATGGGTAACCCTACTGCTAGGGTCTCCGTACCTCCATGTAAACAGGCCCTTGTTACTGTTGAAAACATCCAGAGCAAGTTAATTCCTAAAAACCAACACCAGCCGACAATTTCAAAAAATATAATACTAAACATAATCCGAAGATTAGCATCTTGAAACCCAAAATATGAGTTAAGCAAGAAAATTAGTAAGTAATATTTCGATTACAATATTACTTACTCCATTTTCTTGCTTAACTCATATTTTGGGTTTCAAGATGCTAATCTTCGGATTATGTTTTGTATTATATTAGTTAATTCCTTCTACAAGTAAAATTATTACTCCGCCTGCCGTAGGCGAGGCGGAGTTTTAAATTCGCCCCGTATCTGGTTTTTTTATTCTATAAACTTCCAGAGAGATATTAATTTTGTGCGTTTACACGACCCATGAAAGTCCCCTGTCAAATTCCGATCCTCGACAAGGTGGCCATCACTAGCTTCCTGTTGCTCATCTGCAAGCCACGCTTCATATATATTGTAGTCTTTCGATTCTCATTGTCTGGTGATACTTGACTGTCTGAAGTGCTTGCAAACACATCACTGTGTCTGATAACCTTTGTACTTTCTAGGTTCTTTCAAGTCGTTAAAATCCTCAAAACACAAGTGTGTTAAGTCTACACAATTCCCAGTACCGAAACATTGGCAAGGACAAAGTGTTTTAGGTGTCAAGAAAGTCGAATACGAAAATGGTAAGTGGGCTGAAGGTAAAAGGAATTTTACTCGAAGTCGGATAATTTCTACAGGGTTAATGTTTCTTATTATACATTAAAACTTTGTTCTTGATCGTGATTGGTCAACAACCCACGGACAATTCGCAATATCCCAAGCAATCGTCATGTGCTACGTCATCAGCGTTTGAACCATTGAGTTCTATTATATCTGGAGAGAGCACGCCAATCTCTGTTCAGTCAAGCAGTTGAAGCCAAAAACATGGCCGATTTCTGACGAATCATCACGCCATTTGACGCCATCTCACGCCATTTGACGCCATATCTATGGCAACGGCTAAAGGTAGTAACCGCTAGCCAGGCTCAATTTTGAGCCCGCGGCGGTTTTCACACCCCCCTGGATGTTATGTTGATCTTTTTCGCATTGAATTTTTTTTGTCAATGAGAATGATTTTGATGAATTTTTTGGGACTTTTACGATTTATTCAAAGGTGTACAAGTTATTCATTATATACTTGGTCTTGGAAAGGAACGGAAAATTAATAAAGTCTTGAAAATGTCGACAATTGCAAGATTTTTGAGGTGATGAGGAACACCAGCCTGAACTATTTGAAGTTTTGTATTTTAAAAACAGGTATTTGAAAATTAGAGTTTCTTTCTTTTAAGTTTATTTTTTCAATTTTCATGTTCAATGTTGTTCTATATAAAATTTGTAAGCTTGACGCCTGAATATACTCTACAGTCTTACATTGAATGTACAGATTTATGTTATGTATAACTTGGATCAGTTGAATGTAGAAAGTTGAAATTGCCTTCTGGTATATTTTATATCTTTGAATTATAAAAACAGGGTCCTGAAGGGCTACTAATCCCGTTGTCCAAGTGCACAAAGCTTTCTATTGTTTTGTGGGAAGTCCCAGTGCATGGAATCTTATTTTCCCAGCAAAAATATATGCAATTCCCAGCTCCCAGTTTACCCTTTTCAGGACCCTCTAAAAATGTCATATTTCTGCCAAATTAGCTCTTTTATTCAGGTACATTGACACACAGTTTGTAAAGCTAACCACCCTGTATGCAATGAGACAGTAAAATACATAGAAGTTTAGATATAGAAGTGCATATCTTTTCTACTCTGGCACAAATTGACACATATGTCTGCAAAAAACACATCTCACCTTGATTTGTGGGTCCTATGCCTTTTTAAGGAAGGGGAGTCAAAGTCATCATTTTCCTAATGCAATTTTCTACTGATTTCAATGAATCCTATGTCCAACTACCATCCCCTGGGTGATGCCAATGTGTATCATCTCACATCCTTTCTTGTCAATGTTATGTTTTTGTTTCTAGTGAACACTGTAAATTTGACACCTGGTTTGTGCAGACTCTTACCTGTTGTTTTTGTATTCTAGGGGAATGTCAAAAATACATGCAAAATGTGTCTTGAAGATAACATTTATGAAGAAAATTGGAGACAGCATTAATGCAGGACTAATTTTGAACTTTTTTAATTTGGCTTTTTACATGTATCATTACTAGCTTAACATTAACAATGTAACTTTAAGAATAGTAGTGACTACTGTACAATATAGAATTTGACATTTTATTAAATTATTCATCATATCATAGATATGACATGATAAAATTTCTGTCTTTGTTGTTTTACATATGTATGCTTTATGCCATGTTGAGGTGAGGTTCTTACAGTAGATAGGTCCTACAAAATAAGAAAACATTAACAAGTATATTAGTATATTGTAGTACATTTTTGCCTTTACAACACAAGGATACACAAAGAAAAGCAAATGCCTTTATTCTATAAGGGTGGAACTATCAAGGACTCTCTTAAATATTGATAAGTCAATGATATTTACAATTATAATTACACAATTTTATTTTTACAGAGTGACCCCATTCAATACTGGCCCCCTGTATTTGGTCTTGAAATGTCTAATTTTCTGTGCACATGCAATCAACTATTGTATCTTTAAAAGGCATCAATGGCTAATACAAAACTTAAAAATGAAAACATGCAGTTTTCTGGACCCTGTCACTTCTAAATTTCTTCTGATTGTTAATATAAAGTGTGAGTTACCTTGGTGCATTTGGAAAACAAAACCTCTTATGCCATGTCCTGGATATTTTCCCTTTTCTGTAGCTGACTTTTTTCTCAGGTATTGGATTTGCACATATACTGGCAGGTACAAACCTAAAGCAAAGCGAGTGTGTACTTTCTTCAAGTCTTCTGGTAGTATCTACTTTCTACACAAGCAGCTTAGCCGGAACGAGTTGCATAGAGATGCTGCTGAGTCCTGGAAAGTTAGGCTAACATATGGAAGTAATGCAACAGCCTTCACTCTTCAGCAAAACAAAGCGAAGCTAGCAATAAAATTATAAAAATACAATGCTCAGAAGAAGAAAAACTATGTCAATAATCTTTAACCGTTTGTATATAAGATCTAATGGTTTGTGTGATCTAAAAACACTTTATTATCAAACAAGACAAACATCGAAGCGTGTTGCCGTGTCTGTATTAATATCGTACGCAAAATACAAAGTATATGTTGTGTGAAACATACCTGAAAGAGGAATTCCCCTGCATTTATAGTAGATTCTTGCTCCGACAAGTAAGGCAAGCACCTTTTTTCACCGTTAAGCAAATGTAGTATAAAAATATATTCAAAGAAATCAAAATATTTTAAGATTATTTCTTTTTTCTCGCTATCTCGTAAACAATTTTTTGTTAAAAACCAGGGGGGCGAAGAGCTTTGTCAGACGTATAGCATCGCATTTTGGGTCAGTGGTAGCTACCTGTAGCCGGGAACCAATCGGGAACCAATTTTGCAAATCGCCGCCATTAAAATGGCTTCAAAGATGGCGGCGCGATGCTTTCTCCAGATGTAATAAAGCTCAGTGGTTTGAACCAAACTCAGTGAACTCTAATACAACTGGAACGATAACTTGGCCGCCATCTTTGAAGCCAAATTGAAGGCCGCCATGTACGTCACGCCGCGAAAATATGACCTATTTTCAAAAGCTCTTTTCGACCCTTTAACTTCGTGTTTTAGAGCCAGTTCGGTGCTAAATATTTTCTAGATAGATTGAAATTTCATGTACCTCAACTTTCTAGGACGTCCAGTAAGGTTTTAAAATATTTTTTGGCTGCTAAAAATGAAAAACAGTTTCGGCGAAAACTTTGTCACGAAATATCTTTTTTAAACAACTGTTACCTCTCGAGTTTTAACAGTTAGATGGAAGAGGCTGCCAAGAACTATCCGTAACCGAAGTTTAAAGCTTTAAAACTAATGCTATCTGACGAAAAATGTTAGTTTTGTACGCATTTTTAAATCAACCATACAAATACACCACTTTGAAAACCTCGATTTACTCACGTTTTAGAAAGGCTACAGCAAAGACCAAAAGCTCAAAATAAACAACGATACCTGGACTTTAGCACAAGATAAGTTTTGGAAGAGTTGACATATTTTAAAGCAATATATTCTTGAGTTGAAGAGCGTAGTTTGCTTCGTAGTTTGCTTCGGCACGTTGAAACTTTCGTCATTTTCCAGAGTAAAAAACTGATAGCCCTCAATTTTTTCCGTAACCAAGTGTAGAACAGTCAGGACTATCCAGAAAACCAGGATAGAATCTTTAAAATTGAAGTCTTGCGATAAAAATTCTCATTTTTCAAGCATATTTTCGCTCAAAAACAAACTTTTCACTCCTCGTAACTTTCCCCAGTCCTTTCGAACAAGCCATTTTCTCCGCGCGGTTCCCGCCTTTTGCTTCAAATTTGGCTTCATCCAATCATAGGACGAAAACATAGGAGTTATCGTTCCAGTTGTATTAGAGTTCACTGACCAAACTTCGATCAAAAAAATTATGAATTGGACGCTGATGACGTATATGACGATATGTGGTGCCCAGGCCCCACGCATTGACATCTTTTGTAAAAGCGCGCGAAAATAGAACAACAACAAAATGGCCAGCTTGCAGCAGATTTTTTCTAAATTTTTCTCGTTTTACGAAGACAATATAGCGATATAGCGATATAGCGATTGCAAAAGCACTAAAGGTTTGTATGAAGACATTTTATAAGAGTATCTTTGCCCAAGAACACCACTGAACGTTTTAAGGTTTGCTAACCGAAATTTTAAGTGCAGATAATTTTGCATTGTTAGCTGTTTAAGTTGTTTCACTATACTACAATATTTTTGAATGTATAATAAAACAATTATTGTATGAGGCCGAGCAACTCGTTCTGAATAATTCTTGATATCAATATCATGCTCAGACGCCTGTGTGATGCTGCTGTAATGCTCTGACGGTCTGACCACTAGGCTACAGGGCCGAAGCTCACCAATTAATAATGCTTTAACTGCAGCACCAACAATGTTGAAGAAAATATTGGGGAAATTAAAGATAGGTTTTAAACATGGAATTTCTCTCCTGAATTCTAGGTGGATACAAGGAAGATTATTGGAAGTTTTATCCTGTTTGAGTTGTTATCAAATATCCATGTTAGAGGCCAAGGTATGGACCACTGTTAGACACCTGTTCATTATGCAGGAATGCAACAAGCTGATCAAACCACAAAGGAACTACTAGCCTAGATCCAGCTACTGAATGGAAATCCAGTATAGCAATTATAAGTCTACCAGAAATTTGAAACTAAAGTTCATGAGGAATTTAGTAGTTTAGATGGGAAATGGATTCTATGTTTTACACCGTTGTAATGTTTATGAGTCCTTTTTGCAAGTACACTTTTTGGGTGTTGCATCCTAGGTAGCCCAAAAGCTGTTGTTTTTGACAAAATTTAAACATCCATTCAGTTTCATATTGTGGTCTGTGGCATTGCGGCACAGAGCATACACATTCTCCCCCTGGTCATTTTTAATAGCTATGATGAGTATTTTCAGTGGGAGAGTGCCTCTTTAGTGCACTGGCTAAGCCAGGGGTAGCGGTGGTTATGTAATTGTGTATAAATATTAAATAAAAAGAAAGTTTAACAAATTTTAAAACAACTACAAAGCGACGTGAAAAACCTACTCAATATTCTGTTCAATAGGTTGTTTTATACAAGTTTCAAGTGTTGTTCAAAATGCATGTTCAGCTGGAAATGTCAATATCTCAGCAGAAGTTGCCTCAAAATCTTAATAATAATAATAATCTTTTATGTGGTGTTTGCACAAAATTATATTTCAAGATGTACAAAATTTATTTAGTTGTGATAACTATCCTAGTTTTTCTGTCAGATCAAATCAGAAGGAACATTTTTTGTGCTACCTGTTAGATATGTTTATTGAATCCATAGAATAAATTCCTTTTGTGTATAATTTATTAGGATGTGTATCTCCACTTGGTATGGAAGATGGCAGGATCAAAGACTCACAAATCACAGCTTCTAGTGTTCTCAAAGACAGGTCACCATATCCTTGGCTGGCTCGTCTAAACAAGAATATTCCATTCTGGGGTGCATGGTGTCCAGACATCACAGGAGGAACGATAACTGAAAAGAATTATGATCAGTATATTCAGATTGATTTGTTTAATCTGACAAAAATCACAGGAATTGCAACACAAGGACGATCATATTCTGGAGGAAGAGAATATGCTAAGGACTATAAAATATCCTACAGAAGAGATGGTGGAATATGGAATTTTTACGGAGTAAAAAATCAAACTGTGAAGGTAAATTTTATTAACATTTTAAACTTGTTCGTGCATGTGCATGCATCTGTAAAACTCAAGCTTAACCTAAGCTCGTACCCAGGCTCTTTACCTAAGCCTGGGCTAATAAACCTCCTTATTCAATAATCTAAATTTAATTGATAAATATATCCAGGTTGGGTGAATACCAACCTAAAATGACCAGGCTTTGTGATTAGTGTTTTGAAACAAAATTCATCATTGTTTGTGATTAATTCTTTCGAAAACCAGTTTCTATAGTTCATTGTCTTTCATTGTTATAACCAACCACTCACAAAGCATGCATGTTACTATAGGTTGGTGGCAACCCTCTCTGGATTAAAATTTATTGTTTTGAGCTTTCAATTCGGTGTTTAAGTCTGCGTGAGCATCTGATTGGCTGACAGTTTTCTAATTGATAATCATTGGTTGCTATCGAATGTGTCTTACTGTTGTCATTCCCAATCGGTGTTGCCAAGGTAGTTGAAGGGGTTATAAAATGTGATGAGATTAGGGATCTGCGTATGCGTTTTAGTTGTAAGTAAATTAGAGGAATATCAATATGACCGTTGAATGTTTGTTTGTCTAAACTGTGACATGCTTTCTTAAATTCACATAATGTTTTGTGTTGGCTTGTCTTAGGCATCTTAATTGTACGAAACCAATTAAATAAACTTATGTCCGTTGTCGTCTGCGTGTTTAGCTGGAAGTGAGTTGTCGTCGTGTCTAGTAATTGCGTTTTGGTGTTCTGTTAGTCTTGTCTGTATCTTTTTTGATGTTTGGCCAATGTATCTTTGGACAATTAGTACAGTTAAACATATAGCTAGCGTTGTCTTTGGGGTCACCACTTTCCAGTTTCCTTGCTGAGGCGTTAATGCAAGATTTAGAACAAAAGGCTCTTAATAATAACAACGACATTAAAACATGGGACATTAAAACTCATTACTCACACAGATCAACTATTAAATTCTAATAGCACCACCCAACACATGCAACATAAAATTAGTTGCATCAAGACACTACCAGTCAACAGAATCGATACACATTTCAACACTGACCAAGCCAAACAAGAAGAACACAAATATTTGCACTCTACTTTTAATAAAAATGTCCCGCACATTTTATTTGGCAAGGTGCTATCACGTAAAAACAAACCAACATGAAACAACCTATGAAAACAAGGACAAGAATCACTCTGCCATACATATACACAGCCTCGGAAATAGCGTCTAGACTACTTCGACCTTCCAACATTGACGTAACGTATAAACCAACAAACAAACTAGGGTATAATTTTACCAAACACAAGAGCAAAACAACGAAAAACACGACGCCATCTATATGTTTAACTGTGCTAATTGTCCAGAAAGAAACATTGGTCAAACATCAAAAACGATACAGACAAGACTAACAGAAGAGCAAAACGCAATTAATAGACTTGACCACAACTCACTTCCAACTAAACGCACAAACGACAACGGACATAAGTTTAATTGGTTTCATACAAGATGCCTAAGACAAGCCAACACAAAACATTTACGTGAGTTTAAGGAAGCATGTCACAGTTTAGACAAACAAACATTCATCCGTCATATTGATATTCCTGTAATTTACTTAAAACTAAAACGCTCACGCAGATCTCTAACCTCATCACCTTTCATAACCCCAATCGAACCTTCTACTACCTTACCAACACCGATTGGGGATGACAGCAGTAAAACACATTACCTGCAACC
The DNA here is from genome assembly GCA_963855995.1 of Muricea muricata. Lineage (NCBI taxonomy): Eukaryota > Metazoa > Cnidaria > Anthozoa > Malacalcyonacea > Plexauridae > Muricea > Muricea muricata. Next base: position 12,409,030 of record OY979727.1, read on the forward strand.
AATGACCATCAAAAAGAAAACTATCAGCAAATCAGACGCTCAGCAAACTTTAAAGCAAGATTTAAAACAAGATCTATCTTTCTGATAAAGACTCGATGCTCCGAGTCGAAAGCCCAAAAAAATAAATTTTAATCCAGAGAACGCTATAAGTTTGTATATTTGTATAAATTTAAAAAAGTAATGTACAGATACAGGGTTTGTAAAAAAAAAAGTAGACAAATCTGAAATCGCTCTCTTTTTCGGGAAACAATGTACAAAGTTTTTTTATTAAAATCGATGGTTTGGGTACTTAAAGTGTAGAATAAGCAGGAAAAAATGAGAAATTTAAGACTTCAATATCCGGGGTGTTGCATCTTACGACAAGTTAAATATGCCTTGCGCACAAAACTTAAGTGTTTAAATGTAATTTTGACTTGGTAAATGGAAAATTGGTCGGGTGGTGTATTGCTGTACAAAATGTCAAAAAATTTGCTGGAGTCTAATCCACTTAAGGTGGCTCCCTACAGTTTGGTACAGTTTACGAATGATTTATATAGATCAGTGAGATTAGACGTCATCCTCGCGACTTTCGCGTGGAATTTTCGTAGTTCGGCAAAATTTTTAAAACAAGAGCAACAGAACTTGTTTTTGAGTGCTGTTATGTACCAAAACTTGATCATTCTTCATTATTTTCTTGACTTTTTGAAAAGTTAAACAGTACGTATGTTTTTAACCAGCTTTTTAAATATATATTTAAATATGTTTCTGAGTATTTATTTTGAAGCAATGTTGTTTATAATATTAATAAAAAATTGTCGCCTAACAAAATTCAAAATGCTATTAAATTTTATGCTGTCTTCAAAAGCATTCTCAAATTGTCGGCGAAACATATATAGTTCCATCCATTCAACCCTGTTTAATATGTAGTACTTTACCTGTTGAATTCAATAGAAGAGATAGAAGTTGTTTTGATGAATTGTTCAAGTCGTAGTTGAATCTTTTGGTGCTTTTTTACGCATATTTACACATATTTTTTCGACAAAAAAGAATATAACGAACCACTGATCAATCCAATGGATTATAGTGTTTTGTTTTTTTCGTATTTTGAACATTATCTTGTGTTTTCGTCTCAAAAAAGTAAAAAATATCTGTTTCATACCATATGTGCCAAACAACTCGAAAATAAAATTACTAAAAAAGCCAACCAAACAACACGCGTTTTCCACGCATTATAATTTACACGCATGCGCAACTAGCGATCATGTCGAATCGATATTTTGTCACAACCAGAGTTTAGGACTGTTTTTCTCGCTTTTCCTTCGGTGAATTTTTTTTTAATTTTGCACATTTTCTCGGTATAACAAGCAGTAAAACATATCAAAATTTCAAAAAATTCTATAAGATGGAATTGTTGTACTAGTTATTCGTGAATATCTCAGAACCTGCCTTTACAATTCGTCTCAAAATTTATCATGTTATTCCTTCATCAACCAAAAGTCATCAGAAGAAAAATTAGAAAAATTCACCGAAGGAAAATTAATAAACTATGTAAAGATCATAAAAAATATGAAATGTTCATAACGCCATATTGCCATGGCGAGGAAATGAACCAACGAAAGTTTTCATCTTTAACAATGTTTAACATCATGGTAATGTGGTGGCTAAGTTTCAACACCACAACTTTCACGAAAAAGAAATAGTAGACCTTCAAACAATACGTGAACTGAAACATTATAACTGTAGGGAGCCACCTTAAAACATCGCGTGAACTTCCATATTTTCAGGTTAATTTATGCACTTACCTAATTTGCATATGATTTCCAAAGGACATTTAATTTAAGCAAACACTTAAGCACTTAAAGGACACTTAAGCAATAAAACACCTAACATATTTTATACCAACTAACTCGAATTACTTTCAAGCATTCAAATTTTCTTGAGCAACCCACTTTTAATGTGTTCGAAAATACGCACCCCCTGGGTTTGAAACATTTAAATTTAAGAATATTTTTGCTTATTCTACATCATAAGTACCAAGGCAATCTATATTAATAAAAAACTTGATACTTCAAGTCACATCGTAAGGTTGAGATCCGTTTCAAAATTGTGTATTTTTTTATACATATCCGTATTCTATAAATTCTGTGTGTAAGTAATTATTATTCAGATTATAGTTGTTTTAATTTCTCATGATGTATATCTCATGGAGGGTTTCAACTATCTATTTTGTTTCAGGTATTCCAGGGAAACACAGATGCATCCAGTGTTGTACGAAATGACCTAGACCCTGTAATTATGGCGAGGTACATCAGGGTTCATCCAGGTTATAATCTACCTGTATGTATGAGACTTGAGCTGTATGGCTGTGTACCAACTGTTGAAAAAGGTTTGATAATTTTGTTTCATTGCAGCTAATTATTATTTTACCATATGATATTAATATATAGTTCTTAAAACAAGCTTTTGGCTGCCAAACTACAGCCTTTGATGAATTATGAATAAATTGGAAGCTTCATAACCTGTCATATTCTGTGACCTCAATAAATATTGTATCACCCATTTTATGTTTAATATATACTTAGTTCATCACTATACATCGTGTACTGTACCTCTATGAAGGAAGTTTGATGTTGGAAGGCATTCACTGAACCACACAAAATTTCAGGGGCTTTTTAGACTCATGTTTGTGTCAGTAAAACCTCTTAAACTGGAAACTTTTTTAGATACTGCACATACATTTCTAAGTTCCAGTATCCTGCATATACATGTAGTGACTGTATGCTAATGTATATTGTGTTAAAAGTAAGTTTATTGTTTTTCCAGATATTCTCTCCTACTCAATGCCAATTGGGCATGCAACTAAAAATGGCAAAATTTCCTTTAATGACATATCTTATGATGGAGTAAATATTAATGGAGTTTACAAAGGTGGTACTGGAATACTTACAGATGGCAAGTTTGGTCCTGATGAGGCAAAACAGAATAAAGGCGAAGGATGGGTGGGATGGTATCAAACTACTTCACCATATATCAACATTACATTTGAGTTTTCTGGTGTGAGAAAGTTCAAAGCTGTTACACTTGCTGTGAATGTTGATAAGAAACGCAGTTTTAATGTATTTAATAAATCAGAGATATTCTTCGCTTTAACCAGTGATGGATTCTCAGACAACTCATTTCTTCAGTTTTGTCCAAAAAGAAATCCAGACAGAGATGCCCCATACTATGAAAATGTAACTTTGCCCCTTTGTGAAAATATAGCAAAGTTTATAAAGTTGAGGTTATATTTTGGTGGAAGATGGTTGTTACTCACTGAAATCAGTTTTGATTCAGGTACTGTAAATATATTCTTAAATTTCTATTAACGTTTAGTTCTGCGAGGTTGAATGTATTAAGTGAACTGTGGTACAGTATCTAAGAATGTATGCAGATCTGGTGATGTGTGCAATTCTGTATATAGTTTCAAAATTAGCATCTGGGTGGTTTCGGATTATTGGAGAATATTTTCAATGATAATAAATTAATGGGCTTTGTTCATTTTAACATTATTTTTGTATCGAAGTTGCGTTCTGTTTTGATTTTATCAGTTCCTGTCAGTGGAAATGAAAAGACTTCTCTTAAAGAATGCATGAAAGATGCTTGTATGATGAAGACTCAGTCTTCCGCAACCAGTTCACCAGTAGTTCCATTTACTACTTTCTCAACGTCGACAACTGAATGCAACAGTAAGTGTTTGAACGTGTGTACTGTTCACAATGTGCTGGTCATGTGGTGATGGTGATCATAATGATGTTTATGTGCTGATGGTGATCATAATGATTTTAATGTGGTTATGGTGATCATAATGATGTTAATGTGGTGATGTTGATGTGGTGGTGGTTATAATTTTTTGGGGGATGGTTCTAATGATGGTAGTTTGATTATCATGTGACTATTTTATCGAGTGACATTTTTCTTCAGATTGTCCAGCTGGTACCAAAGAATTAGCCAATATTTCGTCTGATTCAAACAATCTTCAAATGACAATCACCGTCATTTGTGTCGTCATGCTGATTCTCATTCTACTCTTTATAATACTTCTCCTGTATCGTCGACGATTGCTCTGTTTCGGTAAAATGAAACAGTCGAAAAATATGAAGGTTTGTGTCATTGTGTAGTTTTGAAGTGAAGGTAATAAGCAATATACAGCCGTCAGACCACAAAGGTAACGCAGTAATAAGCATGCATTGAGAGCATAACTGACCTTTTTTTACTTCCCGTAAATACTTATTACCTTAGCATATTTTAACCGTCCTTCCTGAAGGTTCAGACATTGGACCAATAAGAGATGGTCCTTACTGGTCCTTACACCATTATCAGAAGGTTGAGCCAAACAATTATACATTAGGTAGTATAGTAATGAAGTAGCAGAGGTGAAAGACGACACTTTCTAATAAATTATGGAGATGCATCTGATTCATTATCACAATTCTTAATCCAGGATCAAGATGGCGAAATTCTCATGGATGAAAGATCACCAGATGCATCACATCAAGTTTTTCCAATTACTGATGAAACAGCGCCATACGAGGAAGTCTCAAACTCTGATTATGCTATACCAGCTGGTCCTGAAGAAGAGTCTTCCTACGAAGAAGTTCCAAATTCATCATCTCCTGTTTACACCGAGCTCAACACAAACCGAGAAGACGAGAATGAAAACGATAAGACCTACCAGAAACTTTTGAAGCGTGATTCAGATTATGTTATCCCAAACGACGGTGATGGAGAACCTTCATACGAAGACGTTGAAAAGAAGAAATCTCCTCCCAGATACACAGACCTGAACCAGACGAAACGAGTAAAGGACGATGACGAAGGGTATCAAAAATTGCTGAAGCGTGATTCAGACTATGTTATCCCAAACGACGGTGATGGAGAACCTTCATACGAAGAAGTTGGAAAGAAGAAATCTCCTCCTGGATACACAGACCTGAACCAGACGAAACGAGTGAAGGACGATAACGAAGGGTATCAAAAATTGGTGAAGAAGTAACTAAGTTGTCTCTTGAAGGAGGGGTGATGGGATCATATTACTCAGCTATGGAGCGTCGCAGATCAGCAGTTAACGTTTTTATTCATGGAACACTAGCTGACCTACACATTAAGTGGGTCTGATTGTTTATAAAAAACAGTTTAGTATATTCTCTTTTAGTTTTCTTAAATTACCAATTTGCATGTGTAAATGAATGACTGCGACTGCAAAGAAGTTTGTGAAGAAACACAGTTGTCAGTCTAGACTTTAGGAGAAAATTTTGAGGAATGTATGGGGATTAAACCAAACGTGGGTGCGGGGGTGTAAAAAAAGGCAAAAAAAGTGTCACGTATTTTTGAATTGCCCCAAACTTTAGGTATGTATCACGCATGTCTAATTCTCATTTACGCTAAAGTTTTCAAAACATTTCTAATGAGCAAGCGGTATTCGTTTGTTGAAATATACGCTGATCTACGTGATCTACGTAATAATACAGCATTGATTTGGGTGGTAGTAAACCGGAGGTAACAGCCCTGAGCCTTGCTGAGCCAAACACATTCTCACTAGTCTGCTCACCGCTGACTTCGCTTTGAGAATAACTTTAAACTTGTTTTTCTTCGCCAAAGTATGACAAAAGTAACGAAATAAATACTGAACAAAACTCGTACTTTGTTACTAATAAAAAGTTGTCCATTAAAAAATTACTTCTTTACAATTTTTTTAAATACAAATTTTTTCCGTAAGTGGTAACACTGGTCAAGACCCAGTTAAATTGTTTTGGTTTAAGTATGACAGTCAAGTTTAAGCGTACGTCTGTTTCAAATTTCATATTTTTTTATACAAACGTGCGATGGTTATATGTGTCCCGTCCGAGAGAGAGAAGTTTTCGAAGGTTTGCGGTTACAGTGTACGTTTTCGCCAGATACGCGTGGACGCAAGGCGGAACCGAAACAAGATGACTGCGGAACAAACCAATCCAGATATTGTGGATGAGACAGGAATTTCCACTGATGTTTCCTGCTCAGGCCATTGTCAAATTTCCTGAGATAATGTTCCATGAAATTAACAATTCCTCGTTTGCAAATGCTACGTGACTGCTTGTATATATTTTGAGCATTTTGTAGTTCAGTATACCGTTTCAGATTCATCTAAAGCCTCGGAAAACGAGCAAAGACGGATAACACTTGGACTGTTTCAGAGTACAGTAATATTGGTAAGTCTTACTCTTAGGTGAGTGTTATTTGTCTGGTACCCGCGCTGAGAAGTTACAAACATATTTCAATTGTTTGATTAAAACTAGCGGGCATTACTCAAAGCCCAGTGCGGCTCATTATTCTATACATGATCCAAGGCTCTTGCCATAACTTCTTTTCTGGACGCTGACACAAATGATGAAAAGAACTGACAACGTTTTACAATATTTTCTTCGAAATATCTTATGAAATACCAGATGTTTTGAATTTTATAACTACTGGTCGATTTATGTAATAATGCATAGCTTAAAACTTAAGAGCCGATATAAATTTAGTAAATAAGTTTGTTTACGATGTTTAAATCAACTTCTTTAAACGCCAATACTGCTTGACTGATCCGTTCAGCTTCTGGTCGTATATTTAATCACCTCATTTAGGCCCTGTTTGCATGGAAGTAGGGTCACCCTAGCAAACAAGTCAGAAAAAAGCGAGCTTTTACATGAAATGGGGTGACTCCGTCAAGTTTGGGTGGCCCTAGCGCGCATGTAAACGCTTCCTATAAAACATATTGTAGTAATCTAAGGGTAACATGGGTAACCCCACTGCTAGGGTCTCCGTACCTCCATGTAAACAGGCCCTTGTTACTGTTGAAAACATCCAGAGCTAGTTTATTCCTTCTACAAATAAAATTATTCTATAAACTTCCAGAGAGAATTAATTTTGTGGTTTACATGCAGCCATGAAAGTCTCCTGTCAAATTTCTCGACAAGGTGGCCATCACTAGCTTCCTGTTGCTCATCTGCAAGACACGCTTCATAGATATTGTGGTCTTTCGATTCTCATTGTCAGGTGATACTGGAGTGCTTGCAAACACATCACTGTGTCTGATAATCGTTGTACTTTCCAGGTTCTTTCAAGTCGTTAAAATCCTGAAAACGCAAGTGTGTTAGGTCTACACAATTCCCAGTACCAAAAGACATCGGCAAGGACAAAGTGTTTTAGGTGTCAAGAAAGTCCAATACGAAAATGATAAGTGGGCTCAAGGTAAAAGGAATTTTACTCGAAGTCGGATAATTTCTATTATAGTTCTTATACATGAAAACTTTGTTCTTGATTGCGATTGGTCAACAACCCACGGACAATTCGCAATATCCCAAGCAATCATCATGTGCCACGTCATCAGCATCCAATAATTGATATTTTGGACCAAACTTCCATCAAAAAAATTATTAATTGCACGCTGATGACGTAACATGACGATGTGTGGTACCCAGGCTCCACGCATTGACATCTTTTCATAGACATAGTAGGTCTAGATTGCTGACTCCATAGTCGGAGGCGTGACCTGTATGATAAATCCAAGATGGCGCGGCAACCGGGCAAAAAACTATAAGACTCTACAGGGAAATCAATGTTTTTCGCGATTTAAAACGTCTCGTTGCTTGGAATCGCTTCGAATCAACATTTTTTGGAAACAACTAATTATTGCGGAAGTTTTGAGCACTATTTGTGTAATTTCTGCTGAATTCCTCGTGAAAATCTCGCTCGTGAAATGTGTTGTGAATTGGTCACTTGGTCAGTTCGAGACATTTGTTGCGCAAAATATGTATTTTTGACCGGCTTTGGCCTCTTGGGTGTTATTGTGACCTACAACTATCCTAAATTAAACATTTACAAAACGATGGAGCAAGATCTTCGCGTACAAATCGATTGTTCGCTTGATTTGTGCGGTGTGTGATACCTGAACGTTAGTAATATTTACTACATAGATACGACTTCAAGCCAACGTACTGTTTTCGAACTTCAAAGACGGATACGTTATCAAGTAAATATTGTCTGAATTATGTAATATGCATTACCAAAATATAATCGAAAACTGGTGCTACAGCTGCTAGTTTCGTTCGTGTGAATCGTGTGTGAAATGTGGGTAGAATTAACTGAACAGTCCACAGTTTAATGACTGAAATTTTTTTATTTGAATTTAAACTATGTTTACTTTGAAATTAACATAATGGTAAACTTTGGCATTCTTTTGCATACACTGTATATAGAATGCAACATGCACCTACTTGCTGGCTTGTGCAACATTGGAGCAAAGTCTGCAAACATGCGAGTATGGTAAAGCAATATTCTAATGCCCATTTGCTATTTTCCAATGAACAATTAGTCGTGATTATAAAATCATTAATAATTCATGAAGAAATCTGCACAATCATCAGAAAATCTAGGCTAACCTGCCAACTGTGCTCAATATTGATAATGATAAATTGATGATGATAAATTTATTTACTGAGTCTGAGGGTCATCAACTAAACTGAACCCAGACTACCTGATTAGACTCTAGATGTTTTCTACATTTTTGGTGAAAAGGATCTTTTATGCGCAAAATAAAACTTTTCAGTCTGGGTAGTTTGCACACACTCAACACAAATTTAACCTAATTAAGCCTAATTAAGCATGAAAGACATTGTATGAAGTGAACACAAATACTGTTAAAATAATTTTCAAATTGGCAACGTCAAAAAATGTATCATCTTGCTCCATAGATTCATCGACACACTGTGACACTGCATTACAGTATAGTAGTATACATGATTCATTGTAAACGAAAATCACACACCACACAAAAGTCAAGCGAATAATCGATTTGCACGCGAACATTTTGCTCCATCGTTTTGTAAATGTTTGATTTAGGATAGCTGTATGTGACAATAACACCCAAGAGGCCAAAGCCGGTCAAAAATACATATTTTGGACAACAAATGTCTCGAACTGACCAAGTGACCAATTCACAAAACATTTCACGAGCGAGATTTTCACGAGGAATTCAGCAGAAATTACACAAATAGCGCTCAAAACTTCCGCAATAATTAGTTGTTTCCAAAAAATATTGATTCGAAGCGATTCCAAGCAACGAGACGTTTTAAATCGCGAAAAACATGGATTTCCCTGTAGAGTCTTATAGTTTTTTGCCCGGTTCCCGCGCCATCTTGGATTTATCATACAGGTCACGCCCACGCAATAGTATCATTATCTATGCATCTTTTGTAAAAGCGCGCGAAAATAAAACAACAACAAAATGGCCAGCTTGCAGCAGATTTTTTCTAAATTTTTCTCGTTTTACGAAGACAATATAGCGATATTGATATCAGAAAAAGTTTGCAAAAGCACTAAAGGTTTGTATGAAGACATTTTCCAAGAGTGTCTTCGCCTCAAGAACACCACTAAGGACTAAACGTTTTAAGGTTTGCTAACGGAAATTTTAAGCCTCTTAAATGCAGATAATTTTGCATTGTTAGTTGTTGAGTTTTTCACTATTGACACTATGCTACAATATTTTTGAATGTATAATAAAACAGTTATTGCATGAGGCCGAGCAACTCGGTCTTAATAATTCTTGATATCAATACCATGTTAACCTCATCCAATAATTGTATATTAGAAGCTCACCAATTAATGCTTTAACTGCAGCACCAACAACGTTGAGGAAAATATTGGGGAAATTTAAGATAGATTTTGAAAATGGAATTTCTCTCCCGAATTTTAGATGAATACAAGGAAGATTATTGGAAGTTTTATCCTGTTTGGGTTGTTATCTAATATCCATGTTAGAGGCCAAGGTATGGACCACTGTTAGACAACTGTTCATTATGCAGGAATTCAACAAGCTGATCAAACCGCAAAGGAACTAGCCTAGATCCAGCTACTGAATGGAAATCCAGTATAGCAATTATAAGTCTAGCAGAAATTTGAAACTAAAGTTCATGAGGAGTTTAGAAGGGAAATGGATTCTGTGTTTTACGCCGTTGTAATGTTTATGAGCCCTTTACGCAAGTGAACTTTTTGGGTCTTGCATCCTAGATAGCCCAAAAGTTGGTGTTTTTGATAAATTTAAACATCCATTCAGTTTCATATTGTGGTCTGTGGCGTAGCGGCACAAAACATACAGAGGTTCAACTTCTCATAGCTTAGCCAGTGAGCTGTTAAGGAATGGCACTCTCCCCCCTGACCATTTTTAATAGAAATGATTAGTATTTTCAGGGGGGAGAATGCCTCTTTTTAGCACACTGGCTAAGCCAGGGGTAGACATAATTAATGAGAAGTTGAACCTCTGTGTGTTCTGTGGTAGCGGTGGTTATGTAATTGTGTATCAATATTAAATAAAAAGAAAGTTTAACAAATTTAAAACAACTACAAAGCAATGTGAAAAATGTACTCAATACTCAGTTCAATAGGTCATTTTATACAAGTTTCAAGTGTCCTTAAAAATGCATGTTCACCTTGAAATGTCAATATCTCAGCAGAAGTTGCCTCAAAATCTTAATAATAATAATAATCTTTTATGTGGTGTTTGCACAAAATTATATTTTAAGATGTACAAAATTTATTTAGTTGTGATAACTATCCTAGTTTTCTATCAGATCAAATCAGAGGAAACATTTTTTGCGCTACCTGTTAGATAAGTTTATTGAATCCATAGAATAAATTCCTTTTGTGTATAATTTATTAGGATGTAAATCTCCACTTGGTATGCAAGATGGCAGGATCAAAGACTCACAAATCACAGCTTCTAGTGTTCTCAATAGAAAGACACCACCACATCCTTGGCAGGCTCGTCTAAACAGGAATATTCCAGGCTGGGGTGCATGGTGTCCAGACGTCACAGGAGGAAAGGAAATTGAAAAGAATTATGATCAGTATATTGAGATTGATTTGTTGAATTTGACAAAAATTACAGGAATTGCAACACAAGGACGATCACTTTCTAAAGGACAACAATATGCTAAGGACTATAAAGTATCCTACAGTAGAGATGGTGAAACATGGTATTTTTACCAAGGAAAGGATCAAACTGTGAAGGTAAATTTTATTAACATTTTAAACTTGTTTGTGCATGCGCATGCATCTGTAAAACCCAAGCTTAACCTAAGCTCGTACCCAGGCTCTTTACCTACTCACGGGCTTATAAACCTTCTTATACAATAATCTAAATTTAATTGATGAATATACCCAGGTTGGGTAAATACCAACCTAAAATGACCAGGCTTTGTGATTGGTGTTTTGAAACAAAATTCATCATTGTTTGTGATTAATTCTTTAGAAAACCAATTTCTATAGTTCATTGTCTTTTTTTGTTATAACCAACCACTTTGAAAGCATGTTAGTATAGGTTGGTGGCTGCCCTCTCTGGATTAAAATTTATTGTTTTGAGCTTTCGACTCGGTGTTTAAGTCTGCGTGAGCATCTGGTTGGCTGACAGTTTTCTAATTGATAGTCATTGGTTGCTATGGAATGTGTCTTACTGTTGCCATTCCCAATCGGTGTTGCCAAGGTGGTAGAAGGTTCGCTTGGGGTTATGAAAGGTGATGAGATTAGGCATCTGCGTGAGTTGTAAGTAAAATTAGATTCATATTAATCTGACACTGCAGAGAACAACGAAAAATTCGTTGTCTCGAGCGGGATTCGAACTCGCATCTGCGGGTTTCTAGACTGCCGCTCCACCAATTGAGCTATTGAGCCAACTGGGATTGGTAGCGAGTCTTATCCAATTTAAGTGCACGAAATACGTTCTGAAATAGTTGTAAGTAAATTAGAGGAATATCAATATGACGGTTGAATGTTTGTCTGTCTAAACTGTGCCATGCCTCCTTAAACTCACGTGAATCTTTTTTGTTGGCTTGTCGTAGGCATCTTGTATGAAACCAATTAAACTTATGTCCGTTGTCGTTTGTGCGTTTAGTTGGAAGTGAGTTGTGGTCAAGTCTATTAATTGTGTTTTGGTGTTCTGTTAGTCTTCTTTGTATCCTTTTTATACACGTTTGGCCAATGTATCTTTCTGGACAATTAGTACAGCTACTACAGCTAGACATATAGATGGCGTTGTCTTCACCTCATTCTATGCAGTTTCCTTGCTGAAGCGTTTATAATGTAAGATTTAGAACGAAAGGCTGTTACTAACAACAAGGACATTAAAACATAAAACAGATATGTAGATGACGTACTTGCAACTGTTAAAAAAGACATTGTAGCCAGTGGATGAAACCACACTCAAACCGTAGAGATTTTCGTAACATATTTACTAGAAATACATTACGTGCAGAAGCCCCTCGCCGTTTCAATTCTTCCTTCTTTGCGAGAGTAAAAGTTAATTCTTCGTCACATTCCTAGTCTAGCTCTACGCTTAGCTAATAAATGACAATGACTTACCCCTGCCTTCATAATTCATTGATACCTGTGCTTCTCCACTTGTTTGATCTTGTATTCCCAGGCATTCTTCTTGATTCTCTTCCGCAACTACATCCATCGTAACACTTTCCATTTTCCCAGATGGTTTGAGATTTACAGTAAAAGTTAAATTGTTTAAAAATTGGTTTCCAGATCAATAGAAAAAAATTTGCAAAATGCAAAACAATTACGGTTAAGTTTCGTGTCAATGGTTGTGACTAAAGCCTGTTTTCCACTTGACGAATTTGTTCGCGCGAACAGAAAAAAAGTGAGAAGAACGGTTCGTACTTGTTCGCGGCGAATTTTTTCGCCAGTTAATTTTAACCAATCACGTTGTCGAATTCTTGTTTTCGCTTCGCGTCGCGCGAATGAAGTCGCCAAATGGAAAATGGGTTTAATACAAAAACAAAATATATCAATTGTGCCAATCACAACATTCCTAGTCACCAGTCAACCTCGGAATTTAATGACGTCAGCTAAAAACGTGGAACGTCCAAATCAAACCGACACATAATGGTGGATGACTTTCGCATCTCAGAATTAGTAACCCTTGCCCGGGCTTACCCTTCGCGCCGCTGGCTCAGGGATTAGAACTTTTCTTTAGCAAAACGATTCTTATTCAGAAAAATATACGTTCGAACGACGTTCGAACCTAACGTATTATATGGTTATGGGTGTTTTACCGCAAACTAAAACACTCGTATTTTCCATATTTTCACTAGTGAAGATATGAAAAAATATGTAACGCGTGAAAAACGCGTGTGTTTTCCCGAGGGATTTATATGTTCTCTGTTAGCTTGTTCCGACTTCTGACCATATAATAAAAAGAACATTACACAGTGGCACGTATTGTCCACATTATAGTTGTTTTTATTTCTCATGTATATCTTACTGAGAGTTTATTGAGTTGCAACTATTTATTTTGTTTTAGATATTCCAGGGAAACCGTGATGTATCTACTGTTGTATCACATAACCTAGACCCTGTAATTATGGCGAGGTACATCAGGGTTCATCCAGGTTATGATATTAACCAAGTATGTATGAGACTTGAGCTGTACGGCTGTATACCAACTGTTGAAAAAGGTTTGATAATTTTGTTTCATTGCAGCTAATTATTATTTTACCATATGATATTAATATATAGTTTTTGAAGTAAGCTTTCAGCTGTCAGAGTACAGCCATCCATTGATTATGAATAAATTAGAAGCTTCATAACCCGTCATATGCTGTGACCTCAATAAATATTGTATCACCAATTTCATTTATGTATAATATATACTTAGTTCATCACTATACATTGTGTACTGTACCTCTATGAACAAAGTTTACAATTGGAAGGCATGCACTGAACCAACAAGCACACAAAATTTGCAAAAATTTCATTTAAGCTCTGGTTGCAACTACTGTAGCACTGATTTTTTACCATGGAACCGAGCATGCAACAAATTAATGACAGCAGGGTTCGAAATAGCGGTCTGCCAATGGCCAAAAGCAGGCCATATTTTAGAGATGGCAGGCGAAAATAAGACTGGTCTGCCAAAGTGGAAAAAAAATGGCAAGCAAAATTCAATTGATGAGTTTGATGTCAGTTTCTTTCATTTGATTACCATAACGTGTAAGAAACAATGACTACTTAGGAACGTTAGCTCATACCTGAAATGCTCAGTAGAAATCTAGATCGTTTTGCTGTCTAAATATGTTAGTACAATATATTAGCACTTAAATCCAAGATTACTAAGGTCAAGTAATACCAGTTTACTCTAGGGCAATAAAACTAAAAATAAATCCCTATCATCCTAAACATTAATTTCTACCAAATACGAGACCTCACCTTTTTTGGCAGGTAAAAAACACTAAAATGACAGGCTAAATGGTATTTCACCTGTGAAAAAATATTGGTATGGCAGGTCCATTTTTTTTCTATTTCGAGTCCTGAATGACACAAACAATTGTAATTTGAGTGGGAAATCCAGGGTTTTTGCAATCTCATGTTTGTCTCAGTCTGTACGAAATCCCCAAATCTTTGTTACAGTAGCTTGTACTGTGCTCCTTCTTGGCCCAAACAATTCAAATTGCATTTTCAATGACTTATTTTTGTGTGCAAGCTTTATAAAGTGTCTTTCAATGACACATTTCCTACTTCAAGAAAGATAGATTTCTCAATATGATGTACGTAGCAGAGGCTGTTAAAACCTCTTGGGTAGAAACTGAATGTTTTCAGACATTTTGTTTTCTGGTTATTATAAAATACCTGTATTCTCAAGCTTTAAATTTTTTAGATATTGTACATACATTTTTAAGTTCCAGTATATTACATATACATGTAGGACTGTATGCTAATGTTATATTGTGTTAAAAAGTAAGTTTATTGTAGTTCCAGATATTCTCTCCTACTCAATGCCAGTTGGGCATGAAACCAGAAGTGGCAAAGTTTCCTTTAAAGACACATCTTATGATGGAGTAAGTACCAATGGAGTTTACAAAGGTGGTACTGGAATACTTACAGATGGCAAGTTTGGTCGTGGTGATGCAAAAGAGAAAGGCCATGAAGGCGAAGGATGGGTGGGATGGTTTGAAGAAAAAATTACATCACCATACATCGACATTACATTTGAGTTTTCTGGTGTGAGAAAGTTCAAAGATGTTACTCTTGCTGTGAATGTTGACCAGAAACGCAATTTTGCTGTATTTAATAAATCAGAGATATTCTTCGCTTTAACCAATGACGGTTTCTCAGACACATCATTTCTTCAGTTTTGTCCAAAAGAAATTCCAGACAGAGATGCCCCATACTGTAACAATGTAACTTTACCCCTTTGTGAAAATATAGCAAAGTTTATAAAGTTGAGGTTACACATTGGTGGAAGAGGGTTATTACTGACTGAAATCAGTTTTGATTCAGGTACTGCATATATATTTTGAAATTTCTATTAAAGTTTAATATTCTGTCAAGTTGAATGTATTAAGTGAATTGTGGTGCAGTACCTTAAAATGTAAGCATATCTGGTGATGTGTGCAATTCTGTACATTGTAGTTTCAAAATCAGCATCTGAGTGGTTTCGACGGGATTATTGGGGAATATTTTAAATGTTAATAAATTAATGGCTTTGTTCATTTTAGTATTATTTTTGTGGCTAAGTTGCGTTCTGTTTTGATTTTATCAGTTCCTGTCAGTGGAAATGAAAAGACTTCTCTTAAAGAATGCATGAAAGATGATTGTATGATGAAGACTCAGTCTTCCCCAACCAGTTCACCAGTAGTTCCATTTATTACTTTCTCAACGTCAGCAACTGAATGCAACAGTAAGTGTTTGAACGTGTCTACCGTTCACAATGTGCTGGTCATGTAGTGATGGTGATCATAACGATGCTAATGTGGTGATGGTGATCATAATGATGTTAATGTGGTAATGGTGCTCATAATGATGTTAATGTGATGATGGTTGTAATTTTTTTGGGTGATTGTTCTAATGATGGTAGTTTCATTATCATGTGACTATTTTATCGACATTTTTCTTCAGATTGTTCAACTGCTACCAAAGAACCAGCCAATATTTCGTCTGATTCAAACAATCTTAAAATGACAATCACCGTCATTTGTGTCGTCATGCTGATTCTCATTCTACTCATTATAATATTTCTCCTGTATCGTGGACGAGTGCTCTGTTTCGGTAAAATGAAACAGTCGAAAAATATGAAGGTTTGTGTCATTGTGTGGTTTTGAAGTTAGGGTAATAAGCAATATGCAGCCGTCAGACCACTAAGGTAACACAGTAATAAGCATGCATTGAAAGCATAACTGACCGTTTTTACTTCCCGAAAATACTTATTACCTTAGCGTATTTTAAACTGCTTTCCTGAAGACATTGGATCAATAAGAGATGGGTCCTTACTGGTCCTTACACCATTATCAGAAGGTGGAGCCAAACATTTATACATTAGGTAGTACAGTAATGAAGTAGCAGAGGTGAAAGACGGCACTTTCTAATAAATTATAGAGATGCATCTGATTCATTATCACAATTCTTAATGCAGGATCAAGATGGCGAAATTCCCATGGATGAAAGATCACCAGATGCATCACATCAAGGTTTTCTAATTAATGATGAAACAGCGCCATACGAGGAAGTCTCAAACTCGCCACAAAGTGGTTACGCCGAGCTTAAGGGAAACCGAGAAGGCGGGGAGACAAATGACAACAACTACCAGAAACTGTTGAAGAGTAGCTCTGATTATGCTATGCCAGCTGATCCTGGAGAAGAGTCTTCCTACGAAGAAGTTCCAAATTCATCATCTCCTGTTTACACCGAGCTCAACAGAAACCGAGAAGACGAGAATAAAAATGATAAGACCTACCAGAAACTGTTGAAGCGTGATTCAGATTATGTTGTCCCAAACGACGGTGATGGAGAACCTTCATACGAAGAAGTTGGAAAGAAGAAATCTCCCCCTGGATACACAGACCTGAACGAGACGAAACGAGTAAAGGACGATGACGAAGCGTATCAAAAATTGGTGAAGAAGTAACTTTGTTGTCTCTGGAAGGAGGCGCGAGGGGATCATTTTACTCCACTATGGAGCGTCGTAGATCAGCAATTAACGTTTGTATTTATTGAACACTAGCTGACATACTCGCTAAGTGGGTCTGATAGTTTATAAAAAAACATTGTAGTATATTCTCTTTTAGTTTTCTTAAATTACCAATTTGCATGTGTAATGAATGACTGCGAAGAAGTCTGCGAAGAAGCACAGTTGCTAGTCGAAACTTTAGGAAAAAATGTTGAGGAATGCATGGGGATTAAACCAAACGTGGGTGCGGGGGTGTAAAAAAAGACCAAAAAAGTGTCACGAATTTCTGAATCACCACATATGAAATAAAACATTTGTGATGTCTGTTTTTCATTTACGCTAAAGTTGAAAACATTTCTAATGAGCAAGCGGTGTTCGTTTGTTGAAATATACGCTGATCTACGCTGACAAATGGATTTAATTCTATGCAAATTCCCAATGGTTTACTTTGCTTACAAATGAGCCGGAAATGGCATTAATTTTTCAGCCACAAATACATCGAAAAAACAGGAAACTAACATGTTAGGCAACAAATGAAAGATAGTTTTATCTTGGTACTTGGTACTACGTTACAAGTAAATACAAATTTTTTACTTACTTGTAACTATGTAAATTTACTTTCTTACTGGCTAACTCTGGTCAAGACCTGCGCCATACTCGAACTCCATAGTTTAAATTGTTTCGGTTCAAACATGACAGTCAAGCGTACATCCGTATCAAATTTCATATTTTTTGAAACAAAATGGGGGGAAAATCTGTCCCGTGAGACGCATGGTTTAAATCATACATCCAAAATAAAAAACAGATATGTTTAACGAACGGGGGGAAAGCCACATGCTGGAGAAACTAGATGTGGGGCTCCACTAGGATCTAATCTTGGCTCCATTGTATTCCTCTTGTATATTAATAATGATTTACCCAAGTCAGTGTCCAGAAAAAACTCGGGCTAATTTATTTGCTGATGACACAAATCTCTCATGTGCCGGTTTAGATCCCAGTGAAATGAAGATTAAACTTAAAAAAGATCTTGAGAATGTTCATAGTTGGCTTAGATGCAATAAACTTACGCTAAACGATACCAAAACGGAATATATGATAATAGGATCAAGATATCGTCTAAAAAATTAGAATACTTCCCAAAGATTTCACTAGCCATAGGAGATAATGATATTAAACGTGTCACCAGCAAAAAATATATATCTTGGTTTTATCATCGACGATCAATTAAAGTAGGGTATGCATATTGACGCACAGTGTAAAGGAGTCTCAAAAGGTATTGCGTTATTAAGAAGAGCTAAGTCCTTCGTTCCTCTACATATTTTAAACAATATGTGCAATGCGATCTAATACTTCCTCATATGACATATTCTTCAACAATATGAATGATGGATCTAATTCTATTCTTTACAAACTCTCTACGTTACAAAGAAGAGGAGCTTGGGTCATCACATAGACATGCATTTTGAACAATAAAATTGAACTATAAACAGTTATTTGATTAAACGAATATTAGCTATTGTTCTTTAAAAAGTTTTAGATTGTTTTTAAAATTGAAAGTTTTGTTAGGGAGGACTCCTAAATGGAACCCAATAAGAAACAACTGGCACACATATTGTGCGGGGTGTATAAAAAAAATTCTCCGTTGAAATAGAAGTTTTGTAATAAGAAGTAAAACGAAAAAGCGATTGAATTTATTGCAGGATTTAATAAATTTGAACTTTCTTTTTCCTTTTGAGATGCTTTTATACATCGCGAAAAAAGTTTATAAGAGCAATCAAGCTTGTTGGTATCATTGCTCGATCGTTCTTATGACTCACCCCTCGCTACTGCGCTGATGCTAGCAAATCGGGCATGATTTTTGGGTGGTTTTAGAACCTTTTCCTGTACAGCTATCACCTAGCTGCATGAAATAAAAATACGAACAACAACTAAGCTTCAAAATAAAACTAAATTTGAATTATGCTTTTGAAATATTAAGAATAGAGTTGAAGTGGTAAGCATGAAGTTGGATTGCATTTTTTTTTATTCACCCTGTTGTTAGCTAGATGTTTTCGGACCATTCTTCCTGGTATTGGGACTGAAAGATTTATTGCTGGTTCCAACAAGTTAAAAGATTGTATTTTAGTAATTTAATATGTCATATATGACCAGTCTTAATCTTAGTTTTAGATGCTATTTTCACGGCACCAGTATTTGTAAACCATTGTTTATACACTTCACATATGAATTATATTTGGCATGATACTTGGAGTAATAAAAACGGGAAACATTGCACTACTGAGTATTCTTGTTTTGTTATTTTCGTCAGTTTATATCCGTGAAATAAATTACATTATTATAGCTTATTAAGTTACAGCGAGTGCCTGCTCTATCCCAGACCTACATGTTTTCAGTCGACTAAATTCGTGACCTTAAGCGCGTGGATTGAAGCTGTTTGCAGTTAGTACTTGGACGCAAATTGCTACATGTTAGCCTATTCCTTTTCGAAAAAACGCGCTTTATACGTATTAAAGACGGAAAAAATACGGTTTATGTTTGTTAGATAGATTAGAACAAGTTATAGAATGTTATTAACCTCTATTTACTAAATATCGAAATTTTGTATCCGTATACCCCTATATCCGTGTATCCGTATACCCGTATATGACATTCTTTGTAAGTTTAGAATTTGCACTTACGTTTCCTGCTCAGGCCAGTGTCAAATTTTCTGAGATAATGTTTCATGAAATTAACCTCGTCTGCCAATGTTGCGTGCTGCTTGTTGTATATTTTGGACATTTTTAAGATTTTCTAGTTCAATATACCTTTTCAGATTCATCTAAAGCTTCGGAGAACGAGCAAAGACAGATAATAATTGGACTGTTTCAGACTACAGTAATATTGGTAAGTCTTATATTCTTAGGTGAGTGTTATCTGTGTCAGGAGTTAAAAACATTTCATTTGTTTGAAGCCCCAATGTGGCACATTATTCCATACATGATCCAAGACTTTTGCCATAACTCCATTTCTAGACGCTGCCACAAATGATGGAAAGGAATGACACTGAAGTTTTACGATATTTTCTTCGAAATATCTTATGAAATACCAGATGCTTTGAATTTCCTAACTACTGGTCGATTTGTGTGATAATGCATAGTTGAACACTTAAGAGCCGATATAAATTTCGTAAATAAGTTTGTTTACGATGTTTGATCAACTTCTTTAAACGCCAATACTGCTTGACTGATCCGTTCAGCTTCTCCTCGTATATTTAATCACCTCATTTAGGCCCTCGGCTGTTTGCATGGAGTAGGGTCACCCTAGCAAACGGGTCAGAAAAAAAGCGAGCGTTTATTATAAGTAAACGCATGCTTTGAGGGATATTAGTGATTAAATCTTCCGTAAATCGAGGGAGGTTTAGTAAAGGTAAACTAACTACTAAACCTCCCGAGGTTTAAGGGACATTTAATCACTAATGTCCCTCAAAGCATGCGTTTAGTTTGTAATAACATGATCGCCGAGGGAATAAACAATGCATTGACGCTTTTGTTTAGCGAAATCTCCTTATTGAATTGGTTCAGTGATTAGAATATTTACAAACACCAGTGGCGTTCAAAGCTATGCGTTTATTTTGTAATAACATGATCAGCGAGGGAATAAAGAATATATTGAAGCTTTTTGTTTGTGAATTCTGTTATTGAATTGGTTCAGTGAATCTGTGTATAAATTTGGTTTGCAAATACACGTTAGTCTAAACGTCCCTCATGAATATATTGGTGAGGTACGTTTAGAACTAAATATCCCTCATCCCTGTGGTGGGGGGAAATACGTCAGTAAACGTCCCTGTTGAAACAAAAGAAACCGAGGCGATCATGTTATTACTTGAAATAGGGTGACCCTATTAAGTTTAGCTGGCCCTAGCGCGCATGTAAACGCTTGCTATAAAACATATTGTAGTAACATGGGTAACCCTACTGCTAGGGCCTCCGTACCTCCATGTAAACAGGCCCTTGTTACTGTTGAAAACATCCAGAGCTAGTTAATTCCTTCTGCAAGTAAAATTATTCTATAAACTTCCAGAGAGAATTAATTTTGTGTGTTTACATGCAGCCATGAAAGTCCCCTGTCAAACTTCTCCACAAGGTAGCCATCACTAGCTTCCTGTTGCTCTTCTGCAAGCCACGCTTCATAGATATTCATATATTGTAGTCTTTCGATTCTCATTCTCTGGTGATACTTGACTGTTTGAAGTGCTTGCAAACACATCACTGTGTATGATCATCTTTGTACTTTCCAGGTTCTTTCAAGTCGTTAAAATCCTGAAAACATATGTGTGTTAGACTGTTAGGTCTACACAATTCCTAGTACCAAAAGACATCGGCAAGGACAAAGTGTTTTAGGTGTCAAGAAAGTCGAATACGAAAATGGTAAGTGGGCTGAAGGTAAAAGGAATTTTACTCGAAGTCGGATAATTTCTAAAGGGTTAATGTGCCATTATACATTCAAACTTTGTTCTTGATCGTGATTGGTCAACAACCCACGGACAATTCGCAATATCCCAAGCAATCGTCATGTGCTACATCATCAGCGTCCAAAAATTTTTATTTTGGACCAAACTTCGATCAGTGACTTCGATCCAAAAAAAATTGGACGAGTCACATGCCGAATGTGTGGTGCCCAGGCCCCACGCATTGACATCTCTATAAAAGCGCGCGAAAATAGAACAACAACAAAATGGCTAGCTTGCCGCAGATTTGCCCTGGATTTTTTTCGTTTTGCGGAGACAATATAGCAGTATTAATATCAGAAAAAGAAAATCGAACGTCTCTGCGATGCTGTTGTAATGTTATGACCACTAAGCTACAGGGAGAAGCTCACCAATTAATGCTTTAACTGCAGCACCAACAATGTTGGGGAAAATATTGGGGAAATTACAGGGTTCGAATTAGCAGGTCGCAATTCGCAATTTGCGAGTCGGATTTTTGTATTTGCGAGACGAAGTTTTAGTTTCTGCGAGTAGAAGTTTAGCTTATTTATACATGCACATTGGTCTTTTAATGTTAACGAAATTAATAAAACTAAAAATTTACTAATTTTTTTTAAACGTCTGCACGTAAATTTACAACGAAATCAAGAGATATTTGCAAGGAATTAGTTACAAACAAGTACATGTAAGTTGAACACCGTATAATAAAACGCAAATCTTTGCCTTTGCATATTAAAAGTATTTAGTTGTTTATCAGTAACTCTCGTATATTCCATGTTACGTACTGTTATTGTAATTGCTAAGTTGTTCCCATTTCTTATTTCTTATGTGCAACCATAAATTAAATAATTTGATAGTACATGCCTTTTAAATGCATGCGTTGTTTACTTTCGTTTTGACGATTTTTTCCAGGAAGTGGGTTGGGCGTACATATATGAAATGTTAATTTTTAACGCTAAGGCTTGGTTGGTTTAGACGTCAATTTCAAGTTTACGTCGTGTCGAGTGCGGTTTAAACAATAGATGAGATGACTTAGTTACCTCATTGTCCATTGTTTGAGTTGCATTCGCGCGAGGGAAGTTCGACACGATGGAAATCTGACGTCTAAACCAGGCCTATATACAATTGCAATACAAGGAGCGCAAAATTTTGTTGCGAGTCGACTTTTTTCCTGTAATTCGAACCCTGAATTAAAGATAGATTTTGAACATGGAATTTCTCTCCTGAATTCTAGATGAATACACGGAAGATTATTGGAAGTTTTATCCTGTTTGGTTTGTTTTCTAATATCAATGTTAGAGGACAAGGTATGTACTACTGTTCATTACGCAAGAATTCAACGAGCTGATCAAACCGTGAGTAAAAGGCCTGGATCTAGCTACCGAATAGAAATCCAGTAGAGGCTGTAAAGCAAATATAAGACTACCAGAAATTTTAAACTAAAGTAATTTATACTTCATGAGGAATTATTAGTTTAGAATTTAGATTGGGAATGGACTCCGTGTTTTACGCCGTTGCAATGTTTATGAGTCCTTTACGCAAGTGCACTTTTTGGGTGTTGCATCCCAGGTAGCCAAAAAGTCAGTGTTTTTGATAAATTTAAACATCCATTCAGTTTCATATTGTGGTCTGTGGTGTTGTGGCACAGAGCATACAGAGGTTCAACTTCCTATAGCTTGGCCAGTGTGCTAAGGAGAGGCCTTCTCCCCCTGGTCATTTTAAATATCCATGATGAGTATTTTCAGGGGGGAGAGTGCCTCTTTAGTGCACTGGCTAAGCCAGGGTAGACATAATTAATGAGAAGTTGAACCTCTGTATGCTCTGTGGTAGCGGTGGTTGTGTAATTGTGTATCAATATTAAATAAAAAGAAAGTTTAATAACAAATTTTAGAACAACTACAAAGCGATGTAAAAAATCTACTCAATACTCTGTTCAATAGATCGTTTTATACAAGTTTCAAGTGTTTTTAAAAATGCAAGTTCAGCTTGAAATGTCAATATCTCAGCAGAAGTTGCCTCAAAATTTTATTATTAATAATAATAATAATCTTTTATGTGCTGTTTCTGCAAAATTATATTTTAAGATGTACAAAATTTATTTAGTTATGATAACTATCCTAGTTTTTCCGTCAGATCAAATCAGAAGGAACATTTCTTGCACCACTTGTTAGATAAGTTTCTTGTATCCATAGAATAAATTCCTTTTGTGTATAATTTATTAGGATGTAAATCTCCACTTGGCATGAATGATGGCAGGATCAAAGACTCACAAATCACAGCTTCTAGTGTTCTCAAAGGAAGGTCACCACATCCTTGGCTGGCTCGTCTAAACAGGAATATTCCATCCTGGGGTGCATGGTGTCCTGAAATCACAGGAGGAAACAGAACTGAAAAGAATTATGATCAGTATATTGAGATTGATTTGTTGAATCTGACAAAAATCACAGGAATTGCAACACAAGGACGATCTTATTCTGGAGGAAGAGAATATACTAAGGACTATAAAATATCCTACATAAGAGATGGTGGAATATGGAATTTTTATCAAGAAAAAAATAAAACGGTAAATTAAGGTGTTAAGGTAAATTTTATCGACATTTTAAATTGGTACATGCATGTGCATTGCATCTTCAGAACTCAACCTCGTATGCAGGGTCTCTACCTACCCTCAGCACTTAAAATCCTACTTATACAATGATCTAAATTGGAACAATAAATATGTCCAGGTTTCAATAAGTAAACATTTTGTCCAAAATTTTTTTCTTATATACGTCTGTGTGTAAACAATTATTGTCCAGATCATGATTATTTTTATGTTCTAATGTATATTTTACTGCACGTTTGTTGAGTTACAACTCTATCTATTTTGTTTCAGATATTCCAGGGAAACACTGATGTATCCAGTGTTGTACGACATGACTTAATCCCTGTAATTATAGCAAGGTACATCAGGGTTCATCCAAGTTATTATCCAAGTAACTTTGTATGTATGAGACTTGAGCTGTATGGCTGTGTACTAAATAAAGAAGGTTTGTGATAATTTTATTTTGCTTTATAGAGCCATGTTGTGCATGTCGTTATTTTATTGTTGTCGACAAGATACCATTTATTTTTTAAAGAATAGCAAGATCTGTTAAAAGAACCAGTTTTAAAATACAGTATATCTCAATATAGTCCCCCCCCCCTCACCCACTTATGTAATGTAATGGCAAAGAAACTTTCTAAACCATATGTATACCATGGTCAATGCTGAAAATAGCAGCTCAAAAGTAAGCACCCCTCGAAATTAAGCGCTCCCTCAAGCCACTAATTTCGAAAGTAAGCAGGACGCTTATATAAGACAAACTTAGCAAAAGTATATATAGAGAAAGTATATTGGCTAAATGTATATTCCTTTTCTGTTCTAGGTATTTTCTTCTACTCAATGCCAGTTGGACACACGACAAGCAATGACACATCTTATGATGGAGTAATCACTAATGGCGTTTACAAATATGGTACTGGAATACTTACAGATGGCAAGTTCGGTCCTGAGGATACGAAACAAGACGATGGCAAAGGATGGGTGGGATGGTCCAGTAATTCAACTATATCACCATATATCGACATTACATTTGAGTTTTCTGGGGTAAGAAAGTTCAAAGATGTTACACTTACTGTGAATGTTGACAAGGAAAGTGGTTACGCTGTATTTGAAAGATCAGACATAGTTTTTGCGTCGACCAAAGACAATTTGATAAAAGACTCATTTCTTCAATGTTCTTCAAGAAATTGTTCAGACAACGATCATCCGTACAGTAAAAATGTAACTTTGCCACTTGGCGAAAATACAGCAACCTTTATAAAGTTGCGGTTATATTTTGGCGGAAGATGGTTGCTCATCACCGAGATTAGTTTCAATTCAGGTATTTTATTATTCTTCGTTTCCTTGAAGGTCCTATCTATGTATGATTTTGTGTATATGTACCAGTTTTTGCAGACGAACTAAGCTTAAAATCAGACTTTCAGAAGTAAGAAACCCAGGAGAGCTTTAAGAAAAGCTTGGTGAATCATTTTTCATGAAAATAAAATTGCCTGCACGATACATACAACCATTTGCAAGCTACCGTTAACCGTGCATTGAAAACAACGTTTTAAAAAGTTATGAAGAGCATGTTAGTCATTTGAAACTTATTAGTTTCAGCTGTCAAACTTGTAAGTTTTGAACGCGTAACTTGTAGTTTTGTGCGCGTAACTTGAAGTTTTGGTGCCGTAACTTGTAGTTTTGATGCCATAACTTGTAGTTTTGATGCCATAACTTGTAGTTTTGATGCCGTAACTTGTAATTTTGAGGTTACGACAAGTTACGACATCAAAACTACAAGTTATGGCATCAAAACTACAAGTTATGGCATCAAAACTACAAGTTACGGCACCAAAACTTCAAGTTACGCGCACAAAACTACAAGTTACGCGTTCAAAACTTACAAGTTTGACAGCCGAAACTAATAAGTTTCAACAGACTAACATGCTCTTCATAACTTTTTAAAACGTTGTTTTCAATGCACGGTTAACGGTAGCTTGCAAATGGTTGTATCATTTCTTTATACGACGTGAACAGAATTTTGATTTTTTGGGGCGTTTCGATGAAATTTTGTCTTTTTAACCAATTATTTTTCCCTTTTTTAAATCTCTTGGTATTTTTCTGTTTTTATAGTTCCTGTTAGTACAGATAACGAGAAAACACCGTTTCTGAAATGTCCAGGCAATTCATATTATTCTTGTAGTAAGAAACTTTCGTTTCCAACACAAATTTATTCCACACCGACAAATACAACAGTATCGATAAAAACAGATGTCAGAAAAACATGTGATTGTGAAGGTATGTAGGAAATGTTTACATATTTCACTAATTTTATAAGATTACTACTATTTCTGATGCTATTTCTGATCCGATCAGAATCATAATTCTTTGTGCAGTAAGTATATATCGCAGTGTAATTAATTAAGTAGTTTATTTTTGAATACCATATTTATTGTAACTGTCGACTTGATTTGACACCATAACATTAATATAGTGTGACTGGCGATATTGTTTGAGCAATTTGAAGAGTTATAAGAGTTATTCATTTATTTTATTGAACGTTTTAATTTGACAGAAGCAATAAATTCTACCGCGATGTTCTTTGTTGGCGTTGCCGCTACACTTGCTGTCGTTCTCGTTGTCTTTGGTTTAATTTGGTTCCTAAAACGACGTCAGGCTTCGAAGATGTACACAGATGTTGTTGAAGTAGACACAGTTGAATTGAAAAATGAAATAGCAGGGAGACCACCAGCAAACAATCGGGTATTTTTCTCTTGGAATGTATTTAAAACCTTCACAGTAGCTTAATGAACTAGCGACGAGTGCTGGAGCGCATGTCCGTGTGTAGAGAGCTTTTAAAAATATGGAGTCTGAAATCCCACATCCTGTCCTGTGGAGGACAACTTTACGGTATTGTGACCTTCCAAAAACGACATTATAACATTTAGAAGCCTCCCTCACGATTCTTTTATAGCCAGAGAAAAAGCCCCCATTTAGTTGGTCGCATCGGATCCGCTTGTCCTAAACCCATAATAATTACGCTTGAGACTCTCAGACTCAAAGACTCTCACTCTGTAATAGTGCGGCAGCGATTTTTGCGTCTTTATATAATTGGACCAAATCCTTATTACAGGGACAAGACCGTAGTGTTCCAATTGATGATGAAACCACGCCGTACGAAGAAGTCCAAAATTCATCGTCTTCTGCTTACGCCGAGCTCAACAGAAATCAGAATGCCGATGCGGATAACACCTACCAGAAACTGTTGAAGCGTGATTCAGATTATGTTATCCCAAACGACGGTGATGAAGAACATTCATATGAAGAAGTTGGAAAAAAGAAATCTCCTCCGGGATATACTGGGCTCGACCAGACGAAACGAGTGAAGGATGATGACGAATCGTATCAAAAATTGCTGAAGAAGTAACTCAGTTGTTTCAGGAAGGAGGTGTGATTGGATCATTTTACGAAGCCATTGAAACGTGATGTAATATATAATAAACGAGAGAGCGTTTATTACCGGCGTATAAAACACCGAAAAGTGTGTTGAAAAACGAGACGCTAGTCGAGTTTTTTACACACACTTTGAGGTGTTTTGGATGCCGGTAACAAACAATTTCGAGTTTATTATATTGCTTCTCAAACGAACTTGTATTTAGCGAGAAATTCAACGCGAAAGTTGAGTTAATTTATGGGCGTTTATTACCGTGGTATCAAGACAACGATATGGTGATGATTTCCTTTGTGTTTTGATCATGAATTATTAATGAGTTTGAGAAAGATTAATAATTAACTGTTCTATTCATTAAATACGAACCTTTATTTCCCGAGAAGGTTTCACTGTTTGTTAAACAATAAGAATATATTCTCTTTTACTGTAAATGAACGACTGAGGAGAATTCTGTAATGAATCACATTTGTCGGTCGAAACTGTAAGAGAAAATGCTGTCGAAGTCAAATTCGATCAGTTTTTTGCATGAAATCTGATGCGGTTACGGCGCTTGGCCGGCTTTCAAAATTTTATCCACGTGCCTTGTTTCAAATTTAACTGGTGAGTCTAGTATACACTAGAGCTCGTGTAAATAGTTGGGTCTCGTCAGAGGGACGTATAACCACGTACAAAATTTGTTCACAGTTCTCTTCAACATGTGCGATTATCCAACCTTCAGTATTTGTTTTAAATTTCATTTTTTCCCACATAAATACTCGATGGTTATCTAGCTCCCGTGAGATGGAAATATTGTACAACGACGTTCAGAAATTTGTTCTAAATTAGCTCAGTAAACGAAACTTCTTTCGAAGCAATGTCGAGCAGAGCAACTCATACTTACTAGGCGGAACCGAAACAAAATAATTACGGAACAAACCAATCGAGCTTCTTGTGGATGAGACGTAACATCGGACCTCTCTCTTCTGCAGAGGCGTTTAATTAACACGCCATGTATTCAGCCTGTAAATTTAATTTAGGCAAGACATTTGAACTTATATGCCTCCTCAGCCTAGTGTCAAATTTCCTAGATAATATTTCATGAAATCAATGCTTCCTCCTTTCTGCAAATACTTTGTGACTCTACTTGCTTGTATATTTGGGCGTTTCATTGAGACTTTGCTCTCAGTATACTGTTTTAGATTCATCTAAAGGTACGAGATTCAGGAACGAGCAAAGTGAAGACAACAAATTCAACAGTTCACAGACTACAGTAATGTAATATTGGTAGCTCAGAGGTAAGTGCTTGGTAAAAAGTTAAAAACATTTCATTCGTGTGCTCCAGCGCTCGTTGCACAAAGCATTACAGCGACTCATCATCGCTTTTCTCGACGCTTGCACAAATGATGTTTTACAATATTTTCTTGGAAATATCCGTAATGTAGTCCATCGTTTAGGCTTTAGCGCCGATATGAATTAAGTAAATAATTTTGTATATAAGTTCAACTCTTTGTCGTATTTTGATCACCGTGCACTTATTGTTGTAAACATCCAGAGCTGGTTAATTCCTACGCCGCAAATGATCCTATAAACTCCCGGAGAGAATTGTGCATGTGTTTACATATATGCCTATCAAATTCACCTTCCAAATTTCTCGACAAGGTGCTCGTCCGCAAGCTATTTACGCTTCATACTGTAGATAAGGTAATCTTTCGATTCTCATTGTTGCCACTTGGATATCTGCATTTGTCGCAAACATACCGTTGTCTCGTGATTTTTGTTTCTTTCAAGTCGTAAAAAAATCCGCTCAAAACAAAAGCGTGTTGGATCTAGACAGTTTCCAGTACAAAGGAAGAAGTCTTATTGGTGTTAGCAAGCAGTCTGAAGGTAGTAGGAACTTCGCTAAGATCAATGGCTAAGATCTCGGGTGGAAATCATGCACAAGTTGAAATTGAAACCAAGAAAGATTCATTAAAGGAAAACAGCAATATATTCGTTTATTAGCTTACTGATAAGAGTCTTTGAAGCACCCGCAACATCTGTTGTTAATTTTTTGATAACATGCTTAATTTCTGAAATATTGGAGTACAAAGTCGCTAATTATCCGCCATCTTGGATATTCAAAAAGTCCGTGACGTCACAACCTGGGTAATTGCTTTTCCCCAAAGACAATCGATTAACAAGTATGTTAAATATTGAAATTTGTATGTATATGCTTCTTACGTAAATTGCGAAGTGTTGAAGAAAATTTTATTGAGATTTAACTAATTCATAGCAAGTTTTAATTCCTTGAATGACTATTCGCAGTGACTCGCAGATCATCAGGCTTAACTAATTTGTAATTGCGGGAACCACTGAATGTTTTTATAAAATACAAAACAATTTTTCTCAACGTTTCGACTAGTTTAAAGTCATCATCAGGAGTCTAAAACGCATTTGCCTGAAGTAAAAGTTTGTTTTGTTGGTATTTGAGAAAAGCAGTTGTCTGTTTCGTCTTATTTTCGTGTTTAAAACCTTGGTTTTCTGTCCGTTTACGTTGTTACTAGGTGATCATGCCGATAGTGTACGATTTTTGAAGTCATCTATAATACCATATAGTTACATCATCTCTATTTAAAAGCACAGCTAGAAAACGTCCCAGATAGAAAACGTCCCACTATAACCGAACCAATTTCCAAAAAAGTGTTACATTGACAATATGCCAAAAAGAATATGTCAAACAGGACTTAGAAACATCGAAGACTTCGAAGTTTTGTTTTTATCGTAAATTCTCTCGCACGGTTTCGTGCGCTACACGACACTGGAAACGTTAGTTGAGAGAAATATTTGGTGAAATTGAAGACAAGTTCAAGCTCGATTTTGAAGTTGGATTCCTCCTGAACTTTTAGATGAATACCATGAAGATCATTGGAAGTTTTATTCTGTTCGGGTTGTTTTCTAAAATCCAAGTTAGAAGCCAAGGTATGTACTGCCTCAAAAAAATGTCCTCTGTCAAAATGTTGCCAAAAGCATTCCGTAAGGGCGACTGACGTGTTTTAAAAAATGTGTATGGTAACCTGTACTTTAGTTATATAATGTATAAAAATATCACAGTTCAGCTGTGACAGGTTCGGCTGTATCGAAGCGTGCAAGATTGCCAGTGCGATTTCATACTTGTCCAAAAATTCAATCAAGATATTTTAGTGTTCAGTCAGTTAGTTGTTTTTTCCTCAGTTGTTTTTTCCTTTGTCAGGAAAACAACGCGCACCAGTATATATGCGGGTATGCATCAAGTCATTAAACTTTTATTTTTAAAGTTTTATTCTTCGTTCAAGGACAGTATAAGCTTTTAGTATAACGATTCTCCAATAGGCATCCTCTGACCAAAAGAACAATCTAGAGCAACTTATTAAAATCAGTACCAAAACCGGTGCCACAGAACAAGCCACAGCCGCAACAAAGGTAATTCAGTAGGACCCAAGTCAGCCAGAACACAACCAAATATTGATGATGTTTTTTCCAGACAAAATCATCTTCCAAGGGATGATGCTTCAATGCATTCGAACATCGTGAGAAAAAAAAGAATACTTGAATATTGGGAGTGGACAATAAAATATCTTCATTGAATTGTTAATTCTGTTTCAAATGTAAATATGCAATTTTGGTCAAAAATGAAATCGGATTGCCAATCTTGCACGCGCCGATACAGCCGAACTATTAGTAACTGAACTTTTATATTTTTAAACATTATAAACATATAACAAGTTAACATAGATATTCTTTAAAACACGTCAGTCGCCCTTACGGAATGCTTTTGGCAACAGATTGACAGGAGGCGTTTTTTTGGGATACCTTGTACATTCGGATAACTGCATGTGTATTGCAGAAATTGAAATTGTAATATTATTGCAGCTCGAGCGTACGTACACTTATCCGAATTGACCAATTAACCATTCTTTTGCACAAGTACATTCATATTTGGTTAACATGAATCTAGTTTTTCATATCTATGAGGATTGTTCTGAATAATATATTATACTCGTGTTGCACGCACTTTTTTGACGTAAGTTAGTCTTGCATGGCTGTGGAAATTGGTTTAATTCAAAAACATATCAATCTCGTGTGAACGCAGTCCTAAGCTACATAGAAATAATGTGATTGTGTACTATGTAGGATGTGTATCTCCACTTGGTATGGAAGATGGTAGGATCGAAAACTCACAAATCACAGCTTCTAGTATTATCAAAAGAAAGGCGTCATTTGCTTGGCTGGCTCGTCTGAACCGGAATTTTTCACGATGGAGTGTGTGGTGTTCAAACTTTAATGGAGAGAAGATACAAGGAAAAAATTATGATCAGTATATTGAGATTGATTTGAGGAATCTGACAAAAATCACAGGAATTGCAACGCAAGGACGATCACATTTTGGCGGAAGAGAATATGCTGAGGACTATAAAATATCCTATAGAAGAGATGGTGGAGTATGGTATTTTTACCGAGGGAAAAATCAAACTGTGAAGGTAAATTTTGTGTGTAAACAATTATTGTCCAGATTATGGTAACTTACATGTCTATGATTCATATTTTACTGAAGGTTTATTGTGTTGAAACTATCTATTTTGTTTCAGATATTCCAGGGAAACAAAGATGTATCCAGTGTTGCACGACATGACCTAGACCCTGCAATTATGGCGAGGTACATCAGGGTTCGTCCAGGTTATTATACTGCTAACCAAGTATGCATGACATTTGAGCTGTATGGCTGTGTACCAACATTTAAAAAAGGTTTGTAATAATTTTTTAACTTTATGTAGCCATCTTAAACATGCCGTTGTTTTATCGTTACGGAC
Organism: Muricea muricata; assembly: GCA_963855995.1. Taxonomy (NCBI): domain Eukaryota; kingdom Metazoa; phylum Cnidaria; class Anthozoa; order Malacalcyonacea; family Plexauridae; genus Muricea; species Muricea muricata. The sequence goes on from OY979727.1 coordinate 12,441,292, forward strand.
AAGATGCCGTATATTTTCAGGGAAAATACTAAGATTTTGTTAGGAATGTCTTAATGATATTTATATCTTATATAATATTATGCAAATGTTATGATGATTATGGTAATGAGGCAATGGTGATAGCAATGGTGATTATCTTGACAGCAGATGTAGTTATGTTGATCATAATGTTGTTAGTGTGGTGATGGTGAATCGGTGATCATAATGATGTTAACGTGGTGAGGTTGATCATAATGATGTTACTGTGGTGATGGTGATCATAATGTTGTTAATGTGGTGATGATGATCATCAGGTGGTGATGGTTGTTATTTTTTGACGATGGTTATAATGGTGGTATATAGTAAGATGGTATAAATTATTATCGTGTGATTATTTTATTAACAATTTTCTCTAGCTGGTTCTGTCAAAAACCCCGCAAAAGATTCATCTGATTCATACAATCTTGAAATGATAGTGATCATCATTTATGTAATTCTTTTCATTCTTATTGTACTCTTGGTTATAATTGTCGTACTGGATCGTCGACGAATGTTGCGCTTTAGTGAAATAAAACTGTCAAACAATATGAAGGTTTGTGTGGTTCTGAAGTAACAGTACTAAAATAGAAAACGAATGATTATTTACATTTTGATATCAGTTCCAAACTGTACTTCCTAGAGGTCCGGTAAGGATCATCTCTTATTGATCCAGTGTTAGTACAGGAGGAAACCTAAACTAAACTAACTTTATTTATACTGGATAGCTCTATCAGTTCTAAACTGTTCTTCTTAGAGGTCCAATAAGGATCATCTCTTATTGATCCAGCGTTACTACAGCAGGAAAGCTGAACTAAACTGACTTTATTTATACTGGATAGCTCTATCAGTTCCAAACTGTTGTTCCTAGAGGTCCAGTAAGGATCATCTCTCATTGATCCAGTGTTACTACAGGAGTAAACCTAAACTAAACTAACTTTATACTGTATAGCTCTATCAGTTCCAAACTGTTCTTCTTAAAGGTCCAGTAAGAATCATCTCTTATTGATCCAGTGTTACTATAGGAGGAAATCATCGTTATTGAAAGATGAAGCCAAACATGTAGACAATGGTAGTACAGTAATGAAGTAGCAGAGGTGAAAGACACATTCTAATAAATTATAGAGATGCATCTTATTCATTACCGCAATTGTTAATACAGGATGAACATAAAGAAATTCCCATGGATGAAGGATCGACAAGCGCACAAAATCACGCTTATGTTAATGATGAAGCAGTGCCATGTAAAGAAGTTCCAAATTCATCGTCTTCTATGTACGAGCTCAACAGAAACCAAGAAATTCCCATGGATGAAGGATCGACAAGCGCACAAAATCACGCTTATGTTAATGATGAAGCAGTGCCATGTAAAGAAGTTCCAAATTCATCGTCTTCTATGTACGAGCTCAACAGAAACCAAGAAATTCCCATGGATGAAGGATCGACAAGCGCACAAAATCACGCTTATGTTAATGATGAAGCAGTGCCATGTAAAGAAGTTCCAAATTCATCGTCTTCTATGTACGAGCTCAACAGAAACCAAGAAATTCCCATGGATGAAGGATCGACAAGCGCACAAAATCACGCTTATGTTAATGATGAAACAGTGCCATGTGAAGAGTTTTCAAATTCATCGTCTTCTATGTACAAGCTCAACAGAAACCAAGAAGACGAGAACGCAATTGATGTCCCCTACCAGAATCTGCAGAAGAATGACTCTGACAATGTTATCCCAGCTGACGCTAATGAAGAATCTTTGTACGAAGAAGTCCCAGTGTCACCATCTTCTGTTTACGCCGAGAATAACAGAAACCAAGAGGACGAGAAAACGAATGATATTCCCTACCAGAAACAGTTGAAGAGTAACGCTGACAATGTTATCCCAGCTGAAGATGATGAAGACTCTGTGTATGAAGAAGTTCCAAATTCATCATCTTCTATTTACTCCGAGCTCAACACAAACCAAGAGGTCGAGAAAACGAATGATATTCCCTACCAGAAATGGTTGAAGAGTAACGCTGACAATGTTATCCAAGTTGATTCGGATGAAGAACCTTTGTACGAAGATGTCCCAAATTTATTATCTTCTGTTTACACTGAGCTCAACAGAAAGCGAGAGGACCAGAATACGAATGATATCCCTTACCAGAAACTGTTGAAGTCTGGATCAGATGAACCTTCATACGAAGATGTTGAAAAGAATAAAGCTCCTCCAGGATACACAGAACTGGACCAGACGAAACGAATGAAGGATGATGGTGCATCGTATCAAAAATTGGTGGAGAAGTAACTCAGTTGTCTCTAGAAGGAGGCGTGATGGGATCATTTTACTCAGCCGCTGGACGTAATAGATTAATAATTAACTGTTATAGAGACCATTTGCACATAGCGCCCCAATGGACATCAGTGAAATGTTAACTGTCGCAGAACCCTTACTTTATTTGTTATTTTTAAACTATGTAAGCCTTTAACCATAAATATCTCATAACGGAAGAATATCTCATAGCAGAAAAGTACAGTGTTTTCTGTAGCATTTTTTTGATGAGTGGGAACGACCAATATGGCCGCTGCCTATTGTTATGAGGGGATACCGCTGAGATTTTTGCTTCACTTTTTGATATACAGATGCGCTATCTAGGGATATGGGATATATATGCCTTTAACGCTTGCTTATTGTTTATTGGGGATACAAAAACTGGGGCCATTATTGCCAGGTCAGTGAACGCGGTCTGATAATTGAACGCTAATTTGTTCCTCGCAAGAGTAACACTGTTTATTGAACAATAAGAATAAATAGATGCAAATCAATACTTTAAAAAAATTAAAAGTAATTTCTTAAATTTTTTATTTGCATCTGTAAAGGAGCAACTTTGAAGGGGTCTGTGAAGAAACACAGACATAGAACCCAGACAATGTTAATTAAGCACTCTTGCTGGTCTTCACAGCTGATACGTGAAACTGAAAACGTGATGAATTCTTATACTAGAATCGGTGGCATTGAAATTTGGGACTCTTAGATCAATAAGATATTTTTGAATGCATTTGTGAAAATTCACATGTAAACCCCCACTCCCCCTTCCCCCGATTCAATGTTGCTATATTGGCCATAAAAATTATTGGCGCCATCATACAAGACCATAGCCGTTACTGCTGAAATTGCTCACCACATGAGCAACATTGAAAAGGGGGGAAGGGGGTCAGTTTTATGTTTTGAGCAATCGGTCCAATAATTATGTCACTGATTGTAGATACAATTGATGATTTTCTTATTACTGTTTTACTTATATTTAGGGTTAAGAACAATGTTAAGGTCTACAATTACTTTAAGATTATAATACAAAAGACTGCAAAAAGTCTATGAATAGGAACCGCGGTTAAAAACGTGACATCCTATGATCTGTTTACTTAAGGTTAGCAATTTTTTATAAAGAGAGCTTTGTCGTTGACTCAGGTGAGTGTTGCATAAACACGACCTTTGTTGCAATTATATATTGTCTTTTGTATGGAAGCCAAGTTGAAGTTTCTCCTTTTCGACAAAGAACCTTTGTCTCGATCATTGATATAAGTAGTTCATCTTATGATCTCAGCTATAGCTAGCAAATGTCTTCCTAGACTGTTCTGTTTCCTGCTCGATGATATCTACTGTGGTAACGGTTCTGTTGTTATAGAATTTGTGGATTCTGTTGTGTAAACCTAGTGTGGAATATATACAGTTGAAGAAATTTTACTTCCTGCCCGAAGCGTAACATTTATATCACGGCTATGGCGCGTCGCTAATTGTTGCCGTACCGGCGAAGTTGATCTGGGAATAGTTGCTTGGTGTTTTATTTTTCAGGTTGATCGCGAGCTGCGAGAGAACAAGCAATTGTAAAGGTGATGTATTCTATTATTTGTACACTGTCTACATCGGTCACGTTTATGTGAGTGATATTGCTCTACGGTATAAACACTGCGTTTGGTGATTAAAACCAGTTCGGGATACTGACCACAGATTCCAGCATATCACACAGAACACGCGCTGTTTCCAAAAGTTTCTTCCGTTTGTCTTTCTTGATAGCTGTGCTATAGCTTGACCATATCATCTGAATAAGTACAACCCTCTGGGGCCAGTTGTTTAAACCCAGATCAGCGCTAACTTTGGATTAAAATGTAACCGACTGCGTTACCTTCCGTATTTCTACGCGTCTGTCGATTTCAGGTAATAATTCCATGTTGTCAGTACGCCAAATCTATTTTTAATCCAAGCCCTAAATCTAATCAGATCTTTAAATCTTCAATCCATCAAAGTTAAACATGACAAATAGAACGCTGGTTATGGTTAGGCTTTGGGTTAGGGCTTGAATTAAGATATATATTCGTCATACTGACAGTGGCGTAGCCAGCTTAGACAATTGGAGGGGCGAATATTCATATATTTGTGTTCACAGACCTTATAAACAATCGATTTCAAAAGAAATTGATGATGCAAAACATGATACATGAATATTCGCCCCTACAATTATCGACGCTAGCTACGCCATTGCATACTGAAAACACAGAATTATTACCCGATTTCAAAACTTTAGAAACCGAAGCTACTATTACTGCAGACGCAAAGTTTAGAGACCTGCTGCTGGGCGATTTGTATATTAATATGATTTTACATTGACTCAGAGACCCTAGTGTGTATAAATTAAACAGTGACTGACTGGGTTGGGCGAGAACAGTAAATGAACGAAAATGATACAAATTATACTGTATACAAAATTACAACAGTGTAAACAGGTAGAGATACCAGGGACTCGCGCTGTCCATCAAACGAAAAATTACATTTTAGATAAAAACGGAAGCAGGTAAAATGCTCGGCTCTGTTCCAGGATTACTAAAATGCCAACGTGAGCACAAACTTTAATTATGGTTAGCCGGTACAATGGCCTTCTTTGCCGTCCAAATTATAATACTTTTTCAACCATGAAAGCCTCGAAAATGAAGGAAACTAATGCATTTGACAGAATGAAAGATAGTTTTATGAATTCGCCGCCTTTCTGTTGTCCACCTTCCTCCCAGATGATTCCTCGAGCTAAGTCAGCGTTTCTTCTTCCTGTTGTTCATCCCCAATTCTTCCTATATGTGTGATAATTTTTTATTTACATTGTTGCGTGATACTCGACTGTCTAGAGTTCTTGCCGAGGAACTAACAGTATCTTGCGCTATCCTTAATCACGAAGTCTGATTAACTTTATCTATATCTCTTTTGGCGTTTGTCTGCCTGCATGTTCATTATCGCCACCATCAGCGCAAAAATCTCGACTAAAATAGACCAGTCTTAAGATGGATATTTTTTCTAAAATTTTAGATGGCTACAGTGATGATGACTTTTGGAAGTTTTACACTGTTCTGCGCGTTTTTTATAACCCAACTTAGTGCAGGTATGTTGGCTGCCATTGGACAACGTCCTGTAAATATTGTAGTAATATGCATATGGTGAATTTGACATTAGTAATATCGTAAATATGGTGAAAAATGTACCATTCTGCTATGCAAGCGCCACTTGTGTCTGCAAATCTCACAAGCTGACTTTTCATAGTTCTGACTCAAATAGAAACGATTAAATTCGCAATCATTTCGTCTGTTTCACAATCTTGATTTGTCTGTGCTAATTAGTTACTCACCGATCAGCGTAATCACAGACAATCAGAGGAATGGACCGGAAACGCGATCTGAAGCCCCGATAACATCCTGCCTGGATACGACCTGATACACTTTATTTACCTTGGAACCCTGTGACTTCACTTTGAATACATTTCAGGATATTTACATATTTTAAACAACGGTAATAGCACTTATGCAGGTTTTCCCTAAGGCTATTGTGCTCGCCACCAAGCCTGGTAGTGACGGATAAATTTCCTCACATCAAAGTGAGACTTGGTGGTAAGGACAATAGCATTAGGGAAAACCCGCATAAGCGCTATTATCGGCTTTCGAACTTCTTTTTGTGACGACGAAGCTAAAAATCTTGACTTCAGGAATAACACAATTGCATGCCGGTTAAATATGTTTATTTAATGGTGACTTTCGACCTTGTGTACTCCCTGGAAAAGTAATGTACTCCATTGTTTAAAATATGAAAAACAACGTCTTGTCTCTAATATATTTAAAGTGTTACTGGGTTCTAAAGGTGAACTTATCACTTATCAGGCCAAGATAGAAATACCGTCATTGTGTACGCTTTAGGATGTGTATCTCCACTTGGTATGGAAGATGGTAGAATCAACGACACGCAGATCATGGCTTCCAGCGTTCGTGTAAATTCCACAGCAAATGGCACGCACGCTCGTCTTCGCCAGAATATCACACAGTGGGGGGCATGGTGCCCAGATGTCAGCGGAGGATCAAGAACTGAAAGAAATTATGATCAATACATTCAGATTGATTTATTGACTCTGACAAAAATCACAGGAATTGCAACACAAGGGCGAGAATATGGGGGAGGAAAAGAATGGGTCAAGTATTATAAGATATCTTACAGAAGAGATGGTGGAAAGTGGAATTTTTATCAAGGGAAAAATCAAACAGTGAAGGCATGTTTTTGCACTAAGTGTATACGTGTATAATTCATTGTTATGTTGTGTACCCTTAAAGGAAAATGGCAACAAATTTTTTTATCGTCTCATTTCAAAGAGACTCCAAAACAATATATAGAAGTCTATTGGAGAATTCTTATATCTGCCTTATTTCGTGAAATATTTTCATTTGAAATGTTAAGTTGTCCGCCATCTTGGATATTTGTGGATATGCACGATACGTCACAACAGGGGTCACGCGATTTTTTTCTTACCACACAATGATTAATATGCTCTTATAACCACATGTATGGTAGGTGTTTCGGATTTCAGCACGGACTAAGAAAATTTCAAACAATATTTGTTTGTTGGCGGTATTTAGGAGAAGATTCGACTGGCTTCCCTGTCGTGACGTCACCAAAACATTGTTAATGATCGAGGTTAAAAATTAATCCAAGATGGCGAACAGTTTAGGTGAGAATATCTCCTGAAGTAAAACAGATATAAAAATTTTGTAATGCACTTCTATACATTGTTTTAAAGTCTCTTTCAAATAAGACAGTTGAATTTTTTGTTGCCGTTTCCTTTTAAAACGTAAAACTTTTGTTTTAAGACGAAAACGAAACACTCTGAGTCTCTGCCTCTTTACTGTATAGCAGTCGTTGCTTGCTTCCGATCGCTGCCCCATCTGCACTAATATTAGGATATACACTGTGTTTCACTGGATGTTCATTGCGTTGAAACTACTGTTTCAGATATTCAAGGGAAACACTGATGTATCCACTGTTGTTCAGCATTTCATAAGCCCTTCAATCATGGCAAGGTACATCAAAGTACACCCAGGTTACTATAAAGGAACTGATGTATGTATGAGGATTGAGCTGTATGGCTATGTACAACCAAATGACCAAGGTTTGTGGTACACAGAGTTTTGTTATGTACAATTAGGAGTATATGCGGATATGAATGTCTGACACAAAAATTTAATTTTTTGAGTGAAAGACTTTCGTGCGAAGTTAAAATGAGATCATATTCCACCTGTTGCAAGTTGTCAGCTTTACCAGATTGCTGCAACTCGTCATTTGCAGACTTGTTACAACTTGTTGAAACAGCTAGCGGCGAGTCTGTTGATTCCAGGTTTTGACAATCAACTTGAAAAAAGTCTGTTGACAACTTGCAACAGACTTGTCGTCATCAAGCTATCACACGCCATGCGAACGCATTCTGATATCGGCTTGTTGATAACATGTGTGTTGCAAGATGTTGACAGACTTGAGGCAAATTGCGCGTTTCTGACAGTGTATAAATTCATTTACTTTCGTAGGTATTCTCTCCTACTCGATGCCAGTTGGATATAAAGACGACAATGTTACCTTTAATGACATATCTTATGATAGAGTTACCAACAGTGACGTTCTCAAAGGCGGTACTGGAATACTTACAGATGGCAAGTTTGGTCCTGATGATGCGAAGCAGGATAAAGGCAAAGGATGGATGGGATGGTCTAGTAGTTCCATGAACTCATCACATATTAACATCACATTTGAGTTTTCTAGTGTGAGGAAGTTCAAAGATGTTACACTCATTGTGAATGTTGATAGGGAACGTGATTTTACTGTTTTTAAAGAGTTACAAATATTTTTGGCTTCAAGTAAAGAACGTTTGCCGTACAGTTCAAATTTTAAGTACTGTCCGAAGGAATTTTCAGACGATGATCTTCGATACAAACGAATGATATCTTTGCCACTTTGTGAAAATACAGCGAGGTTTATAAAGCTGAGTTTGTATGTTGGCAAAAGTTGGTTGCTCATCACCGAAATCACTTTTAATTCAGGTATCCTAGCTCTAAGTTTGAAACAAATCCCATTTTATGACAAAATGTAGCAAGCAGAATGGTGAAAGTCTTTCGAGGATAGACACTGAATCACAAGCTTCGAGAACGTACAGAAATGTATCCCCTCCAAAACAAATATATTACTATTCTCCAGTCAAAAGAGTAGATATTTTAAATACAAAAGACGCTGATTTATGCCTGTTTCAGACGTCCACCTTTTCATGTGTTTAATCTAATGTTTATTATAAGTAATACCATGATATGTCGGGAAATTAGTGATTAAATGTCCCCGAAAGCCGAGGGTGAGGGAAATTAGTGACTAAATAGTCACTAATTTCCCGACATATCATGGTATTAGTTTGTAATACCATGATTAACGAAGGTATACAGTATAATCTGAATTGTAAGAAATAGCTTGGGAATAAATTCATCAATAATGAATGAATACATGTGCAATAATATATTGTGTTGAAAATACATAAATATCTGATTATTTTGTTGTGTAAAGTGCTGATCTGTTTGGATTCCAGTCATGCATACAAATTGGAAAAAATTTTCTCTAATTTTCCCCCAAAATTCGCTCTTCTGAGTAATTTAGCGATTAAATGTCACTCTGAGAACAATAGAAACCGAGTTGATCATGGAATAATTAACTAAATCTTTTGTTTTAGCTTACTTACATTTACTTCGGTACATGAGAAGTTCGACGTCTGGACGTGGCCTTACCGAAATTTGTCTTTTATCTTTTTTTTCTCCTTTGTTTTCTAGTTCCTATGTGTAAAGATGACGAGAGCACGGGATTTCAGAATTGTTCAGAGAAGTTGCATTATTCTTGCGAACGAACGTTCATCAAAAGGAAATCTGGAAATGAAGGTACGTAGTTTGAAATGCTGAAACATTTTTAACCATTGACAGCAGCGTAACCAACTCGACGGTTAAGTCCTGATATGCGAATATTTCTGTGTTCGTTAGCTGTAAAAACAAGCAATTTCTAAAGAATTGAGCAATGGTGATAGAGATGAAACTGACTAAATTGTCGGTTTATATAACTATGTTCGTGACTATCGATAACTTAAGCCATTAAACTTTTCTTCATTAAAAGTTTAATTTCGCGTGTAATCCGCGTTGAAAGGTATTGGATATCGTATGTTCTGGTTACCACTCGTGTCTTCCAAGGCCAGGTTTCCAGAATTTGTCGGACCTCCACTGAGTTTCTCCTCGACGTTGCTTTGTGTTGACATAATTGGTATAAGACTTTAGCGTCTTCTCGTATAGACATGCTAGGATCGTTGGTACCTTATATCTTCTATCAACAGGTCAATAGCCTGTTGGTAAATCCGCTCGTATAACATTGAGTAATCTAGTAATTCTAAAACAGTCACATCAAAGACCTATCTATGTGATACTACCGGTAAATAACTCCCAGTGATAATCACAATTCAAACCTATATTTTTCCTGATTATCGTCTTAAAAATTTGAATTCAAATTAGGATAAAACGTGTGTGCAAATGACTCGTTCATAACTTTCCTGTAAATCTTTATTTGACAGAAACAACTATAGCGACAAGAAAGGCTTTTATAATGTTCTTTATTGGTGTTGTCGCTGCGCTTATCATCATCCTAGTTGTCGTGCTTTTGATTTGCTTTTACAAAAGACGACGAAGAACTTCGAAGTTCTCCACCGGTGTTCATGAAGTGAACACAGTTGAAACGCAGAATGAGACGAACAGTGAGGTATGTGCATTCGGACATATGATTTAAAACTTTCACGTCATGGGGGAAAAACAGGAAGACTTTGAACGAAAGATAATCAAGATACTGATTGCATTCTCTTAATTCGTACACACAAGATAAAAAAAACGCGCCACTTGCAACAAGTCTGGTGACATCTTGCAACATACGTGTTATCAAAAGCGATACCATGATGCTTGTTGTCGACCGTTCTGTTGGGAGCTGTCAACAAATTTGTTGTATATAAGTTGATTGTCAAAACTTGGTATCCACAGGCTTGCTGCAAGTTGTTTCAACAAGTTGTAACAAGTTTGCAAATGACAAGTTGAAACAACAAGCTTGATTTTGACAAGACGTGTTACAACTTGATAAAGTGACTAGTTGATTGCAACTTGTCGACAATTTGCAACAAGCTGATACAATTGACAACTTGCAACAAGTCTGCGGCGTTTTTCAAGCTATGAGAGCCTTTTTTTCTCGTTTTCTTACAATTAAAACAATTGTCATTACAGGAACAAGGGCGTCGTGTTACGACTGATGACGGAGCAAGTCCATACGAAGTAGTAAGGCTTTCCCCCTGCTCAGGTTATGCCGAACTGAACAGAAATCCAGAATACGCCAGACCGAGCGATGAAAACTACCAGAAACTTTTAAAACACGATTCAGATTATGTTATCCCAAATGATGGTGACAGGGAATCTTCACACGTAAAAGTTGACAAGAAGGAGTCTCTTCCAGCATACACTGAACTCGACCAGACCAAGCGAGAGCTAGATAACAATACCTTGTATCAAAAATTGAGAAAGACTTAAACACAACCCAGAGGGGAAAATTACATTAGTTAAGCTTTGAACCTATATCTGTAATCACCTTCAATATGTTGAATCGAGGTTGAAAAAAGACTGAAAATTTAAATTGGATGTAACGTTAAATTTTCGGCGTTGAAACAACGTTAAAACAACGTTGTCAATCTCTTTAACTACGGTATAAGTATTACTCAAAGTTGAACCGAACATCGTTGAGCTATCAAGATAAATCGACGTCATAAAATCAACCATAAATGGACGTTATATCGACTATTATTTGTTTGAACTAATGTTGAACCAACGGTTGTGAAAAAACGCCAGAATGACGTTGACGTCGCGTTATCGACGTACCAACCTGTGGTGATGGCCGAAGGGATGAACGAGAGGTAGGATTTCAAGATGGCGGCTGTTTTTCAACATTATCAAGATAAAACGAGAACAAATGAACAAGCAGACACTTATAACATTCTTAATTGTGGTTGGATTCAGGGTGAGGTTTAGAAATGATACAAATGTCTAGTTGTTAACTCCTTCTCGTTTTAAGAATCCTGAAAAAGAGCTGCCACCTTGAAAACTTACCGCTTGTTTATCACCTTTAGCCATGACCATCAGTCTATATTCAACTAAATTTAAACGTCATAGCAACGTGCTTGGCTCGTTCCTATTTTTACAATCATTGAATATGTATAACACTTGAGATGGAATGGATCTCGCTTTTCCATAATGATTGTATATTTGCATTTTTGCATTTTATTTTCATCGAATCTGACTTTTTTCAAGTCACATGAAAAGCACAAGCAATTGCGGAAAAAATTTAGCACTGTCGTCACACCGTGGTGAAGAGCCGATACGCGCACAATATAGGAATTTAACATAAGGTATCCTTAGATACAACTAACTGTTTATAATGTGTCTAAATTGATACAGATTGTCATTGTTTGAGCTCGTTTACATTTTTACCTCCGACCACATACAACCAGCACCTGTAGTTTAAACGTGGAGCTACAGCCCATGCGGGGTCAAGCCACAAAGATTGCAGCCTAATTAAAGCATTTCTTTGCCAATTGGCGATATTTGGATAATATCAGATCACTTTTAGAAAGAGAAACAACCTGTGTTCATTCAAACATTCATGTGATCTACTTTCGAGTTAATTGCACTTTTTATAATGGACCACTCGAAAAGTTATAATCATTGTTGGTTTGAAGACAACTAGAGACGTTTATTAATTCGCAGCCTGAACGGATAGTGTTAGTATTTCCTGTTGTTCATTTGTATCAATTTATTTGTTTATTCTTATGGTAAGATTTTGCTTCGTTTGGTGATGCTGTCTCAATAATCTTTGAAACGACACATGCTTTGTGTGTTGGTATCTATACTTGACATATTTTTAGCTTGGTTCAAGTCGTAGAGCTCAAGGGTGAGTTGAACTATAAAAAAACTAGATTCAAATCAATTTAAGATTAAGTTAAACTAGTTGAGTACGTTTCTTTCTCTCACAAGAGTTTACCAAAGGGGAAAAATGTGTTAATTATACAATAATAGGTGTGAAGTGGTAATCATACTTGGTGAATAAACAATTTGGTTGAATTTATTTATGTTTTGGCAATTAATTTATGGATTTAATGGGTGTTACGAGAATCCAAATAGTCTTAGAAGATCTCCGCTGTAATTCGAGGGTTTTTCTCCGGACACTCTGGTTTACCTTCCTATATTCTTTTGAAATTAAACAAGATTGATCTCGAAAGAAATTAGTCAGGCAGAACACGAATATATGAATATACACACCCCAATTAACGCTCTAACCCCTGCAGGCTTGATATATTGAAGACAAGGCATGATATTCAAGATGCGCGGGGGGTTTTCTGAAATTCTAGATAAGAGTAGCTACAATGAAGATAATTGGAACATGTATCCTATCCTGCGTGTTTTGCATCATCCAAGCTCGAAGCCAAGGTATATATGTCTACTCTTATCAGTTACAACGACTGCAGAGATTAGACTTTAGCAATGACGAACACGTATTACCAAAAGTGAATTGTGTAATTAACCAATATGCTATACAAGCACATTGTTTAGGAACTGCAATCACTATGACACACACGCGACCTTGTGTAAATACATGCAGTCTTGAGATAGATTGTGTGCTATGTAGGATGTGTATCTCCACTTGGCATGTATGATGGCAGGATCAGAGACTCACAATTCACAGCTTCTAGTGTTATCAAAGGAAAGTCACCATTTCCTTGGCTGGCTCGTCTAAACAGGAATATTCCAACCTGGGGTGGGTGGTGTCCAGACTACACAGGAGGAAAGATTACTGAGAAGAACTATGATCAGTATATTCAGATTGATTTGGTGAATCTGACCAAAATCACAAGTATTGCAACACAAGGACGATCATATTCTGGAGGAAGAGAATATGTTGAGGACTATAAAATATCCTACAGAAGAGATGGTGGATTATGGATTTTTTACCAAGGAAAAGATCAAACTGTGAAGGTAATCACTGGTACACATATTTGCCCGAGCATTCACTGAATTACAACTATCTTTTTTGTTTCAGATATTCCAGGGAAACACTAATGTATCCAGTGTTGTACGAAATAACCTAGACCCTGTAATTATAGCGAGATACATCAGGGTTCATCCAGGTTATCATACAGGCAACCCTGTATGTATGAGACTTGAGCTGTACGGCTGTGTACCAACTGTTGAAAAAGGTTTGTGATGATTTTGCGGAAGCAATTCAAGAAGGGGGGAGAAGCGGACTGTAATTTTGCTACACACTTGATGTTACAAATTTACTTTGATATACGTTTCTAAATTTACTTTTAAATCGACTACTTCCGTTTCTCTTTGATACAATGCGTATCTTGTGTAGTATATAAATTATAATGTATTCTTTCCTTTTCTAGATATTCTCTCCTATATTGGTGGAAGATGGCTGCTCATCACCGAGATCAGTTTTAATTCAGGTATTTTAGCTTGCCTGTTAATTTGAAATTCCAGCTAACTTTTTCTTACTAGTGATAACAGTATTACCAAACTTCATACTAACGAATCTTGAAAAGACTGATGTTAAAAAATGAAGGAATCCAGCATGGTTTAAGTAGTGTTTAAAACACGCGAGTACGATTGTTTTACGCGAAACGTTTGGAAGTATTTTTACACAAATCTTGTCCGAATGAACAGTATAGTCTTTTCAATCTTTTTTTTCATCATTGTTAGTTCCTGCCAGTGAAGACGAAGACAAGTGGTTTCAGAATTGCTTAAACAATTCATTATCTTCCAGCAGTCAGAGAAGCCCGTCAAGGATACAAACTTATACTACAACGTCACAAATTTCTGCTATTACGTCATCAATATCTCTCACTACATCACCAATATCTGTCACTACGTCACCAATATCTGTCACTTCAGATACGACAACTCCTCAAACAGATGTCAGAAAAATAAACGGATGTGAAGGCAAGTGACAGTTTGAGTTTATATTGCACTGATTTTATTACTACTATTGCACAAACGAGGCCGTTTCCAACGTTTTTCTTTCCACGCTTACAATAAATAATGTACACTATATTGTAAGATTAGGAAAAGACAAATTTTGACTGCCTTTCATAATTTTTACTTAATATTTTCTTCGATATTTATCCAAAAGAAGCAGCAAGCTCTACCGTGATGTTCTTTGCTGGTGTTGCTGCTACACTTGCGGTCGTCCTAGTTGTCTGTGGTTTCTTCCTGCTCTACAAAAGACGACGTGAAGCTTCGAAATTGTCTCATGGTTCTATAAACAGCGTTAAAATGAAACTTGAAACATCCTCAGAGGTTTGGCAAAATAATCAGGTACGGCTTTCGCGGAATATTGTTATTCAAAACGAAAAAATAGCTTAAATACTAGCAGAGCCGAAACAAAGTTCCTAAAGAGGGATTTTGAAACCAAATGAGTTCCTTGTATACCATTAAAATTTCCTGAAACAAACTCCTTAAAGCTCGTGATTTCTTTTATGTTTTCGTATTCGTCATGAATTATTCACAAGTTTCACAAGTAATTAAGACAAATTGTAATTGCAGGAACAATTGTATCGTGGCGATTCAATTGATAGCAGAACATCAGCGTACGAAATCGTCCAAATCCGACAATCCTCAGAAGCCGCCAGAAACCACGAGTACGCCACGGCGAACGATAATGAAAACCCTCAAAACCAGCTCGAAAATCGTTCTGATTATGTTGTTTCGAACTATCCTTATAGACAAAAAGATTCATATGAAGAAGTAATTGTAAAGACGAAACTTCCCTCCGGATACACAGAGCTGGACCAGACGAAACGCGAGAAGGATGATAATACAACGTACCAAAAATTAGTGAAGGAGTAACTAACTTGGCTTTAGATGGTGGCGTGATGGAAATCATTTCATTCAGCCATGGAACGTGGTAGATCCATATAAACGAAACAGTTCTATCTTGAACTAACGTTGCTAGTGTAGGTAGTGCACTTAATAGTGCACAAAAGGTATATACTCTCTTTTACGTCTAGAGCCTTGCTCGAAAGCGAGTGAGATTTTGAAATGTATTATTTTCTGAATAAAAATTAATATTTTACGAAATGTTTTCTGCATATCTGTATACTTAAAATGTTCGCATTTTTCTCTTCACCGAAAAGTACAAGTAACAAATTGCGGATAAAACTTGGCCCACTCTCATGACACAGGAGTGAAGAAACGAAACGCAATGTTATAGAGATTTAATTAACATAAGGTATCCTTGCATACTGTGTTTTACTACGTGTCTCATTCTCGCGGAACAAAATAAGTCGTTTGATGTTGAAAGCAGGACCTGGCTGTATTCTAAACGTTAAAGCCACAAAGACTGGAGCCTATATTCATATTTCTTTGTCAAATGGGCATATTGGGGTAATATCAGACCATTTTAGGAAAAGAAACAACCCATCCATGTGATCTACTTTCAAGTTATTTGCATTTTTTGTATTGATCTACTTGATAAGTTATATTCAGTGTTGGTTTGAAGACAACTGGAGACGTTTATCCATAATATATAGTGTTCCTGTTGTTTATTTATATCGCTTTATTTGTTCATTCTCATAGTAATATTTTCTAGCTCTCTGTTTGGTGATACTGTCTCGGTAATCTTTGAAACAACACATGCTTTGTGTGTTGGCATTTATACTTGATATATTTTTAGTTTCGCACAAGTTGTAGAAAAACTCAAAGGTAAGTTAAGGTAAGTTAAAAAACTAGGTTCTTATCAATCTAAGATTATTATACTATTAATATTAGCTTTAATATTGTTGTTTAGTTGTCGTTGTTATTGATGTCGGAAATTTACTAAGAGAAGGGGAAGGAAAATGAAACATAACTTGTTTATTTTAATCAATAGGAATAAGTTGGTTTGATTAGACCAATTAATGTACTTTAGTTAGTTAGGTCTGCATTGCATTTATCGGCTATTCCAGGCTTGCAGTAATGACGATATGAGGGGGGGGGGATTTTTGGGCAGAACACGAATGTATGAAAATACTTTCTTCTTCTAATTAACACTCTAGGCTTCCTACAGGCTTTCTACTGAAGAGAAGGTTAACGCATGATATTTTTAGATAACAGAACAATGAAGATTATTATTGCAATTGGAACGTTTATCCTGTTCTCTGTGTTTTGTGTCATCCAAGTTCTAAGCCAAGGTATATTATGCACTGCGACCATGGTATTAGTTTAATAAGATATTTATACAGTATTCAAAATGAGCAATGCTGTTCATTAGAGCTTACGAATATTGACGCAAAGTTGTGAAAAGTATTTGCGATGTTGATATCTGATGCTAGTCATGGGACCGAAAAATGTGGGGTTGTTCCATATTGACAGTGGACCACGCTATTATTTTAAAAATAGAATAACATGATAGGACGTCGTTAAAACTTAATATGAGCGGAAACGACATTTTTATCCAAGAATAGCAAAGGTGAAATGTTTTAGTTTGAAAGTAAACGGTGTCATTAGCGTTGTCCACATCAAAAATGGAACAACCCGCGTAATTGTTCAGTCATGTTACTAGCATCAAATATCAACATCGCAAAGAGCTTCTCACAACTTTGTCTTAATGTTCGTAAGTTTTAATGAATAGAACTGCTCATTTTGAATACGTACTGCCGCATAAATATCTTATAATAAAACAAATGCTATGGATAGCAGTGTTTGTCTACTCTTGTCAGTTACAACAACTGCAGGATTTAAACTTTACTAATGACGAACGCGTACTGCTAAAAATGAATTGTCTAATTAACAATTTTGCTATACAAGTACATTGTTTGCGGGGAACTGCAGTCTCTGTGAAACACATGCGACATTGTAAATACATGTAGAAATAGGCTTTGTGCTATTTAGGATGTATATCTCCACTTGGTATGGAAGATGGCAGGATCAAAGATTCACAAATCACAGCTTCTAGTGTTATCAAGGGAAAGTCACCATTTCCTTGGCTGGCTCGTCTAAACAGGAATATTCCAGACTGGGGTGCATGGTGTCCAGACGTCACAGGAGGAAAGATAAATGAAAAGAATTATGATCAGCATATTCAGATTGATTTGGTGAACCTGACAAAAATCACAGGAATTGCAACACAAGGACGATCATATTTTGGAGGAAGTGAATACGCTAGGGATAATAAAATATCCTACGGAGATGGCGGTATATGGAATTTTTACCAAGGAAAAGATCAAACTGTGAAGGTAAATTTTTTTGACATTTTAATTTGGTACTATCACTGGTACACATATTAGCCCGAGCATTCGCTGAATTAGAACTATCTTTTTGTTTCAGATATTCCGAGGAAACACTGATGTATACAGTGTTGTACGACATGACTTAGACCCTGCAATTATAGCGAGGTACATCAGGGTTCATCCAGGTTATTATACAGGCAACCAAGTATGTATGAGACTTGAGCTGTATGGATGTGTACCGACAATTAAAAAAGGTTTGTGATGATTTTGCGGAAGCAATTCAAGAAGGGGGAATAGCGGAATGTAATTTTGCTACACATTTTGTGTTACAAATTTAATTTGATATACGTTTCTAAATTTACTTTTAAATCGACTACTTCCGTTTATCTCTGATACAATGTGTATCTTGTGTAGTATATAAATTATAATGTATCCTTAATTCTGTACCGACAATTAAAAATGGTTCATGATAATTAAAAATGGTTTGTGAAGTCATTCAAAAGTAGGGAGGGTGAATTTATTGTGCTGACACTGGTCATCGATACAGAGAAGAATATTCTTCATTCTCAGTCTTCATCTCTAATGCCCACCACAGACCAGGAACTCCGTTAGCCTTACTCAATCTATTTACATATCTTATGTATACCGTTGTTTAATTGCATCACAAAGAATCTTTTTTATAAATGGTATTTTTTTACTCATTTCTTTGTATTTTTGCATTCTTTTACTATTCCAG
This sequence comes from Muricea muricata, assembly GCA_963855995.1. Lineage (NCBI taxonomy): Eukaryota > Metazoa > Cnidaria > Anthozoa > Malacalcyonacea > Plexauridae > Muricea > Muricea muricata. Next base: position 12,459,694 of record OY979727.1, read on the forward strand.
ATATTCTCTCTTACTCAATGCCAGTTGGACACAGGACCAGGAATGGCAGGGTGAGCTTTATGGACACATCTTATGACGGAGTCATCGTAAATGGAGTTTACAAAGATGGTACTGGGATACTTACAGATGGCAAGTTTGGTCGTGATGATCCAAAAGAGAGAGGTTATGAAGGCGAAGGATGGGTGGGATGGTCTCAAGACTTAACTACATCACCATATATTGACATTAAATTTGAGTTTTCTGGCGTGAGAAAGTTCAAAGATGTTACACTTACTGTGAATGTTGACAAGAAACGCGGCAATGCTGCGTTTGATAGGTCAGAGATATTCTTTGCAGACAATCTTACGGATACATCATTTGTTCAATTTCTTCAATATTCAAGAACTTTTGCAGAGAGCGATACCCCGCACAGTAGAAATGTAACATTGTCAATGTGTGAGAATACAGCAAGGTTTATAAAGTTGCGGTTATATATTGGTGGAAGATGGCTGCTCATCACCGAGATCAGTTTTAATTCAGGTATCTTAGCTTGCCTGTTAATTTAAAATTCCAGTTAACTTTTTCTTACTCATAACAGTATTACTAAACTTCATACCACTGAACCGCTTGCAAAATGCAGATGCTCAAAATAGAGGATCAAGCATGGTTTAAAACAATTTAAAGCACACAAAATATGGGATCTTTATTTGACACGAAGTTTGAAAGTGATTTCACAGTAGCTTGTCTGTAAGTTTGGAAATGTTTCTACAGAAGTCTTGTCTGGATCGAAAAGTTTTGAAAACATGTAGAAATACGGAAAGGGGTTAAAACTTAGTTGAACAACAGTTCCTTGATTGAATTTTGTCTTTTTAAAATCTTGTTTCTTTTTCATCATTGTTATAGTTCCTGCCAGCAAAGATGATGAGACACGGTTTCAGAATTGCTTGGACAATCCATATTCTTCTTCTAGTCCGAGACCGTCTACAACAAAGTCAACAATATCTGTCACTTCAAACCATCCTCAAACCGATTTTAGAAAAATATTTAGATGTGAAGGAAAGTGTCGGTTTGGATTTGTTTCGCACTGATTTATTGTACACGCGAGCTTCAGTTTCCACGAGCGTTTTCACAACAGTGAAAATGAAAACAATATCTGAACTTTAAAAATTTTCTGTCGCATGAAGACATTAGTTTTTACTCAAAGATGAGGTTTATGCTAGGTTTTCGTTGAAACGTATATAAGTTGAGAGCTTTTTAAAATATTTCATAATGAAAATGCTCGGAAACAACCTTGTCTTTACAACTTTATTAAATGACTTTATTAATACAATTTTATTAATATTAAAAATATTAATTTGTATGGAGGTTCCACATAGTATTAGGATTAGGAGTTTAGGACAAAAACATGTTGTCATGTTCCACTATCTATCTTTCATAATTTTCACTTATGTTCTTCAATATTCATCCAACAGAGGCAGCAAGTTGTATCGTGATGTCTTTCGTTGGTGCTGCCGCTACACTTGCAATCGTTTTCGTTGTCTTTGGTTTATTTTTACTGTACAAAAGACGACGTCAAGCTTCGAAATTGTCTGCTGGTGCTATAGAAAGCGTTGAAATGAAAAATAAAACACCGCCAGATGCATCGCAAGATAATCAAGTACCTGTACGTCTTTCTTTTAGTTGTAATTTTAAGAATACATGAATGAATGGCGCGGTTAAAGTTTATATCCGAATCACATATCAGACTGACTCCTTCGCGCTCCGCCATGATTTCTTTTTTGTTTTCTTCATGAATTATTGACGAATGTTACAAGTAATTTCCGTTTAAATTTTACTGCAGGAACAATTATATCGTGGTGATTCCATTGATAGCAGAATATCACCGTACGAAAACGTCCAAATCCGACAATCCTCAGAAGCCGCCAGAAACCACGAGTACGCCACGGTGAACGATAATGAAAACCCTCGAAAGCTTTTAGGAAATCGTTCTGATTATGTCATCTCGCATTTTGCTGAGAAAAAACATTCATATGAAGATGTAATTGTAAAGACGAGATCTCACCATGAATACACAGAACTGGACGAGACGAAACGAGGGAAAGATGATAGCGCAACTTACCAAAACCTTATAAATTGAACTTGTGAGACGGAGTATCAGACGCTGGCATTATGATGGTTATTTCACTCAATTGTTTAACGTATTAGAGACATAATAGGCGAAACCGTTCTATATTGAACTAACATGATTATTAATAGTGCACGAAAAATATAGGTTTTTTCATTACTTGAAACGATAAAGTAGCCTCAAGATAAGTAAACAGAATAGATGTGTCATTAAATATGGAAATTGGACCGAAACTAAAGTCATAGCTATTTCAGGAAATGAGTCAAGGTCCTTAATATATGGTAATCAGTTATTCAAAGACTAAGTGACTGCTGACTAGTTTAAATATGTATAAGTTTCAATAGGATGAAGATAATAATATGTTTTGAAGTAAAGACAATTCTGAGTGCTCAGTTGTCTGTGTCAAATTGATATTGTGTGGTTGTGGCAAGGTTGAATAGTGAATACCTTGACCAAATATAGTAAAGGTCCGGTCCGCCCGATTTCGTTTGCCAAAAACGTAATTTGAACAGGAAAACTGGTGGAATCACTTTCATATATGATCACTTTGTCGAAATGCCTTGAAAACACTTTCTGAATTCCTGAGTTTTCCTCAAATTTTTCCAACCCCTGAGCGATTTTTTCGATACCTGCTGATCGATTCAATTTTATAGCACAACGCCCGAAATAGTTATAAAAGATCACGTGTTGTAGAATTTAGTAAGTAAATGTGATGATAACTGTAATGATAGTCACACTAATGGACTTCGGGGTGATGTTATCGGAGTGTCACATTCATTTAAAAAAACATGGGTTGGGTTCGATAAAGATAACGTGCCCACATAATTTTTATTCAATTTTGCGGAATATCTGAGTAAATTTTGGTTAAAGTTCAAAGTTTGGGAGGCAAACGCCAAGCAGCTTTCCTATTTTCGAGGAAAAACTGCCAAACGACAGGAAGAAGGTTGGCACGATTGTCGTGCGAAGGAAAGACGACGTGTTCCGAGTAACGAAACCGACTCGCAATTGTGAAGAAATGTCAAAACCGAACTAGAAAAGGCGGCAATATTCGGGATATAGCGCTTTAAAATTAATATTAAAACCATAGAAACGACGTGCGCTGCTTTAGACAAGCGTGGCTTTACTTTTAAGGTGAAAATTTGATGATTTTATCCCACAGACGGGTTGGGTTTTGAGGACAACGTTGGAAGTTTGTTTCCGCTTTGGGTCTTTGTGTTATCAAGCACGCGTCGTTCGTACGTGATGTGATTACAACATGGTAAGTTTTTTTAGTGTTTTATCCAGTTTGAAATCGCGTTTGTATGCTAGATTTTTACCAAATGTGTAGAAGGACATCCCAGCCAGCTGTGGTAAGAAAATGAACAAGCGAGACGTGACAAATACTTCAAAATATTTGCACTTTCAACTTGTTTTTATTTATTTTTAAACTCATGTGGGTGTTCATGAATTAATGCTTTGTGGTTCCCCTCATTACTGCCAGAGCACGTTTTGGTTTCTTATCAAAGCTAAACTGTTTTCTCTATCAGTTGCAGATGGCGGTTAGAAGCATTTTCAAACGTTTTCTTGTCTTGGTTGTGTTTGGTTTGACAAGAGTTAAAAGTCAAGGTTTGTTATTGTAAAATTACATCTTTTATAATAACGGAAGTTAATCTGAAAGTATTGTTGCAATTTACCGTCTAATGTCGGATATTTTTCCTTGTCAAAGAGGGAGACTTCGTAGCTATCAATGGATTCACTGAGTTGTAATTTTGAAAATGTGTTAATAATATATATGATAAGGCATGCCTGTCAAATGTTTGGATCCTAGGTAGCGGCACTAACTGCAAGTGCCTGAAGCTAACTGAGATCCTTGGTCGCAATTAACAAATGTTGTGTGGTTTGACTAGTTCAAGCAAAGTGGGCAAGTTTGAGCCACACAGGGCTAACTGCAAATTTTTTTCGGCTACCTGCAAATGATCCAAATATACAGGCATGTAATAAGGTCAGGGCAATTTTCCCAAGTCAGGCTACTTTATCTCCTCTTTATATCAGCATACATTGAATGCAGCCCCCTGGCCACAGTGCAAACAGAGGTTAAACTTCTCATTAATTATGTGTACCCTTGGCTTAGCCAGTGTGCTAGAAAGAGGCATTCTCCCCCTGAAAATACTCATCATGGCTGTTAAAAATGGCCAGGGGGGAAAGGCCTCTCCTTAATACACTGGCTAAGCTATGAGAAGTTGAACCTCTGTATGCTTTATTCCCTGACTCTCGTAACGCTGAGTAAGAAAAGCCTTCTGGAGACTGGTTTTTGTTACTCTGAGGGGGGCTGAATCCCCTGGGGGGGGCTAACTTCCTAGGGGCGTTCGACTTGGGGCTTCGCATAGGTTCGACTTAAAATGTCAATATCAGCTGAATTGCCTCAAAACTTATTATAACATGTCAAAATTTAAGTTAGCCCTTCCTGGATGACATGCAATTTATTTAGTTGTGATAACTATCCTAAGTTTTCTGTTTGATCAAATCAGAGGGAAGATAAGGTTAGATAAGTTTATTGTATCCATAGAATAAATTCCTTTTGTGTATAATTTATTAGGATGTGTATCTCCACTTGGTATGGAAGATTTCAGCATCAAAGACTCACAAATCACAGCCTCTAGTGTCATCAAAGGAAGGTCACCACATCCTTGGCTGGCTCGTTTACAAAGGAATATTCCACAGTGGGGTGCATGGTGTCCTGATATCACAGGAGGAAAGATAACTCCAAAGAATTATGATCAATATATTCAGATTGATTTGGTGAACCTGACAAAAATCACAGGAATTGCAACACAAGGACGATCACATTCTGGAGGAAGAGAATATGCTAGGGACTATAAAATATCCTACAGAAGAGATGATGGAATATGGTATTTTTACAGAGGAAAAGATCAAACTGTGAAGGTACGTTTGATAAAATTTGTCATTGCAACCTCCTAATTCAATGACTGTATTGAGAAAATCTTCTGAAGTCCTAAGAGATAAACATTGTGTAGTTGTCAGCGATAAAATTTTGATTTCAGGTAAGGCGTTCATTCTTTTAAGTTCCTCAATTGATTGCAATTTTCGTAATTACATTTGCAGTTTTCAAAAAGTTCATTGCAAGTTTCCTGAGGACTATCGCAAATTTGCTTAGCTAAAAACTCCCCACTTCCTGTTACTGTGTTAGAAGTAATTCAGATATTTACACTATTAGCATATAGCTTGTGGTATTTGTGCTGTAGTATAAATGAGTTTATAGATTTACTTTGTATTATGCAACCTGAGGTGTCTATAATCATTCAGACTGCAGATTATGTCAGCAGCATCCCCGAGATTTTTTTAAGAAAAAAAATTAGCGCACCTGGGACCTTTCTATTCGCTGATTTTGCACTTCAATCTGCCCCTAAAGCTCTAATTTTCATTGTTTTTAACACATATTTTGTTACTTTTACCCCCTAACTAACTCACGATCCGCACTTGGTAACTCTTTTTGGCACCCACACTCACGATTTGTGGCTTCTCCGCACCCGAGATCTCGTCGAAAACTGCCATAGACTGCATTCTGGAATAATTATCCATCACAACAATAGAATATTTTTGGTGCGCATAGCACAAAAGTGAAAGAAACATTAATTTACTGTATTTACGTCAATTTGTTTTCTACAACGCAATAGCTTTTATATGGCATCCTTTTCATTAATATTAGCTCAATGGCTCGAACAGATTGACTGATCTTACCATTTATGAAAAAAAATGTGCTGCTTCCTATGTGACTTTCCGTATTTGGAACATTCGTTGGTAAGTTCAGTTGACATTATTAACCTTTCTTTCACTTTTGTGCTGTGAAAAGTACTTGCGAATAAGTCTGGGCTAGGCCGATTAAAGACCTGTACAGACGAGCAAGTTTTCCTTGACAAGTTTTATTTGCTCGTGTGTACGCGAAACAATTTTTCCTTGACAAGGAGCCTGGTTTAAAAGCTAGTCGTACCAGCTTTTCGACAAGGAGACTTGCTCGTGTATACGTGCAACAAGGAACACTTGACAACGGAATTTTTGTTTACGTACTTAATTCATGCGGCCTCGTAAAAGTTGTAAAGAAAAAATATTGTCAAATTTCGCGTACACTAGAACAAATAAAGCCTTTCAAGGAAAACTTGTCAAGGAAAACTTGCTCGTCTGCACTGGACAGTCGGGGGTTAATATGTAGCCTGCGTAGCAGGCGTTTTCCTGTTTGGTGCGGGCGGCGTGGAGAAAACGCTGGCCCAAATAGCTATGAAAAAAGCGTTCTTCTCCGACAAAACGTCGGACTTAATTACTATTGTTATACATTAAAACTTTGTTGTTGATTGTGACTGGTCAACAACCCACGGACAATTCGCAATATCACATCGTCATGTTCTACGTCATCAGCGTTCAACAATTTTTATTTTGGACCGAACTCGGAGCCGAACTTCGATCAAAAAAAATTATTGAATGCTGATGACGTCACATGTCGAATGTGTGGTGCCCAGGCCCCCATGCATTGAAATCTGTTATAAAAGTGCACGAAAATTAAACAACAACAAAATGGCCAGCTTGCAGCAGATTTTTTGTCATGAATTTTTCTCGTTTTACGAAGACAATATTAATAGCGGTATTAATATCGGAAAAAAGATAGCAAAAGCACTGAAGGTTTGTATGGAGACATTTTCCAAGAGTATCTTTGCCACAAGAACACCACTAAACGTTTTAAGGTCTGCTGGCGGAAATTTTAAATACAGATAATTTTGCATTGTTAGTTGTTTGAGTTTTTCCACTATACTACAATATTTCTGAATGTACAATAAAACAAGTATTGGATGAGGCTTCGCATGATATCAAGAATTTTTCAGAACTCATTATTGTTAACCGTCTCAGCTTCGCTTCGGCAGATAATAATAACTCGGTCTGAATCATTCTTGATATCATGCTCGGCCTCATCCAATAATTGTATATTGGTCAATCTTGTTAACGGAAGTAAATACGTAAATTAGATGTCAACAAATATATACGGTATGGCTGTTAATGCTTTGAAAGAAAGTTTCTGACATTTTAGGCTTCAAAATTCAGTTCAAATCAGTACAAGAGAAAGTCTATTAATAATTTACTACGTGCATGGTTAAGACGTTATCTTGATGTGCTACTTGCCCTTGCTATGAATTATATTTACAATTGCTGCGCACGCTGTCAACATACAATTACAAGGGGATACTGAGAAAACAACATGCATGATTCTGAGTATAAATTTTGACTATGATTGGTTGATAGGTAAAGGTGCTAATTGCATAGCATCAATCACCCTTAATAAGCGAAAACACATTTGTCATGGCCATTATTTGGACAGGCGTTTCCTCGCCGTGGTTCACACTGAACACCTGCTACCCAGACTAATTAATATTTAGTTTTAGGAAGCATCCAGACTGGATGGTGCTATATGGCCTTCAAAAACTGCTTATCTATATGCTTTAAATCAGGTTAATATATATTACAATATTTTACTGGGTGTTTATTGCTTTTAAACTATCTACATATTACTTTGTTTCAGATATTCCAGGGAAACACTGATGTATCCACTGTTGTACGACATGACCTAGACCCTGTAATAATAGCGAGGTACATCAAGGTTCATCCAGGTTATCATACTGGTAACCAACCATGTATGAGACTTGAGCTGTATGGCTGTGTACCAACTGTTGAAAAAGGTTTGATAATTTTGTTTTATTGTAGTGATTATTATTTTATTGTGTTATATTGTATAGTTCTTGAAACAAGCTTTCAGCTGTCAGACTACAGCCTTCGATTGATTATGAATAAATTAGAAGCTTCACAACCCGTCATATGCTGTGACCTCAATAAATATTGTATCACCAATTTCATTTATGTTTAATATATTCTTAGTCATCACTATACAGTCTGTACTGTACCTGTATGAAATAACTTTACAATTGGAAGGTATTTACTGAACCAACAAGCACACAAAATTTGCAAAAAGGATTCATTTAACCTCTGGTTGCAACTACTGCACTGATTTTTTTACTATGGAACCGAGTATGCATCAAATCATGATCAAATCAATGGCAGTTACACAAACAAATGTAATTTGAGTGGGAAATCCAGGTTTTTTGCGATCTCGTGTTTGTCTCAGTCTGCACCAAATCTCCAAATCTTTGTTACAGTAGCTTGTACTGTACTCCTTGTTTTGGTCCAAACAATTCAAATTGCATTTTCAATGACTATTTTTGTGTGCAAGCTTTACAAAGTGCCTTTCAATGACACATTTCCTACTCAAAGAAAGATAGATTTCTCAATATGATGTACGTAGCAGAGGCTGTTAAAACCTCTTAGGCAGAAACTGAATGTTTTCAGTTGTTTTTCTCGTTATTTTAAACTACCTGTATTCTCAAACTGTAAACTTTTTTAGATACTTTAGATATTCTCACCTACTCAATGCCAGTTGGGCATACAACTAAAAATGGCAAATGGTCCTTTAAGGACACATCTTATAATGGAGTAATTAGCAAGGGAGTTTACAAAGGTGGTACTGGAATACTTACAGATGGCAAGTTCGGTCGTGATAATGCAAAAGAGAAAGGCCATGAAGGCGAAGGATGGGTGGGATGGTTTGAAGAAAAAATTACATCACCATACATCGACATTACATTTGAGTTTTCTGGTGTGAGAAAGTTCAAAGATGTTACACTTGCTGTGAATGTTGACCAGAAACGCAATTTTGCTGTATTTAATAAATCAGAGATATTCTTCGCTTCAACCAATGACGGTTTCTCAGACACATCATTTCTTCAGTTTTGTCCAAAAGAATTTCCAGACAGAGATGCCCCATACTGTGACAATGTAACTTTGTCCCTTTGTGAAAATATGGCAAAGTTTATAAAGTTGAGGTTATATTTTGGTGGAAGAGGGTTGTTACTCACTGAAATCAGTTTTAATTCAGGTACTGTATATATATTCTTAAATTTCTATTAAAGTTTAACGTTCTGCCAGGTTGAATGTATTAAGTGAATTGTGGTACAGTACCTAAGAATGTAAGTAGATCTGACGATGTGAGCAATTCTGTATATAGTAGTTTCAAAATCAGCATCTGAGTGGTTTCGACGGGATTGTTGGGGAATATTTTCAATGTTAATAAATTAATGGCTTTGTTCATTTTAGCATTATTTTTGTGGCTAAGTTGCGTTCTGTTTTGACTTTATCAGTTCCTGTCAGTGGAAATGAAAAGACTTCTTTTCAAGATTGCACGAAAGATGCTTGTATGATGAAGACTCAGTCTTCCCCAACCAGTTCACCAGTAGTTCCATTTACTACTTTCTCAACGTCAACAACTGAATGCAACAGTAAGTGTTTGAACGTGCCTACTGTTCACAAAATGCTGGTCACGCTGTGAATTTGTAGGCCCCAAAATAACGTTCCAGATTAGGGCAGTCATGATGACCGGTCAGTTCCTCCAGTGACCAGTCAAACGCCTGGTCTGTCTAATTCTACCACACTATAGAACGCAGCTGTATAGAAAACGCTTGTATAACATTCCACGCCATGACTCTGTTACTGATACGTGCAGTCTACTTCATTTGAATGACACGTAATTGGATTTTGTTCTTGTATACAATTGTGATTAGCTTTTCACACGCTTGGTTTATCTGTCTCTTCTTCGACTGCCCGTAACGATACAGTGTAGCTAAGCGTACAATCAAGTTTAATGAACATTGTTTTACAGCAAGTATTTAACGATCACGGCAAGTATTTAACTATCAACAAAAGTAACTGACAACTTTAATTTGAATGAAAGGTTACCAGAAAGAAAATCAACCCTAAACCTAGTTGATCGGCGTCACTCAAAGAATCGATGATTGTAATGCTAGTGGTGATTCTATTTACCATGTGACTATTTTATTAACCTTTTTTTCTAGCTTGTCCAGCTGATACGAACACACCAGCAGAAGCTTCATCTGATTCTAATAATCTTCAATTGACAATCATCATCATTTGTGTCGTCCTGCTGATTGTCATTCTGCTCTTGGTTATAATGTTCTTTCTCTATCGTCGACGAGCGCTCTGCTTTGGCAAAAAGAAACATCGAGAAAAGGCAAGCAAGAACGTGCATGTTGAACTTCAGAACGTGGAAAACGGGCAAGAAGTGCAGTATGATAAAATTGACGATAACGTTGGTAACCCCCTGTACGCGAGTGTTGGTGGAAATGAAGAGGATACTCACCCCATGTTGTCGCCCGTTAAGAAGAAACAAAATGAATTTTTCCCAGAAAATGGTGATTAATATGGCTTGTATTTTGAAGTATAAATAAAGTTAGTTTAGTTTAGGCTTCTTATTGTAGTAACACTGGATCAATAAGAGATGATCCTCACTGGACCTCTAGGAAGAACAGTGAAAACTGATAGAACTAACCAGTATAAATAAAGTTAGTTTAGTTTAAGTTTCCTCCTGTAGTAACACTGGATCAACAAGAGATGATCCTTACTGGAGGTGATAGAACTATTCAGTATACAAGGTGTAATAATCCTAGTATGTTTTGTGATGTTAGATATTCATGAACCTGAGTTGTATTCTGAACCAAATGTCGTCGATGTAAAGACGCCGAAACAAGAAGACTATGCAGAACCAGTTGACAGTTTACAAGCGAGTGAAGATCCCGACGAACTGTTGGCTAACCCTATATATGAAGGGATTTACTCCGAACCTCTGTATGGTATTGCTGGTACCATACTAGTCGGACCACAGGTAAGGTCATGGTCAACTCTTTCTGATTGCCAAAACTTGTTATCCACAGGCTTGCTGCAAGTTGTTTCGACAAGTTGTAACAAGTCTACAAATGACAACGCAACTGATTTTAGCAGACTTGTTGTAACTTGATAATATCGACACGACAAGTTTGTCTCAGCTTGTTGACAAGTTTCAGCATACTTGTGAAACTGATACTGTGTCTTGTAATACGTCTGTTGCTTTTCAGGCAGTGTAATTTATTATTATTATAGAAAATTATCATCAAAATCATCACTTTCTCCACCACTATCATAAATAAACAACCAACCAATTTTTTTCCAACAGGACGAAACACTAAAACGCGGCTACACGATGGAGAAATTCCCCAGAGATCGTCTGGTGTTCAAGGAGAAAATCGGAGACGGCCAGTTCGGCGAGGTGCACATAGCCGAGGCCGATCTACGCGATCTGAATGCGCAGTTTGGCGAGGAATACGAGGGGAAGACGAAAATAACAGTCGCAGTAAAAACCCTTAAAGGAGACGTGAAGAAGGATGCCAAAACTGACTTCTTCAAAGAAGTTCGGGTCATGTCCAGATTACAGCATGAAAATGTCGTTCGACTACTGGCCGTTTGTCGAGACGATCCGATTTGCATGATTGTCGAGTACATGGAGAACGGAGACTTGAATCAGTTCCTCAAAGGTCACGTGTTAGAGAGCGACGATGACGTCATGATATACGCGAACACGAAGCAACCAATCAGCTACGGCGAGTTGATCTATATTGCTTCTCAGGTTGCAGCGGGCATGAAGTATTTTGCCGCCATGAATTTTGTCCATCGTGATCTGGCTGCGAGGAATTGTTTGGTTGGCGAAGGGTTGACCGTAAAGTTGGCTGATTTTGGCATGTCGCGTCTGTTGTATTCCAAGCATTATTACCGCGTACAAGGTCGTGTTATGTTGCCGATCAGATGGATGGCACCTGAGAGTATATTTCAAGGTATGGCGAGTGATGATGAGGTCAGGTGTGGTTGTGATGTGCTGTGGGTGGTGGGGTGGGATGAGATGGGATGGGATGGGGTGAGGTGAGGTGAGATGGGATGAGGTGAGATGGTATGGTATGGTGTGGTGTGGTGTGGTGTGGTGTGGTGTGGTGTGGTGTGGTGTGGTGTGGTGTGGTGTGGTGTGGTGTGGTGTGGTGTGGTGTGGTGTGGTGTGGTGTGGTGTGGTGTGGTGTGGTGTGGTGTGGTGTGGTGTGGTGTGGTGTGGTGTGGTGTGGTGTGGTGTGGTGTGGTGTGGTGTGGTGTGGTGTGGTGTGGTATCGTATCGTATCGTATCGTATCGTATCGCATGGTACTGGAGTAGCTCTGTATAATATTATGCTATATTTTGGTGTAATATGGATGTCCAATGCAAATGCTTAGTCTCTAACGCAAAACAACTGTACTGAGATAACAGTTATATTTCCTGAATTCTCTGTAGGTCGTTTCACAACTCAAACAGATGTGTGGTCGTTTGGTATAACGTTATGGGAAATCTTCACGTTGGCTCAAGATTTCCCCTACCCTAACCTTCCCGACGAGCAAATCATCGCCAACGCTAAGGCTGCCTTCAAACACGGCACCGGTGTGATCTACAATGAGAAGCCTGATGTTTGTCCGCAAGATGTGTTTGACATGATGATGTTATGTTGGAGCAGTGATCCTGCTCAGCGACCTGACTTCAATACCTTGTATGATTTCTTGATGGCTAAGGTAGGATCAGTAGAATCAGCTGTTGTTTGAGAGGGTGAAATAGAGTACACGCTTAAGGATTAGCAAGCAAAAACATTTCACTTGTTCAAGGTTGATTAAGTTAAAACAGGATGCAAAACTACGTCGTAGTAGTTGTAGTGGTAGTACATCAGTGTTCTATTTGTAAACGATATTGTTGAGCCTGAATCAGGTGTCACATTGCCGAACAATATTGTTGACAACCTGGAGCAATGCTGCCCTAACGACGTTGTTCAGTTCTGTTTTTATTTGCCGTGTAGGGTTTAGTGGCTAGGTATAGCTTGTTAGTATACTATATATTGTCTTGGTCTTAGCTTGGCTTTGCGATTCTGGAAATTTGAACTTGTAAATAGGATTTCGGAATAACGTTAACGCATTCACACTTGGCAAGCAAATATCAGGCGACGGGCAAATCTTCTGCTTTACCATTTTGAAGATTTTAGTAGAAGAAGTTATAGGGGTTTAGATTGTTGTGCTTGTAACAGATCTTGTATTGGCTTGTCGTTGACGGCAAACTTTAGGTACTTTCTTTGCAATAAAACCAGAATCATGAATCGTGAAATGTTCGAGTTACGAGATTTCTTAGAAGGATCTAAAATGCTACATTAAAACTACTTTTTATTACCACAGAAACGTTGTTACTGATGCAGGGTAAATGTTAAGTTTCTATAGTCAACCAAATTAAGTACAGTGTCTAAGCTGCATTTGCAACATTTTGGTGAATTTTATCTAGCTATAGAACCATTCACGGTCAATAATTTTGCTTTGATTTCACTGAGAGTATTTGAGTTTACCCGTTTGTCGTAAACGTCAATCTAATAAAAGTGTGCATTCCAGAATACTAAAGCTTATTAAAAAAACACGTAGATTTCAACCAGTCCTGGTAAATGCTAGCAGAATAACACATTTAAGAAAAATTTATGAATTTTTCTAACCTCAGTATACATTTGTATTACTCTTTTAATAAACGTTTTTTGTTCTACTGATAGAAAATAGTTTTAATTGTATATGAACGTATTTATATAGTTTAAAGAAAGGCCAGAATGCCTTTCTATAAATGCGGGACTGTAGCTTTGAATGTGCTTGCATTTGCATATGTAGAGGGAAGTTGTCAAAGCAGGAACTTACACAGTGACTTGTCTGTGTAGTATGTAGAATTATGAATTTCTTTATTTTTCGGGGCATGTATTTACGTATGTACGGCAAATGTAGATTGATTTACAATGGCTTAATAATATGACATAAAGTCAGAGATGGAAAGTCTGGGTAATATTTTATTTTTAATGTTCATCGAGTTTGCTGATAGGTAGATGAATAAATGAATATAAAGTTTTTAGTAACAGAGGAGGATATGTGCTGTAATACACAGTTTTTTTACACAAAGAGCCCCAACCGGTTTTCCGTATCCATCTGGAAATAACGTCATATGTATATTGCGCAAATTAATGGCAGCGACGCTCTGACAACAAACTGAACTAATAGGAAAACCAAATTATCGCCCACAGCGGAAGTGTAATATGTAAGATATCAACAGCGTATTCTGTTTAATATTTTTACTGTTTTAAAATTAACAAAATTACTTGTATCCCGGTCCTTTGCCTTGAGACATGATCAGATATCATCTACATAGACGAATCACTTCAAGTCGTTTTCCTGCTAATGTTAGACATCTACGTGTCATAATGTCTGGTTATCACTAACCTATACCAACAGGCATTGTGAGTGGTTCAGTGGTTGGTTATGACAATAAATGGCAAATAAGCTGAAGAGATTGGTTATTTAAAAAACAAATCACCAAAAAGTATGAGTTTTGTTTCATAAGACCAATTACTAAGGCTGATCATTTCCTAATTCCTAAAAAAATATTAACTTTGCCAGATTCAAACAACGTCAACACTAAAACTGGCAGGGCAATCGCAACAGGTTGCGCCAGTTACTGCGATCCCTTAACGTTCGACAAATATACATACATACATAGAAAAAAGCGACCATTATATAACGAACTATTAAATTACTTGTCACATTGCAATACCTTTTTGGGTTGATATTTACCCGAAAAGCTTATAGTACTGTATATTGCTTTATATTTTGTTTCACACGATAAACAAAGAAGGTTTATGCAGGATGTGAAAGGCTTTGTTGGGGCTTTGTTCTGTAAACGTGACAAGGAAATTTACGTAGTAGACACTCGATGGAACCTCCCAGACATAAATATTTAACAATCTACGTCTGACCTTATTGAGATTGCCCTATCCTTTCAGCCCAGCGTGTTTACAAAACAAAACAAATTGAAGAGAAATGTATTTATGGGTGTTTAACGGTTAACCACGTCCTTCAGACACAAGAAATACCATTAGGTTTTATTCGATAATTTACAAAATACTTTACATTTATAAATAGTTTTTCCTGTAAAGACATAATGGACAGTTGCACACTATGCCATATTGAGACGTAAGACTTCCTGACATTCAGAGGCTGATATTGTGTTTGTGGAAATTCCGTTTGCGTCAGAAAACTCGATCGTTTATTTTCATGAAGTTATGGTAAAAAATTCGACAACAATACATGGTAAATTAAAGGTCTGTTCAAACGAAGCCAACATCATGCAACATTGCTGGCCCAACAATGTTGCATGATGTTGGACGAAATTTTAAGCAAGTTTAAAATTAAGCCAACATCTTCCAACGTCATCCAACATGGTGTTCAAACGAGGTCAACATGTTGCATCCAACGATGCTGAGTGATGTTGGTCCAACATGTTGGCTTCGTTTGAACAGGCCTTAACATGTGTTCATTCTGTTAGGCCCAGTTTCCATTTGGTCGCAGTTCATTCTCGTAAGTCATTCTCGACGATAGGATATAGCATAGATCAATATTTTTGCGGACTGTATTTGAATCAGTCATATTAAGTGTGCATATCCACTCCATCACATCAACTCATTCACGACTGAATGTTAATAAGACCTCATCAAACAACATATCGACAGTGGAATATGGAAAATTTGAAGAGGGGACTCGGAATCCGAAATAGTCAATATCACAATATATCCGTGTTTAGTGACTTTAGTCTACCTTATG
Organism: Muricea muricata; assembly: GCA_963855995.1. NCBI lineage: Eukaryota > Metazoa > Cnidaria > Anthozoa > Malacalcyonacea > Plexauridae > Muricea > Muricea muricata. The sequence goes on from OY979727.1 coordinate 12,475,400, forward strand.
ATACATAGGGTCGTAGACCAATTACTGTCAACCCTAACAGTCACAGACACACCTTGCGAGTACTAATGCATTATAACATTTAGAGTAATTGTTGTGTGTAATTAAGCTTTGAACTTTGAACCCGAAAATCTTCCCAGTAACTTCGCCAAGCGGACTTGTTTAGTTTCTACGATTTTCTACTTCTGATTTATGAAAACGAGTGGATTTTCAAAGCAGGCATATCCTCTTCAGAGCGATACCCATGCTTTTGTAGTTAAATACGCTCGATTCCATACGTTAAAAGTCGAATATCGTAGCATGCATGGTCAGGATGGACACAAGCATAAACCGATGCGACAATATCCAGACTACATGAAGTTCACTCGTTGACCTTGCTTTAACACACCGACAACCGTTTAACACGCAATACCTTCACACTAAATTTAATTTCAACATTATCTCGACTATTTCGTCACCAGCCGGTCTAAGATGCACGGGCAGTGCCGTTCGAAATGCCCGCATCATGTCGTTAGCACTTCGTTTGGTCGCGTTTATTTCCTTCACCATGTCCGAAGGTGGTTTTATCATGAGATAGCTTTGCTTGGCACTCGCCAGCACTTGTTCATGCACAACAGTCCAGTTCATCTCGCTACGAAGTTCGTCCCATTTTACCCTGGAAGATCGCATGTCCTCCCGCTCCGTGTCTGTGCTACAGTTCTCGATGTAACTCGCCATTTCATCGATTGTTCGTGGGAATATAAAAGGTCTGATAATCTTCGCGGGTAGGACCTGCTTAAATATGTGTGCCTCAAGGTCAAAGGCTGCTTTACCGGCGATAAGCGCGAGCTTTTTCTCCAAAGCCCATGCCTTACGGTTGTGCCATGTCTTTTCGCCGGCAGCAAAAGATGTGTTGCAATTCAGACACGTGGTCATATGTAGATCGTTCGAATTTGATGTGCCTTCGTCCTCGGCATTGACTCCATTAAGCTCTTGCTTCGATCCTTCGGGATTCTCGTCCAAAGAATCAGAGCTTGTGTCGCTCATCTTTGTTTATACACGAGGAGGATGTCCTCTCGTCGCTATGTAGTCTATGTACACTTTACTTCCCTTCGCCCTGGTTTTTGAATCTAATTGTGACGTAACAATATTGTGACATTCCGCACGTCTATCGCTACCCGCAGTCCTTAAAGCGACAAACCACTTAAACCCGATAAGACATGCACAAACCTTCCCTCTCCTTACATTCCTCCTTTTTGGAATGACTGGAGAACGCTGGACAAGTTTCAGAGACTAGCTTGGAAAGTATCGATCGTTGGTCCAAAGACTTAAGTAGGCTAGAATTGCTTGGACAGACATGACAGCGGGCACGCCATCATCGCCATGGCGACTGCATCTGCTTGTAATTGAGATTTGAATGTTATTATCATAAGTGTGCTTCGAAGTTCAAACAATTAACTACAATGTCGGTTTCGCCTAATGATATTTTTTATTGTATTGCGGTTAGCGTGATAGAGGCGTCCAATTAGCATTGAAGGCATTTGCTTTGATTGCACCCTTATTGCGACCAAGTGCTCCCTTCAAACGGCTTACTTGATTTGTCAGCTGTTTGAAAGAGATAATCTGTCGTGGTTTGTGTCAAAGCTACTTGGAAAAAGAAATCGGTTTTTGTCTTAATTTCTTGGAAAAGATGTCTCAAACATCGTGGTCCAGAAGCTGTCGTGGTTTATGTCTGAACCACCTGAAAAAGATATCTCAAACGTGGTGGTCTAGTGTAGGTAGTATTCTACAATAAGTTGTCGTGGTTTGTGTCCGACCTACCTGAAAAAGATATCTCAAACGTGGTGGTCTAGTGTAGGTAGTATTCTACAATAAGTTGTCGTGGTTTGTGTCCGACCTACCTGAAAAAGATATCTCAAACGTGGTGGTCTAGTGTAGGCAGTATTCTACAATAAGCTGTCGTGGTTTGTGTCTGACCTACCTGAATAAGATATCTCAAACGTGGTGGGCTAGTGTAGGCAGTATCTACAATAAGCTGTCGTGGTTTGTGTCTGAACTACCTGAAAAAGATATCTCAAACGTGGTGGTCAAGTGTAGGCAGTATTCTACAGTAAGCTGTCGTGGTTTGTGTCTGAACTACCTGAAAAATACATCTCAAACGTGGTGGTCAAGTGTAGGTAATATTTTACAATAAGCCCAGAACATCCGCTTACAAAAATAATGATTAAATAGGAACAATTGCAGACCTTTCCTAATTGCAATCTTGACATGTTTCGCGCAACTCAAAGGCACGCGTATTGGCAATTTGGAATGCCTCGATCAAATTATGACGTCAATAAGAAATAATTAACATGCCGATTGCAATTTAACGTCGAAATATTTTAATAAGAGACAACACAGGACAGATAATATTTCATCGGATTATTAAGGCCTGTTCTTGGGCAAATAAACCTTGCAAAAATGAACATCAAGACTTCGTCCCTCATGACTCCTGATCCATACCATATTCCTGGGTAAGTGTTTGGGTTTTCTCTCGCTCGCGTGTCTTCTGCCATGAAAATTGATCATAACGATCGCATATGAGCATAGCGTGGCTTGTTGCTAATAGTAAGAGCGCTTAATCTGTAAACAAAACGCACGGCTATTGAGTTAAAAGCTAACACCGTGGAACGCTTAAAGAATTGTTCTAGAATTCGTGCGAGACGGTCTAGGTTAGACTGGAATTATTTCAGTGTTTGAGGTTTTCGATACGGACTGAAGTCGAAAAAAAATTAAAATTGATTTGATGTAGACCTCTGTTCAATGCACATAAAAACCTCAAAGTAAATACGCGTTCTGGTTGCGAGTCAACATTGCGCGTCTAAAGATATACGGTATTAAGTTGCCATTCGAACGACTTCTTTATCGGGAAGGACCCGTCCTGTTGAGAAACAGTGGAATTTAAAGTTCAGTTTGAAGTTAATAGATTTGCTGTTGTGTAGTTACTATTACCAAGCGACCAGTAGACAACAGCTGCCTATTATGACAAAAATTCGTTGCTTGAAATGCTTATTTGTCGCTAAATGGAGTCAAGTACAATCAGATGCATGTGCCCCGTCTCTTGGCTACAATGGACCACTGTTGATAATATTTTGCGCCATCCGCTTATATTTTCGAGATCAGTTAACCACTTGTACTTTATTTAGTCATTTAGCTGAGCAGGCACACGATGCCGCGAGGAATTCTGGTGTTTATTTTCATGAGCTGTACCAGAGTTCCTTGCAGGCTAAGGAACAGGATAAGAGATGTGAAAACAGGTATTTCCCTCTCAGACAAGCAAACATTGATCATTTGAAACATGACTCCTTGTTATGGTCGGTTCATATTCGCAATTTGTGGCTGCGATTTCTGAGACTGTCTCCTTCTCACGGATGAAAACGAGTCGATTAATAACAAATGTTCTAAGTGTATAATTATTCGCCTGAAATTTCTTACTGATTCACTCGTTCACATCTGTCAAAAGGAAAAAATCTCAGCCAGAATCGCCACAGATTTGATGCAAGTTGTTGATTTTACCAGCTTGATGCAAGTTTGTCATAAGTTGCATTAAAGGAAATGGCAACAAAAAATTTTATTGTCTCATTTGAAAGAGACTCTAAAACAATATATAGAAGTCTATTGCAAAATTGTTATATCTGTTTTACTTCAGGAGGTATTCTCACCTAAATCATCGAACTGTCCGCCATCTTGGAATAATTTTTCACCTCATTAACAATGTTTTGGTGACGTCACAACAGGGATAAGCCTGTCGAAAATCCTCCTAAATACCTACCAACAATCAAATATTGTTTGAAATCTTCTCAGTCCGTGCTGAAATCCGAAACACTTGCCGTACATGCGGTTATGAGAGCATATTAACCATTGTGTCGTAAGAAAAAAAAATCGCGTGACCCCAGTTGTGACGTATCGTGCATATCCACAAATATCCAAGATGGCGGACAACTAAAGATTTCAAGTCAAAATATCTCACCAAAGAAGGCAGATATAAAAATTCTGTAATAGACTTCTATTTGTTGTTTTGGAGTCCCTTTCAAATAAGACTATAAAAAATTTTGTTGCCTTTTCCCTTTAAGCCTGTTGGCTTCATCAAATTCTATTCCACACTTCATCAAGTCTGTGAAAATCACACTTGCTGCAAATAGTATAGCGGTGCTTTTTGTGTTCATTGCAAGCGACGTTTTGGCCGTTAACAGCTAGACTTGTAGTTAGTCTTGCGCCGGTTCATGTTGCTTCGGCTTGGAAAACGTAGGTGATGATGCATGAACGGGTATTAGCTCTTGCTGGTGTTTCCTGTTCAAAGGAATCTGTTACGTTTGAAGCAACGAGAATGAAGTCATAGAACACGTTTTACAGGTGTGTAGGTCTTCAAATGTATAGTATACACTTGATGCTCTGTCAGTTCTACACTATTCTTTCAAGAGGTCCAGTAAGGATCATCTCATATTGATCCAGCGTTACTACAGGAGGAAACCTGAACTAAACTAACTTTATTCATACTGGATAGCTCCATCAGTTCCAAACTGTTCTTCCTAAAGGTCCAGTTAGGATCATTGCTTATTGATCCAGTGTTACTACAAGAGGAAACCTAAACTAACTTTATTTATACTGGATAACTCTATCAGTTCTTCCTATCTCTTATTGTAAGGTTGTTAGTCTGAGTAAGATTATCAACAGGAGAGGACACTTGTGCTACTAACTGTTCCACAAAGATGGACCCAAAACAATCTTTATCTCTATCTAAACCTTCCTTCTTAACATTTCAGTTACATTGGTTACTGTCCGCAGTTCAAGTACCAGATTGGCGAAACGTTTGGCCGAACAACATCCCAGCTTCTCACAGACTCTCGTATCGCGAGTTCAGGGCGGCCGGTGTTATCACCGCTGAACCCAAACCCTCCAGCGCCAGACCAACGGCGCAACCTCGTTTCAAGGAGGGCATTCAAACTTGGAGATCAGAAACTTGTGGAGAAAATGGTCCCAGGATATACAGGTACGCCCCAGGAAAGCCGCATCGGGATAGTTTTGCAATGACAACACTACCAACTGTATATATTTGTATTACACGCGGAGAAGACTATCAAATTTTGGACGAATGTATGATCAACATCCAGTTGATCTAAAACATGAAAAAGTGCTGGCACTAGTTATTAATTAGAAATCCATTTTTCGATCCAAATTATCAAATTTCTCATGAAATGTATTTTACTTTGTTTGCAAATTTCTGGTAGACTTATAATTTTCTTTATTAAAGACATTTACTAAGTTTCACAAAAGAAAACAAAAGATATGAGTGACTAAAAAACAGCAAAATGGATTTCCATTTCGTAGCTAGTTCCAGGCCTTTTACTCACAGTCAGATCAGCTAGATGTAATACAATCTTAACAAAATCCTTGTATCTCTTTTTTATCCAACCTTCCTCCCCCTCTCCCCACAAATGAAGACACCGTATGCAAATAAATTGTGGAACTCCTGACAATGTCTCTGACAGTCTAGTAATCGTCTTGTTCAGGCTTTATTCCCAAGAGCGAACATCACTTCGGAAAACGGTATGCAGAAACGACCTTGAGTGCTGTGGCAAACTTTGAAGGTGAACAGGAATTCAACAGGCGTCGCTTGCAAGACCTTCAAACCATTCAGGCCCTGCAGTCGGGCCAGACTGTGCCAAGCGAGAAACTGAACGAGAAGACGGAGAAGCTAACACAACACGAGACGCCGCTGAAGACAATAAGACCGCACCCGGCCGTGTATTACTCAAGAAAGTCTCCGCAGCATTCGCTGTCGCCCTTAACGATGGGAAACGAGAACCCAAAAAAATACTTCATGTCCGGGTACACAGGCTTTGTTCCTCGCGCTAGAGGTACGTTGAGTTGATACGGTCAGTACAGTGAAATACACTGTTAAAAAAATCACTGTAAATTTACTGTAACAAGTACTGGCAGCTTGGACGCAAAAAAAGTACTGCAAAATTACAGACAATTGTTAATTAACAGTCCTTCTTTTTAATTAACGTCCTTCTTAACGTCCTCCTAATTAACGTCCTCCTAATTAACGTTCTTCTTTTCACAGTATTTTATATTGTAGTTTGTATTTACATTGTAAATACTGTAAACATTACAGTATTTTACCTGTTAAAATACAAACAAATTGTTTTATTACAGTACTTTCTTCTGTTATCCGTGATTACAGTACTTTAACTGTAAAATATTACATTAGTTGTTGCTGTAAAAATACATTTATTTTTAACAGTGTATAAGAGGTTAAGAGTAGAGAGGTTAAGATTGATGTTTACGGCAGACCGGTAACCGCAAACGCGAAACTTCAAGTCGGATTTTCAGGTGAAGTGTTAGCTGTTCGAAATTAGGATAATTTGTGCATTATTATTGAAGAATGGATTGACTAAAAACTTGTCGAAACCTTCCAAAACTTGTAGAATTTGCCTTGAAATGCGACTTGAAGTTTGGCGTTTGCAGTTACCGGTCTGCCGTAAACATAAATCTTAACCTCTCTATTGACGTTTATGGCAGACCGGTAACCGCAAACGCCAAACTTCAAGTCGGATTTTCAGGTGAAGTGTTAGCTGTTCGAAATTAGGATGATTTGTGCATTATTATTGAAGAATGGATTGACTAAAAACTTGTCGAAACCTTCAAAAACTTGTTGAACTTACCTTCAAATGCGAATTGAAGTTTGCCGTTTGCGGTTACCGGTCTGCCATAAACGTCAATCTTAACCTCTCTAATGTTGCAGCAAAAACTGTTGCAGCAGACTTGATATCGAGGAGCCGATATCAGGATGCGTTCGCATGGCTAGCGACAGCGTGTTGACGACAAGTCTGTTGCAAGTTGTCAACAGACGTGTTGCAAGTTGATTGTCAAAACTTGTTATCCACAGGCTTGTTTCAACAAGTTGTAACAAGTCTGTGAATGACAAGTTGCAACAAGCCTGATTTTAACAGGCATTTTAACTAGAATGTTTCCAATTTTATGTAGGTCTTATTGGTAGCGGGTATCCGTCGATAACCAACAAAGGTTTATGTGACTTTACTGATGAATGCGAGAGATTGAAAGATGTCCAGTCGAAACCAGTCAAGGTGCATCGTCAGATTCTGCGACAGTTTGAGAGCAAACCATTGTATCTTAAAGATGCCGGGATGGTACCACATTATACTGGTCACGTGCCTGGTAAGACATAGTTCTTTATGATGGATGTCCAAAAAAAATACTCTTAATCCCGACAACAGACTTATTGCAAGTTGATTGTCAAACTTGTTATCCACAGGCTTGCTGCAAGTTGTTTCAACAAGTTGTTACGAGTCTGCAATTGACAAGTTGCAACAAGCGTGATTTAAACAGACTTGCTGCAACTTGATGAAGTTGGCATGTTGTTGCCACTTGTTGACAAGTCTGCTAAACGTTTTGGCAGTGCATACAAAACTCGCCGACCAATTCATGCATTTATTTCTTACAGGGGAAAAGTTCAGATACGGTAGAACGTTCGGATATAGCACAAAGAATCCCCGACAACCAATTGAGACATTTTAGAAAGGATTACGAGGTTTGAAAATGTGTATAAAGTAAAACTAACATTGTTATTTCAAATATCGCACGCAAATATTATTACGATGTAGAACTCGTTACAAATTTGTTGTTAAAAGTAATCTACATTTTACTTCATTTCAATATATTTTTAATATTTCATTAACACAAGTATATATTGTACTAGCATTACTTATTCGGTAATTTGGGCCAGAAAATACATGAATATTGTTACCAGTCGTGTTTACTTAGGTTTTTAGCCCATAAACAAAACATTTAATTGTTGGCTATGGGACGCAAAATATTTACAGGCTTCAATTTGGCGCAAGCCTTTTCCTATATGAAGGAAAACTTAAAGCTCTTATCACGTGAAAGAAGGCTCTTATCACGTGAAATATTTCATTTTAATCATCTTGTTCTAATAACGAGAACGTGTTCTGCACGTGGACATCATCCTCGCTACTAGTCCTCTCAGATGACTCGCTTTCGGCAGTTCTTGCCGCTCTTTCTAACCTCCATTGTTTCAAATCACTGTACTGCAGTTGAAGTCTCGCTATGTCTTTCGTTTCAGGATTGGCTTTCCAACTATCTATCATAGCATAAACCATAATATCGACATTATTTTCCAGGAAAAATATCTAGGGCATATTTAACAGAACGCAGTGTCACGTTAATAAGAAACACTGTTTGAAGTTTGAGCAGAAATGTACATTATAGAGAACGTTATATGAAACTAGCTCTATTTTAAAGTACAATTATTTTGCATTGGGCACCCTAGCGATTTAATCCACTGATTGCTGCCATACCTTGTTTTGAAGCGAAACCAGGGGGGTATAGGCACATTACAATCTTTCCATCCGTTGCCAGTCTTAGAAGACTGTTAGCTGCAAAGGATAAGGTGCAAAAAAGTATGTCTTGCCGTCCAAATATTAGATTTTCCAGCGGAAAACTCTTTAAGACACAAGACATTCGATATTACATCGGTACCATAGTCAAATTAACCATGTTATTGGCATATCAATGTCGTCAATCGAGACAAACACATTTCTTAGTCACCTATCACACCTGTCTATGGAAGTAACCATAAAGTAAAGTGTACGTGTATCAGCGTGGAAGAACATAGAATCAAAAAGTGCCGGCCAAAATTTAGGAGTTGTACGCCATTGTTGCAATAGCTCCAATGGCTAACAATTACTACATTTCTAGTTACTACATTTCCAACAAAGCATAGGTTAGAATAGAAAATTGTATTTAGTATGAGAGACAATTTTGCAACAATTATTAGGGATAGATTGGAAGTGTGTAGGTGTTATTACCAGCGCGGTATGTATCAGGTCTGCCAGCTTTAGCCGTACGGTAACCTCTCTGTTCAGCCCAGGCTAAAAAATTAACATAAAATGCGCGATTCAGTACCTCAACATATGTAATGTTCATCATTTGTTAAAATTGTCATGTGGTATCATTACTTAACCATTACCGTCACAAATATCCCATGCAGACCACTGTATGTCCTCAGGAACATCATCACGCTCTGCTTGGACAATCTTCGGATGTACCAGATTGAGAAGTTTCTCCAGGGGGGTGCACGCTGCTAGGTAGCCAACAACTGAGTAAGGTTCTCTGACTTGAGCTATCGGGTATGTTCCTGAGAGAATCTGAGAGAGAAATATTAAAGAATACATTGTAGCACAGTTCTCGTCTTTTTCACCATGATCACAGTCAACCATTACAACAATATGTTATTATATTCTATGGCATCATTGTATTTGCTACTCCACGCGACTGTATTCACCAGTATCACCATCGATATTACTGTCACAACAATCAATAAGCTTAGTTTCCATTTAGTTGTGAATATATCAATGTGACCGATTTGATAGAGTATGTAGGCCGATCTACACTTAATATGACTAATTTGAATACAGCCCACAAAAGAAAAGGTAGATCTAGACTATATCACATCGTCAACAATGACTTTGTTACGACAGCTACGACCAAATGGAAACTAGGCTTTATAGTTAAACAACAAAAAATTTCCATCATCCAGCACCGTCACCATCATTGGCCTACCATTACTGCCCGTTACATCTTGAATTCCTCCAAAATCTTTGAGCTTTACCTGAAGTCTTCTGTCCACAAGAGAGGGAAAGACCAGACCGGGCGAGTCACATAGACGCACAGATGGTGTCAAAAATATCGTTTGAAAATGTTTGGTGTGCCCAGGCGTTCTTGAACAGCTAACAACCTGAATATTGTATTTAATATACGTCTAAAAATCTTAGGTGCAGTTTACAGTCATTCCTAAATGAATTTACCGACCTTTCTGCCGATAAGCCCGTTAAGTAGCGATGATTTGCCCACATTTGGATGACCTAATGGTAGGCAAGATATTTAGTGGTTTAAGTGCAGTCAAAAGCACACAAAAACATAGGATCTTTCACCACCTCAAACGATATAAACAGAATTGACCTTTCGAGCAAAGTTCCTTCGTCGGGCAGTAAGTTTGTTGCTAAGTTTACCAGTACTAACTTCCGGACGAAGGCCATTCGCTTCAAACGTGGGATTTTGTGTGTATTGTTTCAGGTGGTGGAAGATCCTAAAACGTGTTTTTGTGATGAGTATGTGATTTCTTACCGACAAGACCTATGGTTAAGATGTCCTCTTGCGTTTCCACATCTTCAAACATTGTGTGATCATCTAGAATGACAGCAAGCAAGTTAATAAACATGCTCAACAGTTCAGGATAAGAACAAGATGAAAATCACCTTCATCTTCATCAGAAGTTAAAGTTTCTTCATAGCTGACTCCTTCGTTGCAGTTTTCCTCTTGGTGTTCAATGTGGTGAAGCCAATCTTTCAGGTTTACTAATTTGAAGAAAAATGTATTCGTAACCATCGCTACATCACCACAGGATCATTGCTAATCCCACTAATAGCTTCCACCACCTTCCACCACCTCTTTAACCTGACTACCATCTTTCACTACCATCTTCGACCAACATCTTCATCACATCATCATCACTTTCGACCAACACTTTCAACACATCATCACATCAACTAACCTTTGCCATGCATTAGCTTTTCACAAACACGGTGTAGTTCTCTTGGGCCAACGGGAATAAAAGATCTCTTCTTTCGTCTCTTCAAACGTTTCTTCACTAAGCCACAACAAAATTTTTGCCATTAAAATGCACGTTTAGTCGGCTTAGCAGTTTATACTGTTACCAAACAATCAGCAACGAAGCAGCCAAAACAGCTTCGTATACAGCCAAACACACCACAGACATTTTGCAACTTGTCAACAAGTTTCAACGAACTTGTCGATTTCATCAAGTTGCAACAAGTCTGCTTAAATCAGGCTTGTTGCAACTTGTCATTTGCAGACTTATTACAACTTGTTGAAACAACTTGCAGCAAGTCTGTGGATAACAAGTTTTTACAATCAACTTGCAACAGTCTTGTCATCAGCAAGCTGTCACAAGCCATGTGAACGCATCCTGATATCAGCCAGGTTTATACATTTAAATTGAACAAACACACACAATCGAGACCTTTGGTTTCCATTTGTCTTATTTCTTCAGGGTCTTTTGGAAATGAAGTGAAACATATTATATTGAGGTCTGGAAACTTTTCTTGAAAATAACCTTTCCATGCAACAACAACTTCTGGTGGGACCAAATCAATCTAAAAACATTAAAAGGGGCCAAATAACTGGGGCATATATATAAAATGACAGGTTTACTTCAGTTTGGAATTTACCTTGTTTAAAACAAGAATCACATCCTTTTTAAGGTCATTTCTAGCATACTTGTACAAGGTTGGTGAAAAGTGTATGATCTAGAATGCAACGTCAAAAACTAATTGTTCGTTCGGGTTAATTAGCTCTGAACAACCAAATAAGATCATACTTACAGGGTAGCGTACGTCTGTGATGATGATGACTATGTTGGAAACTTCCAGAACCCGCCACAGTTGTCGCCAAGTCTAAGTACAAATTTGTATCAAGTCTAATAAGACAAGTGATTTGTTTCATGACACGAATGCTTGGTGGTAACAGTACCTCAAGATTCATTTCAAAGTAACTGAGTTCTGTTCCAGGGTGTTCTTCTTTAATATTTCTGATGTATTCTCGAAACATTGATTCTTCATTCTGTTCGACTTGTCTTTTATCCATTTTGTAATTCCAATTGGGTCTCTTTGGCATATCCAGAACTGATAAGGTCAAGAAGGTTAGATAATGATGATGATGATGATGATAATGATGATGATGATATACGACAGCTAAAATAATTTACCTGTTCCTGGTTTGTAGATATCTTCAAGTGTAAATTCCAGTTCATACTGTTTTTTTAAAGAGATGATCATTACAAAAATATTTAAAATTATGTTGAACATGAAATATGCAATATTCTGCATTTAACCTTCGAGTGACGGACAATTGGCTTTCGTGCTGCCTGTTTCCTCCCCTCAATTTCTTCACTGGTTTCATTTTGAAAAAACAGTTTGTACCTTAACGAGAAAAAAACTAATTTCTAAATTGTTTGTCCAAGATTGGAGTCCAGTAAGCATTATCTCTTATTATTCCAGTGTTACTACAGGAGGAAACCTAAACCAAACTAACTTTATTTAAACTGGATAGCTCTATCAGTTCTAAACTGTTCTTCCCAGAGGTCCAGTAAGGATCATCTCTTATTGATCCATTGTTACAGCAAGAGGAAACCTAAACTAAATTAACTTTATTTATTCTCGATAGCTCTATCAGTTCTGAACTGTTATTTCTAGAGGTTTAGTAAGGATCATCTCTAATATTGATTCAGTTTATTTATACTGGATAGCTCCATCAGTTCTAAACTGTTCTTCTTAGAGGTCCAGTAAGGATCATCTCTAATTGATCCAGTGTTACTACAAGAGAAAACCTAAACTAAACTAACTTTATTTATACTGGATAACTCTATCAGTTCTAAACTGTTCTTCCCAGAGGTCCAGTAAGGATCATCTCTTATTGATACAATGTTACAACAAAAGGAAACCTTAACTAAATGTACTTTATTTATACTCTATAGCTCTAACAGTTCTAAACTGTTCTTCCTTGAGGTCCAGTAAGAATCATCTCTAATTGATCCAGTGTTATAACAGGAGGAAACCTAAACCAATAAAACTGGAGGAAACCTATATATGGGTAAAACAGTATCCAACCTATCAGGGTCATATTGCCTTCTGGTCAACTTTGGGCCAGTTTGTAGATAAGATCTTTGCTTGACGTGCAACTCTCCAAGTGTTAGTACTAATGTTGTGTCCTCAGCATCAGGGTCGGAATCAGTCAGACCCTGCGAGGTTGTGGGCTTTGCGCCTCCATGTTTAAATTTGGTATCTACATTAGAATGAGGTCTAGTTAAAATATATTTTTAAAATGGGCAGAATGAAATGATGTTCATTGACCAGATGTCACTATTTTGCACTCTAATTATTGGGCTTTTTCCCCACTCATTGCAAATGCCAACTCGCTGGAAGTTTCATTCATTCAACCTCAATTTATCTTAATTTCATGCAAGCAAGCACTCGTAGTAAGCTTGCAAGTCGGTTTCGCAAGGGGTGGAGTCTAATGCCGGAACATTTTACTGAACATTTTACTAAGAACAACAAAATGAATGAGATAGTTAATGGGTAACTTATTTATTAATGTTTGATTTGATCCACAGTTTATTAAAGTTGTTCATGTTTATGAAAAGATAATTCAACTTCATAATCTTCTTCTGTTTTTGAACTGACATTGACTTGCGCATTAGAGAGAGAGAGAAGAAAATTAATATGCCACAGCTCCCGTAACTATGAGAGGAAAACTTTGTAGTACAAATATCTCGCAAAGGATTTCCACCGAATTTTAAAATTTGTACAGCTCAGTCATTTGTTGACCTACCTTGTTTGCTTTCTGTGTGTTGTCTTCTCTTTTTAAGCTGTTCTTTCTTTTGTTTTACACTGTATGGTTTCTTCCGTGGCATGCTACAGTATTGCGTTGTGATATGTTTTGAGAAGAAACGACTTCTGGATGATTGTTAATATATACAGTCCTAAAATAGACCAAATCTGAATTTTTTGTCATTTGGGCTGATAATAATCACATTTTTCTCCAAAAACGCACTGGAATCCCTCCTAAGATGTACTGAGAAACACTGTGTTAAAAAAGAAAAGTTTGAGAAGTTTACAAGGTGAGTTTTATTTTATTTTTGCAAGAATAATTTTAATTGGAGAAAATTACATATGCAAGTTTCGCATTCTGAGCGATGGAAATTGCCTACTTACGTCGCAGACAACGCTGCACTTCTTCGAATTTGAAACTAAACAAAGTTGTTCTTCGTCAAAACAATGTGAAAATCTTTGGAAAAAATGGACAATTCTTTCGCAGAAAGCAGCGGCACATCTTCGGAAGTATCTAATGTCCTCACAGAAGCCCCAGTCCAGGAGGAAGCTGGGGAAAATAGCGAAAGTTTACATGCTCATTCAGGTATGAAATTCTAGATTCTCTCAAAGTCAAACACGAAAATCGTTAGGAGAATTTCAATGTTATCGTTGTCAAGCTGTAGTATTTTTTGGAAAGAAAAGTTTCAAAGAACTTGGATAAAAGTTGCCTTCGATTTGGTTAAGAATAGTTCAGAAGTTTTTTTTGTGTACAATGTTGCTTCTCATTAAACGGGTGCTCTCAGATTTCTGTCGTTTTTGGCTGTTTTGTTTACGTTTTTGAAAACAGCTAGATTTACAGGTATTGATGATTGTCAACTTCAGAGATGAAACAAACCATTCATGTAGCTTAAGCTGCGATTTCATGTCAAGCATGTGTGCAGCAGCTGTGCTACTGTAGGGCTCCAGTGGTCAATAATTTGAGGGAAGAATATTCACATATTTGTGTTTACAGTTCGATTTGAAAAGAAATCAACAACACAGAGCACAGCGTACATGCATATTTGCCTCTCTCCAATTTTCATGAAGTTTAATGAATAATTAAATACATTAGCTCAATGCCTATCGGGGGAGGGAGTGGGAGATCTTGGTCAAATGTAATAATTTTTCGTCAGATAAAATGATAGGCAACCACTGCTATTAATTTCCTGCAGTTCTGATGCAAAATTCAAACTGTCAACAAGTTGCGACAAACTTGTCAAGTTTATACTGTTATCAAACAGTCAAGACGAAGCAGCTAAAACTGCTTCATATGCAGCCAAACTGCTAAATGCCCGTCTGTTAAAATCAAGCTTGTTGCGACTTGTCATTTGTAGAGTTGTTACAACTTGTTGAAACAACTTGGTGCAAGCCTGTGGATAACAAGTTTGGACAATCAACTTGCAACAAGTCTGTTGACAACTTGCGGCAGACTTGTCGTCAACAAGCTGTAACAAGCCATGCAAAAGCCTCCTGACATTGGCTTGTTGCAACAAGTCTGTTGCAAGATATGAACAGACTCGTTGCAACTGGCATGTTTTTTTGTTGGACATTTGAAAGTTATCATTCTCCTCCTGAAGAACCAGGTCAGTCACCCACAGCAAAGTTCATGCATTCTCAATGAAAAATTTTATTTTGCCCAAAACATGATGAACTCTTTAAGTTATTTTTTATTGTTTAAAAGTGATAATTTGACTCGATTGTGAAATGAAAGTGATTCAAGACGTATTAAATAATAATTCCTCTGTCACACAAGTGACATAGCATTCCCATTAGTTTTCATTGTTTTTGTGAAAGCAAAATAGAGTACAGTGCCATGTGTGTGACTGGAAAAACACCCATTATTTAATTATAAGTGTTTCAAGAATCAGTGTGACTTATTGTGTAAGTCATTGATTCTTGAGACACTTATAGATTTGGCTGATAGTGATGGCAATTTTTGTACAATTTATAGATTTGGCTGATAGTGATGGTGTCGACAAGACAAGCAACGAAGCTATTGCTGCCGAATTTTTTGAGGAATATGTTTGTGATGAGGATGAAGACAGTGCAAGCCAAGGTAACTTCTGTGCCATAAAGTCTGTGGCATTTTTGGCTGCATGTATTTGCTTTAGATACAGAATTAATAGTGATTTGCATCTTAGATTCAAGCAATCAGGATTTGGTCAGAAAGAGTGGTCGAAACCGACGTCCACGACAACTTTCGCCAGACGTTGCCGTGACATCTTACATTCCGAAGAGGCCTCGGACAAGTGCACTTCCAAAAATGGCCAAATCCAAAAAGAAGACCAATGTTCCATTTAAATGCGACCTGTGTGGCTCTCAGCATATAACCGACCCATCACGACGTGGAAATCGACAGAAGACATCTGCTCATATGCCGAGTCCAAGACACAAATTGGATCCAGAGTCAGGACGAATGCTCACGCTTTGCAATGCATGTGGTAAGTGGTCAATATTTTATTATTTGTTGGCTAAACAAGCACCAAAAGGCTTATCTTGAAAAAGTTCCAAATGAAATGAATCATATTTTAGGGCAAGTTCTATCTAGACATAATTATATTAATTTATGTTTTATTTTAAACTTTTAATGGAACACATAAGAAAAACACTAATAAGAACTTTATGTACTTTTTCTTTAGGTTTGTCTTTCAATCGACCTAAAATTCCTCGTCACAAAGCAGTGTGTGATAAGGAGGCAAAGGCAAATTACTTGGCAGAAGCCCAGCAGTTTGCGCAGTCATTGGCGGAGGGGTTGGGCGAACAAGATGGTTTGTTTACTGTTTGTTTACTTTCAGTGGGAAAAAATGATGTTTTTGTTGAGAAATACCTATTTTAAGGGTATTCATTATTGTGTTTGCTGTTTAAGTTATTCCTTGTCTTTATCACTGTAGCTTTAAGACTGTATTGTCCTCAGTACAAGACTAGTGCTTGCGGCTGCTTGCAGAAGTACATTCTGGCTGACAACAGTGAGTGGGTTTAAGTTTAGCTTGTTTGTAGCTGTCTATGGCAGTAACCTGAGTATTATGGCTGATTGATAGTGGATGTAAAACATCTGGGGTCAGTTGTACAAAAGGCAAATAGCGCTATCTGCCGGATAGTGATTTTCCCAAACTTTCTAAATTGAAATTGAAAATTGAAATTGAATGTTCAGTAACTGGTAAAGCCCATATAGGCCTTTTCTGAAATAAGAGAACAAGATGCATGCTGGTATAGCTTCAGTACAAGCAATTCCATATAAGGTATGATAAATTAATTATTTTGTACTGAATCTAAACCACAATGCACCATGCTTTGTAGTTCAGAAAAGGTCTATTAAACCCATATCATTCTCAACATAAAGTCACTTTTTATTTCTTGCAAGTTCAATATCCTTGGTGTCATTGCTTTTTGTGCCTTTCTGTGCAGTTGAAGAAATCACTATCCAGTCGATAGCTCTATCCACCTTCTGTACAACCGACCCTGCAAAATTATTTTAATATGTTTGGTTATAAAATATGTTATAATAATTATTGCGTATTTATTTTTCAGCTAATATGGACGAATCTCGACAGAGAGCACAACAATTGTTAAGCTTGCTAAAGCAATCTAAAATTCTGTCAAAACAGAAATGTTACAATGCTGACGAGACGGAGGAGTTGTCAAATTCTGGTGAAAGACAAGGAAAGAGGTAGGAGATAACCAACAAAGATGATTTTATTAATATATGCAGAAAAAAACACGCTAGTTGCAATACCAGGATGCATTCACATGGTTTATGATGGCTTGTTAACACCAAGTCTGAAGCAAGTTGTCAACAGACTTGCTGCAAGTTGATTTTCAAAACTTGTTATCCACAGGCTTGCTGCAAGTTGTTTCAATAAGTTTTAACACGTCTGCAAATGACAACTACGGTTGGAACAAGTCTGATTTGAAATTGACTTTGAAGTTTGTTGCAATTTGTTGACAAGTTGCATCACGCTGGTAAAATTGACAACTTGCAACAAGTCTGTGGTGTTTTTGGCTGCGTTTTTAATGTAAAAATAGGTCCATTTGCGTAGGAATGCTTTGTAAGAATGTCAGTAAGAAAGCTCGATAAGAATGCCAATAAGAATGATAGGTTCAGTGGTAATCAATGTCACAAATTACGTAACCAAACACTCCTAGTTATTTACCCCCACACGTTTTTTCACCTATCGCTTATCTAGAGGGAAAAGCATCGGTCTTGGCAATGGACAGAGAAAATCGAAGGAGTTTGAGCAATTTGTTTTGGAGCAACGTAAATACCTTCGAGAGGAACTCAAGCTTTGTGAACAAGCCACTCAAAGAGTCCTGTGTTATTCCAATAATTTCTTGCATAAAAAACTAAAGACAGACCCAACTGTAAGTTCTTCAAAACATTCTATAAATTGCAATTTTGTTTTTGAACAATTGAAGCTGGTAAGATTGATAAAAAACCTCTTGATTATCATTAATTGTCATCTTTTTCCACCAATTTTTGTCAGACAGTGTGACTTTCCCTACTTGGTTTACTAACATATGTATTTCCCCTGGCACTCTTTTGCGGTCTTGATACGTTTCAAGAGATACTTACTTAACTATCCCACTGCAACAAAAGCATTTAGCAACAAAATTGTATCGCTTTTTCTAGAAACCTTTGCGCATAGAAAGGAAAAAAGGCCAAGCTGTGCTTGGTAAATTGAAACCCATTCAAGAACTCGCTAAAGAAATATGCTGCGTTGACAAGTGTGTCTCGGTGAGCAGTATTGAAATGATCTCTTTGTTCTTCTAATAATTTATTTCTCGTGATTGCCTTCTTTAAGGCCTGTTCAAATAAAGCCAACATGTTGGTCCAACATCACCCAACATTGTTGGATGCAACATGTTGGCCTCGTTTGAACACCATGCTGGAAGATTTAATTTTAAACTTGCTTAAATTTCGTCCAACATCATGCAACATTGTTGGGCCAACAATGTTGCATGATGTTGGCTTCGTTTGAGCAGGTCTTAACACAACCTTTACTAAAGAAAAGATTTATCAACAAAATCAAATTAACCTCAGCGTCTGTGGTGTTACTTTCAGTCCGTATCTACGCCGTGGATAAGCTGAAAAATAAGCCTGGCCACGGAGAGAATTGAACCTACGATCTTTACAATGGATGTCGTGTTTCGGAACTGAGTCAAGTTCCTTCGATAAATCATGTTTGCATCTGTCTGCGGGTTCGAGTACTATGTCTGTGGTATAACTCAGAGCATTAGACTGGCGTTCTAACTTAAGTCGTAGGCTCGTTTCCTACGGTGCATAGCCAGGTATATTTTTTAGGCTTGTCCTGTTTGGATATGACACCAATCCACCGCCATCAGTTTCACCTATTCCTAAGTAAAAAACACCAAGACACAATGATAATAATGATTACATTTAATTGGTAAGGAAGGAACTTTAGTCAAAATCGATTTCTACGCTGCCAAAAACGAAGAACATGTCCTGGCCTGATGAAAACAGCATTGAACCAGTGGCGGATCCAGGGTAAGTCAAAATAAATTATAGCAGCTCAATTTTAAATTCAAAATAACTTTATGACAATGTCATAGGTTATGAATTTCAAAAGAATAAAATCTAACCAATAAAGTTGCTTTGAAGGTATTTTAAAATGTAAATATATCCTAGAATGAGCTGCTATAATTTATTTTGACTTACCCTAGATCCGCCACTGCATTGAACAATGTTTTGCTGCCAACATTGTTCAATGTTGTCAACGATACTGAACAAGTTGTTGAGCCTGAACTAGCCTGCAATCAGGTGTAACAATGTTGAACAATATTGTTGACAACATTGAACAATGTGGGCAGCAAAACATTGTTCAATGCTGTTTTCATCAGCCCAGAACAGGTTGTTCATTTTTTGCTGTGTATGTCTCGGGATGTTAGCATGCACGGGTTGTTTAGAGGGACAGTACGATAGAGAGCACCACTCCCTCAGTCATGAGACCCTGAACGAATAGTATAAACAGCCTTAGAGGCTTTTCCTTAGAGATAACGAGGCATCTTTAATATTTTCTTGCTCCAATTTTAACTTAAAATCTCCTGTCACTTTGCGTTGCCCCTCCAAACAGTTCCTAGATGCTTTGCGGGCCCTACGTCAAATATGATCATTGATTGTTGAATATGATTATTGACTCGTGTTTTCTGCAGATGACTTTAACCCACAGCAAGCTCTTGCAGCAATGGCGAGATCGCTCAGCGACAGGTCAAGCTGAGGCTCGTCGAGTCTTGGCCGAAATGTTGACGCCATCTGGAGGCGCTCGATCAAATTGTTATAAATTTATCTCGTGGGTGACTGGCTGCAGTCATAGTACTATTGGTCGAGTCAATGATCAGATGAAGAAAACAGGTTAATAACCAGTTTATACAGGGTTTTATGTGTTTAAGCTTTTCAGTACAGTAGTTGTAGACGGTCTGCAATTTGTGCGTTAATGGCTGGGTGTTAATTTAAGTCAGTGGCGCAAACAGCTTGGTAATTTGAACGTCTTTGCAAATATTTCTGTGAAAACAACCAAGTAAGAATTCGGATAGCATGACTAAATTGTTAGGTGGGTTTCGTTGCTGCATTGAACCTTATACCTGCCTTACACAGCGCGCTGTCTGTTGCAGGCTCGTTACCTTGCAGTCATCAAGCCGATATCAGGATGCGTTCACATCACTTGCTCCGTCTTGATAATGATTATTATTATTTATAATGATAGACAATCAGACTTAAAAGAAAATAATGCATATCCTTTGGAAATTATTCAGAACCTAAAAGGCTTTAGAATTGGCTATATTAATATAGCGTCTTTAACTAAATATATTGATCAATAAAAGTTGAGTGTCAATAGAAGTTGTGTGCTCAATAGAAGTTGTGTGCTTAGTGGAAGTTGAATGTCAAAACTTTTTATCCACATGTTTGAGTCAAGTTGTTTCAACAACTTGCAGGAAGTCTGCAAGTATCAAGTTGCATCAAGTCTGATTTTCACTGACTTGTTCAACTTGATGAAGCCAACAGACTTGATGCAACTTGATGATAAATATTCATCAACCTGGTAAAATCCACAACCTCCATTAAGTCTGTGGCTTTGCTGGCTGTGTAGTCAGTGGTAATGCCAGCCTGACAATTTCGTCATGCTTTGCAAATTTAATTCATCATCATTAATCATTTCTTTAGAAATAATTCCTCACACGGTCTATAAACAGAGACAAATTTGCAATTGCATGACCAAATATCGAGCTTGCTTCGCCACTGTATGTAGTTCGCTGTCGTTTGTTAAATGAGTTCAAACGTCCTCTTGTTGACTAAAATCTCACCCCATTTTCACTTCAGGTGGGGACCGCGAGCCCCCGGCGCATGGCTTGATTAACTGGTGGAAGGAGCATCCCAAACCGAAGAAGGTGAAACCAAAGCCAGTGCCTCACAACGTCGCAGTTCATGGCGTACAGATTCACCACTTTGCAAACGCTCAACTACAAGCTTTGCAGCAGCTCGGAATCTTGCAAGCCGCCGCGGGAAACGTTGGCATCACGGGAACGTTGGTGTCGGGGCAAAACAACTCGCAAGTTCTGACCATCAATCCTTCGACGCTCGGTGTTAGCGTGCCAGCAACTACGCAGGCGCAAGGCGCGGCTCGGCAACTGCAACTTACAGCAACCCAACACACGCAACTGCAAATCCAACAACTGCAGCAACAACAGCAACAGTTGCAGTTGCAAACCTTGCAGCTGCAACAGCAACTGCAACAGCAACTTCAGCAGGAACAACAAGTGCAAACCCAGAGCGCGGATCAAAGTCAATCTATAATACAAATTCCTAACCAGGTCATTTCACCTCCCGACGCCCCCTGTTTAACCATCACGCAATCCCATGATTTCCCTCAAGGTTCCTTCACGACCACACTTCACCCAACGCAGCAGGTTCAGACAGTTTGTCCGAACAATGGGAGCCTTGGGGCTAGTTCCCAGTCCACGTCACTTTCCACGGACACGTTTCTGGCTTCGGATACACTGCAGATACTCAACTCGGGACAAATTCAGACAGGTTCTCCACATGTCGTGACCTTACAGTGCTCTAATGAGCCAAGTACCGCTCAGGCAGTCCCAGTTTCGCTTATACAAACCCCTGTTACATTGTCGCTGTAGTCGAGTTATTAGTAGTTTATATTTTCTAAATTGCTGACCCACGTAATAACGTAACGATTAACGTCCTAACAATTCCTGTCCACAAGCTCTTTGCGAGTTTTGTTCGTACTGCTTGTTTGAAGTTGCTGGAACGAGTTTGGGAAAGCTGTACCAATTTGCAACAAACTTGATGGGACTATCAGACTTGTTAAAAGGTTGTTCCAACAAGACTGATACAGTCATGATATAACAATATTGTTACAGTCTTGTGTTATCAACTTTGTGACAATCTTGTTACAGCAGGTCTGTATCAGAGTTGTTAGAACAACCTTGTAACATGTCTTATTTTTTTCGTCAAGCTTATTGCAAGTTGTTCCAAACTTGGTGACAACCTGGCACCAGCAGTGGCAGTGCGAAGACAACTTGTTGACAAAGTTTCTGCAATTTGTGTGTGACAAAGTTTCTGCAGTTTCTGCAAGTGTTCAGGTATTAGGACAACCTTGCAACAGATCTGATATTGCCGGCAGGCTTGTTGGAAGTTGTTCTAAACTTGTTGACAACATGAAACAAGCATTGCGAACACAACTGCTTGATGCAGTAAAGACGCAATGGAATTAAAATATGTTTTTTATTTGTTCTTGGCAAAGTGACTCACATCTATAGGACTGCACACAGCATAAGCGCTGAAGATCCTCGCTTGTGGGAATGTCAGGTGTTTAAGAAACTATGGCGTGTTCATCTCGATTATTTGGCGGTGGGGTTGTTGTGCGATACAAAATAGGATTAAGTTATTTAAAGGAAATCTCGTTCAAAATTAGGACAAAAAATGAAATTCCAGTTTTTAAAAATGGAAGCACTGGATTTGACTCATGCATTATTCAAAATTGCTGGCCAAGAGACGAGCTATTTTTTGTTAAAAATGGAAAATATCGAGGGTTCCTTGAAAACAATAACTACAGAAGGTAAATTCATGTAAATTTATTTTTATAAATATTCAAATAGGTTTATAAACATTATCTTTGCGTGTTTGCCGTCCAGATTGATTACATGGCATAGCATATAAATATTCCAAATTAATTCCCTTATTTTCCTCGATCATTGTACATAATTGAGATAATGTTTTAAATACTCTTTGTTTACTCGAACAAGTAGTGAAAACATTGGGGAGGGGGTTCAATTTCTGGCGATATTTAGTAATCGACTTTATTGACAATACTACAATACAATAAAATTTATTTAAACACGGTAAAACTCTGGGGATGAGGATCGGAGGTCAATGCGGCGATGTCATCGTACCATTATTCGTTAAGAACATCCTTTTCTCATTTCCAAAGGTCTGGAGGACAGACAGGCCTTTTGACCCAGTATAAATCACCATGACAATATGTTCGTGAAGACTCATATTAGACTAGACTAAAGAATCAGAATCCAGATTTAGCCATGTTACACCTTACATTATCATCTTCCTGTTGTTATCATGAACACCTACCTTCCCCAACCCAGTTCAGCCAAAGGGTAAATTATGTTTCAGGAAGTGTAAGGTAGATAGTATCCTATGATAAGCTGTCGTGGTTTGTGTTCAAACTACCTGAAAAAGATGTCTCAAACGTGCTAATCCAGTGTAGGTAGTAGTCTACAGACCTTTAATCTTTGTGCCAATGTTTAGGGTGTTGGGACATCTGTGAATTTGGAGGGAGGAAACAAATTGCCAATCTACACCATGGATCTGGGCGGGAGTCCTGCGCTCAATATAAAGGTATTAAAGTTTAACTAACAGCTGTCAGCAAAATGCAAAGGATATGTATTTGGGAAAACCATGGTTTTTTTAGGTGGAATCTTATCTTGTGACACCTATACTGGAAAAATCAGGCTGAGAAATGACCTCGCACAACTATCTGTTCTCCATCTTGTCTCTGGCACTAAAAGATTGGTAAGTCCTTCCCAGGGTTCTCATTATCCTTAAAAATCCAGCCAGTCTATTTCGACATGAACAAGACACTGCCCTTTCAAATAGGAATACTCATAATTCATGTTTCCTGTTATAACATTTCCTTAACCCAGTAATAATCCACTTATTAAACCTAATTATATTTAATCCTTCTGATCCTATCACCGGTGTTTCAGCCGGTTTAATCCGCGGCTTATTTCTTGTTAGCCTCGGGTCTCGCTTGATCTGATCTTGCACAGAACACATGCGAAATGTATTAGGCATTTTTCATATTGGTAAACTGCGGAATGTCACATTCAACGCTTTAGTAAAATTGTTGACTTTCTCCGGAAGATCTGGTTTCCTCACACAGGGAATGATGGTATGGCGGGTTGGAATAATCGTGTCACTTCTTGTCCGTGATTGTAGTTTGCGTGGCCTACAAAGGATAGCTGGACGGTAGGCAGGAAGAGTCTTCAAATAGTTCAAAAAGTCTTTTTTAGGCTCAGTCTTCCAAAATCAGCTCAGGCTCAGCTCCCAAACTGCATGTAAGACTGGTAAACATTTCATAGTCTAGATAGAAAACATCTGTTTCCAGGGACAAAATCACAATACGCCGTAGAGATTTTTCGTAATATATTATAAGAAATACATTCTATAGTAAACGATTAGGTTAAATTAGTAATGATTCATAGCGATTAGATGTGTAAAGAAACTGATACAATGAACACTAACATAAATCATCGTTACCTGAAGAGTGGATCTCTACAGCTTTCACAAAATACCTTTCGACTAACTGTCTGACAAACACCGTCTTTTTTCCTAGCCTTACTCGTAATTCCTTGTTAATCTCATTTCAAGCCTCAAGCCCTAATCTGTCTTGCTATCGTCAATCAACAGATGTCCCCATCTCCCGCATGCTGATCAATACATAAATCAAAGGTGAATCAGGTTAAAATCAAATCAATAATTATAATTAATAGTTAATAACGTGTATAAAGTTAGGCCGTCTAAAACAACCCTCCGGGGCGCCATTAAGAAGACTCTTCTTCCAGTAACAGACAACATTTTTGCACTGACCGTTTGTATTTCCCTGTCTTCGTTTGTAAGCGTACATTTCTTACCACTCCGTCTTTCCCTGGGAAGACTTCCACGATCCGAGCTAGATTCCACTTTCCGCGCGGAAGGTTGTCTTCGACCATCATAACGATATCATTCACCTTGAGCTGTCTCTTCTTCTGCTGCCACTTGGATCTACGCATCAATCTTTGCAAATACTCGCGTTGAAATCGTTGCCAAAACTGTTGAACTAGAGACTGCACGTATTCAAACCGTTTTCTACCGCTCTTTACTTCTGGAAACGGACCTTGTGGCGCAGCTGGTGAAGCACGTCCCAGGATGAGATGATTTGGGGTCAGCGGTTGTAGATCGTTTGCATCATCAGATGGATACCCCAGTGGTCGGGAATTCACCAGACATTCTACCTCTGCAAACACCGTCGTCATATCGTTCCAGGACAACGTTTGTTGACCAACGATCACCTTCAGGGCTGATTTCGTCAACTTCACCATGCTCTCGAAAAATCCTCCCTGATGTGGACTCGCGGGTGTGTTGAATTTCCATTTAAGCTTGTGCGTCATCGCAAAGTCTTCGAGATTCTTTCTGCCTTCTTTGAGAAGCCTTTTCAATTCTGCTTCAGCGCCAACAAACGATGTACCGTTATCCGAGATTATAGTTTGGGGCCAACCGTGATGGGCTGCGAAACGTCGGAGAGCGTGTAAGAATGCTTCTGTAGACAAGTCCTGGACGATCTCCAGATGTATTGCGCGGACAGTTGCACACGTGAAGACTGCTCCCCAGCCTTTCACCTTCTTGTTTCTACCGTACTTGAGATAGAAAGGACCAAATAGGTCGACTCCCGTGACTGTAAATGGTGGTGAAAATAACTTCAATCTATCGGAGGGAAGATCGGCCATCAATGTGGTATAAGGATACTGTCTCAGCCTTCGGCAGGTGATGCATTCTTTGACCATTTTCTTCACCAAATTTCTTCCTTGAAGAATCCAAAACTTTCGTCGACACTCACACAGGGTGCGTTCACGACCAGCATGCAGAACACGATTATGAGCGTCTCTTGCGACCAACTTTGAGATGACGTTGTTTGCTGGTAATAACACCGGATGCCGTTCGCCAAACTGCAAGGATGCGCAAGACAGCCTTCCCCCCACGCGAATGATTCCGTCTTTCTTGAATGGTGCCAAATCTTTAAACTGCTTCCAATCTCCAAGCTCTTTCTGTGCTGATTTTATCCAATATGTCTCTGCTGCTTCGATCTCCGTCGGCGCAAGAGGACCACCTTGGCGTGGTGTTGGGCTCTTAATCTTAACATTCTTGATGAATCGGAAGCAATAGGCGGCGATTCTGCATAACTTTCCCCAATTTGAGAACCGCGATGGGTCGATGATGGGGTGCTCTGTGGTCGGTCTTTGCAGGGAAAGAATGGATTTTGGATTCTTTACCTCTGATAATTCAGTTTTTTCATCGTTCGGATGTGATGGCCATTGGTCTGGATGATCTCTTAGGAAAGCTGGGCCTCTCATCCAACGCTCATTCAACTTCTGCACCGGAATGCCTCGGCTTAAATCATCCGCAGGGTTTAGGTCCGTCGGGACGAATCGCCAACAACAATGATCCCATGAAGTTTGAATTTCGGACACTCGAACTCCAACGAAAGGCTTGAGGGCAGACGACTCGGCTTTGATCCACGCGAGAACAATCATAGAGTCCGTCCAAAACACAACTTTCGATGGCTTAATCTTGAACTCATCATAGATCGTCTTAGCCAACCTTGAGGCTAGTAACGCAGCCATGAGCTCCAATCTTGGTATCGTAGTTTGTCGGATAGGTGCGACTCTTGCTTTGGCTGCAACCAGACGAACCTCTGCGCTATCTGGTCTTGGCCAAAGGAGGTATGCCGCTGCTCCATAGGCAAGGATACTTGCATCCGAGAACACGTGAAGTTGCGGGGGACCAGTCGAATCGTCGGGTTTTAAGCATCGGGGAAAATCAATGGTTGCTAAACTTTCCATTTCTTCGAATACGGTTCCCCAAACTTCCTGTAGCTCTTTCGGCAATGGATCATCCCAATCATACTTTTTCATCTTCCACACTTCTTGGAGGGCTATTCTAGCCTTTATCGTGACTGCTGTCGCCAATCCAAGTGGATCGAATATTCGAGCAATGTTCGACAAGACTGATCTCTTCGTGTAAGGGCTTGTCTTCTTCAATTGAATCTGAAAGTGGATAGCATCAGATCTTGGATTCCATGAAACGCCTAAAGCTTTGATCCCATCTTGCTTGTCGAGGTTGATTTCGGTTGATGACGGTGGGGCATCTTCATTTGGCTGTTGAGCAGTTGTAGGTTGGACTTTCTTTGAAGAGTCAATGTCTCTTTCCTTATTAACAATCACTTGCAGCTCCGGGGATGAACAGTGCCATTCTTTGATAGTAAATCCACTTTCTGCTAGAATCCTCTCTAAGTCGTTAATCCTTTTCTTTCCATCTTCGACGCTCGGGCATGAATGTATCAAGTCGTCAACGTACCGATCTCTCTCGATGATCTTCGATGCTTCCGGAGTAAATGGCTTGTTTTCCTGTGCGATCTTGAGCATAACAAAACTTGCCATGTCTGGGGATGACTTATCTCCAAAGGTAACACGAAGTAGGACATACGTGTCGGGCTCTCTCGATGTGTCCATGTCCCTCCATAAGAAGCGGTGTAACTGGCAATCACTTTTACGCAGGAGTATTTGAAGGAACATCTTCGATATATCCCCAACGAACGCCACTTTTTCCTCTCGAAAGCGCAACAGGACCCCCAGAAGATTGCCGATCAAACAGGGTCCTTTGTATAGGAATGAGTTAAGCGAAACGTTCTTATAGAGACACGCGGGGTCGAACACGATCCTGAGTGGCGTACTTATCTTCTCTGGTCGGTACACGCCGTGGTGGGGTAGGTAATAGCCGTGGGATTTATTTACTTCATCATTTTCTAACTTTCGAGCCCATCCTCTTTTCTCGTACTCCTTAATTGCTTCGTCATACACCTTAGCTTTGGTTGGATTCTTGGCCAAACTTCTTTCCAAGGACTCGAGCCTTTGAAGTGCTAAGGGGTAATTATTCGGTAACGCAGCGGGATTCGTTTTCCATGGCAATCCAATTACGTATCTTCCATCCAGTTTTTCACATGAAGACTCGAATAATTCCATCGCTTTCTTTCCGTCGTTAGTCATCAAGTTCACAGGACATTTGCAATCTGGGCCTCTGACTCCGACCGTCTCAAAATCGTAAAATGTCTCGAGATTGATCTTCCTTACAAGGTTGAGGTAGTTGGTAGATGAGTTCTTCATCCTGTCAGGACCAATTACATGCCATCCAAGCTTGGTCTTCTTGGCTACTGGCTGGAACGGCAGACCTTGGCGAACTTCACTTTCTGCATGTAGATGACTATACTGGACGCCAAGAATCAAATCAATTGGACCAGCCCGATGTGAGAAGTCAACATCCTTTAGATGATCAAAGCCACTCAACCAAGCGCGATCAAGGGCAGGAACGTTGATTATGGTGTAGCCAATTTCATGGGCTTCTATAGGAAAGGACTCAGTTCCATTCAGTGGGGAAATCCAAACTTGCACTCGACGACTGTCATCCTGAGTTATTCTTTCTCCGCCAACGACGGCAATGTCGATCTTCTCTTTCTTTCCTTGAAGACCCAGGGCTCTAGCGAATGACTTTCGGATAACTGTAGTGCCCGCTCCACTGTCGATTAGGACGTTGCCTTCCCGTACCTTGCCATTGGACGACTTGAAACGCACTCTCACAACAGGCATAATTCCATCCTTGTCGAGAACGGACGTAACCGATGTAACTCTAGTCGGTGGTGTTCTAGGGGGTGGGTCAACATGGAGCAAACGATGGTGGAAGTGGGTACAGTCATCTACACAACATTTTACCTTTGATCTGCAATCCTTCGTAATGTGACCACGGTTTAGGCATGAGAAGCAGAGTCGTTGTTTCTTGACATGTTGGATCTTTTCTTCATAAGAACAATTGGAAAATGTTGGACACTCTACCACTCTGTGATCCTCTGAACAAACGTAGCATTGGATTATCCTTTTATCTCTCTGCGCAGAGCCGATTCCGTGTTTTCCTCGAGGGGGAATACGAAGGTTTGATTTTTGAATATCTCCGAAGTCAGGATCGAACTCAGCTTTCACGCGCTTCCTGAGAAACTTTCCGATGTGCTCCAGAGAGGGTGTTTCCCCCCGTTCTCTAATATCCGATACGGCTGTTTTCCACCTGTCTATAAGGTTGTCAGGAAGTCTTTTGACGATGTTACGCAGGTTATAGATGGAATTCGCGTCTGCAAGGTGGTTGATTTGTCTCAGCGTTGCAACACAATTGACGACATCAAAGGATAGCTCTTGGAGTGCCTGCCTATCATTGTTCTGAATCTTGGGCTTTTCTAACAGCTTGTTAATGTGTGCTCGTGCTATAGCACTCGGCGTACCGAATTGTTCTTTGAGAGTTTTCAAAGCTGTCGCGTACATTTTCCCCTGAGAACCGAGACCGCTCACTGCGCGACTAGCACGGCCTGTTAAGTGCATCTTTAATTGTACCATACGTACATTATCATTAAGATGGGGCTTATCATGGATATGTAATCTGAAACGCTCAAAGAACTCGACATAGGTCAGCGGGTCGCCATCGTACTCGATCAACTCAATGCTCGGGATGTCTTTACTTGCTTCTAGCTTATAAAGTGCTTGTGCGATGGACATTTCAGAGATACTATTCGGTAAAACTGTCTCTTGAAATTCAATCAGGTCGTCTATCCAACTATCAAACGTATGAGGTGATGACAGAATATAATCAGAACTGTTGACGGGTTGACTCGAATTACCTTGATTTTCAGTATGCATCAAAAGATCTGTTTCCGAATTTTGATGAAATGCGTTCGAAACATTGTTACTTGGGTCATGTGGAGTGTTAGAATTGTCCACGTTAGCAATAACAGTGTTCACATTATTTTCTGTTTCACTCTCAACATGGAATATTTCTGCAGAAGTGCTGGGCAGCGTTTCTTCAGGCACGCTTGTTGCTATGGCTTTCTTATTGCTCAATTGACTGGGAGTCTGTTTCTTATTTAAGGACTTTGGTTCAGCGCTAGAAGAATCAGAGACTGAACGGAGATACTCTTCAACATCCGCTTCTATTTCGTAAAAATCATTTACTAATTCGTCTTCCCAATCGTCCATATTTGACGTTTGGCTCTCTTCGGAATAAGCATACATCTCAGCGTGATATTCACGCGCTAAGTCAAAGTCCTTTTGAATTTGGGTAAATTCCTTTTCAATTTTCTTGCGGGATTCTGCGCCCTTCTCGATAAATCGCCTTACTCTATTGATGGCTCGTGTGATCTTACCTCTATAGGTCGCGCGTTTTTTCTTCAGATCGGCTGCTACATTTGCGACTGACTCGCCTGTTGCACTGTTTACCGTCTTCGCTGACTCGCCTCCGTCTAACTGTCCACTCTGAGCTTCCTCGTCCATTATGATCTTGCCCAATAACCAAGATTGCCTGCTAGATCGGCACCATACACTTCTTCAGAACTTTTTTCCAGGGACAAAATCACAATACGCCGTAGAGATTTTTCGTAATATATTATAAGAAATACATTCTATAGTAAACGATTAGGTTAAATTAGTAATGATTCATAGCGATTAGATGTGTAAAGAAACTGATACAATGAACACTAACATAAATCATCGTTACCTGAAGAGTGGATCTCTACAGCTTTCACAAAATACCTTTCGACTAACTGTCTGACAAACACCGTCTTTTTTCCTAGCCTTACTCGTAATTCCTTGTTAATCTCATTTCAAGCCTCAAGCCCTAATCTGTCTTGCTATCGTCAATCAACAGATGTCCCCATCTCCCGCATGCTGATCAATACATAAATCAAAGGTGAATCAGGTTAAAATCAAATCAATAATTATAATTAATAGTTAATAACGTGTATAAAGTTAGGCCGTCTAAAACAACATCCAAGCTATTATAAGATATGAATAAGTATGGCTAGTCCACGAGCGTTTATTTTAAAGATGAAGTTGAACCTTGAGTACCTATTGGTGCTAGCAAAAGCATTTTCAATCGGTAAAAATAAAATATAAACTACTTAAATGTCTCTATTTTCAACATGCACTACTTAGGATCCCAAAACAGTTATTTCGGATGAGTTTGACTCAGGCCATATAAAATAAATTCCTTGATTCTCATCACCGCCCGACGATATTTAGAGTTCCTCGTTAATATATTTTGTATTTTGTAATATAATATAAATGTACTGCCCGACAAGGGATCTTTAGAAATTTAGTTATTTTATATTTTGTATTGAAGTTTTTACGGTATAAATTCGCAAACATCGTAATGTTGATGAGTTGTGGTAACAGACATGGCGGACCAGTGTAAAGAATGATGTCTCTGACTTTTCTTGTCGATTCTTTACAATGGTACATGGCTTAAAATAACTCTTCATTTGTTTATAACAGTATTCTTCTGGAACGTATGAAGGCTAAGACTTCCCTTTCCGATTTTTCACATCCAGGTAATTAAAAAATATTTTTGGTTTAAAATATAAAATATAAGCATCCCGCCTCCTGAACGTTTTTAAAATTTAGTGATGAGAATCAAGGAATTTATTTTATGCCTTAGAAGTGATTTGGTTTCCCCTTTAGGCACCTTTTCAGCTTTCCCGGTGTGGATGTAGCCTCAGAATAACTTCACAAGGATCAGTTTCTCTTGGGTTAAAAGCGGAGGCGGCAATTAAGATAAATGACTTTGTGATAAATTACTCTAATTATAAATCTCTCAATCATCATTGAATTCCACACTCGCCGACCGGAATAGTGCTGATTACCTTTTATGTTTAACAAACATTTAACATGTTTTGAGCACTAAGACTTCCCGTATTTAGGAAGATTCCAGAGGGAAGATTTCGCGTTTTCACGCGTGTAGGCGTGTAATGGCCAGTTGTTAGATGTTTTTTTTTTCATGTGTTAAGGCATTCAGTACCAGCATGTAGAGTTTGGTGCTCGGTTGAAAGATTACCAGCGGTAGTACATGTTCTTAAATGTGAGCTATCTTAAAGTGATGTGATGTTCTACACAACTCACTGCTGAGTTAAGCATGGTTAGATCATGCAGAGGTAGTACATGTTTTTGAATGTGAGCTATCTTAAAGTGATGTGATGTTCTACACAACTCACTGCTGAGTTAACAATTGTTAGATTATGCAGATCTTGACTGTGAGCTATCTAGTCCAATTAGATAATCTCTTATTACTTTAATTATGGTCAACTTCAGGAGGAAATAAAACTAAAATAACTTAAACTTTATTTATACCACTAGATAGCTCTATCAGTTCTAAACTGTCCTCCCTAGAGATCCAGTAACAGTAATCTCTTATTGATCTAGTGTTACTACAGAAGGAGACCTTAACTAAACTAACTTTCTTTTTACTAGATAGTTCCATCAGTTCTAACTGTTCTTTCTAGAGGTCCAGTAAGGATCATGTCTTATTGATCCAGTTTTACTACACGAGGAAACCTAAACTAACTTTATTTATACTACTCTAGACAGCTCTATAAATTCCCGACTGTTCTTCCTAGACCTAGTGGTCTGGAAATGTATAAATCTGGTTCTCATCTTGATGTTTTGATCTTCAATAAACTGTCATATCGCAGATTTAAAATGGAGGGAAACCTTAGCCTGACAAGCCCGGTTAATTTTTAAGACAACTAGACATAACAAAAATAGAAGATTTGAACATCAAAGTGGTTCCGTGCACATAATAATATTCGTACTTGACAAATATACTAATTTTAAGTACTTGACAAGCTTATTTGGGTCACGAAGATCGTTTGTATAAATCGAGCAATTAAGCAGGCAGAAACTCAACAATTAGGTCATATTAGCATCGAGGTGGTGTCGTGAGAATATTTACAGTGTAGACTTCAAAAATTGGCCGAAGTTCGGAAACTAAAAAAGCCCCCGAAGCCACATAAATATCACAGATGATAGCACGATGACAGCTTGCAATGCAATGCTTTTAATTGCACGGCATTCCTGTTTACATAAGCATGTATTTTGCGAGGTTTGGAAATGCAATTATTGTAATAACTTGCAAATTTTATGGGATATGCTTCGTTAAACATTGTTCACACAAGCGACTTAATCGCCTTGTAGGGGACTTCGGAAATGCTACATGATCTTGTTTAAAGCTTTGGGGTACTGACTAGCCGCCGTCTGGAGATATTAAACAGCGCACCCAAACTAAGGACTGAAAGACAGTTTACGTTAGAGCAGCTAATCGCATCGTGCCCTCGACATTTATATTCTACACGGTACTCAGTCTGCGTGTATATTTATATCGACAGAATCTACTCAGAATGAAGTATAATGCTCGTATCATGTGGCGTATAATGATGCTGCTAAGTATGTTTGTGTTGTTTTGCGAGCAAGTAACAACGGGAAACATGAAAACGCGTTCAAGAAAAAAGATCCACAGGAAGAGAGACTCAAATTTCAAGTTTAATCTTCGCAAAGTTTACGTTCGGCACGCTAAAGCTCTTAACGCAAGCTGTTTGGGTAAGTGCTATCTTACAGATAGTCCTATATCACTGTAGCTTACAATATGACAAAACTATTTCGTGTTTGTGTGGTAGATTTAACAATTATTTCACGAAGTGCTCGTGGAACCAAATGGAACTGATTATGAAATTCTTATAAAGTGTATCAATTAGCCTTCTATGTTCCTTTGCCCTGCGGGACTAAAAAACAATTCATTTTGCATTATAGTCTTGCAAGAGATAAGCTTCTCACTCGAACTGGGAAAATTCAGTATCTCGGTGTAGTATTTCAGCTTTTCTGGACAACAAAACCGTGCGAATATTTGGCCAATTTGTATGTTTTTATTTTCAAAACACGCGCAAAGGCGAACGTGATTTTTGTTTAAAAATTCCGAATAACATTAAATTGTACTCCTCCTAAGAGATTCTCTTGTATATAATTTTAATGTAAATCGTAAGTTTTGATGTTCAAGGAAGTGTTGCAATCATTCATCACTTGATGCCTTCTTTCCTATGAAAGCCGATCGCTTTTGGCTGTCGCCAATTTGTAATAAACCCTAATCGTTCTTTCCTGTGTGCGGTTAAGCTCTTGAGTCTTGCCAGATTCCTAAAATAAACCATTCCTTGGACTTGAGCACGAGCATGAACAGGACCATATCAGTCGATTGCCTAACCAAATCAGTGTTATTGATGCAGTGTTGGGAGAAAACCTAAACTAATTTATTTATACTGGATAGCTCTATCAGTTCTAAACTGTTCTTCCTAGAGATCCGGCAAGGACCATGTCTTACTGATCCAGTGTTACTACAGGGGAATACCTTAACTCTATCTTAGCTCTATCAGTTCGAAAATGTTTTTCTTAGAGGTCCAGTAGGGATCATCTCGTATTGACCCTTTCTTAGAACGACCTATTCATTCAGAGTGGTTTTCAAAAGAAGATAGATTGCTTATAAAAGCCCATGAGTTTTTGAAGCCTCAAATACCAAAACAAAATTACATGTAACAGCTATGATATTAAGTTAGGACGAATTCTTAAGACGTTTTACGAGTATTTGAGGCCTCATGTTTCAAATGCAAATCAGTAATAATTCTAACTGCGTTTAAATTAAGCTGAGATCAAACAAGTAACAAAATGATACAATTATATAATTGAGTCCCAGCGACATGTGGTATTTACGCTTTTTATGAAATACAATACCACAGCTTAAGTTGTTTGTACGAAAACAGACGAACGTAATGGAGTATCCATATGAGGCAACGGCGTGCTGCTTCGAGTATTTGTTTAATTCTTTAACACATGGCCGAGATCTAACTTTATGTCACGCGAATTTAATGCAGACATCCAAATGCAAACTCCTCCCATCGAAATTGTAGAATTAAATCAGTTCAAAATCAAAGAATACAATCTTTGATCGATCGATTCGGGCGATAAATGTTTGCGATTAATCGAGTTCGGGGTTAAATTACCTTGTTATTGAAGGGACATTTTAATAATGGTTGTAATAACTTAACCGCAAGGAAGCGATACAATATGTTGAACGCTCAGTCTGCGCGGTCGTCGCCAAGAAATTGATCCCAGTTGAAGAACACTTTCGATTTCATTTAAAGTTGTTTTTTTAACTCCACCGAAACTCTGGAATTTCTTCAGCAAATCGCATCCTTTAAACGGGTTTTACACTGTAGAAATTTCTGTGGAAATATAGCATGAGTTTTGCATGGATAAATTTTAAGTTATGAAGAAGCTGTCAAGTCTTCCCTAAGGAATAGGATATTGCGCAAAAATATGGTTTTCACCAAGGCAAATAACGCAAAATTATCATAATACTTATAACCAGTTCCCTAAAAGAAACTCTCGCAAACTCTTCAGAACTTGATCCACTGCAAAATTCTTGTTTTGGTCACAGAAAATTTAATACAGTAAAGCAGCTTCGACCAATTAAGATAGTCGGGGGAGGGGGGGGGGGGCTAAGTTTATAAATTCGATGTTGTTTTTGAAAAGCATTCCCCAGATATCTTGTAACATCGCTAGAGATAAGCTTAATTGCGTCTACAATTCTACAGTTGAAATCAATTTGTGTTATTCAGTTTTTATCAGGCGGGATTATGATTCCTGCATGATACGTCGTTATGTTATCATTCGTGACTATCATTTGAAATTTGTAAGAAATGAATTGCAAATTAGAAAGTTTGGATTATTTTCGTGAATTTTACCAGATTTCAACCACGTTTTTTGTATTAGATCCTTTACTAACGAACCTTACTGTGGACGTATCTGAAGAATTCTTTATTTATAGTCATTGAGCTTTTTGTCTCGTAAGCCGCCTAGATGTCGTTTCGTTAGGTTTCCAGCATCGACAATTATCTGCTAGATTGTTAAGACATAATAAAGAAAAAATAGTTCGTAAAAAATTCTTTGTTTTGAACAAAACGACAATGTTTCAACCGCGTGTATTAGCTAGCATTTTTTCTTACCAAGTTTGCTCGCGACCCAATTGTCAAGAATTTAAAATAGTAAACGTTTTTTTTTAATTCTCAAGTTCTTTTTTTACTTCAAAGACTGCACAATATGTCAGTTATGTTTATTGGTAACTCAAGTACACCTTAATGACGCATAATGATCATTTATTTTGGTACAAGTCTTAAACATTTCTATAATTTCACTAATGATTACCCGTATCTTGCTTCAAGGCGATAGTATAAAAGCTCTTAGTTTCCAACCTAAAAATAAATTATCGCCTTCTTTATGTTTTCAAGTGTTCGCACACGTCAAGATACGGAAGAACGAAAAACGTTTGTGACAAAGAACTTAATCGATATTAAGTCCCATAGCAACCAAACAAGATATGCTTTTGACCTTTGACTGCCTTTAATATTTGTTTCCAAATTCGGAGTGAAATTTAGAACATGACAGAAATGTTCTTTTTTTATATAAAAGACCAAGCATGATACGAGCTTGAGCTAGACAATTTAAAATGTCTTATCTGAAGTGTTTTTTTCTCTGTTATGATGATAATTCGGTATAATGTCTCGCTAAAAATACATTCCAGGACTTTGTATTTACCGGGGGGGGGGGGGGTTAAACAAGGCCCAAAATCACCCCTAGATATTTCGGTAAAACCTTTTTTAGCAAGGCGATATTTCTGCAGTCAAAAATAATGCAGACATTCAGTGTTGGTTTTTAGCTTTCTTACACCGAAAAGAAGTTTTAAAAGTCGGTAATTTCCTACACATTGCCGTTCTGTTTTAAACCATGTAAACACAATGTTCTGGAATACATTTAAGGTTACAGGGTTTCAAAGTAAAACGTATCGGGCTGTATCACGGGTGTCGCGTTAGTAATTACTTTTACTTTTTTCTCTTTTGGGAATTACTTTACCAGATGGTTCTGATGCGGCTTTCTACATTAGTCGGAATCGGAAGAGTCGTAACTGGATCATTCGCCTGCAAGCAGGAGGTTCCTGTGTGCTATTCTCTGAATGTTATGACAGAAAGACAACAGCATTCGGTTCGTCGGAGTATCTTGACGATCGCATCACTGGCACATTTCTGACGTCGGACGATCCAAGCATCAACCCCACGTTTTATAAATGGAACAAAGTCTTCATTCCTTATTGCAGGTAATTATATATTGTTCTTGGTTCTAAAGTGAACTGTTCTTCCTAGAGGTCCAGTATAGGTAAGGATCATTCCTTATTGATCCAGTGTTACTACAGAAGGAAACCTACGTAAACTAAAATATAAATTTAGTAATACTGGATATCTCTATCAGTTCCAAACTGTTCCTCCCAGAGGTCCATTAAGGATCATCTATTATTGATCCAGTGTTACTGCAGGAAGAAACCTGAACTAAACTCATATTATTTGAACGGGATAGCTCTATCAGCTCTTAACTTTTCTTTCTAGAGGTCAAGTAAGGATAATCTCTTGTTGATCCATTGTTACTACTACAGGAAACCTAGACTACGAAACTAACTTTATTTACACAGGATAGCTCTGTCTGTTTTAAACTGTTCTTCCTAAAGGTCCAGTAAGGATCATCTCTTATTGATCGAGTGTTACGACAGGAGGAAACGTAAACTATAAGTCCAGTGACAATACGTTAAAAGCAACGGTGTTGTTTTAATGTAGCGGGGATCTGTTTGTTGGAAGAAAACAAGCAAGACATCATGGTTTTGGGTTTCCTATGCTTGGCCATTACATCGTAACTAGTGTGATAAGGCAGCTCATGAAAGATTATAAAATTAATATGAAGCACACCAAGGTAGAGTGTCACCCTCTGGTTTCATTATCCCGTGTATGTTTGCACATTTGCCCATCGCGGGCACATCATGACGTTGAAATTTGATTGGAAATAGGTGGATATACGTCGACGACGTTAAGCCAACGTTATTCTGAGGTTTTTATACAAACGTTGGCTCAACATTATAGCAAGCACAGGTCGATATAACCTCCATTCATGGTTCATTATTTAACGTGGATTTTTGTAATCTCCTTTCAACGTTCGATTATAGTTGATGAGCTTTAAAACGAAGTCTCAACGACAGTCAACGTTGTTTTAACCTCAGAAAAGCAACATTTATCCAGTTTGCAGTTTCGATCTTTTTCAACGTGGAATCAACGTACTGAATTTGACTTTCAGAAGTTTGTCCAATTCGTTGAAACTTAAGCGTAATTTGGCCCGTTGGGTACTGTAGCAATTACTCTGGGCAAGTTAAGATTGGAACGAAAGCTTACGGAAAATTAAATTAGATGCCAGATCAGGCAAGACTCCACAAATAAGCTTGCTTATTTTCCTATAGGCCGGTTTTTCATAAGCCGATTAGCTTAATTCCTGTTGGACGTGAAATACAAAGGAAAGTTCTCTACATCTTGTTATAATAGTTTTAAAATGTACCAACATGCGGAAATACAGAGACTAAAACAGTGTGTTAAATATTAATCCGGGGTTTACTAGCTTTGAGCAACTTAGCTCAAAAGACTTCAGCCAATCCACAGTCTAGAGTCAAACGTTGGTGGAAATACATCTGGATTCACGTCTGCTTTAACATGTTTTAACTTGACTGTTTTAACTGACTAGATTCTGTTTGGTGGAGCGTCAGCTGGAGGCATAGGAATGCTCAGTAATATTGATTATGTTGCGAAAATGGTAAAACCTGCAAAAGTTCTTGGCTACAATGACGGAGGCTGGTTCACGCTCTATCGAAACTACCTTGAGCCCACTGGATCCGGCGCTCCCGAGTTTTTGGGCACGCTACGTTATGTAAGTACGTAGTGTCGTAGTCGGCTTGCCTGCAGGGGCGTATCTAGGAAGGGAGGATTGTACGGGGGGGGAGGTGACACACTAGCACTTCTAAAAACCTCCTCGGTGAAAACAAAGATTTTTGGGGGAAAACCAAGAATTGTCAACAAATTCATTGAAAAATTTTAATGTGGTACAGTAATGTGTGACCAGGAAACTCTCAGGATAGGCGGGAAAATAGTACAAAACTAGACAATCCTAAAATAGAATATTCACACTACAATGGTGTGATTTAATCTCTTGTTTTCACCTCTTCATATTCTCACTGCACCAACAACCATCTTAAGACTTGCAATGAATGAACTTACTCAACTCTACTTCTTATGCTCTCTTGAGAACTTCATTTGATTTTCTTGACAGAATTATCTTACTAGCAGTCACACCTCGCTGTAAACCTTGATCTTAATTAATGAGAAGTGTCTTTACCGCGGTTTAAGTAAATATTTTTTATTTTGTTTGCCTGTAGCTGTTCACGAATTACTGGGATGGTTTCGTCGATGAGTCGTGTCGGGCACAAATGCCTCAACCAGCTGCATGTTTGTATGGAGAAATGGGTGAGATTTTTATAAAATTGGGCATATTTTTTACCTCTAGGAAGAACATACAGTATAGAACTGACGGAGCTATCCGGCATTAATAAAGTTAGTGTAGGTTTCCTCCTGTAGTAACACTGGATCAATAAGAGATGATCCTTACTGGACCTGTAGGATGACCAGTTTAGAACTGATAGAGATATTCAGTACACATAAAGTTAGTTTAGCTAAGGTTTCCTCCTGTAGTAACACTGGATCAATAAGATATGATCTTTACTGGGCCTCTAGGAAAGGCAGTTTAGACACGGACACTGGTGTAATTTTTTTTCCATTTTCTATCTGCAGTGATGAAACACCTGTCTACGCCAATCTTTGTCATGGTATCACAATGGGACTCATATCAATTGAAAGAACTAAACCTTGACAAATACCGAGCAGTGCATTTGCCGCCGTCTTCCCACGAAGAGGCGAAATATCTGGTCGAGTTTGGAAACAACACATACAAATCTTTAAGAAGGGTAAGTTTCGATTGATGGATGTTCAAATTACAGATCATTTGTAGAGGAAAAGGGCAAGCTCATTAATTGACACTATTCCGGATTGTGAAGAATTCTAAACAGCTAAAACGTTTTAAGGTCTTTGCTGTACAACTAGCTTTTTTTAAACTTTATTGTT
The DNA here is from genome assembly GCA_963855995.1 of Muricea muricata. Lineage (NCBI taxonomy): Eukaryota > Metazoa > Cnidaria > Anthozoa > Malacalcyonacea > Plexauridae > Muricea > Muricea muricata. The sequence goes on from OY979727.1 coordinate 12,515,133, forward strand.
TTATTGCCCTGTACGCATGCGCGATTCGAAATTTCCCAACGATACAAATTCCGTATTCGACATCAAGAAATTATTGCCATCAAGTTAATCGTGCAGTATTTTTCTCCCAGCTCATTAACAGCGACAGATCCGGAGTATTTTCACCTGCGTGTATTTCACATACGTTTTCTGGCGTCAATGAAACGGAGGCGACAGTGACAATGAAATACAAAATCTCGGGTAAGAATTGAAGAGGAATCTAAAAGATGGCGAGTTTAGATTTTGTCAGTAATGTAGTGCTTTCGAAAATCTTTAAAGAAAGCGAAAAGATGTCTTTTGTATGATAGACGTCACGTACGACAGGATGTTGATTTGTTTATTGTGCTAAAATTATGTGTTTATTGTAATAAAAGATGTTTTTTCAACTTTCCATACTAAAACCTCTCATGTCATCTGTGTGTCATCGTTGTTCAGTGTTTAAGACAGGAGGTCGATTTATTTTTTGTGCTAAAATTTCTGATCATTACGTGATCCGGTGTCATCTTTGCTCAGTAATTTTCACTTGACGTAGGAAATTAATCGTGGATTGACTTTACAATATTTCGCTTCTGATCGTTGAAGCTTTTGCTACATCATTTCACACGAAAAGTCTCTAATTTTTCCTAGTTTGTCTGACGTTTAACTTCGTACCACTTCTTCTAGGGGTGACACCATACGAAGCTCTATCCACTTGGTACCACACGCGAGGTAAAGGAGGGACATATGTTGATATTCCTTTAGAGTCCGCACATTGTAACCCTACATGCTGCTCGAGGTACTGCCCGGGCTGCAACCGTGGCAACGACACGTCGGTGGTCGTTCTGGGAAAACGCGACTTGCCAAGCCATTCACCTGGTACCAGTCTCCTCCCAACACTTGCGACATCAGGTTGGTTTCTTTGTGATAAAATCCCAGAGTGCGTTGTCAGTGTCAATGAAGCAGTCGTGTAGTTAGATGTGGCTTTTTTGGAAAGCGTTTACCTAAGGTTAGGTTACGTCTTTTCTGCGTATCAGTTCTTGAATCGAAACTTCACAACCTCGATCCCAGGGCCTTTTCTGAAGTTAGGGAAGGGAAAAGGCCCTGGCATCGGTTGGTCACATGACACCCAGAATATCTGGGTGTAAGAATATGCTAATTTCTGTGGTCTCTGTGAGTGTTTGCATAAATAATAAATCAGAGAAGTAATTTTTAACGTTCTATGCAATACAGCTAGCTTTAAGGTAAATAACTTCCTATAAAAGCAACCTTCTACGGACTATAGCTGGCTCTACATCTTCGGCTGTATATATGACACTACAATGCCCAATGAAATAAAGTAATATGTTAAACCTGGTAGAGTAAGTGCTTAGTAGGTATAATTAAAACTTGTTTAGAAGATTGCTGTGTGTGAGCTGATAACATGCATAAGTTGTCCTTATACCTTCATCAAATTCCGATGATGAAGCATACGGATATTCTACGTATATGACTTTATACGAAGCGTGTTAAGAGTCAGCCGAATAAGTGATTTAAAGCTACATAAACAAACTAAGCAAAGGGTTTAAATGATTTAAATCTCTCTTCAGTTGTATTTTATGAATAAATTATACTCTTAAATGATTTAATTGACAGTTTGAATGACCCAATGGGTTTACAAAATAGACCAGCCGATGCCAGGGCCTTTTCCCTTCCTTAATTTAAGAAAAAGTCCTGGGATCGAGGTTGGAAACTTCAGTAAATCATATTTTAATTAAAAAGTGTAGCAGTTCAAAATTTAAACAAGGCGTCTAATGTTTACCTTAAGGACTGCAACCCCTCTTTGATAGTATATTTAAAACTTGATGTAACTTCCTTACGTCTTGGTTATTAATTTTTCGCAATTCGTTTTGTAGATGTCGTAAGGCTGCAAGCGGCCAAGTTAATTTTGGTTGTGCTGTGCTTCTTAACTGAATTCCTCAGGTGATGCTGTCGGAGCATGTTATAGTTCCTGTTAAGTTTTACCTTATTTTGACGGCGTGTTTTGAGCGTTATTGTATCTTTTTTGCTTGTATGAAGTACGGAGGCTTCGTACCCGATCGCAGTTTCAACATACTGCAGACTCAAACATCTTCGTCGTCATGTCATGTCGGCGAACTGTATTTGAGCACAAAACGGCCGTACAGAAGGTCAGTGATTTTTCGTTGTTACTCCCCCCCTGAAAGTGTATCGTTTTTCGATATTTTTAGAGGGTGGAGTTGAGTGACAAAATCTGAAGAAAAGCGCTTACGCAAATGACCTTTTTGTATACTAGTTTTCTGTGCTTATAATTGTCTTTGATATACTGGACATTAAGTACACTGGTCACAAACGTCCACATTTTCAAAACGTCTACATTTTTTTGTAAATATTTTTGATTTTGTATATAAACAGTTGTACATATATAGAATGCGATTAGTAATTTGGACAATATAGTTATGATTATTGGTATGAAGGCAGTTTGGGATGGTTGCAAAATACCTTTGAATTTTACAAAGTTTATCAATCTCGAACAAAGCGATTTTGCTTCTACCCAGTTATCGTTATTTTCTTTAAAGCACTGAAGTAGAAAGATTTGTTAATATTGCATTAATATATAGTTCTTTTGAGATGTTTTGGACCGTATATAAATTATTTAGTTTATAGATTGAAATGCATTATTAATATTGTAAAACCTTATTTATTTAATACAACTTTTAAACAAATTTTTTTTTGAATTTAACAAAAGGTTGACTCGTGTTATAGTCGCCTTTTTTAGGCGAACTAGCCAGCAAAAAGTAATAGACTTGCTACAGTTGTGAATTTCCCCAGCTTGGTGCAACATGCTAATATGTTCGCTTATCGTCTCGGATATTTAGCCATTTTTGCAAAACTATTAATGATCTAGTGTATTTTTTAAGCGTTCAAAATGTAGATGGTCAAAAGTTTGTTTTGTGGTCGTAGAGATATTTTATTAGAATGTGTTCCTCGGAAGAAGTCGTTTATACAAACATACTTATGTAAATTGTGGCGTGGAGGGAGAAAGACAGTGATTTCTGGGGTAGCTTCATTCAAAGGTGAACAGAGCTATCTATCACGCTGTGATTTTCATACTTTCTGAACTTGTTAGTGACCGGTAAAATCCATATTAAAGTTCACTATTTTTTTTGCGTTAGAGTCACTTTTTCTCTCTGATGAGTTCAATATCCCTGGTGCTGTTGCTTTTTATGCCTTTCTGCGGCAGTTAAAGACATCACCATCTGGAGATAGCGCTGTCCACAGTCCACCCTTTGTACAACTGGTTCCGTGTTTAGTATGTTATGAGGCTGTGTTTATTCGAATTTTTTTGTTCTGGCATTCCATTTTCACCCGCAATGCCATGGTGCTCAAATGATTTTGCTATCATTTCGGGATGGTACAAATCTGACGGATCATATGGCTAATGTAGGTTTTAAGTAAAAGAGATTAATCTCGAGCAAAAAATGTTTCAAAACTGAAACACGTTGATCCTTCTTATGTGAAACGTTGGGTTTCGGTGGGGCAGTCATGGGTGTGGTTCATGTGAGTACATCAGTCCTAGGGAGGGGGAACGTCTCTCCCCCTAACTTTTTCGATTGAGAGGGGGGGGGCAATTATTAAATTATCGCCCTCTCACTTTTTGACGAAATTTGTTCATTTTGAGGTTCAAATCTCAGCTTCTTTATTTAGTTATATTTATTATAACTCGAATTCTCTCGCTCTCTTTAAGGGTTAATCCGACCGGATTTAACCCTAAGTCCGACCAGATAAGTCTAAAGCGTGAAACGTAAACTTTTTTACTTAACACTTATCGATAGCGGTTTAAATCCTAAGCTGTAGGTGCTATGCAACTCAAGGACCTCCTAGTTCATCTATTTAAAAAAAATCGAAATATTTTTTTACTTTACCACAATTCTGATACTTATTCAACCGAAACGCCTTGATTTTCATTGTATACATCGCAGTTGCTCTCAAACCACTCCGTTATTTGCTTTAGTGCACACAAACAATGACCTAATTGTTGCATTGTTTCTGTTTACCAAAACAAACCCGGAAGCACCAAGATACTTATCATTACTAATCAAAGAGGATTCTCATTACAAAGTCAAACTTCCACCATGAATTGACATATTACCATGAAACAAAGCATGCTATATTCCTATGGGAACTTAAAATTTGCAAAAAATATAATAAATTCTACAGATTTTCATGCACCAAGTTACATTAACTAAGAAACAAACACTATTGTACATTCCCCTGGGAATTAGGAAATTAATAATTTTTTTAAATTACTATTTTTACTATAACTTAGTATAATTACTTGAAACTGATTTTGCAAAATGTTCAATCCAACATATCAAGTGACATGCATTATTTTGTTGTGTTCCAAGAAATAAGCATGGGTGCGCAAAGATGCGCAAACACTTTAAAGCCTTTAAACAAGTGTTTTCTTTCAGGAAAGAGTCAAAGACGACAGCGCTTACTAAGTCAAAACCGTGTGGTCATATTTTAAGTTTCATTTTGCTTTGATTAACGATCTTTTATGCCAACCAGGTCTTTGCAAGAAGGGTTAAATAATAACTGTTGTCTTTTTTTTTACTTTCGGTGAGAATTTTCCTTCTTTATCGGGCTTGATATGCCATTACGTTCAGTGTCCTTGATATAGGAGTCATTTATATATGGCCTTGGGTTTAATTCCCAAACATTGAATGGCAGTCTTTAGCTATTTCAACTAATGAGATAACATTGCAACAAGAGGGCATTGCCGCACTTTGAAATATGTCACGCCTGTAATCAATTTGCCAAATGTCAACACGCGTAAACAATAACGACAAAGACACACATAGTGTATTCTATAAGCCTTAGGTCAGAACTCTGCGATTCAGTTTGAATTACCAGTGCCGCCAGTGCAGTTGAAAGCGCCCATTTAACCCATTTCATATTTTACTCAACTAAATTTCAAATTGATAACAGCAAGATGTAATGACGGGGCACTTTATGACGCAGCACCATCTTGTTACAATGTTTATCTCATTACTTGACAGAGCTAAAAAGAACTTGTCTATACTGTGCCTAGTCAATATGTCATGCTGTAACCAATTTGCGATGCAGTTGCCGTGTAGTCATTAAGTTGTTTAGCCATGTTTAACGTCTTTTATAGCGACTAGGTCTTTGCAAGAAGGAATAAATAATAACTGCTGTCTTTTTTCACTTTCCGTGGACCCTTTCCATCTTCATCGAGCTCTATATGCCATTACGTCCAGTGTCCTTGATATAGGAGTCATTTGTTTATGACCTTGGGTTTAATTCCCAAACACTGAATGGCAGTCCAGTCATGCGATAACATTGGGAAAGGATTGAAATTATTCTTAAAAAACGTGAACATACTATGACTTTTAAAGCATTACGTGGTGACACTCCTAGGTATTTGTCAAACTTGTTTGTTCCTGGTCATAATGACATGTAGCAATTAAGAAGTAATGACCGAAAACTTCATACGGAAAAACCCAATACAAACTTTTTGAAAAAAAGTTTTTCATACCGCGGAGCTGTATCCTGGAACAACTCTCCTTGTCTTCTTTTAAAACCTTAATAAATCATTACTATAAGGACTTGGAGAAAAATACTTCGACAATTTAAGTTCATTCTTATTCTGAGATAAATGCGTTGAAATAATTTGAATCTTGTAGTACTATGTGAGTGTAGTTTGATTTGTAAATCTTTTGTATTTTTATAGTAATACTTTGTATGTATTATAAACGGCCCCTTGAAAATCAGCTCATCGCTGAAGGGCTACCGTTTTTAAATAATTTTAAATAATAATAATAATAATAATATTGCAACAAGGTGGTACTGCGTTACACTTTGCACTATGTCACGCCTGTAACGAAAATCCACGCGTAGACAACGACAGAGAACACATAGTATATTCTATAAGCCTTAAACAGAACTCTACGATTCAGTTTGTATCAACGAGAAAGCTTGACGTTCACAGCCTGCATATAACCGTGCATTTTAGATATCACAAGTAAACTAAGGGCATCGCAGTTGTCTTACAGTTACCAGTGCCGCAGTGCAGTTAAAAGCATCCATTTAAACCATTTCATATTTTACAAAAACTACATCGCAAATTGGTTACTGCATGACATATTGACTAGGCACAGTATAGACAAGTTCTTCTTAGCTCTGTCAAGTAATGAGATTAACGTTGTAACAAGATGGCACTGCGTTATAAAGTGCCCCGTCATTACACCACGCTGTTATCAATTTGAAATTTAATTGAGTAAAATATGAAATGGGTTAAATAGGTGCTTTTAACTGCACTGGCGTCACTGGTAACTCAAACTGAATCGCAGAGTTCTGACCTAAGGCTTATAGAATATACTATGTGTGTCTTTGACGTTGTTGTTTACGCATGTTGGCATTTGACAAATTGATTACAGGCGTGACATATTTCAAAGTGCGACAGTATAACGGCGGTGCCATCCTGTTGCAATGTTGTCTCATTAGTTGAAAGAGCTAAAGACAGCCATTCAGTGTTTGGGAATTAAACCCAAGGCCATATATAAATGACTCCTATATCAAGGACACTGAACGTAATGGCATATCAAGCTCGATCGAGAAGGAAAATTCTCACCGAAAGTAAAAAAAGTTATCATTAAACTCTTCTTGCAAAGACCAGGTCGGCATAAAAGATCGTTAATCATAGCTAAATGCAACTTAAAATATGGCAACACGGTTTTGACTTAGTAAGCGCTGTCGTCTTTGACTCTTTTCTGAAAGAAAACACTTGTTTTAAAGCTTTAAAGTGTTTGCGAATCTTTGCGCATCCATGCTTCTTGCACCGTAACCTTTGGGAAGAAGTCCGCCATATATATTTGGCACAGTGTAGTGGTTTAGCCAGCTAAACCACTACACTGTAGTTTTCAGCGTAGTGGTTTAGTGGTGCCTTGAAGTCTTCTCGTCGTTATTCCTTGACGAAGACAACTTGTCTTCTTGAACGAAGGGAAATAACGGCGAGAAGTCTTCAATGCACCAGCCCTACAGGCCTGTCCCCAACAGACAGGTTAAAGGAATTTGCTTAAATATTAGTTAAAACACTGGGCACATAACGTTTGCCTCCTTGGCCTCGCGGTACTGCCTAGTGTTTTCCTTCACTCCACGCCCAGCTTTGACTTCAGTTTTGGGTGGATCGGGGAGCGACCAGTCCAACCTCAGTTGAACTTGAACGGTTCTCGATCCGCCCAAAATCGAAGTCAAACGACATGGACAAGCCAGAAGACAGTTACTTTTACCTCTCGGCCACGGAGGGAAAGATGTTTGCCAATGAAATCAGGAACGACACATTCCTTGCTCATCAGCATGCAAATAAAAAAAATTACAAAAACGACCCTTGCAGGCGTTTTTTTGGCGAATTAACGAAGTAAACGAGAAATAAAGAAGTAGAAGAAAGACCTAAGCTAAAAATAATGGCAAAAACACCTCATTCTAGCAATAGAAACTTGTTTTCACCTTCGTACAAAGATCATCAAACACTATACATACGGGTATTTTCTGGCATACAATCGTCATCTGACGTCATTTGCTGCTGGTTCTTCCAAGAGGAAGCTTCGTTGAAAATATCTCCGCTTGGACCGAATATTTAGACACCAAAAGTCTTCAAATCTCCACAGAAATCGCACAGGATTCCACAGAAATGGCAACGAAGACACAAAGAAGACATCTGGGGCAAATTCTACCTAAAATGTCGAAGAAATGGAAAAAAAATTGAGAACGAACATATGGCGTCGTCGAGAAAATTCAAAATCAAAATGGCGTCAGTCTTCTTCTCCGATCTAAAGATGCAACGACAGTCGCTGCAGTGTAGTTGGACATCAACAATATTGGATTTTTATTATACATGTAAGTATTTTCTAACTACTTTACGTATATTTAGTTGTTCAATGTTCTCTTGTTTGACGAAAATTCGGTTTGCTCACCATTTTCAAATTTGGCTTTTTACATTTCATAAATTTCAGATAACGTACTGGTATATATGATTGAATTTCTATTTTTCTCTCTCTCTCCCTAGTTAGATCGTCAGGAAATCGTTTGAAATGGAACACCGATGGCATGATTAAAACAGGATCTTTTAAAGGTAAAATATTTGTATCTGAATTCTGGGTCATTTACCCCTACAGCTGATTCAGGCTAGAATGTTGAGGCATTAATTTTCTTTGAGGGTTTTATTCCTTACCGGCATATTTCGTTCACATTTTAGATATCCCAGAAATATTGCAAGAGAACCACGAGACGCATTCAAGAGGATTTAGTGGTAAGAATACCAAATATTAGAATACACTAACCATCATTGTAAATTCTCTATTGTTGACTTGCAACCAATCTCTTGGGGCACACCTGAAAATGCTTCTCGCCCACGTTGGTTGGTGCCCACAATAGAACGACGGGCATGGCCGACCTGCAAGTCAAGAATTCTGGCCAAGAATCCCAGATTTCAAAAACTTATGCTTTGTCTGTTCAACTTTTTTTAATCATACCCTTTCATGCATGCACGATCAAAATTGTTTTGACAACACAGGTAATTAATTTTGCTCTCGTTTTAAACCTTCCTGCCCAGTAAGACCACACCCACCGTAAGGAGATTAATAGAGAGTTTATGATGATGATTATTATTTATTAACTTTACAGTCTAATGACTGAAGGGAAAGGACAACAGGGCATAAGTCCCTAATAAAGTCCCCCGAAAAATCATTATGATATATCGAGTGTTGTAACGATAGTTTCTTGATTACTTTTTTAATAACTTTATTCTAACTTACTTTTACTCTTTCTTTTCTTTTCTTCAAAACCTGTTCTGTTTATTGATACACTGCTATCTATACAAGAAACAGGAAATTCAGATTTCCAGTTCAAATTCAAAGTGAATTCCCAGCAAGGATCAAGTGTGAACTCGTTACCTCAGACCATTGTTAACAACTAGTTTATTGAGTAGCTCACACGGTCCTTGAACTACCTTTGATTTGAACTGCATGTCTAAATTTTCCTGATCCTTACACTTCAGGTCTTCGTTTAATTCCTCCTGGGGCCGGTTGTATCAAAGGCGTTTAGCTTAAGCGGTGGATAAGTCAAAAATATAAAACAAGTTTGCATGTTGTATAAACAAGCTAGCTAAAGTTATTTGACCTGAGAAGAACAATTATATAAAAAAACTAAATATTTATTCTATTAAACGCATAATTTCTGTTCCGCACAAGGTGTGAAAGTGATTTTTAAATTTCACTTATCCACCGTTTAAGCTAAACGCCTTTGATACAACCGACCCCTGCTTTCATTCCAATTCCATCTTTATCCTGTTTAACTTACTGATATGTATTAAAGCTAGATAGCGCATCTATTGTTGGGTTTTAAAGCCAGAAATACGTCACATTTTTAGACTTGCGGTCATGTTGAATGGCCCCACTTGAGCATCGAATGGTATAGATTTTTACTGCTGGATGTTTTGCTTTCGTTTTGAGACAAAAGTTTTACGTTTTAAGGCAAAAAGCTTCCTAAAAATCAGTTTTCTAAAAGAAACTACGTTGATGCAATCCTTGAGTGGGGCCATTCAAGACGGCCGCCGCTCTCAAAATATGACGTGTTTCCGGCTTCAATTTTATTTGTATTTTTTATTACGATGCACTATCCAGTCTTAATACATATCAGTGGTTTACCTCCTCCTTGGCCCCCATGTGACCCTTCCTACACTTCAAGCCATTCATTTGTCGTGGTTACTGGAGAATTATGCATTTGCTTTGACAATTACATTTATATTTATATGATAACTGCAGTGAAACACTTACTTTTATCCATTTGTTTTAACACCACCTCATCGTTACCTAGCTCTAGTAGCCTTGGTTAATACCCAAGTTCCGTTGATGACGGACTAAACCTACGACAGAGAGTTGACTAATGGACAATTTGCATAATAGACTAGCATTAGATCTGGGTAAAACCAACAGAATCTTTTACTACAGCTAGGAAGAGGACCCTAAGATTAGTAAAATTGCAGGGTTTGGCGGCGAAATGTTGTAAAATACAGAAAATATGGCATTGCGAAGTTTGCAAATTTTGTATATATTTGTATTACGCTCAGAAAAAGTTACCATTTTCGCGGCAATTTTAACTCAAAAATGGTAACTATTTCCGCACGTAGTACAAATATATACAAAATTTGCAAACTTCGCAGGGCTATATTTACCCTATTTTTACAACATTTCACCACCAAACTTTGCAATTCTACTAATCTTAGGATCTTCTTTCAAGCTGTAATAAACGACTTCATTCTTCCTGCCTTGTTTAGACTTGCTCCAAGTCTCGCTCGAATGGGTTTTATGGGGTCTATCCAATTGATGATGAGATCAGTTTTAAACTTGAAACGAAGAACGAGCGAGACTTGTATAACTCGGCACTTATTAGTATTCACCGGACAGAATTCTGTCCGGTGACGTCATACACAATAAAGGGGAGTGCATATACGCTAGACAACAACATTCGAAAATCTATAAAATTTGCAAATATGCATGGCGAGCAACGACAAAGAAAATAGCCGAGCTGTGAAAATAAGGCCATAAATTCAGTGAAACCATTATTAGGTTGAATAGTTTAAGAGAATAACAGATTGACGCACTCACAAATCTGCTAAAAGGTAAAGATTGTCATCTAAATATGAATATTAATGCAGCACGCGATTTCAAACGCCGCATACAACATATGTATTAAACATATAAAAAATTAATTCAAGTTTATTTGCCAACGTTCTATACTAGAGTACTATACTTAATATACGTTCTATACTTAAATACGATATTACAAACGGTAAAATTCAAGAGATTATTTATATGGGTAAAGATTGTTTCATTTCACAACCGACGGGATCTGGAAAAAATGACAATCTTTACCTTTTAGCAGATTTGTGAGTGCTTCAATCTGATATTCGCTTAAACTATTGAATCTAATAACGGATTTCACTGAATTTATGGCCTTGTTTTCACAGCTCAATATTTCTTTGTCGTTGCTCGCCATATTTGCAAATTTTATAGATTTTCGAATGCTGTTGTCTAGCGCATAGAGATTATAAATAACACTAGAGAGGACATCGAGGGTAAAATTTGGGAGCGCGGCTATTGGGGGGCAAATTCAAGTCCCGGATGTTCACACATTCACGATGTCCCAGGCAAAAAAGTCATTTTAGACGAGTTTTTTTGCTTTTTGAAATGTTTTTCCTCGTAAAAATATTGAAAATATCATTTAAGATTGTCTAAAACAATAAAAACAATTGAAAAAGTACTATTTTGCCCACAAAACCGGCAAAACGACCTCAACAACGATAAAGAAAGCATTTCATACAGATTTCTGCTGTTGCTAAGGTGGTTGCTAAGGAAGCATTAGCTCAGCCAATAAGCGCCTGGCCCTGCATCCGGGACTTGAATTTGCCCCCCAATAAACGCGTTCCCTTTTGTTATCTGTGAAAAAGATTACAATGCCTCCTCTAGTGTTATTTATAATCTCTATGGTCTAGCGTATATGCACTCCCCCCCTGCTAGTTTATTGTGTATGACGTCACCGGACAGAATTCTGTCCGGTGAATACTAATAAGTGCCGAGTTATACAAGTCTCGCTCGTTCTTCGTTTCAAGTTCAAAACTGATCTCATCATCAACTGGATAGTCCCTGTAAAACCCTTTCGAGCGAGACTTGGAGCAAGTCTATGCCTAGTTCGACCATTAGTCTACTATGCAAATTGTCCATTCCTCACACAATTGGCACGAACCTGAAGTGGGGATTGAACTCACGATCTGAGAGGTAGCAGACGCTTGCTTTGACGATTGCGCTACTTGGTCATCACTGAGTAGGATCGAGAATTTTAAATTCTATCGCGTTGACTCGTGTTTCATTGTAATTATTTTATAAAATAATTACAAATAGTTTTCTGGTCAGGTAACGTCATTTATGTATTTGGCACATTGCCCGCGCGCATGCATGAATGACGTTTCTTGAACAAAAAGCCATTTGGTATTTTATTCTTAAAAGATGTAACCTTGGCGTATGATTTTGGCTGTAAAATATCTTTTCCAATTTTTAATAAATCCTATAAGTAAAATCTGCACTCCCCCTACGATAAACTAATCAATATTCGACTGTTTATTTCAAAGGGAAATGTAAATGAACAGAAGAAGAAAAGCCCAGAAGAAAAGATCTAGGATGTCATGGACCCGCAAAAGAATAAGAATCCACAAGAATAAGAAAGCTAGACATTACTGATATGTCAGTAATGGAAATAATGTAAATGTAAGTTAGTAGAAACCAAGATACTTATTATTTAAAAATCAAAGAGAATTTAAGGGAATTTTATTGTTTCTCGCTGAAGAAAATCATTCTTTCTAGTTGAAAAACAGCGATTGCAAAATTAGTCACATGGAATGTCCTAAGAGTTTCAACGTCTCACAATAGTCACACTTTTGTTTGTTTGGTTCAGTGGCGGATCTAGCGTCAAAATAAATTACCACAGCTAGGATATATTTACATTTTAAAACACCTTCAAAGCAACTTCATTGCTTAGATTTTATTCTTTTGAAATTCACAACCTATGACATTGTTATGAAGTTATTTTGAATTTAAAATTGAGCTGCTATAATTTATTTTGACTTACCCTGGATCCGCCACTTGTTTGGTTTACTATTTGGGGTTCAAAAATCAGGTGAAAATAAAGCATAATGGTTAATGTTAACAATATTTTTCAAAGAAACAATACCTTAACGCTAGGAAATTTTGCCTGCAACATCTGGTTATTTCTTGGAACAAAACAAAATAATGCATGTCACTTGATATGTTGGATTGAACACTTTACAAAATCAGTTTCGAGTCGTCATACTAAGTTGTAGTAAAAATAATAATTTTAAAAAAGGTCCAAAAAATATAAAAGATTTAACATTCTAATTCCCAGGGGAATACGCTATTTTTTGTTTCTTAGCTAATGTGACTTGGTGCATGAAAATCAGTAGGATTCATTATATTTTTTGCGAATTTTAAATTCCCATGGGAATACACCAGGCTTTGTTTCATGGTAATATGTGACAATCTGATATTTGACTTTGTAATGAATCCTCTTTGATTAGTAATGATAAGTATCTTGGTGCTTCCGGGTTTGTTTTGGTAAGCAGAAACAATGGAACAATTAAGTCATTGTTTGTGTGCACCAAAGCAAATTATGGAGTGGTTTGAGAGCAGCTGCGTCGTACCATGCAAATGAAGGCGTTTCGGTTAAATAAATATGAGAATTGCAGTAAAGCTAAACAATATTTCGACTTTTTAAATAGATGAACTAGGAGGTCCTTGAGTTGCATAGCACCTACAGCTTAGGATTTGAACCCCTATCGATAAGTCTTAAGTAAAAAAGTTTACGTTTCACGTCTTAGAGTAATTCATAGTCTGCGTAATTCTCATGCTTATTTGACCCAGCCTTAGACTTTGGTAAGTATCACATTCAAATTTACTCCGGACCAGTTAACACAACGAAAAGCCCGTGCCCTTTCAGCTAAGGTTTTACGTTTGAAAACTCAATCAAATTTTCAGTCTAAGTGGGTTTAAGTAGCTAGAGATAACGTAATTTATCTTTTTAATTTGCTTTTTTGTTTATAACGTAATTTATTAGCTAAATGTATGGACTGCGAGGGTGTGAGCCGTGTGTAAGTTGCATGGGGCTAGGCTTATTAAAGGAATTAAAATTTTTTGAAAGTATGCTTGGAAACGAAAATCTACCGTCACTTGTTAACGTCACCGTAACTAAATTGCTCTACTATTATGATTCAGATCTAGACTCACATTATTGTGTTCGGTTGTAAGATATTAGGGTTAAGTTTTACACATTTTGTTAAGTAAATTTAAGTACAAAGTCAACTAGACAGCTCACCTGTGACAATATACGACCTTTGATGTCTTTACATTCGAACTGTTTACGTTTGACCTGAAATATCCGAAAAAAATAAATTCAATATATGCATACTTACCGAAATTTTAATTCTTTTAACTTTCGAATTTTGGTGGCAGTCGGGGTGGTGGCGGTGCATGTGGGTTTTTTAAGCTGTGAGTGACTGTGCGATGGTGAGGAAAGTGAAGGTAACGAATGGAATGCAGGAGCTTAGCACCGAGGAAGACAGCTTAGAACTGAGGCAGGTAGGCAGTCGGTAGGATCAGAGGGGGGCACTTGTCATTTGGCTTTGGGATTCAAATTTGCATGCTAAGTACTTAAGTCACTAACGTTTGTTGTTTTAATTTGTTAGGTACGCGCGGCTGCTCTCCAGAGAAGATCAACTTAGCAATTTGTATTAGCATTTGCAAGGTTGGTCTTCTCTTCGCCTCGCTACCCCGGCCAGCTCTCCGAGTGCTACTTCCACCGTTAATAAGTAGAAGTACTTGTACTATATGTATAAGTACTTCTACTTAGGTGGAAGTAGCACTTGGGGAGCTGGCCGGGGTAGGGGGATTTTTTTTATTCAATTTTTCAATTCCCATGGGAATTGAATTTTTAATTAAAAGGGTTCCACATGTAAATTTTGTAAACAATTTATTGAAAAATAATTTGTAAAGATTACAATTTGAATAACAATAAAAAGAGATTAACTATCACAAACTTGTATTGATTCAAATAACAATAGAAGAAAACAGAACATGGCAGCAGAAAAAGAACAATTAACATTGCACTCAACCCAAGTGAATACACACAAGGGAAAAGATAATGTTAACAAAACTTGGTCTTTTCAAGATAAATGTTTATACTTCAAGAATGGGTAACAAATGGCTAACGAATTTTTAAACCTTTTCTATAGGTAAGCATTTACACATATGATGCCTCTCGAAAATGCTTTTTTAATAGCTCGAAAAATTCTTCCGAACGTAGAAATATCGTGAAGAAATTATTATTTTTAAAAAGAAATATGAAATTGAAAAGGTATGAAATTTCGACATTCAGAGCCATATGGTGTTTTCAACCTGACAATGTAGAATTAATAAACATTATTAAAAAAATCTGTACATAGAAGAAAAGTTCAACAGTTTTAGGCTACTGTGTAGGGCAGGAAATTTCAAAAAGAAAGCTCTTGGAAATTTTGCTTCGAAAAAAAAATTGTGAAAAAATAGAAATGCGAAAACCACAGACAACTCATTGCTTCAGGTGCGTGAGTACCGACACTTTCTAAGATAACTTTACAAATCTTCAGAGTACTTTGACATTCAGAATTATATTTGCTTTGTATAGAGCTCACCAGTTTGGGAGAACTAAATTGGAAAGGATCGTGCGAGGTGCTACTACCTAAAGTTTATTGGATCAGTTTTCTTAGGATCTCTAGCAACTTCAAAAATGTACAGCAATTTCTAACATAATAAAAAGGCATTCCATGGAACAAAACACTTCGTACAGTAGTTTGTACAGTAGTTTTACCATTGAAAGAATTTAAACCAAAACGTCAAATTAGTTTTGTATTGAAAAGAAGGAATCCATTCGAAGAAAATGCTTAAGTATTGAATTGGTCAATTTTGGAAGATATCATTGTCAGGTTAAAAACAAATCTCCTTGAAGTATAAACTTACCTTTACTTACTTGTCGAAGACCAAGTTAAAAAGCCACGTAAACCTGTTTTCTTATATTATTATTACTATACTACAGTTACAAAGTGGAACTATTTGAAAACTTAAACTGAAGCAAAAGAAATGGAAATAATCAAAATGATGAATTTTTAAATTGCCAAAAGACAAATATTCACCACAACCAGACCATATACGAAAGATATAGGAAAAATTTGAAGTTTTACGAAAATATATTGTAATTTTGAAAATTAAAATGCTGCCAAATGCTCCATCTAACATGATTTTTAATATGAAAGATCGAAATTCATCTGTAATATTGTAATATCGGAGACAGCTACATACGATAGAAATTGCTTTAAGCCTGTGCAAGATGAAGAACTCTGATACAGATGTTACTGTATGTTAAGTACTAATGCAACTAAATTTTTGAAATAATCAAATGTATTTTAGCGCTAGCTTGATAAAAACAATTGGTAAAAATTCCAAAAGAAATTAATTGAATTCTGTAGGACATGAATACATATACGCCCCATGTGTTACAGTGCTGCTATATTTTCTTACTATTTGATTTCCATGCTGTTTGCCTATCCATGTAAATCTGGCATCACTGTTATTTTTTTCCTAGACTATTGAACTTCTAGATAAATTCTTATATTTTTTCAAATACTTTTCAGCTATTGTTTTCTACAATGTAAAACAGCAAGCTAAAGATTTCGGTTGTATACTTGTTGTTTTTTGTTTTAGGTGCAATTACTAGTTTTTCATTTTTACTAATTCACACTTCACTCAAAATCAGGTAATACTTCTACTGCTTCAGTTCACCTCAATTCAAAAACATTCCACTTTGCAATATTGACCTCGAGTAGAGGATCTTAATGTTAGAAAGCCTATTTAAAAATCACAATTTGTTTCAAAGATAAAGAAAGTGTTATCAAACATCAGATACAAAGTGTTTTTAACTTTTAGTGTTTAAGCTTGTACTTCAGTAGGTTCTCACATTGTCTCAAATAATATGGAAACTATTGTGATTTTTAGATGAACTTTCCAGACTTTCATCACTTGAAGCATAAGTCAAGATTGAGGTGGTAAACCAAGAAAGAAAATATATGATTTTTTAAATGCTTTTTATTGAATTAATGAAAAATTATAATTTATGTTTTTATGTGCAAGGAGAAATGCAGTTCATGTGCATAGGAATATCATCTTTACTGAGCAGTAAAGATAAACTGTAAATTTAATGGACAAATTTAGTAAAGTAACAATTTTTTTTATTTCTGGTAAAACCACCTCCATCTTAACCTTTTTTAATAAATATAATATTACAAAGACAAATAATGACAAACTTCAATTATTTGCAGTGTTTAATAAGGACAATTTGTTTTAAATAGGTCAAAATATATTTGCCAGAACTAAGATAATCATGCAACTTGTGCATTTAGGGCTACTAAAAAATTTTCTTTTTTTTCACTAATTTTTCTCAAAAAATGATTATTGGTGTTTAGAAACACAGTCAATATATACATGATTACTATGTCGCACAAACTGTCAGGTTTTGAAGAGCAAATATTATTGGGTTGAATGACATGTTTTCCTCAAATTTTTTGTATAGTACATAAATTTCAATTGACTATAATTTGAATGCATTTACTTGATATTCACAGCCTTCAGAAAATGAAATTGGATTTACATGTATTGAACATGCTCAATTGCAACGAGAAATTGATATTTGGGCATGAAATTTTAAACATTAAGTAGCACTATCAGTGATTGCTGTCCTGACATTATAATATGGCTATCAGAAAATATAACAATTGTGATGGCAGGCATAACATGTTTTCCTAAAATGAGCCATCATAATCCACAACAACTAATTCAAATGGTAATTATGTAATCCAGAAAACTTTACCAAAAAGCACCAAGATTTGATGATTTAAATCTTTTAAAGGCTTTCATGTGTGCTTTTAGAAGCTATTAGGCCAAAAAGGAATAGAAGGCTTTTATATTCACAAAACACTAAGTTCATCACTATTTGACTTTTTAATATTAATTAAAATGTTTCAAATATGCAAGATTTTCCTTGACAAGTGGCCACACAGAATAATGATCAAATTGGATCTGACTATTTTTGGTGATAGAAAATATTTTTTTCAAAACAAACATAACCACTTAACGTAGAAAATCAAATAATATTTGAAACATTCTGATTTGAAATAATACATGAAAATATTAAGACCTTCTGTGCACAGTGTTCATCAACAGTGTTTTCTTTCTCATGATTGACCAGCCAGATAAGCATCATGATCTTCAAAAAAAAGTTAAAATATAAGATAAGCAAATGAAAATTTGACCAGACATGTCTGAATTTCATTTCATGGATTGGGCATATATTATTTAGTTTCATCACAAGAGCAAGGTCCACAACAGTATACACCAATTACTTTGCATCCATATTACCTAATCCACCCGGCCAACTGCCTGCCAGAGTTTTGGCTGAGCGTTGACTTATAAATACTCTTGTCACAAGGACATGGTTCAAGTAGCATCGAGACGTCCCTGAGAATCAAAGCTGCATGCATAAGCAAGTGGTTTAACTACATCCCTTAAAATAAAGCCTCATGGCAGGTCCTCATACGGGGGGGGGGGGGGGGGGGAACGCATCAATAGATCTGCCAAGCCAATTGCATGGATAAATGTATGGGTTTGGAAAATAATGGCACTTAATTTGCAACATTACGGCTAAACATACACAAACTTTGCTGGAATTTTCATGCTTTATGTAACTCCCAATCCGCATTTGTTTTCTTACAAACCAACATGAAAAGTAACAGTAGACTTCATCATCATATTTTTACTTCAGCAATCAGACATAGGTATGGTTTGATACCACACGTGCACAGTACAAACTTTTTATGTTCAAATATTTTGTTAAATTCAGCCTGATTGTCCACAAAATTTATATATATCAGACATCGAGATGCTCTGCTACAAATACTGCCAGAAAATAAAGCATATTACCTTCAAATAAAGCAAGGATGACTTGAAATATTTTGAATTAATCTTGAAGCTTTCTTCATCCACGGCCATTCTTGTGAAATTTAAAATTTCAAGTTCCGACGACCAAACCCGACGACCAAATCCGACGACCAAATCCGACGCCGTTCGTAATCAAGTCGATGAATCCCGAACAGTAGAAAATCTGAGCCAAGCGGGCGAATGGTGAACCTGTCCGAATAAGGTTTCAACAATAATTTATATAACCTTTATATAACCAATAACCTTCTATAGATATACATAATTACATAATTATACATAATTAATTCACAATTACAAATCTTTCCACTTCCACAATGCAGGATTTTGCAGTTGTCTGGACCTAAAAGTCCAAGGTTTCCCTGAGGAAGTATTTTTCTATTTTACCAATCCATGGGCCTAAGCTTGTCCCCCCTCCCCGCCTCAAGTGCAAGAAAAGGGTTAAAAATTTTGAAATTTCCCTTAAAATTCCTTTTACCATAATTCGCGAGTTTTATTAGCTAGTTCAGTCTCAAATTGCTAGTTTTGAGTATTTCGTGATAACGGTAATAATTCCATGTTCTCAGTTTGGTGAGTACATATCTTAAGACAGTTTACTCAATAATACTCAACTTGAAATGTTTTATACATATCTTGCCTTTTAGAAGATTGACTGAAATGCGCATATTGAATAAACGAGAATAAACACTAGTTTCACTCATTTACTGCTTAATATTCTTTTCAAAATTTAAACTTGAATGCAGAACTCCGTTTGTTATGGGACACCCTGTATTTCTGGTTTGTTTAATCTGCTTGGTAATTAGTATGCGTGAGTAGATGACATCACAAGCTATTTGCATGTTTCAAAACAGTGAATTGCTGGAGACTGAGATAATTTATTCAAAAACTAAAAACGCCTTATTAGTTTACTTTGACATTATGTTTGATTGAAATCAAGAACAGACAAACGATTTTTCATGACACTCTTCCCCCTATAATGTCTATGCCTTGTTCAAAAAACCTCGTAGTGGTAAACACAAAGTGATAAATTATTTTCTTTAATAAAATTATCATTACATTATATACATTACTTTATATCATTATATAGTTTTATCATTCTATAAAACTATTTACAAAATCTCAAATTAAATAACGAGTTTCCGATATCAACTCGAAGCCATGCCGGGCATTGACGACAGCGACAAATTCACCGATGGTGGAGGTGGCCGAACATCGTACGAAGGTCCACGAACGCCGTACGAGTTATAGCGATGAAAATAACAGGGACATACGGAATTTCCTAGATTATAGGGGTTACACGATGCGTAGTGTCCCTGGCATGGTGGCCGTGGTATACGCAAGTACGCCTGGGCATTATGAGGGACTGCAAATGATTGGAGAGGATCTCCAAGACTCTCGCGTTTCCATTTTGTCCTTCTGTTTTGGTACCACGTTTTGACCTGGTAGAAAGGAAATTAAACCTTTCAGTAGCTGATTTGACTAATTGTCGAGTGTTACTACAGGAAAAAGCCCAAATAAAACCACAGTTTTATTTACACTGGATAGCTCTATCAGTTCTAAATTGTCCTTCCTAAAGATCCAGTAAGGATCATCTCTTATTGATCCAACGCTGATCCAGAATTATTCACTAAGGTCAGTGATACCAACCTGTTTCTTACTCAAGTTCAAGGCACGTGCGAGTCGATCGCGTTCCATCGTTGTCAAATATTTATTGGCTTGAAACGTCTCCTCGAGACATTTTAGTTGTACACTTGTAAAGGCTGTTCTTCTTCGACGAGATTTGTTGTCTTTCCCGTCGCTGTCGCTGGTACTTCCTTCCCGGCTTCGAGGCTCGTTGTTTCTGTCCTCGTTCACATTGTTGTCTGTGCTATCATTGGTTGTTTGTTGGCTGTAAGGGTAGGCGTTGACAAAAAGATGGTTTTCCGGAGGTTTGGTGACCCCATCTGGCACATCATTATGATGGTGTAGACGTTCTCTTTCTCCGCCTATAGGAGTATGAACAAATGATGGTTAATGCGATGCCTAGTTGTGTTTTAGAAGACGGTGAGATCAGTTAACTAATCAACGAGATCATTATTTTATGTTGCCTTTTAAACTCATGTTTTGTTGCCTCTTTTGTTTATAAAAGGCAACACATTATCACTTGTTTAAGGTTGATGAAAACAAGATTGAATGGCGTTTTGCTGCCTACATCGATCATAGTTGTGAACAGTATTGTTCGGGATTAAGGCTCAATAATATTCTTTAATATTGTTGACAACAATGCGGCCAGCAAAGCATTTGTTCAACCTTGAACTAGTGAGCGAGCATGTTGTATAGCGTTGTTACCCTAGAACAATTACAATATTCAACATTACTATTTTTACACAAGTGAACATAAGAAAACCGACGCTGTGATTGGTCCAATATGACGAAACTAAAAACAAGTTTACAAAATGGCGACTAGCCGTCGTTTTGTACAAATTACGGACAAAGAAATACACAAAATTAAAGTAACTTGTGTAAAAATACTAAAACAATTATTCGCCTCAGGCTCGGTGATTTTCGGAGAATATTCACAAAGCTAAATAGCCCATTTCAAATGTAACATGAGTATTACTAGCATACAAGCAGGGCTGTCAGCAGCTGAGAACTAAATTGAATTACGACAAACCAAGTAGCCCAATCTGGTCCAATCGAAGACTTTCTAAGAGTGTCTCTACTAGCAGCTACAATATTACTTATGTTTGACCAGCTCTACCGATCATGTCTACATTTGCCGAGGGAGGAAACCAGAGTACCTGGAAAGATATTTGGCAGTTCGAAACAAGAATGTTTCACAATCTTAGAGATAGTCAACCTGTCAAAATTTTTCTTCATTCAATCTACAGCGCAAATAGATTGATTAAGAAGAAATCTCTGGAAAGCCAGGCGAATGCTGGCCATCTGCATGTACTTAATGCGGTAATTGTCAATGTTAATGTTGAAACGTTTGCCTCGCTGCTGTTCTGACGGACCTCTGACAGAGCACGGAATGTAGCCTGGCTGTGATAACGAACATAGCTTATTTTAATAGCAGGAAATTTCCGCTGTATAATGGCGAACTTTATACTCGGGAAATCTTGTTACACTAAACTACATACCGAGTAATCTCGTTAAGAAATGCGGCGAGGCCACCCCGACAGATTGCAAAATGTTAATATGGATATGACAAAGGAGCAGCGTTTATTTATACTGGATAGCTCTTTCAGTTCTAAACTGTTCTTCCTAGAGGTCCAGTGAGGATCATCTCTTATTGATTTATTGATCCAGTGCTACTACAGGAAGAAACCTAAACTAAACTCACTTTATTTCTACTGGATAACTCTACCAGTTCTAAACTGTTCTTCCTAGAGATCCAGTAAGGATCATCTTTTATTGATCCAGTGTTACTGCAGGAGGAAACCTACGCTAAACTAACTTTATTTATGCTGGATAGCTCTTATTGATCAACGTTGAGTTTAATTGGAGAACGGATTCTGGGACATTCATCACTACAACAAGATCACGTTCTTAAGTTAAATCAAATCAATTTTCTGCGCACTTTTGTAAAGGCATTTTTTAAGACGACAGAGATGCGTGGCTCTAATGAACATTACAGAGAAATCTTATCTGAAAAAATATCAGTGTTTATTGCTTGATATGACAAACACTCATCGTATGTATTGTTGAATGAAAGATCGCGCAAGTGAGATTCATTTATATCAATCAATAAAATATGGCGGCAATCGTAGCAAAACGTTTTAAAAATGTCAATATCACATAGTGTACCCACTTTTACGGCCCCTTGAAACGAATTTATTGGCACGTTAAAAGATGGCCACTGTCAAAGCTAGCAAAAATAAGGAACTAAGTTCGAGCAAATATCAAAATAGCTGATGAAAACAATTGAACTAAAATATCGGTATTTATGACAAAATAAGGAGGTTTAGAGCGAAAAATATAAAAGTTCCATCTATAAGTAAGAGATAAAACTTCGTGTTTAGCTGGCACGCGGAACTGCGTATAGCTACGTATCTTAATTAAGATTGTCCCATGCAATCGTGCTAAAATGTAATAAAATCTATGCTAATGGCAGCAGATTCGTAATTTTTCAGCAGTGTCCGATATTTCCCAGGCTGTTACCACTCGTGATTGTATACACATGTAAATATCTACTCCTAGCACGAAGAACCATATTCTTCTAAGACATCCATGCATTGTGATTTCTTTCTAATGCTCCCACAAATGCTCCCCCTGCATCAAATTGTCCCACATCAATGTTCCACCCGCCCGTTTGCATCAAAACTGTTCATGTGGCTTTATACTAGAGGGAATAGCTTAAGTGGGGGTTTTTAGAACAAGGGTGTAAATCTTACAGTCTTAACAGCGCTGTTAACTCTCTGTATGAGATTGAGTGGGAAATGTGACGAGGGATTAGCATGAGCGGATTAAGCAAACGCGCGTTTAACACCAGGCTGGATATATTGCATGTGAAAACATTGAAACAACCCAAGCTCACCTGTTAACGGTGAGACTTAGAAACAAACCGTTGTTAAACACAGCATGAAATCGAGAGTGCTTTGTTTAAAATGCGTTGCAGCGCTTAAGATGTTGTTAATCCAAACATACACAGTATAACCTATTCGCTGTTTGAAAAGCTTTGGATTGGGTAGTTCTCGGATTTGCTGGCAATTAAACCTGCTTGTTTTTGCTTTTGTGAAACAACATCCGAGGTCTCATATATTCAGGCGAATTTTGTTGGAAATAAGGGAATTTTGCTGTGGAGCATTTTACATATTAATGCGCGCGAAGTCTTGCGGAATGTTTTGAAGAAAGGAGGAACTATGATGAAAACTTTAAAAATAGCATCAATGTTTCAGGTTGCTTATATTTTTACTGCGTTTGACAAAGAACACTTTGTCAGCACGCCGCTTTGACCAGTAAATGCTACAATGCTGAATCTATTTGGTGCAAAATGAAAAAGAATTTAAAATTGCCTGAATATGAAGATGTCTACTGACACTTATATCTAAATTAAGTTCATCGCCGACAACCATGCAAAAGATTCCATCCTAATGCGCTTATTAGCTGAGCAACTCCAATTTCGATAAAAAAAAACAACACTAGAAACCTCGCTTTTCAACAAAAGTCTCCACTTTAGCGTTCGCAATCAGTATTAAACGCACAATATACAAAACTCGCCTAAACCTGACATCATGAAATGTGTTTAAGATATACCCACTGTGCGATTCTAATAAACAAAAAGCAACCGTAATTTTGTACATGAAGGTTAAATTGTTTTGCAGTTTTCGGAAATAACAGCGTTTGTTAGTGTTGGAAAGCTTTCGATGCGCGAGTAATAGCATCATGACTGGGAGGAGTGCTATTAGGTCCCAAGATATTGATTGGATGCTGTGTTAAATATGCCTAGAACATGCTGATGCAAGTAAGCTGTCTATAAAAACACGGCTTGCAATTTCAAATCTATGCCAAACCTAAGACAAAACAAATAAATTCTAACTAGAATCATTATACATATAAGCATACCTCCAAAGGGCTGTAAATCAGAAGGCAAGCTCGGAGCATAGCCAAAAGTCGTTGGAGTTTGCCATCGTGGTAAAAACTGATGAAAGCTAGCTTCGAACTCTGGCCTTCTTGAAGACGAAAGTAATGCGTCAATGGTGAACATATTTTGATTTGGATTGGTGTTGTGGCAAGATTCCTGCATGATGACTTCCTTTAGAAGATGTATATTACACTAACGAGAAAACTGGTCATACCAACTTTTGAAGTCTGATTCTCGCCGATAAATATGGAACTCATTCTGGTGCACGTTTAAAACCTGGAGTGTGGAACCTGGAATGGAAAAAACAACAATTGGTTTTGCTTTACAAGAACAAAGTTCTTATTAAGGAAGAGTTTGAAGTCGGAATATAACTAGAACGTAGTAAGAATACTTCATTTTGAAATCTGAACTGCATACAAGTCTTACGCAAAAGTTTGAAATGAATAAATAAACAAACAAACAAATTAATGAGATAAATAAATATTTTGTTTATACAATGGTAATAGGCAAACAAATGTAAGATATTGTGCTGATAACTGAAATATTTAGATTATTAGATTTAGTAAAGATTTAGCAAAATTATTAAATAATTTCATATAGTTTAACCTTTATTTAATGGCAAGCTCCTTTAGGACGTTCTCCATTCAGATAAAATTCCTTTTAAACAGAAGATATGAAAACATATGTTTAGTATTGTTAGACGATCTTAGGTCGGTTGTACGAAAGGTGATCAGCACCGGATAGCGATTTTCTGAAACTTTCTGAAAATGTTTAGCAACTGCTAAAAGCTATATTAAAGTTCACCTTTTTCGAGTTAAAGCTCTATTGTGAGTTTAATATCCCTGCTATCAAAGCCTTTTTGCCTTTCAGTGACAGTTGAAAAATCACTATCCGGTGGATAGCGTTATCCATCTTTCGTACAATCGGTCCCTAAGGTTCATATGGTCGCCTCTTCATCAGAAACGCTTGTTTCCTGCGCTTTAACTGCAGTATATGCTAATCAAGGTTGCGTACCTTAGAACTGCACTCTCCTCGCACTTCAGAGTCCAGATCTTTTGCATTGCGCGCTCATTCTGCCTGTCTGATAACTCAATTCACATGTCTTTATTGCTGTCTTTGATGTACTTGACTTAAACGCGGGCACTTTATACAATATTTTGTGATAAGCCTAGTAATAGTTGGCAATAAAAAGCCTCCAAGCATAAAAAACTAAGCGTGTCTCCGCCTAGTTTTTTCCCAAAATTTTACCCGTTCCTGAAGTGTATTTTCGAGCATGATTTCTTTTTGCTTGTTTAAAGTATAAAGCCCTCTCGCGGAAGTTTATATTAAATTTCTTTCATTTTGTTAATCAAATGCAAGTGATTAGAATATTAGCATAATAACAACAAATTATTAACTCCTGATTGCGTTGTCAACATCTCGAACGTGGGTTATGCTAAATAGTGCGCGTTGACGCAAATTATTATAGTTTTGCACAACTTGAGAGATTTAGGCAAACGTTGCGCAAATTCGTCTTTTGGCGTTTTCAAGCTTGCGCGCACTTTGTGAGCTTGTTAATTACATTAGTCTCGCAGTTTCCCCCACTGTTAGACGAGCAGTGAGATGAATAGAGGAACCCTTGCGAGTCATAGTTCAGTTAGCAGCAAGTACCGTACCGGGTGCGCGTTTAGCTTGAATGATAGGAATTAGCATGAATAGCGTCGTCGAGTGACGGGTATAAATGTCCCTGGCCGTTTCTTGATTAGTCGGCGCCTTTAGACAGCACTGCGCACCACTGTGCAAATATTCTTGAAGGCTACGCCGATACAATTTGTTATAAATAGCACGGCTACAATATTATTGTTTATTACAGCATGTTGACAGTGACCAGTTTTCAAATGAATATGGATAACAACAAGTAAGAATTAAGTACCTTTTATGTGTTTCCAAAATACTCTGCTTGAACAGTGTGTTTCAATTGCGCGTACTTTAGTAGACGGACATTTTATTAAGTGTTCCTGTTTAAAACTCGAAATCCGACACTAAAAAGGAAGAGGCATTGCCAATAGTTTACGTGATTCAGAATAATTCAATTTGATTGTCTATTTTTACCGAATTTTGCCAGACGCTTTCAGTATTAGCCGAGAAAATGCAGTGCGGATGGAAAAGACTTTTTACTCGATTTTATTTGGTTGTAATTAAATCGTGCGAACTGGAAGAAAAATATTGAATGCTTTAATTTTAAATGAAATGCGAAAATAAATTAAACATTTGAGCGGATGTATTCATGTAGCAACAACCATCAAATCATTTTGGAATGTATTAATTCTATCGTTTGAAGTAAAAATTGCATTACTTAAGTTAATAGTCCAGGAAAGATATTCCACTACCTGTTTATAGCTAAAACTATGAAGTGAAAGACGAATTTTCGAGCGAAGGCTCCTCATCGGCAAGTTTGTTTTCACTTCATAATTTCAGGTGATGAAAGAACTTATACCTTTCGTGTATTATTAACTGCAATACCTACACTGGCAATGTTGCAGTAGTTTGAATTAAACCCGTAATTCGTGTAATAATAGGCTTGCCTTAATAATGACAAAATCTGTTCCTATTTAGCCAAAGTCATAAAATCTCTGAAAACAATAATTTCAATCCTTATAATAACATTTCCCAACACTAAAGACACAATAATTCGTGTAATAATAGGCTTGGTTAAATAATGACAAAATTTGTACCTATTTAACCAAAGTCATAAAATCTCTAAAAACAATACAGCAGTTCTTATAAGAACATTTTTAAACGCTAAAGACAAAATAATTCGTGTAATAATAGGCCTGGTTAAATAATGACAAAATTTGATCATGTTTAACCAAACTCATAAAATCTCTGAAAACAATACATGCAGTCCTTACAATAACATTTTCAAACACTAAAGACACAATAATTCGTGCAATACAAGGCTTGGTTAAATGATGAAAAAATTTGATCGTGTTTAACCAAACTCATAAAATCTCTGAAAACAATACAGCAGCCCTTATAATAACATTTTACAACACTAAAGACACCATAATTCGTGTAATAATGGGCTTGGTTGAACAATGACAAGATTTGTACCTATCGAACCAAAGTCATAAAATCTCTGAAAACAATAATTTCAATCCTTATAATAACATTCTCAAACACTAAATACATAATAATTCGTGTAATAATAGGCTTGGTTAAATAATGACAAAATTTGTACCTATTTAACCAAAGTCATAAAATCTCTGAAAACTATAATTTCAATCCTTATAAGAACATTTTCCAACACCAAAGACACAATAATTCGTGTAATAATAGGCTTGCCTAAATAATGACAAATTTGTTCCTATATGTAACCAAAGTCATAAAATCCCTGAAAGCAATTATTTCAATCTTTATAATAACATTTTCCAACACTAAAGACACAATAATTCGTGTAATAATAGGCTTGGTTAAATAATGACAAAATTTGTACCTATTTAACCAAAGTCATAAAATCTCTGAAAAAAACACAGCAGTCCTTATAAGAACATTTTCAAACACTAAGGACACAATAATTCGTGTAATGATGGGCTTGGTTAAACAATGACAAAATTTGTACCTACTAAACCAGAGTCATAAAATCTCTGAAAGCAATTATTTCAATCCTTATAATAACACTTTCCAACACTAAAGACACAATAATTCGTGTAATAATAGGCTTGGTAAAATAATGACAAAATTTGTACCTATTTAAACAAAGTCATAAAATCTCTGAAAACAATAATTTCAATCCTCATAATAACATTTTCCAACACTAAAGACACAATAATTCGTGTAATAATAGGCTTGCCTAAATAATTACAAATTTGTTCCTATGTAACCAAAGTCATAAATCTCTGAAAGCAATTATTTCAATCCTTATAATAACATTTTCCAACACTAAAGACACAATAATTCGTGTAATAATAGGCTTAGTTAAATAATGACAAAACTTGTACCTATTTAACCAAAGTCATAAAATCTCTGAAAACAATACAGCAGTCCTTATAAGAACATTGTTAAACGCTAAAGACACAATAATTCGTGCAATACAAGGCTTGGTTAAATGATGACAAAATTTGATCATGTTTAACCAAACTCATAAAATCTCTGAAAACAATACAGCAGCCCTTATAATAACATTTTACAACACTAAAGACACCATAATTCGTGTAATAATGGGCTTGGTTGAACAATGACAAGATTTGTACCTATCGAACCAAAGTCATAAAATCTCTGAAAACAATAATTTCAATCCTCATAATAACATTTTCAAACACTAAATACATAATAATTCGTGTAATAATAGGCTTGCCTAAATAATTACAAATTTGTTCTTATGTAACCAAAGTCATAAATCTCTGAAAGCAATTATTTCAATCCTTATAATAACATTTTCCAACACTAAAGACACAATAATTCGTGTAATAATAGGCTTCGTTATATAATGACAAAACTTGTACCTATTTAACCAAAGTCATAAAATCTCTGAAAACAATACAGCAGTCCTTATAAGAACATTTTTAAACGCTAAAGACAAAAAAATTCGTGTAATAATAGGCCTGGTTAAATAATGACAAAATTTGATCATGTTCAACCAAACTCATAAAATCTCTGAAAACAATACATGCAGTCCTTACAATAACATTTTCAAACACTAAAAACACAATAATTCGTGCAATACAAGGCTTGGTTAAATGATGAAAAAATTTGATCATGTTTAACCAAACTCATAAAATCTCTGAAAACAATACAGCAGCCCTTATAATAACATTTTACAACACTAAAGACACCATAATTCGTGTAATAATGGGCTTGGTTGAACAATGACAAGATTTGTACCTATCGAACCAAAGTCATAAAATCTCTGAAAACAATAATTTCAATCCTTATAATAACATTTTCAAACACTAAATACATAATAATTCGTGTAATAATAGGCTTGCCTAAATAATGACAAATTTGTTCCTATATGTAACCAAAGTCATAAAATCCCTGAAAGCAATTATTTCAATCCTTATAATAACATTTTCCAACACTAAAGACACAATAATTCGTGTAATAATAGGCTTGGTTAAATAATGACAAAACTTGTACCTATTTAACCAAAGTCATAAAATCTCTGAAAACAATACAGCAGTCCTTATAAGAACATTTTTAAACACTAAAGACAAAATAATTCGTGTAATAATAGGCTTGGTTAAATAATGACAAAATTTGTACCTATTTAACCAAAGTAAAAAATCTATGAAAACAACACAGCAGTCCTTATAAGAACATTTTTAAACACTAAGGACACAATAATTCGTGTAATGATGGGCTTGGTTAAAGTGCTTATGAAACGAAATTTTCTCCAACAATTTTCTTATTGCATTGGAAAGATCAGTTAAAATCACTGTATAACTTCTTTGATAGAATTTTTGTAACTGCCTTACTTTTCCGGATATTAAATTTTATTTGATTTGAAAATTACCTAACCAGTGACGTCATACTGCATAATCACTTTTCAAAAAAGCTGAATTAATTCAAAAAGTACTCAAGATATAACACCTAAATACCCAGGTCTGGATGTTAAACATAGCCTACACACATGTTAGTGTAGTTTTAGTTATTTTCCACTATTACATGTTACAAAATAAGCCATCTAACAGTCGCTCATTATGCAGTATGACGTCACTGGTTAGGTAATTTTCAAATCAAATAAAATTGAATATCTCGAAAAGTAAGGCAGTTACAAAAATTCCATGAAAGAAGTTATACAGTGATTTTAACTGATCTTTCTAATGCAATAAGAAAATTGTCGCAGAAAATTTCGTTTCATAAGCACTTTAAACAATGACAAAATTTGTACCTATTAAACAAAAGTCATAATATCTCTGAAAGCAATTATTTCAATCCTTATAATAACACTTTCCAACACTAAAGACACAATAATTCGTGTAATAATAGGCTTGGTTAAATAATGACAAAATTTGTACCTATTTAACCAAAGTCATAAAATCTCTGAAAACAATACAGCAGTCCTTATAAGAACATTTTTAAACACCAAAGACAAAATAATTCGTGTAATAATAGGCTTGGTTAAATAATGACAAAATTTGTACCTATTTAACCAAAGTAAAAAATCTCTGAAAACAACACAGCAGTCCTTATAAGAACATTTTTAAACACTAAGAACACAATAATTCGTGTAATGATGGGCTTGGTTAAACAATGGCAAAATTTGTACCTATTAAACCAAAGTCATAATATCTCTGAAAGCAATTATTTCAATCCTTATAATAACACTTTCCAACACTAAAGACACAATAATTCGTGTAATAATAGGCTTGGTTAAATAATGACAAAATTTGTACCTATTTAACCAAAGTCATAAAATCTCTGAAAACAATACTGCAGTCCTTATAAGAACATTTTTAAACACCAAAGACAAAATAATTCGTGTAATGATGGGCTTGGTTAAACAATGACAAAATTTGTACCTATTAAACCAAAGTCATAAAATCTCTGAAAGCAATTATTTCAATCCTTATAATAACACTTTCCAACACTAAAGACACAATAATTCGTGTAATGATAGGCTTGGTTAAATAATGACAAAATTTGTACCTATTTAACCAAAGTCATAAAATCTCTGAAAACAATAATTTCAATCCTCATAATAACATTTTCCAACACTAAAGACACAATAATTCGTGTAATAATAGGCTTGCCTAAACAATGACAAATTTGTTCCTATGTAACCAAAGTCATAAAATCTCTGAAAGCAATTATTTCAATCCTTATAATAACATTTTCCAACACTAAAGACACAATAATTCGTGTAATAATAGGCTTGGTTAAATAATGACAAAATTTGTACCTATTTAACCAAAGTCATAAAATCTCTGAAAACAATACAGCAGTCCTTATAAGAACATTTTTAAACACCAAAGACAAAATAATTCGTGTAATAATAGGCTTGGTTAAATAATGACAAAATTTGTACCTATTTAACCAAAGTCATAAAATCTCTGAAAACAACACAGCAGTCCTTATAAGAACATTTTTAAACACTAAGGACACAATAATTCGTGTAATGATGGGCTTGGTTAAACAATGACAAAATTTGTACCTATTAAACCAAAGTCATAATATCTCTGAAAGCAATTAGTTCAATCCTTATAATAACACTTTCGAACACTAAAGACACAATAATTCGTGTAATAATAGGCTTGGTTAAGTAATGACAAAATTTGTACCTATTTAACCAAAGTCATAAATCTCTGAAAACAATACTGCAGTCCTTATAAGAACATTTGTAAACACCAAAGACAAAAAAAATTCGTGTAATGATGGGCTTGGTTAAACAATGACAAAATTTGTACCTATTTAACCAAAGTCATAAAATCTCTGAAAGCAATACAGCAGTCCTTATAAGAACATTTTTAAACACTAAGGACACAATAATTCGTGTAATGATAGGTTTGGTTAAATAATGACAAAATTTGTACCTATTTAGCGAAAGTCATAAAATCTCTGAAAACTATAATTCAATCCTTATAAGAACATTTTCCAACACTAAAGACAAAATAATTCGTGTAATAATGGCTTGGTTAAATAATGACAAAATTTGTACCTATTCAACCAAAGTCATAAAATCTCTGAAAACAATAATTTCAATCCTTATAAGAACATTTTCCAACACTAAAGACACAATAATTCGTGTAATAATAGGCTTGGGTAAATAATGACAAAATTTATTCCTATATAACCAAAGCCATAAAGTCTCTGAAAACAATACAGCAGTCCTTATAAGAACATTTTTAGACACTAAAAAAAAAATCGTGTAATAATAGGCTTAGTTAAATAATGACAAAATTTGTACCTATTTAACCAAAGTCATAAAATCTCTGAAAACAATACAGCAGTCCTTATAAGAACATTTTTAAACACTAAGGACACAATAATTCGTGTAATGATGGGCTTTGTTAAACAATGACAAAATTTGTACCTATTGAACCAAAGTCATAAAATCTCTGAAAACAATACAGCAGTCCTTAAAATAACATTTTCCAACACCAAAGACACAATAATTCGTGTAATAATAGGCTTGGTTAAATAATGACAAAATTTGTACCTATTTAACCAAAGTCATAAAATCTCTGAAAACAGTAATTTCAATCCTTATAATAACATTTTCCAACACTAACTGGGCAGCCCAATTTACTGTGTAGCGCACATAATTACGAAATGTCCGCACTGATCTCTATATATTACACAGTGAATTGGGCCGTCTGTGGTTGAACATGTTTTAATACATTGTAAGCTAACAAAAATGCGATGCAGTTTTAACCAGAAAATGAGACGAGTTCATGTTGATAAATGTATCCCAAGGGTAGAGCATCTACAAATGATATTATACCACAGTATGGTGTCTGTTTATTCAGAGGTAATCAAGACATTGTGTTTGTCTGTAAACATCGGAAAAGCAGGAAACCAGTTTTATACAAGTGCTTTGAAAACTATAGTTGTATAAATACTGACTTTTATGGGGAGTCTTTGGCCATTTCACCGCAACATGCCTTTGCAAAACTGTTCTCAATATTTAACAATTATTCGCCGAAGGCGAGGTGATTATCGGGGAATATTCATCGAGACGAAGTCGAGGTGAATATTCCCCGATGATCATCGAGCCTGAGGCAAATAATTGTTTTAGTATTTTTACACAAGTTATTTTAAATTTGTTTACTTGTTTGTCCGTAATTTGTACAAAACGGCAGCTATAGTCGCCATTTTGTAAACTTGTTTTTACTGTTATATTCACCTGTAAGTGAATATAAAGGAATGTCACGTCATATTGGACCAATCACAACGTCGGATTTCTTATGTTCACTTTTGTAAAAATACTAAAATCCAGTGTCAACCCAACCTCGGTCCCAGGGTCGTCGCAGATGGCGGTTGACGAAGACCCCGGTAAAATTCATTTCACCAAGGTTGGTGTCAATGCGTTTCCCACAAATGCCAGGCGATTTTCAAAAAGACAATGAAACACTTTTAGCAACAAGAGACATTGAGATTTGCAAAATTATGAGTAGACAACGAAACATCCTTACGTGAGATACTTGGTCATTAGTGAATGACAAGAAGCTGTAGCAAAGCCAATCCGAGAATTTGGTCATGCTATGCAAACTTAAATAATTATCAATATTCATTTCTTTAGAAATTGATTTCTTAAATGGTCTATAAACACAGTAAATTTTTCATTTGCATAGCCAAATGTCGGCAAGAAGAGAAGATGGACATTTAATTGAAGGAAGGATAATTAAAATTGTAAATAAAGCAGGATAAGATTATATTCTTTGATAACTTTCATAATACATCATTTTTCTTGGATTTTTTATGTGTTAACGTACAGATGAGATCTTGAGTCAGAATTCTGCTCATAAAAGTCAAAAACATTTCTGAATATCTTTTCATATTCATCACTGTCGGCATAACGTGTTGCATTCACTGACGTTTTTGAACTTTTCTCTTGTTCACAAGAACGGCCCATAGGCGTGGTTTGCAAGGGTGATTTTGGCGGGCTATTAAGTGAATGCTTCTGCAACAGAACTGTCAGATCACCACAAGTTAGCAACTCGTTGGTAGTCTGTGATTTGATAGGCTTGGCTTGTGCGGAGTTCCATAGCCCTGATTGGTTGGGCCTCGTTAGGCTCTGCCGGCTGGCTGGCGCGGATTTGCACATGCTTCGTTGCCGAGGCAAGGGCCAGTTTTTGTTAGAAGAAATGTTCAATGGTTTACCAGTGCCTTGTAGAAACATGCCTGTCGAAGTGTTTTGCACCTAAAATTTGAAAATATATTTCATAAAGATGACAAATGAAAACCTAAGTGAAACCCATAATAAGGTTATAAAAAAACATGCTTGTTGAAGTGTTTTGCAACTAAAAATTTGAAGATATATTTCATTAACATGACAAATGAAAGCCTAACTGAAACCCATATGGCTATATATACAGGAAGAAAAGTTCCACTTATATAAATTGTCAATTTTTTGTTGTCGATGTAAGTTGCCACTAAAATAAGAACATTGTATCCTACTGTGGCAAACTAAGTTGTAACTTCATAGAAATTGACAATTTATACAAGTGTTTTATAAGTTGGGGGAGACATGATTGATTTTCTCTCACATGCTAATGTTTTTAATTAGGACGTCACTTCTCTACCTGTTTGTCCGTTTTTTGAAATACTGCTCTTGATATGCCGCTGAAAGAATACAAAAATATCACATTTAAGCTATTGCTTTATCAGGTTGTTCCTTTCACACTAGTTCAGAGAGGAGTTTCCAGCCAAAATGACTCGGTATAATTGCTCTTACAGCAAAGCCAGAAAGAAAGATACCTGTAAATGAGCAATGGTGCATATAGAGGAAGCCGTCGGTCCATTGCAACCTCTGGTTAACAACAGCATGAGATGTGCACACCTTGGTCATGCATCCAGTGAAGGAGATTAAAGCTATATGGATCAAGGACGTAGCAAGAACTCTCAAGGGGGGGGGGGCTCTATGGAAACTAATAATTATGATGGCCAAGGAGTCTGAATGGGCATTGCTGCATACTAGCCATATTGGTGTCAATGTTGAAGTAAAAAATGGCTTGAATATGCATATATAGAGGTGCCCATAACATTTTCATGTTGTTCTTATATTGCCTTTGGTAATGCCTGGTCTTTCCTCAACCTCTCTATGAACAAAAGGGGGGGGTGCCATGGCTTCCCCTGGCTACGTCACTGAGCCCAGTTTACTCACATCATTGGATATGTATGAAGACAGCCGATAGTCCATTGTTACTGGCTAGGCAACAAATTGATTTTCATGTAAAAATATTTCCACCGAGTTGTACGCTTTCAATTAGGTCACTTGCTAAGTGGAATAACTAAAAACACTTGAGATTACTTTCTTTGATCCTTGACTGGCTCATAGCTTCAGCATTATATAAGATTGAAGTTATTCTGAAAATATGCACAATTTAACACACAATGTTTTATTGTGTAACTGTATGTTTCACATTTAAAATTGTGTCAACATTGTACTGCTGGAGATGAACGAAAAAATTAAAAACATACTACTGAATTTTTGTACCTGTGCAGTAGATAGATTGTTATCGTCTGCATGCTGTAACTGTTGGTATTGGCTTTTAACCAATCATTAAATGTGTAAATTAAATAGAGCCAATAGTTGAGAATATAACATCAAGATGACGTATGGCTTAATGATTGTGTACACCATATGTATAACAGGAGTGATTTTCCAAATTTCACAATGGCAATTAAAGTGCCAAGACTATGAAAGAGTGAAGAGTTAAGCCTAACTGGACAAGGAGTGCTTAGGTTAATTGAACATTACACTTTCCACAGCGCGACTGGACCTTCTATTTTCATTGCAAATATGTTCAAGCAAATGGACAGTTCAATAACTAGGGAAATATTGCATCAGTTGGATAACTTGGATTGTCAATCTGTTTACAAATTACAACAGTCAACAAACCAACTTGACAGAAGCAGTGACAGTGACACAATAAAGGTACGATAACAACATGGACTACATAAACTACAGTCAAGTTTACTTGTTTATAACAGTTTTAAGTATACTGTATGCCTTGATGGATAGGCTCATTGTTTCATTATGCGCAATGTGATTAATTAGTTGCATTTGCAGTATGCACTTGCATTCTCTAGTATTTGTCTGTAATTGCACTTATTTGGTACACATCTTATGCTTGCATACAATTTCTTGATCTTCTTTTGAATGGTCAAATTTGAGTATTTTTTATCACTAGCCATTACTCTGGCCAGTCAATTGAATAAAAATATGTGGACATGTTGCACTGCTGAGTGGCCCTACTGTTGATTCCTGTGGCAGAAATATGATTAATGCACTCCCTTGGGTAGTATTAGCAGCTTGAGCTGCTTTATTTTATTTAAGTCTGAATCACTAGCAATTACACTGAAATGAAAAACATTTATACAAGTGAGCTAATTTTGTATGAGTGACTGACGTTAAATTGATCAGCAGTTAATCCTAAAATGTTGGTTATAGTAAAGCTACAGTTATTTGATTTCTACATTGTGTACTCAACGTGCATTCTTATATCAATTTTACTTTTTAAAAAAAGAAACAATTCTAATAAATGTAATAAATGTTAAAATATTTCAAATGTTTACTTCTGAAATGATATTATCATTAGATGTTTATGTTATAATCATTTCAAATATGTTTTTATCAAAAAGTCTATATTATACAGTAATCATTTCAATTTTCACCCATATTGTACAATATCCTAATACTTATTTACTTCAATCATTGTACAACACATGTACGCATAGTGTATCTATTTTTAATTATGTCGAAAGTTATGCACTTTTATATCATACCTCATTAAATTCTGGTCGTTTAATTGGTTGATTATGATCACATGATATTCAACAAAAAGTTCCATTTTCCAAGAGTGCAATAGAAAACGTTCCATTATGCTCTAAGGAGTGCAATTATTGTTTTTTCCATTGCACTCTCAAAATTCCCATCCATCAAAAAGCTCTTCATACGGTCTTTGTAGTTTACTTTAGCCTGGTTTCGGTCTTGAGATGAATGCGAAATAATCCAAATACTAAAATACGACTCAAATGTGTGTTGTCTTAAATGTCGAATAAATTAGTTTTGAAAAACAATAGTCTGGTATTATATAAAACAAATAATGAATGTTTTTATTTGTACAATAGTAATAATATTTTCATTCGGTGAAAGATCGATTGTTCCATTTAACTCGGCTATGGCCTCATTGAATGGTACAATCAATCTTTTACCTCATGAAAATATTCTTACCATTGCACTCATAAACATTCATTATTTGTATAATGGTACGTTGGCAAAGCCAGCCCGACAATTTGGTCATGTTAAGAAAATTTGAAATTACTATCATTATTCATTTCTTTAGAAATTTGATCGTTTCCATGGCTATAAAGACGAAACATTTCCACAGCATGACCAAATTGTGAACCTGGCTTTGCTAGCATGACATGACTTACCATTTTATTCCAATGTTTTTGGTGCAAACTCGTGCAAAGTCTTTTGGATAAACCCACTTTCTGCCAGCAAAATATCCGGAGCCAGGTAATGAGGGCTTTACTACATCACCACATTTCCTAATTTCACCTTTTCGGAAACTATCTACTGGCTTTGGACGGCTTTCCCCTTGCTTATTTGTCAACTCTGGACTTTTAGTCTCCTTGTCAACTATATTATGCCTACTGATAGCTCTTTCTTTATACTGCATTAATTTCATAAGTCTTTCTTCGACTCTCAATTGTTTCGCTCGTCTGTATTGTTGAATATAAAACGACGACTCTGTGAAATGTTCAAACTGTATTTCCAAATCTTTTAATGTCCGATTTGAACAGGGAGAATAGCGTCGGTAATTCGGGCTTGAAGTTTTATTTACATTGCTCGAACACGCTTGACGTTTTGGAGCATTAGCACAAGGTTTCTCCTGCTGTAAGCACAAGTCCATTTGGTCAATGTTCAGCCAGTCACAAAACTGTTCATTTGTTGTTTTCAAGGGACGTATTTGTCGCTCTTGTTTCGATTCTTGCAGAAGCACGATCTTTGCAGATAATCCTTCCATATTTACTAGATAATCTTCTCTTAGATGTGGTTATTAAAACGTTATCCCAAACAACAATCAACTGTGTTTATTTAAAGATTTACATTTGAAAAACATTACAAAATTACGCCTGCCAAGGTTGCCATATTCTAATATCCGGGGGGGGGGGGGGGGGGGGAGAAAGGAGAATGATCACAGGCGGCCTAGTTCAGTGTGCAGTTTCATATAGAGATCAGTAGCGAGCGATAGCGTATTCGTCAATGGTATTCGGTAACTAGTAACTACACTGGAATGATGCATTCAAACAACGCTTTTAAAAGCACCTTTTATGAAGATGTACTTGGTCAAATATCCAGATGATGGACGCAGTTAAAGAATATTTATTTCGAAAAGGGTTTGGTTTTGTTGGTTATTCGTGTCTAATTGTCCATTTGCTTTGTGGGTTAGGTCTCACTGTTTACATCGCAGTTCTGAGACTGAGTGACAGTGAGAGCGGGACATTCTCATGTACTGTTGACGCTAAAAAAAGTAACACCGTGCACAAGAAACAAGTCGATCAGTCGTGTTTTACCAAATATGATCAGGCCTATAACTCGCCTCTGCCTTTCTACGGCTTTGTATTATTCAGTATTGGATCTGGTGTTCTCGTCAGCGTCATTTATTCACTGATAGTGAGTAATCGTGTCGACGAAATAGAGTCAAGCCATGAACGACAAAATGGCGACGCTCAGAGCCAGGGACAGAACAGGAGAACGGTATATTTTTTTATGCATATTTTTTTCATTTCGTTATTCGTGCGTGCTTAAGGACAATTTTTACTGTTTTAGAATGTACAATAATGTTAAAGACTCCCAACATAAAACTAACTACAGAGATGACATATCTGCCAGTTCAAGAATCTGGAAGCCAATTGACTCTATAGATCATATTATCATATTCATAAATTCATAATTGCGCCCATCACGGAAGAGCTGGGACGGGAACATCAAAGCGAGGCTAGGGGAGCCTCCTAATAAGGAAGAACGTTTGGAGCACGTGATACGAAATCAGTCTCTGCTCGTCTTTGCTTATGACAGACCTCACTAGCCTCGCTTTGATGTTCTCGTCCCAGTTCTTTCTTCAGAAAACGAGTTGTATCAGTAACATTTCAAAACGTCAAAATAATTTTACGCTTTACTTAATCCCAGGTAAGTGGGACCATATAATAAGTCCCTAAAAAGTTAAACTTCGAAATCACTTTACAACCGCGACTCTTTCTCCATGGGTACGGAAAACGATGACGATAATAACAGAAGTTTCATCGAAATTTCCCGCTGATTGATATTATATGACATTTTATATAATAATACGTGTTCATTCTGTATTCTCATTGGTCGCGAGCTGTGTGTTATTAAAGTACACACGCACGGATGACGTCAATCGATGGCGTGATCTAATTTAGCTAATTTATTTCGCAGGTCTTCGCATGATTTTCGTCAACTTTATTATAATATAAAACAAATAGATTCATTTTTTGTGCTTCTGTACTGTAATAGATCACAGATGATGCCACAGCGTGTGAAGAACAAAAAGTCACGCACTAGACTGCGTCTCGTGCGTACTTTTTTGTCCTTTACACGCTATGACGTCATCTGTGATCTATTACAGTACAGACGCACGCAAAAATGAAATCTATTTGTTAAATATTCAGCGGAGGTACAGGGGGGGGGGGGGGAGCAAAAACTAAAACTGTGTTCGACTGGTTAACAATAGCTCAACCGACAGAGCTTCTTGTCTAGACAGGTGAGGGTGTAGATTAGGTGTGTAATCAATATTTGAGGTGTGTGCTTTTAAGAAAGAAGGTTAGTTCGAGTGTATTAAGTCACGGGGGTTATAACTTGTTACAGTAAAAATGTACATTTAGGCGTAAAAATTTTAAGTTCACTTTATGCTTGTTAACATTGATGACTAAAATTTGTATCATTTACAATTCTTGATGTTTGTAAATTATGCATAAAAGGAACAGTTGCTTGGCATCATATAACATATTTACTAAATATAAATATCATGCTCCTCCAACGCCCGCCCCCCCCCCCCCCCCCCCCCTTGAATATTGAGGCCAGGCGCCGCCAATGATATCTCAAATTTATTGCGTAGTTAAAACGCTCGTGTATTTATTTACTCACAGGGAGCGAGTAATCGTGTCGACGAAATAGAGTCAAGCCATGAACGACAAAATGGTGGCGAAGTTGAGAGCCAGGGACAGAACAGGAGAACGGTATATGTTTTTTATTCGTATTTTTTCCACCTCGTTATTCGTGCGTGCTTCGCGATAACTTTCAGTGCGTTACAATACACATACTTCTATTCGAGCGGGTTTCCTTTCGAATTTAAATGTAACTACAACAGCACAGTGATATCATGTGAAAATGCAAAGGCATCACGGAAACGGTCATCGGGAATATTCGTGTGTGTATTAAACAGTATTGTTGCCTTTGTTATATTTGGCGAAGTGATTTATCTTTTGCGACGTTTAGCAATCCGCAATCATGGTCATCAAGCTGGCTGGAACGTGGATTATGAATTTGTTACTGTATATTTTCTTGGTAAACGATACGATCACAAGATTAACAGCCCAGATACTCAAGATAACACCGTTGCAGAACCCAATGTTCCAGAACATAGCACAGGAAACAACACTCAAGACATCGTGCCTGATGAACATATACCTTTATTAAGCATCGAAAACAACATTCCGGACAGTAACACTCAAGATAACACTGTTACAGAACCTGATGTTCCACGACATAGCAGGGGAAACAACACTCAAGACATCGTGCCTGATGAACATATACCTTTATTAAGCATTGAAAACAACATTCCCGCCAGTAACACCGAAGAAAACACCGTCACAGAACCTGATGTTCCACGGTATAGCACTGGAGACGACAATGAACTACATGACTCCATGAATCAGGACAATAGCATTCAGGACGTCAGCCCTTCGGACTCCATTGTTCAGGAAGGTACCAACACTGTGGATGATAACATTCGTGATTTTGGTACTCACGACCCTATACAATTTTACAAAACCCAAGTTTTGGATCGTTGTCTTGCACCTCAAATAAATTATCTACGAAATAAATCTCTAGATGATTTTTACATTGACGTTGTTATCCACACTGAGCGAGCTAGACACAAATTCTCTAAAGACATGAAAAGATACGAGATCTACGACGTTTATACAGAAGTTCCTCCAACCTCGATACGCCTAGAGAAGATTAAAGATTTATTTCATCCCAACAAAGATACAAAGGGTAAAGTTCCTCGTAGCATTCTGGCTATCGGACGTCCCGGAATTGGAAAAACTGTCCTGACCGAAAAAATTATTCGTGATTGGGCAAACAGTGTTGATGACTATTATGATAACAAGATTGCCCTTGTTTTCAAATTTAGATGGTTCAATGGCAACATCGAAGAGTTCACTGATATAACTTTTAAGAAATTTCTCCAGAGAGGAACACGGTTGAGCGATGACGAATTTGAAAGAATTTATGAAGAAATCACAAAAGAGCCACAAAGAGCCATTCTTATTTTTGATGGTTTGGATGAATTTTATGGGGACTACATGCATTGCCTAGACGAATCTAGTATACATCCTAATGATCCCGATATCTGCACGTCGGCGATGAATTTATTCGTGAAATTGGTTCAAGGCGACATGTTAAAAGGAGCAACGGTTTTAGTGACCAGCAGACCCACGGCAGAAGAGTTTTACTCCAAACTTATTTTTGATCGAGATGTTGAAATCCTTGGTTTCACGCGCGAGAAAATCGAGGATTATGTCGCCAAGTTTTGTCAAGACAACAACACAAGCAACCTTGAACCGATGATGTGGCAGCATATAGAATCCAACTCAGAACTGCTAAACTTGTGTTACATTCCAGTGAACTGTTTTATAGTTTGTGTTACCCTGTCGGGATGTCTTGCAGACTCGCAAAATGATAGCAGTGCTCTTCCAACAACCCTGACAGAGCTTTACCAAAAAGCCCTACATTACTTTGAAAAATATGAGCGTCACAGAAACGAAAACAGCTGTCAAACAACAGAGGAAACTTTTAAGGAACTTCAAGAATTAGCATTCCATGGTATGAAACAAGGGCGATTGATTTTTCAACAAAAAGAAGTTAGTGAGCAAATGGGAAATTCGTGTTTGTTGAACAGTTTACCCGACCTAGCTTTTACAATTCAAGCACAATTTTGTTTTACTCATCTGACCATACAAGAGTTTCTTGCTGCAAAGCATGTGACTGAAACACTTAATGCGAGTGAAATAATGGAGTTTATCTCGAATCATGTTGCAGACAGTAAATGGCATTTAGTTCTTCAGTTCGTTGCAGGACTTTTAGGTAAGAAAATCAAGACGTCTGATGAAGACTTATACAAGGATTGTGTTTTGTTGTTGGCAAATACTCTCGAATTTTCTAGCCATTCAATTTATCTTTCTGGCCGAAACGTGTTTCTAATGAAGTGTTTAAGGGAATTAGATAATGTGAATATTGCAAAAGAAATTTGCGAGACAACTGATATGAAGAACGTTAGAAGAGTCTGGAATACCGAGTCGTATGAACTCTCTCCAAGTGAGTGGGCCGCAGTTACTTTTGTTTGCAAACACCTGAAAAATTTAGCAGAATTAGAACTGAATAAGCCTTCTGCGTCCGGTTTACAAGAAATCGAAAAACTTTTACAAGGAAGATGTTTAAATGCTTTGATTTTAAGGGCACGTAATACAAAATTGGAGGCTGGACGAGTATTCAGCGCGTTAACAAAATTAAACTGTAAATTGAACCACAGTCACACTAAGCTTACTTCGTTGTCACTCTTTGACCCAGGACGTGCTATGAACCATTTATCGGACATATACTCGTTTTTTAGCGGTGACAATGCCAGTCACCTTAAGAAATTAATGTTAGATTTCGAAATGCGTTCAAGTGATATTTCTGAACTTTGTAAAGCCTTCAATAATAACCCTTGTAAAGAAATTACAGAAATGAAGCTAAAAGTTTCACGAGATGATGAAGATGCAACTGCGCCGTTGTGGGATACTTTATGTAAAGGGCTTTGTAAGCTTACCAAGTTGACTGTATCAGCCACAATACCAGAACAATGCATGCTGAAATTGTGTAATGCTTTGCAAGATGAACGTTGTCAACTGACTGATCTATCACTGAGGGTCAATGCCATAGATGACAAAGGAGCATGTAAGTTGTTTAAAGATGGTTTGACACAAGAGCATTGTAAGCTTACTAAGTTGGATCTTGGTGACTGTTCGTTAACAGATCAATGCATACCCAGTTTGTGTAAAGCACTGCAAGATAAACTTTGTAAACTGACTGATCTATCACTGGTGGGAAATCGCATAGGTGATAAAGGAGCATGTATGTTGTTTGAGAATGGTTTGACACAAGAGCATTGTAAGCTTACTAAGTTGAAACTTGTTCGCTGTTCGTTAACAGATCAATGCATACCCAGTTTGCTCAAGGCGCTGCAAGATAAACATTGTCGATTGACTGATCTAAAACTGCATTCCAAAGACATAGGTGCCAAAGGAGCATGTATGTTGTTTGAGGATGGTTTGACACAAGAGCATTGTAAGCTTACTAAGTTGGATCTTGGTGGCTGTTCGTTAACAAATCAATGCATACCCAGTTTGTGTATAGCACTGCAAGATGACCGTTGTGCACTGACTGATCTATCACTGGATTTCAATGACATAGGTGACACAGGAGCATGTATGTTGTTTTGGTATGGTTTGACACAAGAGCATTGTAAGCTTACTAAGTTGGATCTTGGTGGCTGTTCGTTAACAAATCAATGCATACCCAGTTTGTGTAAAGCACTGCAAGATGAACATTGCCGACTGACTGATCTATCACTGATGTGGAATAACATAGGTCACAAAGGAGCATGTATGTTGTTTGAGGATGGTTTGACACAAGAGCATTGTAAGCTTACTAAGTTGCGTCTTGTTCGCTGTTTGTTAACAGATCAATGCATACCCAGTTTGCTCAAGGCGCTGCAAGATGAACATTGTCGATTGGTTGATTTACGGCTTCAGTTAAACAAGTTTACTAAAGACAGTAGACAATCAATTCAAAAGGTAACAGAAAATTGTGAAGGAGGACGTTTGCATATTGAATTTTAAGATAATTACAGCAAATCCGTTTCAAGAATGAATGTGAGACAACCCTTGTAAACTGACTGCTCTACATTATGAGGAATATGATAAAAATGCAAGTGTTATTTGAAAATGTTTTGTAAGATTCCTACTAGAATCTTATAGTTAATATTTCTTAGTAAGATCAATGCATGCCTAGTTTACTTTGTGTAGGACAGTGAACGATGAACACCAAATTGTGGATGAACATGATTGTGTCTTCAATCAAACAAGTCAGCTGATTATCATAATGTCGATAAGAATCATAGTAGCTCCAGCTATATAACATGTATATTTTTGTAAATATGACAAAAACTAGAAATGTTTTTTAA
Organism: Muricea muricata; assembly: GCA_963855995.1. NCBI lineage: Eukaryota > Metazoa > Cnidaria > Anthozoa > Malacalcyonacea > Plexauridae > Muricea > Muricea muricata. The sequence continues at coordinate 12,559,544 of OY979727.1, forward strand.
TTGTAAAAATATAAACTCAGTTATAACGTTGCTTATGTTTATAGAAGATATGTTTGAGACTTTGAAAAATATAACAACCTCCTTCTATGGTGCGATTTCTAGTGAGATTTTCTCCTTTTGACAGATGTGAATGAGTGAAGTAGTTAGAAATGTTCAGGTGAGGAACTATACACTCAGAACATTCCTTATTAATCCACTCATTCTCATCCCTCAAAAGATGGGACGCGATTTGACAACGCGACGCGAATTTTTTATTAATCCTTTTCTATTTTTCTCCAATCCTCGTAAGCACTTGAGCAATTTGAGCCATTTGTTGTCTATGTTTGTATCAAAAATCCTTCCTGTTGATAATTTTATTTCCTTCTGTCCTTTTCCAAAACTGAAAAATCGAGTTGAGTTAAGGAAATCGCGTCTGATCTGTTTGGGCCTTAGTAAAACTATAGGAAAAAATAGCGCATTAAACGCGGTTTTCCCAATAACTTTGAGGCTGTAATTTCCCAATTTGGGTCAGCCAAAAGGAGTTGTAGTGTAAATATTCAATTAATTCCGTTTTCCATCTGATAATAGACCAGTTAAATGATCTTTCACAGGAGTAAATCGGGCAATACTATATTTTCAATATTCGTTTAGATTAACGTATGGTTATTTTATTTTGTACAATGCCTTCGTAGTAATGCCATGACCTGAATATTTTGACAGTGCTGCATGGTACGACGTTATATTGCTTTTAAAAACTGGCGAATGGCATTTCAAAGTCACAACCATGTTAAAGAATCGGAAGTAGGCCTGCCCCAAGACCCAGAAAGAAATGTGGAAAATTAACCATTTGGGCTAAATTTTTCAAATTTCAGTTGAACACTGATTTTTTTTTACTTCTGGCTAACACCCTGCAGAAGGAGACAATCTCATCAGCAATCGCAAACCTTAAGATATGAAGTTAGTTTGTTCACGACAACCAGATGTAATAATCGTGTTTCACTCTCTACTCTGGTTATGTTTAAATGAATAAAAAGCCTGATCGAATTGCACTCCAGTCTAGTGTCTTCATCAGGAGTGATCTGATGTTTCAACTTTGTTTCTTGTATACTCGAGGGATGACGTCATTTTTTTGCTAAGAGGATTGAAATATCAAGCTGATCTGACCATGAGTAAAAGGCCTGGAACTAGCTAGCAAGTAGCAACCCATTTCCTGTTTTTAATCACTTATATCTTTCATTTTCCTTTATGAAACTTGTTGGAACTTACTAATCATGTTTAGTAAATTCAGTTATAAGTCTACCAGAAATTTGAAATCAAGGTCAATTAGATTTCACGAGAAATTTATTAGTTTGGATGGGAAGATTGGTTTCTAGTTGACAACTAGTGCCAGTACTTTTACGTGTTTTCAGACCACCTGGATTCTGGTGGTAAAATGTGGGTATTTTGTGTTGGTTTTCATAGTAGATGATTTTTTACAACATGCAGTACTTGCAGGGGTAAGAGAAAAGAAAAATCAATATCTCATACAGAAATATCTCGTCACGCTCACAACTTGTTTATCAACGTTATTTATACAGAGGCTTTTAAATGACTGTTTGTAAATTTTACACCTTCCTGGATATCAGTTTCGTTTTGCAAAAAGGTAGCTAATGTCAGTATTATGAAATATAATACTTCACCAAGCTAGATGATTTAAACCAACTCAATATTCCAACGACAAAATATATGCATGCAGTCTTCGGTATTTTCTGATTGTTTTGATAGACTTATAGCAACCAATTGCCAAACCATTTTTAATTAACTTTCAACAATTACTATCAAACACAAAAACTCCACATGCAAAGTTTTCCACTCGTCAAATTAATATGCGTAACAAGTCCTTCGCAACAGTTTTGTCTCATGAGTACACGACCACGTGTTCTTTCCCGAACATTTCGCAAAGCAATTAGAGCTCTCAAATAACTACAATACGTTTATAGTTTGAATTTGAAAGGGTTCATTTTTTTTTATACACACTGTATAGTTGTTTAACAATGTGAACAACACAAAAGCTCGCCATGCAATATTTTGTCGTCTCTTGTATTGCTTGAGTGATGCATTCAAACAACGAAATATAAGATATCGCCATAAAACACAGTTGTCTTATATATATAACTCAGTTCTGACACTGCCACATCACAAACATAAAACGTATTTATATACTTGGTCAAATATCCAGATGGTCATGGACACGCTTAAAGACTATTTAGTTCGAAAAAGGTTTGGTTTTCTTGGTTATTCGTGTGTAATTTTCCATTTCGTTTGTGGGTTAGCACTCACTGTTTACACCGCAGTTTTGACCAAGAGCGAAAAGGACAAATTTTCATGTATTGTTGACGCTGAAAGTACGAACGTGCACAAGAATCAAGTCGATAAGTCATGTCTTAACAAATATGATCAGACGTATAACTCGCCTCTGCCTTTGTACGGCTTTGTATTACTCAGTATTGGATCTGGTGTTCTCGTCAGCGTTATTTATTCACAGGGAGCGAGTAATCGTGTCGACGAAATAGAGTCAAGCCATGAACGACAAAATGGTGGCGAAGCGGAGAGCCAGGGACAGAACAGGAGAACGGTATACGTGTTTTATTCGTATTTTTTCCACCTCGTTATTCGTGCGTGCTTCGCAATAACTTTTAGTGCCTTACAATACACACACTTCTATTCGAGTGGATTTCCTTTCAAATTTTACTGTAATTACAACAGTACAGTGATATCATGTGAAAATGCAACGGCATCACAGAAACGGTTATCGGGAATATTGGTGTGTGCAACAAACAGTATTGTTGCCTTTGTTATATTTGTCGAAGTGATTTACCTTTGGGTACGACCCGCAATCCGCAATCATCGTCATGAAGCTGGCTGGAACGTGGATTATGAATTTGTTACTGTTTATTTTCTTGATAAACCATATGGTGAACGTTTGTTGAGCCCTCCAGCTAAAAGCGTTACAGGTACGCAGGGTAGCTCTCCTCACGTTGGTCTCTAACTACGCGGCCAAAATTTATGAGCTGTCACAGGTTTTTGAAAACAGAATGCAACAATGTTGTTGGGCAACATTGCTTCTGGCTATCAACAGTATTGAACAATTTTATTTAGCCTGAATCAGCCTACAAACAGGTCTAACAATTCTGAACAATATTGTTGACTACGCGTGGAACAATGTTGTTTCCATAACACTGTTGCATTCTGTTTTCAACATTTTTTTATTTTTGGCCGTGTTGGCCGTGTAACATAACATAGAGAAAAATGTTTTATTCCTTTCTGTTATATTCATTTTCGAAAGAGAAAGAACAAATTTGTGAACTTCGGGAAACCATGGCTTAATTTAATCGAAGATTTTATGCATTTAATTTTTCGTTGGAATATTGAGTTCGTTTAATTCATCTAACTTGGTGAAGTATTACCATTTCATCAAAGTATAATTTTGTGGAAACCCCACGTAAATTTATTATCGCAAAGCTTTTCGTCAGTTTCATCAGTGCTAATAATAATGCGACTGATTTAAATTCACACGTCCCGTAAATAGATAAAATGTCGTGACTTGAATGTTAATTATAAGGTCAAATCTAACTAACAAAAAGTTTCTAATTAACTCAATTTTGCATAGTAGAGAGCGTACGCGACGTATTATCCAGTGGCTAATTTCCCTCCTGATCTATATAGTACTACGCAACTCTCTCATATCGCTTCATATCACTATGCAATATCGATTCTCTCATTTTGCGAGAGAACTTATGATTATTCATCGGTAAAATGGATAATCATAAGTTCTCTCGCAAAATGAGAGAATTTTTTCGAGTGTTAAGCCACTTAATGCCTCAATATATCTTTCGCTCGACGGGCGACTCAGTATTTCAGTAACACGTGTCACATGCTCTGTAAGACGTGGCGTTCAGCAACACGTGGCGTTCAGTAACACGTGTCACATGCTCTGTAAGACGTGGCGTTCAGCAACACGTGTCACATGCTCTGTGTGTGCCCCTACACACGTAAAAATCTCACAACTTGTAACAAGTCTGCAGACAAGCCGTCAACAAGATGTGTTCGCACTGCTTGTTCCAAAGTTGTCAACAAGTTGTTCCAAACTTGTTGACAACTTGTAACAAGCTTGACGAAAATATCAGACTTGTTACAAGGTTGTTCTAACAACTCTGATACAATCCTGTTGTAGCAAGTTTGTTACAAGATTGACAACACAAGGCTGTAACAATATTGTTATATCATGCTGTATCAGTCTTGTTGGAACAATCTTGTAACAGGTCTGATAGTCCCATCAAGCTTGTTACAATTTGTCAACAACTTGTTCCAAACTTGTTCCAACAAATTCGGAGCAAGCAGTGCGAATACATCTTGTCAACAACTTGTGAACAGACTTGTTACAACTTGTTTGCAGCTCTGTAGCAACTTGTGCGTTTTTACGTGTGTACTTTAAAGTACACACGTAAAAATCTCACAACTTGTAACAAGTCTGCAGACAAGCCGTCAACAAGATGTGTTCGCACTGCTTGTACCAAGTTGTCAACAAGTTGTTCCAAACTTGTTGACAACTTGTAACAAGCTTGACGAAAATATCAGACTTGTTACAAGGTTGTTCTAACAACTCTGATACAATCCTGTTGTAGCAAGTTTGTTACAAGATTGACAAGACAAGGCTGTAACAATATTGTTATATCATGCTGTATCAGTCTTGTTGGAACAATCCTGTAACAGGTCTGATAGTCCCATCAAGCTTGTTACAATTTGTCAACAGCTTGTTCCAAACTTGTTCCAACAAATTCGGAGCAAGCAGTGCGAATACATCTTGTCAACAACTGGTGAACAGACTTGTTACAACTTGTCTGCAGGTCTGTAGCAACTTGTGCGTTTTTACGTGTGTAGGTGCTGCCAAAACAGTTCTGAACAATCATGTGATCGTGTCCTGTTCCATTCCATTAGTGTTCTTAAAATCGGGAGTACTCCAAACAGTAAATGAAGGAACGTGAAGGTGCCTTCGACACATAGGCAAATTTCTATGAATAAGTAAACAGTGAAATTTGAAGCAAAAATTTGCATACGAATTAAGCGTTATGAAAAGCGTCTGGCAATATACTCAATTCGAAAGGCCGTTTTATACAAGTTTTTAGTTTTCTCAAAAACGCATGTTCGATTTAAAATATCGATATCTCAGCTGAAATTGCCTCAAAATCTTATCATAACATATCAAAATTTAAGTTAGCCCTTCCTGGATGACATGCAATTTATTTTGCTGTGATAATTTCCCTATAGCTTTTCTGTTAGGTTAAAGAGGAGTGCTTTTTGGCGGCCACTTGGTACAGGTTGTTTTTCGGCAGTATAAAACATCTACAGACTTGTTTTATTCTGCTCTCTTACAACGGAGTTATCAATATACATATTTCAACCCATGTGCAAGATTTTTCATCGGTCATGTCCCTCGCATCAAGCTCTCGATATAGGCTCGATATATTTTATTTGCATCATACATTTTCGTCATTTCAGGTCCCTCAACGCCTATCAGCAATTGCATTGAACCAGTTCACAGTTATTTTTCAAGAAAGGAGCTAGATAATGAAATTCAAAGCATCCAGAAAGGAAAGTTAAAACTGCTGCATGGGACGATTGGGACAGGGAAAACCTTTGCGGCTCTGCATTATATTTTTGAAAACCAAAAAAATTTTTTCATACGTTGGCATATAAATGTTTCTAGTTCTGAGGCTAGTATCCTTAGGAAGTTAGAGGGCTTGGCTGAGAAACTTGGTGTATCGTATGACGAATTGTTTCGACCAACCTTAGAAGAAATAGCTGCAGAAAATGAAATCATATTTTTGTTGGATAACTTGGAAACGACGCCATCCTGTGAATGGTTTAATGAACTGTGGAGCATCCGACGTTCAGTTTACATAATCGCTACAACAAATAACCCTTGTTTGAACATCGCTGATGCAGAGCCAATTCACGTTGAGGGATTTGATGAAGGGGAAGCTTTGGAGTTTCTTGAGCCTCTCGGTAGTGAAAATAATGAAGAAGATCTGTCGGAGCTCTGTGACCACTTTGGTTGGAATATCATGGGTCTTAGCGTCGCACAAGATTACATGTTGAAGCATGCCATAACTGTTCACAAATACTTGGAAATGCAGTGCAACAGTGAAGCAGCAAAAACAGTTCGCAAAACTGAGTTAAATCATCATGACCAAATACTTTACGTAAGTGTGCGTACATGTTTAGAAGGTGTCGATGGTGATAAATTATCTGCCATTGCTGCCCTCTCTTGTATCTCCAATGACGCGATTCCTGAATTCCTCCTCAGTAATCTGTTATCTTCAAGCAATCCGCCGAGAGATGTTAATCATCTGGAAAATGAAGCTCATTTGAATGAAATGCATGATCAGCTGAAGTCACTGGTCCGTATCACAGTTGAAAATGGTTTTCGCCTCTTTTCTTTCCATTCCTTCACCCAGTACGTGATTAGGGACATGATCGATGAGGAAACAAAAGCTAGTCTGCTATACCAATTGGCAGGAATATTTATGAAGTATATCAGCAAAGATAACCGTTTTTCGAAGGAGAATTTCCTCCATCGTACCATTCGTGCGCATGCTGAGATATTTCTTGAAGAATGGAGAAAGAGGGGAAAGGATGATCGCACTACCATTGCATTAGCTCGGCTATCAGAACTGGTTGGCTTCACTTACACTCAACAACGACCTCCGCAACAAAACAAGCTAGACGATTATTTCCACAAGGCTAGAGTTCTGCTGCATGAACTGTGTGGAGTAACCGAGGATGATTTACAACCTACTGAAGAACAAATTCGTAAAAGTCCACTTGAAAGTTCCGGAGATGAAGAATCGGAAACGATGTATGGTATTACAAACAGTGATTCAGTTATTGCTCAACAATTGTTTTCAAAACTTGCCAAGAAGAGCTCGAAACTATCGTCGGACATTATTGAAGATCTTGTATTCTTGCGAACTGTCAACAAAGACGATCTTCATATGTTTCCTGAAATTATTCGGGAGAACCAGACGGTGAAGGAAAAATTCGACTCCTCACAACCACTTTCACCAAGTGATGTCAGCGTACTTGTGGAAAATGATGCGGCATACAGCGTTGATCAGTATCTCGAATTGTATCTACCGGAACTTTACCTCTCAATAATCTACAGCTTGGGCAGAAACTACTTCTACAGGAATAGAGCAACAATGGAGCGTCCACATTTTTACATCAATCTTTTGAAGCTAGCGTATTGTCTATCTCGTGAGATTAGCAAGCGAATGAAGCAGAGCAATGCTGTATTCCATGAATTTGTGGTGGAAACGAATGGCCTTTTATATCTTTTAGCAAATGACGACTATTTCGACGAAGATAATAAACATATGAAGAAGGACGGCCAAGTCTATGCCAGGGACCTAAATTTGGCCATTAATCGTTACCGACAGTTGCTTGATGATGAACGAACATTCTTCGAAATGGGAATGTTGAAGAAAACGAAAGATGACGCGTACAGCAAGGAAGTTTGTCATCGACAGACGTTAACATGCTACACAAACCTGCTATCGCTCGAGGAGGGTGATGAACGGGATAAGAATATCGAAGATGGCTCGATTCTATGCGATGACTTTTTGAAGTTGCTGGGTGTTGACGACTATCATTATACTGAAAAAGACGAAGAAGATATCCAAAAAATAAGAAATAAGTTCAAACATTTGAATGCCATTGCTGAGTTTTATTTAACTGCCAGCCAAGAAGAAGAAGCTATAAAGATCTTTGCCATTTCAGCGGAGCACGCTAAAAAATATGTTGATGATGATGGTGATTTGTCCTTGTCCTACCTTAAAGCTTTAGTCAGCTTGGCGGAATTGCTCAGCGAGAATGGTAAACATCGCTCCTCTGCTGCCAAAGATTCAATTCGTCATCTGAAAAACTACAACAGCACAGAACGTCTTCGTGAAATTCAACGCCAGAATTCCGAACTCGAGAACAGAATTCGCGATATTCAAAATCGAGACCTTCCAACGGATCTCCAGGAGTGTGCTCTTTTAAGTCGTAAACAAGAATGGGGTAAGATTTTAACAGTAATTAATTGTTTAATTTACTACTCTATTATCTATTGCCATTTTTTTTGAAATTCAAATTTAAATTAGTTTCGCACCATTCGTGTTTACAACGTATTTTATTTGTTTTCGCAACCGGTACTGATTTCCACATAGGCAAACTTTTTAATTTTTGAATTGTATTCTTTGTTGGATATGGCTATCGGATCCCAGCGCTCTTTCGACGAGACTGACGCGGACTCCTGTGATGATCGTACAAGTGGTAAACATAGTTTTACGCTCTGAATTGTTTTTCTAAACGTATGATTTTGTAAGATTGTTAAATATGCTTTACTGATGCTTTGCATTTACCTAAGACGCGCGCGAGTATCGTTCGTCAGTCTCACCAACAATGCTTGATGTAATTTTTATCACATTATACAAATGCACATGGAAGCAACGTTGTGGAATGTAAAAGAATTGAACTAGCCTTTGCTTTCTGCAATAATACTCGACTTCATGGCATCAATCCTAACTGCGAGTTGTTGCGTCTTTTTCAAATGGACCAGTAGCTACCAATGCGCCTGAAATTCAAAGGCCGGTTTTATGTTGGGAGTCTGGCTCGTCGACTATCTCATTGTATATTTCTTTTCGTTTGTTGTAATTTGCGCCAAATGACGAAAAGTTAAAAACAAGTTCTAACCAAGAAACGTTTCAAAGAGATGTGAAAGTAAGGGGAAAGTAATGCCATTACGACACAGCGATAAACAAGTTTGGCAGAGCGCAAGCTCGTGGTCTAAAGAAGCCCAAGAACCTTTAAACGTTCCGCAGAACAATAGACTTTAGAGGTCCTTACATCACGCCAGAGTTAAACAATGAATTGCAATGCAATGTGGGAAACATGTGGGAAAAAGCCGCGTGACGTGAGCACTTCTAAGGTTAATTGTCATCTTAGATTATTTTTTATTTCTTTCAATATGACTTGTCATTCATAGGTATACTGTGTTGTTGTTTACGGTGTTGTCGAAGTCGACAAGCTTAATTTACCAAAACATGATAATGATGAAGAAGAAAAGCACGAAGAAGACCTACTGGCCTCGTACCCAGGCTACTTTCAGGAATGTACCCAATAAAACAATTTATGGCCCAAAATATGGGCAATAGAGCGAAAACACGTGATCTACCAGGGTAGTTTCCTAAAATTAGCCTGGGTACGAGGTTGGAAGAAGATTATGAAGGAGAATATGAAGAAGAATATGAAAATATCTAGACACAAGTGACGATGAAACCGCATAAAAACCGCATTTATTGTTCATTTCAAATGTAATTACCTTTTACATGCGTTTAAAACGTTGAAAAAATTAATCGCACCAAAAATTTAGCCCCTATCGTGTAATGTTTTACCTAAATGTATTATTAGCAACGTTCAGATTTGACGTCTACTACCACTGTCTTTTCTGATTTTTGTGAAAGAACCTGATTGGTTAATCTAATAGGTCCCGTACATCTGATTGGCTAAAAGATAGATTAAGGTAGCGGTATAGTTATTGGAAGACAATTAAATCTGAACCTCTATATTAAAAAGACAAATGCCACTATAAGACACTTTCTACTATAGAACTACGTATAGAACTACAGACACAGAAATTTGTTGGTTAATATTCATAGATATTCGGGTGAATACTAACCAAAAATGATCAGGCCTCATGATTGGACTTTAGGAGCAAAAGTCGTCATTGTTTCTGATTCGTTCTTCAGAAAACTAATTTCTATAGTTTATTGTCTTTCATTGTTATAACCAACCACTAGCAAAGCCTGTTAGTACAGGTTGCTATGTTATTATAGGTATGTTAATCAAAATTTGTTGGTTAATTTTCATACTCGCATAACTGTTCACGTTTGACTTGCAGCGTTTCCGGTTTAAACAGAACGGTTTAGGAGGGGGCGAAACCTGTTTTATGTCGGGCGGAGGGGGAGGGGAATTTTAAAAAAGACTGCCGTTGTAATTTTTGGCCAGTAGAAATAGCATTGTTCATCATATAGCGGGTTCTACGTTCTTTAAAATGGTCAACAGTCTGTGCACAGACGCAACGTTCCCTCATAAATCGTGGAGCGAACATGAGGGAGCGTTGCGTCTGTGCACAGGCCATACGGTCAATAACAGTCATGTTTATCAGAGTAAACTATAAGAATTTATTACTTTGGATCGAAAAATGCATTTCTGTTTGGAAGCTAGTGCCAGTATTTTTCCGTGTTTTTAGATCACATGGATTGTTGTAGCAAAAAACTACCGTCATCTCCATTCAAAGGATGATGACTAATAAATTAATATGCAATACTTCTCGGCAGGAGCTTTGGCCTTTACGACTGCTAGTGGTAATGATTGTAGAGTCTATATGACGTCCTACACATGTTCTGCCAATTGCCAAAGGTGGTTTCCCCGTGTTTAAAGCTGAAAGAGCTTTTCAAAATTCCTTTGAGCGTGTGCCAAAACTGGCGTTTTGACTGTCGACCCAGACAGATACTCCTTTTTACAGACCCCGCATGGTAGCTATATAGAGTTTAGCAAAAATATACCCTGCTACCTGTGCTTCATTTGGTAATTTTATCCTTCAAATTATGGCATTGAGTGAGCTTTAAGATTCAGCTTTTGACCACGAAAAATTCGTTGTTTCGAACTGGTTTTGAACTCGCATCTTCTGGTTTTTTGACTGCCGCTCTACGAATTGAGCTATCCAGCCAACTGCCATTGAAAGCGAGTCTTCCAATTGAAGAGTACGAAATATTTTCGTGACGACTTAACTGTTTTTTCTTCAGGACGCGCAGTGTTTCAATTCTATTTCAAAATCAACTTCCGGATAGCCGAATTGGTAAATAGCGGGGGTCTAGCAACCCAAAGACTCGAGATCAAATCCTGCTCTAAATAAACGATTTCTCGTTGTTCTCTGCGGCGTCAGATTAACATGAGCCCAGTTTGAGAGCGCATTTTATATACTATGGCGGCTAAATTTATATCATGGCGGCTTCTAATAGTACTGGTAATTTTATGTTGGTTTTCATAGTAGATGATTTTTTACAACATGCAGTACGTAGTAAGAGAATATCTCATACAGAAATATCTCGTCGCATTCACATCTGCGGGGGTCTTGCTTATCAACGTTATTTATACAGAGCCTTTTAAATGACTGTTTATAGATATTAAACCTTCCTGAATATGAGTTTCATTTTGCAAAAAGATAATGTCAGTGTTACGAAATGTAATACTTCACCAAGTCAGATGAATTAAACGAACTCAATATTCCAACTACAAAATATATGCACGAAATCTTCGGTATTTTCTGATTGTTTTGATAGACTTAGCAACCAATTAATTGCCAAACCATTTTTAATTAGCTTTCAACAATTAATACCAAACACAAAAACTCTGAATGCAAAGTTTTCCATCTTTTGTAAAGCGAGTCAACTTGAAGTGCCTGTTGTTTTTTTGACTTGCTAAATTTATATCATATGACGGCTTCTAATATTACTGGTTATTTTATGTTGGTTTTCATTGTGCTACACCAAGTTAGATGAATTCAACGACCTCAATATTCCAACTACAAAATAATGAAAATATATATGCATAAAATCTTCGGTATTTTCTGGTTGTTTTGATAAGACTTAGCAACCATTTTTAATTAACTTTGAACAATTACTATCAAACACAAAAACTCCACATGCAAAGTTCTCCATCTTTTGTAAAGCGAGTCAACTTGAAGTGCTTGTTTTTTTTAAATTGCTAAATTTATATCATGGCGGCTTCTAATATTACATGTCGTTTTATGTTGGTTTTCATAGTAGATGATTTTTTACAACATGCAGTACGTGGTAAGAAAAAGAAAAAGCAATATCTCATACAGAAATATCTCGTCACATTCACATCTGCGGGGGTCTTGCTTATCAACGTTATTTATACAGAGACTTTTAAATGACTGTTTATAAATTTTACACCTTCCTGGATATGAGTTTCATTTTGCAAAAAGATAATGTTATAGTATTATGAAGTAGAACTATTTCAAAAAGTCGTAGGATTTAAACAAGCTTAATGTACAAAACGTATAAAATCTTCGGTATTTTCTAGACGTTTCTATAGTTGTTTAACAATGTGAACAACACAAAAGCTCGCCATGCAATATTGTCGTCTCCTTGTATCGCTTCAATGATGCATTCAAACAACGAAATATAAGCTATTGTCATAAAACACAGTTGTTTCATGTATAACTTAGGTCTGAGACTGCCACATCACAAACATATAATAAAGATGTACTTGGTCAAATATTTATCCACGTTTGACTTGCAGCCTTTAACGTTTCCGGTTTAAAACAGAACGGTTTAGGAGGGGGCGAAACCTGTTTTATTTAGGGGGGGGCTAAATTTTAAAAAAGACTGCCGTTGTAATTTTTGGCTTGTAGAAATATATCGGTTCCTTTAGAACGATGAATTAATGTGTACCATACGGTCAATAACAGTCATGTTTAGCAGAGCAAACTGTTAGTAATTTGAAAATAAAGTGAATTATACTTCATCAGGAATTTATTACTTTGCCTTTGGATCGAAAAATGCATTTCTATTTGGAAGCTAGTGCCAGTATTTTTCCGTGTTTTCAGATCACGTAGATTGTTGTAGCAAAAAGCTACCGTCATCCCCATTCAAAGGATGATGAGTAATAAATTAATATACAATGCTTCTCGGCAGGAGCTTTGGCCTTTACGACTGCTAGTGGTAATGATTGTAGAGTGTATGACATCCTACACTTGTTCTGCCAATTGCCAATGGTGGACTCCCCTTGTTAAAGCTGAAAGAGCTTTTTAAAATTCCTTTGAGCGTGTGCCTGTCGAACCAGACAGATACTCTTTTTTACAGACCCCACATGGTATATAGAGTTTAGCAAAAATATACCCTGCTACCTGTGCTTCATTTGGTTTAAGATTCAGCTTTTGACCACGAAAAATTCTTTGTTTCGAACTGGTTTTGAACTCGCACTTCTGGTTTTTAGACTGCCGCTCTACGAATTGAGCTATAGTATCGAGCCAACTGCGACTGAAAGTGAGTCTTCCAATTGAAGAGTACGAAATATTTTCGTGACGACTTAACCGGTTTTTTTTCAGGACGCGCAGTCTTTCAATTCTATTTCAAAATCAACTTCCGGATAGCCGAATTGGTATAGCGGCGGTCTAGCAACCCAAAGACTCGAGATCAAATGATTCAAATCCTGCTCGAAATAAACGATTGTTCGTTGCTCCCTGCGGTGTCAGATTAACATGAACCCAGTTTGAGAGAGCAATTTATATCATGGCGGCTAAATTTATATCATAACGGCTTCTAATATTGCTGGTTATTTTACGTTGGTTTGCATAGTACATGATTTTTTACAACATGCAGTACGTGGTAAGAAAAAAGAAAAAGCAATATCTCATACAGAAATATCTCGTCACATTCACATCTGCTAGGGTCTTGCTTATCAACGTTATTTATACAGAGACTTTTAAGGAGGGGGGGCTAAATTTTAAAAAAGACTGCCGTTGTAATTTTTGGCTAGTAGAAATAGCACTGTTCATCATGTAGCGGTTTCTACGTTCTTTAAAATGATCAATTAATATGTGCTATACGGTCAACATGCAGCCTGTGCACAGACGCAACGTTCCCTCATAAATCGTGAAGCGAATATGAGGGAGCGTTGCATCTGTGCACAGGCCATACGGTCAATAATAACAGTCATGTTTAGCAAAGTGAACTATTGATTGTTTGAAAATAAAGTGAATTATATTTCATCGGGAATTTATTACTTTGGATCGAAAAATGCATTTCCATTTGAAAGTTAGTGCCAGTATTTTTCGGTGATTTTAGATCACGTGGATTGTTGTAGCAAAAACCTACCGTCATCCTCATACAAAGGATCAAGGATGATGACTAATACATTAATATACAATGCTTCTGGGAGGGGCTTTGGCCTTTATGATTGCTAGTGGTAATGAGAGTCTATGACATCCTACACATGTTCTGCCAATTGCCAAAGGTGGTTTCCCCGTGTTTAAAGCTAAAAGAGCTTTTTAAAATTCCTTTAAGCGTGTGCCTGTCGACCCAGACAGATACGTACTCCTTTCTACAGACCCCACATCAGTGGTGTACAGAGTTTAGCAAAAATATACCCTGCTACCTGTGCTTCATTTGGTCATTTTATCCTTCAAATTATTGCATTGAGTGAGCTTTAAGATTCAGCTTTTGACCACGAAAAATTCGTTGTTTCGAACTGGTTTTGAACTCGCACTTCTGGTTTCTAGACTGCCGCTCTACGAATTGAGCTATCGAGCCAACTGCGATTGAAAGCGAGTCTTATCCAATTGAAGAGTACGAAATATTTTCGTGACGACTTAACTGTTTTTTCTTCAGGACGCGCAGTGTTTTAATTCTATTTCAAAATCAACTTCCGGATAGCCGAATCGGTATAGCGGCGGTCTAGCAACCCAAAGACTCGAGATCAAATCCTGCTCTAAATAAAAGATTTTTCCTTGTTCCCTGCGGTGTCAGATTAACAAGAACCCAGTTTGAGAGCGCAATTTATATATCATGGCGGCTAAATTTGTATCATGGCGGCTTCTAATAGTACTGGTAATTTTATGTTGGTTTTCATAGTGCATGATTTTTTACAACATGCAGTACGTAGTAAGAGAAAAGAAAAAGCAATAACTCATACAGAAATATCTCGTCACATTCACATCTGCAGGGGTCTTGCTTATCAACGTTATTTATACAGAGACTTTTAAATGACTGTTTTTTTTAAATTGCTAAATTTATATTATGGCGGCTTCTAATATTACATGTCGTTTTATGTTAGTTTTCATAGTAGATGATTTTTTACAGCATGCAGTACGTAGTAAGAGAAAAGAAAAAGCAATATCTCATACAGAAATATCTCGTCACATTCACATCTGCGGGGGTCTTGCTTATCAACGTTATTTATACACAGGCTTTTAAAAAATGACTGTTTATAGATTTTAAACCTTACTGAATATGAGTTTCATTTTGCAAAAAGATAATGTCAGTGTTACGAAATGTAATACTTCACCAAGTTAGATGAATTAAACGAACTGAATATTCAAACTACAAAATATATGCATGGGATCTTCGGTATTTTCTGATTGTTTTGATACTTAGCAACCAATTGCCAAACTTTTTTAATTAGCTTTCAACAATTAATACCAAACACAAAAACTCTGAATGCAATGTTTTCCATCTTTTGTAAAGCGAGTCAACTTAAAATAACCAGTAATATTAGAAGCCGCCATGATATAAATTTAGCAAGTCAAAAAAAAAACAGCAGGCACTTTAAGTTGCTTTTCATAGTACTGCACCAAGTTAGATGAATTCAACGACCTCAATATTCCAACTACAAAATAATGAAAATATATATGCATAAAATCTTCGGTATTTTGTGGTTGTTTTGATAGACTTAGCAACCATTTTTAATTAACTTTGAACAATTACTATCAAACACAAAAATTCCACATGCAAAGTTCTCCATCTTTTGTAAAGCGAGTCAACTTGAAGTGCTTGTTTTTTTTAAATTGCTAAATTTATATCATGGCGGCTTCTAATATTACATGTCGTTTTATGTTGGTTTTCATAGTAGATGATTTTTTACAGCATGCAGTACGTGGTAAGAAAAAGAAAAAGCAATATCTCACACAGAAATATCTCGTCACATTCACATCTGCGGGGGTCTTGCTTATCAACGTTACTTATACAGAGGCTTTTAAATGACTGTTTATAAATTTTACACCTTCCTGGATATGAGTTTCATTTTACAAAAAGATAATGTTATAGTATTATGAAGTAGAACTATTTCAAAAAGTCGTAGGATTTAAACATGCTTAATGTACAAAACGTATAAAATCTTCGGTATTTTCTAGACGTTTCTATAGTTGTTTAACAATGTGAACGACACAAAAGCTCGCCATGCAATATTGTCGTCTCTTGTATCGCTTCAGTGATGCATTCAAACAACGCAATATAAGATATCGTCATAAAACACAATTGTTTCGTGTATAACTTAGGTCTGAGACTGCCACATCACAAACATATAATAAAGATGTACTTGGTCAAATATCCAGATGATCACAGACACGCTTAAAGAATATTTAGTTCGAAACAGGTTTGGTTTTGTTGGTTATTCGTGTCTAATTGTCCATTTCGTTTGTGGGTTAGCTCTCGCTGTTTACATCGCAGTTCTGAGCGACAGCGAGAACGGGAAATTCTCATGTACTGTTGACCCTAAAAGTACGAACGTGCACAAGAAACAAGTCGATCAGTCGTGTTTTACCAAATATGATCAGGCATATAACTCGCCTCTGCCTTTGTACGGCTTTGTATTACTCAGTATTGGATCTGGTGTTCTTGTCAGCGTTATTTATTCACAGATAGTGAGTAATCGTGTCGACGAAATAGAGTCAAGCCATGAACGACAAAATGGTGGCGACGCTCAGAGCCAGGGACAGAACAGGAGAACGGTATATGTTTTTTATGCGTATTTTTTTCATTTCGTTACTCGTGCGTGCTTCGGGATAATTTTTACTGTTTTAGAATATACAATAATGTTAAAGACTCCCAACATCAAACTAACTACAGAAATGGTATATCTGCCAGTTCAAAAATCTGGAAGCCAATTGACTCTATAGATCATATTCATAATGGCGCCATCACGGGAAAGAGCTGGGGCGAGAACATCAAAGCGAGGCTAGGGGAGCCTCCTAAGGAAGGACGTTAGGAGCACGTGACCCGAAATCAGTCTCTGCTCGTCTTTGTTTATGACAGGCCATGCTAGTCTCGCTCTGATGTTCTCGTCCCAGTTTATTCTTCAAAAAACGAGTTGTATAAGTAACATTTCAATACGTCAAAATAATTTTACGCTCAATCTAATCCCGGGTAAGTGGGACCATATAATAAGTCCCTGAAAAGTTAAACTTCCAAATCATTTTACCACCGTGACTCTTTCTCCATGGGTACGCAAATCGATGGCTATCATAACACGAAAAGTTTCATCGACATTTCCCGCTGTTTGATCTCATATGACATTATATTCAGCGGAGGCACGGGGGGGGGAGCAAAAAACTAAAACTGTCTTCGACTGGTTAACAATAGCTCAACCGATAGAGCTCCTTGCCTAGATAGGTGAGGGTGCAGATTTTAAGTTTACTTTATGTTTGTTAACATGGATGACTAAAATCTGTATTATTTACAAATCTTGATGTTTGTAAATTATGCATAAAAGGAACAGTTGCTTGGCGTCATATAACATATTTACTAAATATAAATATGCTCCTCAAACGCCCCCCCCCCTTTGAATATTGAGGTCCGGCGCCCCTACTGATATCTCAAATTTATTGCGTAGTTAAAACGTTCGTGTGTTCGTTTATTCACAGGGAGCGAGTAATCGTGTCGACGAAATAGAGCCAAGCCATGAACGACAAAATGGTGGCGTAGCTGAGAGCCAGGGACAGAACAGGAGAACGGTATATGTGTTTTATTCGTATTTTTTCCACCTCGTTACTCGTGCGTGCTTAGCAATAACTTTTAGTGTGTTACAATACACATACTTCTATTCGAGCGGGTTTCCTTTCGAATTTAAATGTAATTACAACAGCACAGTGATATCATGTGAAAATGGAACGGCATCCCCAAAACGGCTATCGGGAATATTGGTGTGTGCAACAAACACTATTGTTGCTTTTGTTATATTTGTTGAAGTGATTCACCTTTTGCGACGTTTTGCAATCCGCAATCATCCTCATCAAGCTGGCTGGAACGTGGATTATGAATTTGTTACTGTATATTTTCTTGGTAAGCGATACGATCACAACATCAACAACCCAGACATCGTGCCTAATGAACGTATACCTTTATTAAGCATTGAAAACATCATTCCGGACAGTAACACTCAAGATAACATCGTTACAGAACCCAATGTTCCAGAGCATAGCACAGGAACCAACACTCAAGACATCGTGCCTGATGAACATATACCTTTATCAAGCATTGAAAACAACATTCCACACAGTAACACTCAAGATAACGGCGTCATAGAACCTGATGTTCCACGACATAGCATTGAAAACAATAATGAACTACAGGACTCCATTAATCAGGACAAGAGCATTCAGGATGCCAGCCCTTCGGACTCTATTGTTCTGGAATGTACCAACACTGTAGATAATAACGTTCGAGATTCTGGCGACCCTATACAATTTTACAAAACCCAAGTTTTGGATCGTTGTCTTGCACCTCAAATAAATTATCTACGAAATAAATCTCTAGATGATTTTTATATTGACGTTGTTATCCACACTGAGCGAGCTAGACACAAATTCTCTAAAAACATGGAAAGACACGAGATCTACGACGTTTATGCAGAAGTTCCTCCAACCTCGATACGCTTAGAGAAGATTAAAGATTTATTTCATCCCAACAAAGATACAAAGGGTAAAGTTCCTCGTAGCATTCTGGCTATCGGACGTCCCGGAATTGGAAAAACTGTCTTGACCGAAAAAATTATTCGCGATTGGGCGAACAGTATTGATGACTATTATGATAACAAGATTGCTCTTATTTTCAAATTTAGATGGTTCAGTGGCAACATCGAAAAATTCACTGATATAACTCTCAAGGAATTTCTTCAGTTAGGAACAAGCCTGAGCGATGTCGAATTTGAAAGAATTTATAAAGAAATCACAAAAGAGCCACAAAGAGCCATTCTTATTTTTGATGGTTTGGATGAATTTTATGGGGACTACATGCATTGCCTAGACGAATCCAGGAGAAAACCTAATAATCCCGATACTCGGATGTCGGCGATGAATTTATTCGTGAAGCTGGTTCAGGGTAACATGTTAAAAGGAGCAACGGTTTTAGTGACCAGCAGACCCACGGCAGAATATTTTTACTCGAAGCTTAATTTTGATCGAGATGTTGAAATCCTTGGTTTCACGCGCCAGAAAATCAAGGATTACGTCGCCAACTTTTGTAAAAACAACAATACAAGCAACCTTGAACCGCTGATGTGGCAGCATATAGAATCAAATTCAGAACTGCTTAACTTGTGTTACATTCCAGTGAACTGTTTTATAGTTTGTGTTACCCTGTCGGGATGTCTTGCAGACTCGAAAAATGATAGCAGTGCTCTTCCAACAACCCTGACAGAGCTTTACCAAAAAGCCGTACATTACTTTGAAAAATATGAGCGTCACAGAAACGAAAACAGCTGTCAAACAACAGAGGAAACTTTTAAGGAACTTCAAGCATTAGCATTCCATGGTATGGAACAAGGGCGATTGATTTTTCAACAAAAAGAAGTTAGTGAGCAAATGGAAAATTCGTGTTTGTTGAACAGTTTACCCGACCCAGCTTTTACAATTCAAGCAGAATTTTGTTTTACTCATCTGACCATACAAGAGTTTCTTGCTGCAAAGCATGTGACTGAAACACTTGATGTAAGTGAAGTAAAAAAATTTATTTCGGACCGTATTCAAAGTAGTAAATGGCATTTAGTTCTTCAGTTCGTTGCAGGACTTTTAGGCCAGAAAATCAAGATGTCCGATGGGGAATTATACAAGGATTGTGTTTTGTTGTTGGCAAATACTCTTAAACTTTCTAACCATATAATTTATCTTGTTGGCAGAAACGTGTTTCTAATGAAGTGTTTAAGGGAATTAGATAATGTGAATATTGCAAAAGAAATTTGCGAGACAACTGATATGAAGAACGTTAGAAGAGTCTCGAGTACCCCTAGGTATGAACTCTCTCCAAGTGAGTGGGCCGCAGTTACTTTTGTTTGCAAACTCCTGAAAAATTTAGCAGAATTAGAACTGAATGAGCGTTCTGCAGATGGTTTGCAAGAAATCGAAAAACTACTACAAGGAAGATGTTTCAATGCTTTGATTGTGAATGCACGTAATACAGAATTGGAGGTTGGACGAGTATTCAGCGCATTAACAAAATTAAACTGTAAATTGAAGCACAGTCACACTAAGCTTACTACGTTATCACTCGTTTACAGGGGACGCGCTGCGAACCATTTTTCGAACATATACTCGTTTTTTAGCAGTGACAATGCCAGTCACCTTAAGAAATTAAATTTGAATTTACAAATGCGTTCAAGTGATGTTTCTGAACTTTGTGAAGCCTTCAATAATAACCATTGTACAGAAATTACAGAACTGCATTTAAGTGTTTCACGAGATGATAAAGATGCAACTGCGCCGTTGTGGGATACTTTATGCAAAGGGATTTGTAATCTTTCCAAGTTGACTGTATCAGCCGCAATATCAGAACAATGCGTGCTGAAATTGTGTAATGCTTTGCAAGATGAACGTTGTCAACTGACTGATCTATCACTGGATGACAATTCCATGGGTGACAAAGGAGCATGTATGTCGTTTGAGGATGGTTTGACACAAGAGCATTGTAAGCTTACTAAGTTGGAACTTGGTCGCTGTTCGTTAACAGATCAATGCATACCCAGTTTGTGTAAAGCACTGCAAGATGAACGTTGTCCACTGACTGATCTATCACTGAGGCACAATCACATAGGTGACAAAGGAGCATGTAAGTTGTTTGAGGATGGTTTGACACAAGAGCATTGTAAGCTTACTAAGTTGGATCTTAAGAACTGTTTGTTAACAGATCTATGCATACCCAGTTTGTGTAAAGCACTGCAAGATGAACGTTGTCCACTGACTGATCTATCACTGGTGGTGAATGAGATAGGTGACACAGGAGCATGTATGTTGTTTGAGGATGGCTTGATACAAGAGCATTGTAAGCTTACTAAGTTGAATCTTAGTACCTGTTCGTTAACAGATCTATGCATACCCAGTTTGTGTAAAGCACTGCAAGATGAACGTTGTCCACTGACTGATCTATCACTGAGGTACAATCACATAGGTGACAAAGGAGCATGTAAGTTGTTTGAGGATGGCTTGATACAAGAGCATTGTAAGCTTACTGAGTTGAGTCTTGGTGACTGTTCGTTAACAGATCTATGCATACCCAGTTTGTGTAAAGCACTGCAAGATGAACGTTGTCCACTGACTGATCTATCACTGGTGGTGAATAAGATAGGTGACACAGGAGCATGTATGTTGTTTGAGGATGGCTTGATACAAGAGCATTGTAAGCTTACTAAGTTGAATCTTAGTAGCTGTTCGTTAACAGATCTATGCATACCCAGTTTGTGTAAAGCACTGCAAGATGAACGTTGTCCACTGACTGATCTATCACTGGTGTTGAATAAGATAGGTGACACAGGAGCATGTATGTTGTTTGAGGATGGCTTGATACAAGAGCATTGTAAGCTTACTGAGTTGAGTCTTGGTGACTGTTCGTTAACAGATCGATGCATACCTCGTTTGTTCAACGCGCTGCAAGATGAACGTTGTCGATTGATTAAATTATGGCCTCAGTCAAATAAGTTTACTGAAGACGGTAAACGATCAATTCGTAAGGTGAAAGAAAATTGTAAAGAAAGACGTTTGATGATCCACTATTAAGATAAATACATCAAGTCCGTTTCAATAGATGAGTGAATGCGAAATAACCGTTGTGAACTGACTGATCTACATCATGAGGAATAGGATAAAAATGTAAGTGTTATTTGAAAACGTTTTGTAAGATTCCTACTAGAGTCTTATAGTTAATATTTTTAAATAAGGTCAATGCATGCCCAGTTTACTTTGTGTATGACAGTGAACGATGAACACCAAATTGTGGATGAATATAATTATGTCTTCAATCAAACAAGTCAGTTGATTACATCATAATGTCGATAAGAATCGTAGTAGCTCCACTTATATAACATGTATATTTTTGTAAATATGACAAAAACTAGAAATGTTTTTTAATTGTAAAAATATAAACTCAGTTATAACCTTGCTTACGTTTATACAAGATATGTTTGAGACTTTTAAAAATAAAACAACCTGCTTCTATAGTGCAATTTCTAGTAAGATTTTCTCCTTTTGACCGATGTGAAGGAGTGAAGTAGTTAGAAATGTTCAGGTGAGGAATTATACACTCAGAACATTTGTTATTAATCCACTAATTCTCATCCCTCAAAAGAAGGTGTTAAGGCCCACACAGATGGGCGCGATTTGACAACGCGACGCGAATTTTCGATTTTCAACGTCCTTTATTCGTTAATCCTTTTCTATTTCCCCCCAATCTTCGGAACACTTGAGGAATTTAAACTATTTGTTGTCTATATCTTGCGAAATTTCTTCCCTTGATGGTTTTATTTCCTTTTGCCCGTTTCCAAAACAGAAAATCAAGTCGGGTTAGGAAATCTTGTCCAGAGTCTGTTTGGGCTTCAGTAAAGCTATAGTAAAAATAGCGCTTTAATTAAAGCGGTTTCCCCAATGACTTTGAGGTTGTATTTTCCCAATTTGGGTAGCCAAAAAGAGTTCTAGTACGAATATTCAATGGGACCAATTCCCTATGAGACAAACTCTCGAATTAGGAAACTCCCGAGCCACTGTATTAAAAAGACAAATTGCTACTATAGTAGTATTGCTACAATTTATGTTAAGGAATCTTGAATTCTGTTTTAAGCTCGCCTCAAATTGCATTAGAATTTGACTATGTACAGAACTATAGACGCAGAATTTTGTTGGTTGATATTCATAGATATTCGGGTAAATACCAACTAAAAATCATCAGGTTTTTTGATTGGATGAAAAGTCGTCATCATTTATGATTCGTTCTTCAGAAAACTAATTTCTAAAGTTTATTGTCTTTCATTGTTATAACCAACCACTCACAAAGGCTGTTAGTACAGGTTGGTATGTTAGTATAGGTATGTTGATAAAATCTGTTGGTTAATTTTTATACTCACATAACTAGTGGTGGCGCCAGAAATTTTCCGACGGAGGGAGGGGCTATGTTCCCCGACGGGGAGGGGCTATATTTTTTTCATGGTTAGGAACGGTAGGCCAAATTTTTGTCAGTTTTCCCCGACAAATGTATAAATTTTCCCCGACGGGGGGCTAGCACTCCCCGACAAGGGGGCTGTAGTGTAGCCCCCCTTTGGCGCCACTACTGCACATAACTGTTCACGTTTGACTTGCAGCCTTTAACGTTTCCGGTTTAAAACAGAACGGTTTAGGAGGGGGCGAAACCTGTTTTATTTAGGGGGGGCGGCTGAATTTTAAAAAAGACTGCCGTTGTAATTTTTGGCTAGTCGAAATAGCATTGTCCATCACATAGCGGGTTCTACGTTCTTTAGAATGATCATTTGGTATGTGCCATACGGTCAACAACCTGTGCGTTCAACGTAACGTTCCCTCATAAATCGTGGAGCGAATACGAGGGAGCGTTGCGTGTGCACAGGCCATACGGTCAATAACAGTCATGTTTATCAGAGTAAACTATTATTTGTTTAAAAATATAGTGAATTGTATTTCATCGGCAATTTATTACTTTGGATCGAAAAATGCATTTCTGTTTGAAAGCTAGTGCCAGGATTTTTCCGTGTTTTTAGATCACGTGGATTGTTGTAGCAAAAAGCTACCGTCATCCCCATTCAAAGGATGATGACTAATAAATTAATACGCAATGCTTCTAGGCATGGGCTTTGGTATTAACTGTGATGTTTGCTAGTGGTAATGAGAGTCTATGACATCCTACACATGTTCTGCCAATTGCCAAAGGTGGTTTCCCCTTGTTTAAAGCTGAAAGAGCTTTTTGAAATTCCTTTGAGCGTGTGCCAAAACTGTCGTTCTGACTGTCGACCCAGACAAATACTCCTTTTTACAAACCCCACATGGTACATAGAGTTTAGCAAAAATATACCCTGCTACCTGTGCTTCATTTGGTAATTTTATCCTTCAAATTATGGCATTGAGTGAGCTTTAAGATTCAGCTTTTGACCACAAAAAATTCGTTGTTTC
Organism: Muricea muricata; assembly: GCA_963855995.1. Lineage (NCBI taxonomy): Eukaryota > Metazoa > Cnidaria > Anthozoa > Malacalcyonacea > Plexauridae > Muricea > Muricea muricata. The sequence goes on from OY979727.1 coordinate 12,583,569, forward strand.
GAACTGGTTTTGAACTCGCACTTCTGGTTTCTAGACTGCCACGACGACTTAACTGTTTTTTCTTCAGGACGCGCAGTGTTTCAATTCTATTTCAAAATCAACTTCCGGATAGCCGAATTGGTATATAGCGGCGGTCTAGCAACCTAAACATTCGAGATCAAATCCTGCTCTAAATAAACGATTTTTCCTTGTTCCCTGCGGTGTCAGATTAACAAGAACCTAATTTGACAGCGCAATAAAATATCATTTCACAGGTCGCTTGGTAACACACATTGTTGACATTTCAGCAAAGCAAGGATCATGTTAGTTTGGCAAAGACAATATAATCGATTAGGGCATCATAGGATCAAAACTCGGCAAATTTAACTTCACAACCTTAGTCTGATCATGAATTTAGGAGATTATATAGGCGATACACGAACAGAGAGTCTGCCACCGGGATTTCTAAAATCGATTAAGATCAAATATAGACACGAAGCGTCCAACGTGTTTGCGGGCTTGCGACGGATTGATGGAAAGATTAAAGAGTGTAAGAGTTTGACAGAGGAGGGTTTGTTGAGTAATGTTGCGAGCGGAGAAGATGTCGGAAACGATGAAGAAATTAGGACACACAATGCACAGGTAAGTATACGTATGAATGTGGCAAGAAATTCTAACTTTCTAAGGACGCTGCGTTTGTATTAGATACGAATGTTTATACATAATCATTGAATTAATGATGCATTAATTGTGGAATTATGATTGTCTTGATTAAGGAATTATGGAGTTTCTGATTCACTCAAAATCCCAACGCTATTCTATAGTAGAGTATAAAGAGTTCGGAAATATTAATGCTAAATGATAGAGCCTGTGTTGCAGTTACAAGCTATTAAATTTACATTATTGTTGGGTCAAGTAATAATATGATACATAAGCATGTGCACAGCTTGTTCGCGAGGCCGGAGAACTCCATCCCCAAAATGTACCCCAAGCCACCTGTCCTGCCCCCCCCCTCACCACAACCAAAGCACCGATTGTGAAACGAGTTAAAAAGTACCCATACTCAAAATTACAAAACTACAGTAAGGGGGGGGGGGGTGCAATCAATCCCCCGCCTTCTACACGGATAAAGCGTATCGTGGCAAAGCGTATCGGTCTGATCTCTGGATAGTATAGTTAAGTCTAGTTTCCATTTGATCATGAATATCGTGAATATATCAAAATGGCCGATGTGATAGAGTATGTACGCTGGTCTAAACTTTATGCAACTAATTTGAATACAGCTCACATCAGGAAATGTAGGTCTAGACTATATCACATCGTCGAGGATGACCTTGCTACGAAAGTTACGACCAAATGGAAACTGGGCTTTAGGAAAAATAGTCTTGCAAATAGTCTGATATTTCCATATCTTCAAATGATTTGGGCTACCTTCATCTCTATCTTCATCTTCGAAAAGACTGAAGTCGATTTTTTCGTAGAGCTTTGTGAACTGGAGAATTCCATCCCGTTTGCTGAACCAGAAATGCGGTAGGTTTAAAAAGTTGTGTCAGAAGTATTGGTAGGTCACATCAAAAACACTAACTATATTTAGGTTACTTTACTACCTAAAAGATTTACAAAGAGAATTTCGCGTTTTAAGCGAAGGCCTTCGCCGATGTAGTTTGGGAGAAAGTTGTCTTGAAAGATCATTTTGCAAAAAAAATGTTTTTATAATAGTTATGTAGTTTTGAATATATTAACTATAATTCTAGAAATACCGTTGTCAGCGTTGAAAGTGTAGTGAAAAATTGTATTTCTCTATGCCTTGTAATTAATCTATTTATCAATAGCGACGCCATCTTGAATCGTGATGCATTGTGGTCTATCCAGGGTAAAAACCACCATGTAAATGCCGCTATCGTCAGAGGAATACGCCGCACAGGAAAAATATTGCGATGAATGTTTTCTTAGTTACAATGAGAATACGTCAATCAATATTCTAAGCACTTTATGCTACCAGTGTGCACATATGGGGTAATGGATTTTAAATTATAAATTTCATTCGGATTTATTTATCTTCCTAGGGTTTCCTTTGTTCTATAAGTTACCCTGAGCATTTGTCTGTTATTTACAATAATAAAAATAACGGTTCTTTCCCATGTATTTTATTTATAGCGGTTTAAGACAGTTAAATTACCCTGGATAGACCACAATGCATCACGATATGCTCAAATTCAAGACGGCGTCGCTATTGTTGAAAAACTCAATTGTATCGTTTTGTAGAAAAATCTCATTATTAACTCAGAAAACAGAAAAAGAAATCATGAGCACGAAGGAGTCTGTATAACAGATTTTCACAAAATTTAACTTTGGTTTTCGCGCCTTTTATAAGATGTTTGCAGCAAATTATTCCACAAATAGATCTATAAAATTGTAGTTCCAAAATCTATTTGCAACATTCGCGTCCGTGTTGTATCAGATATACAAGTTCGAAGCTTAGCCTTAACTTTGTGTATACTGATACAACACGTCCGCTCATATTGTAAATAAATAGTACATAATTGCTTTAAGCACGTTTACACGATTTAGACTTGTACTGTACTGTGAGGTCGCTGCTCTGGCTAATGAAAAGGATTTTAAACTCTATCTACCGTATTAGTTGTTACAGGGAGACTTTGAAATACGTCTTTACATATGTAAAAAACTGCATGGGGCGTTCAGTAGCATTAATTATATAAAACCCAAGCTATCTCTCTGCCATCGCATGCGTTTGAAAACCTTCCTTTCTAGAGAAACCATTAATCAGCGGCGAAGAAACGCAGAAAAGTTTTAAAGCAAAAAGTGCGGGCAGTATTTCGAGACGTACGACAGCAGAGTCGACGGGGAGATCTGCGACCTCGGTAACCTTGAAACGAAACAAGAAAAGCGATGAAGAGATAAAATGCGACGCAAAGAACACGACAATAAAAACCAATGATTTGAAGGAAAATTTTGCAAAAACAGACGGTCAAAAACGTGTAACTCCTCGATCAAAGTTGACCAAGTATGTTGAGAAACAAGTCGAAGAAGAAGACGGGAATGTTAAATCTGCCAGTTCAAAAATCTTGAAGCCAGTTGTGTGCACATTCAAAGAGAAAAGCGGTATTCAGAACAAGACCAGCTCTCGTGAAAATTCTCAGAATAATGTAAAGGAAGGAAAGGTGACATCAGCGCGCGATAGGAAGAAGAAAGATGGCTTCCTCAGTGCTGAAGAGAATGCACCGAGCAAAGATCTAGAGATCTTGACGGGCTCAGAAGCAAAAAGACCCAATGAATCTTCTAAAATCACGGGAGATGATGGTGATAGAAGCACGGTTGAAGAAGGTAACGAGATGAAGGCTGCAAAGGATGACAATGATGCAGGATTGTCAAGCGGATCTTCAAAAAATGTGAAGAATCGTAAAGAATGTAAGTTGTTATTTAAACGTTTTCTGCAAAATGCATGTATTAATAGAGCAGGTTTTGGGTTTTCTATACTACAGTTAAGCTCAATCAATAAGAGATTATCCTTACTGGACCTCTACATGGAACAGATTAGAACTGATAGAGCTATCCAGTATAAATAAAGATAATTTAGTTTAGGTTTCCTGCTGTAGTAACACTGGATCAATAGGAGATGACTGGACTTTTAGGAAGAACAGTTTAGAGACAATCGAGCATAAATAAACTTAGTTGGTAAAATTCATTTTATCTCTTTATACATTTTAGTACCAACGATGATAGGTATTTTGCCCACATGCAACCAGAAGAAACGACAGATTCAGGTATAACCAAAGCAAAGTCAAGTCGTATCATATTAACTAACTATCTGCGCTGAGTGGTTTGTGGTAATTTATACTGACTTTTTTTACACAGCAATTAAACATGCCTACGCTACCCATGCTCAAAGCTGCAAAAACCAGGAGTCAAAAGGTGAATCATTTAACCAAATGCTATAGAACTGTGGCCATTACAGCACTTATGTCCTAGCTGGTATGAAATTGAACTCGTGTTGTCTGATTTTGTTTGCCAACTATAATTATACTAAGGTTTAGATTCGACTATAGCACCCACCGTTTACAGCACTGAGAATGTATGACATTAATTAGTGGGGAAGACTTAAAATCAACGCAATGAGACAAATATGAATCTGTCTATAATCACAAGAGTTTTATCTTAATGTAGTTATCCCACACGCCTGAAAGGATGAACAAGATATTTGACTGGGTTGACAAATCAAGCGGCAGAGGTTTGTAAATTCTTTTTGCTCTACTTGTCTTGCTTAATGTACCATACAATGTTTTTAACTCCAAATAACTATGCGCTATTGTCAGGCAAGACTCGTGGGTGGATCTAGTATTAGTGCACTAATTTGCATAACATTTAAAACAAACTGCTTAAAATGACCTGCTTTGTTTTGTGAATTGGTGGACAAGTGCTGATAGGATCCACCTTCTTTCGCAATCAACCTCATAATTTTGTAGTTTAGTTGTAAGACTTTGTGTTGAACACCTGGTAGAATTTTGCCAATGATTTGGAATGTTTTTATTACAGAAAGGGAAGCGGCGTTTAACTTGCTGTCAATATACAACAGCAATGGAAATGTTGAAGTTAAGACTTCAAAGAAGAAGGAAAGAGTTAAAATTGCTTTGCAAGTTTTAGAAAGGTACCGTTGTCTTAATGTCATTATAAAGTCATTGTAATTCATTAGACCATATTTGTGACTATTTTGCGCCGTACATATTATCATAAACTCTTACTGGATACTATAGGAAGATACAGTAGTTTAAAACTGATAGAGCTAGGATTTTAAACAGTAAAACCGGATCAGTATTAAGATTAAGATACGATTTTTATTGAATCTCTTCAAAAAACAGTTTAGAACTGATAAAGCTTTCCAGCTAATTTAATTTACTAAAGATTTCTTCTTTAGGAAGACTGCATGGATCAGTATTAAAATAGGATCCTTACTGGACTTCGAGAAAGAACAGTTTAGATTACTGGCTTACACTACGCCGTATTATAAAGTTAGTTTAGTTTATATGTTTCCACTTCTAAGGATAGACCTCCATGAGAAACATTGTAAAACTCTAGCATAATCTCCACAGATGACAGTCTTAAACATATAGAGCACGTCATCATAGATTAGTTTGTTTTGTGAATATAACCAAGGATGTTTTATGCTTTTTCCAGCAAAAGAAGAGCCCCTGATATCGTAAAACAACATCAACTGTATAGCATCATAGAGAAGCACGGAAGACTGGATAAGAGAACCTTAGGAAGCCACAGCAGTTGTGAAAACCCGAATAGAAAGGGAATAATGCAGACCTGGCACCGTGTTCCAACATATGATCACCTTGACACCAACAACAACAGGGGAGCAATGTTCGTGCAGCCATCCAAAGCTTACCAACGTCATTTCTCAATTCACCCTGAATGGGGACTACACACGCGCGTGAAGCTCGCGAACACAGCCGTAGCAATCTGAATATGTTTTACATATCACAGGCGGCTAAATCTCGTAGTAACCTTTGATTCTGTTTTCACGTTTTCATATCTTAATGGACATACAGTACATTGTCAGTATTGTCCTTAAGATGGGTAATTATAAGAAATAGAAACTTTCTGTGCTTGTCTAAGGTCTTTTAGCGTGATAACCCGAAAACAGAATCAAAGACTATACTACGAGATTGGGCCAAATTTGATGTACCTAGCGGGGATTCTGGTTTGGAGGAGGTAGACACCCGCGATTTTTGGGTGCTTCATTGTTGAAGAGCAATCACATATGAAATTCGATAATGTAGAATTAGTGTGGATCTTGATTGCAAATAGAATGGATTTCGACTTTCCATAATAATTGCATTTAAAATATATTGTTTTCCATACTATGGAAAATCTCTGGGAATTCCATGGATTCTGGTAAAATCCATAACATAGAATTATTCGGCAAATCTATATAGTATTAGGTATAGAAAGACATGCCAATCTATAGATTTTCAAATTTGTTTTCTTTCAGTAAGACTTCATTCAAAATTTCTTAATAATGATCTTCAGAGGGACACTCCCTCGCATAAAATAGCTTTGAATTGATATGCAACTGAACTCATATTAGAATATAACACTGCATAGTCCGAAACACACTATTATCTTTGAGAACTATTATACAGTACAAAATAAGTCAGTCAAAATATCGTCAGTACCTTTAACTTTTCTTGAAATCCGCGCTATCGTATGTGTTAGTCTTCCGTATCCAAACCATATTGTTCGTACATCATTTTTGTAGTCTTACCTTCAATCTCCGCTGCAGAAGTAAAACATAAAATATTTCTAACATTTACGATGTAAAAAAGCTTTTATTAAAGGTGTATAAAATTAATTTTGTGTCACTGGACGGACTCGAACGAACTTTGCCAATCAGATCTGGGCGGAAACTTTTTATTTTATCAGATGATAAACTGTGTGACTGTATATGTTTGTTTGTTATTTTTATTGTCTTCTATATTGTGAAGTGAATATAAAAAAAACATACATACACTGAGGTGGAAAGTCGTTCATTTTTTTATGCTGTACAAATTTACGACAAACTTTGTTTATAAATTACCCAAAATGTCTTCAGATCAGGCTGGCAAACTTCCCTGTTCTGTTTGTCTCGCTATACGCTCAGAGGATTCTTCTTTAATTTCCAATTTCTTCCCGCTGTTTGAGTTTTTGTGTTTGTGCAATGTCCGTTGTTTCGAAACTTCAGAAACTACTACTGATCCAGACAAGATTTCCGTAGATTTATTTGCAGGTTTAGAAACAAGCTCCGCCGAAACTATACTTTCAAATTTTACGCTAACCCAGCCAACCGTATTTTCAACAACTGATGGCACATTTGATAAGGTCCTGTCACACGGTGCAATTTTTCATGCAACTTGCAACGCAATTGTCCTCTTGAGAAATGTAAAATTGGCAAATACATGTTTTCATCACAGTAATTTGCCAATATACTTTTAACACAGCAAACATTTGTCACAAATTTAGATCAATTAAAAGTAGAATTGCGTTGCAAGAAAAACTGCACCGTGTGACAGGGCCTATCGTGTAGCCCTATCGTTCTTACCAATTTTACCAAGCAGAAGTTGACCCGTGTCCTTAATTTCATTGTATTCATGCAGTTTGTCAATATGCGTCTGCAATTCATCTTCCGAATGTTCCATGCCAAGCTCGTCAATCTCTTGATCAATTTCGGCAATTTTCTTTTTCAAAACATCAACGTACGTTCCTTGACCTTCCTCACAACTTGCGGAACTTTTCGACGCGTTTAAAACCTGAGATAGAATTTAACAATTATTGTATCTTCAATACAGTGAAATCATGAACAGCTAGCTACATTGAAAGGCATTTCAAAGTCCAGTAATTTCACCCAGATTCCATTAGGTATCATCACAGAAACCTCTTTAATTTTTTTTGCTGCCAAAAGTCTATAGGGCAGACAGGGCTCAAAATTATTTTTTCATGAAAAGAGACCCTTTTGGTCATTTGTGCCAAGTTTCAAGTGATTTCAAGACATCATGTCAAGTTACCAAATTTAATCCCAGATATTACATGGACTGGCACAGCATATTAATATTTAATGATTTGTCGCTGACAATACAGAGCATTACATTCACAAACAGACAACATACATGCAAAGACAAAATAGGTGTGACTGGGGAAAGGAACAGGACTTATGTCCCAATTGACACCTGACCCTTTATATATAAACTTATATATTACCCCTTATATACCAACTTATGAGACCTGAGGTGAAATTTTGAAAACTTGCAAAAAGGAGTTTGAGTCCTTCAAAATGTTTTTTTTTTATTAAGTGGACCTATTCAGGAATTTGGACAAGTTTCAAGTGATTTCAAGAAATCATGTCATGTGACTAAATTTAATCCTAGATACCACATAGACTGGTACAGCATATTAATATTTAATATTTAACGATTTGTGACCTTAGGTGAAATTTTGAAAACTAGTAAAAAGGAGATTGAGTGGCTACAGTAAAAATGACTTTTTCATGAAAAAAGACAATTTGCTCATTTGTGCCGTGTTTCAAGTGATTTCAAGACATTATGTCAATCAAAATTGATGACAGGTTACCAGATTGCAAAATTAATGAAATTATGTGTTTTAAATGTGATTTAAACCTTAACAAATCAAAGTGCATGTGATCAGAAGCAGCATAATGACATAACAATACAAAATTGTTCACATGAAATACTGTACTTACTGGAGACTTAAATGGCTGTCTTAATTTTGTCCTCGATATCTGTCTGTTTCCACTAAAATAGACATCATATTCATCCAGGAATGGTAGTTTATTAATAATTGGCTAACTGGTGCATTTTAAAACTGGCTTTTTCAAGGCCCTGTGATGTTTTTATGACCATATTAAAAAGCAAAAAAACACAAGTTGCGACAAATTTGTTGACATCTTGCAACAGATTTGGTGTAAACAAGCCTTGTAACCCAGTTGCCCAGATTTTGCAAATGGAAAGCAATACACAATCAGGGACGCCGGAAAGGGGGGCACAGGGGGGGCCTTGCCCCCCTTGCCCTTTCTCAAGGGGGGTAGGGGGGCAAAAGTGACCTTTTATAAAGTATACTTTATAAATGTATATATGTGGACGGAACCATACCATCTGAGCATTGTAAACCATTTATTGTCAACTATTTGTAAATATAATTCATAAGACCAAAGTTGCCCTTGCCATCTGCATTGCCCCCCTTTGCCCTACCTTCGTTCCGGCGTCCCTGTACACAATAAAAGTACAAAATTTAAATAAATGCTAATCAACTTTTCATAAATATGAAAGCATTAAAAGCAGAAAGTTAATATTTATGAATTATGGCATGAAATTCAAATACCTAGTTGGTGTACAAAACGCAGATTTCTTTGACTTTTCATATTTCACCGCGACATTCCCTGCCATATCATATAACTACAAGTACAATATGTAAAACATATTACAAAATTAACACAAGCACAAAATATCGCATTTTTATCTCAAAATTGCATTGGGGGGTGGGGGAGGGTTGAGAAATTTCAAGCACTACTCACGTCGCTCGATTCTGCAGCTATTATTGTGTAAATAAAATTCCATAAACAAGGTTACTGGTGTGAATCAACTGTAAAAATAGCCTAAAATGTGGGCGCCATGTTGAATATTTTAAATTTCCCACAATTTTCACCCGATTAGCACGTTTGACGTCGACTGGCAGCCGAAAATTTTGTCCCTGATTATTCGGCTGCCAGCCGGAACTGTATAGAGTTCACTGGTATGATATGACTACACAGCCAAAAATGAGCAACCTGTTCTGGCCTGATGAAAACAGCATTGAACAAAATGTTTTGCTCGGCACATTGTTCAATCTTGTCAACAATACTAAACAAGTTGTTGAGCCTGAACTCTGCCTGCAATCAGGTGTAACAATGTTGAACTGTAGAAATAATTTTAATTGATTGTATTTAATCCCAAAGTGATAACGACCCATTTTTATGTCAAAACGTTTCAGTATCAGTACAATGATACAATTTCCTTACAATATTCCCTAAATAGATCCCAGTCCAAGTGCGTGGAATCTCCTGCCCTTATCCAAGCATAAAATAGGCATTTCCTAGTTCCCATTTTACTCAATCAGGACCCTCTCTCACAACTACTGAGAGTGCATATGCATTTTTAAAGTTTAAAATCACATTTATCGAAGTCGCTGATAAAGCCATAAGGTATATAGGACCAATTAAACTTCTTTGAGGAACGCCACGGAGATGTTTCTGCTACCCAATCAGAGGCCAAACTTGATTAAATTTCTCAAAAAAAATTAATCAACAAAAGAGAACAGAAGTACTTTCTTTGTAAGCGGTGTTTCAATTGTTCGCTAACTGTCTTCTGGTTTTGAGGTTTTCGACCAAAAACCGGAATCAACCAATCAGACAAGGTTTTCTTTGTTCGCGTCTTGGAACTGCTGTCGCTTTCATATAAGCGTGCTTTCACCTGCCTGTTCCAACTATTTGCGCGTCCTACTAGAGACGAAGTACAAAACGTTACAAATTATTGCGTTTCCACGCCCAAAAGTTTGGAATAAAAGCCGGACTGAAAGCTCGTTTGAAGCTTTTACTGAAATCCAAGCTGCAAACATCAATAAAAGGTAAGTGTCCTTATTTTTAAGACTTGAAATTCTATGAATTTTTCATGTTTTATCGAGAAAGCTGAAAATCTCTACTTTGCTGATTTTTTATCCAAGCCAATGTCATTCGATTGTCAGTCCGGGTTCTTTTAGAGCGACTTTTGAAAACTTATTGATAAAAAAACTCGTGGCAGTTATACTTTTAATCAAGAAATCTTTTACGTGTGTGGCGTAAGCCGAGAGCGATGTGGTATTATTACTAAGACGGCTGTCAGCCGAGGCTCATGTAGAATACTGCTGTACAACACGGCTGCCAGTGCCATCCGGGGATGTAGCTACTTGTGATATGCTGTAGTATAACACAGCAGCCAACCGACTATAGTATTACTGTATACTACATGTCATGAGCCTCGGCTGGCAGCCGCGTTGTACCGCAGTATACTGTATATGTAAAGGATCAAGAAAGATATGCAGTGGTAATAGCGTGGTTGAGAACCAGAATATCCTTTAAAATTTTAAGATCTTTTCACGTCAGCGTCAAAGGGACTACAATCCTGGTAAAAAGTGTTGGGACACTTGAACATTTACAGGCGTTAACTTAATCCCTAGCCCCACCCCGTTCAATGTTGAAAATTGAGCAAAAAGTTGTCTGCATCATTCCGATTTCAAAATTGATTGGGGGAGGGAGGAGGAGGGGGGGGGGGTGATAACGAAATTTTGCATGAAATCAAGTCTGTTTCAAGTAAATGATAAAAAAATTATGAAAAAGTTGTGATGTCCCAAGGACTTTTGACCAGGATTGTAAGTCACCCTTCCATAGAAAAAAAAGGGAAATTGTGCACGATTTTACTTCAAACATCGAAGCAGCGGGAATTTTTTAATAGTCGAAACAGCTGGAATTTTAAATAATCGAGCAGCAGGAATTTTTTGAATAATTGAATATTTTAATAATTTATTACTAGTATTAGTTGTTTCAGCATGTTTTCTGTATTTTTAAATTGAATATCCCCTTATACGGTAGTGTTGTACTGCAGTATACTACATGAGTCTCACAGCGTGAGAAAGAACATTTGCCGTAGTTGACGCGAAGAGACGGGAAAGCTACGAAGACAAACGAGTATTCGCGCATGCGCAGATTTGTAGTCGTTTCCCGTCACGTATTTAATTATTAAGGTTTCTAATTTGTTCACGCGACCTTACAGCTCAAATAGGCAAACCAAAGCCGCGCTTTTTCACATTTTACATTACAGAAATTCTGAAGTCATAGCTCAGTATTTATAGTCTACATTATAGTCTACCTACTTTTATCGAGGAGCAATTACATTTTGCTTTTATATACTGAAACCATTCAGGATCATTCATTTTGATATATGTAATAATCAAATATAATAATAATTAAAGTTTTCAAAACTAGCAGACGATCTGCTGTCCTAATTTTTTTTTGAAATCCAGTTTGGCAATTACTCATAATACTTTTTTCTTGTATAGATATATTTGTTTAAACGTTCATTGATAATTAAGGTCAAAAATTTGCCCAAACAGCTGCTTGTACATATTCGTCTATAATTATTTGGGTCAAAGATGATAGGAAAGTATCCCTTAAATAAGATTTTGACATCTTGTTAAATAGTTTTTGAAGTAAGATAAAAACCTCAACTGCCAATTTAATAATCTCATTGGACAAAGAGTCATTGGCACTGGCTTTTCTATTCTTCAGTCTATTCCACACATCCCCCAGTGAGATTACATTCTCAAAGATTTCATTTGAACCTACTGCCCAGATATTAAAATTCGTGCTTCACTGCTCGTTGTTTCGTTGTTGACATTTATTTTGTTCAAGTTTTTAACATAATCAAACCATTCGGAAGGTAGAATTTCACAACAGGTACCTGGCTTTCGTCCTTTTATAGAATTAACGAGTTTCCAGAACTCTTTAGCATTGTTTTTCGAAATGTCTCAAATTTATCATGTTGGAGAAATAAGTGCTCTAATCTATTTCAACCACATTCGAACTCATAGATTCTTTTAGAGAATCCTTTGAACTTGCATGCCATATGAAAAATTTATCATGGGGCACTAACTTGACTGTATCGTTTGCGTTTGTCAAAAATTTCGTGAACCACTGAGTATTTTTACAAAATACAAAACAACGGTAACTTCGAAAATAAACATTTTAATAATCTAGCTTTCGACTAAGTTTCAGTCATCATCAGGAATGATGCTAGGTTACATTTCACAAGTGTATATAGAAGATTAATAAGGTAATATGATATATATGTACATATAGATAAGAGATTATATATATTATAGAGTTAGTTGAATATTATTAAGTCTTTAGAGGCCTTAGTTCAATGACTGCGTTCAGGTTTAAAACGTTTAGAAGCGCTTGCCATTCGACGTTTTAAACCTGAACTCATCATGGAACTAAGGCCTCTAAAGACTTAATAATATTCAACTAACTCTGTAATATATATAATCTCTTATCTATATGTACATATATATCATATTACCTTTTTAATTGTGAAATGTAACCTAGCATTATTCCTGATGATGACTGAAACTTAGTCTAAAGCTAGATTATTAAAATGTTTATTTTCGGAGTTACCGTTGCTTTGTAGTTTGAGTTTGTGTATACTGAAATTCTGGTACGAAAGATAGACAGGAATGATGAGAATATTCAGTTATACCTTCAACATGAAAACCTACAAGAAGATGACAATTTGTTCTTCCGTTTAATGTAACCATGCTGTTACCAATATACAGATAAATAAGAGATTTTTCATAAGCATTAACGTGGGGTCTTGTGAATGTCGCTGATCCAATGAAAAGGGGTGAATGTTTCATCTTCCAAGTGCTTATTATCAATAAAATCTGTTACAATTCCCATTTTATAGATTGAAGTCTCCACACAATATGATATTCCATTTATTTGCAAACTTATATTTAAGATATCATTTTGAATTTGAAGTTATTCGAAATGATCATCGCAGTATTTGATCGTGCTTCACGAGATGAGTTTTGATGTGGAATGTATATATACAATCCAAATGAAAATGTCATGTTTGAGTTTAAAGAATGTTTTGTCCGTTTTATTTCAAATTCTTCATTACTTTCCTTGTCAAAAAACGTTATGCCTTTTTCAGAGCTAACTTGACAGGTATAAAATGAATGTAATTCCGATCAGTTGGCAAGATCTGAGAGGCAAGATGAATCTGATTTGATTCGAAATAAACATTTTAATTCAAACTTGTGTATAATTAATATGCACTCCTTTTTCGGAATTACATTCCTTCTTTATTTGCTGAAATTATCAGCCGGAAAAGGATAACTTGACAAGAATAGCAATTCCACCAGAACCTATACGAAAATTTTGAGCCGTTTTTCTACACTTCGAAAATGAATAAAACCCTTCAATATGATTAATGCTATTTTTATGGAGTAACCACTTTTCAACCAGTGAAATCTAATCAAATTTATATACATTCGAAATAAATTCTGTATCATCAAGTTTAGCCGATAAACCTTTAATGTTCTAATTTCCAAATCGTAACAAATGTTTTGCCATTCGTTAATTGAGACAGCAAACCTAATCTATTATATGTAAGATTACGTTAAATAAACTTAGTAATTGGTAATTAGAGGGGGGATAGTTGCTTGTGGATACGTTGCACTTTGGTATTGTATCCTCTGCTGGTTTATACTAATACCATTTTGGGTTAATAAGGTTGATACCTGTTTGAGTTCATTATGAATGCCAGTCAACATCGGTGGAGGTATCGTAAACTGCTTGTTATATTATGCAGACTCTTCAACGTTTTCTGATCTTGATTTTGTTGACCGGGACTTGTGTCTCCGCGATATCTCTCTTGAGTTTGGGTACTTGAAATATGTTCACGTTCACATCCATGATTGCCACGATGCATCATTTTCTACCACTATTGTACCCTGACCTCCCCCCGACCTGTCTGATTTCAGTACTTTTCCACTACGTTTGTCTTCCTTGTTTACTGACTAGTAAGCATAACCTATAACGTTCAGGAATTACCCCAACGATTATCCCGATCTTCCGGATCAAGGCAAGACTGATGCTGCCTAAAATACGACCCGACCAAGTTCTACCCAACCTCACCATGCTTTGAACCCCGCACTCAATTCCACACATTTTTTGATCGGGCAGAAGATGGTGAGATCGGATGCTCAGTGCGATACGGGTGTTACGGATTATGATTGTTTCGCTAGTGTAAATGTTTTATTTACAAAGCTGTCACAGGCGGACTAGCAAGACAAGTATAATCGGCAAGGAATTTGAGCTTTACTATAGCATAACTTTAATAAGTATAAATTGCCATGATCAAAAATTTATGTCGAAGTAGACGCGTAGCGAAGGTGTTATCAAATCAAAGGTAATCAAAGCTTAGCCAATCAAAACTAGGAGTACATGAAAGATGATCGCCAGTTTAATTTTAGCAACAAAACGAAATTCAAAAGAAAATTCTTTCTGCTTTGTCTTGGTAAACCTCTGAGGAAAAATTATTTTCTGTTATGCTTTATATGTCGGTAGCGAGATCGAAATCTTATTTACACCCTGCTGATTCGATTACCCTATTATTTGACACAAGCTGCAAAAAATTAATGCACACGCCTAGTTGACCGTTAAAAATATTCATTACTCTGCATGTTATCGGACATAATTGCTGGATGTTCTAATTAATTTTATTCGACGCATAGCTGAACACCTCAATGTCGGTATTTTTGCTTCTGTTATTAAGGTTTCGTGCACAACCTGCGCTCATAGAAATGAGGGGGAAATTTGGTGTGGCCTTTTCTGGAGGTGGCATTCGGTCAGCGGCCTACTGTTCTGGTGTTCTGCGCTGGCTCATTGAAAAGAGTGAAAAAAAGCCTGATTACCTTAGCTGCGTATCTGGTGGAGGTTACACTGGTAGTGCTTATGTTCAATGGGAATATTTACAGAGAAAAGAAGAAGTGATGAGGTGGGCTAGTGAGTTCCGAGACCACATGAAGGAGTCGAAGAATTCTCAACAATGGGCTGATGTTTTCTTTGACTGCATGAGGAAATCGATGAGTTTACAAAAATCATGGGTAAAAGAGTTTCTTGATCACATGTCGGAGAGTTCTCTTGAACGCCCCGATGGTTTCTTTGAATCCATTAAAGAATCGATGAGATATGATGATCAAGAATGGGCAAGTGTTTTCTTAAACTGCATCAGGAACTCGATGGGTTCTCAAGAACAAATGGTAAAAGATTTCTTTGACTGCATGAGGAAATCGATGAGTTCTAATGAATCATGGGTGAATAAGTTCCTCGATGACATGAGAGAGTCGGGTTTCCAAGAACAGGCCGATGTTTTCATTAGGAAATCAATTAGTTTTAATGAATCATGGTTAAATTATTTCTTTGACGTCTGCATGAGGAATTTGACGAGTTCGCAAGAATCATGGGGAAAGAAGTTCTTTGACCACATAAGAAAATCAATAAGTTCTCAAAAATGGGCAAACGAGATCTTTAACCACATAAAGGAATCGGGGATTGAACAAACACTCAAAGCAAACAATTTCTTTCACCGAATGCCGAAATCGATGAGTTCTCAAGAATTATGGGCAAACGAGTTCTTTGACCAAATGAGAGAAAATGCAGGCTATATATGCAATTGGCAGAAATGTGGATGTAACGGCGATTGCGAAATGACTGGTTGCTGGGATTGCCTTATTTTAACTGCCTTGCTAATGTTAGTTTCTTTGATAGTTCCAATTGTCGGTTGGGGTTCTTTCGCGTGTCCAATTGCTTTCCTAGTAAAGTTTCTTTATGGTCAGTTTCTTGATGGGACACTTTGCAGACGCCAAGCGGACAGCATCGATTGTAAAGAACGAACCTACTTTTTCTTTTTTTCGTTCGTCACTTTTGTTCTTTTTCATTTGCTTGAACGTCTTATTGATTGTTGTGAAAAGAAGGAAAATTACCTCGAAATGCAGAAGCCCAAGGTGCTTACTAACATATGTCAGTTGATTTCTGGTGCATCTTTTGTTTTCACATTCTTTCCGTGGTTTATTAACGACTTTCTGCAGTATGCATATCTCTGGGTAAGGCTTGCCATAGTTGTTTTAACGGGTGCTTTCTGGCTTTTCGTCCCGCTTCTTCGCAAATACAGCTCGCTAGTTATTTTGATCTATGCTTACTCTTATGTCGTTTATTGGCACCTTTACGAAGGAGAATTGTTCAGCATCAAGTATACCAAAAAAAGATTCCGATATGGTATGATTGCTTCTCTGGTTATGTTAGCAGTGTTCTCCGTTCTTGGTGATGTTTCTCTTCGCTTGGTACATATATACAACAGGTTAGTATGATCTTACAATGGTCAGAGCCAGTTGCAATGACAAAGGAGGTATTTATCACCTTTGGTACCTCTACATTTGTCTTTTTTTCTTAGATGGCGATTGTGGACAGCCTTCTATAAAAAGAATCCGAACAGCTGTGGCCGAGATAAAAAATCTAGATCTTGCTATTGCTACGATATTTTTCCTGGAGGCCACTGTTCATCCTGCTGTTGTGCGTCGTGCGAATGTCCGACCCTGAGAGACACCGAAGGGAAAGACGCGGTAACCCAAGCATTGACATTAGCAGACTTAAAAGATATAAAACCGCTGTACATAAGTAATGTGGTCGTCAATGCTTGGCGCAGAGAATTCAATCAAAAATATTGCATGGTCACTATGAGCCCTGAAGGTCGGTTGATAACTAAATTTTTTTCGTCCATATAAAATGTGAAGATTTTTTAACGTTTCGAAGGATCCATAATCTCGCGACAGCGAAATTCTTCCCGAAAAACATGTTTATGCAAAATACAGATGCATGGTTGCAGATGGATGATTCCAATGAATTATATCACCTTTTCACGATCACTAGTGAGTAGTACAACTGATTTCTGCCCACTGCATGGCGAGGGGATTTTTTTCTCCCAAAGAGAGAATTCAATTAATAAAATAATTCTTGTGCAACCGTCTGTATTTCACATAAACAGTTCCTGGCGAACAATCTCACTGCCGTGAAATTGGGCCTCAATTAATAGACCATACCCATAATGACGTCATTTAGTAGTTAAGCATGTAAAACTATTTGAATATGCCAAAATAATTGAATGGTTTAAGTAAAAAAAGATTATTTGTGAAATAAATATGTTAAATTATATGTTTCATTTAATGTTTTGGACATATAAGGACCTAAAAAATTTAACAATATTGCCATATTTAAATAGTTTTACTCGCTTAACTACTAAATGACGTCATTATGGGTAAGGTCTATTACTTTTGTGCTGTTTTTCCCCCTTTTTTATCGCTTGGAAGATGACGAGAAAACTCTCATGAAAACTCTCGGTTTTCAACTCTGATCCTTGCTATACCAAATTTAGTAATTATCTATTTTTACTATTCTATTTTAGACGTACACAATTATGTTTATTCATATATTATAGGGCCTTGTATACATATTCTTGGGTTTCACTGGAACCTTTTTCAGTAATTCTGAGTGGGGGTCAACCCAAAATGTATTGATGATTGTACTGCACTGGAGCAAGCAAACCTCACGAAATTGCACTCATTTGCTGCCAAACACAAGATCAACACATACAGTGAAAATGTTTTTCAGTCTGATTACAATGTATCGATTTGGAGTGGACCCCCAGTGAAATTTATGACGTCACGTGAAACCCAAGAATAGAGGATATACTAAACAATTCTTGCCAGTGTCGCTGCCGTACGGGTAATTTACCTTTGTCAGTGAAAAGCAAAAATTTTTAAGCGGAATTTATAGCCAAAATTTCCACAATTTGGCCGTGCAGTGTCTCGTACAAAAGAACTGTAACTGACAGAAAATAGACAAAATAAATAGATTGTTTCGAAACCGCTGAGCTCTTATTGAACAGACGGTTAGCCAGCGATGTAGTGTGTATATGTTAAGCAAGGTCGATAAACATACTACTGCATGAAGAAGACACCAGTCTTCTATGCAAAACATGTTTTTAACAGACATAGGTCTGGGACATTAATTTTATACTTTTTTTTCTGTAGTGTTCTATGTATCTTGTAAATTTTCTCATATTAACCGCAATCTCGGTCGGTGGAGTATTACTTGGTGTCTTGAAACCATCTTTTCCGTACCGTTCAGTGCCGGTTGTTACAGTGGAGATAATTGTAGGAGTAGTCCTTGGTTTTTTTGCAATGCTAGCAATCGCGTTGGCCTTGCAAGTTTGCTGCACAAAATCTGGATCAGTAAAAACAGAACCGGAAACACAACAGCCCGTAACAAACGCAGTAAAAAGTATTGGGGAATGGGAAAGGTGCGTTCGCACTAACCTATATGATGCAATGCTAGGGACTGTTTATATGAGAGCCGGGACAGGACTTAACTCGAGATCCCGACATGTGTATGTTTCTATAATATTTATCGCATTCCGTTTATGTGAAGCCGGGACGTTTTTCCTGCTGTCCCGCCTAGAAGCGGATCTCGCTTTCAGCAACAGGGATCCCGCCTCAAGCGGGACGATTTTTGTCATACGAATGCTCCATCCCGCCTGTTCGGGACAAACTCAATTTTTCATTCTGACAAACCCGGCAGTTATTTCTTTTCATTCTTTGTTCTTTCACTTTATTGGTGCTGACTTTGAAGTACCGTAGAATTGGAGCAATGATAATTGTAAACACCAATTTAGCTAGGCAAAGAAAAAAGCCATTTTGCAATATTTTAGTGTTGTCCCGGCTTTGTTTACGTCCTGGTGTATGTCTTGTCCCGCCTCTCCTCAGATGAACGAAAACCCAACGCGGGATAAAAATGTCCCGTCCCGGCAAACGCCCCGTCTCGCCTGTCATATAAGCAGGCTAAGAAGGACAATTTTTTAGTTTTTGCAGATGGTGTCTTGTGCATTTGCCGATTTGTCGTTTCGTTCGTGCATTGTTGAATATAACGACCAATGGCAAAATCCCACCAGCCATGTTGCATCTCAGCGATGGGGGACATTATGAAAACTACGGTCTGTTACCATTATTGAAGATGCGTTTACCGAACATCCTGGTTGCGCATGGCATGGAAATTCCATCTGATGATGATGAGTACGCCAAACAAATGATAGAGACAATGGAGCAAGCACGAAAGTTATTCAGTTGTTCGTTTACATCAATGAATGGAGGGGATGTACTGACTGATATACAGAAAGAGTTTGTGGAAAAGCGTTCACGAACATACGAATTTCAAGTTGAATACTCTGACGAGACAAAAGGTAGGCAAATAATCTTTCCGCATCGCTTGAAACTATGAAATAGAACTCGATGTTTCGATTGAGTTTACATGGCGATCATGACAACTTAACTCTCGTGTGTGGATAAAGAAAAGTAACGTCTATAGCGCAAGGTAATTCGTCACCAATTCGTCGCATGTGCCATGATATTAGCCAGTGCCCTAAACAGAAGTATTCCCCAGTGGTATTAGTAGCCATTTTTAGTCAGGGGCGACTTTCTCGGTTTAGTGCACTGGCTAGGAACATGCCGACCATGCGCAATACCACATGCGCAGTAACGAACACCTTCGGCGCGGTATTTCTTATCTACCTGTCTCTCTTTGTAGTCTCCACTCTTTACTAATGTATTCAATCAAGTATCTTTAGCAGGAGCACAGCTACCCAACTTCCAGGTTCTTCAGTTACGTCACACTGCTGCCGCTTTTTTCATTAGAGAGCTTAAGCAAGCGACGTTAAGTTTTTGTCAACACGGATGGCAGCCGGAAGTAAGTTGCGTCGTTATAGATGGCGAATGATGGCGTCAGCCGTTCTTGTTTGAAATTATGAACGTGAAAGTTGACTGACTGCCGTTGTTGATTTCAAACTAGAACGGCTGACGCCATCATTCGCCATCTATAACGACGCAACTTACTTCCGGCTGCCGTCCGTGTTGACAAAAACGTCGCTTGCTTAAGCTCTCTATTATTAAACGATGACCTGAACCACTGCACTCAGTGGCTAGCTGCAACGTTGTGACTAACTTTGGACTGTTGGGCATTGGCGCATGTCTAATAAGACTTTCCCTGATGCTACATGAACACTAGAAATAATACCTAGCTCGTTATTTAGTGCAGATAACTGCGTACACGAGAAAAATTGAGTATAAATTGTAGCGGCTGCGTAATCTTGTTTTTGTTGCCATTAAAAACCCCCTTATTATATTTTCAAAGCACGTATAATTTCACTTTAGTAATGCTTGCTATACTAAATTAATAAAATCATCCCATGTAGGTCATATCACTCTTATTGCTCCGCGCACTCCTGCGAATAACGATGACACAAATGCTGAAGACATACAATGGGAAGGAAAGAAAAGCGATAAGTGGAAAAAAAACTGGGGCAAAAGTCCATACCTGACGTCAGAGGATGTCAAACTTATTCAAGGCTGTAAATGTTTTGGCTGTTGTGAGTGTTGTCATAGTTGGTGTTGTGAATGTGTCCGTTGTTGCCCGATTACATTTCCTCGTCACCCAACGATAAACCAGTTTTTCACGCCAACAATGTTCACTACTTATCACCGAGAAGGTTACAGGGCGTGCACAGAATTAAGTATAACTAAACCTCCACAGGCGACTGAACCTCCACAGGCGACTGAACCTTCACAGGCGACTGAACCTTCACAGGCGACTGAACCTTCACAGGCGACTGAACCTTCACAGGCGACTGAACCTTCACAGGCGACTGAACCTTCACAGGCGACTGAACCTCCACAGGCGACTGAACCTTCACAGGCGACTGAACCTCCACAGGCGACTGAACCTTCACAGAAGACTAAACCTGCAGTGGCGCCCAAACCGAGTACAAGCGCAACTCACAAAACTCGTTAAACAAAACAGTACAACATTTGTTCATCAGCAGATACTTAAAATGGTGTAGCAGTAAACCAAGACACGTCGTGCTATTTTTTTTAAACTTTTGACACTATATACAGATAATTCAAAAAAGGTTGCCCTTTAGAAATCTAAATTTGAAATTACAAAATCCAAAATACAAGACAAAAATACTTTCCAACAACACCTCAAAGTTCAATGGCAGAAACGAAAGATAGAACTATCACGACTATGTTATTCAAAATTTTCCTCCTCGTAAGCCACGTAACGTTGATTCATTTTGTTCTCGTATTTTAAATTTATAATTTAGATTTTTTGAGTCTCTGCATATACATATGCCCAAAGTTTAATGGACCATTCCCCAAATACACAAACTTTTAAATTCGAAAACAATTTTAGCACAGTTAGGGAGAGCTTCCTAAATTTAGTGAAATTGTGAAGTTTGGTTGTAAAATACTCAAAAAGGTCGAAAAAATTTAGTGTAAAGTTTGCCACTTCAAAAGTTTGCCCAATAGGGGAATGGTCCATTGTAATTGCATGGTTTTGGTTTCAGAAAGATTAGACAAGTTGTTATTTAGAGACGTTATGTGTTATCAATACTTTTATCATTTAGATTATGCACATTGTATTAAAAATATAGAAATAGTACAATTAAATAAATGTAATAAAAATGTAGAGATAGTACAATATAAATGTAATAAAAATGTAGAGATAGTGCAATTACATAAATGTAATAAAAATGTAGAGATAGTACAATTATATAAATGTAAAAAAAATTTGAGATAGTACAATTATGTACAATATAGAATAAGTGTAGATTTAAAATGCAGAACCCACAGTGTACCAGAGTGATATTACTACCAGTGAGAATACTTTGCAAGTATTATCATTCTATATCATATAAGGTACAGTGCTTTATAGGGATTTCGGACAATGATAATCTCACATGATAATTTCACATGTAAAAATTATCCCTTTTCAAACAATTATAGCCTCTGAATATTTTATATTGCGCTAGAAAAGACTGTAGTTTATATAATAAACAGAAAAATACATGGGTGCTTGGAAATACAAATTTTAGTTCTCGTATTAATTGAACCCATAACATTTAACACTCGTTCACCGCGCTCACTTGTGAGATATCATGTTTAATTTATTTCCAAGCACTCATGCATGTATTATTCTCTATTCATGTTAACATAAGAGTTATATAGATCGATATAGAGTTTTTGGCCACTGAGAAAAATCGTATTTATTAAAGTACACATGAAACGCATTTAATATTTTACAATCATAGAGTACACTGTGTGGTGATGATGCTAAGGGGGGGGGGGGGTATTTAAACGTTTTAATACATGGCCGTGAAACAAAAACTGTTCTATGCATGGGAACGAATGAGCACCAAAATGACGTCGTAATGACGTCACTGGTTTTAGTTTTACCCATAGCATACAGAGGTTCAGTTTTTCATCAATTATGCTTAACACTTGCTCAGCCAGTGCGTAAAAAGAGGCATTCTCCCCCCTGAAAATACTCATCATGGCTATTAAAAATGGCCAGGGGGAAGGTCTTTCCTCAGCGCACTGGTTAAGCTATGAGGCGTTGAACCTCTATCAATGCTTTGTGGCAGAGTTGAATTCCGTCAATAAACTGAAATGCATCTCATCAGTGACGTCGTTTTGGTGTAATTTCGTTTCCAGACACGAAACGTTCAAACAGGTCCCTTGGCATCAAGATTTTTTAAAAAAATTACACTGTGACAATCACCACAGAAAGAAATCTGTGGTAAATTTTGTGCCATATGCATTTTAACACAACCGCTAAAAACCCAACCGTGAACATATCACTTTTGTGAGCAAATCAGCAAATCAAAAAGTGCGCAGGAAATATGCTTGGCCAGTCAGATGATACGGTGTTAGATTTGTAAAACTGAAATAGACTATTTCATGATTGCGCAGAAATATGAAATTTATTTCTCGTGTTGACAGGGTATCAACACTTGAAATAAATTAGATACTTTCTCGCAACAATGTAACATTCTCTATATATTTGGCTTATACCATTTCTGCCAAGCGTAATGGTTGAAGACACTTGTTCACTGATGTCAACAAATCTAGATGGCTTATCTCCATAATCCAGCAATCAAGGTTCCCACCTAAATTTACTTGAAGTAAATTCAAGGACCATTGAAAAACTGAAAAATCCACCAAAGCTTTAGCTAGAGCAAATCAGCTCATTAAAACATCATGGGTGTGATAAAAATGCACATCTGAAACTGTCAATTGAATTATATTTAACATTATATAAAAAACAGAATATAAAATCACTACACATAAGTTTTATAGAGGTAATTTAAATAACTATTATTTCCAGCCCAGACAACAAGAAATTCCAGGACTTTTCAGGCCTGAATTTCTGTCTCAAACTCAAGGGCTTTGGGGATTTGGAAGGCTTTGTAAACCCTGTCTACAAATCTAATGTTTTTTTGTGAGTGACTGCGTGCAAGAGCTAGTAGAAACTAAGCATTTGTGTTTAAATGTTCCAGGAGACAATAAAAACATTGATTGCATGGCTATCTATTTGGCCAACATTCATCATTTCTGGTAGTTTTACCAAAAACCAGACCAATTCATATCTACTGTATGTTGGATTACTGCATATGCACAAGGTCTTAACACTGGCTGTTGCCTTGTGCTGGAATGTTACAAATGTCTTATGTATGCTGACAGATTGTGAGCAGGATTTATTGCTGATTCAACTGTCTGGTCAGCCCAAGTGAACCTAAAAAAGTCAAAATCTACTAAAGCAGACTTGGCAACGTGGTGTTATCGACGACTTTTACTGTCCTTATGGAGTATTTCTTTGCAACTCGAATATTTTCACAGTCGTCATCAAAAAGCAACACCTCCTGAGGTTTGATCTTCACTTTGCTTGCTTTGTAAAAATATTTGGCAGCAGACTCGATGTGCGACTGTTTACCTAGTTTAAAGAAATTTCTATTTAGTAACTATAAATCTGGTTGATACTGAGAAAGGCAGAAAATGTAACCACATTAATAGACTCTAAACTCCCACCCAAAATACACATAAATTATGACTGCTCTCATCAGTTGGCAATTCTACTACTATTGTCTCAATGTTGCTTTCTCTCCTCCAAACTTAACTACATTGAAAGCATGGCAGAAAATCAAGGAAACAAGGTACAATATGATCAACAGTCCAAAGTTTAAATGAATACTTTGAATAACTATATTGACCTACTAAATTTGATTTTAAGCCTCCAAGTACTATTTTTAAGCTTTATGGAGCACATATATAAAAATAACTGCAGACATTATATTGCCTTGATGACCTGGTTGATGACCATTGACCAAGTCTTAAAAAGGTATTAGATGGCGCACATTGGCATATTCACAGGTGCCAAGACCCTGGGAGAGGAGTATGTTACCCTGGTGTTGAGACCCTCAGTTAAATGCTTTAATACATTCACTGACATTTCCCAAAGTTCACTGGGGTTACCCCCCTTGGGGAAGACGATATGTGCATAAGACATACGAAACTACAGATACAATACCTTGCCCTTTAAATTATTAACCTGGGAAGGGGGCCATGGTGCTATGTTGCATTTGAAAGCACCTAATTGCCTTAACATACCTTCTTTTCTGGAGCTAGGATATGGTTTCCAATCTAAAGTATTTCCTCGTATGCAGATTTTTTCAACCTCAGTCTCAGATAACACTGTTTTCAATACTTCTCTCACTAATTCCACTTGTGGTGAAAACGTGACAACAGCAACCCACAAACCCTGCCGCAATGCTTCGCTCAAAAACTCTGGGAAACCTGGACGAATTCTGCTCGCCAACGGCCGTGCCGTGAACATCCAATTGCCATTAGTATGTACAGATACAAGCGTCATGTCAAAGTCTACGGCGATCAATTTTATTCCTTCCCTGATAAGTTTATCAACCATACTCGCGTATGGGTTTTTCACACCGGACATCGCAAATTAAAACACTTTGAATGTTTGTTAAGTTCTGTAACGGTTCACAGTTTATTAATTGACGAAAACGGCGTAGCCACAGCACAGTATTGATTGTTTTCTTACCAGAACCCAAACGACCACAGTAGACAACACAAGTGTAAATCTCAGCCTGCTAAAGATTGCCTGTCGATATTCTACCTTGTATGTAACGAATTTATAACGTCGAAAATAGCCCAAAACATCACTGATTTCCCACGGAAGTTATAGCCAAAGAATACAAAGGAAAGGCGAGTATTTTAAGTGGCAATTGAACGTCAAATATTGAACAAAACTGCCCACACTACAGCCTGTTAGATCATTTAGATGGAGAATTTGCATACGGTGTTGTTTGCACGCAACACTTATAGTCGGTAGTTAAAAAAACCAAACCAACACGCCGCATTCACGTGACTACTTCAACACCAAACTTGTGATCAGTCTGTAAAATGGAATTATGAGGAGTTTGTAGCAACTTTGTAGCTGTTTACGAACGTTCTAACTTTCCGTGAAACTAATAATTATCGAACGGTAGTTGTTTGAGTCTGAGAAACTCCTTATGTCGCCCTGCCCCTTACTATTTTTCTCGCCTTCCTGTGAAGTTGTTTGACTATTGTTTCTGACTTTTTTCCCACCAGTTCATGGGGAAAAAAGGGAGGGAAAGTGACTACCGAGGAAGCTCCATAAATGCCCTGACATTTTTAACAAAAGAACAAATTCATATACTCCATTACCCATTGTTGTGAGACAGAACATTGTTGTGGCATAAAATTGTTATGGTGATAGTTGGGCCATAAAATAAGTAGTATTTATGAACTTAGCTCGAGGTCACTATAATATGGAAAACATGTTTTTTTTATCTTGATATTTTTTGGTCAACATTTTGAAAAGTATCAATCCAGTATCACCACGTGTGTTATAGATCAGTTACTGGGGATATCTTACATATATATGGGGATACATGTAGTATTTTGTCATAAAGCATTGGCTGGATAAATTAACATATTTTGCAGGGAAAATGACACCTGTAGCTAATTGCTTAAGAAGTTGCCACCACAATGCAGTTTTTTTAGCTAACTTTAAAATCACTTATCGAAGCTTTTCATATACAAGTTGTCATAAACAGTCACTAGCCCCTTTAAATTACATTAATGGCGACAGGGTTTATCCATCTGGTCCAGATAGTTTTGATCTGCAAGAACCCGCAACTGGTAAGACTCTCGGTATAGTCAAGTGCTCTGGTGATAAGGATGTAGATGAGGCAGTGTCAGCGGCAGGAGCAGCATTTGAGAAATGGTCGGCTTTGTCTGGCATTGAACGAGGCAAGGTTTTACGTCGGGCAGCGGATATTGTGAGGCAAAGACAAGATGAAATTGCAAAGTGGGACAGTGTGGACACAGGTAGGTATGGTGGGATAGGTGTTTCAGGGGTTATTACATGTGCAACCATGACAACCCTGGTCAATTTGCTAAATGTAATAACCATAAGCTCAGCATTTGTCCAGGCTTGTCCATCATTATTAACAGGTTTGCAACAGTCTTGTTGATAATATCTGACTTGCTGCTAGTGATTCAAACAAGTGCAACACAATCATGATATAGCAATATTTACACATCCTTATGTGGTAACATTCTTATATCATGACTGTATCAATCCTGTAACAAGCATGATAATGATATCAAGCTTGTTACAAGTCAGTGAGATTAATTCTACAGTGTTCCACTAATCCCAGATGGAATGAGAGGGCCCAAGCCACTATTATTTAGGGTTAGTAATGACCCCCAAATATCACCAAAATGCAGTGATAATTCCCATTACTTTTTATAGGGAGATGTGTGAGTGAACTGCAGGGGGACATTTGTGGTGCAATTGAAGCATTAGACTACTATGCTTCATTGGCAACAACGTCTGTTGGCCACCATGTTAAATTGGACAATGGAGACTTTGCTTATGTTACTAAAGAACCTTATGGTATTGTTGCAGGTAATGGTTTTACGTTCCTAGTAAATATGGATGGTGAATATCAATGTCCGTTTTGGAAACAGGTTGTAAATTTAATTAGTCTTTCCATAATGTAGTGTTTTACCTATTTTATTAAAAGAACCCAACTAACTAAATACAGATATGGATGCGTTATATAATACTATTTAATATGTAAATATAAACCATTCAGTACTGTACACATAAAATTTAACTGATACAAGCATGTTTTCAACAAATATGCATGCAGCAATGTATGTGTCAATGTCTCTAGCTGATTTGTTATCAAATGAATGCCCTAATCACCATATTTTTCTGTTACATTTAGCAATTGGTGCATGGAATTTTCCATTTTGTGGGGCAACCTGGAAAGTGGCTCCTGCTCTTGCTTCAGGTAACACAATGATATTCAAACCCTCCCCTCTGGCTCCCATCACCACTACCCTGCTGGCAGAAATCTTGAGTGAAGCGGGTGCTCCACCCGGTGCCCTTAACGTGGTGCAAGGCGAGGCAGAAACTGGCGAGCTCTTGTGTCGTCATAGAGATGTAGCCAAGGTGTCGTTCACGGGTGGAGTTCAAACTGGTGCAAAGGTTTGAAATTATATATTGAATTTTTAAATGAACTTTTGAATAGAATGAGACATAATTGAATACTTTAATTATTATTTTAGATCATGGAAAATTGTGCACCAGGAATCAAAGATGTCACATTGGAATTAGGAGGAAAATCACCGCTGATTATATTTTCTGATGCTGACGTAGATAATGCTGTAAATGCTGCATTGAATGGAAACTTTGAATTAGTAGGGCAGGTATGACAACTGACTCCTAAAAGTGCCAAAGTCTGATTAAAAGGACTAATATCCCAGGGGCTCATCCAGATGGAACAAGCTCTGCTAATATTCAGGTTTCAGTCATTTCTAACTTGGCATCACTGATAAATAGATACATGGTAATAATAACTCCCTCCATTTGCTGTTTAAAATGTTTTGTACATAAAACAATATATTGCCTTCAATTTCCTAGTCTTGCACAAATGGTACAAGAGTGTTTGTCCATGACAGCATCAAAGATGAATTCACTGAAAAAATTGTTAACAGAACTAAGAAAATAAAGGTTGGACATCCTGCAGACCCCAATGTGCAAATGGGTGCCATGATTTCTGAAGAACATCTCAATAAAGTGTTGGGGTTTGTTCAGTCTGCAAAAGACGAGGTAAATGCAATTCTTCTGATCCCTTTAATGTTCTTTCCAATCTCTTCTCTCTTCTGTCTTAAATTTCTTTCTTAATATCTTCTTCATGCAGCATGGTGATTGAAAAATGCTTGGTAATTATTACTCAAACTACCAGGCATACTAATATCAATGCCTTTTAAAGTTAAAATGCCTGTATTTATCACTAGCATATTCTTTCTACAGGGAGCAGTTATTCAGTGTGGCGGGGAACGTCTACAGATGACAGATCCTAAAACCTCGGGTGGTTATTACATGTCACCGTGTGTGTTGACAAACTGTCGAGATGATATGAAAGTGGTACAGGAGGAAATATTCGGACCAGTCATGTCTATACTAAGCTTTGCTACAGAGGACGAGGTGATAAAACGAGCTAACGCTACACATTATGGACTGGCAGGTGGAGTATTTACCAGGTAAAGTATTGCAAACTTGCATTAAAAGTAGAATATTTATAAATTGATGTGTATAGTGTAGTATAGTGTAGATTTAAAAAAATTATCTGTGTTTGTGTTTGTTAGAGACATCAAACGAGCTCACAGAGTGGCGTCCCAAATAGATGCTGGACAGTGCTGGATAAATACATACAACATATTTTACCCTCAGTTTCCGACTGGAGGTTTCAAGATGTCTGGTATCGGCAGAGAGAATGGACGCGAAGGATTTGATGCTTACACACAGACTAAAGTGATTTATGTGGGAAGTGGAGATGTAGAGACACCTTTCTAGGAAATAAAGAATGTTTTGTATGTGATGAAATTTTCTGTGAAAAATATTGCTAGAATTTTATAGTATGTGCATGATAAATCATTGCTAATTGCTAAGACTACCACTTTTCTAGTGAAATGTTACTTAGAAAATTAAAGGTATATGTTCTTTTACTACCCAAAGGCCAAAGTGATAAAGTAAAAGAATGTATTGCTTGTTGTAAGGAAAGAACCTATACCAAACTGCTCTACCTATACTGGTAATGATTACATTAGAAGGGCATTTGAAGGTTTCATCCTATTTTTTAGCTGATACACTTCACGTGGAAAAATTGACTTGCAATCAAGCTCCACATGAACATGCCATGTCCGATAATTTTTCACCTTAACATTAACAACTACAGTGAAACCTGAGTGTTGGTTATGCACATAGAAAAAGTTATAGGTAGTATTTCTGTAGTTATACAGCTCTTGCGGCTAGCTAGCACTCATGGAAATAGCATAGGGTTTGGCAAGGATTGCCAAGCCAAGGATTGCCAGTATGTATGTAAGAAATTGTTCAATGCTACAGTATATTGATAAAATGCAACAAGCTTCACATTTTTGTGATTTGGAACATTACATACCAGTATAATTTATCTACTGTATCATGCTCTTTTCTTTTTCTTTTTTGGTGTCTCCTTGCTGTCCTTTTTTAACTTTTTAGCTTTCTTTTTTGTTTTGTCTACACCAGTGGTTGCTGATCTTTTTAACTTTTTCTTGCTGTCTGATGTTTCTTCATTATCTTCTATGAAAGTAACATGAAGTGTGAATTATGTGACATAGATGACTCTGACTTACAGTATGGTGCGTGCTAAGTTTTAGAATATATTAGCATGAGAACTTGATTAGTAATGTCCCATGATTCAACACATGTTGTTCATATTATGGTGAGCAAAGCTTGAACCTTGGTTAAATTTTTGCATCTTGCTTTTGCAACATCATGCAATTGTTGGTTAGTACTGTTTATGGCCAACTATTTTTTACTGTATATATATGGCTGAGAGTTTTGCCCATTTGCCCCATTATTACTCAAATTCTGAAAAGTTTGTTAAAATATGCACAACTTCCTGTTTATTGACCATGGTATCGACCAATCAGAATGCTCATAAATACAATTATTGGCCAATTAACAATTTTCGCAAAATTTTGAAGCATTGATCAGAGGAACTCCTAAACTTGGGCAAATGAATTGGTCACATATTTTTGGAATGCTTCTATTGCTGCAAGTGTAACTTACTTGATTGTGTTTCCTCTTTGTCGAGCACATCAAATGAATAACTATCCTCATCTTTGCATTTGGTTTCATCATCTTCAAACTCTGAACCAAGACCTTCAACTTCCGCACTCTCTGATTCAGAATCAGATGGCATCCATATTTCTGTGTCTTTTTTACCCTCTGTTTTTTCTTGTTCTGTTAGATCGTGTTGTGTTGGACTGTTTATATCTAATGTTGAATAATGTACCTTTCATATAATGACACTCAGTCTGAGGAAAGCATCATTTAAAGGGGGACAATAGCAAAAGAATACCTTACTGTTTATGGCTTTCTGAAATCGTCTTCCATTCAAATGCTTTCTGATATGGTGAGGTAAATTATTCAGGTATCGTTTGGTTAGATTGCAATATAGTTGACCCCTAGAAAATACATTTCTAATTTAACACTCTGTGTATATGCCTTGGGTGATCAGAATGCCCAACAACTAACAGAACATTGTAAACCAGGGCTTGCAAGAGGTACGGGAAGGTGTAAACAGCATCGAATTACATAGTGTCTTTAGCTGTACATATTGTTCAGCATTGTTACACCTGATTGTGGGTTATTCAGGCCAACAATGCAGAACAATATTATTAACATCATTGAGCAGTGACATAACATTGTTCTAAGTTGTTTTCAGCAACCCTGAACAGGTTTTTGCTGTGTTGTTCAGAAAAGATGTACTGGCACAAAAAGAAGTCCAAACACCTCTATTAAAAACTATTGTTAAAATTATTGGAGGGGGGAGGGGAGGGGATCGCTAGAATTACCCAATGGATAAATTTGTATACCTCCTTTTCTCAATTAAATATTGAGAACACAACTCCTCTTCTTTTGTTGACAGCTTGTGCTCACATGCATATTTGTATTTCTTCCCATTGATGTACATCTGCACAGCTTTCATTGTGTAAGGCATCTCATGGGACGTCAGTTGACACACAACCTGCAGACATATGGTAGTATTATTGCAACATTGGATTGACATCAGCGTAGTTTAATTTAACACAAGTTAAATATACACCAACGACCCATATTAACAATCAATCTATTTGTTAGAGCATTTATTCACAGTTACTAAGAAATACTATTTCCAGCCAAGATTTCTAGCCACTCAAAGTACCACGTGTGTTATACTAGATGTTCATAGTTGGATGCAAGTGACGGCAGTCAGTTATAATCAGTTATATTTCGACAGAAATCTTCTATAAAATAGCGTCAAGACCAAGCAAGACAATAAACCAGTACGTTTTATACCTGGGACTTTCCGTCTTGTCTCTCTTTAATGCCAAGATTTGGATGCTCTTTTAAAAGCGTTTTGAGTTCATCCATGTTGTTTTTCAGATACGATCATTGAACTATAATAGATCTGGAACGATAAGTCAGGGGGGGGGGAAATTGAAGCCGACTTAGTGTTCAGTTTGCAGGTAGACCCAGTCCTTTTTAAGAATTTCGTGAAAAAAATATCATTTTTGTATCCGTAAAATTCTTTATTTAAATCTACTAACAGATCTGTAAGATTCAGATATATTTAAACAATGACAATTGAATTTATATAATATGTTATAAAATTTGACAAAAGTCGTACTATCACGGAAAAATGCTGAAGCAAAGGCGAAAATTACGAAAAATCCGCCAGATTTTGGCTACTTTTTCTGAGTTTTTGAAAGTTCAAGTGAGAACTAAGACGTGAAACCACAGGAAATATTTAACTCCGTGCAAAATACACCCGTATGCGAAGTTTTAGGAAGATTGAACGTTTTAGGGTCGAAACAAATGCATGAAAAACGTCAATTTTTTCATGTTTTGAAAGGGTTAAAGCAAGGATTAAAAGTTCATGATAAAGAAGAGTACCTGGCGTTCACTGCAAAATAAGTTTGGGACTGTCTAAAGGTTTCATTGTATAGTTTTTATTAGCTCAAGAGCAAAGTTTTCTATGACACGTACAAACATTTGTAATTTTTTAAAAATATTAAAGTCAAAATGCTCACTTTTTGCTGCAGATAGGTGTAAGACAGTTGGAACTAAACAGGAAACCTGGTCTAAATCCAAAACAATGATATCTTTCGACAAAAACAGTGTATTTCTTGTCAATTTTTGCTCGAAAACAAAAATTCTCACTCCTCGTCAACCAAATCCGACCTCTCCCCAGTCTTTTTGAATGTTGATTTTCCAGCGCGCCGGCTTCAGCCAATCATAGGTTCAAAACACTGAAGTTATCGTTCCAGATCTATTATAGTTCAATGGATACGATTGGTTTGAAACTCATTTTCAAATTCCTTAGAACTTAAAACAAATTCCTTATTTTTAAAAAATTCCATAAATCATGCAGAAAGGACGTGCCGAGTTTTAAAGACGTTTTTTGAGAACTCCGTGAAATTGTTATAGTTCTAATAAAGATGTGGAACTTCTAAACGAAAAGGCATTCAAGTGGAGTGTTGCCTTGCTTGTGGTCATTGGTATTTGCACATTTTAAGAGACTATACCCCACCAATTCCCCACAATAAAAAGGGTAGCAAAGGGGTGGGGATTGTGGATCACATGTCTTAAAAAAGTAGCTTAACATTACAGCTTGCTTACAGATCTGAATCATGTTCTTTCAGATAGAAATCGTATTTCTCTCAATATGTACATCATCCTCAATATGTATCGACCTCAGAAAGGCCTCTGAAGATTTTTCACACTTATTTGAACACTCAATTTTTAGTTCACGAGCTTGACAGCGATCATGTTCATTTCACAGAGCAATTTTATTAAGAATCAAGCCTTAGGGATGTAGAACAAATCATATTTCACAAGCACTAACATCAAGCATTTAACATTTTACACGAATAGATATTAGCCAATCACGGCTCACGAAAATACCTTTACCAGCATAAAAAAAACATAGGCAGGAAAAAAACATAAACAAGTTGTACTCCTCCCACCGTGTTTTTTTAACCTTTTTATCAAGTTATTTACAGATGATAATTCTTTTTTCTTAAACTCCAAGAAACTCTATTAAGCAGTTCTTAAGTGAAATTTCCTGTAGTTTCCGAAAATTCCTTATTCATTACGTTATGTTTCCAGGAATATCGTTACACGGAACGCGGTTTGTTTTGCCATATAGACCAGTATTACCTTTTGAAGTGGGGCGCTAATATTGTCTTGTCGGTACAAGTGGAGGTTGACGTCCCAAATGAGATCTGATAATGGCTGGTAAGTACCGTTTCTTTCCGTTGTTAAAATTTTACTGATAAATTTAAGCCGATAAGCGACACATTCGTCCAGTTGCTGGCGTATCGGATCGAAAGATCGGAACAAATTCTAATTTATGTTTAATCACGCCTGCCTCGCTGGAAAAATTGGAATGTCTGCAAAAATACTATAAACACCTACAAACTACAGTAGTACTTCAAAAACAAAACTTTTTTAAACGCTACAGGTACTGAGTTGTCAATGCAGACCAACCCAACATAGAGGTTCGACGTTTCAAAGCTCTGCATGGTCAAAGTTCTACTAAAAATTTCTTATAGAATCGAAGGACTTGTTCGCTCGAAATGTGGTGTCGTATATCCCGAACCATCTATCATTTTTTAATATTTGGTACTTTAATATTTCCTGACGCGTTTGTATCATTCATACTCATTAACTCATAAGCCGGTCAATGCAAATGTCATGCAACAATGACTCTGCAAATAGCAAATAGATTGTTGAATAATACTTGAACTCGAATTGACCTTTCGTTCACTTAAAGTTTGCTGCAATTTATCAATGTTTATTACACAATTAAGTTAAGGTAAATTTGTTCCACAAGCCTGTAATGTTTATAAGCTATCCACACCGACTGAAACGCGAACGTTTTTATGATACAATAACACACGTTAAATTGGTATAAAAACATCCACAAAAATCAAATTGCTATACATTTAGTAAACCTTTACCAGCAGACAATTTGATAAAATAAAGCACAAAACATACTCCGAATAGTAACATCTTGTAAACTCAAAATATGAGCTATTGAGATTAAACAAGATAACACAAATCACGGTGATATTTCGACTTTATTGCAAAGTCTAGGTTTGACAATGACTTTGCACTAAGGTCGAAATATCTCCGTGATTTGTGTTATCTTGTTTAATCTCAATAGCTCATATCTTGAGTTTACAAGATGTTACTATTCGGAGTATGTTTTGTGCTTTATACATTTAGTATTTACATATTTTTCTAACATGAACTTTAAAAATCTTGTACACGTAGTTTGGTGAAGAAAATTTGCAAATATGTTGTTAAAACATTGTAATTGCTGGACAGCGACTTGTCAAACACATCAATGTTGCGACATTGTTTGCAGTATTTCAATTTGATAGTATTTGATCGAGGACGCGTGCACCGAAGACAAAGCCGAAGACATGACATGCAACAAAATGGTGTGCTATTTCTGTCCTCGACAGGGCTTAGATATTTAACACTTAATTACAGAGACAGAAGAAAACACTAAGTATGTTTTGTGAAACTGAGAAACATCGACAGTCGAGGGTTAACAGACCATGACTGCTTTCTCAAGGTCTCAGTCAATAAGTATTTTATTATATACCATGCAATCGTCAAAGAAACGAAAAAATATTTTATTGATTTTCCAAAAAACGTTCAATTTAATTCTGTACACAATGTCAATTCTGTACAAACGTCGCGTGTTCATCAGTGAACAATGCATTGTCTCCCTCGCTTTAAACTCAGTTTAAACGCTTGCTTTGTAAGTAAGAAGGCACAAAACCAAGAACACCGGAACAGCGTCAATCCGGAACACGGAACACCGAAACACTAAAAATTCTTAATTTGTTAAAAATTCGAGAAAAAAATACCGGGGTTGTAGAATTACTGCTGGAATAATTATTGCGTAAAACATGCTTTTTTCCTATCTACACGAGCTCGAGTCGTATATGAGAGCTGATATCCGACGATATGCATAGCACCGAGTTAGCTATCAGTTTATGCTTATAATTTCAGGCGCCTTTTTTTTCAGAACGAATCAACACGTATACTTCATGAAACAACAATATTATAGATCGTCCCACCTCCCTCGACCACCCACCTACCCACTCCTTTATAGCAAAGCTTTGATTTGTCTAAAGCCTTAATTTTATAAATTGTTTAGACTGATCACTGAAAACATTTACTTTAAATCTTAACTTTTTTTGTCCAATAACATGTATCAAAGATTGCCAAAAAAAAATAACTACGTCTTTATCTCATGTACACTACACGGAGTTTACTTGATAAAATTTGTAGGTATATTTTAATACACGACTTAGCTGCCATTTACCAAACACGGTAGTAGGTACCCTTGTATAGCTTGTGTTATATAATATTTGTCGAGTTTTTTGTTTGTTAGATAACATGTGTTTGATCCCTAAGGATTCAAATCATTTGTTCAGAGATGATCCTATAGTTGGTGCATATATTTTTGTACACAGGTAGAGAATCGTCTTTTGATGGTCACCAGAGTAGAAATGAACCACAAGGTTTGTGAAAAAGACGTCAAAATCTAATTTCCACTGGCGACATAAACATGTTAAGACTCAACCAACATGTAATTTTTCCATGGATGTAGCCAGGGAGGGAGTTGACGGACCAGTCCCTTTTTGTTTATAAAAAGGTTCAGGAAAGATGATGCGATGCTGCAGAAGATGTAAAAACGACATGTTAATATCATGGGCACATTCATATGTAGATGACATTCAAGTCATTTTTACCTTGTCATTGACATATGGCAATGCCCATTAGTTACCACAGAGCCCCCCCCCCCCACTCTTGAAAGTTCTGGCTATGTCCCTGAATGTTCACTGCCTCTCTCTTTTGTCCATTCCCACCCCCATGAGGGAAGCACTGTGCAAATTATTTGTAGTCCTAAAATTAGGCTTAATGTTTACTTACAGTCAGGGTATTTAACGTCTAAATTCTGTTATAATAAGTAAATATATTTGCCCACTGAACTGCCCGTACTCATTCATTGTTTTATAAATGATTGTATTTATATATTAAATTCTAACTACAGAAAATGCACTGCCTACACCAGAAACCAATGAAAGTGGTTCCTCGGAAACGGGTGCTGTGGATATGCAGAGAACTACACAGAGTAATAAACTATTTGCAATATGTTTACAGCGATAAGGAGAAATAAATAGGATACAATACGAAGCAATTAAAGATGTATAAAGTAAAAAGGTTTTCTCCGGGTACTCTGGCTTCCTCCCACAGGGAAAGTAGACAGGGTGGGTTAGGTTAAACGGGCTCACAGTAATTGGCTCGAAGCACAGGGTAGATCAACTTATACGAGAACTTAACTCACATGCAATACCAAATGAACACCTGACTTGGTTTCACAGTGGTGAGACACACACCGCCTGCGCCTCCCTATGAAGGTAACTCAAGATAACTGCTTAAAACTTACTATCGTTGCCGAAGTTAATTCATACGGCCCAAAATGTCTTTGTAACAACATCGACCGATTATGCATCTAGCTTTCTGTCCTCTTCTCCAAATTTTCTAAATCTTCCTCAATCCAAGTGCGAAACACAAATAGTGGACGTAAGTTATTTGTATCATTTGTACTCAAATTTATTTTTTGCTTATTTTCAGGCGGCCGGGCAGCGTCAGTTTTTGACGGAGAGACGTGTCAAAAAAAAGCTTTAAGAATTGGCAACATGAACACGCTAAGTTTGGACGACGCTTGTCATTTACTTAATGCTGACATACCTGGTCGAGATTGGAGGACTTTAGGTGGCAAATTTGACTACACCGTCGATCTAATGGGGGTAAGAAAGCATTTCGAAAGAATTTTTCGTTGCTCTCTGCAGTGTCAGATTAATATAAATCTAGTTTTTCATACAGTAGGTGCCAAAAGTATGAGTCCAGTTGACACTGAATTGTTATTTGTCATTTTATATAGCTAACATTACCGCTCTGCATCACAACACAAGTATTTTTTCTAAATCAAGTAATTTAAACATGTAACTACATAATTTTAGTACTTGATGTCTGAAATCGTTCCCTTTGAAATACCTTGTTCTATTGATTTCACAATAGATTTAGTATTGTCAATGTGAAATATCACCCTAACAAGGAGCAATTACATCCCATGGCTTGTCTTGGCTCCTAGTTACCCTGTTGATTTTTTCTTTAAAATGTTGCTAATAGTTCGGAATTTGATAAACTTTAGAAGATTGATGGGAAAATACTGCATGAGCACTAAATTATCTTGGTTTTCATATCTTCTTTAAACACACACATTAGAAAAGTGTAAATCATTTTCTACATAGGCTTTTCCTAAACGATAAAGTAGTACGCCTTTGAAGAATCTATTGGTATTTATGTTTTCTGAGAAATTCGATACTTTTCGTCATACAAATATCCCTAACTTTATTGAAAACCGTAATAAAAATGATAACTTTGTATCAGGATCAATTGGACCCTGATCCATGATCTCTTAGGCTTGTTTGTGCTTGTTTTCATAACAATCGATTATATATGCTTACTTTCAGGATGCACTAATCGACTATGACTCAACCTTTCAGATCACTCCGGGTAACCATTTGCCCTGTAGCTTGATTCAAATCTTTAGTTATCTTTATGTTCATGTATCCATAGGACCAAATTTACTATTGTCGCCAATAAATGTGGTAAAAAATTTAAAGCAAAAATCCTGGAAGCAATCGTAAAGCATATAATGTACATGCTTGAGTATAACTAATGTTGATAGGTTGAGGACGCGAAATGAGCAAAATTCCGGATATAATCTTATCTCTGTTTCTTCACAAAAACTGGACTGGACTCATACTTTTGGCACCTACTGTATCTCTGAGGATGATTCTGAAATAGAACTTTTTGTAAGCTTAGAAATATTTCTTCGTTTTCTTTATACGGTTGACGTGTACAAACACAGAAACTTAAAGTAAAATCTGAGCAGTAACTGAGCTTTGAACAAATTTGATGATGCTTAATAGCCTGAATTAGCTCAGAGTAAACGGACACCTAATTATTCAGACTTGCAAGTACGACAGCTCGTGAAAATTTTGCAAAAGTAAAAGTTATTAAAACCTGAAGGCCGTTAGATGCTGCAACATATTTTATAATGGTAGCTGCATCATATATAGAGATTACTGCATGGTTGGCGAGTGCGTACGATTTTTATGCACGAGTTGTGAAAGATTGCTAAACGAACGAGTGAGCGCAGCGAACGAGTGAGTTTAGCAATCTTTCACAACAAGTGCATAATAAAAATAATACAAACGAGCCAACCATGCAGTAATTTGTTTATGCCAAACATATAGAGATTATTTTAGAACTGGAAACCTGTCAAAGGCGAACAATGTCCAAACAAAATATTGAACTCTCAAAACAGAATCATACCATTTGTTTCTCCGTTATTTGGCCTAAATAGTGAGTCAAAGCTGTTCTTCTTTCTGTTTCATGTTTTTTAGTGAGGAAACTCTTCTTCTTTTAGACATAAAAGCCAAATACCCTTTCGCTCCTTCCCCAACAAGGCGGCCATGTTGTGAGCAAAATGACGATACGATTTTCTTAACTAGTGAGAAAAACCGTGTAGCCAATCAAAACGCTGATAGGATAAATTTTCACTAGCGAAAAAAATCGTACGGCCAATGAAAACGCTTATTCATTTCTCCGCAGCGAAAATACGATTTTTATTTCACCCGTTTACCTCGCGTAAATCTCTATATGTATGGCATGCATAAATGGCATTATCCCTTTATCAGTATACGATGGTATGTAGACAGAAAAATAACCTATTATTTAGAATATTATTCATCAATGTAGCTACATTTCAAAACTTGTCGTTTTTCCTTCGTTTAAGAGGTTTGAAAGAAAGGAAAATATGGCCAGAGCTATGTTACGTTACTGGGATAGTGAACAGGGCAACAATGTCGAAAATCTAATAACGAAACTCCAAGAAATGAGTTGTGATCGGGTAGCTAAAATCTTCCAAGATGAAATCGATAAAAAAGGCAAAAACTGCAACTGCCCAGATTGTCGAAGCATTAGCTAATAAAATTACTTAATTTTCTATTTTGTTCGTATTATATATTAATTTTCCTTCTTATAAGAGTTGTGTTCCGTTAATATCTTTTCTTATCTTTTCTTCAATATCATTGTATGAACGTTTTTCGAACTGAACGTATGTAAGAGTATTGTTGTGGACACATACGTCTTCAGGGGCCGGTTGTATCAAAGGCTTTTAGCTTAAACGGTGGTAAGTGAAATTTAAAACTCACTTTCACGTCTAGTGCGGAACCGAAATTGAGTTTAATAGAATAAATATTTAGTTTTATATATAATTGTTCTTCTCTGGTCAAATAACTTCAGCTGGTTTGTTTGCACAACATGCACACTTGTTTTACATTTTTGACTTATCCACTGTTTAAGCTAAACGCCGTTGATACAACCGGCCCCTGGTGTTGTTTTGCAAAAGTTGTAAACATGATGCATTAATTGAATAACACTTCTAGTGGATTTAATTAAAAAATGGTTCCTATTGAAAGCTAGTGCCAGTAATTGTAGGTCACACAAGCGCGTTTATCCCAAGTGGATAAGAACATCAAACAACTCTATTAAAATATTTCAACGTGGAAAGAACACTAATGCCTATAATTACACACTGGATGTTTAAAACTTAATTTCACTTAAAACAGTCTTTTACAGGATAAATGGAGTTTGGTTTTAAATTTGACTTATTCACAGTTTAAGCTAAGCCATTTTCTTCTCTCAACTTCTCCCACAAGTTTGTTCTTAAACGACAATATAAAATTGTCTTCTGTAGTATTTTTCGTCTCTCGCCCAAGTTAGCCTCGTCAAAAACCTTTACCGAAATTCTAAGATCTCTGTTGCAGACCTCCCCTGTTCTCGTATCCACAGAGAATCATTACATACCAGCATACTCTTACGTTCTTGTAGCTACAGTACCGACATCACATGAACTAAAGGGCAAAATTGTAAATTTTGTACGGTACCAATACTTTGCACAGCTTTCTGGATTCCGTCGCGTCGTTTACTTTAATCTGACGTTGACAGGCATTCGGGCACGTTTAGCAGGCTTTGCAATACTTCGTGGCCCAGGAACGCTGTACGGTAGAAAACCTGAGGAGAGAAAGTAATTAAATAGTTTAAACAAAGAACATCATTAGTACATGTGCGGAACTCCCGAACCTCCACACAAAACCACACACTTTTTTATTAAGTCGGTAATGAATACTTTCCTGGCATTGCAGTCCAGTATGTCAGAGTTGTTCATGAGGAAAACACAAAAGAAATCATGAGTGTGAGAGTCTGTATAAGTGATATAGATTTATCTTGATTTGCACAAACTTTCACTTTGATTTTTTCGTCTTATACTTGATGTATTTTCAAAATTACTTTGTTCTATAAAATTGGAGAGTTTCAAAAGCCATTTACAAAATTCGTATCCGTGTTGCATCAGATATATTTACAACGCTCTCCGTTGGCTAGAGTTTCTATATCCGATACTTGAAACACCGTCAATCATGTTGCATATAAATAGCGCAAAAATATTTCGGGTACAAGTAAATGACATTTTGAGCACTCAAGGTTTAAATGGATCCTGAGCATCTCAACTCAAAGTTCCTGACAAGATTTACAATCTCAACAAAGATATAAGCTGTCTTTCCAGATCATCACTAAAACTAGACGTTCGGTATTTAAGGCTGTACCAGAACCTATAGCTACGATTTTTTCTTAACTCTTCCCTGCCTGAATTTTAACATGTGTATGATTTCCACTCGAGATTAATTAAGACACATTTACTGTATAACCTTTAGGAAGTACCACTCAGTAGTGACGCACTTCTGTGGATAAATTTGTTCACGTTAACTTACCAAAGTCCTTAGCCGTCTGGATTGCTGTTAGGAGATTGTCTTGTTGGTATCTACAAACACCTTGAAAAAGACATTAGGAATTTGTAATACTACAGTACTATTATATACTTACAGATATTATAGATGAATGCTTTAGTCACATTTTGAAGATATATCACAAATTGTCAAGATATTCGTGGTGCTCCGTCAGTTTCTTGTTTTATACAAAAATTAAGAAATTACTTGACTAATGTATATTAGATAATTGTATGTATTTATTTTCTGAATAATTTGTTTATAATTGGTTTATATTGTTTGCCCGGTTTTATCAGGTTGTTAAAGGTAGCCCAAAAACTTGTAAGCCTTATAGTTTCCATTTGGGCTTCCTTGCCAGTTAATTGTATTATGTTATGTTTGTAATTTATGCTATTTTGTGGCTAAATAAATTGACTTGACTTGACTTGACTGTATTAAACATGATTTAATAACTGAATATCTAAACACTGTTTCGTTTTTATGTGCACAAATGAATACAAACTGGAGTTTCAATTTAAATAAAAAGTATGAAAGATACAAAATTTGGGCAATATTTAGATCTGTGAACAGGTCTCCCCTTGTTATAATGTGAGCAGGATTGATGCACCGAAAATGAACTTTACAGCATATTTAATAAATAAATGTGCATTTAAACCTGTGCACTTTTAATACCTGTTTTGGATGCCTCAAATACTTCACCAGTGTGGGGAGATATAAATTGTGACAGCAAATCAATATCCTATTTCAAAGGAAAAAATTGTGTGCAAATTGGATTGACTTAAAGTAAAATATATATGTTTTTGATGATATTTCTGTTACATAAGTTCAACCATATGTATTATCAAGTTCACCTTGTAGTCAAGTTCATAGCCACCTGCCAAGTAAAGTCGACATATTGGACAGGGATTACCAGACACAATTTGCTTCTCACCCTTCCCTCGCTGAAGAAAGGAATAAAAAAATAATTGAAGAAAAATCCTCAGATTAGGATATTTTCTAACATGATTGCTCAACCCCTACTGAACAAGTGATTTCTACTTTCAAAGCTTCTATCATTACTTACAATGCATTTTTTCCTTGTTTTCTAAACAATAAAAAGGAAATGAAGTGAATATATTGTGTGAGTGCAACAATCACAGTTACAACAAATGAGTAGACAGTGATTTTGTACAGTAGAATGCATAATTATACAATTTCTTGCAGCAAACATTAAAACATACCATTGGAGGTTTCTGGCCTTTAAAATTCCTTCTGTAGTATGCCCATATTGGTTTTTCTACAAAGTGGATATAAATGAGTTAATTTCAATTTATGAATTACTTTTTGACATTTATATATTTAAGCTGACTTACAAACATATGGATGCTCTATTGTCACTATACCTTTTGAATGACGTTGCTCTATTTTATCATCTTGCAAAAGAATCAATCTAAAAACAATAAATGTAAAGAAAAATATGCAATGTAATGAATTATCGCTTACATTATGGCTTTTTCAATTGATTGATGATATCAAAACCTTTGGTTTGGTGAATCTTGGTTTGCAGACGACTTGAGATAGAACAAAGCTTGACGGACTTCATGTTGTGTCCCTATATAATACAGGAATAGTTTGATAAGATGTATATACAGTACAAATTTTATATTTCAGGCTGGGTTCGTTTGATAAGATATATCTATGAATAAAATCTGACTATGAATAAGGCTTTGATGCCTAACCTGTGAACTCTGTGCTAGGAGTTTCCTTAGAGATTCAATATTTTGATGCAAAAAAGTAATATTGTTTTTAAAGTATAAACTACGTAGCATACATAACTTTGTTTATAATATACAGTTGCAGCAATAGAAGCGTTCCAAGAAGATTTGACCAATTCATTTGCTCAAGTTTACCAGTTTCCTTTGATCAATTCCTCCTGTGAATATCTTGAGGAATTGATTAGAGGAACTCCTAAACTTGAGCAAACGTTCTATTGCCACAACTGTAACCTCTAACCTGAATTGCCCGAAAATTACAAAATCTGCCATCAACAATGATGTATATTGCTGCATACTGCCATTGAT
This sequence comes from Muricea muricata, assembly GCA_963855995.1. NCBI lineage: Eukaryota > Metazoa > Cnidaria > Anthozoa > Malacalcyonacea > Plexauridae > Muricea > Muricea muricata. The sequence goes on from OY979727.1 coordinate 12,626,792, forward strand.
TGGGTATCGTCAACAGTAAAGTACCATGAAATAGCTACACAAAATACCACTTCTCTTACCTCCTATAAGGACTTTCAGGCCATTTTCACCATCTTTTTGACCAATAATTTTCATTATTACTCCAGTTCTTTCCTTGATCTTCTTTATCATATCACCTTAAATATAGATCAGTGCGTCTCAGTTCCCAAGAAACGTTTCTATTTAAGAACTTCATATGTTATACATACATCAATGTTATGCCCTAAAGTTGGGAGGGGGCCATACCCAGGGCGATTGACACAGAAAGTAAATCAGTGCACTCCATATGTAAAAAACTATTTAACACTTCAAGTTCCCTAAATGAAATGCCAGCAAGCTGGGAATGTGAGATGAGAAAGAGCAAAATAGCATATTCTACCAGGTATGCTGCCCCCACCCTCCTCCCACCAGGGGAGTAGGCATTGATAGGTGCATTATTGCATAAGTCAATTGTTTACCCCAGGGAGGGGGTATCGGGCAAACATTTGACAGCTTTCTGTACACATTTAGAGCGAGATAGAGAGATATATGCAAATTTTAGCAAATATGTCGTCAAATCCAGTAGGTTTGCACAAACTTGCCACCTTCTATAAATCAGTAAAATCACATCACACTATGGAATCCTCTCATTTCTCCTCAAAATCTGCCAAGTTTATTGCTACTCACAACATCCGTTTCTACCACAAAATAAACTCACCTGCATCTTCTAGGTTTCCACTCGTGAACGAAAATTCTTCCGTGACGAATTCGGGATTCTCAAACTCCTTCGACTCCACGCTTGCAGCACTTCGAAAACCCACGTGAAAAATTCTTGACTTGATCAATAAATTCCATGTGGTAAAACTGGGTATTTTTGCCAACAATGCTCCTCGTTGCAATGCCAACGTAGAGAACGATCCTCCTGCACCCTTTCTGGAGTGATTTCCTACGTATTTGTACAAGTAATACTTGGAAAATTGCCTTGAAAGCCTACAATATTCAAAAACATGCTTCAAATTGGCGGCCATATTGGATACGTCGCGAGGTCATATACTTCCGGTTTGATCTAGAAATTTGTCTTTTTGCAAACATTTTTGTGTTTTCATCCTGCCTGCTTATTTCGTTGGATATTTCAATCAGTTGTCAAGATGTAAGCAAGGAAATGCTTTCTAAGGATGGCCTTCTGTTTCTAAAGATTGTGTCTGAGCAGTCGACAATTTCTGGAAGACTAACCTGGAAATATTTTGTTGTTTTGAGGAGACGAAGTTTGTCACAGTTTTCGGAAAAGAATACAAAAGCTCACTGTCATTTTTCAAGGTGAATGCTTACACTTCTGGGTTGCTCAATCAGGTATATGGGTTTTCAATATAATATAGCATGTCATTGATTGTCCTTAGAAATGTTTTCAACAATTTTTTCTGCCTGAAATCTGTTTTTTTTTCATTTTCGTACTTTTTTGAACTCTTGTGCCAAAACAGCTAGAATTGCTCGGCTTTTTACTGATTTGACAATGATAAACCTAAAGTAAACTAAACTAACTTTATTTATACTGGACAGCTCTATCAGTTCTAAACTGTTCTTCCTAGAGGTCCAGACGTCCAGTAAAAATAATCTCTCATTGACCCAGTGTTACTGCAGGAGGAAACCTAAACTAAACTAACTTTATTTATACTGGATAGCTCTATCAGTTCTAAACTATTCTTCCTTGAGGTCCAGTAAGGATCATCTCTCATTGATTCAGTGTTACTACAGGGGGAAACCTAAACTAAATTAATCTTATTTATACTGGATGACTTTTAATTTGTGCGGGATAATTCTATCGGTTCCAGTCAGTTCTAAAATTTCTAAACCAACTGATTTAAAATCGTCCAACAAATTGCGCCTAACCCACTCAGTCTTTCCCTCATGCTGCGTCAAACGCAATTGCATGACGTTCAAATTTTTATCTAATACAAAAGAGAATTACAAATATGCAAAACGAATTGTCAGTAGGCGTGATAACAATTATTTTATGCATGGGCTCAAGATTCACAGTAGGAATCGTAAACATCAGTCGACTTTAACTGTTTCAAAGAGTAGGTATACATATACCTACTCTTTAACTGTTTCAAGGTTGGTTTTTGAACTCCCCCCCCCCCCCCCCATCCCAGCCTTCTCCCTTAACACGCCATCAGTTTTATGAACAGTTTCAAACACCCTGTGGATTTCAGGATATAATCTTTACATCTTTTCCCAACAACTGTTGCATACATACATACATATGACTTTATCTATACACGCCAGCCTCATCAACGTTAAGTTGTTTCTCATTAGGGGCGTGTTGTCTGTCTTAAAAACTTGGACATTTGTCCTGGCCGCCACCAACTGGAAGGTTTCCAAGTGGAAAGCTACCAAATGGACCTTTTACGTTACACGGTTAAAACAACAGTTTAAAAAAAATGTTGTGCCCTGTGATATTGGCTATCTTTAAAACAGGGAGTGGGGAATCCGGGAATCGGGGAATTATCGAAATAAAATTTAAAAAATTAAAATCTATAACAGCTAGCAACTATTGATAGTTTGCAATCGATGCCATCTTGGTTGACGTTTGAAGCACATGGCAACCACAAAGTATCTATTCATTATTTCTGATCCTATCGAGCCATACATCTTTAAAGTATCATTCATGATACGCTAAAACTAACGATGAAATAGTAAATTGACACAAGTACTTCGCTGTAAACAGCCGAAGTAATCTGCAAAGTCAACCAAGATGGCGCCCAGTGACACGAAATGACGTCATGTGCAAACCAAGAATTGTAAGATTCGCAATCGATTTGGCCGGTGGCTTTTATAATTTTATAATTTGCCTATCTTTTGTACCAAATATTGAAAAAGGGTACATTCTTGTTCTAGTTTTTAGGACTGGAGGAAAACTTAAACTGGACATATTATTCACTATACAGAAACAGCAATAGACGCTCACTAACTCCCCCCGTAAATCACGATGTTTAGCAAAATACGACGCGGCGCCATTAAAAGGACTTGCAAATGGCATGGCTACATCCATAGATGTCATTCCCGATTCCCCATTCCCTGTTTTCAAGATAGCCAATATACTGTTCCCTAACAGCTAGCTGTTATAGATTTTAATTTTTAAATTTTATTTCGATAATTCCCCGATTCTCCATTCCCTGTTTTAAAGATAGCCCTGCGATATTCTTTCAAAAATTTACAAAAACAAACATCTCACACCAACTTTACGCATTAAATTTTTTAAGTGGCGATGCGTCATTTAGACTACATTTTTATTTTAAAATTCACTTATAACTTTCTCAGGAATATGAACTACTTACTGTCTTGCTAAAATATGCCTTAGTGAAATGTTAATTTTGCGGTAGCTTTTTGTTTCTTGTCAAGGACATTTTACACATAACAAAAACGCTTCCCAAGACACTTAATTGCACCGCCTACGCCAAAATTAGCATATTGTGCTCATGTTTCCTGCATCTATGAGAGTCTTATCGTCGCATGACTCTAAACAATTCCTTTAAATTCGTTTGCGAACTATCAACAAGAATAATCATGTTCAAGCCGAGCTGGAAATTCTTGTCGTTTGTTGTCGCTGTACTAGCTTGGCGCTCGTTTACTAAGCGACCAAGCTCTTCCGAAACGTTTCGGGGCAAGAATGTGGTCATTTGCGGAGGATCGACTGGCATTGGAGAGCAGATAGCGTATAGGTTTTGCGAGCAAGGTGCGAACGTATTGGTGGTGGCGAGAAGGGAATGGGCACTTCAAAACGTTGTGCAGAACTGTACGCGTCTTGGATCCGCATCAGCAAGCTACATCATTGCAGATTTACAAGGCGGTACTGACGGACCAAAAAAGCTGTTCAATGTAAGTGCGATGTGTTAAATACACTAGAGGTTTCGTACACGCCGCCGTTGATGTGCAATAGATTAAACTTAACGTGTCGCAGTATTGTAAGCAACCCTGGCGCCAAAAAAAAACACAGATCATAGCACAGCTTGTAAACACTTCAAATGACATAAAAATCTTATTAATCTCTGAAAATACCACGCGGTCAATTTATAAGTTTGTATCATTTCAAGTGTAAAAATTGTCCGCAACATTTCAACATATCGAGCTTATCGTTCGTGCCGATATAACATCCAATCGTCCCAGGCCGTACCGTAGTGATTTAAAATGTATATAGAGCTTTTAAAGCTTTTTGTCGGCAAGGTTTTGAGCTTTGAGAGCGTGCTCAAGCACTTGCGTGTCAGCGAATGCAAATCAGTTTGGTATAAATTGTAATGTCTCATTACGGTCGCGCCAGATACTTGAGGATAAATATGTAATTTTCCAGTGGTGTGACATTTCAATAAGTAAAATAAGTATATTCTGGGCTAAAGAAGCTCCATTCAGAAGAGTTCAACTCGATAAAAAAGCCGAAAAACGAACATACTGTAATCATTTTTAAATTGTGCACGTCAATGGGCAATAACAATAACTCAGTTGAATTTTTTTTTTGAGTCGTAATTTTGCTTTGTAAATTACACATTTCATCTGAATATTTTATAGCCAATAAAGAATATCTTTCGGCTTTGACGCTTGTGCCAGTGAAAAATTAGCTGGAGATTCAAAGATAAACTGCGGTCCGGAGCTGGGCAGACGATCGACCAAATAGAATTCCTTATGAGCACTTAAAATGATTCAATTTAGCTCTCCTTGTTAGAGATACAATAAAAACAACAAATTTGACAGATGTTTCACTCGAAATTGTTTGTTTTCAACTTATTTGAAAATGTTATATTTGAGCAATCTAAACATCAAACTCCTAGAGTTAACAAGCGTGAAAATGCCTCGGCGCCACTTGTAATTTTATGCTAATTGCTTGTCGGAAACATACGCTCCAGAATGTTGTGGACTGAAAGTTCTTTTTGCAACCGTCCTCGCATCATCAGCCAAAACAATTGTTTCTATATAACCGAGGAACATTAATCGAAGTCAGTATCGCTAATTGAGGCAATAATTCAGTTTCGTCTTGTATCTTCAATAAAAATAAATGAGCTCTGAAGAAGTATTAACAGCAGGAAATGCTTTGCTTATCTTATGAATTCAAGTATAAACATACTCTTTGTCTATCTCTGGAAAAAAAACAATTGCGCACAGCCGCATCCATTATTGCGGTTATGCTACACTGAGACAATTTTGCACAATGTAATTGAGCGAAGCTTGCTTCAAGAGAACTCCACAAACTGCAAAATAAAGTTAGTTCAGGTTTGGTTTATCCTCCTGTAGTAACACTCGATCGTTAAAAGACGATCTAGGAAGAACAATGTGGAACTGATAGAGCTATCCAGTATACATAAACTTATTAGTTTAGTTTAGGTTTAGGTTGTAACACTGGATCAGTATGAGATGATCCTTACTGGACCTCTAGGAAGAACAGTTTAGAACTGAAAGAGATATCCAGGATAAATAAAGTTAGTTTAGGTTAGGTTTCCTCCTGTGGTAACGCTGGATTAATGAAAGGTGATCTCTACTGGACCTTTATAAAAAAACCAGTTTAGAACTGATAGAGATATCCAAGATAAATAAAGTTAGTTTAGTTTAGGTTTCCTCCTGTAGTAACACTGGATCAATATGTGATGATCCCTACTTACCTCTAGGAAGAACAGTTTAGAACTTATAGAGCTATTCAGTATGAATAAAGTTAGTTTGGTCCAGGTTTCCTCCTGTAGTAACACTGGATCAATAAGAGATGATCCATACTGGACCTCTAGGAAGAACAGTTTAGAACTGATAGAGCTATCCAGCATAAATAATGTTAGTTTGGTCCAGGTTTCCTCCTGTAGTAACACTGGATCAATAAGAGATGATCCATACTGGACCTCTAGGAAGAACACTTTAGAACTGATAGAGCTATCCAGCATAAATAATGTTAGTTTGGTCCAGGTTTCCTCCTGTAGTAACACTGGATCATTAAGAGATGATCCTTACTGGATCTCTAGGAAGAACAGTTTAGAACTGATAGAGCTATCCAGTATAAATGAAGTTGGTTTAGTCTAGGTTTCCTCCTGTAGTAACACTGGATCAATAAGACATGATCCTTACTGGACCTCCAAGTCCTCCTCTTCTAATAGTCAGTTCGGTTTAGGTGAGGGCCACGTGAGGATCACTTGAGACTATGAACGATTCCTGATTTTTTCTTTACTTTAGGAATCATTGAAACGCTTTGAGAAGGTCGATGTCCTCGTCTTAAATCATGTTTTATACGAAATAAAACGCTGGCAGGCCGACAAAAATTACACAGAGATTGCGAAAGCGTTTAACACTAATGTACTGAGCTACATCGACCTCACTTCGCTATTCATTTCCAGTCTTAAAGCATCGCGCGGTCGTCTATTGGTGATCTCTTCTGGACTTGGTCTGATGACGTACCCGTATTTCGCTCTGTATTGCTCAAACAAACACGCGCTTCACGGCTTCTTCAACGCACTACGTCAAGAGCTCGCACTCGACGGAGACGAAATGTCAATAACGATCAGCGTGTTCGGTGCCATAGCAACAGATAACGCAATAAAAGCGGGCAGCGGCAATCCTGTGGCCGGTAGCAACGGCTGGACTCGGCTCAGCTCCGTAGCTGCTTCGGAGCTCGCCGTACAAGCGTCGTTACATCGCAAAAGGCAAATATACTTTCCGAATTTTTTAAGGTTGCATAAATTTGCAAGCGATTACTTTCCAGATTTAACCGAATGGCTCATACGATACGTCTACGATCTTAAAGGATAATTAGGACGCAGGAATATGGCAATATAATTTTTTGTATATCCCTATCAGAACCTTTAAAGTAATTGTAATATTGGTTGTTAACATGCTTAGTTTCTGAAAAATATTAGAGGACAAAAATGACAGTGGCCGTCCGCCATCTTGTTTTATAATTAGGTCTGTTTTATCAGAATGTCTATTATAACTTACTGTCAACTTGTGAAATCCCAGTGAAAATGTTTCAATCACTTCGCAGCTTACGTTAGACGTACATACATACAATCCAGTTGGATTTTTGGATCAAGCACGTCTTGTTTGAATAGCCAAGATGGCGGCTGGCTATCGGATGGTTTGCATAAACGTCATGGCGGCCATGTTGGACGTATAACACAAAAGAATATGTTATTAGTTCCATTGCGGAATCCAGCCGGCGTGGGTACTAATATTGTGGTACTAAAATGTGCATGATGAATGCAAACCAAGAATAGTGTCTTTGTCCTTCAACATTTCAAACACTTACCATGTTATCGAATATTTAATTGCACATATTACAATTACTTCGAACGCTGTCATTGACAAGCCGATAAGAAATATATTACTATATCTGTTTTACCAGGTTTCACTGACCCAGGTGAACTTGAACCAGGTCAAAAACTACTCTTTTACCAGGGTTGGTAGATTATCTGAATAAATAAGCTACGCCCGCATTAGTTCCGTCAAGAAAAAAAGGGGAATGAAAAATACAATAGGCATTGTTAAAAATCTGCCTTATTTAATATGCAGTCAGGTGATTATTCATTCTATCAACCCTGATGTACACAAATGCTGGGGAATTTTGATTCACTCCATGAGTGGGACCATTCAATATGGCCGCCGATCTCAAAATATGACGTGTTTTCGGTTTCAATTTTATTTGGGTTTAGCATTACGATGCACTATCCCGTCATAACATATCAATGTTACAAAACTGATTTCTAGGAAGCTTTTGCCTTACAACGTAAAACTTTTGTTTCAAAATGAAAGCAAAACATCCTGCTGTAGAAATCTATAGCAGGATGTGGGACCATCCAACATGGCCGCAAGGCTAAAAATGTGACGTACTTCCGGCTTCCACAATAGATGCGCCATCCAGCTTTAATAAATATCAATGGCTTTTATACCTCTGTATATTTTGCTCTGTATATATCTTTAATGCACGATTGTGAATGGAAAAACCTCAAAAAAACAACATGATGTAAATTTAAAACAAGACGACAATTTTGCGATGATATTTCGTCTCTATGTCAATGTTATGGTCAAAAAACTCGAATCTTGAGTTCAAAAGATGTTGTTTTTTTGGAGTACGTTTTTTCTTGTTATTTATTAAACTATCTGCTGGCAGTCGTTTTCAAGATTGTATACAATATGATGTTTTCACGATTTTATTTCAAAAACTACAAACACTGTATAAACTGACTGACATTACATACACTGGACAGATTTTTATTACGTGATTGTTTTGTAAATAATTGAAACAGGATGTCAAGCTTGTACAATATTTAATGTATTAACGTATTATGTACAAAGAAATAAAGTGATCTTATTTAAAGTGCATTTTAAACCGAATCTTTTCACTTATGTTTATTCCCTCTGGCACGCAGCCGACGTTTCGGGAAAGACCATAGCAATTAGTATACACACAGAAAAGATAACACTTGCAAGTTGTGGATTTTACCACCTTCTTGGTACTTGTCAACAAGTTACAACAGGTCTGGTACAATCAAGGTTGCTGCCATTTGTCATTTGCAGACTTGTTGCAAATTTTAACATTGTTCTCTCAAATTGAAGCTATTAAAGACCACTTAAAAATACCAAACCAGCCGCAAACTTGTAAACAGTTTCAAATATTTTTCTTTTTCTTAAGTTCTTGAAGTTTTTTACCCTGAACACAACATTCTAATAGCTTCAATTTGAGTATACTTTAATAGTTCAATCTTCATGTAGTACGTGTTTCAAAAAACTTCACCCCTCTCTCCCAAGTCGTAATTTCTGTCACATATACTTCAATGTCCCATGCCTAGCTCCTTTAAGCATCGCCGAAATGAAAAGATTTTTGAAATGGTGGATAAGCAATGGACAATTTGCATAATAGACTAATATTCGATCTAGGCAAAAAGAACAGAATCTTTTTCTACAGCTAGAAAGAGGATCCTGCGATTAGTAGAATTGCTGAGTTTGGTGGCGGAATGTTGTAAAACACGGAAAATATGGCATTGCGAAGTTTGCAAATTTTGTATATATTTGTATAACGCGCGGGAAAAGTTACCATTTTCGCGGCAATTTTAGCTCAAAAATGGTAACTTTTTCCGCGCGTAATACAAATATATACAAAATTTGCAAACTTGGCAGGGCAATATCTTCCGTATTTTACAACATTTCGCCACCAAACTTTGCAGTTCTACTAATTTTGAGATGCTCTTTCTAACTGTAGTAAACGATTTCGTTCTTTTCGCCTAGTACGACCTTTAGTCTATTATGCAAGTTGTCCAATGTCATGTTAGAAGTGCACAATATTACTCGTCTAGATTAATAAACATGCGTGAACAAATTGGGATTAAGTTCGTCAATTAACAATCACTTTCTCAATCTAGAAATCACACGCCGACATCCAAAATACAGTCAAAAATAATTTCCTATTTACACAAATATCTCGTCTTCACCACAGCACTGTTCTCATTTGGTCTTAACAACGACTTCTACACACAGGAGGGTAACCAGGCCATTTCGTTGGAGGTGCGAGTGTCCTCTGGGTACATCCCTGGGTGTAAGAGGATAGTTGGTGACTACAACAGTAGCAAACACTCTGAGAGAATGAAATTTAGGTTATCAGTATCACATAACCGTTTTGTTCAAAAATCCTTGCTTTCAAAACTTTATTGATTTAAAATTTACGCAGGGATTCAAAACGAGAACGTTAATTAGGGGTGGGAGTGGGGCCAAATACCCAACTGATTTCAAAGGAAAAACGTCGGGTAGAACAAAATATTAATACCGTCCCCCTCTAATTAACGCTCTAATTACAGCCCTGAAATTACAAAGCTTCACAGAGTTTGCCACTGCTATCACATGATAACGAATTGTTGTGGACATAAAGAGTTTCAACGGAGATCCTCGCGCAACCCCAGCGATTGATTGCATTTTATCTCTTTGATAACATTCAGGCGGTAGCTAGCAAAATATCTAAAACATAAGAAAATGATAGAGTTAATGTCATGCAGAGGTAGTACATGTTCTTGAATGTGAGCTATCTTAAAGTGATCTGATGTTGTACTGAACTCACTGCTGAGTTAAGCATGGTTAGATCATGCAGAGGTAGTACATGTTCTTGAATGTGAGCTATCTTAAAGTGATCTGATGTTGTACTGTACTCACTGCTGAGTTAAGCATGGTTAGATCATGCAGAGGTAGTACATGTTCATGAATGTGAGCTATCTTAAAGTGATCTGATGTTGTACAGAACTCACTGCTGAGTTAAGCATCATTAGATCATGCAGAGGCAGTACATGTTCGTGAATGTGAGCTATATCTTAAAGTGATCTGATGTTGTGCAGAACTCACTCTTGAGTTAAGCATGGTTAGATCATGCAGAGGTAGTACATGTTTCTGAGCTCACATTCAAGATTTCGGTTTCCCCAAGAGAAAGAGAGAAAAAATGCGCTGTTTGTCTCTTTTATTGACCCTATATCGACTTACAGGTTGCTGTTGTTGGTTTGGTGTGGCAGCCATATTGCGCAACGCATGGGGGTAGTGACTTTCACAAAATATTCTGTCATTTATAAAATGTATACGATCTCCTGTCACTAATCTCTGATGACATTCGCAGCAGGTGAAGCATCTCATGTGATAAGCCTTGTCTCTTATTTTCATCACCATCTCAGCTGCAGGAATCAACTCCGAGCATGCAGCGCATGCGCCACTCGAACCATATAACCTTCAGAGAAAACAGGTTGGGGTCATTCGAATGAAAACACAGAGAGCTCTATCAGTTGTTAACTGTTCTTCCTAGAGGTCCAGTAAGTATCATCTCATATCAATCCAGTGTTACTACAGGAGGAAACCTAAGCTAAACTAAATTTATTTACTTATTTATACTGGATAGCTCTATCAGTTTTAAACTGTTCTTCCTAGAGGTCTAATAAGGATTATCTCTTCTTGATCCAGCGTTACTACAGGAAATCTAAACTAAACTAACTTTATTTATACTGGATAGCTCTATCAGTTCTAAACTGTTTTTCCTACAGGTCCAGTAAGGATCATCTCTTATTGATCCAGTGTTACTACAGGAAGAAACGGAAACTGCACTAACTTTATTCATACTGGATAGCTCTATCAGTTCTAAACTGTTCTTGCTAGAGGTCCAGTAAGGATCCTCTCTTATTGATCCAGTGTTACTACAGGAGGAAACCTAAACTGAACTAATTTTATTTATACTGGATAGCTCTATCAGGTCTAAACTGTTCTTCCTAGAGGTCCAGTAAGGATCCTCTCTTATTGATCCAGTGTTACTACAGGAGGAAACCTGTTCCTACTACACACATAAAACGCCCAGCATATGAGTGACATGACATTACAATCAGTGATAAAATATATATGAATTGCAATCTGTTCAAAAACGCTAGACTCGGCAAGAAAATTTTCCCAAAGGAAATGCCGCAAAACAATCAAGTTTAAATATTCAAGAAGTGTAATTACAACAGTAGCAATTCACTTAACAATTATCTCTTAATTACGCTCTATTTGCTGCGGTTCAAACAACCACTTAAAGGAAAGTCAGCTTTACTTGAAAAATCTACCCTTTCTAAATAGAATATACTTTCTAACGACATCACGCACGCTATTAGTAATGTACCCCTCTCACAATTGCAACTTGAGATGGTTTGAAATGATTTTCGGAAGAATTACTTATTAACAACATTGGCTTGTTTTCGAATTCAAAATGAGCCTCAGTATTAGCGGAATAACATTCGTACTCGCGTTAATTGAATAAGCTGTCCAGAGATGTTATCGATTTGCTGAATATTACCACGATATGGCGGAAGTCGTTGCATTAGCATGTACATTAAAAAAACGCGGAGAACAGCATCGCGAGCATGCGGACAGTTGTACAGATTCGTCTGAAAAACTTTGAAGAGGTTTGACTGTTTGATGTTTGATGTATCAAATCAAATCTTTTTCAGTCAAGACACAGACAGTCGCCAACGCGGATCAACGCACCTAAAAGTCCGACAAATTGGTCTACTAAGTGTTTTTATATAATATTAAAACAATTGTATTTTCATTGAAAACGAAAATTATGAAATATGTATAGCAACTGGAACTTTTCTAGTACGCTTACTGTTGCTATACACAACAGCCCATTAAATTTAATTGAAATTTCGAAGTATGAACGATAAAACTGCCAATGTAATTAGACAAATTCAATTTGATTACACTTCTATAATGAGTTTCGCGGCTTTCCATTTAAATAGCCTTTCTTAATCTGCCATTTTAATAACGTTACACGGCAGGCAGAAATTAATACATGTTCGAAAAATAATTCCAATTTCAATTGATGTCTTGTTGTGTTAGAGGGAAAATAAGCCACTTAATGAGTATACATGAAAGTTTTTGTTAGCGTTAAATTAAAACACCAGTTTTGTTAAAAAGAAAACTTTTTAGAAGAAAGAAGTAGAATAAAGGAATAATTGTATATGATAAATAAATGTAATTTTTCCCTCATAGATTCTCGCTTGTCTAAACGTTATACCGTCAGCTCTCAATGTAGGCAGTGGTCTTTAAATACACATCATTTGTGGTAGATTCTCACCAGTCTAAAGTTAAAACTGTTGGCTCTCAGCGCAGGTAGTGATCTTAAAATACACGTCGTTTGCGGTAGATTCTCGCCATTCTAAACTTCAAACTGTTGGTTCTCAGTGTAGGTAGCGATCTTAAAATACACGTCGTTTGTGGTAGATTCTCACCATTCTAAACTTCAAACTGTTGGTCCTCAATGTAGGTAGCCATCTTAAAATACACGTCGTTTGTGGCAGAGATTCTCACTAGTCTAAACATCAAACTGTTAGTTCTCAGTGTAGGTAGTGGTCAAAGCTTGCCCCCCCCCCTGCTACCTGACCAAATATTTCATTACAAAGTTCATTTATCAACACGTTGTTCTACTTTATTTGCTCAGGTTGAGCTTGGCTAAAAATATACCTTTAATCTACATTCATACTCCTGTCAAATGCAAACGAATGCAATAATTTCGAAAGCCTTGTCGTCAAGGTGTTTTGCGCAGATTAGATAGGCGCTGAAACAGGAATGCATGACGACTGGAGATATAGTCGTTTTGCGCATTCTATTACAGTAAAATGACAGACACGCGTGTACACAGGCCAAACAATGACCTGAGAGATGTATAATTGGCAGTACAGAAAGCTCTCTTGTTGTGATCGAACGAGAACAAGAGTTGCTTGAATGAAACATACCACGCGCAAAGCATTGAACATGGCGGTTAAATATACACGAAAAACGTTACTCTTTCACTGCAGATTTCGAGTTTCGAATCATGCAATGCCTAATACAAGCGCGTCTCATCTCAGTGAAGAAGTCTCAAAACATTTGGGAGTCCTGTGGGGCACATGCCCATTAATGGAAAAACACCCGATATGTCACTAAGCTGCTAAAAGCCTATTAAATTTCTCGGATTTAATTACGCTTCGGCCCTAATGGGTTTTACTTCACTTCAAAGTGTGTTCATAGTAAATCATTAAGCATGTGACAGGACAAGGCAAAAACAAATAAACTGTCGAAGTTGACCAATTAAATCGCTTCGCCAACTGTTACACGCGTATTTCAATTAATCCACAGAATTAAAGCCATTGTCCGCGAAACGAAAGCCGTCTATTAAAGCAAGCGGATATGTATATTAGTAATTTTCCGCCGGCTTTAACATAAAGCTTCAAATTTTTTGGCTCGAGATTAGCAGACGAACACTGGGGTCGTAATTAGCAGACAAAAAATAACACAAAACAGATAATATCATGCCAAAATAACGCGAAATACAAACGCTTATTGGAAAAAAATGCGTAGGAAAAGCGTGATTCAAAGAGCCACACGTTTTAAGTATTCTTCTCCTCGACTTTCAAATTTAAGCAGTTAATTTTTAAATACAGCAGGACTTAGCTAACACTTAACTCTTTTAAATTAAGCTTCGAAATTGAAGGGAAATTAAACTGCCAAGTCATTTGAATGAGAAATAATTGAAAGAGTAGGCCCCTATTAGAAATGCCCGTTATTGTCTATTAAAAATGTCGTATTCAATTGCAGGCGAAACGTGCATCTTCAATAAATAGATATTGAGAAGTGGCGAGAATCTGTCACAAGGGATGTGCGCTAAATTATCCCTACCCACACTGAGAATCAGCAGTTTGATGTTTAGACTAGCGAGAATCTACCACAACAAGCCTATTTTCCACGTAGGTTAAAATCTGAAGCCTCGGCTGGTGAGAATCAACCACAAAAGACGTGGAGTCGAAGAGCGCGTTAGGAAATTGAAGATATAGCATATGAAGAGAAACAGTTTGGAACTGACAGAGCTATCGCCAAAACAAATTAACCGAATTTAAGACTTAGTTCACGTATCCCTACCTCAAGTAATCATTTCTGCAAAGAAGCATTCCCCCTTTTGAAAAGCACGATGTTCCAACTTCGCCCAGTCTTACACTGCAGCACGAACACTGAAGGCAATCCATATGCCAGTATTTGTCAACGGCGTGTAACAGAAAACGTTCCATGATCGTTCTACCACAAGCGGCACAACTCCTTGCTTTGCTTTCACACGCCATATCTAGAAATGAATCAAAGAATATGTTTACCGCTACTGCATTTGATGCTCAATCGATATTACTCCACACCTCAGACTTTTACCTTCGTATAACGTTTGACAAACAAATAAAGGAATAAGCTGGCTAAGCGAACTTGTAATACAATGTTGGAAAAATATAACAAGACAACGAAAACAAGATATATGCTTTGAAGGCGGGGCAAAATGCTTCTGGATAACACAATTCTTGTTGACTGACGGCTGTTTACACGAACTTATGAAGTTTGATAATCTCACAAGTTCGTTTGACTTTGATAACCTCTGCCTAAACTGGATAGCTCTATCAGTTCTAAACTGTTCTTCGTAGAGATCCAGTAAGAATCATGTCTTATTGATCCAGTGTTACTACAGGAGGAAACCTAAACTAAACTAGCTTTATTTATACTGGATAGCTCTATTAGTTCTAAACTGTTCTTCTTAGAGGTCCAGTGAGGATCATCTCTTATTGATCCAGTGTTACTACGGGAGGAAACCTAAACTACACTAACTTTACTTATACTGGATAGCTCTATCCGTTCTAAACTCTTCTTCCTAAAGATCCAGTAAGGATAATCACTTATTTATCTAGTGTTACTACAGGAGGAACCTACTCACTATAAGCTTTTACATCCATAGATGATTTGCTCACTAGCAAATCTTACACAAACGACGGTTTATGCGCAAAATTCAACGCACCTATAGCATAACAGTCCGTCCCTACACAGCCCGTCCCTACACAGCCCGCGTCAACGCCAGCGCACGACGTGCATTCCGTGTTCTGGGAAACCTCACAATAACTAATTTCGAGTCGACCACAGAGTTGACAATAATCCATATTATCTAAACAGTTTGTGGCTTATCGAAAATTGAGGCGCGCAAATGAAAGTTATATTAAACATGGAACAACACAAAATTTGCGCTAGTTTTCCGCGCCGAAAACCTCCCTTCGTAAATCAAAATGACCATCTGTACGCTGGGATACAATCAGTGGACAGTGAAATTCGCTTTCAGAACGAATTCTAAATGACAATGTATAATTAGAGGAACGACTTATGTAATGAACGAACATTCCTTAATTATTCCATGGGGCAACCCGATGCGCGCAACATAAACAAAGCAATAACTCGCGAAAAGACAACATATTACAGACAATTTAAAACGTTTTTTCCTGACAGTTTCAATAATGGATGCCTATCATTTACCAAGATGATAAATGACGCGACACTTCGGGTAAAATTTAAGCCGAGAAACTGCCATCCCCCGAGCACAATTGCACGATAAACATAAACGCGACCCCAATTTTAATAAAAGCAACATTAATGTGCCGGACAACTGGCGTACAAAGTCAACATGACGACAAATATATTCATATTAAATAGCTTGCAGAAACTAATTAGAACTGTGGACAGATTTCCCAAACACTTTTCACAGCCAAAAAGGAAATATGACGTCTGTTAGTAACATAAGCTTCAAAATTCTGATCGCCTTTCCAAGGCCGTTCTGGCTTGCTTTATATTCAAGTACTAATTTCTCTCGCATATAGTTTAGGAATTAACTTAGTATACAGGCAGATTTCAATAGAACGCCTTCGTCTTTCGATGTATTTGGTACAATACAACTCAAACGCATTTAAACACGTAGTAAATCTATACATAGCGCTATCAATATATCTAGACAGTATAGTTTATATTATGGATCAAATATAAACGATATACAGCGCGCACATGCATCGCTGCAACAAACAAGACAAATATAAGGTACTGTATCTGTATATGGTTGTATAGGTTATAAAATGATAATATTTATAGCGCGCTGAACATTTGCTAGTTACATTACAACGATTTAAGCTGCATTGCTAATTCACACGTCGAATTCTACACCATGAGATTAAAACACTTAAAGAGTACATATATAAATATATATATAAATATATTTAGTTACTTACTGCGTGCTGACTGCATTTCTTCTATACAAGATTGAACAATTTCCTCTTTAAATCTCACAGCTAATAGCGCTTCGTTTGGGCAGTGTGAAGCGAGCATAGACGAGCGCCTAGTATAATCTAACCAACAAGCACAGAACCGAGAGAGATCTGCCAACGTGAGTCCCAAGCCTGTTTGTTAAATACAATCATTCTGATAACAAAGTTGACGGCATTGAACTACTCATCATAGCTCGAACCGAAATTAACTTTAATCAAGCGACATATCAAATTGAATTGGACAAGTAACTTAACGCTGATTGGCGGAGACTCTCGTCGGTCGCAATTAAGTTAGAAACGTTATCTGGATAACAAAACGCGTGATTGTAGCTATCCTATATCGTGCACTCACTTTGGGATTTAATTATATCACACATCGGTGAGATATTCGAGGGTTTGCGCGCGTGGTGCGTGGTATGAAAATCGAGGATCGTGGAACGTTTCGAAACACGCAGAATGTAACTTTCCACGTAGAAAATTGGTTTGTATCGCTTCCTACCTAACTCACAACTTTGCTGAGCTATGTTCTGCCAGCCAAAAGCGCACAAGTTTGTTGGCATTTTGCAACAGACATGTTATCAACAAGCCGATATCAGGATGCGTTCGCATGGCTTGCGACAGCTTGTTGACGACAAGTCTTCTGCAACTTGATTGCAAGAACTTGCTATTCACAGGTTTGCTGCAAGTTGTTTCAACAAGTTGTAAAAAGTCTGCAAACTGACAGGTTGTATAAAAGTCTCATTTTAACACTTCTTTCAACTTTTGTAAATTTGGAAGACGATACAGTCAATCTATCACACGGGCCTCGAGCATTCCTCGATCCTCGACTTCCACCTACGATTTTGTCGAAGTTGTCATTCTCGCGACAAATTGTCTTCTCCTGACAAATTGTTGATCTTTAAAAGTATTGTAAATGGATAAGCTTAGTTCGTTCTATAAAAACAAGATCAATACATAATTGCATGTGAGTGAATTTCAAGAGAAGAATGTTATCAAATAATGAGTTTTTACAATCGCATTTTCGATATGTAAATAAAATCTGGTTCCTGATGGAAGAGCTACTCAAAAGCGAAAGTCATTTTTCAAATAAATGGATCTTTAATTGCGTCCGCAACACCCACAAAAGGCCACACAAAATCACACTGTTCTCCTGATGAATGCAAATGAATCCATCAAATCTAACGCATTTAGTGCTATTAAAATCTTTAAAGCATTATTTTGAAAGAAAAATGTGCTTCTAAAGATGTGCTTTTTCGCTCTATAGATTAAAGTTAGCCTGGCTTATTTAGCGTTAAAAGAAAAGTTAAACGAAATAACTTCTACCACGACTACATGAATTGCCCTATCATTGATTTCAGTACAGTTCTCAGAGGTCCAGAAATGATTATATTTTCTGAGCTTTGCGTAATGAATATCATCGATTAGTATTGATCCAGTGTTACAAAAGTAAGACTGATTTTATTTATACTGGATAGCAGTCAAGCTTATGAGAGCAATATGCCCAAATTGTTGCATAAGAGCAGAAGACTGCATCCACGTAATTATGAACGTTTGTTTCAAAGCACTTACGCGTCGACGAGAGTTGGATACAATATTGATTGTCGAGTAGGCTAAATGAACATCACTCCTTTGAGCCAAAGCCGATACGTTCGAAGTCTTTCGCAAAACCGAATTACCACTAATTTTCCATTGTTTGTCTAGTCCTCCGCGAAGCACTTAAGATATTCTCATTATACAAAAATGAATAAATGTAACATGTATCTATAACCATGCTGAGCCTTAAAAGCTTTTTTCAAATGATTAAACTAAAGAAACAGTGCGCTTAGTTCGGGTCCAACTATTGCCAGGAGCTCTTTGTCTTCTCGTTTAAAAGCGGCTACGGTAAAAAACGTGTAATTTTCTTCTCGAAAATACAAGAGATTTCCATTCAAATGAAGTTTGTTTTTTGCGAACAATTCTCCGTAATTGCAATCCTGGCATTAAAATACAATATGTGTAGGCGCAAGCAAGATATCTTAATGCATAGGTGGGACAGAGGATTTCCGGACTCAGAATTACGGAGTCTTGTACAGAGCTTGACTCATTTGATACGAAAGGAAGATAAAATAATCCACACTATTTCATATCCACGAAATCGTAGCACGATAATTACGATGCAACGAAAGCTCTCCTTAACACAGCATAAACTTCAACATTCATCAGTTGGACCAGTTGTTCAAAGCTGGGTCAGCGATAATCCTAGGTTAAGGTTTAACCCACTGTTATAATAACCGACCGTTTCTTTCAAAACTTCAGAAACCGAAACTACTATCCATCCAGACAAGACTTGTGTACAAATATTACCAAGCATACAAACGGGGTGCTGTGAAACACCTCCAACTTTGCGCATACCAGGGCTAAGGTGAGCGATCGACTTTTGAATAGCCGACGCCGAAATCTACCTGAGCATAAATCCAACCATGATCAAGTAATTTTTGATTCGCCTCAAATGTGTACATATCGCTTGGCGAACCTTGACCAATGATACTAAAATCATAGTGCAAGCCTAAGTACCAGCAATGGTACATCGTTACGCAGGCGTGGCAATTGTACATCTTTACGCACGCGTGGACTCCTGGATTCATTCAGGACTATTTCGCACGAAAAATTAAACCATAGCTTGCTGCGTGAAGTATAAAGTGTATTTTAAGACTGTATGCCATCATCCATTCTTCAGCCTTTTCTAAATGCTGTCCCACAATCCAGGCTTTACTCTCTCGCCAGAAGCGAAAGCTTCAGTTCATTATCGCACGCGTTAATCGAAAGTAAACCTAAAGCAATTAGGCCAAATGTTCTCCAAATGGCGCTATCTCCCATCTGCTCAAAACATAATTAAGTGCTGAGTTCTCCGGCCAATCGCAGAGCTGCGCGCTGTCGCTGGGGTGAAATTAAAGCGATTATTTGCGCCTTGTTCATAAAGCTTTCGTCAGCATACGAAAACAAGACCTGTTTTCAAAATGTTTGCGAGTTATCGCAAGATAATGCTCTCGCTGGGGATCTGTGTAACGTAAACGTTGTGGTAGTACCTTCTTCAATCAGTTCTACACTTTTATATGCCTTCCATAAGCTCACAATAACACACTCTTTGTTAGCCTTCGTCACAAAAATTACCCAGCTGAACAAACTTTAATAAACGACTTCAAGGGGCAGAATACGTAATTTCAACTAAAATGTCTCGCGCAAGAAAAGTACAATTAAAAAACATGTACTATTTCTGCATGACCTAACCATGCTTAACTCAGCAGTGAGTTCTGCACAACATCAGATCACTTCAAGATAGCTCACATTTAATAACATGTACTACCTCTGCATGATCTAACCATGCTTAACTCAGCAGTGAGTTCTGTTCAACATCAGATCACTTTAAGATAGCTCACATTCAAGAACATGTACTACCTCTGCATGATCTAACCATGCTTAACTCAGCAGTGAGTTATGTACAACATCAGATCACTTTAAGATAGCTCACATTAAAGAACATGTACTACCTCTGCATGATCTAACCATGCTTAACTCAGCAGTGAGTCCTGCACATCAGATCACTTTAAGGTAGCTCACAGAAAAGAACTCAAAGGTACCTCTGTACCATCAAAGATTTAATTAACTTATCTGATCAACTCAACCTACGGTAAATACTAGAACATGTGCTACCCAACCGACACTAAACCACGCACACAGGAACACACAAAAGCCACTTTAAAGAGATGCTGAAAGCTATATTCTTCTCTAAGAGGTTATTACTCAAAAGCCAGACGGTCAATCTTGGCGTTAATGGGGTGCGCGTAAAATCATTTAGGATTGGTCTCATCGGAGACATTTAACTGACGCGTTTTGCCAAAATAAACCTTGTCTCCCCTGATAACGTGTTATCTTTAGGACCAGCGTGTGAAATGTGTGACAGCGGGGTGGAAGCATCGTGTTGACACCATCTGGTGCGGGTAGATAGGCCCACTGTCGACGTGTTGCATTCGAAGATATAGCGAGGATGCAGGATTGTAATTAACACTGTAATTAAAGCCATCCAAAAGTTATCACTTGTCAGGAAACGTGTTCGGAATATAAAAAATATGTTGCTTCTTTTTAGTCGCAATGTTACGTGCTTAACGTTTTACGGCATGCGTCTGCTCAAGCACAATAGGATTTTTTTTACCTCTGGAAAATTCTATCAGCTCTAAGTTATTTTTTCTTGACATCCAATAAAGATAGTCTCGTATTGATCCAGTGTTGCTACAGGAGGAAACCTAAACTAAACTAACAATATTCATACTGGATAGCTCCATCAGTTCTTAACTGTTCTTCCTAAAGGTCCAGTAAGGATCATCTCGTATTGATTCAGTGTTACTGCAGGAGGAAACCTAAACTAAACAAACTTTATTTATACTGGATAGCTCTATCAAGGGTAAATGCTATAGGATGTTTTGATATTCATAAGCATTTTTGTGAATTTGTATTTCCTTCCATTTTGTTGAGTGCCTTTAATTTGACACGATCAAATAACACAGGTTTTTCAAGGAATCTAATATAAATAAAGTTAGTGTACTTTAGGTTTCCTCCTGTAATAACACTGGATCAATAAAAAGATGATCCTTACTGAACCTCTAGGAAGAAAAGTTTAGAACTGATAGAGCTATCCAGCATAAATAAAGTTAGTTTGGCTTAGGTTTCCTCCTGTAGTAACACTGGATCTATAAGAGATGATCCTCACTGGACCTCTAGGAAAAACAGTTCAGAACTGATAGAGCTATCCAGTATAAATAAAGTTAGTTTAGTTTAGGTTTCCTCCTGTAGTAACACTGAATCAATAAGAGATGATCTTACTGGATAACCAGGAAGAACAGTTCAACAGTTCTATCCAGTTCATAAGCTTTCCTCTAGATGTAAGAACTAAGAAAGAACAGTTTAAAAAACTGTAAGACCAATGCAGTGTAAATAAAGTTAGTTTACTTTACTAAAACAATCTCGCTCAACTGACATAAAAATTCACAAATCACTCTGGGTACACCACAGCTATATAGATTAATGGATTACATACGCCATTAGTTAAAGAGAATTAATCCTGATCTTTGGTAAAGCAAATATTATTCGTCCTTGGGTCAACATTTCTGACAGATTTTAAAGTATCGTTTTTTAAACTCAACTCAGCACATCAGATATGTTACTGTCAGACAAATTAAGTATAATGTTTCAGAGGTAGCTGTTTAGAATAACCTAAATATTTCGGGTAAACCAACTACTTTGGTTGAATGTTGGATAGTGACTCGATCACTTCAACAAGAAACTTAGCGTCATTTTCAAAGGCACAAAAAGTCACCGCTGATCATAGCTTACAAAAGATTGCAGGCGCATCTTAGCCATCTATCAAATATTATTTTTGCCTAACGCAATCTCCATACGCAAGATTTAACCGCTATGGTAAAAGTGATTTACGTTAGCAAGTGTTTCATTGTGTATGTTTTTTTTCTCTGAAGTATACCGACGTGCGAGTAACAATAAGATCTTTCGAGAAATGTTTTTTAACCGACTCAAATATCAAATAGAATTCTAGCTATCGAATAAAACTGAGAAAATATTTTACCTTACGAAAGATCTGTAGCATACAAGTCATTGGCGTCAGGCATCGCCGCACATATCGCAAGCAATTACGATTCGATAATTTGATACAGAAGTTCAGAAATTTCGTATACAAAGATAAGCGAAATTATCGAATGAAGTTAATATATTCACAGTACGTTAACCCAACAGGTGAATATATAATTTCCTACCTTAACAAACTGATTACAAGTTCCAAAACTTTCAAAGCGAACAATATTGAAGGGCAACAGTCGACGTGCAGCTTATTATAAGAACACCAATTTCAAATGGAATTCGTTCCTAAAGTGCACTTGGCATAATCCAGCACTTAACATGCTATCCATTAAAAGTTATAATTAAAAAACAATTTTGTTTTAATAATGTCATGGCTGACAAAAACCTGGCGCCAAAACATCTGCCTCGAGATTTGCAGGGAATGATCTGGACTCCGAAATTGAATTCTGAATTGGCCCTTTTACGAGACACAGGCCACTTAATTAAAAAAAAATCGAAAAATCTAGATATATTTAAATGCCTTTATGATGCAATTCCATAACCCCTAAAAGCGTACGTAGTTGTCAACTGAATGATGCGGTGATATAGTGTTCATTCCAGCAATAAATTACCTTAGTTCGTGATCGTTTTTTTATAACAACCTACAATCACAACAAGAGGTGATCCTTACTGGGCCTCTAGGAAAAACAGTTTAGAACGTATAATTAAGCTATCCAGTATTAATAAAGTTAGATTAGTTTAGGTTTCCTCCTGTAGTAACACTTGATCAATAAGAGATGATCTTTACTGGACCTCTAGGAAGAACAGTTTAAAATTGATAAAGCTATCCAGTATAAATAAATTTAGTTTAGTTTAGTTTTCCTCGAGTGTTAGCACAGAAGGAAACTTAAGGCTAAACTAACTCCAATCATGCTGATTACTGGATAGCTCTATCAGTTCCAAACTGTTCTTCCTATAGAGATCCAGCAGGGATAATCTCTTTATGAGCTAGTGTTACCACAGAGGAAACCTACACTTTACTAATTTTATTTATACTGCATCTGTATCAGTTCTAAACTGTTCTTCCTAGAGTTCCAGTAAGAATCATCTCTTATTGATCCAGTGTTACTATAAGAGGAAACCTGAACTAAACTAACTTTATTTATACTGAATAGCTCTATCAGTTCTAAACTGTTCTTCCTAGAGGTCCAGTAAGGATCATCTCTTATTGATCCAGCGTTACTACAGAAGGAAACCTAAACTAAACTAACTTTATTTATGCTGGATAGCTCTATCAGTTCTAAACTGTTCTTCCTAGAGTTCCAGTAAGAATCATCTCTTACTGATCCAGTGTTACTGCGATAAAGCATTATCCTTACCGGACCTTCGGGAAGAGCAGTTTAAAACAAATACAGTCATCCAGTATAAATAAGTTAGTTCATTAAAAACAATCGACGCAAATTACTTAGATATTTAGCCAAAAAATGAATCCAGGATTCCTCGATGAGTCCAGGGCTTCGCAGTCCGTTTTAACACTACATGAAGTCGGTTACGATTTGTTCCTAATGGACACTAAAAGCTATTTTATCGCAGTACGTCTGCAGCACATTAGATTGAAGACGGCGAGCAAAACATGTAATGTTATTGCGTTGAAATACTAATTGATTTAGACAATGCTTACTAAACTGTTTGATTCCCTCACCGCGTCTTACACGAAGTTTTTATAATTCAGTTTGGTGATATATTGAACTTTTTAAGCTTAGATGGTCGTATACTAAGGGAAGGTTGTAAAACAGGTACTGTTTCATACCCGCAGGTGCTTTAATGAAAATATGCTTAAGGTGTCTCTGTGTAGTTTCCCACTGCATCAAAGACTTCCTATTTTTTATGACGTATCGTTAGACTGGTAAAAATTTTTATATATACACACACACACATATACCTATATATATATATACACAAAAGTTCTTTCTTTGATAATTGTATAAGTTCAAGTATAAGTGTATATTGGATATAGTCTATTTATAAACTGTTCTTCCTAGAGGTCCAGTAAAGATCATCTCTTATCGATCCGTGTTATTACAGGAGGAAACCTAAACCAAACTAACCTTATTTATACTGGATAGCTCTATCAGTTCTAAACTGTTCTTTCTAGAGGTCAAGTAAGGACCATCTCTTATTGATCCAGTGTCACTACAGGAGGAAATCTAAACTAAACTAACTTTATTCATACTGGATAGCTCTATCACTTCTAAACTGTTCTTCCTACAGGCTCAGTAAGGATCATCTCTTATTGATTCAGTGTTACTACAGGAGGAAACCTAAACTTAACTAACTTTATTTATACTGGATAGCTCTATCAGTTCTAAACTGTTCTTCCTAGAGGTCCAGTATGGATCATCTCTTATTGATTCAGTGTTACTACAGGAGGAAACCTAAACTAAACTAACTTTATTTACACTGGATAGCTCTATCAATTCGAAATTTTGTGAATATCTTATCGCACTAAATACACGCACTACGTCTACGGACAGCGCTCATTTCAAATTTTATTTTTAAAATGGTTGACACAGCGGGTTATTAATAAAAACAGTGTTAATCAATCCCCCTAGCTGGAGATGACAAACAAATAATATCGCAAAAACCAATTATCTTTCAAACAAATACATTGTTCCAGGGAAATTGGATTTGGGCGACGATTCATTATAGTCAAGGCAGTTTTGACATATCGTGAAAGATTACTTCAATGTTATTCATGTTGTTTTGATTGGAATATAAACTATGCGAGGGTGTTTGTTTTTGTTTCATAAACCATTCTCCAGCACGTCCAATGTTGTTAGGGACACAGGGCGCAGAATAATTTGTACAAAAAGCCTAAAATTTATGATTCTTTGATTTCGGTGTAGATTCTCTACCAAACTGCATTTCAAATGTATTAGTCATTCTTGGTAGCTTTGTCTTTGGCAAGAACAGTTTAGAAACTGGTAGAGCTATCCAGTAAGAAAAAAGTCTAGTTCAGGCCGTTTCCTTCTGTAGTAACACTGCATCAATAAGAGATTATCCTTACTGGACTTCTAAGAAGAACAGTTTTAAACTGATAAACTGATAGAGCTATCCAGCACAAATACAGATGGATTAGTTTAGGTTTCCTCTTGTAGTAACACTGGATCAATAGGAGATGATCCTTACTGTACCACTAAGAAGAACAGTTTAGAACTGATAGAGCTATCCAGTATAAATAAAGTTAGTTTAGTTCAGGTTTTCTTCTGTAGTAACACTGCATCAATAAGAGATGATCCTTACTGGACTGGAAGAACAGTTTAAAACTGATAAACTGATAGAACAATCAAGTATATATAAATAAAGATAGATTAGTTTAGGTTTCCTCCTGTGGTAACACTGGATGAGAGAGCCACGATCTCAACTGGACCTCTATGGGAAGAACAGTTTCTTAAATAGCATACAGGCTTTACAAAGAAGTGCTTATAACTGATAGAGCTTATATATATATATATATATATATATATATATATATATATATATATATATATATATATATATATATATATATATATATATATATATATATATATATATATATATATATATATATATATATATATGTATAAATATATATATATATCCACTACCCCAAGCTAGGACATAATATAAAGTGCAATAGATTCGTCGAATTGATGAATATAATTTGACAACATCCTTCCTAGCAATCAACTGTATTCTATTTATCAATGTAATTCTGACAAAAACGATCTATATTTGGGTATATTTCCATGTTGGTTTTGAATCGTGAATATCTCCCAAATGGTTTAGGAACGCAAGATTTTACGCTTCGCATGGAGCAAAAATCTTTGAATTAGCAACATTCATTAAAAATGACCAATTTACGTTACTAATTAAAGTTAGAACAAGTTGATAAAGTCTATTTTAGCTTTGAACATAATGGACACTACAAGTCTACAATTATTTTATATTGATCAATCTGTTTTTGAAAGTGACAAACATCATATACGCTTAACGAAGGTTGAAAAGTTTTAATTGATAAAGCGAAAATGACAATTATGCTGTGTAGCACTTCATTAGGACCGTCATAATTAAATCATTGTTATTGAAAAGATAAAATATTAAAATTTTAATTAAGCGTATGTTCAATTAATCTTCCACGTTTGTGCAAAATTGATATATGTAGGTCTTAAAGTCTTACTATATTCTTGCAAGTGTCCAAGCATGTATGGATCATGTACACATACAGTGACTGGCGATGCTGCACATATAATTATATATAAACTTCGAGCGAAATGTATAATCACAAAATACCTTAAAAAACCACTTAAAACCTTGTGCTCTAACGCCTGAAGATCCCTTTTGGATGAAACAGACTGCAATGGTAAGTTTTCGAGGTATTTTGTGATCATATGTTTCGCTCTGTTCAAATATGTCAATAAGCCAAAACTATCCGCTTGAATCAGAAGAGACTGGAAGTGATTTGAGCTCTGACAGAGCATAAAATTTTAGCATTACAAAAATAATAATTAAAGTAAGAGCTAGATTAAAAACGAATATACCAATATTACACAGCATAATTACAATGCTTAGGGTATAGATTAAAATACTGACAAATTAAAAGACGAAATATCAAATATTAATCAACGAGGGAAAAAACAACATGGAATTATAGAATACAATAAAGCATTAATTATATTGCACTACCGATAAAATCATATATATGTGTGTATAATGAATCCCAGAAAGGTTTAATTAGGAAGTGACGATCATAAGTCTCGCTCAATCACAGCTGCACATTCACTTAGAAGTTTTTTCTCTCACTAAAACTGGGGGGAGGGTTAACGAGCACTGTGCATTTAACTATATAGCTCCACACATAAAGTGATTTAGCTGCACAATACTTATTCATGGTGTGGACAGTACTGAATGCACTTAAGATAGCTCAAAAAAGTTGCGCATCTGTCTTACTGCACAGTCTTGCAGAGGCAATATTGACTCAATGCAAAGCATTTTGCTTTTGTAGCCGCTGGACCGAAATTTATAATAAATTCGCAAATTTAATGGAAGTTGGAGATTTGCAGAACATGGACTTCTGCATTCCAACTAGATGTTGTGTTTTTTTAAACTTTCTAAATCTGTAGTTCTTTTCCAATTCTTAACAAGGTTGCATGCATGTGCGAAAACAAATCAAGATTTTAGGGATAAATACAGGTCATTTATAGTTTTATCCGCTTGCGTCACCCTCATTTGCCTATTTTAACCTAATCTGTTTGTCAACGTCACCTTTGGCTAGAAAGAGTTGGCTGTCTAAATAATACACATGGCGTGACACAAGGCGTGTTGAACGACACACTGTTTTACATTGACCTAACGAATCTTCATTTACTATTCCATTTATTTTTGGACTGCAGTCATTTCGCTTCGGTTGGGGGTAAATTTGTGCCGAGCCCTAGTAATTACTGTGTGGTTATTACGTTCAGATAACAATGGCGTTTGTCAAGGCAACAGTGATTAATCTAAAATGTGGTTTATCTAATGGCAAGTAGATGACCCTCTTTGACACGAGCGAAATATCGTGTTAGCAATATCAAAACTTTGCCAAAGAAAACCTAAGCGTTTCATAGAATAGGTAGATGCTAGCGTGCTAACATTTTCTTATATCTCTTGTATACAATTTGAGTGATAATTAAAATAGCAATGACTTACAAGCCACAACACGTAATAATGTATAAATTTTAAAACCGCAAGAACAATAATAACTAATATCTTAATGCAAAGGGTTAAAAACCGACTACATTTGTTGGCATTAATACAACTGAGATGATATTAATCAGCTTACAACTGACTATAACAACAATAAAGATGGCGGCTTGCAAGTAGAACAACAAATTCTTTACAAAATTAAATTGCTTTCGATAAAAACTTAAAAAAAACATTCACGTGTACTTTATAAAAATGGATTGACTCCTTTTTTTTTGATCCCAGCAAAGCGATATTGCCGTTTACAATGTATTTTCCCGCTAATTAAAGCACGTACTGAAAAGGGCACGTCCTTGTGTCGTCAGCATTGTTGTGAATTATGTTGTTAATCTTATATATAAGCTCAACTAAATACGGGCACCAAAATTGGTAAAAAGAAAACCAATTCCGACTAAAATGAATTTAGTATATCAAAAATTTCCAACCGTAATGGTATAGCCGGTGTCAACTCTCAACAAAACACACAATCGGCCATCTTTTGTTGTTACAGTCATCAGTTAATATTGTAGCCTATTTAACTGTACAGTTCTGAAATAGACGGCGATTATTTTGGTGTAAAGCATTTGACAGGAATTCGGTTTTTTTGTGAATGTGAAGTATGAGTTATGAAATATCAGGTGAGAGATTCTATGCTCAAAACGGTTATATATAAACTACTTTTTCAAATCCTTTAGAAAATCATAGAAATGCTTGCGGCCGATGTAGTGATATAGTATTTTCACTTTGATTTAGAAAGGAGTGTTACGGTTTATAAACTTATCACATAGTTTTCGATACAGTCTGTTTGAAAGGGGCGAAATAACTTGGGGAAAATGATACTAAAACTGTTTGGCTTCTTTCAAAATACGGGGCTTTTACTTGCACTTATCGTTCCAGTAATTATATAGAGTTCCCTGCGCGCGCGCAAACCGAAGCGCCTGGGTACCAGTTAGCCTAATACGCTTGTTGACAAGCAGTGTAATATTGGAGAAAATTACGCGAGCGGGTCATGAGAAAAAATAGTTAATTAAAATTGGTGCGTCCTTATTGTGAAGTTATCAACACATCGTAAATTAATTATAAAACACTGCACCACCCGCGGACTTAGTATTGCAATCAACTCGAGAGCAAATGGAAGCAAAGCTCGTGAAAAGAAAGGCTGAAAACAAAGCTAGACACACCTCTCGTGAAATGCTCGCGGAAATTGCATGGTAAATAGCCCAGTGCAATATATATTTCGGGCGAAAGACCGCCTTGAGCAAGAATTGGATGAAGGCTATCTGTAATCATACACAACCCGAACAGTCCAAGTCGCAACACCACAATCAGTCCCATTTAAGGTGGTCATTCCCCTTTAAAGCATTTTTTTTTATTTTACAAGGTACAGACTCAGCAAAAACATTTTTTTAAGGGGCACAGTGATAAAAATCAAAATCTAAAAAAAATTTTTAGGTTACTCATTAATTACACTAATTATCCAATATGGCCGCCCGCTAATTAGCCAAAAAATGGCGTCGCATGAAACATGATACCACACACACCGTTAATCAGAAGAACATAAATGACATATATTTTGAAAGCTTATAACATGATCTAGTAACTGACCATCTTTATTTTCACTTTAAAACATTTTTGCAAAAAATTTGGTAAAAAATCTGCACATTAGGAAAAAACAGGGATTTTTTACAGCTAATTAGGTAATTAAACCTCATTTGTACATTACTAATGAAAAATATGAAAAATTAAAAATGGTCAGTTACTAGATAATGTTAAAAGCCATAAACATACCAAGTTTCAACCTTTTACACTAAATATTCAGAAAGATATGCTGTCACAAAGATTAACTGAAATGAGAAAACTGTGAAATTGAGAAAATAGTACTTTAATGTTTTGTTCTGGTTTATATAGTCTCTAGAAAGCACCTGCTTCATAGGTAACACCTTCTTGGTCTTCTGTAGTGTCTATATAGTGTTTTCTTTGGTGCCTCAGTATCTTTCTTCTCTTCTTCACTTGTTCTGAGCTCTTTTTTGCCGACAGTTTAATCCTCGAGTTGTCACATTCCTCCGAGGCTTTACCAGTGAAAATACCAGGAGTTACATCAAGGTCCTGAAATAACTTCAAGAAGGAAATGTCACCATCATTAAACTTAAGAATAGCCAGGTAGGTGGCAAGAGCCACAGTTTCTTGCTCAACATAAGTAGACTTAGGGCATCTGTCCCAGATGAGCCTGTTCAGACACTCGTTAACATTTTGTGTCAAGCCATGAGTACATTTACTTAGCAGTTCAGATTTGCTAAGGTCTTTGTATACTGGCTTGATCATATCAACAATACAGCTTGGTATTCCATTTTTATGTTTATATTCTTCCTTGTCTCTCTTATATCCACACCAACTGTCCTTTCCTTCTGGGCAGAGATGATGCTGTGGATTCTCGGCAGTTGATGCAACATGGTAAAGAGACGCTTCTATGGACTTGGCCATTTTACCAACATCATCAAGGTTTTCCCTGATTGCCAAGCCATAATAGTTTTGCAACACATCAATTTTACTGTCAGTCAGCCTACCTTTACCAGCCAAACCTTTCCCATCAGCCAATTTCACTCCTTTGTTCGAACTCTTCAGTTTGCGTAGACGACTTCCAACCCTTTTTTGAACATGGCCGATACACTCTAATTTGTTTGGAATAGAATCCTCTCCATATGGCTGGCTTTCAACAATACTGTTATAGGTTGAGGAGTCCCCATCTCCAAGCATGTCCATATATTTCAGCCCTCTCGTAGCCACCGACCTTTTAAAAATCCGAACAGCACCAGTTGTCTCCATACTGCCAGCGCTTCCTTCATGATTGATCTTGCATTCATGGGATGCTTTCCATGCATTGTAGCCTGGGTCATTAATCTTTTCCCCCCACTTTTGGCATTCTTGGCACTTGTCTGACAACACTTCCACATCCAGGCATTTCTTCGTATCCAAGGAGATCACAGTAACAATCCCATTATGGGACGAATATCCTCGCTTCTGCCAAGTACCGTCGATCGACACTCCACATTCACCATCATCATTTGCTATTTCATCTCTGACTTGATAGGCATTGTTGATCATACTATCAGAAGCCAACTTCTTTACAGCAGGCAAAACCTTTTCATTTTGGATCTTTGTGAAGACACGACGGGTTAGTGGAGGAGGCATGTTCATGACCTTGTTGAAGGTAGTCATGGCATTATGCCCTTTGCCAATTTCCCTGAAAGCTAAGACTGTTCTTACATTCACTTCATAAGAATGACCTTGTTTCTTTGAAGTATTAAAAGAATACTCCCAATCACACTCCATACTTTCACATTGTAACACGAGGTAATTGGAATATCCACATTTCTTTTTCATGTCAGCATGTGACTTTATATCACATCCACAATCAGGGCACTTCAAAACATTGTCAAATACATTGCATAGTATGGATAAGTCCATTAAAATAGTTCCTTCTTTTACAGTACTATCAATGTTTTCCGTCATACCACGAAGCAATTCTGTATTCTGGCTGATTTTTTTCGCAGAAGGTCCACGATCTTTGTAGCTTGGTCCGCCATCTTGGATTATATTCTTCTTCCTTGACGGTGGAATCTTCTTCTTTTTTCTTGCTCTATTTTTCGAGTTCCCCATCTATTCACTCTGAATTACACTCAGAACAACCTTAGGAATGTAATTCTACACTGTAACAACAATATTTCAACTTATAAACGCGAAAAAAACAGCAATTTTCTGACACAATTTTTCACACAGCTCGCCACAAATCGACCTCGAGTTTGAGAAGTCAGCGCGTTGCTATGCCTACGAAAATGAACCAATCACAAAGAGATCTACTGGCATAGCTTTAAATAACATACATCAAAAGTTTAATTCAAAAAAATACGCTTTGTCAGTGAAATAATCAAGCAAATTTGGAAGGAAAACGCGTTGCTATGGCGTTGCTATGGGGAAATTTTTTAAATAGGGCTTCTTAAACACCTATTTTCTCACAAATATGCATTTTTTCAACAAAACAAGCCATGTTATCTTAAAGTATAATACTTAAAGTACCTAAATATATAAATTTTAAAAATTTGATTTTTTTTTCAAAAATTACATTTTAAAGGGGAATGACTACCTTAAATTCACTATTGTCAAAATAAATTTATCTCATATTACAGCGCCACTATTTGACATCGCATAAAAGTTATAACTACAGCCGAGAGGAATAGCTTTCTAAATATACTGTACATTCCTCGCCTGGCGTCACATTCGTATTTAGGTTGAAATATTATTTGATGGCTGTTAATACAAGGACACGAAAATGTCCATTGAGCGTTTTCGAAGCGAACGCGTTATCTCCCACTGACAAGAGGAACATCGCAGATATTAATTAATACACAGAGACAATATAAAATCCTTTCAAACTTGCGCCTTAAAAAAAGTAATACGCACTTTGATAACCGACATAAAATTAACATCCACATGCACTGGACACGATACCACGTCTATTAAATGCTTTGGATGCCGTGGTTGCAGCACTGGACAAGAATTTATCATGAATTCGTTATTGTGTACAAGCAAGGCAATCGGGCCGTTCACTTCCTAGCACACTTGTATATTGAACTAAAAATACATACAGTGTATAAAATAAAAAAATAAGAGGATTTCCGCAAGACGGAAAAGTCTACAAGACTTAATAAGCAAGACACATATAATAAACTCGTGTTTTCGCTCCGTGCCATCGTCTCTGACGGGCCTGAAATACAGCTAGCGGTATGGGTTAGCCTACGCACAGACCCAATATGACGATGGGATCTTCGTCGCGTCAAACTTTGAAGACCCATTCGCTCGGATCAAATACACAATGTTCGAGCGAGTTCGGCTTAATTGTGCGGCGAAAACTCTGGACCTAAGTACCCCTTATACACAACACAACACAATATATAAATATAGTTGTATCATACTTACTCTTTGACGATTCCATTTAAGGTAGCTTCGATATGCGTGTACGACTTTAAGCTTTCGCGAATAAGGGGCTCTCTGGAAAATAATAAAAGTGTTAAAAGCGATTGGTTTCGCTTGTAATACATATGGTAAACAAAAAAATTGAAGAAGTAGATTGGAAACCTTTGCTTGTGTGAAGGGGGTCTTTGGTTTCACAATTCGTATTGGTGTATATGAAATACTATAACTTAAAAGCGTTCTTTAAATGCTTCTTCTTACCTTACAATTAATGTGTTGTCTGGCTTTTGTCCTCCGTTCAATGTCGGTCAGGCAGCGTAAATGATTTGGTATAAACACTATTGTTGGTCCCTCTTAAAACTCGAACGGTATCCAAAATAAAAACAGGTCCACGAGGTGCTCTTTGTCGGTCTGTCCACTTGCGTTCGACGAGAAGTTGTGAACGCGACGAGCTTGGAATCATCAAGTTCGGGCAAGATTAATTTGAGCTTTCTCGCTCTTATCTGTATGCGTGCTGTCAAGTAAGGTGGACGGCTCAAGAGGATAATTGGTTTTTATTAATATCGAATATGACCGGTTGAGCTCATTAGCACAGAGCGAACGCAATTTCCCTAGGAATTTAATTACAGCACCGGAGATGTCGAAAATGAACGCTATATTTGTTTCGCCTCGGGTGAAGCCTATTCAATTAACTATATGAGCTTCCAAAACGCAATTGTTAGAGCCCGTGTTGTTCCCAGCGAAACTTTAATGCGGCTCGCGACGGGGGATTGTCTAAACACTGGACGTATTGGTTTAGGGAAAGAAAAAATACCATATCGTACGTGGATTTGCACGGATATATCCTTGCTTCCTAAATGCCCGTACGCACGAGTATATCTGCTAGGGTGTATTTCCTAGACGGTGGATTACGTGTTGTTATACGAGTGACGGAATAATGAATGAATTCATATTCTTAGGTTAATATTATTGTTAGGTTTGCATCAATTTTATTACAGGACAGCTAATTAAAAATCAACAATCGTCAGTCATGACTAATTGAGATGTGAAATGGCGTCAGGGAAAGACCTGTCTCCGTGCCAAACTGAAGTCAGGAACTGGAGTCTGGGGTTCCCATTGATCTCTCGTCGATTATTTAATTAATATGGTATAGCGAGAGATTCGCCAGGCGGAAAACAGATTCTTTTGAATTAATATACAGTTAATTTAATAAAGATTGTCTTTGCAAACTGTGAGGGCGATAGGAATGACGGATTATTGCTTATTTTCATCTCTAAATTCGGAATTATTTCTTCAGGCCCACACAGACCGGACGTGATTTGAAAACGCGACGCGAATTTTCGATTTTTAACGTCTTGTAACTTTAAATCCTTTTCTTTTTTGTTTCTCCAATGTTCGGAAAGACAGGAGCAATCTAAGCTGTTTGGTGTTCACATGTAGCGAAAATTCTTTTCGTCGATGGTTTTATTTGCTTTTGAAAATTGAAAAATCGCGTCGAAATGAGACCTTCTTTGACTAAATAATACAATATAATTTTCAACAGCGACTTCAATTGCGAGACGCTGAGTGAATCAGTGTTTTCAGTGTTTCTTGCACTCGTTTTCTTGTGAACAGACAATGATTTTTCTTGTTTTCTTCATACAGCTTGAGATTTTATCGTCTCGGGCATATACAAAATAGCTGACTAAATTTTACAAAGCGGAAAATATCAATCACAATTGATTCAAGCTTTACATGAAGATTTGCACTGTGATGTAGGATGAAGCTGCAAAATTCGTGCAAAAATTATATAAATTCTGCCAGGCCATTTAAAGTATATCTTATGGTTTGGATTCAAGTTTTCAATGTGATGGCATGTATATGAATGTAAAATTCCGGTTTGTACGGAAGGAACATTGGCGGAGTACAGACCTGTTCCGAATACAGTCCTACGAGTGCCGGATCTCGTCCTGCACATAGACTAAACTTGTATGTTCACAGTTTTTTGTGAAAGCCTTGTGATTAAGAATTTGAGATAGTCTACATCGAAATTTAGTGAAACCGCGGACAAGAAAAGGATAAAAATTTTTGCGCAATTAATCAAATTATTTTGTGAAACGGCGTGAAATCAGATTACAAGCACGACACGTCTGCATTCTACAGTCTTAATAGGATTAGTTTTCGTTGATGACAATTAATACAGACATGGTATTCTATATATACACATGGAAGTAAACAATTCTGAAGTGCGATAATGAACTTTTGTTTTCATTTCTGCGCCTCTTCGATGATTGCAAACTGCAGATGATTATATAGTGTTGTTTGTGGGTTTGCATGGGAGGTTTACGATTGTTTTCATTTCTTGTGGGGCCAACCGCATGTATTTAGCCATGTTCCTTATCCGTCGCTAACCAAAGTGAAAGATAATATTGTATTTTGTAAAAACAAACTCGCGCAGTAAAAACGAGAATGAAACTGGGCCAAAATTGCATGAAATTGAAAATTCTTATTTTAGGCCAGCCTGCGCAGTGGCGCTTTAGGGGGAGGATTATGAAGAGGGGAAGGTGGTACGGGATATAGGCTAAACTTCGAAACCTATTAATACAACCAGAAAGAGCAGCATTTAAAATTAGTAAACTTGCAAAACTTGGTTGCGAAATGCTGGAAAATACGGAAAATATAGCCTTGTGTATATTGCACATATATGTATTACGTGCGGTTAAGAGCGTGCCAATTTCTGTCTGCAATATCGTCAGAAATGTGTCCGCACGTCATGTATATCTTCCGTATTTTACAACATTTCGCAATTAACTTGGCAGTTTTACTAATTCTAAGAGACTCTTTCTTGCTTTGTTGATAGATTAAGTTTTCCTTGTCATCTATACATGGTTGCAATAAAATGCTATGTGTTTACCATACATTGATGCATTTTGCAATGAAAAATTTATGATACACTGAATCCCCTGTCAATTCTTCTCTCTCGCTGTAAGAGAGTGTGACACAAAAATATGTTATGTTTAAAATTAAAGATATAGGTGTCTGACTTAAACCGATTGAGTTTTGTAAAAAACGTGCGAAGGTTACGGAGAGTTATATGTTTACAACTTGATGGTTTTGAAACATAAACAAACGTGGCCAAAGGGCAACAATTCGAAAGTAGTACATGGCTTGCCAAAGGCTCCCAGCTACAACAATTTTTAATGAAACTGCACAAATGTAATTGGGAGAAAAATGGAATTTTACAAGGATACTTGCTTATACGTGTCCCAATTAAGAGGGACTTATATTGCGTTTATGACAAGAACAAGTAGTTTTCCCCTAATTAATAAACGTAATGTAACTGTTGACGCATGATTTTTTTAGCCTCAAGCGAAGGTCAACTTGACATTCGGAACTTGAATGGGGAAAGTGAATGGGAGAATGCCTTATACCTATAGGAGACCTCAGCTGTGGCATCCACGAATAGTGTATCCTTTCCTTCCAGATTCCATGTTCCCTGTATCTATTAT
The DNA here is from genome assembly GCA_963855995.1 of Muricea muricata. NCBI lineage: Eukaryota > Metazoa > Cnidaria > Anthozoa > Malacalcyonacea > Plexauridae > Muricea > Muricea muricata. Next base: position 12,663,222 of record OY979727.1, read on the forward strand.
ACTCCTATCGGTTTCGACGGGGAAAATGCGGAAATTTATAATTAAGAAAACATGAAAGTTCACGAGCACCTGACAGCAGTGTGCAGATACTCTAGATAATATGCGGAAAAGCTTCGTTGGGGTCGATAATTGCAACCGCAATAATTATCGATCATTTTTCAGCAAGTTTCAAACCACAATTTCCTTGTTTCAAAGTTTCTCCGCTAGATATGACCTTATTAACAGGAAACGTAAAGGGATACCGGCTGCCCTCGCATTGATAACAATCTGACATATATTTGTTTCTGTTGCAATTTGGGCCCGAGTTATATACTCGTAAAAAAATGATCGAGTGATATGTTTTACAAAATTTCAAATTTGTTTGGCTAATCATTGACTGCGCTGCGTCAAGCCAAGCCTGCGAAGGGGTATGTATCTATTCAACGGAACAGAATTTCACGCAGATTCGATATTGTTCTATGGAATCGTCAACTTTCATATTTTTTCATCGTCTGCATGGTCTCCGCCGGGAACGACAAACGATTTCGACTGATAATCATTTCGAGAAAGCGAAACGGAAAATTTATAACTGGTCTCATTATGTACTGGAGGTGAGACTGCATTGTTTACTTAATTAAAAATTTCGCTGGCGCCTGGTAAAATTTTGATGTCTGACCTACAATGGACCTTTCCCCTTTCAGACAAAATTTTGAAAAAATCGAAATAGGCAAAAATACCACCATAGCTTGAAAGAGCATCCCAAGTTCACTAAAGTTGCAAAGTTTGGTTGTGAAATGTTGTAAACTGTAAAAAATATAGCCTTGCAAATTTGGCAAATTTTGTATACATTTGTATTACGCGTGGGAAAATGATAACCAAAAGTATCAACTGATTATCACTTTTCCGCCCGAAATACAAATATATACAAAATTTGCCAACTTCGCAAGGCTATATTTTCTACATTTTACAACATTTCACAGCTGAACTTTGCAATCTTACTAAACTTAGGATGCTCTTTCAAGCTGTGGTGATATTTTTGCCTATTTTGAATTTTCTCAAAATTTCATGCAAAAGGGGAAATGCCCATTATCAAATCTTGTTTTCAAGGTCGTGCAATGGCGCACACATACATATTTACAGTCTAGAGTAATTCCCTACGTTTCTATATCCTCAAGTGCAGAGCGTTTTGTGATAATATAAATAAAGCTATTAGTTTATATTTCGTCTTGTTTTTTCATGTCCTGGCTCGTATAATAAGCGCAATACTTTTGCATGTCATGCGCTCAATAATAGATTCCAACTCGTAATAAGCGGCTATGAGCGGCTATATTGTTATTCAGCCCGGCGCTTTCTCGGCCAACAGCGCAATTTTTGTGTGGTCTTCAGGGGTCTAATTCATAATAGACCTAATCCATTTTTGGCTTTACCACTTGCTAAAGTGGAGATAGAAATTAGCTAAGCGGATAAGCCAGACCGTAAACTACACAGTTAGAGTTAAATACCGAGAAGGAGGGATGTATGTCATATACAGCCTCCGAGGACGCGCAGCGTCCGAGGGCTGTATATGACACACATCCCAACTTTAACTAACTTAATTCATTTTTGAAGAGGTTTTCTAACAGACTCTTTTGACTTTAAACAATTTAAGTCGAGATTCTTCGAGATTTTTCCACAACTTTGATCTAATTATTTATTCAAGGTAAATAACCTATATACAACCCACGGTACATCAAAGAAAACCGTCTCAAAAATGAACTAATGGACAATAGATACCTGCATGGCTTAATGTACTAGTGCAACTGTGTCTCTTTCTCGTCTTCAGAATCTAAACCGAAAAGAAGATATATAATTGTAAATAATATAATGTCTATACAGTAAGGCCTGTTTAAGACATTGAACTTTTTTAGGGCTTTGAGCAAAAGGGAAGTACTTAAAACTTTGATGGAAATTTGTCGTGTTTTTACTGAGAGAGTTGCCGTTGTTTTCGTATTTTTTAAGTATTTCGTTGCCAAAACTTTTGAAGTTTTTATAATAAATGTAAGTTTTCACTGAATAGCTTCAATTTGATATGCGACCAAATCTTTAGCAATCCTAGTAATGCATGTGCATGGAAAGTTGAGTCGCGTTGCTAAACCTCCCAGCTAGCTATAAACTTCCCAGAAATATTTCTCCAGAAATCTTAACTGGAGTTGTTCTGCAATTTCTTAAAAGGAGTTGTTCTGTAACTTCTTAAGTTATAAACGCTTCGAACTATGAACAACTAAAAGCACTTAAAGATACAGTAGTAATATCGTGCTCTCTTATGCGCAATACATTTGAACTTTCGTGGGAAGAAAAAGATACGAAGATAAGATGGAAATGCCCCATTACCCCATAGATATACAACTATAAAATGGCCTTAAATGACTAATTAAAATATATATATAGAAGTTTTATGATGAGCTTAACGTAAATAAATCAAGACAGCGACGCGGAGGCTGTGCCGTGATTTTTCTTTGTGCTTCGAGATTACCATGCTATACAATCATTCTTATTAACGAGGAGGCTATACAGCTTAATGGACTAAATGAAAGACAGTTTATCAAGCGAAAAACTTGTGGTAGATTTGACATCGTTTCATCGTCACATTTCGTGGCAAAATTCGTAATGAAATTTGTTTGCAAACAAAATCTTCCAATTACCGCCGTAACAAGTGACAATTTTGAATTTCAGAAACCGGCTTATGACAATATGTCGACAAATGTCATGTGTTATCGACTGTAAAAATATTGAAACAAGTAAAAACACACTGCAATTCGTTTGAGAGAACGCGGGCCACAATTATGTATTAAATTGATATGTATTTTTTTCAGAGGATGAGAAACTGCTGGAATAAAATGAAAACTTCTTAATTAAACCAGTGTCCGCCATTTTATTTTATCATCACTATCCGCAGTTTATAGTATGACGTCAATAGTTAGTCCGTGATTAAATCCACAATATAGCTATGTAGCTAATATCCTAAATAACGAATTCATGCAATTATACCATATGATGCTAATAAAATTCAGAATTTCAATAGTTACTGTTCGTAAGACACCATAATGAGAAATGGAATTTCTTTGTTAATGTTATTTTAAAACATAAAACAGCATGGAGTACAGACCCTACTAATTATGGCTCACCGACGACACTAGCACTAACCGGAAACAATTAACACCTGTTCATCAGTGAAATCAATCCCACCGAAGGCAATTAAAACGGGCAACTACAGTGACATCAATTTGAGATTAAATTTATCGCCGTCGCACAGGCTTGCCAGGTAATATATCACGGCTAATAAATGTTTCGTAGTGGGCAAACTGTGACGCATTGTTGACCTTATCTGGCAATTTAAACATTTCTAATGAAGACCAATAATTATTTGTTATAAATAGATCAGTTCTCGATATCGACATTCTATGACGTACATGGTAAGTCTTTATGTTTCCAGAATATGAATAACTAAATGCTCGTTAAAAGTTCTAAACTGAACTTAAACTAACTAACTTTATTTATACTGGATAAGTCTATGAGTTCTAAACTGTTCTTCCAAGAGGTCCAGTAAGGATCATCTTTTATTGATCTAGTGTTACTACAGGAGGAAACCTAAACTAAACTAACTTCATACTGAATAACTCTATCAGTTCTAAAGTGTTCTTCCTAGAGTTCCAGTAAGGATCATCTTTTATTGATCCAGTCTTACTACAGGAGGAAACCTAAACTAAACTAACTTTACCTATACTGGATAGCTCTATCAGTTCTAAACTGTTCTTCCTAGAGGTCCAGTAAAGATCATCTCTTGTTGACCCGGTTTTACCACAGTAAGAAACCTAAACTAAACTAACTTTATTCATACTGGATAGCTCTATCAGTTCTAAACTGTTCTTCCTAGAGATCCAGTAAGGATCATCTCTTATTGATCCAGAGTTAATACAGGAGGAAACCTAAACTAAACTTACTTTAGTCTTTATTGCCATCGAATAGCTGCTAATAACAGCGGAACACTTTTTAACTTCTATATTAAACTGTTTCTCAAGAGGTTTCTACTATAGTTAGACAAATTAAAAGTTAAGTTCGACGAAAACAAACCCACCTGAGTGAAATCGGTATTTTATCGCGAAGAATTACAGCCCGATACAGTGAGGGTGTCAATATATACGTATTTCCGTCTCATAACTCTCCACTGGACCCGATGCAAGCAAGGCGCCATTTGCCTTAAAACAGCACGCGTGAATTTCATCAGTTTTGTACTGGAAAAACAAAATGGACTTCAACTTTTGTATTTTTTAAGTTCGAAGTTTTTTGCCCTTGGGCGGGAAAAGATCGTCCTTTATAATTTTTTTCACAATACCTCGAGTTCCTTAATGCATTTGCCTTTAGTGACGTCCCAAACACGAACCTGGAAAAATGGAATTAGTAAGTTCTTTGCAAGTTTGCAAGCACGGCAAATATCGACATCAGTTAATTTTGAGTTTCTGGAGACACCACGTCAATTTATTTATGACTGGAAATTCGACACCACGCAAATTTATTAATGCAATAACAACACATTTACGTGGTAACTTAACACGGCTGGTAAAAATTTGCAACATCGAAGTTGCGATTCCGTGAAACGACGGGACTCAATGTCAGTTTTCGAAAGTACATAAAACCAATTTAAATACACTTGAAATCGTAAATTACACTTGTTCTTGTCGGCTACCGACCGACTTGTTCTGCTTGATGTTCAGAACATTGCTCTGCGTACTAATAATTTGAGTTTAATGTACGATGGATCATCGAATTCTATTCCTAAGGAAATTAAAGAGAGCAAGTCTCTTTCTTCCTTTCGGACGAAAATCGCTGCTTACTTTGATAGTTAAAACAAATAAGGTATATATGCATCTGTAAATAGATTTTTGCCTGATATACTATAGCATATCTCTTATTAATACTTAATACAATTATTTGTAATACTATATCTTACGTTTTGTAAGTAGGTTTTAAATACTTTTCAAACTTTGTTGTAAACTTCTTCCTCACACGCCCCTCGTAGAAATCAGCTTTATAGTTGACGAGGTTAGCGAATTTAAATAAAGTTATCTATCTATATTTATCGCAGAGAGGGCGTAGGATTATTTCCTCTACAGTAAAATTCCGCGTATACAGTAAAAACCTACATTTTGTGAACCAGTTAGGCTAAAATTACGTTTTTCTCGCCATAGTCATAGATTTGTCTCAGAACATGCAAATTTACTCTATTAGAGACAGCGTGTATGGTTTTCCACAGGAATCTAACAGGAACAATATGCCACAATTGTATGAGAACTTGTTTATAAGCTAACTTGAAAAGGTTAGATTCTTTTACGCAGGGTTTTAATACATGGCCAATGAATTTTTCTCAATTGTTCCTCGCTTGAATGTTGACACGTGTGTGATTTGAACACATGAGACACATTCACTTCTGAAAACTGAAAAATCACATAGCGCAACCAAATCACGTGCAATCTGTATCCGCGAGGCTTAATACTTACTGTTTGGTCATCTGCTGCAGAGACTAAGGTATTACCATCGGGAGAAAACATACAAGTCTAAATAAAAACAAAAACATTTCTATCAAAATACTATCAGGAAGAAAATTGTAATAAAATATTAATGTAAAGTTCCCGCGTAGAGGATGCAGTTAACTAAACTATACACATAAAATTTCGACGTTCCGAAAATAGAATAACTTTTCAATGAAAGGCCTGACCAATCTGCTTGTATATCCTTAAGAGTATGACAGATACCTGTATCCAGCCCGTATGCCCAGTTAGAATAAAGTTTACAGATTTCGTCTTGATATCCCACAAGATAATGGTGAGGTCCCAAGAAGCAGAAGCCTTAAAGAATATGTGAAATATGAATACATAATAAATATGAATACATAATAAATATGAATACATAATAAATATGAATACATAATAAATATGAATACATAATAAATATGAATACATAATAAATATGAATACATAATAAATATGAATATATAATAAATATGAATGCATAATAAATATGAATACATAATAAATATGAATATATAATAAATATGAATACATAATAAATATGAATGCATAACAAATATGAATGCATAATAAATATGAATACATAATAAATATGAATACATAATAAATATGAATGCATAATAAATATGAATGCATAATAAATATGAATGCATAATAAATATGAATACATAATAAATATGAATGCATAATAAATACAAATACATAATAAATATGAATACATAATAATATGAATGCCTAATAAATATGAATGCATAATAAATATGAATGCATAATAAATATGAATACATAATAAATATGAATGCATAATAAATACAAATACATAATAAATATGAATACATAATAAATGAGTACATAATAAATATGAATGCATAATAAATATGAATACATAATAAATATGAATGCATAATAAATACAAATACATAATAAATATGAATACATAATAAATATGAGTACATAATAAATATGAATACATAATAAATATCTTGACCAAAAAAATTCCAGGAAAAAGCCCTTGTTTAAAGCCCTGGTCAAACCATTGCAACAATGTCATGCAACATTGTTGTGAACATTTGACCACCTTGTATGGTGTTGCATTGCGTTGCAACTGATTGGACATTGGGTAAAAAATTTTTGGTGCATATTCTGATCGTTGGGCAGTGAGTGTATTTCATGTTGAACCAATGTTGGCCACAAACTAAGGTATATCAACCAACAAATTTGCATGGTGCTGCAAAGAGGTGTTGCAATGACTTGACTAAGGCCTTGACCTTCAATTTTCTGGTTAAAATTTGTCAACTGTTGACTATGACCCAAGTCAATTAGTGAATGACCTACCAAGAGATTCAAGCATGAAAATGATACAGCTTTTACATTGCTCTTATGTCCATTCAGTACATCAGATGGTGGCTTGATTTGGCCACATTTCATTGACACCACAGTAACATCCAACTGCCATAATCTAACAGAACAGTCCCAAGAACCTGATGCCTAGATTTGTAGTTAATAAATTTAACACTATTTACATTGTCATATCTGGCCTCAACTGATACAGTTTACATGATACCTCTAGACCACTTAAAACTTGGCACAAATGACTAAATAGGTCTTTTTTCATGAAAGAAATCACCTTAGAGCACCTCAGACCCTTTTTTATAGTCTTTTCCCCCATGGTCTGCTGTGCCAGTCCATGTGGTATCTGGGATTAAATTTGGTCTCTTGACATGATGTCTTGAAATCAGTTGAAACTTGACAGAAATGACCAAATGGGTTTTTTACCACACAATACATATTTTATGAGGCTTGAAAAATTTCACCAAAAATTCATAATTATATACCATGTATGTAGAATCTGTAGAAAATGCACAGCATTGAACAGAACTTGAGTGGCCTGAGCAAATGTAGATAGCATCACCTGTCTGGATTAGGAAGAAGTTGAAAAATATCCATGAGATTGCCATGCATTGGCTGACAAATGTGATTATTTAGTAATACCAAAGATTAGGCAATGAAGAATAATTAAGACCTTTATCTTCAAAAATCTCCATTTTGCTAGTTAAGTTGTACCTTAACGCTCCAAATTATTGCCAAGCAGTCCCATGATCCGGTACAAAGCCAGGAAGTGTCGTTTGAGAAACTGCAGCAAACAACACTATGGGTGTGCCCTTGCAGTTTGCGCATTTCTTCCCCGCTGTCACAATCCCAAACGATCACACTGTGATCGTACGATCCTGTTGCAAATATTTCTCCAGTTGATGCAAAACAGCAACAGTTGACAGATCCTGTAGGTAGGGTAGAGCACATAAAAACATGCATTTGTTCGTCATACAGGGGTACGCATCCAGAAACATCAGACTTGATGCAAGTTGTGGGTTTTACCAGCTTGATGCAAGTTTTCCATCACCTCACACTATTACTTCATCAACGTACATTAAGTCTGTGTAAATCAGATCTGATGCTTGCATACTTGCTGCAAGTTGTTTCAACAACTTGCATCAAACCTGTAGAAAACTTGCAGCAGACTTGTTGTTTAATAGCAAGCCAGAGCAAGCAACACGAACACATCCTGGTATTGGTTTGTTACTACCAGGTGTCAAGCCTACCTTAGACTTGATGTAACGTGTGCATTTTTGGCTGTGTAAGGGGTACAAATGTTCCACTACATTCTGAGCAACTCTTGTACCAGTCTGTGCGGTCAGTTTCAGTGGTCTGCGATAGGGGACGGGGGACATGTATAAACAATCACAGGACAAGTCTATGGTGTAAGATGAAGGTATTTCTCGACAACCCCTAATGCCTTGACATTTGTTTTCAAATTAGCAATTGTCAAGTGGCAAGTTAAAGCTCAATATCGTCACTCAATCTGCCATATCTGGCTCCACTCCTACCTTTATGGCTTGTCAAGGTATGCACAGGTTGCCCTGAGCGTGTGTCCCATACCTTGACAACGCAGTCATCTCCCCCAGACACAAGTTTTGTCCAATCTGGAGAGAAGCAACAGGCATTAACTTCATCATCATGGCCAACTAGTGAACGGAAACTTATCGGTGTTAACACAAACGGTGAAACATCTCCACTCTCGCTTGCTGTATCGCTTTTCTCACCGCATTCTGCTTGCCCGCCAGCAACGGTGTTCTCCATAAGAGTTTCGTTGGACATTCTCTTTTGGGACAGGACAGACGGCAACAAATTCGTCGAAACTTTTCCAAGTAATAAATGAACTAGGACTCTTTATTACGTTGCATTTGGAACATTATTCTCTAAAGTGGTTCCCGTCCTGTTCTTGTGGTCATTTTGCTAAATTCTCGTTTCAGAACAAAAAAAATTAACAAAAATTTGCAACCCCTTTTTATAACCGCTCACTTTCTTAAAATAAGCTGTGCCTATTCGCAGGCTATATTCACCCGCACGCCCTAATCCAATCCTAATCCAATCAGGATTTGAATATCAGTAAGGATGGATTATTCAATGGATGGATATTACCACAGATGTTGCATTTTATGTTAATTTATTTTTGCAGATTTTTCCTGAGTTTGCGAAAAGTTACAGAAAAATAATTAACCCGAGACAACTTGCTTTCTCAAGTTTGGTTTTATGGGAGTTGGAGAAAAATATACGCTGTGACAATATTCATAGCATTGGGGTAATATAGCTAAAATTAATCACATTAATTAAGGCTTCAACATAGCTAATAATGACAATCCGTTTTCCCGCACAAGGTTTTTGCATTTGATATTGTCGTACATTCTATTACAAATTTTTGCAAAATTTGCAGTTGTAGAAATTGCCGCACTACCTTTTTATTATAGTATTTACGAAATTCCGGATTGATTCAACAATTCAAGGCTTTTTTTCACGTGCGTCAAATAATAAAACGTGAGCATTTTTCAGCCATCACTTCGCTGTAATGCCTTATAACAGAAGTGCAGCAAATGGTATTGAACATTCCTAAAAATGCTGCGTGTGAGCTATACAAATTTATATTTTCAAGCCAGTAAAATGATCGCTCACACTGATTCAGTGCTCAACTAGATAGACTCAAATTCTGATTACATTCCTGTATTTCTCACGCGCCATTGTCACTTTTACAGCATGCCTTGTGCGAAAGACATTGTCGAAAATCGTTGATGAATTTCCTTTACGGTTTGCCAAAGTGTTTTAATTTCACAGTTTTTGTAATTTTTTTAAGTGCTTGGTGCCGGCTTGTCTTGTATGAAGATTAATCTTCTAATCTTTACGCCTTGTGTTATAGAGTCTTTCACCTTCAAACTGTATTGCTTGCACGGATTAGTGTTGGAAAAATTAACCTTTTAAGGGACCGTGTATCGTCTCCGCAACATTGATTCCACAGTGAAAACAATGTGACAAGATTTTTGAATTGGCATTGTGCTTACAACCACAAAAGATGTGATCGAATTTTATCTTTGCAATGCGATGTTGTCATTGATTATATTTAGATTTACCTCGGTCGTATTTAAAAAGAATTCTCTTAGTTTGCTTTTGTAAAACACTGCAGCTCTCTCTCTACAACTGACGTTGTTTGTATAAGTCACATTCATCGCATTTGCGAAGAGTTTTTAAGTTTATATACTTATACCAAAGTAACCAAACACTACAATTAAGATTTTGTTTGGGTTCATTCTGGAATTTTATTGACGGATCAAGCAATTTCGCCAATGATCCAGATGACATCTTTAGTATGTGGCTAGCCATTCACTATAAAAAAATAATTGATGTTAAATAATTGAGAAAAAAAAGACTATGTATATATCAGTCTAACAAGAATATAAGGAACACAATAAGAAGTAAAAACATTGTTGTAAAAATAACGCTGCGAAAATAGAGCCAAACGCATGGGGCAACCATGACAGGCTGTCTGGAAGATTTGTAACTTCAGAAAGAATAAGTGATGCACGAGCCATGTTTAAATATAGTTTAATAAGGAGCAACACAAGAGCACTCGTGCAAAGCGGATGCAATTAATGACCACATCACAAGGGCGAGACAGAGAACCATTTTGATCTATTTCACGCATTCCCGTTGTGGCATGCAGCGATGTAATTTGGCTTTAGACTTTTGTAGCTCACTTGGACTTCAAACCATCCGACATTATCAGGTCGAAGACCTCATGTGAACGATCAATGGATGTTTATTTTGAGTAGAGATTTAGGAACTAAATTCATGGATCGAAAACACCAGATGACACCCTCTTCACAGCAGTTTAAGTCCTTTTTTATAAAAGATATACTAGCGATTACCCAGGAGGACGCACCATCTGGCAGGGATGAAAGTATCCATTCACAAATAAAAAAAACAAGGATGCAAGACTGGAATGTTTTAAGAAGAAAACCCTGTTTTGCAAGCGGAAGTATGTTAGCGATAGATTATACAGAATATTGTAATACAGCAGTGGACAAAGTAGTAGAATGAATGCAATATATTGTCTTGCAAATCATTAATTTGCTTCGTATTTACCGGTACACCGCATCTTTTTCAGATTCGCAAATTCCCCCTGTAGTATAACAGACAAACAATATATATACTGTATATCCATTATATACTGTACATTTATACTACATAGCTCTATCAGTTCTAAATTGTTCTTCCTAGAGGTTTAGTAAGGATCATCTCTTATTCATCTAGTGTTACTACAGGAGGAAACTTAAACTAAACTAACTGTATTTATGATGGATAGTTCTATCAGTTCTAAACTGTTCGTCTTAGAGATCTACTAAGGATCATCTCTGATTGATTCAGTGCTACTGAAAGAGGAAACCTAAACTAAACTAACTTTATTTGTACTGAATAGCTCTATCAGTTCTAAACTGTTCTTCTTAGAGATCTATTGAGGATCATCTCTTATTCATCCAAGCCATACTCAAAATATCTTTATTTATACTGCCGGGATAATAGTTTATCAATTCTGAACTGTTCTTCTCCCTAGAGGTCCAATCACAAACTGAATTTCGAAAAGAAACAACAACATTTTCAACAATCAAAGTACATCACACAGAAAGAGCGTAAGATGATCGCAAAGGAAACGAGCTTAACAGAACAGCAAGTGAAAACATGGTTCCAGAATCGCCGCACAACATGGCGCAAGGAAAAAGGCAACAGTGGTCTTTACAAAGCAGGATCATTTGAAGGGTATAGAGAAACCTTTAACGCTGGGAAAATATTATCAAACTTTAGCACGAAATTATCGCTAGCTTGTGTATTCCAGTTACATAAACAGATCACCGAAAAGTGACAACATCGTATAGCCATTACTGCATATCAGGCCGAAGATCCTTGGCTGTCGTCCTTATTTTGGTGTTTTAGTAACAACTTCTTATTAATTGAGCGCGAGGTCTGTGCGGAGAAATATCATTAGTTTATTATCATTATTTTGGCATTAGCTTATTTTATTGTGTAATTTCAATATTAATTTTAGAGTTTTGAGGGGGTGCCTCGCATAGGCTTTCCTCTCCCGTTTTGCATTCTTCGTTTTGCGTATAATTTTATATATATTTTGTTGCTATTACTAATGTTCCCAATAAATTATTATTATTAAACTCTTGAGCCTATTTCATATAATAAACTCTTTGTACATTCACAAAATTTGTATTGTGTGGGTAATGAAAATTACTTTTGTAGTGTTCTTTCTCTGACTCATTTTCACGCGTGGTTTGAACTTGCTCTTATATTTGCTTATTGACATTTAGTTTTGCTTTTTTTTGTTTTTGAATGTGCTGTTTTTTCGAAAGTTTTAAATTGTAAAAAAGTATTTAAAAACTAGTTGCAAACGATTTCTTATCTTAAAATAGTTTAACAAAGTTTGCTGCTGCAATATTTAATACTTTTTGTAATGCATATATATGTATGCTTTTTCATTTGTTTATTAAATTTCGTCAAATCTATAAAAAAATCAAAACAACTTTTATTGGCGGCCATTTTGAATTTCTCCATACATTTACTTCAATGACATTTACAAGCTGCCATTTCACCCGGATGTGATACATCGGCCTGTGATTGGCTGAGAAGCACTTTCAGTGGCCATTCAGTGACTTTCACGTCCATCACGGAAAATTCAAAATGGCCACCGATACAAGTTGCTTGATTTTCTTTTTTTTATTTTTGACGAAATTAAACAAATGAAGGAATATGCATTATAAAAAGTACAAATATTACAGCAGTGAACTTTGTTAAACTATTTTTGGATAATTAAATACATTTTCCGCAGTTTAATGTTATGAAAAAAATGAAAAAAAACAACACATTCAAAAACAACGCACTGAAAACAGACCCAAAACAGCAAAACCAGGTGTCAAATATAAGAGCAAATTCAAACCACGTATAAAAACGAGACAGAGGAAGAACACTAGGAAGGTGAGTTTCATTACCCAGACGATACAAATTTTGAAGATGTATAAGAAGTTTATCATATGAAAGAGGTCATTAAAGAAATGCATATTATGCATCATAATAAACTGTCATATACTAACTTTATATTAACCTGGCTGGCTCAGTCTGTACGAAAAATCTCGTTCGGATATTTCTCTGTACAAACCTCGCGCTCAGTAATAAAAATTTATAAAAATTTGCCTATGGCCTATGTCGTTGTGTTTCATCTTGGTTAATAGCAACATGTTTATTGCAATTACAACGACTGACATATTGTTTAAAATACAACAATGTTTACAATACAAGTGGCCTTCTTCTAGTGAGTATGGCTGACAGGACTGCTCATGTCATAAAGTCATGACTCACAACTGTAGAAATATATTTCCCATTCAAAACTTGTCAACAAGTTCCAAGAAACTTGACAAATGCCGTCACAAGTCTATTACAATCTAGCCTGATCACAGATCTACGTATCGGACTACCCCGCCCAAAAATTTTCAGGCGAGGAAACGTAGGTCTGTGATCAGGCTATTTATAATCAGGCTTTCCGCAACTTGTCATTTGTAGACTTGTTACTACTTGTTACTACTTGTTAAAACAACTTGCAGCAAGCCTGTGGATAACAAGTTTTGACAATCAACTACCAACAAGTCTCTAAGTCTACTGAGAACTTGCAACAGGCTTGTTATCAACAAGCTGTTTCATGCCATACGAGCGCATCCTGATAGACTGTTGATACACCAGTCTTGTTGCAACATTTACGGGGGGTTTGGGCTTTGTAAATCGTTGTGAATGAGGATTTTCATCTATGAAGATAAAATTTTAAAATCGTCTTTTTCAAAATTGGAAAATTTCAACAACGACACATTCCATAATCTATTCATCTTTGAAATCTTGCTTTTGCATCTCAACTTTTTGAAAGCAATTTGTACAATGTTAGAACCCAGTCCTTTGGTAAACCGTTTATTCCTCCATCGATATTGGAGAGCACTCTGGAGACACCAGCGTGTTCGGCATTCCACGTATCCTGTCGTCGAAGCCCGTCACTTCCGCGCACTTTCCGAAACTTTGTTCGACGATTTTGAAACCACGTCTAAAAAAAGAGTCGGACAATGGATGTCTTTGTTTATATATTGTTTAGGATAGTTCTGGTTTGTTTTATCTAAAGATCCAATAAGAATCATGTCTTTATTGATCCAGTGTTACAACAAGAAGAAATCTAAACTGTACTGCGTTTCTTGAAGGCTTGAAGGGGCAAGGCCCGGGTGTTATTTATGCTCTTATTTATACCGAATAGCTTTATCTGTAAACAACATATATTGTTTTTAATGGTCCAGCCGTTCTCTCTTATTGATCCAATGTTACTAGCGGAGGAAACCTAAACTTAACTAACTTAATTCATACTGGATAGCTCTAGCAGTTCTAATCAATGCGACCTACAGGTGTTTAATGATAGTTTTTTTATCGGTCAAGTATCATCACAGGAAGAAACCTTCACTAAAGAATTAATAGCTCTATTTATACCAAATGCTTTGTAAACCTTTCTTCCTAAGCTTGAAGGCAGTATTATTCTAGAAATATAGATCTAGTGCAATACAATGAAATCAACAATGCTGTGCAATCATGATAAATATGTACGGTATATGTTATATAAATGCTTCGTACCAAAACAACAGAAAGCCCTCAAAATGAACAAAAATACAATAAGTCTATTGAAAAAATGGTTTTACCTTGATCTGTCGTTCGGTTAGCTTCAGCTCAGACGCTAATTGCTTTCTTTTACACGATGAAATATATTTGGATTCTTGAAATATCTTCTCTAATATTTCTCGTTGTTCAGCCAGAAATGGCGAACGGCTCTTGAGATTTGAAAAGCTATTTTCATCCTTTTCGGATTGGGGCGTCGTTGATGAAGAGCGGCGTTCGACGTCTCGCTTTGTCTTTGAGCATTCTTGTTCAGCATTGTCTGAATAGAAGCGAGTACTTATCAGTGAATCACTGAATAGCGACCTCAAAAGTGCATTTTCGCTATTATTTAATACGCTTTGTTTTGCGTTCCGAACATTTGAGTACGCTCTTCACCTCAAGTGTATATGAAAACACGAATAATGTTACAATATTTGGTTAACTTTTCACGATTGAAATACTGTACAGAACCGAAGAACCAATACTACATTGGTGTATGGAAGACATGATGAAAATCACCAACAAGCACACTTACCCATCGCTTGAACAGTATTCTGACCATCTCATTGTTTTATCGTATTATTATTTTATGCACTGCTTTCATTTCAAAACTCGAATATACTTGAACGTTTACAGAAATAAAATACTATAAGAAGCTGGGTTCAGAAGATTCTGTTCTCGTTTTCGCGACTAACTGCACAATTGGCATATGGTGCGGCTAATTGTCTCCTTTCTCTAAAATTGAATTTGACCATTCAAACTAGCTCGAACAAAGCTCTTGAGTTACAGTTAAACGCTTTGTGGATCAGTCACGAGGTTTGTGAATCGACCGGTCTGACGAAGACGATTCCGCCGCTATTTCAAATGATGATGCATTAGACCACAAAAGAACATGATTTTTTCTCATATTTGTCTTCGTGAGGTTCACAGATGAGGAACATGTATTTTTCTGCCTTTTTAATTACTGCTCCTTGCCTTGGAAGTATGAGATGATATGTTGTGCTTGCGGCAAACTTACAAACGTCGCCATAGCTGGGTTCAATTTCTTCATTGTGACATTGATCCATATTGATTTGAGACAATGATATCGAGAACATTTTGCAAGCGAGAGTCTGTCATGTATACCAGATAAACCCTATTCCCATGCAGCTGAACAAAATCATTGTTTAATACCTTTTTGGATCAGAAGTTTACCACCATTTGTAATATTAATAAAACTTTAAAAAATTCCCTATCCTTGCCAAGAATAATTAACGAAAAATCCGAATTTTTTGCAACTTTTGATTCTTTACAATTGATCAATTTTTGGCTAGCATTTATTTGCAGAGAACACTCCTTGCAAATCATGAACAAAAGCCCGCTATTGCAGAAATAAGCCTTCTCTACTTGGAATCGGAACAACATAAAAACAATTTGCTGACGTGAAGATTATATTTTCTCACGAATTTATTGACCTATGTAACGCTTGCATTACGTACGTGCGGGCATCCCTTCAAATTTGGATTTTTCTCGATTGCTGCACTTTGAAATGCCGACTGCACTTGTATAAAAGTAATGGTGGCATTTCGTTTTAGACATTGCCGAAGGACGACGCAGTCACTACATCTTATTCTTATTGTAGAATCTGTGTATACTTGACCCCATACGAAAGAAAAACAAAATAAATAATGCGAGCAGTACCTATTAAATTAGGTTCATTTATTCCTTCTGCAGTTCCATTCTCTTCAAGGGGAGTTCGTTCCCCAGACACCAGCTGCCGTGTGCGATCAGGGCTTTCGCCAAGGATATCGGAGATGTAAAAAGATGTGAATGGCCTGCTCTGAGCTTCGTGTCTCAAGTTCTCTATCGGTGCAGGAGTGCTTCGCTCTTCACTCATGATGGGTATCAGAGACTCTCGGAATAACTTAAACTGTGAGATGCTATGCACAGCTCTATGGTATTAAAAGAGGTTCTTAATCAACGCTTAGTCCCACCACGGAGAGTGTTTTTGGATACCTATAACGATAATAGGATATAGATTTTTTAAACACGGGATTATTTCAGTAGTCACGCATGGCACATACATTTCATATGTGGTTGTCTTGTTTTTCGACGCGCGCTTGAAGCATGCCTCGCAAAATATTCACGCGTTTCTGTACCCTCAAACAACCTGGGTCGCTTTTCATGGACGAATGTCCTCCTGAGTGTTGACAGGCGTGTTTACAAACTTTGAGGCGAAATGTTTGGTGTCATTGGTGATTTGCAGTCAGAAGACAATAATTTCAGTGGCGGATCCAGGGTAAGTCAAAATAAATTATAGCAGCTCAATTTTAAATTCAAAATAACTTTATAGGTTATGTCATAGGTTATGAATTTCAAAAGAGTAAAATCTAACCGATGAAGTTGCTTTGAAGGTATCTTAAAATGTAAATATATCCTAGAATGAGCTGTGGTAATTTATTTTGACTTACGCTAGATCCGCCACTGACAATAATTTTAAGCTCTTCTTGTAAAACGTACGAACACACGCGGTATATATTTGGTCTGCTTAGCTGAAGAGGGGACTGACAACATGATTTATTGATGATTTGGAAAGAGAGGGGGAGGTTTGTGTGGCAATTAGCCATCACTTAATTAACCCCGAGACGTTTCGTCTGTTTATCATTTAAAACAACCCCCAAACTTAATACATAAACGATAGGACAACATTTTGATTCTTAAGGCATTTTAAGCGGTGCATTCTCACCGCGTAACATAAAGGACAACCAGTTGGTCCCTTATCGTAATGGCTGATTTCCGGATTACACGATTCAATCGTCGATCCAGTGTTATTTTGAGATCAGTTTTCCACACCTATTCAGTGCATTCGTCAGCTTTTGAGGTTAAAGTTGATCAAGGTGTGTGAAAATCTCTATTAGTTGCAATTTGTCCACAGTTTTTTTTCAGTGCTCGTAAAACCGCAAAGGAATAGAGTGTATAAATAATATAAAACTGATCTGATCGCAAGAGGCTTGAAACTAGCTGCCGACTAGAAGTCTATTTTTGCGCTGTTTCTGATCACTTATATCTTAAAACTTAGTAATATGTTTGATGAAGTAAGTTCTTAATCCACCAGAGATTTGGAAACAAACCAAGTCATATTTGTCAAGAAATTTAGTAGTTTAAAAGGAAAATTGACAACTGGTGCCAGTAGTTTTGTACGTTCCTACATCACCTGAATGTGCGATCATAAATAACTCAATAACTTACCACGTGCAGCCTTTTGTATCCAAGGAAAATTTCCCCATGGCCTTGGATAAATACGTTTCCATCTGTCTATATATATATATCATTGAGCACTCATCGCAAGCCCAAACTAACATATATATAAAACTCACATATATATAAAATTTCCAAACCGAGGTACTAATTTACAGCATTTCTCGTTTTTCGTCAACAGCATTGCCCGATGTTTTTCAAAGTTGGTCACTTAAATTATTCGGCATTTTTTCTTTAGATAAACAGCAATACGCCCATCTAATTCTACCACAATTGACATGTTATTTCTACTGAGACGACCGCAAATAACATTCCAGTAATTTTGTGTCCACTAATCGTAGATCTAAACCGGAATTAGTACACACGTTTGTCAGTTCTTGCCATTGAAGATCGACAACAATTTTTTATGCTCGAGATTACGAATTTCGAAATTGTATTTTTTATTGCAACCTTCAGCAAGAAAATTATTTAATATTTTTAATCAAAATTTCGAGTTTCTTGAAAGGTTTTTAAATGTGTATCGATTCCCATGTAAATAAGATATCGTTGTTAATCGCAGCCTATTTCCTGTTCGGATAATTGACGACCATGCGTGATACGAAAAGATGTAATATTAGAAATGATTTCCGCCTACTTCAAATACCGGTAGTAAAATATCACGTCAAAAGTCATGAGAACGTAGAGTTTAGGAAATACCCAATATGAATGAAGTATTTTTTCCTGTAGTAACAATAAGAGAAGATCCACACTGGATCTCTACGAAGAAATGTTTAGGACTGGTAGAACTATCCAATGTAAATAGAAAAAACATTTTAGATCTGATAGACTTATCCAGTACAAATAGTTAGTTCAGTTCAGGTTTCCTCATGTAGTAACACAGGATCAATAATAGATGATCCTTGCTTGACCTCTAGAAAGAACAGTTTAGAACTGATAGAGCTATCCAGTATAAATAAAGTTAGCTTAGTTTAGGTTTCCTCCTGTAGTAACACTTGATCAATAAGAGATGATCCTTGCCGAACCTCTAGTAAGAACAGTTTAGAACTGATGGAACTGTACCTGTGCCACATCAACTTATTTTAGATTCCCATGAGTGTCAACACTATGGTCAACACGTAACGAATAAAAGACCACCCTTACTGGACCATTAGGGGGTTTAGAACTTATAGAACTATCCAGTAAGTTTAGATTTGTATTGATTATCTTCCTGTTTTAGCTCTGGGCCAATTAGGCGTGCCTTTGCGGTACAATATGGATCTATCTTTTACGAATGACTCGACCTCAGGTACAGTGCTAACAATGTAAGCTTGTTGTTGGTACAATTTAGTTCACTGTACGTATCTCGGTTGTTTATATGAACATTCGTGACAAAGATGCGAAAAGATTAAAGTTCTGTACAGATTAACTGATTGAAGACGCATGTGAGACTTAACAAGTCCTTGAAGAACACATCAACGATCAAGACGCAGTACGTCAAAGCGTCATCAGATATTGCTATAAACACTTAAGCCGTCGATGTACTTCACACTTCGGGGCCTTTATTCCCATATAATATGCCCATTGAAGTATTACAGAGTATCGCTTACTTGCACGCGTCGTCGTGAGACCAAGAAAAAACTTAGGAGAATGATAATGGACCTGAAAGGTTATTTGCGTGCATCCAGGAAGAAGCCAAAATGTTGGAAACGAGAACAGCTTTGGTCGCAAGCCTCGTTATCGACCACAGTTTTCTGGAATTTTGTTATCCGTTAATTTTATTAGTTTTAACACCCCCGGTTTGTTTTGTTTGTGTTGTTAGGTAGATTTTCGGAAATGCGACGTTGGAAGTTGACAGCAGTGAGAAACAATAGCGGTCGATTGTTGGAAATGAAGTGAGTTAAGCAGATCAGCTTTTTGAATGTTTGCGTCATTACGCTTCGGTTCTGGCAAAACTTGGCATAAACACAAAAAATAAGGATTTGTGCGGCGATATGTTCACCATATGGTCCGCACGGCGGAGTTATACTTTGTGTTTGGTGAAAAACTTCTTGGCTTGTAATATACTTACACAACAAGTATTCAACAAATTTCGCCTATACGGACACAAATAGATTTGGCTGTTACCATTATTTGTTCCAGTTAAAATTCCATTTAAAGGTGTCCTGTTTGTCTTAGTAAAATCTTAGGCCATCTAGAAGAGTCTACGGTAAAACAAAGGCATGATGAAAAACAGTGGTAACTTCAAAAATAAATATTTTGAGTCTAGCCGATTCTTGCTTTCGAGCACTGATTTTAGTCATCACAACTGGAATTGGTAATCGAAAGCTAGAATTCAAATTCAATTCAAAGTGTTTATTTTCTAAACTACTAATTGTTTTGTATTTTGTAAAAATACAGGGTTCTCGCAGATACAAGCTAGCATGCGATTGTTTGTATAGATACGGAATAAACAAGATCTGATATAGCACAAATTTTAAAATAGCTTAGCAATTTTAAAAACGTTCGTCGTCTAAACGAACTCTCTAAGTTTAACGGCCTGTGAAGAAAATCTATGCTTGTCCGATTTAAAACAGACGACATAGTAGTGATTTTCTCTAACTTTTTTTATGAAATAATTCGTCTAATCTTCACCATTCGTCTAATCAACACCATATGTGTTCGTCGACGAAAATTCCTGATTTCTTCGGCGCGGATTTTAGCCGGATTGCATTTGACGATTTTGGCAAAGACCGGAGATCGTGAACGACCGCCCACAAAGGCTAGTCAGGCTTAACAACGACTTTATCCATGCGGAATTCATCGCGAGCGACGTCGAGTAAATCCGATCATTCCAGGCCTTCCAGCACAACAAACGACAGAAGCTAGCGCATAATTAACCAGAACTTAAAGAAAACCATATTCTCGACATTTAATATTGAGATATTTTTACTAATAATGAGAATTTTACTTATAATTATTACTATAACTTTGCGTATATACATGTTCACTTTCATTTTATACAACCATATAATATGATAGGGGCAAGCACAAGTCCGTTTTAAAAAAACGAAAAGCCGACAACATACTTCAATCTCCTAAATTCGTGCGTCGAAAACGCTTATACTCGGGGTATTTTGCAGAAAATGGAATACAAAGCTTGGCCCATTTAAGCTTAGCCAAAGAAATCACGATAAAAGGCGAGGATTCGAACACGTTTTTATGCAAAAAACTACGAATATATGACACGGCCTCGAGTTGCTAGTCAAACATTGACCTCGTACGCTGTGTTTTTTCGTCTATAGTCTTGCCTAGTCATTGTTTTTGAAACTGAGGCGTTAATGGAAACAGACAGGGCCCATTTCTAGTCCAAATTGTTCTTGCTTTAATCCTCGATAGAAGAAGCTAAAGTCAACAATGGGCAAAGATTCTAAGCTTGTTGTCTCGAGGAGGAATGCCGTTCGCCGCCATTTTGGGCTGTCGAACTAGAAGAAAAAAAATTTCTGATAAAAATGAATGAATTTATGTTGACATACACGGTCAACAATCGTAAGTTCTTCAAAACAGGATGCGGTATTTCAGGTATTTTCAGGTGTAACAGGTATTTCATCTCACCTTACATCCATCGCTTAATACTTTGGGTCTTAACTTTCCCTTATGCTTAAATTTCTTTCCATTCCAACCGCGAAACTTCAAGCCCAATTTGTATGTCTTTTCTCGCTTGTTATACCAGGCCGTCGAGCTTTTACAGTTGTACGTAATTCGCTGGCTCGCATCCGTGCTCAGCAAGCGAAGAAAGTTGAACTGAACTCTAGAGACTGGATACCGGAAGGTGAAGTTCGAAGCGACGTCTGAGAACGGAATCCGGACTCGGGGCTTGCCACGCGACCAGCTCCGTTTGGGAATCTAAATGCGAGTTCACAGTAATTTAGTAGGTGATCTGAAAACACGGAAAAGTACTGGCACTAGTTGTCAAATAGAAATTCATTTTTCGACTCAAACTAGCAAATTTCTCATTAAGTATAATTTACTTCGGTTCCAAGCTTTCTTGTGGACTTACAATTTTCTTTACTGAACATGATTACAAAGTTTCAACAAGTTTCATAAAGGAAAATAAAAGATATAAGTGACTAAAAACAGCAAAACGGATTTTTATACGGTAGCTAGTCCAGGCCAGTGACACTGATCCAGGCCTTTTACTTACGGCCATATGAGCTGGTAGTAGCGACAAACTGGAGTAATATTGTTATTAGAGTCGCGGATTTGGCAAAGATTTCTCCAGGAGAGATTTCTTGAAGTCGAGCCTTTTGTGCAGACATGACGTCATTCAACTGATCTGAGCATTTTCAGGCGAAAACAGATAGTGAAACTCATTTTGAAATTAATTATGTAAGAAACACAAAAGAAATCATGAGCGGCAAGGAGTCTGTATGCGTGATGCAGATTCTTCTTGATTTATATAAACTTTAACTTTGATTTGCTGGTCTTATACATGATGTATGTTCAAAATTACTTCGTTCTATGAAATTGGAGAGTTTCACAAGCCATTTATACAAATTTCGCCTTCAGTTCGATATACATATACATCCGATACAACACGGTTACTCATGTTGTAAACATTTATTCTTCTGTTCAAATTCTGAGCGTATCTTAAGTTTTCTAATAACGGGTGGTTAGAATCAAAATCGCTTAATATTAAAATATATTATTACTTGTTCAGGTGACGGTTCTACACAAGATTTTCCTCCGTCTGTGAAGTCGCAATAAACTCGCACAGCATCGACAGGACAGCCAAGATTTGGATCAATCCAGTAATAACCTAAAGAGAGACAGTATAATTCAATTGGAAACATCTACAGCCCAGTTTGATATTCTGAAAATGCAGAGAACAGTGAATACATAAAAAAACACATTAAGAATACATTTAAAAACAACAAAAGTCAAAACCCCATAAAAGATAAAAAACCTTAAAAACATAAATTATAGACTTGTGTTAAGCCAGAAAAAATGCATTAAGTCTGCTGGGGCGTTTTTTACTGTGTAACACATGTGCCAAAATATCGTACCGTTTTTAAGTTGCGGATGACAAGCGTGCAGATCCTTGCAGGTTCGTCCCGGATTTTCTTTACTTCCAAGCGGGTTTCTCATGTGTGATGTCTGACCAGCTAGGTCAATGATTTGTTGCTGTATCGGGACGCCCTAAGAAATAGAGGAAAATGATAGGGGAATCGAAACTCAATCATAAATTCACAACGCAATTGAATAGTAAATATCATAAAGCCACTAAATTTTACCTCTTTTTCAGGATCCCCAAACACAGACTGGTAATAATGAAAGGCTCGCGCTTTCGTCTGTCTATTTGTAGATGGCTAGAAGAATAAACTTTGAATATTACATCGTTGGCTAACACTCGAGTCAATGAATAACTTGTTGAAACCTACCTGTGGAAATACTGCTGTTGAAATTGATGTAACTGTACCAGGTGGTCCCTGTAAACATTGACGGAAAAATAATGAGCCAAATACACTGACAAAACAACCGAAACTAAAGTCAGTTCTAAACTGATTTCAAGTCAAAAGTGTTCGACCAGTTATACCGAGCCACATCACCATATTTCAGAGCCAAGGTGTGCACCATTAAGCCATTTGATCACAGCTTGATTGGGCAGGAAATATAAACTTTCACCAATTTTTGGTTTATATACAAGGAAAATTTTTATCAAGACGATTTGACAGGTTACCGATCTGAATTTTTTAGTTCTAAACTGTTCTTCTTGGAGGCCCAGTACGAATCATTTCTCATAGATCCAGTGTTACTACAGGAGGAAACCTAAGCTAAAATAACTTTATTTATACTGGATAGCTCTATCAGTTCTAAACTGTTCTTCCTAGAGGTCCAGTAAGGATCATCTCTTATAGACTCAGTGTTATTATAGGAGGAAACCTCAACTAAACTAACTTTGTTTATCCCAGAGTAACGTTTGAGGCAGTGGAAAAACTCTTCATTACTTTACTGTGTATACGACTTCCTGTTCATGCAAAAATAAAAACAAAATGAAAGACGTATACTTACCGGTGGGCCTGCGGGACCCTATATGAAAATAACAAAATATAAAAACAGTATTGAAAATACCTGATTACGAAGGATTAAATAAGTTTGATGACCACTTACTCGACTTCCTTTCCAACCCTACGAGAGAAAAAGTAGAATGTTTCATTATAAAGGCAATTCTTCACAGATAACGAGTCAAATAAACGGAAATGAATGAAATGCAAACATGAAACAAGAATTACAATGAACGACAATATTTTTACTGTGAATGTACCTTCTCTCCTTGATCTCCAGGACTGCCTGGGTAACCCTAAAAAGTCAATAAAATTATCGTATTATAAATTTCCGACTACGAGATCAATAAAATATCATTTATCGATGATCTTGAGTTGGTTAAAAACGTTATCATTCAAACCTGTTGGCCTTTGATACCCTAAAGTAAAAAACGTCGTAAATTAGACAAGAGTTTCAATATAGTTTTCCCACTTTAGTCATTTCTAAAGCGTTAAATTTCAATAATTGCCGCAAACTGCACGCCTACACCAAGTTGTAAAGAAGAAATAAGTGTTTTGAGTGAGTAAAACGTGTTTGAGCGAACAAAAAACAGCTTGTCTTGTTCACGGCAATATAGTTGACTTGAAATCGGTATCAAAATTAAGACTAATCAATTATATAAGGTAGAAACTTTAGACAATGAGTAGAAAGTTAAATTACTTGTGAATCAACTTAGTTATGTTCGCTATTGCTACCACGTTACTAAGGTAGAAGTATGTCCTCTCCATGGTCACAACTTCCTAAACTGTCAAAGAATACCAACCTGAACACCTTTATTTCCAGGAGAACCAATTAAGCCAATGCGGCCAGCTTCTCCCTATGGTATTTAATACAGAAGATAACTTAATGGTAGGTGAAAGAAAGTAAAAAGAAAGCGCCTAGTTGAAGATAGTAAGAACGTCAATCTGCTGTACCGGCGAGCCTTTTGGACCAACTATTCCTGGGCGCCCATTCTTTCCGTCAGGGCCCTAAATGTTTAGAAAGAAATATGATTGGAAATATGAAAGAAATAGAAAGAAATTTTACTCAGTTAACCTAACAAAGTGCATTTTACAGAAAAAAAAGCATTGGTGTCCAGCTGTAGATAGAGAGTTAGTAAGTAGGATCATTTATATATTTCCTTTCCCTTTATGAAACTTGCTGAGACTTTTTCAATTGTGTTTAGCAAAGAGAATTATAACCTATAATATAAATTTAGGGACAAAGTCAAATATATTTAAACTCTAACAAAGAATATTTAGTTCTGATCGAAAAATAGATGTCTATTGACAAGTAGAGCCAGTCGTTTTCCGCGGTTTTAGATCACGTGGTAAACATTGCAAATACAAAGCACTCACAGTTTTCCCCTTTCGTCCCTCAATTCCCATTTTTCCTGGATCACCCCGAGGTCCCTAAATTTGGAAACAATCGAGAAAGAACATCATGACCACGTGATTTGATCGATTATTCGGACCCTACGCAACCTTGAACGAAATCTTAGAGAAACATTGTAACAGAAACTCATCGTATCAAATTATAGTTTGGTACTTACCGGAATGCCATGGGATCCAGCACGTCCAGGAGAACCAGGTAGTCCCCGTGGGCCCTACATTGTATACAAGTGTATATCAGTGTTATTGGTTATCTTTCGAGATCCCATCCCGATACTTCCATTCTTGGGAACTCTGGTGAATCAAGATGAAAAGCTTTTTCGCATAAACCCTGGAAACCAGCTTCATCCAGGGGTGTAGGCAACACGATAATCGGGGATGGGCACACATATATACATTCGTATTTTTTAAAGTTTATGATCACGAATGTACGAATATTTCCCCATTCCTATCGAGCATGGCTACGTCATGGGCTTCGTGAGTCAGCACTAGTTTCCAGTTACATAATTGCAGATGTCTACTCCACTGCATCGTCGGTAATTCTTCGCTGTCTCTTCGTTCTGATTCATTTTATACTTGACTGTACGAAATACATTACAACTGTACGAAATCTATTACCCAGACAAAGAGAAAGCAACGGATTTTCAACGTGGAGAACTTTTGTGCTCTATTTGTTCTTATTGCATGTTATGCAAGACTGAACAAGATATATTACAAAAGACGAAAAGTTAGCAACAGATTGCGAAAGATGCCAACTGTAATATGATGTCAAGTCAATTTCCTAGATGGGAACAAGTGCCGACCGGCTTCGTGTCTCAACGCAGATCTATAACGTAATATTCGAGATGACATTCAATTACCATGGGACCACGAAGTCCTCTTCTTGTTGGTGGTAGACCATCTTTTCCAGCCGGTCCCTAGTCATATAAATTGAACTGTAGAGGACATTTTAAACTGAACACATAAATGACCACAATTCTGCAAAATACCAGAGTGTATAGAAATGCCACTTGCTCACCGTATCCCCTCTGATCCCAGCTAACCCCATAGGTCCTGCTTCCCCTGAATCACCCTACAATCGCAAGAAAACAGCCTTGATAAGAGTTGAGAAGCGAGAGTTTATGCGAGTTCTGTTTTTCGACCGTCACAAAAGTAGGAAAATATCTGATGTTGTTTTTGTTTAGGTGCTTACCATTGGTCCTTGTCTTCCAGGTTCTCCAGGGATGCCGGTATCACCTGTTAATCCCTGCAGAAAAAATGAAGAAATGTTGATATTGCAAGGATTACTTATATTATATACCAGCATACCTTGCGACCGGTTTCTCCCGTTGCTCCCATGGTCCCGCGAGTTCCTGGCTTGCCCTACAACAGCACCAGAAAAGCATGTTGAACGAAATTTTCAAGCAAAAAATACACAAAAAGTAAACATTTCAAATCTCTTCAATACCTGTTTTCCAGCCTCGCCTGGATCCCCTGTTATACCAGGTAATCCCAATTTACCCTAACGCAAAAGACAATAACTGAGATTTGCACTCCAGCACGTATACATTATTATCCTAAGATATCCAGCAACAACAACTGGAGCTAAAACTCTATTATCCTTACCTGTACACCTTTCTTGCCTTTAGTCCCATGCGCCCCAGTTTCACCCAATGGTCCCTAAAACGAACACAAATGTCAGCATTTGAATCAAAATTTTGCTATCATCCTTATTTTGTTATCAATCCAATTTAAGATCTTACCCGGTCTCCTGTTTCACCACGGGGGCCTCTTCGACCACGAAAACCTTCAACTCCCTAGAATAACACGGCCAACGCTATAGCAGACAATCAAAAAGGTCCTGAAGAGGGCCGGGGAGGTCTGAAAAACAGGCAAATCTCATTCCCCCCCCCCCAGGACCCGCAGTCAATGATCTCCAATGATAAATATGTCATCACAGAAAAAATAAAATAGAATACCTACCCTCTCACCATAAATTCCTTTGTTACCTTTCACACCATATGAACCAGGTGGACCCTATTGTGATATAACGTGTTATATTTGTTTTCAAAACATCACAAAACACGTGTAATTCAGAAATTTAGGTGCATTTACACGGAGGAAGAGTGAAATTCAAGTTTTATATGGTTCAATGAGATGTATTTAAGGTTATAATTAACTCAAAATGAAATATTATCGCGCTAAAGACTGTAATATATGGCCGAAATATCCAGTGAACTGTAATACAACTGGAACGCTAACTCAATAAAAAAGTTCAGTTAATGGCTGAAGCCAAGTTAGTTTTTCTGAGTTTTGAGACGAAATACTTAACGCCAAAGATCGGACCGTATATTAAATTGAAGCTATTAAAAAGTTACATTTCATATAAAAAATTCAAGACTTTAGACAAAAAACAAATGCCTAAAAAATACGAAAACAACTGCAATTTTGAAAAATACGGCAAATTTCCCTTCAAAGTTTAAGGTGTTTGTTTTTCACCTAAATCCCCAACATTTTTACACCAAATACAACTTTCTAATAGCTTTCATTTGATATACGGCCCATTTTGTCACGTTTAGTATTTCAACTCAAAACTCAGAAAAACTGAATCAAATTAGCTTCAATTTTCCCCCCTGACTTATCGTTCCAGTCTACTTATAGTTCAATGGAAATATCCATTGAAAAAAGAGCGCGAAAACTTCCCGCCATAATGAGAAATGCCGCGAAACATTGCTGTGGCAGCCAATCAGAAGCGTTCAAAATTTTAGCTTCTTTATCCTCCTACTATGCTTACTTTTGAATCGAGTGGATGAAGTCTTGTTGAGGGAATTTAAAGACAGAAACCGGTAAGAATTTCGTTTGAAGTTGTTGTAAAGTATGTGCTAAAGCTGCCAGAAGGGTTGCAGTTTATTAAGCGACTTTAAAATGTGTATTTTCTTAAGCGTTTCAGCACACCGGAGTCGATTAAACGGGCTCAAAGAAATGCTTTGTATTTTTTTCAAATTGACTGGTTATAGATACTTAGAGTCGTTTGTAGTGAAAGATAACTTCTTTATGGCGAGATAAATATCGTTTTTAGTTCTGTATAGTTTAGCTTACATAGCAAAATATATGTATGCTGATGCTGTTTTGTATCGCAAATAAACTGTTTTTAATTCCTTCGAATGTATAAAGTACAGAGCAAATTGTAACTCTCCAAGAACAGAATACGAAAATAACTTTTCAAGAGCACAAAAACTCTAGCGGAAATTAGTCATACTCAAAATTTGTCACATAATTTCTCGTTTTTCCAATTTCTACTCGTGTTGATAAAACTCTACAGTTACACGGAAACTGTTTTATATTTCGTTTAAAATATCAGACATACCGCGGGACCAATATTCCCATAGCTGCCTTTTATTCCTTGTATGCCCGGTGGACCCTATAAAACGTGGACAAAACATTATATACTTGGAAAAACTTGGAACAAAATGACAGCAACTGATGCAATCCTAGCCTTGCCTGTTTGCCAGCAACGCCGCTCGCACCTCTGTCGCCAACGTCACCATGGTAACCCTGTGGTGGAAACAAGGAATTTCTGGTTATACCTCCACGACATGCATAGTACAGTCGCCAGATAAGCTAAGAACGAACGATCTGTTTGATCGTTTGAATAAGAACAAACAATTTGATTGGCCGTTTTTATTTCGCAACTGCATTACGCGTGTCGTGGAATTGTAACCAAAATTGGATTTTCTTCTCAAGAATTTTCATAATTCGAGAGTATTTCAGCCGATTACTTGAAATATTTGAGGAGGTTTTTGTAATATTTCCTACCTGTGGCCCTTGTTTACCAGACTTTCCTTCACCACCAAGGTCTCCTCTACCGCCCTAGATAGGACAACGATATATGATTTATGATTTATGCATGATTCATAATCTGTCATTCATGATTTATGATCTATGATTGATGATTTATGATCTATGATTTATTATACGTAATATAATTGAACGACGCGGTTTAATCTGATGCAGTCGAAAGCATCCTCTGACAGCCAACGTGACCAATGTCTGACCGCGAAGAACAGCTGCTATCAAAATTCCTAACATATACATTGTTGTCACCTGTTGTCCAGCTAGTCCTGGAAATCCCTTGTCACCACGAGGGCCCAAGCCACCCTAGAAAACAATCAAACAATACCACATCCGTTACAATTTGATAAGGGGTAAAAAAAATAAATATCGGTGACGCACCTGTAACCCTATTTCTCCAGGTAAACCAGGTTCGCCAGGTTTACCGAGCGATCCCTACGATTGAATAACAACCATTAAAATTTCGTACGTTCAAGGCCCTGTCACACGGCGTAATTTTTCTTGCAACTTGCAACGCAGTTCTACTCTTAAGAGATAAGAGATGTAAATTTGTGACAAATGTTTGGTATGAAGAATATATTGGCAAACTGTGATGGAAACATGTATTTGCCAATTGTACATCACCCAAGAGCAGAATTGCATTGCAAGTTGCAAGAAAAATCGCCCCGTGTGACAGGGCCTTTACTTTATCACGAAACAAATCAAAAATCGCTCAACTACAGTTCTTACTTGACTTCCTCTGTATCCTTTTAAGCCCGCCAAGCCAACATCTCCTTTTAAACCCTGAATAATGAACAATATTTTAGTCTCTTTTTAAAAACTCACCAGTTGAGTTAAGCTTGTCTCGCCTCAGTTTATTTCGTCTCATCTCGTTTCGTTACTTGTGATTTTCTTCAACTTACGGAAGCTCCTTTACCACCATTTTCGCCTGGCAATCCTACTTTTCCACGTTGTCCCTGAAAAGCGCGCATTAATTTCATTACATTTCCCCAAATTCCTAATCACCAGAATTTCAATGAATTACTCAATAGTTAGTTACCACTTCTCCAAGAGATCCGCCAGTTCCAGGAATTCCAGCTACACCTTTCTTACCCTGTCAATAAAGATACATTTTATACTTTCACACGTATTCGATGTTTCTAGCAAACAAGATATCGAAAGATACCTCAAAGTAACTTTGCATAGTCGGTAGTGCAGTCAAAAGAACAAAAAACCATAGGAACTTTCGCTACTAAATATAAAACGACCACGCTTATCTCGTCTTCGCCGCGAAAGATCCTATGTTTTTGTAATATCGAGGCATACGACTACAACAACGAAAGCGAAAACGTAATCAAACATATACAATTCACCTTTTCGCCCTTTTCCCCGGCAGCTCCGTTAGTACCAGGACGACCAGGCTGACCCTGAAAGAGAAAGACAATCTATTAGATACAGTAAACTATTGATTGGTACATTTGGGGACATTTGGAGATGGTACATTTGGGGATTTTCTCACCTTAAAACCAAATGTGCCAATTTCTCCTCGCATGCCACGATTTCCAGGAGAACCCTGAAGATTGGATGTTAATATTTTAAAGTCATGTGTACATATTTTAAATATGTCTTTTCTTTTTCTTCCTTTGATTCCTTCTGTCTATCTATGTCTTCCACCCGTTTCTGTCACTTTTCTTTTCTTCTTCTCTTTCTTCCATCTATAACCTTCTTTATTCCTTGCTTAATTTTCGCTTTCTTCTTCTAACGCACCCAAAATCTTAGTTCCTTACTGTCCTCTTCTATCTTTCTCACTGTCTCCCATCCCAATTCTTTCCTAATTCTATCCACCCCTCCCCCATTTCTCTCTCTTACCCTTTTCTACCCCTACGCCATAGTTACTTTCCTCCTTATCTCTCTCCTACCCTTTCCTACCCCTAGGCTATAGTTACCCCCCCCCCCCCATTTCTCTCTCTCCGACCCTTTTCTACCCCTAAGCCATAGTTACTTTCCTCCCCACAGTCGCACCTACCAAATCTCCAGCGTCACCAACTAAGCCTTTAATCCCTTTATTTCCAGGATCTCCCTTGAACCGAATAAAGATGTTTGAAATACGAAATGACATGAATAAAGAGATAAGAAAATATCTTCCACAAAAAATGCACATCACAATTACAAAAGGTAAGTCAGTCTTACTGGGTCTCCTTTCTTTCCAACTTGACCAGTTAATCCTTTGAAACCTTTCTCACCCTAAAACAACACAACACAGTAGTAAATCTACGTGCAAAGCTCGGGCTACCATGAAATTCATCACGGAGTTATGTTGTGCGCACGAATATGGCATCCTGGGACCTAACCTCAATCTTGGCAAAACCGCAGAATGGGCAATACCAATTATACACATTACTTGTACTAGTTTATACTCACATACACACCATCCACCCCTATTATCCCATGTTGTCCTGCAGGTCCTTCTGGTCCCTAGTGTAATGATAAAATTAAAATCTCACACGTTGGACAACGCGAGATCGCACAAACAAAATCTTGATAAAAAGTTTAACCAGTTTACCGGTTCGCCTATGTGGCCTGCATCGCCTGTTTTTCCTGCAATGCCTTTCACACCCTATGCGAAATATACACTTGAGTTCTAGCACTAAAATTATGCTAAAATTACATTGTACGGAAATTATGCTAAAATCACGTTGTACGGAAATTATGCTAAAATCACTTTGTACGGAAATTATGCTAAAATAACTTTGTACGGAAATTATGCTAAAATCACTTTGTACGGAAATTATGCTAAAATTACTTTGTACGGAGATTATGTTAAAATCATCAAGCTGTTCTACGGTTTTTACTCACAATATCACCGGGATCACCATCCGGACCATCATCGCCGTCACTTCCAAGTTCACCAGCTAAACCTCGTTTACCAACATCACCTAGTTTACCCTATGAAACACAGCATTACTTTAAACACAGCAAGTAGTGAGATTCTTTTCTTCCACGGTTTGTGGTGTACAGTGTTTCAGCGCTCACATCAAATATTAAACTTAACTTAATCTTGAAAAGCGTATCAAAATAATATCGCAAATTCTGCAGACGTTGACAGTGTAGGTAGTGCAGTTAATAATACACGAAAGGTATAGGTTCTTTGACTACATGAAACAATAAAGTGAAAATTAATCTCCACACGAAGGGCTTTCGCTGGAAACGTCGATTTTCACTTGAGCACAGAATCTGTACCTTTTGTGTAACAAACTAATATCTTGAGCTGACGTCTCTACGGTCAGCGGTACATATAGATAGTTCACTACCTGAGGCCATATAAACAAAATTCGACATTTCCAGCGAAGACCTTTCGTCGAGAAGTTAGTAGTATACCATCACAACGACGAAAGGCCGTCGTGAAATATCTTATGTTTTTGTGTGATAAAATAATAGCGCATCTCTTGTTAACTATGATCTGAAATGACAGAAATGATTCACACAAACACGCATCTCTACCTTATCTCCGAGGATGCCTGACGCGCCTTTCGACCCCAGCGGTCCAGAAGGGCCCTAGTAAAAACCAAAAAACGTTTTTCTCACAAAATTTTGCATGAACACAAGATTTGTGGAGGAAAATACTCACAGCAGGTCCAACTTCACCATTGTCACCAACCATTCCGCGGGCACCTGGTCGGCCCTGAAATAAAATGTTAAGTAAGAGATAAAACATGACAAACCGATCTGTATCTGTATTTGTGGAATTTCTGGATGAAAACGTTCGTATTCTTTCATAATCTCGAAGAAATGAATGATATTTGGTTAGAAAATTAAAACTAAATTTATGGAAACGGGACAAAATGTTTATCCGATTTAGAGATGTTGGTTAAATATGTATTTCTTTTGTGTTTTCATTATGAAGTGTTAATGAATTTCACAAACAATGTAGAATACACTATCCA
Organism: Muricea muricata; assembly: GCA_963855995.1. NCBI lineage: Eukaryota > Metazoa > Cnidaria > Anthozoa > Malacalcyonacea > Plexauridae > Muricea > Muricea muricata. The sequence continues at coordinate 12,696,252 of OY979727.1, forward strand.
GTATATTAGATTTCCCCAGTGCAGAAACCTCTGGTCCCTCCGCCTTCGAAAATAATCCCATCCCCATCTAAATGCAGAAAATTGTTAGGACTGAGTGACACAATGTATATAGTAAAATCATAGGTTACCTTTCCCCCGATCTTGCCTTGATCTCCCCCTACCCCTGGTTTTCCCATGTAACCCTGAAAAATGTAACAACGATGTAAGCACAATGAGAGTCCTTCAATGGATACAACATGTTTAGTGAGGATACCTTTACACCAACTACTCCTATTTTTCCCGGTAGTCCAGCAGGTCCTCGAGGTCCCTAAACAAAAATATGCCTCAGAAAGTTGCGTTACAAAGCCTTTTACTTCTTATCGGCGAGATTTTTGAGAGGAGTATTTAGAACTTACTCAGTATAATGAGTATGGACATATTCCAGGGAAGAACTGATTAAAATCATTTAGATCACGTTTACCTGTTCACCTTTGAATCCACCCAGACCTTGAGCTCCAGCTGGGCCTTCGGGACCCTGACAAGTTTTTAGAAGTGTATATATTAGTTATATTGTTTTGCATAAAGCCTAAGTCCTTTCACATTATGACAAATTATTTTCGCTGGTTTTTGTAAACATAGCGTTTACTTATTGTTGCAGAGTTTTTGATTCGTATACATCTGGCATTAAAGCGATAAAACGTAGCGCAACAGATCAAAAGTTTTGTACTGGCAGGTTAGGTTTGCGCTGTACTTGTCAGTGAACTCACCGCCTCTCCAATCTCTCCAGTAGCCCCAGTCACACCTGCATCGCCCTAGAGTAGAAATAACCACGCTCAGACAAGAAAGCTTATCAAGCTTAACACTTCCCAGAACTGTCAAAACTCATCTCTATTTTCATGAAAATACAGTATTCCATGCATCTCTCACCAACATGCCAGGATCACCAGGAAGACCAGTCTCGCCTCGGTCACCTTTCTCCCCCTCATCACCTTGCAGTCCGGAAGGTCCTTCTAAGCCATCAGCGCCCTAAATGACATAAAACGTGTCTCACAACCTGACCAAGGGGCGTCCCGGTTGATAATCGATCCAGAACCCCCTTAAATGCGTAAGATCTATAAAACTGGTGTCTTCTAGAGGATAACCGGTTTACCCGGTAGGCAAAGCCTCACCCACCTCACTGTGAGTTGTACCCACGCATCGTTTTGTTCTCCAGAGTGCGACCCTAACCCACCCCACTCTACACAACACCAAAATACTCACGGTACTCACCGCTGTATCATAATGACATCATCGTTCCAGGACTCACTGCGTTGCCAAGTCTTGGTCTTCGTCGCAGAATTAACTGGAAAACGACAAAACTCGTTTTTAGAAAACGCACACAAAATTCCAGGAAATTCCAGGTCAAATTACGCAAAAATCCTCGCATGCTTCATTCACCAATGGCGGTAAACACTCGAGCTACGACGCAACAAGGGTTTGTGGTTTTTTCACAAATTTCAGTCGTTCCAGTTAATCCCGGCAGAACGAAGGCAAGACAATGACAACGGAGCCGTTTTGGTAAATGACACAATGAGAGGATATTTTGCACTATTTTCTCATGGGTATTAACAAAATCAGGAATATTCATGTTTTCTTCACGCCCTCGACTATATTAGAATGGATCGGCTAAGATTACTTGATTGGTGCAATGAGCTCAACGAATTTTACGACGCTACAAGTGAGAGCTTTTTCGCAATCATTTCTCGTCAGTCGCAACATCAATTATTTACACATGAGTAAATAAGATTCTGTATGCTGGTACACCTAAGCGCACAGATAGCGAAAGCGCTTTTGAATCATGAATTATCATGCCAAACACTGCAGTTTTGCTTCAATGCCGCGGTGTACATTTGAATTAAATCTGCGCCATCCCCTCATGAGGGACAAAGAAACATTATTAAGTATAAATTGATTTATTAATGTAAAACCTGCACATACAAAGGAACCTCGACGACCATCCATCGCTTTCTCTCCACGATCGCCCTGCTCTCCCTAAAACAAACATATATGCTCATGATCTCTAAGATTACAACACAATAGTGACGGCACAGTACTCTACATCACATCACATCATACCATACCATACCATACCATACCATACCATACCATACCAAACGATACCATACAACACGACAGCATACCACATTGTACCATACCAGACAGCACCAGACCATGCCACACCATAACACAACACACTGCACTATACCATACCATACCATACCATACCATACCATACCATACCATACCATACCATACCATACCATACCATACCATACCATACCATACCATACCATACCATACCATACCATACCATACCATACCATACCATACCATACCATACCATACCATACCATACCATACCATACCATACCATACCATACCATACCATACCAAACTAAACTATACCATAACATACCATACCAAACTAAACCCCACCACACCACACCACACCACACTATACCACACCACGCCACGCCACACCACACCACACCACACCACACCATACCATGCCAAAATTAAACGCTCATACCTTCTTTCCCTGTCCTCCTCGATTTCCACGAGAACCGGGAACACCTGGCAAGCCCTGGAAATTAAAAAAGATAAAATTGATAAAAAGTTAAATTGAAAACTTTTATCAGCACTCAAGAAACCTTTCTGTGAAAATACAATGCCTTACTTTCTCTCCATCTTCCCCAATTCCTCCTTGAGGACCCATATCACCCATAGGACCCTACAAAACAGCCAATACGCTCAAGATGACTGCACTTTTCAAATCTTTGTTTTAATAACTCGGTGGTAAATGCATCCATGGTTATCCACAAAACATGACTTACATCTTTCCCAATATCACCCATTGGCCCAGATTTTCCCGATAATCCTGTGTTACCCTGTAGAAAATATCTAAATCAACTTTACTTCGCACTAAGCCCGAAATTCTTGTGACCACATGATCGCAATAAAATCATGGCATCATGAAATCAAAACTTTCACCAATACGAAACATCTTGTTTTACCCACCTTGCTCCCGGCTTCTCCTTGCTTTCCCTTCAGCCCCTCCACGCCCTTGCTGCCCTGAGAGGAAAACCTGATGTTACGACAATCTCTTTATCGCCATTTCAACTACATTGAGAACACTTCAAATACTTTAATAATACCTTTACACCTTTAAGACCTCTTACGCCTTCTTCGCCACCATGACCCTATAAAGGAACAAGCTTGTTATATAGGGAGCCTTGACAACCTTATCTATGTACAAGGGTAAATAAAAATCAGCAAAATCCATGCAATAAGCTTGTTGCTGTTCCTAAACCTTCTTAATATTGAATGTAAACAATTTGATGGAAATCTCTCTACCAAGTTGTTAAGAAGTGATCAATCACCACAATTATTCCAATTTTAAATTAACGTTGCCCGTGTAGGTAGTGCAGTAAAAAATACGCGTCTACTAACTTCGGGTGGTGAAAGAACCAATGGCTTTCGTATCATTCTGATTTTACCTTTTTTCCTCGCTCTCCGATGTTTCCTTCTTCTCCAACAAGACCACGGCCTCCCTAAAACGGTAACAATTCTTTCATTATGAATCCTATTTAACAATTAGATTACGAGCTCGAGATTTCTATGCGGTGATAGTTGATGAGGGCGAAGCCCGATTTTGATTTTTAAGCAATTTTTTTAAAAGAAATCTCTATAGGAAGGTGATTGTTTCGCTACTCGCTATCTATCGAGGAATAGATAGCGAGTAGAGTAACCAATCAAATTACAGCATTTGCAATAGTATACTAGTATGATTCTAGTAATTACAATTATAGTTCGATGAAGTCGCGGTTAAGCGCTACTTACTGTAAGGTACCCGCCCAGGCAATATTTCCGCTGAAAACAGCTCAAGATTAAACTGCCACAGTTTGATTGCTTTCTTTGCTAAATGTAACATAGCTGCTTATATTGTCATGTACTGTAAATGTATGACGTCAAAAAATAAAATTTTATCTCAATTCATGGTTAATTGGAGGTTAATTATCTAAGAATTGAGAGAATATTTGAGTGGCAGTGTATTATGAACTGTTATCAGCACAAATTTGCCAGCATTTGATGTGGCAGTGTATTATGAACTGTTATCAGCACAAATATTGCCTGGGCGGGTACCTTAAAAGAAAAGGTAGATGGTGAAGTACACGACCGGTGAGTGTTTTCACTAAAACTGAAGCATACTTACAAGAGATCCAGATATACCAGGCACCCCGGGAGGTCCAAGGCCGCCCTGAAATAAATGTATAACTGTTTTGTACCATTTTGTACCATTGCTAATGATAGTTGGTCAAAACCAGCGTTGGTTCACATCATAATACTTTGTATTATCAAAGTACAGGTCAAAGGGTTTGCAATACGATGAAAGCCTTTCAAATACGATGTTTACAAGCATTGATCACAAGACGATCACAAGAAATTTGAGCACGTCAAGCGTTTAATGTGCTACATACCTGTTTACCTGGTGCGCCAAAAAGGCCGTGATGACCACGTTCTCCGTGAAGCCCCTGGAAAAAAATTTGAACCATTAAAAAAAGAACAATTACACAAGACTTCAAGCTTGATTACCCGAGCCTGTTTACTCTTTTTTTTGTATTGCATTGTTTAGCTCGTGCTTCGAGGCTTTCATTGGTATGTAACACATTCATTCGTTAATTTATTTACTTTGGCATTGCTGTCATTTTGTTAGTTGTCCTTGAATTCTAGAGCAATTGGTTGCAACTTAAGAATAAGACTTCACTGCAAACTCCAGATTGTAATAAGACTTCAGATGTCAAACTCCATTAACTCCTGGGCATTATAACATGACGCTTAGGGCCTCAACATGCCTGAGATTATAAAAAAATTCTATTCTGTTTTAGCAAGATTGAATAACGTTCAGTATAGTCTTACCCTGTTGCCCTTCCTTCCAGTGCGGCCATAAGCTCCGTCTGGTCCCTAAAACAATAGTTAAAACATCAGATATGTAAATACACATATTCTTCCATTTCTTTCAAAGCCATTTTCTCATTCATTCATTAACTGTATTTAAAAAAGGAACCACATAACGCTTACCGCTTTACCATCTGGCCCTGGCGTTCCACGATATCCGGTCTCTCCCGGTTCTCCCTGATAAAGAAAACACTAAGTATTGGACAGTCTTTATTTCAAGCTAGTTATCCAGAGATTTCCCTTTGCAACTCTCATCAACCCTCATGCAGACTCTAAGTATCCAGAGATTTCCCTTTGCAACTCTCATCAACCTTCGTGCAAACTGTAGGTATCCAGAGATTTCCCTTTGCAAATCTCATCAACCCTCGTGCAAACTCTAGTTACCCAGAGATTTCCCTTTGCAAATCTCATCAACCCTCGTTCAAACTCTAGGTATCCAGAGATTTACCTTTGCAACTCTCAACAACCCTTGTGCAAACTCTAGGTATCCAGAGATTTCCCTTTGCAACTCTCATCAACCCTCGTGCAAACTCTAAGTATCCAGAGATTTCCCTTTGCAACTCTCATCAACCCTCATGCAAACTGTAGGTATCCAGAGATTTCCCTTTGCAACTCTCAACCCTTATGCAAACTCTAGGTATCCAGAGATTTCCCTTTGCAACTCTCATCAACCTTCGTGCAAACTGTAGGTATCCAGAGATTTCCCTTTGCAACTTTAATCAACCCTCGTGAAAACTCTAGGTAACCAACTCTGATTTTAAAACTTGTACTCGTTTGACAGAAGCATAAAAAAGCAAATTGTCATTTAATCAAGTCTTGATTTACAAACTTATTCAATGGAGTCTTAAAACACATTGATTTACTGTAACTTACCCTTAAACCAGGGACGCCTTCTATTCCCCTCATTCCTCTTGGACCCTGCAAAATGTTAACAGGTATTTCTTCAAACAATCCATGGAACATACTACATAATACCATGCATATGGCAGAGGGTGAATGTGTCTTAATCTCAACAGGAAATCATACACATTGTCAGTTTCCTGTGTAGGCACACAATTTGATTCAAAGGTTCGATTCCTTCCGGAGGATCTAAAATTTTAAATCAAACTTGTTCTTGGCGAATGATATCTCCAATTAAGATTAATACATGCTTACTCTCGAGCATTTATCCAACATTGATTAAAGTACCACAAAAACATAATTAATTTACTCTCAACCTACCAAATAACCTTTGGCACCTTCAATACCTTTCACCCCGGGCGGTCCCTACCAAATGATGTCAAACGTTAGTCAAACTCTCTCATATTAACACATCCATAATGTTTCCATTGTACTTACAGTTTTTCCAGGCTTTCCCATATCGCCTCTATCCCCTTGAGGACCAAGCTGTCCCTGGAAATTGTGAGATATAACGGATTGCTTATAAACATCCCTAAAATATCTTCTCTACAGGATAATAGAGATTTTTGGTTATTTAACTCATCCAGTCATCTTTGATATACAGTATCTATATCAGTGACCCTACCGTTTTTCCAGGCTTTCCCGTCATTCCTTTCGGCCCTTCTTCACCTTCCCAACCCTTAACGAAAATAATGGCACTATATATATATATATATATATATATATATATATATATATATATATATATATATATATATATATATATATATATATATATATATATTATTCATTTTATTGAATGTGTCTTATTTACCTTGTGGCCTCGTTTTCCTCGTTTACCATTGTGGTAGGCTGGGTCGCCGTTGTAACCCTATATAAGGTTCTGACATTAAGACAGGCCATAGTTACAGGTCGAGCGATAAAAAGAATTGGTAAAAGATGTAAGCCTCCTGTTGCTTATTACCATTCTCATACATCTCATCGACTCTAATAAATTCATACTGCCTGTTTTCGTTGAGCGTGTCATATTTCTCAGCCACCTCTTGTAAACTGTTTTGCAACTTTTTTCTCCTTCCCCCATTGGCAGCCCATGAGATACTCGCATATGCTCTGACCTTAAGAAATTTGCTGAGTAACTATGAACACACCAGTTATTCAGCAATTTATTGAGATCAGAGCTTAAACCAGTATCTTATAGGCCTTTTCTGAAATAAGAGAACAAGATGCATGCTGGTATAGCTTCAGTACAAGCAATTCCATATAAGGTATGATAAATTAATTATTTTGTACTGAATCTAAACCACAATGCACCATGCTTTGTAGTTCAGAAAAGGTCTATGGGCTGCCTATGAGTTTGATTCCCAAAGATAAATAAGTTCAAAAAATGCTTCTGCAATCCCTTGCTTGCACAAGTCTCATGTACTTTTATCAAGGGTTCCACAATGCAATGAAATTCCTTTAAAAAAGACCATCACCGTGGGGAAAGAGCCAATATTAATTGCTTATATCATATAATCTTTTCAAAAATTTGTTGTTTGTCACTCTCCTCCCCCCCCCCCCCCCCCCGCAATCCTCATGAGTACATGGGCCATTAACAATATAGTTGGTAAAATCTAGTACTACTTACGGGAGGACCCATGATTCCAATCGGTCCTATGTTGCCAGGGGGTCCAGGATTGCCCTGCAACAAAAGGAAAAACGCCTCGTTTGCAACCAATGCAGAATCGTTTACATCTTAGCAAGTCAACGGCACCGCCTAGAATACACTCTATAGCATACATTACGAGCATAGCAGCCCAAAAAGTGTGTGTAAAATTTGTCGCTAGTCGCAAGCGCCATTTATGAAAGGTATTGTATATATTATAATACATAAGGTTGGCAACTTTATGTATTTATAATATATACAATGACTTTCATGAATGGCGCTTGTGGCTCGCGACAAATTTTACACATACTTTTTGGGCTGCCTATGTTAAGAGTTATTGTCTATTATTCTCACCGGATTTCCTCGATTTCCAGGAGGCCCCCGCATACCAGCATGACCTGGCCATCCCTAAACAAGATATAGCTGACATTCAACATAGTTGAGTGATGGTTGACATTCACCACAGCTTTCGAAATGCAGCAACTGGTAAAATTGTAAGACTCAAAATAAAGTTTGCTGTTTTCGAGTTAAAGTCACTTATCTCTTAGGGACCGTTCATTATTTATACCTCAGGGGGGCACCGAAGAGAAATTAAAAAAAGTACATATAAAAAAATTACCCAACCGCTCTGGGTGTTCAAAATTTTTTTACCCAACCTCTAATAGAAATCCAAGATTTTAAAGCTGCCTTTGTAAACTTAACTCAAAATGACTGTTTTATTTGTTTTTGTCATTGCGTTTTCATGTATATGTTATTAACTGCGTTCGTTTATTAGCTATCATTATTCATTGTAGCATGTTCTCGTTTTCTCATTGGTCTTTTTTTTTCACCCAACCTTTTAGAGGTTTCAAAAATCAGTTACCCACCCAATTTCTCTTCGGTGCCCCCCTGAGGTATAAATAATGAACGGTCCCTTATGAGCTTAGTATTTTTAGAGTCATTTATGTATTTCTGCTATATTCCACCTTTCATGCAACTGGATGCAGAAAAACCAATCGTATCTTCCAGGCCAAGAGTTAGGAACACGCATAGAAAAAGATATTTAAAATTATCCTCATACATACCGGGTCACCTTTTCTACCTTTCAGGCCTGGAGGACCTGGTTCAGGCTGTGGAGAAATGAGAAAGAAAACTCATTGACAATCGTTGGTAAGAAGTATGTATAGTTTTATCATCAGTTTGCACTTTGTGCTGATATACTTAATCTGTGGCTGAGCTGAGTGGGTTACAGATGGGTCCCAGGTGGCTGGGTGCCCAAAATTTGGTTTTGTATAAATTCAAGCAATCTATTCAGTTTCAATATTGCGTTCTGTGGCGTTACGCAACCACCGCTACGCCACAGACCGCGATGTTGAAACTGAATTGACGCTTGAATTTATACAAAACACGGAGTTTTGGGCTACTAGGAGTGGGTTTGGAAAAGCGTTCGTACCCCGTGATTTAATGCTTAGCCTCAGCTCCGCAAAGAGCTTGATTCCAACAGCGTTTTCCATTGCAAAATGCGAAAATATTTACAGAAAATGAAGCGTAAAGGCAATTGCTATATAAGCATTTATAAAACGTATTCTCTAATACAACTCTCGTTCGGGTTTCACTGGGACACAAGAGTTAAGAAACACTTGTCTGGCTAATTCAGAGCTTGCCTAACATTTAATTTCAAGAACATCTTGCACTGACCTGCACAGCAACCGTAGGTATCACCGTTGTGGCGTTGGATAGTGGTACATAGGTTGAAAATAAACCTCTTGGTAGGAACTTGTTTCAAGCAAACATATATAGATTAGAAATCATCATTTTATACAAAGTGGACGGGAAGTTTACAACAAAATATTCTAAGACTTACTGTTCTTGACAGTTGGCCAGGATTCATAGTTATCTCTGTGACACTTGTTTGTAAGATTTCCGTTGTACGTACACTCTCTCCACTCGCCGTCTCCACTGTTCCAATGGTCACGGTTGGCTGTAAGATTGGTGGGCCAATCGGTGTGACAGAGCTAAGCGTAGCGTTTTCCGGTGCAGCTGGCTGTAAGACAGAGCTAGGCGTAAGGTTTTCCCGTGCAGTTGGCTGTAAGATGGGTGGGCCAAGTGGTTTAACAGCGCTGCTGATCGTAGTGTTTTCCCGTGTGTCGTTTCGCTGCAAATAAAATGCATAACAATTTCCTTGCATGTTTACCTGGTGATTATCAATCAAAGTATAATTCCGTGGAAACAAAATTAGACTTACAATGTATTATGTCTTACAAATACATTTTACATGTTATTATTGTATCGAATAGGAGACGGAAAAACTGATTTAGGGAAGAAAGTTCAGACGTCTTATGCTTAATGATTAAACAAAATGCAAAAAATATGGTTGGGTTAACCCAATTAAACGTTTAGCTTAATAACGTTTGAATATTCTTGGAAAAGTTCTGAATTCCCATACCGATAATGGCAAATTTCCAACATCTAGACATTCTGGATAGAAAAAGGAACAAAAATTCTTCGCCGCTGATTTATCTACCGAGAAGAAAAGTTTACATATCCCCTAAATAGAGAATGATCATTGCATTAATACAAATATCATCATCATTATCATCATCATCATAGTTATCATCATCATCATCATCATCATCATCATCATCATCATCATCATCATCATCATCATCATCATCATCATCATCATCATCATCATCATCATCATCATCATCATCATCATCATCATCATCATCATCATCATCATCATCATCATCATCATCATCATCATCATCATCACCATCATCATCATCATCATCATCATCACCATCATCATCATCATTGCCATCATGATCATCATTGAGAAGCCTTAGTTGTCTCCTCTACTGTAGTCTGCTCATATTTGCTGAAACTCGTTTGCGTCTTTTCAAACTTTTTAAAAAAGTTTAAAAAAATGAAAGTCCTAAGTGGAGGTCATGTAATAATCCCACTTACTTCCAAGTGGTCATCACTCTCGTGGTCTTCATCGCCTACCACAACACCTCCCTCTCTCCATAGCGTCAAATTTCGAGGTAATGAATGCATTGGTACGTCTTCACACGTACTGTACAACGCCACGGAGTTCTTGACGACATGAATTGCTAGTTGCCGCCATGTCGCTGGCCCCGGTTCTAGAGGGAACCTCACTGACTCGGCCTTATCATTGTAAATAGTCAGATAACTTTCCGTCAGAGCAATTCTGAATAAGTGTATGACAGGTGGAAATGCTGGGCTTGAAAAAAATTGAATAAGGTTGCCCGTCCAACCGGTTTTGATTATAAACAATAAGGAAAAATCCTCTGCAGCTTGCTGCGGAAATAACTGATCCTGCTGTACATGACGGCTTTGCTTGCGTCCGGCCAGTTCGAGTAAATCCACGAAGCCTGAATGAAATTGATAATATGTCAAATGAATATCTGCTATTTACGATATGAGCGGTCGTGTCATCAACTCCAGCTGAATAAAACCTCTCTTGAAGATTATGACGTTTAATTTATGATCGAATCGGTTTTGTTTGAATGTACAGAGTGTTTTGTAGGCGCTAAGATACTTTGAATACTTATTACAATATTAGCTCAAAAAATACGAAACGAAAATCTATTAAAAAGTAAGGCAATTTTGGAGTGCCTAAAGGCCCTTTCACACGGTGCAATTTTTCTTAAGAGATGTAAATTTGTGACAAATGTTTGTTATGGTAAAAATATATTATTAGCAAACAGTGATGGAAACTTATATTTGCCAATTTTACATCTCCTAAGAGTAGAATTGCATTGCAAGTTGCAAGAGAAAATGCATCGTGTGACAGGGTCTTAATCTTAACGCGTGGCGCATTATGTACAGTGAAGTCTAAATTAGACTGGAACGATAACTTGGCCGCCATCTTTGAAGCCAAATTGGTTATCAATAGGTTATCAAGTTCGGTCCTTTTCTATTGTTTCTCTCGGCGCGGTTGACACCATTCTTCTGGGAATGTACCCATATTTGATGTTTTTATTTTGATTTAAGAGGTAATTTTATGGTTTATGAACTTATAACCTAGTTTGCGATGCAGTCTTTTTTTAAAAATAGCAAATACCTCGGGAAAATAGCACTAAGACTACTTACGACATTTGTAGTTGTTGCCGCCATCTTGGCTTCACCCAAACGTAGGGTTTTTATCTGGAGTTATCGTTCCAGTATTTATAGAGTTCACTGATTATGTATAACAACTAATCTGGTTTTCATTATATCAATTATGTAATTTCCGTCACTCCTTAATAAATAGCCATTTTGTTTAGACAGATAAAGGGTACTGTAGAAAAATATACTAAACCAGTTAAAACTCTTTGCTATGTAGTTGATTTTCATCGGCTGATTTATTAGATTTACGATTGCGCGCATTTATACATAATCGGATTTACTAGAAGCATAATTAGATCTACATTTTTACATAAACAACAAGATAATCCAATTGGAGAACCATAGCATATTGTTTTATTAACATGCATATACAGTTGATTAGCCCCCAACCCCTCCCTAACAAGCTGTTGTTTGTACTCTACCTCGAGAATCTGGTCGCAACTGACCACCAGCAATCACTGGTAGCTCACTACCAACACAGCTGACCGTCCATGTGAGAAAAAGCAGAAACAACGCCATCCTAGCAAAAGATTCAATTCATTTACTCATTTCTATATTATAATCTTTTTGTGACTAAACTACCTGATAAACGTGGTGGTCCATATCGGTAGTATTCTACAATAAGCTGTCGTGGTTTGTGTCTGAACTACCTGAAAAGATATCTCAAACGTGGGGGTCCAGTGTAGATAGTATTCTACAATAAGCTGTCGTGGTTTGTATCTGAACTACCTGAAAAAGATATTTCAAACGCGTTGGTCTAGTGTAGGTAGTATTCTACAATAAGCTGTCGTGGTTTGTGTGTGAACTATCTTTAAAACTTAAAAGGTCTTAAATTCAGACATCAACCAGGGTAACATATTGCAGAATGTCTTTATCCGTTGTCTTAATCGTCGAGGAGTCATGTATATATTACTAGAAGTCATGCAGTCATCTGCATGTGAATTCTACTGAAAACCACATGAAACTGGATTGTTTATATAGCGTTGAAGTGCAATTGATTTTTTCCCAAAATATTATTTCAAACATGCTTTGTTATTCCAGAGTGCGCCCATAGATTGTGATTTTATACCACAAAGAAATATTTTAACTAAGAAAAATCCCTGACCGAGCAACAATAAGGCAATTCTCTTGAGCCTGCTTTTGAATCGGAACTTGAAGTCTGTGAAATATGATAAAAATATGAAATGTTTGTAGAAAAGATAAAAAAGATCAATTTCTGTATCATGATAAACAACAACAACCTCTTGTAGATTAGCGCGATAAAAAGCCATGGGAAACATTTTTGAAATGGTTCATCTGGTGGTATATCTGAGGCGCAAATTTAACTGTTACAGCTGAATTTAGCAATGGCTTCTGCTGAGAAATTCACTATGAGGCAAAGATTTGTCACGCATTTGTGATTATTTGTCACAAGATTTGTACCTTAGCAACCGTGCAGGATTGGAACACCTAATGGGTATGTTGACATTTCCAGTTTCCCGCGCGGTTCGCAATGCATTTTGGGATCGCTAGGGGGCAAACAAAGTTTCTTTCGTAGTAGGCTGTTATAAATATTCATATATTTTAAGTTTTCGAGATCTCCTCACCCTAAACTCAAGCGAAAATTTGAAACTTTTGTGCCCTATTCTGGCTTAAGACTAAGAGGGTGATTATATGACCCTGCTTACTCTGGATTAAATGAAGCTTATTAAAATGACATCGAGGAATTAAAATAAGTCATTTTATGAAACCAATCAATCAAGGTTCGAATGCTTTGAATGTTGACCAACAAAAAAGATATACATTTTACGAAAATTAATTGCCTAAAACCCTTTTGCTTGTTTTATATTTCGGCAAAACATATCATAAACTGTGTCTTATTTCTAAACTTCAAAATCATTTTGCGCTCCATTTAATTTCGGGCAGGCGGAATCATATGATAATCGGCCCCCGGAAAGCGCACCTTGTAAAAAAATCCAGCATAAAAAACTCCAATTATCTCCATTACAGGGAATTGTAAATGACATTTCATCTTTTAATGCATAAAGTGTCATTTAGCATAGTTTTAACGCAATTCAAATCATAATCATCCCACATGCAACGAAATAATGACAGATGTTTCGAGGAATATGACAAAACAAAGTGATACATAATGTTATATTGAAGTATATTACAGGCATTGTATTATGAAGGCGCCGGTCTAAATAAAGTCATCAGTCACCAATACAATCCCTCGATGATGTGCCAAATGGTGCTATTATTCGTTTATCGCAGGTATTCAACGGTTCTATTTAAACGTTATTTAATTACGACGATGAAACTCACGCCCTTAAACGCAGGATGGACGCAGAATGCCATTAACAGAACTTCTTTGATAAAAACTATTAATGTGGTAAACTTCTCTTAAGTACCATTTACAACATGATTGAACGTTCTGTATCAGTTATTTGATACAAAACGGACGTGAATGTTGCAAATGGCTTGTGACTCTTTTGTAAACCTATTTGCAAAGTAACTTTGAAAATTCATCATGTATAAGGCGAGAAAATCACATTTAAAGTTCATTGAGATGAAGAGAAATCTGTATTACATACACAGACTCCTTCACGCTCATACACGCTAAGCTTTGCACAGAGTTGATGAGAGTTCTGCAGTTCTTGTTGTGAGCTGCATGCTGGGACTTGCCGACTCTCATGCAATCTCATAGTCTTTGAACTGCTTCCAGAATTGTATTTAAACGCATTCAAGCACCTTACAAGATCCAAATGACGAGACTATTCAAACATGCGCAGTGATATTTAATTCTCATCAAATCTCACGAGCCCTTGTTCTCTTGTGACCTAGGCAAACTTTCGCTGACAATTCCTGTATTCGCTTTGTCTAAGGGCTCTGTTATAATCACGACAATTGTCGCATGCCAATTTTTTTACATTGTACAGTACCAGGAGACCTGCAGGTCGACATCGACAGACAGACTAAGATCTGGACGTCACTAGGACACCGTCCTCCGAATTTCAACACAAAGAATGAATGCTAAGCAATTTGTGCGCGCAAGCAAATACTATATCTGTTTCCCAAAATCTGCTCAGATTAGCTAAAACGATGTTAATGTCTGTAAAACGGTGGAGTGTAGAAAATCGCTTCTACGTCGTTCTGAAAATGCTTGATTGTGCTGTCCTCGCTAGCGACATAAGCACAAGCACAAGCTAAACCAACAAGGCAAAACAAAGAAACGCGAGGAAGTGTACGACATAAGCACAAATTTCTCAAGGTCAAGTTTACAGAAAATGTGGCATTTTTCCAGTTGCGGTAAAGGTTATCAAGATATTCGAGTTATTACTAAGCACTCTCGAGCTGAAATCTTGACCTCTATTATGTCAAACAGGCGTCTACTAGGTTCATAGATTACCATAAAATGCGCGACATAAGCAGCCTCTCGCTCAGCAACCATTCATCAGAATCAGTTCTCGACATCCCCCGAGGCAACGCGCATGCTTGTCTCTATCGTGATAAAGTCGCACGAGCGAGCGTAAACAAGCCCCTGACGCAATGCTAAAAATGACCTCTCGTTAAAAGGCTTGACTGCTTGCCAAAAAATGCAGGGTGGTATTCCATACATCTGCTCGTGAAATATCCGCGTTTAGGGCTGGGCGAATGACATGATTAGAATTAGGCGCGGAGTCCTGCTAAGTGTGAATGCTTTAGAATGGTTTAAACTTGAGCAACGCTGATCGTCTAATTCTTCACCGCCCGTCGTGCGTGTATCTTTAAAAAGCCGCAGTTCAATATACATCATGACAAGAAATATCAACACTTGACTAAATCATACCTGGGCAATGTAATGGCGGCCCATATTCCTAGCGCCTCTGGTCTCCCTGTAAGAAATACATAAAAGATATAGAATTTTCCAGCGCCTAAAAACGGGGTTCCAAATAGCGCAGACCTTAGAGATGACCTTGACATCGCTCGATATGTTCAGACTCAATTAGTATTTCATCAGGTGATTGGACTGTCGACGCACCAAAAATATATAGGCCAAATACATATGAAAGTTCTGTATGCTTCATATAAATAGCAGAAGCGCAGTTCTGTCAATAAACTTCGCAATATTTTGATTTGATTTCTTGCAATCTTTTTGGCTTTTTTCGCCAGCAATCTCCACTTTCTGACAATCATAATTATTAATTAACGCAATCGGCCCGGCAAGCCGAAGAGTGACATTGTGCTTTGTAATAAAACAGTTTTGCAATAATAAAATGAAACATGCTTCTCGATTTAAAAGGCTGCACTTTTACGCGACAAAAAATACTCGTATTAATTAATCGTTTTGGTCATGCTCGCGAAACGTAAGCCATCTATGTAAATAACGAATATAATATCGCTTAACGAGAAGACATATATAACATCAGCGAGCCACGTTTCACACGCACAAGTACTTTGGGCAGCAAATCTTCGCCACCGATTTTTATCAAGTGCGTAATTGAGATACAGCACTTTCATTGATAACTTTGACGTGGTTGACACAAAACATGGTCACTTTATATGAGTTTGTGTTTGCCAAATATGAACTTAGTTGCAACATCATGCAGTGCTTATAAAACCATTTGACTCGGATCACACATCATATTATGTACATATTTACAATACGATTCACGCACGAGCGCGTAATTTATTCAAAAGGCGCAATTTATACAAAACCCACGTCGTATACACATGCTAGTGCGCACTAATTGTGTATGCATGTTTTGGTGCATTACAAATATACAAGCCCCTTGTTATGTCGACAGTTTTACGGCTTACCTTGGATGGGTCTCATTCGAGTGCGAGTTTGAGAACTTTGCATACACTATGGCCGCTCATTCATACATCCTTTATGCGTAACAAACTCCAGATAACGCGCAGCGAAACGAGAACAAAGACGTCGGACTGCCGAAGCCTGCTTTGGATTCTCACACGGGCCTACAAGACACTGTGCGGCTTTGTTTTCGACCGGAAACGGTAACGGCTGCGTCTGGCGAACAAGATATCTTATTACCTCAGAAGCCTCACTAAATCTTGCGCGCTATTACTTCGATGCGCAACGATCGGTCATTTGCGTACGCTCCGCCACCGCGCGCTGCTAGGAAACGGCCAATTCGATGTTATCAATGCGCTACTTAAAACATTCTTGCGCGATTGTCCACAGTGGTTCGTAGCGCGGTTTATGCTAAACAAAGAATGCATTAGGCGCGAGAACAGTGCTTTCTTGTTCCAGGAAGTGCCGGGATTCTTCTGTTGCTTTGACAAGTATTTTCTCGCCAGTCAAAATATTTTTCTTCGCATTTTTGCTTCAGGGCTACGCGTTCGTCGATCGTAAAACGTGGCGGATTGGCAGTAGTCAAGAAAAAAAGCAGATTTGTGAATCACACGAGCATAGAACAATATTTACTCACCGAGCGGAAATACGACGTTACGATAACGATGTCGTCCTTCGACATGCTGCCGCCCGTGTTTTGCAGGGCCTGATGTGGAGTTTGTTTAATTAAACCTGTTTATTTTACGACACGAAGAAAGACCGAAATTTTTCGACCGCATCGGCAATCAGGAACCAATTAGGCTATTAAAACTGTGTAGATGCATTAACTACATTTCAGGCAATTACAAATCATTATGATTAAGCCATGGGGCTCGCATCTCACATCTTGTATCAAAAAGAGCTTGCATATCCGGTGACGCCGATGTCATGTCAGAGCGTTGACGGACGCGATATTTTGGCACGTTTTACTTAAAAACTAAACTCGTACGTGATGCAGGTTCGCGTACTTCTACTAGAGGCATTACTGGGCGAGTTCAAACATCACGCGAACTTTTTTTCTTTCTACCCAAGTAGTATATATCTCCACTGCGGATAAGCGTTAAACATACAAAGCAAATCTCAGCTATTTAGTTTTTTCCCGGCTTGTTAAAGATAGAACTGATCTTCGCGTGTTTTAGATATATCTTCTCAAGCATGTCCCGCCCGCTGCAATAAGATTACTATCAAAGATACTCAAAGCTTCTACTTTAATTTCCTTGCTCGTCAATGCAGATTTAACGTGTATTTTCACTTACTGTAATTAGCCAACAGGACATAGACAATTGATTTCACACACGCGCTATTAGATTCGAATTAAATTTAATGAATTTTGAACACAAAACGATGAAACAAAAAACACCTATTATTGATATATTGCAGCTTTTCAGATAGAGAATCTTCCAACAACGCGTATAGACCTGACCTTATATCTCTCTCACCTCTAAATATATCTTCATCGCCGCCTTGGGACAAGCTATTCTAATGGGTTTAGGGTTGGAACGTAATCTCATTTCCTCAGTAATAGTCGAGCCTGATAACTGCTACGAGTTGCGTCGTTCTCGTTCCAAGTGAACAGCAAAGCATAGCATCTATGCATCCTACTTGAGTTCAAAGGCAAGGCAAAAACAATTTACTTTTACTGATATTACTTTTGCACAAATAATGTAGTGAACACAAAACGTAATAATTCCGGCTTTTCAGTTAATCGGATGATAATCATTATAAGTCTTGGGAGGTTAGGATTTCCGCATTGTTATGACTAAATCACAACGTGTGAACGTTTCGAGAAACTTTTGACGTTTCATTGCTACGACAATGTAACCGATTACAAAACCTATGTTAAATGCCATTCCATACTGGACCATACAATACCACATCAGATCACATCGCACTATTCCATGCTATACCATACCATACAAGAGCACACCATACCATAGCATACCATAACACACCATACCATAGCATACCATAGCTACCATAGCATACCATGGCATACCATAGCATACCATAGGATACCATACCGTACCGTACCATACCATACCATACCATACCATACCATACTATACCATGCCATGCCATGCCATGCCATGCCATGCCATGCCATGCCATGCCATGCCATGCCATGCCATGCCATGCCATATCATACCATACCATACCATACCATACCATACCATACCATACCATACCATACCATACCATACCATGTCATGCCATGCCATACCATTGACCATATACTATACTATACCATTGACCATATTACAATATCATAAAATACCACACCCTTAACACAAGACGGGTTTTGTAATTTTTCAACCTTCTATTTGACTGAGATAAACTTTCCTCGCTTACAGAGAGATGTTGGCTCGTCATGACGATCGTCATGAACACTATAGTAAAGCAAATGAAGTAACCAGGTAACCATTGGACATAGTATTGTACTCATAGAGAGTCGTCCTGATTTTACATTTAATTTTAAATAGTAATTTTATTTAACGCGTATTTGAGTACACTTTTGAAGTAATTCACAAAATTCGTGCGTCGCTGAAGAACAGCCACGCATTTTATAAATAGAATAAAAAATCAATAACTTAATTCGCCATTGACAAACATGGAGTTTTGTTTACGCAAGACAATCTGCAAAACCTACAAATTCTAGCTTCGTGTTTCCTGCTGTTAAAATCTCACTGAGCCATGCCTCCATAATATTTGCTTATTCATCACCATGCAGCTATAATACTATATTGTTTGTCAATAGTGTAATCTCTTTGTGCAAAAGTGGACAATAAATTCACCTCTGTATGGTGTGTCACAGATAAGAAAACCACAAAATTGGAAAATATGATTATCTGGCATCTATTAGCTAAACAATTATTCTTGATGATATACTTCTTTCATCATCACCAATCTCTTGATTGTGTTGTTAACGAGGTTTGTTCAGAAGATAGAACCGCTTTCAACACCCTCTCGATTAACGAAATCTTCACGAAAAATCTATTATACTTATTTTAAAACCTAGTTTACGCATAGTCGTGAATACATCAAAGTGGCCAATGTGGTAAAGTATGCACGCTGATCTACACTTAATATGACAGATTTGAATACAGCTCACAAAAGAAAAAATAGATTCAGACTATATCACATCGTAGAGAATACGTCATTTACAAGACCTGTGCCATTAAAACGTGTGTACATAAGGACGTGCATATCCCAACAGTGTCTACACCTTTTCACGAGTCAAGGCTTTTGAAAAGTTCGTAAAACGTATTTGGTTGGGAAATTTGAAAAGGTATATACTTTCTTGAGCCATGCCATGTCCTGGCCCTTGACTAGTGGTATAGCATTCCATCACAACAGTACTAGCCACCCCCCTCCCCCCGTACAACCATTAGGTAATTAGGTATCATTGTTTTCCCAAGATAACTTCGTATTGGCACTTATTACAGAACTACTTTCAAGGGTCGGTACAGTACTGCCACATCATAAAAACTCCAGTTCATGGTTTGAGATCATCCAAGCAGGGTATATTTGTCACTATGTCACCACATATGGAAACATTACGGAAATTCTTTTCCCATTGCAAGGCATTGGCACACTGTAACAATTATCACGAATCTGCGTGAATCAAGGATTAAGCAAGGGTAGCCATTTCAACACAGCAAGCAAAACTTACAGTTCTTGGCTTGTTCCCATCAGACCACACAAGCCGTGCACAAAGGTTCTGCTATCGCTCACCAATTATTAGAAATATAAACACTGGCTACACAGCCGAAAATTACAAGTTGTTGAAAACAGGATGCAATAACGTTACGAGGGAATATTGTTCATAGTTTTCAACATTATCTTGTTACACCTGATTCACGCTCGACAATATTGTTTGACACCGTTGACAACCAAGGACAATGTTGCCTCCACAATTCAACATTGTTGAATATTGTTTTCAACAAGCTGGAACAGAGGGCCAGTTGTTCAACAGCTGGATAGCTTAACCCCTTGGTAACTTCCCAACATTTTGTTCATAGGCTTGGAAATATTACTTTAGAAAATTTGGTTTGTAGAGGTAGTTTTGGTTTCTGAAGTCTTGAAATAAACATAGATATTAGAAAAAGGGATGGATTGGCAACTCTTTTGTTATCTATATTTTATCTTCAGTTGAGCACACCGGAAGCAAACATTGCCCAACTTGTATGGTAATTATGCTCATGAACTCAATTTCGTTTATGCGCATAATTACCATAGCGAGTTGTGCA
This sequence comes from Muricea muricata, assembly GCA_963855995.1. Lineage (NCBI taxonomy): Eukaryota > Metazoa > Cnidaria > Anthozoa > Malacalcyonacea > Plexauridae > Muricea > Muricea muricata. The sequence continues at coordinate 12,716,944 of OY979727.1, forward strand.
ATGTTTGTTTCCCGTTTATTCAAAATAACTGAACCGAAGATCGTGTATAGTATTGAATAGCGTTGCCAATCCATTTTCCTTTCTAATATCTATGGAATAAACAGATTCGCAGAAATCATTAAAACAGTTGGCTAAGCTTCAACCAAACCAGGATTACTGCTGACCAAACTTTGAACAACTGGACCCTGCTAGGAATAAAATTCGTAGTGCGCATTGTGCAACCATCTGTATTTCAAAGCACAAACAGTTTCTCGTTGGACTACGTCTTCTCAATAGGTCTCACTCCACAATTACTCAACGCCGTTTCTAACATATCTACATAATATATATCTATATATGCCTCTAAAATTCTCAAAACATTCTGCGAAACACGATATTAATTTTTTAAATATCAATACGATTCCAATTTTTTAACTCCTTCAATATGAAGGTGAGAATACCGACATAAAGCTATTAGCCAAACGAGAATGAGAGTTGATGGGCTTTAAAACACTCGCGCGTTTTAAGCACCAACTTTTATCGAACCTCATGAGATTTTGTCAAGTTTCAGTTGGTTCAAATTTTGTTCAGAATCGATGGTCACTCAAGACGCAACAAATGACTCTCATGCAACTCAATTTGTCAACTCGAATTCTCGTTTGACATGCAGCTTCATGTAGTCATTTGGACATGGAACATTTCCACTGTACAGTCCTTGACAGACCATAACAAGAACAATACTAGTGAATAGTACTGGATACCAAAATACTGAAAGATACTGGGTATCTCCAAAACCAGATTGGTGCTTAATAATTTGACAGCTATCTATAACGAGTTACGTCTCGAACGCAAGTTGTCAAGCTGAATTGGACCTAGCGTAGTTCCTGGCTTTGCCCAAAAAGACTGTTCGCTGAAGGTGCCCAGGAAGAAACGACAAGGTAGAATTCCTCACAAATTCATTGATGTGACATGATGACAGCCAGTTCTACCCACGTCTTTTACATATTTACATAGAGGTTTCTGTACAAATTTACGGCCTTATGGATAAACGACGAAACTATTTGGGGCTCGAATACGGTGGGAATTACTCCATCATTTAGCCAATTTCATTGGGCCTTTTGCACAGGCAGAAACGAAACAGACTTGTTGCAAGTTGCGAAGTTTACTGTCTGAAGTTCGTCATCAAATCCGTGAAATGGGACATGAGGCAACGTGATATTTCACAGACTTGCTGCCAGTTGTTGAAACTTAACATCAAGATTGTCGATAAAAAGTCTTGACAATCAATTGGCGCGAAGCTTGTTGACAACTTGCAGCAGACTTGTTCTCATACTGATATCGGCTTGATGACCACCCAACCACAAGCCTGAGGTAGACTTGCTGTAATATCTGCCTTTCCAAACTATGTACAGCACATCACTTCAAGACCGCGCCAGGCAGGCCTGGAACTAGGCTAAATCAGATGTACATGTGCTATACAGGCGGCCCATTAGGAGGTCCACGTGGATGTAGAAAAGGACAGCTATTCCCGCGAAGACATCCACGAGGCGATTTAAAGTGTCTACACAGGGGACGACCCCGCCCACTTGGATGACGTAGGCCGCGACCACGCCCTGGAAATTGTCCCTCATCTCCGTCACTGCTGTAGTATTCTTCCCCGGCGTCCTGGAAAACAGAGTAACGTCTTTTAGTATAATACAGTAAGACACAGACACAGAATAGAGAATAAACAGACGAGCCACTCGAGTTGGAATCTGTAAAGTTTGTGTCGCCGCGCATGTTGCATTACGCATGTTCATTATGCAGGTTCGGGCCAGTCAATTGCCTTTTCTGGCCGATAGCAACGCTGAAATGGCCGTTCCGCCATCATTGTGGCATAAAAATAGGCGAACATGTCGCACTGTTGAGTGGTCCTACTGTTTATTCACCATACTGGGACACACTTTAGACTCTAGGCTAGTGTATAAATCAATGAAGGCAAATGATGCTGTACTCGATAATTGTCTGGTTGACTAGAAATGTGTTCTAATTAACAACTAGATTACGAGCTCGAGATTTCTATGCGGTGATAGTTGATGAGGGCAAAGCCCGAATCAACTATCACCGCATAGAAATCGAGAGCGAGTAATGTAATTGTTTTAGTAGAATCAAAGGTCAAACATGGAATATTCAACAAAAAATTTGATTTTCAAGCAATTTTTTTAAAAGAAATCTCTATAGGAAGATGATTGTTTCGCTACTCGCTATATATCGAGGAATAGATAGCGAGGAGAGTAACCAATCAAATTACAGCATTTGCAATAGTATACTAGTATGATTCTACTAATCTTGGTTGGAAGTCATACACATGTCGAAACTAAAGCTATGAACCGTTGAGAAAAATTCATCATCAACTATAGATCCTCCAGCAGGAATAGAACCAGCACCTTTGCAATGCCGATGCAATGTCAGAGCAAACGCAATTAATGTGTAAACATTTAAACATGAAGGGTGAGATTCCGGACGGAGAGTTCTGGCAAGAATGTTTTTCTCTAGTTTAAATAGCACCAATGAAACTCGTCAACCAACTACTTACTTGATTTGGGTTCCGTATAGGAAATCGATTCGGCATTCCCCCTCGCCCCATGGGCCCGGCCATCCTCTGTCCAGGTAACGGATGCCTCATGCGGGGACCACCGGGAAGAGGGAACCTTCCCCGCATTCCTAGAAAGCGTGTGGGGTCGAGTGGGGGGCCTGGGGTAGGGAGTAAGCCACGAGATCTGAATTCGGGCGAGGTGTGACGTGATGGATCGTGACTTAAAAGACCTAGAAAAAAATACATTGAAAAATTGCTGTGGTGAGGAAGAAAGACTTTAATTTGATTCACATTTGTCGTAAGAATCTGGAATGGCTTCTCTAGGCTGATGTACTGTAATTGAGTGAATGCTTTATATAAGGGTATACCAATGCAACAGAATTCTAATATTCGTTTCATACTTTGGTTTGTGAAGCACTTATTCGCATATGTCAAAAGGACAAAATCCTCGATGGTTAGTGCGAACCAGAATGCAGTTCTAAAAGCGTTAGTTGAGATGTCTTTATCGTATGTAGACATTCCAAAAACTATCAAAGGCGGCTAGCCAACTTGATCAATCTTCGTGTGTTGTATTCTTTATGCGTTTTTCATTACCTTAGGTCTCTTCAAGAAAGATCTTTAATGCCTTACCTACACGGCCGGGGACTCTTAACGTCTGGCCCATTAACGGCGAAGGAAACCGCTGAACACCAAGTTCGTTTAAGTTTTGGTTTTGTTCTCCTTGCTCTTGCGAAGCCTACGGGACACATTTAAAAAACAATACGAAGGTTTTCTTGTTACATGTCAAGACGCGCAAAATTTTTCAAATATATTTCAGAAAAATCATCACGGTTGGCTTACCACGATTTTCTTCAACAGAGCTTGAACATCTACGTTGGACAATGCTGCACTCGACGAGCCTGTAATGAAAGAGAAAACCATTCATTAAGTCTTAAGCCCCGTACCGACAAGCAAGTTTTCCTTGACAAGTTTTCCTTGACAGGCTTTGGTTGTTCCTGTGTACGCGAAATTTGACTACATTTTTTTCTTGACAACTTTTACGAGGCCACATGAATTAAGTACGTAAACAAAAATTCCCTTGTCAAGTGTTCCTTGTTGCACGTATACACGAGCAAGTTTCCTTGTCGAAAAGCTGGTACGACTAGCTTTTAAACCAGGCTCCTTGTCCAGGAAAGATTGTCAATTATTTTGCGTACACACGAGCAAATAAAACTTGTCATCAAGGAAAACTTGCTCGTCTGTACGGAGATTTATTCTGCGTTGACTCAAAGATGACACTGAAATGTTTACACAGCAACGTTATCACTTACCAGCCAAGTTTGTCGCTGAATTGCCAGCACCTAAACCATACAAGATTTTTAATAATGGTTCGTGACCAACCTACACTGTAGTGAACCTTTGGTGGGGATGTTGAGGTGGCGTTGATGTATGGGTTCTGATCTTCCAGACAACGATAGCGAGGTTCAAATCTGACAACAACTAGCGCTACATTAATCTACTGTATCTTTAGCCAATCACCTTTACCAACAGACAATTTAATAAAATATAAGAAAAAACATACTCCGAAGAACAACATCGTGTAAACTCAAGATATGAGCTGTTAACAAGGCAACAGTTTTGAGGTGATATTTCGACTCTATTTCAAAGTCATTGTCAAACACTTATTCTGGTTTGACAATGACTTTGAAATAGAGTCGAAATATGACCGTACAACTGCTGTCTTGTTGTTAATAGCCCATATCTTGAGTTTACAAAATGTTTTTCCTCGGAGTATGTTTTTTCTTATATTTAGCCAATCAGATGTGCTGTATCCTTTTGATTAACCAATAAGGTTCCTTGTAAGTCAGGAAAAGGCAGCAGTGGTGAAAGTCAGAGCTGAACCTCGCCAATCCAACCTCCCCCCCCCCCCCGCCATCTCTACTCTGGCGGTGAAAAGAATGCTTCACCACCGTGACACCATACCAAAGCTTAGACACTCCATCCCATCTTGCTGCCAATGATCCAGCTTTATATCTCAACCCCCCAGTAACCTTCTTGCGAAATCATGCTGGATTCACGCACTACTTCATATAAGGAGAATACGTACCTTTGGTAGCGTTGGCGAGTAACGCCGCCAGTGCGGGCGGTAGCGTGACATTCGCATCCGCAGTTCCAGCTGTCGCAGTTGTTGCTTCAGGCTCGGGCTCAGGATTTGCCAATCCGGTCGACTGCGGGTAAACTGATCCATTCTGAAGTACAGAATTCCAATTGATTAAAACCAGATCCATGCAATCAAAAAATAGCACGATGTATATGTTTATTCTGGCCTGGGTACGACAGCATCACTCAAGATGCGGTCAGTGGTGTCAAGCTCTATGAATCGTCCACCGTGGTGGTCCTACCTCATCATGTGGTATCACAATAGGCTGGGACGAGGCGGAACTTGCAGGCTTAGCTTCCGGTTCAGGCTCGCCAGGACTGATGGGTAAACTATAGAAAAGCAGAAACAAACCATATAACGATTTCTTGGCACATGGCGAGATAAATAGCGTTAAAGTTGGAACTGATGAAAATTGGTCTACCTTGATTTTGAGAAGAATAAGTGCGCCAGAATCTTTGATTCTCGTTCTTTCTATTGAGTTATAAGACGAAATTGTAAAGTCTGTTCTTATTTTATACTTATAAGTATCTGTCTTTATAAGAATAATAATAACGTTAATATTGTACGTGTATCAAGTATAATAAATGTCAACGCGAGTAACAAACCTGACTGATTTTTTCCTGACTGTTTTCACCGCGTTGCATTATTTCTGTGACATCAAGTGGTTTCGGTCGATACCACTGGACTTTCTCAACCATCTTATCTTCACTCAGTCGCTTGGCTTGTTCAACTCTCTGGATAAATAAAATACCTATTAGCTGAAGATACGTAATAACCAATACATTCGATGTCGGAATGTCTAGTACGGAGCCAAAATTATGAGTTTAATAGGACAAATATTTAGTTTTATATATACTCGTTCTTGTCAGGTCAAATAACTTTAGCTGGTTTGTTTATGCAACATGCAAACTAGTTTTGTGTTTGATTTATCCACCGTTTAAGCTAAACGCCTTCGATACAACCGGCCCCTGTAGGTAGTTTCAATCCACAGCTCCAAGTAATTATGATAGGTACACACAAGGTCATTGCAATCAGCAGACTTCATAACTCCAATTTTTCTATTTTAAAGTTTAAAGGACGTTCAAAATATAAGCACCTGTCTTTCCCGAATGGCTTCTTGGTGTTGAGCGTCGTGGAAGTTGATAATGTGTTGAACAGCAACTAAAAAAAAGAAGGTATGTTTATGTGAAACAAATCAAAGATACTTAATTGCCAATTAGACTCTTAATTACCTCTCTCTACATACCAGTTACACTCTTTATTACCTCTCTCTTCATGCCAATTAGACTCTTAATTACCTCTCTCTTCATACCAGTTAGACTCTTAGTTACCTCTCTCTTCGTGCAATTATCTCTTAATTACCTCTCTCTTCATCATCAGGTTCATAGTAATGATATTCCACGAGCTTATCATCTGTTGCCCACGTGATATTTCTCTTTTTCTTCTTCCCACTTACATCCTTTTCTTTCTTCACTTCATCCTTCTTTTCCGTTTCCATCGGTTCCACCGTTGCTGTCATTGGAGGGGCTTCATCTTTAGTCTTTACTTGCTCTTCTGAAGGTGCGTTCTATGATCATGTACAAAACATGAAGTTAGTTCGTTCGCGACAACCTTGGTTTAAATATCCTCTGTGACTCTTCGTGACTGACAACTTTCATTAACTCATGTCCTCGTTTCACTGACCTGGCCTTACTGTAATACCTCAAAACCTTTTTACCTCAGAATTCGTGACTGTTGGAGCGACGGAATCAGGAGTAGCATCGGATGGCTTCTCTTTCGTTACGTCATCTTGCGAGGTTTCTGGCGTCTCTTCTTGTTGCGCGCTTTCGCTGCTAGAAAATCAAGAACAGTATGAGAGGAAATATAACATATCAAAAACTCTCTGAGTTATGAAAGACAAGTTCTCTTGCTACCTTTCTGGGTTCTCAGTCTTTTCTTTGCCAGTTTCTTGTTCTTTCTCGTCTTTTTCTTTGTTCGTTTTATCCTTTTCTTCGCCTTGTTTATGTGTTTGTGTTTGGTTGAACAAAATCTCTTCAAGTGGGCCAGCTGACGTTTGCTGTGGAAAAACACGAGGCTGTACTATTAGATACAGTTGACTCAATTCTCAATATTCTGATGGTTTTAGTTCTACCTTGGGTGACGGCGGAGGAGGTACTTTCTTTTTCTTTTTCGTAGGAGCTGCTGATTGTTGTATCAAGGCGTTCATGAAACCTGAGCTTTCCATTACAATTGCTGCAAAACAAAGTATGTTTTGTGTTTCAGAATCTTAAAGGGAAATGGCAACAAAATTTTTTATCGTCTCATTTGAACGAGACTCCAAAACAATATATAGAAGTCTATTACAGAATTCTTATATCTGCCTTATTTGGTAAGATATTTTGACTTGAAATCTTTCGTTGTCCGCCATCTTGGATATTTGTGGATATGCACGATACGTCACAACTGGGATCACGCGATTTTTTTTCTTACGACACAATGGTTATAACCGCAAGTACGGCAAGTGTTTCGGATTTCACCACGGACTTAGAAGATTTCAAACAATATTTGATTGTTGGTAGGTATTTAGGAGGATTTTCGACAGGCTTATCCCTGTTGTGACGTCACCAAAACATTGTTAATGAGGTGAAAAATTAATCCAAGATGGCGGACAGTTAGTTGATTTAGGTGAGAATATCTCCCGAAGTAAAACAGATATAAAAATTTTGCAGTAGACTTCTATTTATTGTTTTAGAGTCTCTTTGGAATGAGACAATAAAATTTTTTGTTGCCATTGCTCTTTAAGAACATTACATCCTTTGTACATCTTATGTACAGTACAATCTTATGTACAGTACAATCTTAAGTACAGATCGTGAGTCTCGTCGGTCCTCATTAACGACGAGCTGGTTAAAATTTTGTAATCATCAAATCTCTCATCAACTTACACTTCACAAGTCTCAAGAACTCTTATACCGATTTTTGCATGCCGAATTTTGTCAGTCATCATGAAACTGCACCATCTTTTGCTTGTCTACTTCATGAACTCACATAGTAGCTCTTCCTTGTCAAACTAATGCAAACTCTGGTGTAAACTCTTACAATTTTCATTATCTAAACTGTCGCTGGTCAAATCTCACACACGAAACTCTTGCTGCCAACTTGCACGCAAACTCTCGCAACTTTTATCAACTCTTATGCAAATCATCGCTTGCCAACGTCAACAGCTGACAAACAATCTCTCACTTGTCAAATCACATGCAAACATTCGCTTGTCAACTCTCATCAACTCCCAATGCTAACTCTCGCTTTTCAACTCCTCTCAACTCTACTCCACGCTTGATCTGCACTTCAATATGCACAGCTTACGATATAGTCAATTTTGACTGTAATTTTCTCAACGTACGTTTCGGCAGAGGCGCGATAACTTTCGCTTTTGGTGGAGGTTTAGCTACGCTGGTAACATTGCTCTTTGCTTCAGCCAACGTCTTGGTTTTCTTTTCTGGGGGTTGATTTGCTTTTGGCTCTTTGCCGACTGAGTTTTCTCTACAAGATCATACAATCAGATGAATTTGAGTTCCTTAAAACAAACAAGTTGGACGTAACTAATGTAATGTCCCGGTAAATTATTTGCGATTTCTTCCACCGTTAAACCATCGTTGCGAATATTCTTTACGCATCGCACTTCATGTTTAACTAACGTTGCCAGTGTAGGCAGTGTAGTGAAACGCACGCAGAAACATAGGATGTCTTTCACTATCTGAAAAGCAGGAACTCCAGCTTCGTCACGAATTCCGCTTATATCTTTAGGTAGTGAAAGATCTTACATTTTGGCTTGCATTAATTGTATGGTATACCTTGGTCGCTTGGAGTTACCACTTGAAGGACTGCTTCCAGCGCTTGATTCTGAAATATAAATATAGTTACTCAGATAATTTTATAGCACAAGAAAGGTACATACTTTCACTGCCTGAAAGAACAAAGTGAAAATCAATGTCTCAAGCAAAGGTCCTTCGTCAGGAAGTGAATAGATCTTATTCTATATGCTGTTTTATTACACACCTTCACTGTGTTCACTTGATTTTTTACTTTTCTTGGGTTTGCCTAAAGAAGAAGACCCAAGGAATGAAAGTAAGACAATCTAAGCAATCCTCAATAAAACAACACTTAGCAAACATGATCATTTCTAAGCGGCATCCTACCTTTTACTAAAATCATCCATTTGCTTAAAACACTGCTGGCTAAATCTTTCACTTCTGGAATAAGAATAGGATGAGGTTAAGTCAAAATAATTTTTCAGCTTTACGCTTTACAATTATTTTGCTGTTCAGTTGACAGCTGACTTAATTTGAGACTCCAGGTGCGTTTAGACAATCACGGTACATTTAATGCAACTTTTTCCGTCATTTCTACAACAATTTTCTCCTTGTAAAACCATTTGTTTGCATCTATCAGAAGAAGAGGATTATAGTAGAAATCACAGTAAGCCACTGGCCTTTATTTCCTGTTTGTCATATACCAACATACCTGTTTCCTCACTTTTTGACAATTGTTTCACAAGTTTTCCAATGTTACCCTATGCAAACAAAATAGGTTTTCTAAAAGAAATGTTTTTCAATTCACAAAATTTTGTCAATATCAAACTGTCTAGTATAGTATTGCTACAGCTTGGACATTTTTGAGCAAGGTTATATAGCAATGTTTCCACAGTGAATAAAACTATATATAAAACATTTGCACATACTAGCCAGAACTTATCACATGCAAAATTTGTTTACCAACCTGTTTAAGGGCATCAATGGTAATTGGCATTGCTTCCAACAGCTAAAAATAAAGAAGTACATCAATAAACTCTGTAATTCACAATACTCACATAAAAACCTATAAATTATGTAAAATAAGTATCAAAATGGCCATCTCGAGTCAGGCTACCTTACAAGTAAGATAATTCAGGTAATGATAAACATGTCTAAATCTCAATTGCAAATCATACATGTGTCAAAACGCAAGCCAGGGAACAATTGAGAAAAAAATCATTAACTATAAGATCCTTCAGCAGGTATGCAACCAATGCCTTTGCAATATGCCAGTGTATTGCTCTGACTAGCGAGCTACAGAGGCAGCTGACAAGAGTAGGCATAATTTACTATCATCCACCAACCTCTAAAACATCTAATATCAATGGTAAATTTTGTGAGTTCATGCCCTCTTGCAGCCATTTGTTTAACACATTGCAGCCACCATCCTTAACAAACCTTGAATAGAGAGAACATTTTAAATGATCTTTGATTTACATAGCATACAATTCAGGTGTGTTAATATTGGGGTGGGGTCAATATAAGGGTGGGTCAGCAATAAAATTCATATGCAGTATAACTGTCAACAAACAACAGAAAGTTTCAAAGAAATTTAAAGCATATTTGTTGTTTGTTTTGCTGTAAAGTATTAATTTCTTACTTGTGAACAGTTTCTGAAGTAGCATTGTTGTCTGAAGCTATTTCTATTGTTGCTCTGAGGATGTTGAGAAACGTAAAACGACTTAGCGCTTTCTCGGCATCATTCATCAGGCTAGATAATCAATGATACAGAAACATTATTTAATATTAATTTTGCACCTGACTTGGGCAGCTCAATCAGTGAACTGCCATCACCTGACCTGAATTTTGGAACCTATAGCTTATTGAAACCTCCAGTTGTTCCTAGTCAAGGTGACAAATCACCAAACAGTACCTTATGATTGTAATGACCTCCTGTGGTCCTTTAATATCACCATATTCCCCCAACATGCTGTTCATGGCATCCAACAACTCCCTCGGATCACTTCCACCAGACATCGTCTAAAACATATTTATTTTTAAGCTGCTAGGAGATGATGAACAGCAATAAGTTTTAAAATCTAAGTTTTTAGAACTTAAAATAAGAATGCCAAAAAATTCTCAACTATTGACTAGTTTATTTCTGACATTTTACAGAAAAATATTTTAAAATCTTACAATAAATCCCTGCATGAAGTGAGCCTGACAATACTCATCAAACTAGACTTGGCTTCCTGTCAATAGTACCAGCAGTAATTACGCCCATCTGACTGAGAACTGATCACTATAAAATATAACATGGCTGCATTGAACTAATGTGCAAATGTAATGCAAATTGCTCAAATGTACAATACAAAAGAACAGTAACTCCGAACAACATTTTGATTGTTTTAATGAATCGACGTTTCAACTAAATTGTAGTCATCATCAGGATATCCTGTTGCTCGGAGTTACTATTCTTTTTATTTTATTAAAATAATGGGTGGCTCTGGTAACAATTGGTCAGCTGTGTGGTCTAGGTTCACAATGAAAATATAAACTATTAAAAAATGCATGTCAACTGTCATGCTTTGCATTGTAATATTTCACATCTTACTTGCAAAATTTATCTTATAACCAAAAATAGGCAAGAAAAATCATTCTTTATTGCATCTCCATTAAAAATATCTTAAAATGAATAAGTGTATCCCTACAATGGTAGAGGTTTTTTATGGATTCAAAATGAAAATGTAATGATTTCAACATGCAATGCCAGTTGACACACATTCTTCAAGTCTCGTACAGTCATACTAACATTGCCAGCGACAGCAGTGCAGTCAAAAGCACACAGAAAACATAGGATCTTTCACCACATGAAACGACATAAACAGAATTCAACATCTCCACTAGCTTCTCAATGAAGTGCTTTGGCTTTAAGCTATCAAATGCTGTTTATATTGCTTTAAGAAGTAATTGAGATTCTTGTTTTGCATGAATTTGTCCCACAGCCTGAGGCACTATGACTTATCACTGAATATTATGCCTGGATATATGCTCAGGATTAGGTTATCTGGTTAGGGCAGGGTCTTGTTCCCCATTAGTCATTCATTTTCTAAGCCAGGCTGAATTATCGATTATTCAAGTATTATCATTTTACATTCTCCAGTTGTCAAACAATTTTACTTCAAGGTACAGGCATAATTGTGTAATTACATTACACTGAATGATTTTTAAATACTGCATACTTAGGGTCTTTGTTAGGGTTAGGTTATATGTATATACACAACATACAGGATAGAGATATAAAGTGTATTTTCTGCAACACTGGCCTTACTCATCAGAGGCTACCTATTATAGGCATAATAGGACTCTTGCATGAGATATGACCCCTACTGGACCTCTAATTGATCTGTTTGCAAGAAGCATCCAGTTGAAATTGCAGTCACTGAGGTTAGGTTTCCTCGTGTAGTAGCACCACAGACCATGGGAACATGTATGGTCACAGGCAACAGCAAAAGTTAAATAATTTTAAGACCTATTTACAGTGTGAAAAATATTTATAATATACAATGAATAATTAATAACTAAAAGTAAACTTTTTACACTAATTTGCCCTGCATTAGAAATGAACTAATACAACTTCAAAATTTACTTGTCTAAAAGTTTTTGGCATTTTTTTGTTTTTCATTCACAGGATATGTTTTTTGATAAAAATTTCACAAGTCATTTACAAACGCTGCATGAGCTTTAAATGTGTTTTTTATAAAGTTTGAACAATTCAAAGAGCACCCAAGACCCGAAACATATAATAATATTCCCCTCTTACTTATAATACAATTAAAAATATTAATGTCCCCTGGGAATTGAGTAACTCTTGATTTGATACAATACATTCCAAAATATTTAAAATCACGCATTTTTAAAAGCGCCTTTTCAAACTTCAAATTGCTCATTACTTCCATTCATAATGAGATTTTTGAGGATATTCACTGCCCGACACGATATCAACACACTGAAGTCCTCCGAACGGTTTTTTTAAGTCCAGAGGACTATTTGAGCTGGGAAATTTTAGGTGCGAATGCTCCCAAGAGCTTAGCACTTTAGCTTTAAAAACGAAAAGTTGGCTTCTTGACACAAACGTCTCCTCAAAACACCCAGACAAAATGCTACACGTATGTCACTGTGCCTGGTCATAATTTTTTGCGAAAAAATGTTCATGTTGCCAGATTTAGCCCTTTATCGTTTCAACGATTTCAGCCACAACAATTCGTTTCTTATCAAATTGACCCAAATACGCTGTTGTGGGTGGGATCCCCGTTCAAGAAGTAGGCAAATGGCCTTCATTACTCACCAAAGAATGTCGATCTTTCAATTTCTAAGTATGTATGCGAGTTTATTGCAAGAATTTTAGCGAGAGAAGAACTGAATGTGAAAAACAACCGGCCAATATGGCGTGGTTTGGACTTGAGAATTTTGTGAGAATTTCGACGAAAGATACCGTTCAAAGCTATAATTTCTACTCTACGGGATAGTTCTTGCATCTAACACATACTTCCTGCAAAAATACTCCAAAATTCCGCGTCAATTTGCATCAGAAAAGCTTAAAACGCTCAACCGTTTTCGTTCATAAACGTTGGGCGAAAACAACATGTTCTTTCTTTCCCGACAAGAAACAAGTTTGTAGCACGTGACCTAAATCGTACGTTCTCATTGGTCAATCATAAAAACATTGACGACCGTTTTGAGTTCAACTGGAATGCTCGTTTATCATTCATGCTTCCACTTGTAATACTTTGAAGTATAAATGTGAAATTTATATAAAACTTAGTACGTACGGTATCGCCTTTGTAGCGCATTACGACTTGGTCTGGTTCAAATATCGCTGAAATCTTTTGCAAAACGTTTAGCTCAAATTAAGGGGAAAAAGTTTAAAAATCGTTCCAAGTGATAGCCGGTCAGTAGCTGGCCGATTTTCTTAGGAATTTTTATTAGGTATAGCCTTTAGCCGTCCAAGTATGAGACAAATTGACTCAAACTGCCATAGAAAAATTTCTAGCCTAGCTACGATATGTTCGTAGCCATTGCTCCTTGAGAAACCGTGAGAAAAAAATTTCCTCGTTAGTTTAAACAAAAGTATCGGCGAAATACTTCAGCGAGATTTGAACCAGAATAACAGGTAAATCACACCGATGTCCGCACCACTGCACCACACGATCATGCTTCAAACAAGGCTGCAAATTATTGACTTTAACACTTTTGTTTCTTATATTTTAAACTAAAATGTTTGCGGATGATTCCTGCACGATTTGAACCAGACCAACTGGCAAATTACACCAAAGCCTGTAGCATTACACTACTCGTTCATGCTTATGCTGTACAACGTAAATTAATGACTTTAACCAATTTTTCACTTCATTTTAAACCAAAATGCTTTCGACTGTCTGCATCGGGATTTGAACCAATGTAACCTGGCAATTCACACCAAAGCCTCTACCACTACACCACACTTGCATGCTTCAGCAAATCCTGCATATTATTAATTTTGACCATTTTTCTCTCTTTATGTTAAGCCAAAATTTTTTCAACACTCTTCCACGAGATTTGAGCCTGCCCACCAGGTAATTTATACCAAGCCTACACCACTAGACCACTTGTTCATCCTTATGGAGTAGGAGGTAGATTATTCACTTTAACTAATTTTTTTTCACTCAATTTTAAGCCAAAACACTGGCAACTGTCTACAACGAGATTTGAGCCAACGTAACTGATTCTTAACATCAAAGCCTCTACCACTAGACCAGTTGTTCATCCTTATACAACCTCGGGTAGATTCTTGACTTTAACGATTTTTCTTGCTTAATTTTAAGCAAAAATACTTGCAACTGTTACAACAAGATTTGAACCAACGTAACTGATATTTAACACCAAAGCCTCTACCACTGGACCACTTGTTCATCCTTATGCAACAGTAGGTAGATTATTGACTTTACCCATTTTTTTTTCACTTAATTTTAAGCCAAAACACTGAAACTGTCTACAACGAGATTTGAACCAACATAACTGATACTTAGCACCAAATCCTCTACCACTAGACCACTTGTTCTTCCTTACCTTACGACTTTAACCAATTTTTTTACTTAATTTCAAGCCAAAATATTTTCAACTGTCTACAACGAGAACTGAACCAGCGTAACTTGTAATCAACACCAAACCCTGCCAAACCCTGTACCACTAAACCAGTTGTTAATCCCTATACAACCGCAGGTAAATTATTGACTATAACGATTTTTTTACTTAATTTTATGCAAAAATACTTGCAAATGTCTACAACGAGATTTGAACCAACGTAACTGATAATTAACAGCGTAGCCTGTACCACTAGACCACTTGTTCATCCTTATACAACCGCGGGTAGATTTTTGACTTTAACGATTTTTTTTACTTAATTTTAAGCAAAAATACTTGCAACTGTCTGCAACGAGATTTGAACCAACGTAACTGATAATTAACACCGCAGCCTCTACCACTAGACCAGTTGTTCATCCTTCTACAACCGCGGGTAGATTCTTGACTTTAACGATTTTTTTACTTAATTTTAAGCAAAAATACTTGCAACTGTCTACAACGAGATTTGAACCAACGTAACTGATTATTAACACACAGCCTGTACCACTAGACCAGTTGTTCATCCTTATGCAACCTCGGGTAGATTCTTGACTTTAACGATTTTTCTTGCTTAATTTTAAGCAAAAATACTTGCAGCTGTTACAACGAGATTTGAACCAACGTAACTGATACTTAACACTAAAGCCTCTACCACTAGACCACTTGTTCATCCTTATACAACAGTAGGTAGATTATTGACTTTACCCATTTTTTTTCACTTAATTTTAAGCCAAAACACTGGACACTGTCTACAACGAGATTTGAACCAACGTAACTGATACTTAACACCAAAGCCTCTACCACGAGACCACTTGTTCATCCTTATACAACAGTAGGTAGATTATTGACTTTACCCATTTTTTTTTCACCTAATTTTAACCCAAAACACTGGAAACTGTCTACAACGAGATTTGAACCAACGTAACTGATACTTAGCACCAAAGCCTCTACCACTAGACCACTTGTTCATCCTTACGCAACAGTAGGTAGATTATTGACTTTACCCATTTTTTTTCACTTAATTTTAAGCCAAAATACTTGCAACTGTTACAACGAGATTTGAACCAACGTAACTGATACTTAGCACCAAATCCTCTACCACGAGACCACTTGTTCATCCTTATACAACAGTAGGTAGATTATTGACTTTACCCATTTTTTTCACTTAATTTTAAGCCAAAATATTTTCATCTGTCTACAACGAGAACTGAACCAGCGTAACTTGTAATCAACACCAAACCCTGCCAAACCCTGTACCACTAAACCAGTTGTTAATCCCTATACAACCGCAGGTAAATTATTGACTATAACGATTTTTTTACTTAATTTTATGCAAAAATACTTGCAAATGTCTACAACGAGATTTGAACCAACGTAACTGATAATTAACAGCGTAGCCTGTACCACTAGACCACTTGTTCATCCTTATACAACCGCGGGTAGATTTTTGACTTTAACGATTTTTTTTACTTAATTTTAAGCAAAAATACTTGCAACTGTCTGCAACGAGATTTGAACCAACGTAACTGATAATTAACACCGCAGCCTCTACCACTAGACCAGTTGTTCATCCTTCTACAACCGCGGGTAGATTCTTGACTTTAACGATTTTTTTACTTAATTTTAAGCAAAAATACTTGCAACTGTCTACAACGAGGTTTGAACCAACGTAACTGATTATTCACACACAGCCTGTACCACTAGACCAGTTGTTCATCCTTATGCAACCTCGGGTAGATTCTTGACTTTAACGATTTTTCTTGCTTAATTTTAAGCAAAAATACTTGCAGCTGTTACAACGAGATTTGAACCAACGTAACTGATACTTAACACTAAAGCCTCTACCACTAGACCACTTGTTCATCCTTATACAACAGTAGGTAGATTATTGACTTTACCCATTTTTTTTCACTTAATTTTAAGCCAAAACACTGGACACTGTCTACAACGAGATTTGAACCAACGTAACTGATACTTAACACCAAAGCCTCTACCACGCGAGACCACTTGTTCATCCTTATACAACAGTAGATAGATTATTTACTTTACCCATTTTTTTTCACCTAATTTTAACCCAAAACACTGGAAACTGTCTACAACGAGATTTGAACCAACGTAACTGATACTTAGCACCAAAGCCTCTACCACTAAACCACTTGTTCATCCTTACGCAACAGTAGGTAGATTATTGACTTTACCCATTTTTTTTTCACTTAATTTTAAGCCAAAATACTTGCAACTGTTACAACGAGATTTGAACCAACGTAACTGATACTTGGCACCAAATCCTCTACCACGAGACCACTTGTTCATCCTTATACAACAGTAGGTAGATTATTGACTTTACCCATTTTTTTCACTTAATTTTAAGCCAAAATATTTTCATCTGTCTACAACGAGAACTGAACCAGCGTAACTTGTAATCAACACCAAACCCTGCCAAACCCTGTACCACTAAACCAGTTGTTAATCCCTATACAACCGCAGGTAA
This sequence comes from Muricea muricata, assembly GCA_963855995.1. NCBI lineage: Eukaryota > Metazoa > Cnidaria > Anthozoa > Malacalcyonacea > Plexauridae > Muricea > Muricea muricata. Next base: position 12,734,064 of record OY979727.1, read on the forward strand.
ATTATTGACTATAACGATTTTTTTACTTAATTTTATGCAAAAATACTTGCAAATGTCTACAACGAGATTTGAACCAACGTAACTAATAATTAACAGCGTAGCCTGTACCACTAGACCACTTGTTCATCCTTATACAACCGCGGGTAAATTTTTGACTTTAACGATTTTTTTTACTTAATTTTAAGCAAAAATACTTGCAACTGTCTGCAACGAGATTTGAACCAACGTAACTGATAATTAACACCGCAGCCTCTACCACTAGACCAGTTGTTCATCCTTCTGCAACCGCGGGTAGATTCTTGACTTTAACGATTTTTTTACTTAATTTTAAGCAAAAATACTTGCAACTGTCTACAACGAGATTTGAACCAACGTAACTGATTATTGACACACAGCCTGTACCACTAGACCAGTTGTTCATCCTTATGCAACCTCGGGTAGATTCTTGACTTTAACGATTTTTCTTGCTTAATTTTAAGCAAAAATACTTGCAGCTGTTACAACGAGATTTGAACCAACGTAACTGATACTTAACACTAAAGCCTCTACCACTAGACCATTTGTTCATCCTTATACAACAGTAGGTAGATTATTGACTTTACCCATTTTTTTTCACTTAATTTTAAGCCAAAACACTGGACACTGTCTACAACGAGATTTGAACCAACGTAACTGGTACTTAACACCAAAGCCTCTACCACGAGACCACTTGTTCATCCTTATACAACAGTAGATAGATTATTTACTTTACCCATTTTTTTTCACCTAATTTTAACCCAAAACATTGGAAACTGTCTACAACGAGATTTGAACCAACGTAACTGATATTTAGCACCAAAGCCTCTACCACTAGACCACTTGTTCACCCTTACGCAACAGTGGGAAGATTATTGACTTTACCCATTTTTTTTCACTTAATTTTAAGCAAAAATACTTGCAACTGTTACAACGAGATTTGAACCAACGTAACTGATACTTAACACCAAAGCCTCTACCACGAGACCACTTGTTCATCCTTATACAACAGTAGGTAGATTATTGACTTTACCCATTTTTTTCACTTAATTTTAAGCCAAAATATTTTCATCTGTCTACAACGAGAACTGAACCAGCGTAACTTGTAATCAACACCAAACCCTGCCAAACCCTGTACCACTAAACCAGTTGTTAATCTCTATACAACCGCAGGTAAATTATTGACTATAACGATTTTTTTACTTAATTTTATGCAAAAATACTTGCAACTGTCTACAACGAAATTTGAACCAACGTAACTGATGATTAAAACCAATGCCTGGACCACTAAACCACTTGTTCATCCGTATACAACAGTAGGTAGATCACTGGCTTTAACTAATTTTTTTACTTAATTTTAAGCCAAAATACTTGCAACTGTTTACAACGAGATTTGAGCCAACGTAACTGATAATTAACACCGTAGCCGGCACCACTAGACCAGTCAGGTTCATCCATATACAACAGTTAGTAGATTACTGGCTTTAACTAATTTTTTTACTTAATTTTAAGCCAAAATACTTGCAATTGTCTACAACGAGATTTGAACCAACGAAACTGATAATTAACACAAAATTCTGTACCACTAGACCAGTTGTTCATCCCTATACAACAGTAGGTAGGCTATTGACTTTAGCCATTTTTTCATTTAATTTTAAGCCAAAATTCTTCCAATTGCCTACAACGAGATTTGAACCAATGTAGCTGATAATTAATACCAAAGCCTGTACCACTAGACCTTTTTCTCGTCCTTATGCAGTAGCAGGTAGATTACTGACTTTTACTAATCTTTTCTACTTAGTTTTAAGCCAAAATACTGGCAACTGTCTAAAACGAGACTTAAACCAAAGTAAATTGTACTTAACACCAAAGTTGTAGCACTAGACCACTTGTTCATCCTTATAAAACAGTAGGTAGATTACTGACTTTAACTTTTTTTTTACTTAATTTTAAGCCAAAACACTTGCAGCTGTGTACAACGAGATTTGAAACGTAACTGTAATTAACACCAAATCCTGTGCCACTATAGATCAGTTGTTCATTCTTAAACAACAGCAGGTAGATTATTGATGTTAAGTAATTTTTTTTATTTATTTTTAAGCCAAAGTAGTGGCAACTGTCGGCAGCGAGATTTGAACCAACGTAACTGACAATTAACATCAAAGCCTGTGCCGCTAAATCACTTGTTCACCCTTATACAACAGTAGGTAGATTATTTACTTTAACCATTTTTCTATTTAATTTTAAGCCAAAATACTTGCAACTCTCTACAACGAGATTTGAACCAACCATTTTTCATCCTTATACAACAGTAGGTAGATTACTGATTTTAACTAATCTTTTTTCTTAATTTTAAGCCAAAATACTTGCAATTGTTTGAAACGAGACTTGACCAACGTAGCTTGTAATTAACACACAACGCTGCACCACTAGACTACTTGTTCATCTTTATGTAACAATTGGTAGATTATTCACTTTAATCATTTTTTTGATTAATTTTAAAGGTAGGTTACAGTCGCTAATGTAAACAAACGCTTTGTTTACATTTTGAGCCTGTACCACGAGACCACTTGTTCATCCTTACACGGGTTTAAGCACTGACTTAATTATACTCTTTTCCTTTCGTTGTTATAGTGAAAAGTACGTTAAATAAAATAATATGCCGCGTCAACACACAAATTAACAAGTGGTCTGGTGGTACTTGCTACCATTTGTCACACCGTTTTTCTGGGTTCAAGCACAGGCCTAATCAACCTCTGTTTCTTTGGTAGTTAAAGTGAAAAATGCGTTAAATAAAATAATATGCCGCACTGACACACAAATGAACAAGTGGTCTAGTGGTATTTGCTACCAGTTGTCAGGCAGTTTCTTCAGGGTTCAAGCACTGGCCTAATCATCCTCTTTTCGTTTGGTTCTTAAAGTGAAAAAATGCGTTAAATAAAATAATATGCCGTGTTAATACACAAATGGACAAGTGGTCTAGTGGTACTTACTACAAAATTTCAGGCAGCTTATTCAGGGTTAACGCACTGGCCTAAGCATCCTCATTTACTTTGGTTGTTAAGATGAAAAATGCGTCATCAAATAAAATAATATGCCGTACTAACACACCAACGAACAAGTGGTCTAGTGGTACTTGCTACCAATTATCAAGCCGTTTCTTCAGGGTTCAAGAACTGGCCTAATCGTCTTTTTTTACTTCGGTTCTTAAAGTGAAAAATGTGTCATCAAATAAAATAATATGCCGTACTAACACACCAACGAACAAGTGGTCTAGTGGTACTAGCTACCAAATATCAAGCCGTTTCTTCAGGGTTCAAGCACTGGCCTAATCGTCTTTTTTTACTTCGGTTCTTAAAGTGAAAAATGTGTCATCAAATAAAATAATATGCCGTACTAACACACCAACGAACAAGTGGTCTAGTAGTATTAGCTACCAATTATCAAGCCGTTTCTTCAGGGTTCAAGCACTGGCCTAATCATCTTTTTTTACTTCGGTTCTTAAAGTGAAAAATGTGTCATCAAATAAAATAATATGCCGTACTAACACACCAACGAACAAGTGGTCTATTGGTACTTGCTGCCAATTATCAAGCCGTTTCTTCAGGGTTCAAGAACTGGCCTAATCGTCGTTTTTTACTTCGGTTCTTAAAGTGAAAAATGTGTCATCAAATAAAATAATATGCCGTACTAACACACCAACGAACAAGTGGTCTAGTGGTACTTGCTACCAATTATCAAGCCGTTTGTTCAGGGTTCAAGCACTGGCCTAATCGTCTTTTTTTACTTCGGTTCTTAAAGTGAAAAATGTGTCATCAAATAAAATAATATGCCGTACTAACACACCAACGAACAAGTGGTCTAGTGGTACTTGCTACCAATTATCAAGCCGTTTCTTCAGGGTTCAAGAACTGGCCTAATCATCGTTTTTTACTTCGGTTCTTAAAGTGAAAAATGTGTCATCAAATAAAATAATATGCCGTACTAACACACCAACGAACAAGTGGTCTAGTGGTACTTGCTACCAATTATCAAGCCGTTTCTTCAGGGTTCAAGAACTGGTTTAATCGTCGTTTTTTACTTCGGTTCTTAAAGTGAAAAATGTGTCATCAAATAAAATAATATGCCGTACTAACACACCAACGAACAAGTGGTCCAGTGGTACTTTCTACCAATTATCAAGCCGTTTCTTCAGGGTTCAAGAACTGGCCTAATCGTCGTTTTTTACTTCGGTTCTTAAAGTGAAAATGTGTCATCAAATAAAATAATATGCCGTACTAACACACCAACGAACAAGTGGTCTAGTTGTACTTGCTACCAATTATCAAGCCGTTTCTTCAGGGTTCAAGAACTGGCCTAATCGTCGTTTTTTACTTCGGTTCTTAAAGTGAAAAATGTGTCATCAAATAAAATAATATGCCGTACTAACACACCAACGAACAAGTGGTCTAGTAGTACTAGTTACCAATTATCAAGCCGTTTCTTCAGGGTTCAAGCACTGGCCTAATCATCTTTTTTTATTTCGGTTCTTAAAGTGAAAAATGTGTCATCAAATAAAATAATATGCCGTACTAACACACCAACGAACAAGTGGTCTATTGGTACTTGCTGCCAATTATCAAGCCGTTTCTTCAGGGTTCAAGAACTGGCCTAATCGTCGTTTTTTACTTCGGTTCTTAAAGTGAAAATGTGTCATCAAATAAAATAATATGCCGTACTAACACACCAACGAACAAGTGGTCTAGTGGTACTTGCTACCAATTATCAAGCCGTTTCTTCAGGGTTCAAGAACTGGCCTAATCATCGTTTTTTACTTCGGTTCTTAAAGTGAAAAATGTGTCATCAAATAAAATAATATGCCGTACTAACACACCAACGAACAAGTGGTCTAGTGGTACTTGCTACCAATTATCAAGCCGTTTCTTCAGGGTTCAAGAACTGGTTTAATCGTCGTTTTTTACTTCGGTTCTTAAAGTGAAAAATGTGTCATCAAATAAAATAATATGCCGTACTAACACACCAACGAACAAGTGGTCCAGTGGTACTTTCTACCAATTATCAAGCCGTTTCTTCAGGGTTCAAGAACTGGCCTAATCGTCGTTTTTTACTTCGGTTCTTAAAGTGAAAATGTGTCATCAAATAAAATAATATGCCGTACTAACACACCAACGAACAAGTGGTCTAGTGGTACTTGCTACCAATTATCAAGCCGTTTCTTCAGGGTTCAAGAACTGGCCTAATCGTCGTTTTTTACTTCGGTTCTTAAAGTGAAAAATGTGTCATCAAATAAAATAATATGCCGTACTAACACACCAACGAACAAGTGGTCTAGTAGTACTAGCTACCAATTATCAAGCCGTTTCTTCAGGGTTCAAGCACTGGCCTAATCATCTTTTTTTATTTCGGTTCTTAAAGTGAAAAATGTGTCATCAAATAAAATAATATGCCGTACTAACACACCAACGAACAAGTGGTCTATTGGTACTTGCTGCCAATTATCAAGCCGTTTCTTCAGGGTTCAAGAACTGGCCTAATCGTCGTTTTTTACTTCGGTTCTTAAAGTGAAAATGTGTCATCAAATAAAATAATATGCCGTACTAACACACCAACGAACAAGTGGTCTAGTGGTACTTGCTACCAATTATCAAGCCGTTTCTTCAGGGTTCAAGAACTGGCCTAATCGTCGTTTTTTACTTCGGTTCTTAAAGTGAAAAATGTGTCATCAAATAAAATAATATGCCGTACTAACACACCAACGAACAAGTGGTCTAGTAGTACTAGCTACCAATTATCAAGCCGTTTCTTCAGGGTTCAAGAACTGGCCTAATCGTCGTTTTTTACTTCGGTTCTTAAAGTGAAAAATGTGTCATCAAATAAAATAATATGCCGTATTAACACACCAACGAACAAGTGGTCCAGTGGTACTTGCTACCAATTATCAAGCCGTTTCTTCAGGGTTCAAGAACTGGCCTAATCGTCGTTTTTTACTTCGGTTCTTAAAGTGAAAATGTGTCATCAAATAAAATAATATGCCGTACTAACACACCAACGAACAAGTGGTCTAGTGGTACTTGCTACCAATTATCAAGCCGTTTCTTCAGGGTTCAAGAACTGGCCTAATCGTCGTTTTTTACTTCGGTTCTTAAAGTGAAAAATGTGTCATCAAATAAAATAATATGCCGTACTAACACACCAACGAACAAGTGGTCTAGTGGTACTTGCTACCAATTATCAAGCCGTTTCTTCAGGGTTCAAGCACTGGCCTAATCATCCTCTTTTCCTTTGGTTCTTAAAGTGAAAAATGTGTCATCAAATAAAATAATATGCCACGCGAACTCACAAATGAAGATGTGGTCAAGTGGTACTTGCTACCAATTATCACGCCGTTTCTTCAGGGTTCAAGAACTGGCCTAATCATCGTTTTTTACTTCGGTTCTTAAAGTGAAAAATGTGTCATCAAATAAAATAATATGCCGTACTAACACACCAACGAACAAGTGGTCTAGTAGTACTAGCTACCAATTATCAAGCCGTTTCTTCAGGGTTCAAGCACTGGCCTAATCATCTTTTTTTACTTCGGTTCTTAAAGTGAAAAATGTGTCATCAAATAAAATAATATGCCGTACTAACACACCAACGAACAAGTGGTCTATTGGTACTTGCTGCCAATTATCAAGCCGTTTCTTCAGGGTTCAAGAACTGGCCTAATCGTCGTTTTTTACTTCGGTTCTTAAAGTGAAAAATGTGTCATCAAATAAAATAATATGCCGTACTAACACACCAACGAACAAGTGGTCTAGTGGTACTTGCTACCAATTATCAAGCCGTTTCTTCAGGGTTCAAGCACTGGCCTAATCATCCTCTTTTCCTTTGGTTCTTAAAGTGAAAAATGTGTCATCAAATAAAATAATATGCCACGCTAACTCACAAATGAAGATGTGGTCAAGTGGTACTTGCTACCAATTATCACGCCGTTTCTTCAGGGTTCAAGAACTGGCCTAATCATCGTTTTTTACTTCGGTTCTTAAAGTGAAAAATGTGTCATCAAATAAAATAATATGCCGTACTAACACACCAACGAACAAGTGGTCTAGTAGTACTAGCTACCAATTATCAAGCCGTTTCTTCAGGGTTCAAGCACTGGCCTAATCATCTTTTTTTACTTCGGTTCTTAAAGTGAAAAATGTGTCATCAAATAAAATAATATGCCGTACTAACACACCAACGAACAAGTGGTCTATTGGTACTTGCTGCCAATTATCAAGCCGTTTCTTCAGGGTTCAAGAACTGGCCTAATCGTCGTTTTTTACTTCGGTTCTTAAAGTGAAAAATGTGTCATCAAATAAAATAATATGCCGTACTAACACACCAACGAACAAGTGGTCTAGTGGTACTTGCTACCAATTATCAAGCCGTTTGTTCAGGGTTCAAGCACTGGCCTAATCGTCTTTTTTTACTTCGGTTCTTAAAGTGAAAAATGTGTCATCAAATAAAATAATATGCCGTATTAACACACCAACGAACAAGTGGTCTAGTGGTACTTGCTACCAATTATCAAGCCGTTTCTTCAGGGTTCAAGAACTGGCCTAATCATCGTTTTTTACTTCGGTTCTTAAAGTGAAAAATGTGTCATCAAATAAAATAATATGCCGTACTAACACACCAACGAACAAGTGGTCTAGTGGTACTTGCTACCAATTATCAAGCCGTTTCTTCAGGGTTCAAGAACTGGCCTAATCGTCGTTTTTTACTTCGGTTCTTAAAGTGAAAAATGTGTCATCAAATAAAATAATATGCCGTACTAACACACCAACGAACAAGTGGTCCAGTGGTACTTGCTACCAATTATCAAGCCGTTTCTTCAGGGTTCAAGAACTGGCCTAATCGTCGTTTTTTACTTCGGTTCTTAAAGTGAAAATGTGTCATCAAATAAAATAATATGCCGTACTAACACACCAACGAACAAGTGGTCTAGTGGTACTTGCTACCAATTATCAAGCCGTTTCTTCAGGGTTCAAGAACTGGCCTAATCATCGTTTTTTACTTCGGTTCTTAAAGTGAAAAATGTGTCATCAAATAAAATAATATGCCGTACTAACACACCAACGAACAAGTGGTCTAGTGGTACTTGCTACCAATTATCAAGCCGTTTCTTCAGGGTTCAAGAACTGGTTTAATCGTCGTTTTTTACTTCGGTTCTTAAAGTGAAAAATGTGTCATCAAATAAAATAATATGCCGTACTAACACACCAACGAACAAGTGGTCCAGTGGTACTTTCTACCAATTATCAAGCCGTTTCTTCAGGGTTCAAGAACTGGCCTAATCGTCGTTTTTTACTTCGGTTCTTAAAGTGAAAATGTGTCATCAAATAAAATAATATGCCGTACTAACACACCAACGAACAAGTGGTCTAGTGGTACTTGCTACCAATTATCAAGCCGTTTCTTCAGGGTTCAAGAACTGGCCTAATCGTCGTTTTTTACTTCGGTTCTTAAAGTGAAAAATGTGTCATCAAATAAAATAATATGCCGTACTAACACACCAACGAACAAGTGGTCTAGTAGTACTAGCTACCAATTATCAAGCCGTTTCTTCAGGGTTCAAGCACTGGCCTAATCATCTTTTTTTATTTCGGTTCTTAAAGTGAAAAATGTGTCATCAAATAAAATAATATGCCGTACTAACACACCAACGAACAAGTGGTCTATTGGTACTTGCTGCCAATTATCAAGCCGTTTCTTCAGGGTTCAAGAACTGGCCTAATCGTCGTTTTTTACTTCGGTTCTTAAAGTGAAAATGTGTCATCAAATAAAATAATATGCCGTACTAACACACCAACGAACAAGTGGTCTAGTGGTACTTGCTACCAATTATCAAGCCGTTTCTTCAGGGTTCAAGAACTGGCCTAATCGTCGTTTTTTACTTCGGTTCTTAAAGTGAAAAATGTGTCATCAAATAAAATAATATGCCGTACTAACACACCAACGAACAAGTGGTCTAGTAGTACTAGCTACCAATTATCAAGCCGTTTCTTCAGGGTTCAAGAACTGGCCTAATCGTCGTTTTTTACTTCGGTTCTTAAAGTGAAAAATGTGTCATCAAATAAAATAATATGCCGTATTAACACACCAACGAACAAGTGGTCCAGTGGTACTTGCTACCAATTATCAAGCCGTTTCTTCAGGGTTCAAGAACTGGCCTAATCGTCGTTTTTTACTTCGGTTCTTAAAGTGAAAATGTGTCATCAAATAAAATAATATGCCGTACTAACACACCAACGAACAAGTGGTCTAGTGGTACTTGCTACCAATTATCAAGCCGTTTCTTCAGGGTTCAAGAACTGGCCTAATCGTCGTTTTTTACTTCGGTTCTTAAAGTGAAAAATGTGTCATCAAATAAAATAATATGCCGTACTAACACACCAACGAACAAGTGGTCTAGTGGTACTTGCTACCAATTATCAAGCCGTTTCTTCAGGGTTCAAGCACTGGCCTAATCATCCTCTTTTCCTTTGGTTCTTAAAGTGAAAAATGTGTCATCAAATAAAATAATATGCCACGCGAACTCACAAATGAAGATGTGGTCAAGTGGTACTTGCTACCAATTATCACGCCGTTTCTTCAGGGTTCAAGAACTGGCCTAATCATCGTTTTTTACTTCGGTTCTTAAAGTGAAAAATGTGTCATCAAATAAAATAATATGCCGTACTAACACACCAACGAACAAGTGGTCTAGTAGTACTAGCTACCAATTATCAAGCCGTTTCTTCAGGGTTCAAGCACTGGCCTAATCATCTTTTTTTACTTCGGTTCTTAAAGTGAAAAATGTGTCATCAAATAAAATAATATGCCGTACTAACACACCAACGAACAAGTGGTCTATTGGTACTTGCTGCCAATTATCAAGCCGTTTCTTCAGGGTTCAAGAACTGGCCTAATCGTCGTTTTTTACTTCGGTTCTTAAAGTGAAAAATGTGTCATCAAATAAAATAATATGCCGTACTAACACACCAACGAACAAGTGGTCTAGTGGTACTTGCTACCAATTATCAAGCCGTTTCTTCAGGGTTCAAGCACTGGCCTAATCATCCTCTTTTCCTTTGGTTCTTAAAGTGAAAAATGTGTCATCAAATAAAATAATATGCCACGCTAACTCACAAATGAAGATGTGGTCAAGTGGTACTTGCTACCAATTATCACGCCGTTTCTTCAGGGTTCAAGAACTGGCCTAATCATCGTTTTTTACTTCGGTTCTTAAAGTGAAAAATGTGTCATCAAATAAAATAATATGCCGTACTAACACACCAACGAACAAGTGGTCTAGTAGTACTAGCTACCAATTATCAAGCCGTTTCTTCAGGGTTCAAGCACTGGCCTAATCATCTTTTTTTACTTCGGTTCTTAAAGTGAAAAATGTGTCATCAAATAAAATAATATGCCGTACTAACACACCAACGAACAAGTGGTCTATTGGTACTTGCTGCCAATTATCAAGCCGTTTCTTCAGGGTTCAAGAACTGGCCTAATCGTCGTTTTTTACTTCGGTTCTTAAAGTGAAAAATGTGTCATCAAATAAAATAATATGCCGTACTAACACACCAACGAACAAGTGGTCTAGTGGTACTTGCTACCAATTATCAAGCCGTTTGTTCAGGGTTCAAGCACTGGCCTAATCGTCTTTTTTTACTTCGGTTCTTAAAGTGAAAAATGTGTCATCAAATAAAATAATATGCCGTATTAACACACCAACGAACAAGTGGTCTAGTGGTACTTGCTACCAATTATCAAGCCGTTTCTTCAGGGTTCAAGAACTGGCCTAATCATCGTTTTTTACTTCGGTTCTTAAAGTGAAAAATGTGTCATCAAATAAAATAATATGCCGTACTAACACACCAACGAACAAGTGGTCTAGTGGTACTTGCTACCAATTATCAAGCCGTTTCTTCAGGGTTCAAGAACTGGCCTAATCGTCGTTTTTTACTTCGGTTCTTAAAGTGAAAAATGTGTCATCAAATAAAATAATATGCCGTACTAACACACCAACGAACAAGTGGTCCAGTGGTACTTGCTACCAATTATCAAGCCGTTTCTTCAGGGTTCAAGAACTGGCCTAATCGTCGTTTTTTACTTCGGTTCTTAAAGTGAAAATGTGTCATCAAATAAAATAATATGCCGTACTAACACACCAACGAACAAGTGGTCCAGTGGTACTTGCTACCAATTATCAAGCCGTTTCTTCAGGGTTCAAGAACTGGCCTAATCGTCGTTTTTTACTTCGGTTCTTAAAGTGAAAAATGTGTCATCAAATAAAATAATATGCCGTACTAACACACCAACGAACAAGTGGTCCAGTGGTACTTGCTACCAATTATCAAGCCGTTTCTTCAGGGTTCAAGAACTGGCCTAATCGTCGTTTTTTACTTCGGTTCTTAAAGTGAAAATGTGTCATCAAATAAAATAATATGCCGTACTAACACACCAACGAACAAGTGGTCTAGTGGTACTTGCTACCAATTATCAAGCCGTTTCTTCAGGGTTCAAGAACTGGCCTAATCGTCGTTTTTTACTTCGGTTCTTAAAGTGAAAAATGCGTCATCAAATAAAATAATATGCCGTACTAACACACCAACGAACAAGTGGTCTAGTGGTACTTGCTACCAATTATCAAGCCGTTTCTTCAGGGTTCAAGCACTGGCCTAATCATCCTCTTTTCCTTTGGTTCTTAAAGTGAAAAATGTGTCATCAAATAAAATAATATGCCACGCTAACTCACAAATGAAGATGTGGTCAAGTGGTACTTGCTACCAATTATCACGCCGTTTCTTCAGGGTTCAAGAACTGGCCTAATCATCCTTTTTCCTTTGGTTCTTAAAGTTAAAAATACGTTAAATAAAATAATATGCCGTGTTAAAACACAAATGGACTAGAGGTCTAGTGGTACTTGCTACCAATTTCCAGGCTGCTTCTTCAGGGTTCAAAAACTGGCCTAATCGTCCTTTTTCCTTTGGTTCTTAAAGTGAAAAATGCGTCATCAAATAAAATAATATGCCGTGCTAACACACCAATGAACAAGTGGTCAAGTGGTACTTGCTACCAATTATCAAGCCGTTTCTTCAGGGTTCAAGCACTGGCCTAATCATCCTTTTTCCTTTGGTTCTTAAAGTTAAAAATACGTTAAATAAAATAATATGCCGTACTAAAACACAAATGAACAAGTGGTCAAGTGGTACTTGCTTCCAATTATCAAGCCGTTTCTTCTGGTTTCAAGCACTGGCCTAATCATTCTTATTTTCTTTGGTTCTTAAAGTGAAAAATACGTTAAATAAAATAATATGCCACGCTAACTCACAAATGAAGATGTGGTCAAGTGGTACTTGCTACCAATTATCACGCCGTTTCTTCAGGGTTCAAGAACTGGCCTAATCATCCTTTTTCCTTTGGTTCTTAAAGTTAAAAATACGTTAAATAAAATAATATGCCGTACTAAAACACAAATGAACAAGTGGTCAAGTGGTACTTGCTACCAATTATCAAGCCGTTTCTTCAGGGTCAAGCACTGGCCTAATCATCCTTTTTCCTTTGGTTCTTAAAGTTAAAAATACGTTAAATAAAATAATATGCCGTACTAAAACACAAATAAACAAGTGGTCAAGTGGTACTTGCTTCCAATTATCAAGCCGTTTCTTCTGGTTTCAAGCACTGGCCTAATCATTCTTATTTTTTTTTGGTTCTTAAAGTGAAAAGTACGTTAAATAAAATAACATGCCACGCTAATTCAGAAATGAACAAGTGGTCTAGTGGTATTTGTTACCAATTATCAAGCAATATCTTCAGGGTTCAAGAACTGGCCTAATCATCCTTTTTCCTTTGGTTCTTAAGTGAAAAATGCGTCATCAAATAAAATAGTATGCCGTGTTAACACAGAAATGAACAAGTGGTCTAGTGGTACTTGCTACCAATTATCAGGTAGTTTCTTCAGGGTTCAAGGCTTGGGTTGATGCGTCCTTGTTTTCTTGGTTCTTAATGCGAAAAAATGCCGCATGTAGAATAATATGCTGCGCTTGAAAACAAATGAATAAGTGGTCTTGTGGTACTTGGTACTAATATCCGTGCAGTTTCTGCAAGTGGTTCAAGTTTCGGCGTGACCATGCAGTTTTTTTTGTCTTTAAGTGGAATGTTATTTTGGATCGGTTAATTATTTGGTGGATTTTTTAAAGAAAATAGCATGTCAGAGCGTGGAGAATATTCAATGCCTAAATAAGCTATTTAGAGGCTATTTTATGGAATAAACATCGTAATCTGCCATATATTCTGCAATGAACTGCTGAAGGTCGGTTCTATTCAATCAACTTTATCGCTGTTACATGACGTATCCCGCTTTCTCAAAACAACATGGCTTTCACGTGTAGGAGATTTTCGCAACAATTTTATATTAAATCTCGCTCGAAGTTATTCCTGTGGACGACTGCAAGTTGTAAAAGTCGAAAGAAGAAGAAAAGTGCATTATTTTCTACACATGCTGAACCATTTGTATGTTAATTTCAGAGGTTTATTTCTGTAGGCACGAGCATAAGGTCTAGTGTTGATAGTGCATTTTTTATTAAAATGGAAAATAATAATATTTTCTGCACATGAGCTTTGTATGCTGATTGTCTATTTGACGTGGTACGTACACACTGCTTACAAGCACAATGGATTGCAAAAGAAATGAAACAGAATACTGAATCATTAATACATGAAGATTCCCCCCCCCCCTGATTATCATTCTGGCTATGTATGCTACTGACAATGCAATCCACAGTAAACATAACTAATCCTGATGCACTTGCCACCATATCATGCAAGCACAGTTTGTATCTTGTCAGACAATACATCTATCCAGGTTTTGCCCATTGAACTATAATTCAATGGGTTTTGCCTAGTCTCTTACGCAGCCTGATCGAGGGTAGGTTTTGCCTGATCTGGGGACCAAACTTCGTGTTACTTTGATCTATAGGGGAAAATTGCTGATGGTAATCCACAGTCACAGAGGCCGAGCAGACAAGAGAGAATGTTGAGAGGTTTACCAAAGAGGAAGTCTATTGAAGGAGTCAAAGATGTCATTGTGGTTGCTTCTGGCAAGGGTGGTGTTGGCAAATCAACTTGTGCTGGTTAGTTGAGATGAAACTCACAGAAATATAATCATCTGTAAAGTCTAGTTATGATTATTATCAATATCGTTATCATTATCCATGATCATGCATCACTATTATCTTCACCAATCATCGTCACCATTATCATCTTCACCACTACCTCCACCTTTCATAACCATCACTATACCATCTTCCCAATGATATCCATCATCATCACCATCTTCATTAACTCCAGCAGTCATACTACATGATTACCACTATATCACATTACAACTCTCTGTATTTTAGTCAATCTGGCCCTGGGACTAGCAGCTATAAACAAGGTACTGTTTGTGCACAGTATATACAGTACTAAATCCATTATTAATCTACCAATACCATGTACTGTAATGGTACCAACCTAATTGCATACTCTACCATTATCTTCCAGAATAGAAGTGTTGGTCTTCTTGATGCTGACATTTATGGACCATCTATTCCAAAAATGATGAACCTCGCTGGAAATCCACAACTTACTCAAGGTTTTTTGTCAAAAATAATAAAATCATAGTGTAAATCTTAACAATAATCTACTATATTTTCTGTTCTTGATGTTATGATTTGGATGAACAGGGTAGGTTGTACTAAGGGTGGATACTGCTATCCACTGGATAGGAATTTTTTCAACTGTCGCAGAGAGGCGTAAAAAGTAATGACGCCAGGGATATTGAACTCATAAAAGATAAAAAGTGACTTTAACTTGAAAATGCTGAACTTTAATATGGGTTTTACCAGTTACTGAACATGTTTAGAAAGATTGATAAAATCACTATCCGGTGACTAATGCTATTCACCTTTCGTGCAGCCTAGTTACCTCCCAGGTCGATATATGCAAAATTTGAATTTCTTTCTACATTATTTAGACAACAAAATGGAACCTTTAAGGAACTATGGCATTTCATGGTGAGAGACACGAGCTATATCTGTTACGGGCCAAGATGTTTTTTAAGTAGCCCAAAAATGTTCCCTTTTTCCAGTAAACATCATCTGAAAACAGCTTTGTTTGTTTCCGCATTCAGCATGTCGATGGGATTTTTGGTAGATGAGAAATCTCCGATAATTTGGCGAGGTTTGATGGTCATGTCCGCGCTTGAGAAGCTGCTGAGACAGGTGAACTGGGGGGCATTAGATGTCCTTGTTGTGGATATGCCACCTGGGACAGGGGACACGCAGCTGTCCATATCCCAAACTGTCCCTCTTTCAGGTGTGTCTTACATTAACTAACGTAGTAGAGCAATTTATCGATTTGATGTCCTGCATGATTCCACCTATTGTCATACTGGAGAAAATCTAAACTAAATTATAAATTGTATTTATTTTACAGAGCTATCAAAACCTATACTATGAGCATACCTCTTGTGCCATTAGAGAGAATCAGATTGTTATAGTATTATTATTATTATTTTTTCATCCAGGGGCTATCATTGTTACAACACCTCAGGACATCGCACTTTTGGATGCTCGAAAGGGCGCCAAAATGTTCCAGAAAGTTCACGTTCCTGTACGTAACACCACCCAATGTGTCCTGTAGTGTAGAGCTATCCAGTATAAGTAAAGTTTAGTTTAGGTTTCCTCCTGTTGTAACACTGGATCAATAAGAGATGATCCTTACTGGACCTCTAGGAAGAACAGTTTAGAACTGATAGAGCTATCCAGTATAAATAAAGTTAGTTTAGTTAAGGTTTCCTCCTGTAGTAACACTGGATCAATAAGAGATGATCCTTACTGGACCTCTAGGAAGAACAGTTTAGAACTGATAGAGCTATCCAGTATAAGTAAAGGTAGTTTAGTTTAGGTTTTCTCCTGTAGTAACACTGGATCAATAAGAGATGATTCTTACTCAACCTTTAGGAAGAACAGTTTAGAACTGATAGAGCTATCCAGCGTAAATAAAGTTAGTTTAGTTTAGATTTCCTTCTGTAGTAACACTGGATCAATAAGAAATGATCCTTACTGGACCTCTAGGAAGAAAATTATAAATACTGCTACAAAATTTTTGAAAGCAAATTTTGCTTTTTAGGTGCTCGGTGTTATTGAGAACATGAGTCACCACGTCTGTCCTAAATGCAATCATAAAGAATACATATTTGGCGAAAGCGGCGCTAAAACTTTAGCTGAAGAAATGAAGTTGGAAATATTAGGTGAATAAATTCTTAAAATACATCTCCAGGGTTAAAGAAAGTTGTTAATTAATAACTTATTTGTTCATGCAGACCTAAAAACGCGGCAATATGTTTTCGGACCATCACGCCCTATATTAACCGTACTAACGCATTCTTAATTCTATATTTTTTCTTTTACCACGCCAGGAAACATACCTCTGCATATATCAATTCGCGAGACTTCAGATACGGGCTCTCCTGTGACAATTTCTAGTCCAAACAGTCCTGAGGTACGGAGTATTTGTATGATTGAAATGCACTTTATACTTACGAAGTTGGCTTATTCAAGACAACCACCATTGACGCCGGAACCTTAAAGGGCCAGGGCGGGCAAACGTTTGTTGAAGGGCAGCGACAAAATTTTAAACATGTTAACGTTCTTATGCGGGAATGTAGAGGGTCAAATATGAGTCCAATTTCGTCAATTTACAGTGCTACAGCAGGTTTTGTTATCACTAAGGCATCTTGAAAACTGACTGTTCAAAAACAAAGCGAAAAAACTCAACTGCACCCCCCCCCCCCCCTTTCGCCAATTTCGGCTTCCCTGGCAATTAGATGTACTAATGTAATCATGTTTCGCTCACTGCTCTGGTTATGTAAAATACACAGCCAATCGAATTGTATTCTAGGTGGAACTGTAGCAACGTTGAGTCTTGAATGCAAGTGGCCTTGTATTTGTTTAAAGGGATATGGCAATATATTTTTTGATTGGCTTATTGCCAAGAACTATTGAAATAACTTTAAAATCCGTTGTTAGATTTTTAGTAGCATGTTAGTTTCTGTATTATTGAACGACAAAGACACCAGCTATCTGCCATCTTGTTTTATAATGAGGTCTATTTTGATGACGTCACAACCATGGAGGAAAGTATAAAACTTGCTGTTAGTTGTTTAAATCCCTATGAAATTTTCCGAAAACTTTTCAACATATGTAAGAAGTATATACATACAAATCCAGCAATTTCGAAAATCGTATATCTTTTCTATGTGCTCATTAAGAAAACAAATTTTACCCTGGTTGTGGCGTCATTGGTTTTTGAATATCCAAGATGGCGAACAGCTTATTTCTTTGTCATATCTTTGTCCTTTAATATTTCAAAAGCATGCTATCAAAAATTTAAAAATGGATTTTAGAGTTATTTCAATAGTTCTTAGCCGTTTAGCCAATAAAAATATATTGCCATATCCCTTTAAGTATGGCCAGGTTAGGAGGTAAAAATATCCAACCTCTCATTTTGAGAAATTGCCTTCCATTTTTAGGCGATGGTGTACAAAGAAATCGCGAGGAAAGTTGCTGAAAAGTTGCGATGGTAAAACTATCCGTGACACTAACAAGGTTTGTTGATGAAACTTTCGTTGCTTTTAAACCATCAAATCACAGTAATTGTGGGAAACTCGACTGGGGAAATACTAGCCGCTAGTGTTGGCGGAAGACGTGAGCAAGGACGATGTTGAGATAGGAGCAGTTGGTATAAAGATATATAGATGGAATATTTTCCATGGATTTTCTTGAGAGTGAAGTCCCCGAAAACTCATGGGATACTGATAGGTTTATTGATTGGATTTGTCGCGCGATTTTACTGATACGTTGATGAGAGGGTTTTGCAAAGCAAAGAAGTACTAATAAGAATACACAATTACAATAGTCTGTGTGAACGTACCTAAAGCATTCAGACGGCAATATGACGCAGTACAAATTATGAATATTTTGCAGTGATGAATCAAATTCAATATTGAACATACATAATTATGTTATCGTCTGCTAATGAATATAACATGAAGTTTTATTGACAGGCTATACTACTATGTAAACACACCTACATATCGACAAGGGTATAAAATTAAAAATCGTAGGAGATATAAAATATTCCTTAAGTATTGCTAGTTAATATATATTACGATTACTCATGCTTTTACTTAGTTATTACTGGTTATTCATGAATCATGTTAATCAAGTAGTCTTCGTTCCTTATTCACTCTCCATACTACTGCTACTCGAAGACGAGAACACGTATCGCACAGAACGTGCTGACTGCTGGGAGCTTTCGCCAACTTCAGCTGAGCCTCGTGCATTTTGTAAGGATTCGTGCTCGGTTTGTCGCGAACCGTGCGCAATTTGTTCGAAGCCGTGATCACTGCGACCCATCGCGTGTCCAGGTTGGCCTATACCGTGCGCAACTAGCATAGAAGCGTGCGAAAATTGCCCGGGTCCGCGTGCAGCTTGTTCAGAAGCGTGCGCAACTTGTCCAGAACCGTGTCCAACTTGTCCAGAACCGTGCGGAACTTGTCCAAAACCGTGCGCAACTTGTCCAGAATTGTGTCCAAGTTGACCAGCAACGTGCACATCATTATTCGAAGCGTTCAAAACTCGCGCGGATATGCGCGCACTTTGTCCTGCGCCGTTCCCAATTGAAATGGAACCATACGCGACGTTCCTCGGAGGTTGCGCCACTGACCCAGACGCACTTCCGATTTGCCTCGAGGCATTCGCAATTTGCGCGAAAAGTTCAGCAATTTGCATAGAATGCGTCCCTTGCGCAAATTGCGCAGAACTCTCTCCGCACTTATTGGGCAAGATGAACGTTCCGTTTCGAATGCGCTCAAAAGCTCGTTCAACGTAACCGCGCGATCTCCAGCATCGTCTGAGCATAAATTTCTCAAGTCCTTTTGGTCCCCCGTGCACCCTCATCGCGGCGACTTGAATGTCTCTCCAGCGGTAGTAGGATGTCCCATACTCCACTCTGGTCACGATGTGCTCGGGAAGGTCGGCTGATTTCAAACACCAGACTTTCAAAGTTTTCCCCAACGATATTTCAGACATTTTGTAGCGAAGAAATGGTTCGTGATAATTCCTGATCCATTCTGGGAGAAGCGGCGGATTGGTATTGAAGACAACCCATGACCACAGCCAGCTTGGAAAAACACCGTACCTACATCAAAGAACTCCCGTACAGTATTTGTATTTAGAGGGTATAAGGCGAAGTAATCCACCTCTACAGTAATGTAGTGCGCTCAATAAACAGTTACTGCTCAAAAGTTTGAATACTAGTGTGAAATGTAGTTTCATGTATTGGTAAAGTGATACCTATAGCTTTTTTTGGTTAGTCATTCTTTCATTGTTAAAAATTCTGACTTGCATCTTCTAAGGTCTTTGCACACTTGCAATTAAAATAGTACTAGTAGAACATGCATATAACCTCAAAATCAAGGAAATGGATTGACATAGTTGACTAAACAGATCAGCAGGTGTATTCAAACTTTTGAGCAGTAACTGTATAATCCACAGGAATCACTCTTTCGCTGTCAGAAAGAACAGTTCTTTAGTTTTTAGATGGCACCGTGTTTATATAATTTGAAAAGAATGAGGAAATACGCATAGAAATTGAGAGCGAGTAATCTAATTGTTTTAGTAGAATCTGTTACAAATTCTCTTTAAATTGAAAACAAAAATGCACTGGAAAAATTGCTTTGCTACTCGATATCTATCGAGCAATAGATAGCGAGTAGAGTAGCTAATCAAATTACAGCATTTGCATTAGCATTTTATTATGATTCTACTGAAGAAATTTAGTTCCATTTCGACTGTTCAAGGCTCTGGGTCTTATGGAGTTAATGTCAATTGCAGTTGAATAGTATAGTGAAGCTGAGCGATTCATTGCTGAATTAGCATTGACATTGTTCGAGAAAAAACAGCTGGAATATAGTATGGTGATGCATTAGCTGAGGGCATAGCTGTCTTTTAATCTGCTGAGATCTGCAGTACTATGTTTACGAGGCTCTGGGACAATAAAGAAACAAGTGGGCTGTGACATTGGTAGCATTGAGATTTTGAATGCAGTTGGGAGAATTGAGTGAATAAATTACGCTTAATAATTATTTAACCTAATACTGGGTACGTTGAATAGTATAGTTGCCTGGTTAAAGTAAAATTTAATCTGACAGATTGCGTAAATTAAAATAGAAAGTTATTACCTATTGTTTCCATGTTCTTGGTATTCGTCGGAAAGATAAAACTTCAAAATCTCGCGCGATTCGTAAATACATTTATAAAGATGTCGAAAACACGAGAAAGGTTGAGGCGAGAGCAAACCAATTGCGAAATCGACGAGACACAAACGGGACCAGAGTTGCTGATCATACGTGCAAATCTTGTGAAGTTTACGGCAAGTCTGCGCAAGCCTGAGAACTGACTTGCCGTCCAGCGAGGAAAATATCAACATCAGTATTTCGTCGCATTGCGAAGTAAGGTGATCGAATCCTGCCATGTGATTGGCTCCTGCGCCGCGCACGCGAGTTTTGAAATTTTGTGACATCATAAATTCTAAGTTCTAATAATTGCTAATTATTGGCACCGCAATTTATTCCGCTCGCCTACGCGATAACACGAGTGAAAGGTCCAGTTATCGTTACATCCTCTACTCTACTCCACTTCACTCCACTCTACTTCTCTCTACTCCACTCCACTCCACTCCACTCCACTTTACTCTACTCTACTCTACTCTACTCTAGAGCGCTGCGAATTGATAGAAAAATCCAATATAAGCCTAGTTAGTTTTTTTTATTCTCATCATCACTTTATCGTAACATAACATAACATGACTACACTCTAGTCAACACAATACCCCTAACGTTTAACGTCATTGCTTTAGCAGGACAGTATGTCCAATCTCGTGTAAAATATCAAGTAATAATATGTAATATTTGGGTGTCAAACTCAACGAAGTGTCCATCTTTAACTGCGATCTAGGAGATGGAAGTTTTGGAGGTGGTGGAGGAGGGCTTAACAACAGCGTCCGCTTTGTTATGCCTATGGATTCTTGATATACCGCTAGAAAATATAAATAAGAACTTGAGGATACAAAACAAGCATGATCTATGCACTGCCTGAAACTAACGGAAACGTGCATGTTTAAAAAATAAGGAAACATTGTTTCCTAGCCATGTTTGCTAAAAGTGGACAAACTAAAAAACATTGTTTCCCAGCCATGTTTCCTGAAGTTAGACAAATCAGGAGACGTTGTTTCCTAGCCAAGTTTTTTGAAGGTGGACGTACCGAGGAACATTGTTTCCTCGCCATGTTTCCTACAGGCGGACAAACCAGGAAACACTGATTCCTGGCTAATGATGTTTCTCAAACGAACATAAACCAAGAGAAATTTCAGATATCAAGATCATTGTATTTTTCCAGCAATGTTACCTGGTTTGACAAGGGATAATACATTACACGACATCAACTTAACTAGTTAAAGACGACAATCTTACCCTTCGTCCTTGAAAACACGGTAATAATGCTCAACGAAATCTGACCGGCTCAACAGATCCACAAAATGTTCATCGTGTGTGATTACTATTAGCTGGAAAGTCCTGTTAGGATATCGAGCGTTAACAATTCTAAAGAATAACAAAACAACGCGATAATAAACTTACGTGGTTTTTCCACAAAATTATATTTTAATTTGATATTCACATGCAAGCATACAAGGAACGTATTTCAAGAACAAATGCTGCATCCCCCCAGCTACAAAATTTTATGCTGCACCCCCCCTGCTACAAAATTTTATGCTGCATCCCCCCTGCTACAAAACTTTATGCTACATCCTCCCCTGGCCGTGAGCGCATCCTCCCCCTACTATAAAATTTTATGCTGCACCCCCCTGGCCGTGAGCGCTTGCTATGCCACTACCTCGCATTATACTCACTTAGTCAGGTGCTTCGCCAGACTCTCGACATTGTCTTCGTCCAGGTTCGCGGTTGGTTCATCAAGCGCCAAGATACCACAGTGGAGACAAAATGTTTCTGCTAGTGCCAGTCTTATAATCAACGCAGCCAGAACTTTTTGACCTGCGCTGCATCGACCGCGCATGTCCAATGCGACACGGTTTTTTATCATGACAACCTACAATGGACGTAGTGTTTGTTAGCCTTGTCGAGAGGATGAATAAATCTCATGGAAAAAGTTAAATTTCCCATATAATTTCCCATGATGAATTTCAGATGTTAAAATAACATTTCCCATGTTAAATAACCATTTCACACGTGAAACGTATGTGGAATTGAAACATTTTTACATGTGAAAATGACAATTTTACATGCGAAATTATATGTGGAAGTAGAAAACCTCATATGCGAAGATGATAATTTCAGATGTGAAATTGTATGTAGGATTAGAACAATTTAAATGTGAAAATGATCACTTCATATGTGAAATTGTATGTTGAATTAGAACACCTCGCATGTGCAATTTAGAAATTACGCAGTCATGTTAAGTTTTCACACATCTTTTTTCACATGAAATCTTTGGTGTAGAATTGAAAAACTTCACATGTGAAAAGTCGACTTCAGATGTGAAATGAAATGTAAAATGTTCGTACGGGAATTGAATTCTTGCCTTGTAGTTGTAATTTCTCCGAGCCATTGTGGAAGTATTTTCCGACTCTTCATCTGTACGAATTTCAATTGTATCAATATCTGAAAACACGATGAAAGTAGAAACATTTAAAAATTTATTCCATTTTCACAACATTTTCGAAGTTGACTTCTTATAGTTATAGGAAAAAGAATTTTCTTTGGTAGCTGTATTGCAACCAAAACTTCAGTTTAGCTTCTCAGTTCACGAAGAATACAACGCTTGAACCCGAAGAGCATCTCAATCTCTTTGATACAGTATTAGCTTGGATATTCTTTCCTATAATCATGTTCATAATTTGGATTCTTACCACCGCCTTTGTACGTGCTTATCCAATATTCTTTGATGATCTTGTTAATCTCTTTCATTTTCGTACTATGATACTGCATGACTGCACTGAAATATTACACAGAAATTAACACAATGATAATATCCTCGATAGCTTTATAAGTTATAAACTGTTCTTCCTAGAGGTCTAGTAAGGATCACCTGTTATTGATCCAGTGTTACTACGGAAGGAAACCTAAACTAAACTAACTTTATTTATACTGGATAGGTCTATTAGTTCTAAACTGTTCTTCCTAGAGGTCCAGTAAGGATCATCTCCTATTGATCCAGTGTTACTACAGGACGAAACCTAAACTAAACTAGCTTTATTCATGCTGGATAGCTCTATCAGTTTTAAACTGTTCTTCCTAGAGGTCCAGTAAGGATCATCTCTTATTGATCCAGTGTTACTACAGGTGGAAATTTCCCTAAACTAAACTAACTTTATTTATACTGGATAGCTCTATCAGTTCTAACCTGTTCTTCCTAGAGGTCAAGTAAGGATCATCTCTTATTGATCCAGTGTTATTACAACCTAAACTAAACTAATTTTATTGATACTGGATAACTTTATCTGTTCTAAACTGTTCTTCCTAGAGGTCAAGTAAGGATTATCTCTTATTGATCCAGTGTTACTACAAGCTAAACTACTATTGATACTGGATAGCTCTATTAGTCCCAAGTCATTGTAAACTCGAACAAACTTGTCCACAGCTTTGTAGTATGTGTCCAGGTCATCATTTGCCATCTCAGTTGTCTGAAAATGCAAAAAACGATGACATATTTTCTATGATACTCACAAGCGACCGTGTGCGGTCTAGGGGGGAGGAACGTATAACATCCTACACCAAGCGATCACACTTACCGTAATTTCAATCAACTTCTTGCGGTGTTTACGTTCAGAATCTTTATATAAAGGATCTTCTAGTTCTTGCTGAAATCTCTGGATCTCTCTTTGGTATCCAGTCTGCATGCCTTCGCATGTTGCTTTCTGAAAATAAACACAAACTTCACAATTCACCAATAGTCTAGGTTCCGTCAATTCCTGTCACAATCAACAAATCTTTCTAGTGTATTAGAGAGGCTAAGATACCCCTATTATGTGTCTTTCATGAAATTTGCATCAATGTCTATGTGTTTACTCCTAATTACTACAAGTCATTAGTCTTCAAAAGACCATAGTCCACCTCAAAAACAGGGAGGTATCTTAACCTCTCTATTCTTCACGATATTTCCCCGGTATCATGCATGTTTTGTCACATCTTTTCTGCTTGTGCTGTCTTAATCTCTCTGTTCTAAAAGGTCGTATACAAAACCTGCTTCCTGTATTCTTCGAGTCTTCTCGTTAAACTATCTTGCTCTCTAGAAGTGAAATATAAAGGTAATGAAATAAACAGGCAATTAACTTTCTTGATTGTTTGCATGGTGATTATTAATCAAAGTATAATTTTGTGGAAACACACGTACATTTATTATGCGATAGTAAATTTACGTGGTGTTTTCACAAAATTATGCTTTGACTAAACAGGCAATTCGTTGTTGTTATCAGTTATGAAGCTATCATGAAATCAGATTCAGCCTTCATCTACCTTTGTAACTGGTTAACATTCCCGACCCTTTCTTGTTCCTCTCGAATCTCTTTCATTTCCTCATCTAGTTTCGAAACTTTTTCCTCGTTCTCAACGAATGTCACGTTGTCCTGTAGTTCTCTGGCGCGAATCTGAACAGAGTTAGTTCAATTTAGGTTTCCTCCTATAGTAACACTGAATAAATAAAAGATGATCCTTACTAGACCTGTGGGAAGAACAGTTTGGAACTGATGGACTATCCAGTATAAATAAAGTTAGCTTAGATTAGGTTTCCTTCTGTAGCAATACTGGATCAATAAGAGATGATCCCTATTGGACCTCTAGGAAGAACAGTTCAGAACTGATAGAGCTATCCAGTATAAATAAAGTTAGTTTAGGTTTCCTCCTGTAGTAACGCTGGTTCAATAAGAGGTGATCCTTACTGGACCTCTAGGAAGAACAGTTTAGAACTGATAGAGCTATCAGGTAAAGTTAGTTTAGTTTAGGTTCCCCCCCGTAATAACACTAGATAAATTTAGAACTAATAGTTTTAGAACTGACAGAGCTATCTAGTATACCTTCCTCTGTGACAAATCCTCTTTTAATGCATCCACTTGTGATGTTAATTTTCCTCTTTCTGCGCTACATTTCCGTATCTCCTCTTCGACCAATTTCAGCTTTATTTTAATTTTTTCCAAAGCGCCCTCCCGGTTTTCATCAACGTATCTAAAATATGTCCAAATATCACAGTATAAGACTACACAAAATGTGATTATGAAGAGCTCGTTAATAAGAATGGTACTGACCTTCGAATTTCCACCATTTTCTCACTGAATCTGCTAGAGTAAGTCTTGACTTCACTCAGCTAATGAACGAAAATGTTAATTACATTTTAATTTACTGTGTTGTGTTGCATTGTGTGGTGTTGTGCGGTATGGTATGGTATGGCATGACATAGTATGGTGTAGTATGGTGTGGTATGGTATGGTATGGCATGGTATAGTATGACCTTTTTTATATTACCTTTAAATTTGTTTTTTCAACGAGTTCTTGCTGTTCATCAACCACAGATTTGTGTTTTTCTCCCAGATCCGCTAAGTGCCCCTGTTAAGTCACATTAGAGTCACTGACGATCACTGATGAACGTCGTTAGGAGGAACTTCAAACAACCTCAATTGATTTGCGATCCTCGTGCTTCACAATAACACCATACAATATCTAATTATTTAGCGAAACCACTGGCTTTTGCTAAAAGACATGACACTTTATACAGTTATCTCTCTATCTTATACCTTAACTGGTTCCAATTGCCTCTTCGCTTCCTACATTAAGAAATAAAATAATTCTCGAGAATTGCATGTAAAATATCAATACCAAATGATATTGTGACAGAATTTCACAGACCTTGACTTCTCTTTCATGCTCCATATTCATGGCGGTCAATTCTGCTTTTTGTTCCTCAAGATGAGATCGTCGCTGTAGCTCACCGCTTAGCCGCAACTGCAGAAAAAATTTGGAACGTAAAATGTTTTTGACACAAGAAATTCCACAGCATGTATTCTACAATAAGCTGTCATGGTTTGTGTCTGAACTAGCTGAAAAAAATACCTCAAAGGTGGTGGTCTACAGTTGGTAGTATTCTAAAATAAGCTGTCATGGTTTGTCTGAACTACCTGGAAAAGATATCTCACACGTGGTGGTCTAGTGAAAGTAGTATTCTACAATAAGCTGTCGTGGTTTGTGTGTGAACTACCTGAAAAGATATCTCAAACGTGGTGGTCCAGTGTAGGTAGTATTCTACAGTAAGCTTATGGCTTGTCTCTGAACTACCTGAAAAAGATATCTCAAACGTGGTGGTCTAGTGTAGGTAGTATTCTAGAATAAGCTGTTCTGGTTTGTGTCTAAACTGCCTGAAAAAGATATCTCAAACGTGGCGGTCTAGTGTAAGTAGTATTTTACAATAAGCTGTCGTGGTTTGTGTCTGAACTACCTGAAAAGATATCTCAAACGTGGTGGTCTAGTGTTGGTAGTATTCTAGAATAAGCTGTCCTGGTTTGTGTCTGAACTATCTGAAAAAGATATCTCAAACGTGGTGGTCTAGTGTAGGTAGTATTTTACAATAAGCTGTCCTGGTTTGTGTTTTAATTTTATTTTGTTAAAGTCAGTTATGTTCCAATAACGTTAAGTGTGAGCGTGAGACACACCTTTTTAGAGTTCAATTCGTGGACATTGCTTGTCAAAGTAGCAAGTCGACTTTCTTGTTGAGATATTTGAGTTCTCTTTCTTTCAATGGTGCGACTCAATGCATCTCTAGTAACAGACCCAACAAGCATTAAAACTTTGTTATATAAGAGTTTGAAACATGTATGAGAATTTGTATGAGAGTTTTCTCAACTGTTATGTCCCGGTCAAACTGGAGCAAGAGTTGCATGAGAGTTGACAAGCGAGCGTTTGTACGAGAGTTTTCTCCACTCTCATGTTCTGATCAAACGAGAACAAGAGTTCCATGAGAGTTGATGAGAGTTGAGAAGCGAGAGTTTGTATGAGAGTTTCTCAACCCTGACGTCTTCATGTTTTAAAGTCTTTAAACCCATATTCGGCAACAAAATCCCGCGGGAATGTAAATTCCGTCAAGTTCGTTCGAATCAAGATTCGCATATTTTTAAGCGTCGCTTTCTGCGTGGTTGTCTTCAATTCGCTCGGTGAGAAACATTTGAAGCATTTGTCGGCGACAAAATGTGCAGTGATATTCGTACATGTTTGGAACGAAAGAATGAAAATCCGAAAAAGTTTCGATGGCAGAGCAAGGATATTATAAAAGCGTTGACTTCAAAAACGACTGACCAAGCAGGTACGTAAGACATTAGGTCTTATACACTTGGTTACTTTTCCAAGCGCTTTGAGCCGCGATTTACGGCGGGAAACATTTAGCTTAGATGCAGAAAGTGTTGCATGATGGACAATAAAAGGAATGAACTGGAAAAGCGAGCTAAAGCGCCAACGTAAAGCGAAGTAAAGACAAAGTTCTCGAATATATTTAAAGTGAAGTTACAGAGTTCCAAAGTAAAGCGTATCAGGTTGTATCACGGATGTCTTTAGCTCGCGTTTCCAGGCCATTCCTTTGTATATGGTCAGATGTATAACAAAATTTCGGCTTTCAAAATTTATGTGTCTTTCACAGTCGCTCGTACATACAAATGCTGTAGCGTAATAGCGGAGGTTGATGATGGTGTCAATCCAAACAAGTACACACTACAACTTACACTTTATCTTGGTGGTCTGATATTTCATTTGTCACTAACTGCATGCTGCGACCAGGAGCTGTAATATAACAAAATTTGTTTGTGTTTTATTCAAATACGACGCGGCCAAATTGGATTCAGTCAAAAAGCTTTCAACGGGCGGTTTTGACTTCAGTATTATGACAAAACACAACTACGGTGGAAGAATCGGTTAGGAGAAAGCCAACCGGAAAGGGACAGGGATAAACCCAAGGCTTTCAGCAGAGTCTTACTAATTCTTCACGTCTGTGTCGTGAGTTCAAAGTGACGATTGAATTAACCCACGATACTTAAGGCCCTGTCACACGGTGAAATTTTTCTTGCAACTTGCAAGGCAGTAGAGATGTATATTTGTGACAAATGTTTGGTATGTTAAAAATGTATTAGCAAACTGTGATGAAAACTTTGCCAATTTTACATGTCCCAAGAATAGAATTGCATTGCAAGTTGCAAGAAAAATTGCATCATGTGACAAGGCCTTTATTCATTCAATTTTTTATTCATCTTATTCATTCCGCTGTCTCACCAACTCCTTCCATCTTTGCCTGCAGTAAACTGATTTCCTTATCAAGTGTCTTCAAGGATCTTTGATTATCTTCCAACATGACAAGATCAGGTTCAATCTTCGCCGCCGTATTCACCTCGTTCTCAATCACAAAGCGAACGTCTTCCAACTGAAATACAAACCATCAACAATCATTATTAATTTCTTCAATTTAAAAACAGCAATGTCTAGCATGACGTAAACATCTCATACTTCTTCAATCCTGTCTCTAAGCTCATCGTGTTCCGAATAAAGTTTTGACAAACTCTCTTTAGCCGAAGGCAACTTTGTCTTCTCTATTTCTTGAAGCTAAAACGATAAGAAATCGTTAAATTGACTTAAAGCGTTACGCCACCTAGAGTAGCTTAACATGCGCTTTCGTTGTAAAAAATATGATAGCTGATAACTGGCTTCTATTCTACTAACTGATTCTTCATAGCTCACAATTAACTGATTTTAAAGGTTCTCAATTTTACCGGAATACAATATATGCGGTGCATGTGTCCTATTATTGGGTACCAAAAGACAGTCCTACTCACATTGTCCTTCACGGAACGTAGTTTCTGCAACTGCTCGTACATTTTCTCGTCTCGATCCAAACCAGTCCTTTGCGCTGTCATCTTTTCAGGAACTCGTTTGATCTTTTCTTTCAACTAAATAAACAGTTCATTATTTTCTAAGAAAGAACAGTTTAGAACTGATAGAGCTATCCAGTATAAATAAAGTTAGTTTAGTTTAGGTTTCCTCCTGTAGTAACACTGGATCAATAAGAAATGATCCTTACTGGACCTCTAGGAATAGTTTAGGACTTGTAGAAATATCCAGTATACTTTCCTTCCGTAGTAGGCCAACAGGTGGAACAGGTTAAAATAATCATTCATAGTCAATCGGTCAGTATAATTATAAGTTCAGTATCTACCTCGTCAACCAATTTTTTCATCTCCTTCAAAGCGTTAAACTGTCTGTGGCACAGAGGACAACAGGGTTCGTTTTCCTTTTCCTCCATTGTTGAAATGTATTTCTTATAGATGGTCTCGAATGCTGACAGCTGACTGCATTTACTACAATGTAAAATAAGACCTAATATGAAACGATCATTTGTCTTGCTCTTCTTCAGCTGCTGACTATGACTCCTGCCATTTTTGTGCGTCTTCTTGTTCGTCTTGCCTATGTCATGTCGTTCTATTTTCAATTTTACTAGACGCAATCTACCGGGAGTAAAAGGCCTGGAACTAGCTACCAAATAGAAATCCATTTTGCTATTGTTAATCACTTATGTCTTTTGTTTTCCTTCGTGAAACTTGTTGAAACTTAGCAACTGTCTTTAATAAAGAAAATTATAAGTCTGCCATAAATTTAAAATCAAAGTGAATTACATTTCATGAAAAATTTAATAATTTGGATCGAAAAGTGGATTTCTATTTGACAACGAGTGCCAGTACTTTTCCGTGTTTTCAAATCAACTGGATGGTCAGAAATGCATCGGGCGAGAACAGACTCAAACCTTTTCGCTTCTTCTATGCCGCTGCGGAGTTTTTCGTTCAATACGTCGTAGTCTTGGTCACCACAGGTTTTCTGTAGTTGACTTTTATATCCTGCCATTACTTTTTCCAAATTTTCAATCTGATTCCTGTAATTGTATGTATCTGCAATTTCAGAACTGAAAAAGCCATGTAGCATAAATAGATTTAAGTCGATATCGCTTACCCGGTCATTCTTTGCTCTGCCGTTTTCGACGATTTTTGCTGTTTCATTTTTTCAACGTCTGTACTAATTGAGCGAAGTTCACGTCGTTTTTCTTGAAGAAATGTCGAAACTCTTGACTTGAGTGTATCAGTCGGTCCACTCGATCCAAATAGTGATCGAAGACCTTCTTCATGTCTGTCGATACTAGAAATAAAACAAATACAAATACTGTTACAAATAGTCTAGCATAAATAAAGTTAGTTTAGTTTAGTTTAGGTTTCCTCCTGTAGTAACACCGGATCAATAAGAGATGTTCCTTACTGAACCTCTGCGAAGAACAGTTTAGAACTGACAGAGCTATCCAGTATAAATAAAGTTAGTTTAGTTTAGGTTTCCTCCCGTAGTAACACTGGATCAATAAGAGATGATTCTTCTGGATCTCTAGGAAGAACAGTTTAGAACTGATAGAGCTATCCAGTAAAAATAAAGTTAGTTTAGTTTAGGTTTCCTCCTGTAGTAACACTGGATCAATAAGAGATGATTCTTCTGGATCTCTAAGAAGAAAAGTTTTGAACTGATAGAGCTATCCAGTATAAAATAAAGTTAGTTTAGTTTAGGTTTCCTCTTGTAGTAACACTGGATCAACAAGAGATGATCCTTACTGGATCTCTAGGAAGAACAGTTTAGAATTGATAGAGGTAACAATCCTCACATCTTCTGAATAGCATCTTCTTTGGCCTCCTTCTGTTTTCGTGACATGTCTAGTTTCGCCTGCGTAGTCGAGTTAAGATGCATCGTCTGTTGTTCGTCGCGAAGACGACTCAGTTCTGTTTCTAATTTACTCTTTTTCTTCTGAGACTCGTCAACTTCAGCTCTCCACTCTCCAATATAACCACTGTCTTTTGTATCTTGCAACTCTTTTTCCTAGAAAAGGAATTCATCAAGGAGCTGTTTCTAGGACACGGGTTATCACCGTGCTGATTTGTGTCGTGGTCAAATTTTTTCCTCTTTGATAAGGGACGATTTTGAATTGCATAAATACAAGTTTGCAACTATACAAATTACTGGATCTTCTTTAGCGAAAGCGGTTGACGGAGCTAGTCTGTGCCGGTTGTGCGAAGGGTGGGTGGCGTTATTCAGCGGATAGTGATTTTTTAACTGCTTCAGAAAGACATAAAAAGCAATGACACCAGGGATAATGAACTCACAAGGATAAAAAGTGACTTTAAGTCGAAAATGCCGAACTTTAATATGACTTTTGCCAGTTGCTGAACATGTTTAGAAAGATTGAGAAAATTATACTTACAGCAGTGTTTAATTCTTTCTCCGTTCTTTGTAAATTCTTTGCCGATGCATCAACATTGCTCAAATCTTGTCCGACTTGTTTTAACTTCCTCTGGTTCTCGCCCTGTTACAGATTATTACTTATTTTAAATGTTATGTACTATTTATGCAGGTAACGCATTCAGGTTGTGTTTAAACCTAATAGAAGTTGATGGAACTGACGCTTGTCACAACTTGTTGAAACAACTTGCAGCAAGTCTGTGGATGAGAAGCTTTGGCGATCAATTTACAACAAGTTGGTTGACAAATTGCAACAGATTGTCCGCAACAAGCTGTCACAAGCTTAGCCATCCGAACACGTCCTGATAGCTTCGTGAAAAAGTAACAGTTAGTAGATGTGCTGCTAGCACGCGATGCATCAATAAAGAGAGTTTGTTTTACAGGTATTTTACATCATTACCAGAAGGTTTGTTTTAATTCGGATTGTCTCTTCGTATTGATAAAGTGTTTTCTTGGTGTCATCTATTTTGCATTGAATTGAGTCGATCCTTTCCTGACATTCTTGCTAAATAAAAACACAACTAAGGATGTAATACCACTGAATCAGTAGGAGAGGATCCTTAATGGACCTCTTGTTCATCCATTCCCTTTCGTTTTAAAGCAAACCTTGGCTTCTTTTCCGTCTTTGATCATTTTCTGATACATCGCCCTTGTCGATTCCATGAACTCCGTCACCTTATCCGCAGAAAATGGCGCAGCATCAAAACCTGTTGTGAAGAAGAAAGCACATGCCATTCAGATGCAAATTTAAGTTAAATAATCGATAATCATATAGGAATGTGGTACAATCTTTCGGACAAAATGTCCTCCGGCTTTATTCGTACTTGCCTTTCATCTGGAACGTGTTTGACTGATCTATAATCATTGAATCCCTTTGTTTAATGTTAAAGTTATGTCTCTGAAATGAGATGACCACTCGTTATTCATGAAATATACTATGGATGCATTTATTCTTGTTCTCTACCTCAGCCTCTTGCTGCAGTTTGCCGTGGTTCACTAGAATTTCGTTCTTTTTCGAAGTGCATCCCGAGTATTCGCGGTCCATCTTTCGGACACTTTCTTCAATCTGAAAAAATTTGAAAATCGGTTAAAATTTCATCCACGTCCTACTCTACCAAGCATGGCCTTTTCGACAGCTTCTCGTACAAAAACCGTCTAACGCCGACTGATGAAGTTACTAAAGTTTACTTTACACCCACCTGGACTAATTGTGTCTCCTTTTCTTGAACATTACTATCAAACTCTCGGACGAATTTCTCCAGTTCTTGTTTCGATCCTAAAAATATATTAATATTTTTTAAAAACGGTAATAAGATCAAAGCTTGTCATTTATTTCTCGATTTTATCATCAGTTTAGAAGTCAGGAGTAAATCTATCGTTTTATTTCCACCGTGCGGGACAGGAAACTTATCGACCGAAAGCTGTATCGTTTCAGGTGGCGCTAACCTGTTTTCATGTGATTTGAACTGCACTACCGACTCCGGCAACGTTGTAGTAGTTCGAGACACTAAACTGGAAATAAGGCTTTTTTATTGATAACTTGCCTTGAAAGAAATTCGTTATTTTTCCAGCTAATTCTTTGTTCATTTCAACTAATGACTTCTTGCGAGAAAAATGAAGATCTGAAGAAAACAAAACACTCGTGTTGATTGTGCAGGAATATTACGACAGAACTACCTTCACAATCCACTGCGTTGGTTGGTAATACAGAACTCTCAATTTAACCATACCTAAGTTACGTTCGAGTTCGTTAAGCGTTTGTTGAACTTTTGAAAGATCTTTTAAACGGTCCTTAAAACACGAGTTTGAAAGAAAAATTGAGAACTGATAGAGCTATCGTGTATAAAGTTAGATTCAACGAAAAAAAAACCAACTTCAACTGGTGTTATGGATGTTCTTATATCGTCAACTTGGCTTTGCGTTTCCTCAAGTTTCTGTACCGTCATGTTCAAACTTTCTGCTATCTGAAAAATATGCAACATTTTGTATTGTAACAGTGTAATTTTCACGGCAAATTCCCGGGCGCTTCATGTCGCTTACCTCATTAGACTTGCTTTTATTTGCCTTCAAATATCCCAACTCTGTATTACACTTGGTAACTTCTGTTGCTTTATCCCTGCGAAATTTTCTGATCGCTTCCAGTGCTTTTATGTATCTGGTAGCAAAAAAACATGTACTTCATGTGCAGTCAACGTCGGCTTGCAGATACCTCGTTATAAAGGGCACTTTATAAAATCCCAGCCAAAAACCGTATATTGAGTGCATTGCAATAACTCGGGTATGACAAAAGCTTCCTTGCACAGAACTCCAGAATCGCGAACGCGGCTCGGAAATATAAGGAATTGGGTGTGGTCATTGGCATAAGTGGGCGTGGTCATTGGTAATAGTGGGTGTGGTCATTGGCAAAAGTGGGTGTGGTCATTGGCAAAAGTGGGTGTGGTCATTGGCATAAGTGGGTGTGGTCATTGGCAATAGTGGGTGTGGTCATTGGCATAAGTGGGTGTGGTCATTGGCATAAGTGGGTGTGGTCATTGGCAAAAGTGGGTGTGGTCATTGGTTAAATTGGGTGTGGTCATTGGTTAAATTGGGTGTGGTCATTGGCATAAGTGGGTGTGGTCATTGGCAAAAGTGGGTGTGGTCATTGGTTAAATTGGGTGTGGTCATTGGTTAAATTGGGTGTGGTTCGGATATAACTCTCCGGGATCATATAGCTGTCCGAGATAACTCTCCATTTAACAGTCCCCAGAGTGTTTTGGTGGAAGCGTTGTTAGTAAATAAATAAATGATAAATACAATGTCCAAGACTGAGGTCGACAAAAAAGATCAATACAATCAATACAAAGATCAATACAAAGATCAATACAATCACTCCGTACTTTGTCGCAGCAAAGATCTTGTCAAACTTCGTTTTTAACACCTTTCCTTCACTCAACGGCCTAAAGACCAAATTTTGAAATACTTGTAGTTCTTAATCACACCATAGATGGCCCAAATCACTGTATAGTGTCAGTTATTATATAAAGTACAGTGCTTTATAAGGATTTCGAGCACTGATAAAACAGATAAACTCACTTGTGAGATTATTTATGATAATTTCAAACAATCACCAATCATAGCTTTTGGACATTTTATATTGGTGGAAAACCTGTAGTTTATATAATGAACAAAATAATACATGGGTGCTTGGAAATACCAGATTTATTTCTCGTGTTGAAAATGGCATTGTGTTCAACACTCGAAATAAATCTGGTATTTCTGTGCACTCATGTATTATTCTCTATTTATACAGCGTGCATAGACACACTTCGTAAGTTCTTGTCCAGCATTGACATAAATATATCTGGTCAGAGGTTTCTGATCATGATGAAAGAACACAGTGAATTGGGCTGCCCATGATCACATGGCAGTCTGAAATAAACTTGTATTGTATGTTACTGCTTTGCCCTCAGAAATATATTGTAAAGTATTTAGGGCATTTCTCAACATACTTTATCTCACTCAAAATTCCCCACTAAACATTTTACATGTTTTTTTGTTAAAGATAATCTTGATACTGCATGGGATGTATAACTTTAGCTGTCTTGCATGAGAATCAAACTCTCATCTACTGGAGATAAAAGAATTTTAATTTGTTTTTCTCTGCAGTGAAAATGATGAAAATTAAAAATACCAGAATGAATCCTCTTGGTGACAAAATATGACACACTCCAAAACTGCTTTTGATACACCAAGACAAGAAATCATCTTGAAAAAAACAATGATACTTCTAATTATTTTCACTTAACCAAAAAAGCCACAAACTTGTTGCAAGTTGTCAACAATCAGCTTTGTCAATTTCATCAAGTTGCAAGAAGTCTGCTAAAATCAGGCTTGTTGCAACTTGTCATTTGCAGGCTTCCTACAACTTGTTGAAACAACTTGCATCGAGCCTGTGGATAACAGGTTTCGACAATCAACTTGCAACAAGTCTGTTGACAACTTGCAAGAGACTTGACGTCAGCAAGCTGCAACACATCCTGATATATGTCAACAGACTTGTTACAACTGGTGCCCATTTGGTTGTGTAGGTCACATGTGTCTGTCAGTTGACTAACTCTACTTTGTGAAAGTTTGAACTGTTCAGCACAGTACCTCTTTATTGATATTTGCACATTTTGAAGTGACCTTACACCACTGAAACATTAAAATAAAGAATCACAAGATTACAAGAAAACAAGATACCGTAGACTTGCAGTACTGGAAATGGCCACACTGAGTCGGTGCACAAGCACCATCAGTTATATAACAGGGGTGAATAATCATATATTTGTGTTCTGTCTTTTTTACAAATGAATATATTCTTCCTGCCTGCAAATTGAATATATTCTTCCTGAAATAATTTGTCTGCCAGCACCACTGCTGAGGTGGAGTCTGCTATGTTTCTAATGTACCTCATCATTGACCCTTCTCTTTATTGTATTCTCAAGTGATTTACACTCTGTTTTAGTTGCCTGTAGACAAACAAAATGATGGTACCATGATCACTTCACTGAAACAGTAAGTACTCTCAGGAACTATAAAGCACGGGGGGAGGGGGGCATATTCCCTACTTTTTGCCACTGATGAAATTGCTTACAGTATTTTTGAGCAACAGGCCAAAGTACTAAACCCGCAATAGCACCACAACTCGTGCTAAAAATTTGATGTCTGTCCAATCATATTTCCAAGTTCTTAGCTTTGAGTTTTCTAAGACACTAGATGCATGCCAAATAGAATCTTGTAGTATATCTCCACAAATCAGATATGGGTCCAAAGCTACAAAGTTCAGATGCCAACAGTTCTGACCTCAAGATTGAGTAGCAATTAAGTAAATCAATTATTTAATCTCTTTATTACTGTACATAATCCTAAATTATGTATATAAATGAACCTTTTGACTCGAGACTAACGATCTTGTTGCAACAATATCTTCCCCATCCTTGTCTGTTAACATCAGTTTTACTTGACCTTTCACCTCCGTCTCACGAGCACACTGCAAATTTTCAATCACAATTGTTAGTAAAACATGATTGCAGTTTTCTGTGTTAAACATTTTGTCAGCTGTGTTATTTGAAAGCTTTATAACTGCAAGTCAAAATTTTTTTTGCTGCTATTCTCAGAACACATTGCACACAGCAAACATGCAATACATAAAGCCTTACCTTTGGATCAAACAAAAATGCTGCTCCTTTACTATTTGGAGGCATATTTCCAGTTGTCATGTAATTAAGAGCTTCAATAATTGTCTGTGATGAAGCAAAATGTTAATTAGTTCTGAGAATATGCAAAAGAGTGCTTTGTATTTCATGAAAAAAACCCAATGCAACAAAGTACCGTTTTGCCAGCACCATTTGAGCCGACAATTAATGTGAGTGGAGTAAGAAACTCTATGACTGCCGGTTCCACATAGCTTCGGATTCCCGTAATCTGCATTTTCTGAAGCTGCGCCATCGTTTTATTGTGTTATGGAATGGTCTGCAATGAGATTGTAACTTTAGCAGTTGTACAATTTGATTTAGTGAGCAATTTTTAAGCATGTATTTACAGCAAATTGCACCTTGAGCGAACATTTTCGCAGGGGTGTTTGAGGGGCTTATACATGGGGGGGGGGGGGTGTTTATACAGTGTGTCCCCCAAAACAGGCTACCCTTCAATGTGAAGTGCCAGTCCCACATGTCCAAATTTGAATGTTCTAACTCCCTAATGAGCCCAAGCTAAGAATGTGTAGCACATTTTGCAAATTAATTTGCTCCGCCAAAATAACTTGGACCGTGCTCATATGGGAATTGAGACATTCAAATTTGAGCGTGTGCCAAGTCGCACTAACCCTTTTTCGGGATACACTGTACATGGAATAGTGGGGACCTTAGTAGCTTGATCAATGATGGGTAAGGGGGGGGGGTATAATCCGAGGTTTACGGTATCACTTAAACATCACTATTCCCATGTTGGTCCTGGATCTCACAGATCCTACATCTACACCTCATTGTTAGCATTATGTACATGCTTTAAAAAACAACAGATTACCTTAATCACACACTCAGCATTCCTACATTTGCTATTCTTGGGTTTCACGTGACGTCATAAATTCCACGGGGGTCAACTCCGAATCGATACACAGTCATTGGAGTGAAATAATTCTTCACTGTATGTGTTGAACTTTTGTTTGGCAGCAAATATGTGCAATTTCGTGACATTTGTTCACTCCAGTGCAGTATAATCAATACATTTTGGGTTGACCCCCACTCAGATTTACTGCAAAATGCCCTAGTGAAACCCAAGAATACTGCGCAAATAATGCCAAATATTAGCTACGAAACATTTGTTTTACCTTTTAAATTTGCTTCTCTATGAAATATCCTAAAATTTTCTGCAATCGCTCAAAAGCTTGACAAGAAAGCTTGACGATTTTGCTAACTTTGTTTCTATGAATTATTCGCCATGTTTATCTTGAACGCAAAGAGAAGCATAGCCATACGGACCAATGAGCAACGAGCGCGCAAATTATTCAGCAATTGCGCGGGAAAAATTTTGCGCAAAAGCTTAACTACCAGGGGTATGGAGGTAACAAAAATAAAATGAAAAGGTGTTCAAGCATAAAATTTTATTAAATAAATTACAAAAATACGAAAATCCTATAAAAACTAGTTCTAATTTAA
Organism: Muricea muricata; assembly: GCA_963855995.1. NCBI lineage: Eukaryota > Metazoa > Cnidaria > Anthozoa > Malacalcyonacea > Plexauridae > Muricea > Muricea muricata. The sequence continues at coordinate 12,772,245 of OY979727.1, forward strand.
GGTAAGTTTGCTAAGTTGCTTCAGATGTTTGGAGTGAGGTCTCTTTCTGTTTTGAGCGCTTTGCTGGCGATGGCTGGTGCTCACAAAAAAATTCCTTTAGAGCTTGCAATGCCCGGCCTCGGTGAGATATCTTATTTTTCACCTCTGCATCCATTTCTGCATACCTGGTGAATAATCCAGATTATTTATGGTTAGTTCAGGTATTGTCCTAGAATTAGATGAACATTTGCAAAATACTTAAAATAGCTAGTTTTGTAATTGCTTTTAATGTCTTACGTTTCACTGAAACCATCAGGTTGAAAACAGGGATCCCAACCAAATGTTTGCGGTCCTCTTGGTTCAACAATATTACCCTAAATTAAGCAGAAAAATCAACATTTACCTTCTCCTAACACAGTGGAGCAGCCGCCTAACAATTTAGTCCCGCTATGCAAATTTCAAATCATTATAATTATTTATAATTATTAATTATTAACTAATTAATAAAATAATTATTACTATTTATTATTAATAATATTTATTATTAATTATTGATTATTATTAATTAATAATTTATTATTAATTATTTTTATAATTATAATCATTTCTTTAGGAATTGTTGTTTGCACAGTGAACACGAGAGGGCTTCGCTACTGTATGAACGACTAACCATTAGCACACACAAACTACTACACATGCAAAAAGGTTAAAAAACATAACATAGCCCAACATTCATTCTTTATGAGTGACCATACAGTTATGAGTGACCATACAGCTAGTGGACATTGTAAACAAATTTAAATGCTTTGTTTATATTTTGACATTCAATATTTAAAAAAAAAATGATTTACTAACTGAATATTTGTCGTTTGTCTAAATGAATATACACAAGAGTTTCAATTTAAATATAATAGAAAAGATATAAAATTTAGACAATGTTTATGTTTGTGAGGCCCACATACTTTTTATGAACAGAACAGCTTTGCAGGGCAGACTGGACAACATGAATTAAAATGCCTACTATAAATAACAATGAATCCAATACCCAGGCTACCATCACCTACGTACATTGGTCTTGCCTCGGAAAAGCTCAACAGGTTGATCTGGGTCGCCAGAAGAATATGCAAACGTACATAGCGCATAAGCTGATTTGTCATCCCAACCTGTCAGTAAGCGATGTAGACCTACATTCAAGAAGCATAAGGAATAAAATTAGATGCCTTTAGTAATAGCTCCAGATAGCAACATTGCAAAACAGCAAGTTATATACTAACTGCATTAATTTTATACATTTTATAAATTTCTAGGAAAGTACCTTCAGGCTTAAGCTTTTTAAGAAACCATTTTCTACAAAATGAAAGGTTAATTCTTAAAAAAACAATATGTTACTAGCAATACTTATAAGACTTTTTTAACATAAATTTGAAGTTTCTTACATGTAAGGGCCTGGCATTCCACCCAATGCATTGAAACACAAACAGGTGTCTTCAACGATAACTGGAGCTCTAATCTAGTAACATAATATTTGATGAATAAATGAATAAATGAAAGGCTTTATTTACTGAGAGTAACACTTGACATTAATGAACTGATAACCTAACCCCATTCTAGCCCTCCATTAAAAGATGTAACATGTTTATTATTGACATAACGGGCTTATATTTAGAGTCTATGTCTACTTATAGTCTACTTTGGGGTATACGGTTCCTTAGACAATGAATAAAATTGTCTAGAATAACACTAGAACAAACAAATAGGTACATCGTGTGTACAATCATGAAAATATAGTTGTATATGTTTTTTCACTGCCTGAAATGTAGAAGGTATTCTCAAGACCCTTTATTCACAACTTGAAATGGTGGTTTTCTTGAAGTGTTGAGTTTTGTTTACATCAATGCAGGTAGTATGACATTGGTGTGTCTTCCAGCCAAAATGGAGGCACTCTTCTATCTGGTTAATTTGGACTTTCGAGTTCCTGAGTTTTCCATACCTGTCTCGCAGCCACTTTACATTTTTCTATTGAGATTTCATCCGGCTCTCCTTGAAATTCTGGCACTAATTATAAACAGTAAATTGATACATATAAATGGTTAATTACCAATCCATTATCTATCAATTACCATCTAAAGTTGATATAAAATATTAAACTAACTTACAATCGATATTTCTTGCTTCTAATGTCCATGGGAAATTTTCACCAAGTATTGACCTCACCTATAGTTCATAAACAGACATGTGCTTTTGTATAAGGACCATTTATAGTTTTACATTTATATTTATTTACAAGGACCACTTTGTATAATGACCAATTACCACAATACAATATCTACACAATTTCAAGATTATCTTAAAAAGTGATGTGTGCGATCTACATAACTCCAACCTCTTTCAGCTTATTTGCGTTCCCAGTAACAAAAATTAAAGTCCTTTTCGCACTAGAATTCATTGCTTTCTCAAGTCCGCACAATTTCGATTTAAAATGAAACTATTATTAACTTTTTTATACGCATGCTCGTGCTGATATCCAACGTGCGCCACGACAATTGGAACACAAAGGCAAAGCTACATAACCACAAATGTATAAAATTTAAGGACTTATGTATAAAATTTATACAAGATTATGCGTATAAAATTAATATGCATATATAATTATATGCACGTATAATATGCATATATTAGATTATGCGTATATAATTATTTAATGCGTATAAAATTTATACGTGCAAGGAACCTATGTATAAAATTTATTAAACGAATCTGCGAATTCAAATGATGTGCTGATTCCATTCAACCCTTTCACGTTTTTATTTTTTCAAAATTTGACCTTACAATAAAATTGGTAAATTAAATAATATAATTGGTAAAGACAAAATTTCCGGCTGTCTGGCGGCGTCAAAAATAGCGTGCTAATCGGGTGTTTTTGTTTCACGCACGATGGCGGATTATTTCGAAAAGCTTTGTTCTTTTCAATTTTTAGAAAACTTGAAAGTTGAAAAATATAAATCCAAACGGACTGGAATTACATTATGTTTTGTAGAAGTGCCTGGACCACTGGTTAATGGCTATTTTACTTTAGGTAGGCTTTTAAATCTTGCTTCATTTAATTCATTCTAATTCAATCAATTCATGATTTGAATGTTTGGAAGTATTTAGTACTATAGTTTTATGTGTATCAATTAGTGGAAACAAATAGGGCTTATTAAGTTGTTAAATATTTATTTGCACAATTCCTGCACAGAATTTTTTATATTGGATACTTTCACTTCTAAACTGGTCTTCCTAGATGGGCCATTCCATCCAGACACCCCTGTGGCAGTGGGTCAGCGTGGGGAAGCCAGCCTGATGATTTGGTCGTGCTATGCAAATTTAAATCATCATTATTCATTTCTTTAGAAATTCATTCCTTATACGGTCAAAAACACAGCAAAATTTGCATTTGCATGACCCAATGTCAGGCTGGCTTCACCACTGGTGTGGATGAAGTTTTCAGAGGGGTTGCTCGAAAGCAATTTCTGAGGGGTGATGATTGTTGGCTTTCTTTCAGGGGGGGGTGGATATTAAATAGAATGGCCCAATGTCCAGTAAAGATCATCTCTTTTTGATCCTAAACAGTGGCGTAGCCAGGGTCATTGTTTTGAGGGGGGCAAGTAGCAAGCGGCAAAGGCATTCTAGGGGGGTCCGCCCCCCCCCCCAACTTCTACATGGAATTAGACTTTTCGAATGGTCTTGAACACAATTGGGGGGTGATTTCCCCCCCCCTTGCCTCCCCTTAACTACGCCAGTAATCCTAAACTAAACTAACTTTATTTATACTGGATAGCTCTATCAATTCTAAACTGCATGTTAATTCCATGAGGTTCAGTAAGGTTAAGTCACCAAGGCATGCATAATTACACAGATTCAATGCTTTTGTTCCATTGTAGCAACTGAAGCTCATGATGATGATGGTTTGCCCCACACATTGGAACATTTGGTCTTTATGGGCAGTGAAAAGTATCCATATAAGGTATGGAACAAATATCTATATTATTGATCAGCAAAGAACTGACTGAATACTGATGCATAAGTTTCCAACCAAAGTGTCTAGAAGTCCATCTGTTACCTTGTGGAGTATTAATTGTGATGGTATCTTATCAATTTTGGTCACTTAACAAGATGCCTCAAAATCACTTGAAACTTGAAAAAATCATTTTGAATCATTCTAACTCAATTTTGCAAGTTTTTAAAATTTCACCTTTGGGCTTCTGTGCCAGCTAGTCCATGTGGTGTCCAGGATTAAATTTCGTCACTTGACATGATTTCTAGAAATCACTTTAAACTCGGCACAAATGAGTCAATAGGCCTTTCTTCTTGTAAAAACAATCATTTTATGGTATGGTTTTTAAACATGTCCTAATATTTTGTAAATTTCACCAATATTGATCAAAGGGATTGCTGGATCTTTTTGCAAACCGTTGTTTGGCACAAGGAACAAATGCTTGGACAGATACTGATCACACTTGTTACACAATGACAACCGCTGGCAGTGAAGGATTCCTCAATCTTCTTCCTATATATCTGGATCATATTTTGTACCCAACATTAACGGTGAATTGATTACAACTTTTGACATTGACTTCGTATTATAATACAATACTGTTGCTCTGTACAAGTTTATCATGCTGTTTCCAGTATCCATTAATTAAAATTTTCTGCCTATTGTTGTTGTTTTTTCTAGGAGTCAGCATACCTCACTGAAGTTCATCATATCAATGAGGAGGGAGAGGACGCAGGAGTTGTTTATTGTGAGATGCAAGCGAGGGAGAATACGGGAGAGAGTCGTACACACCTCACATTTCTGAGAAATATGTATCCTGGGTATTGCGGGTACAAGGTGATGGAATATAATTTATTAGTGTTGCTGTTATTGTAGTTTTTGTCTGAACTAACTGAGATTTAAAAAATTTAAACATTTGAGAGTATCTGTTGGTATCTGTCATGCTAACTCACAAATGTTTTCATAACCTGACATTTACATTGTCTTTCCAAGCATCTATGCAAGCATGCAGGCTGTGATATGCTGGTTTTCTGGCAAAGAGCTTTGCCTGCAAAACTAAAGTAATTTCTCCTTATTAATAGTTTTGAATCCATATTGATTTTCTGCCTTGTTTTCAGTCTGAGACGGGAGGAATCATGGCGAATCTAAGAACGTCTTGTAGCCATAAAAAGGTATGATAATTTATATAGGTTATAAAAGGAGCATAATTTCTGTTGTGTTTTAACATGAATTCTCAAATTCATGAATAATTAATGAGCATTTTGACTAATAACATCATCTCATTCTGTCACGTGAATGGGCTTTCAAACACGGTAAAACATTGCGTTTGATCATCAAACACTAGTGCTTTAGTTATGTTAATTCAACAAAGTGCAAGAAACGATTATTTATTTGCACACAATTTCATTACACAATATATTGTTTTCACACTTCATTAATTATTTGACATCATTAACGTGCACACTAGCTTCATTAATTATAAACAAAATTTATTCCCACAGGCTATTCTAAAGCATTCCAACACATTTTTTACAATAGCAGCTCATTTGTTTATTGTTTTCGTTTGAGAAGCTATTTCAACAACTCGTTCATTGCTTTCTCGTGTTTTGATACCGTGACCAATTAACACTTGAACTCATTGCTGAAATAGTACTTATTAATGAGAAGTACATATTTGAGAGCTGTTTGTTTGAAGTTATAAATTGGATGAAGTTTTATTGTTATTGTTTTAGGTGTGTGACTATCATGAGCAGTTTTACCGACCTGAGAACTTATGTTTATTAATTACTGGACTGGTGAAGCCAGAAGATGTCTTTGAAAGGATGAAATCGTTTGAGGAAAAAATACTTTCAAAAGTTAGTTCTTTACTATATTTATATTCATTGGTATATTGTAAGTTGCTCTATCAGTTCAAAAAGGATCATCTCTTATTGATCCAGTGTTACTACAGGAGGAAACCTGAACTAAACTAACTTTATTTACACTGGATAGCTCTATCAGTTCTAAACTGTTCTTCCTAGAGGTCCAGTAAGGATCATCTCTTATTGATCCAGTGTTACTACAGGAGGAAACCTAAACTAAACTAACTTTATTTACACTGGATAGCTCTATCAGTTCTAAACTGTTCTTCCTAGAGGTCCAGTAAGGATCATCTCTTATTGATCCGGTGTTACTACAGGAGGAAACCTAAACCAAACTACCTTTATTTACACTGGATAGCTCTATCAGTTCTAAACTGTTCTTCCTAAAGGTCCAGTAAGGATCATCTCTTATTGATCCAATGTTACTACAGGAGGAAACCTAAACCAAACTAACTTTATTTATACTGGATAGCTCTATCAGTTCTAAACTGATCTTCCTAGAGGTCCAGTATAGATCATTTCTTATTGATTCAAATCCAAAAAGAGATATGATCACAAAACGTATTACAGGAATCACAAAATGATCACGCACAGATTTAAGGTGTCCTCGTATTAAATGCATTTACCAGGTATATATGATCCACGTTAATTTTCTTCTCACAGAAAGAGCGTGAAGCTCACGTACGACCTTGGGAAAGCGATGTACCACATTTGAAAGAATCAGTAACGGCTAAGATCCAGTTTCCGTCTGATGACGAAGAAACAGGTCTTGCTCTGATTGGATACCGCGGTCCTAAAGCTACAGTAAGTATCGTGGCCCTCGCCGAACTATTCCCCGGAGCAAGCGCAGCACAAACTCTTGTTCTTTCGTACTGTACCTATTTCGGCACCAGTCTTGGTGCCTTGCAATCATCAAACGGCTTGATGATAAAATGCAAAATTCCAGGCTTTATGCAAGTTGATTCCAAGACTTTTTATCCACAAGCTTGATGCAAGTTGTTTCAACAACTGTAGATGTTAATCAAGTTGATGAATCCACCCTGGTTTTTATTAAACACCGCTTGTATCAGCTTGACGAAGCCAGCAGCCAACAGGCTTAATGCAACCGTAAAATTCACAATTTGCATCAAGTCTGTGCCGTTTCTGACTTTGCGCTCTTTCGAAAATAGTGGTTTTCTCTGGACGTTTCGATAACTCTATGTTCTGGTTTTTCACTTTCCAGGATGATTTTTCAATCGAGGCAATGAAGGTGATAATGACTTATCTCACGGATTCCCCCGTGGCGACACTTCAGCAAATCTTAGTGGAGTGTGCTGATCCTTACTGCAGCGATGTGAGCTTTGATTTTATTGAGAATTCCGAAGGATGTCTGTACATCACGGCAGAAAATGTTCCCACGGAAAAACTAGATGAAATTATACCAAGGTAAGATTGTGGTTGTTTCTTTGTGTTCTGTACTCGGGTGAAAACTAGTTTTGCGGTGTGGTGTTATTCTGTATAAACAACATAACGAAAAGAAATAGTTTTGTATTTAAGATTAATACGTTAATGGAAGGAACTAGACTCAGTTTCGGAACATCACATACTCAAACCAACCTGGCCGCGTAGATCAGTTGGCTGAGCTAGCATTCTGACGGTCGTAGGTTCGATTGCCATCTTGGTCAGGCATATTTTTTAGCTCGCCCACTCCATAATGTTTCTATGCAGTTGTTTCCTTGACTGATTGGTATCGTTTTAAGATTGAGACCAAGTTTTATAGGGAACTTGTTACAAACAATCTGTACGTAAAATATTGTTAAAAACCGTAATGAAGCTCGTAACAAGACAACAATAACATGTTCTAGACATATCACCAGGCCTTAGGAGAAGCATTGCAAACACATTTTGCTATCTGCTCAATCTTTTCTTCTTAATAAACATTGCTTTATCAAATCCAGGATAACAGACGCAATTCAAGATATAGTTGAGAAAAAAGTCGAAATAGATATGAAACGAATGGCTGCTCTTATTCACAGAGAGATATTGGATGCTATGGATAAGGTATCCAAGAGAAAAACCATCTATGACAATTTTATTAAGCTTTTAACCACATTTTAATTGCTTATTTGTAGCTAAATTGTAGTTGAGGTGTAGACACTACACGGCCAGATCTGGGGCATAATCTGGGCTCAGCTCTGCGAAAGGTGAATGGCGGTATCCACTGGATAGTGATTTTCTCAACTGCCGCAGAAAGGCATAAAAAGTAAGGACACCAGGGATATTGAACTAATAAGTGACTTCAACTCAAAAAAGCTCAAGTGTGGTTTTACTATTTACTGAAGACGTTTAGAAGGTTTGAGAAATCGCTATCCGCTGGTTAGCGCTATTCACCTTCCGTACAAGCGACCCCTGAAGACCAGATATTATTCTTTAAGACTGGTTCAGCCTTATCGTGAGAATCGGGGATGTTCTCCTTCTCACGTATGTGAATGAATATGTGAACAAAGTAAGTATAGGACAACATTAGATTGCTTCTGTAATAGTATAGAATTCACTCAATTACATCGGCCAGAAGAAGTGATCCCCGATTCTTACGACAAGTGTGGGACCGCGGGCTTTACCAACATCAGTTCGTTTCAGATCGAGGATAAACCGCATTACACGTTTGCTGGGTTTTGCATCGGAGATTTTCTTTATTCAACGGAATCAAATCAGGTATTTTTACACGCGTTATGATTTTCATTATCTTCCAAAAACCTTTCAAATGTTAGGCACGCAACACTCCCAGCTTGTCCGAATGTTTTTTTCAAAACTGGTTCTCCGTTGCAGCTCTTAGACAAGGTTGATACAATCCGCCATTTGAAGAAACTGGCCGACCAACCGGAGGATTTTTGGATTGGATTTTTAGAGAGATATTTCGTCAATGCAAAATCAGTCACAGTAAGTTAGCTCACCGTGTACTCTTAGGTTAACAGGCGCTTGCTCTGACAATTGAGCCATCAAAACCAAGGCCATATACATGCATACGCACATCGCCTGCCCGTTTTCCACTTCAGCCGTATCGTAGCGAAACGAAACGTATTCTGTTGTGTCCATATCATTAGTTCTCCTGAGATTCCACGGAACAAATGAATACGGTACATTTTGCTACGATACGGTTGAAGTGGAAAAAGGGCTTTAACCTTGTCGTATTTCGTGCAGGTGATCGGTGAACCAAGTCAGAAGTTAATGACCGAAATGTCGACTGTCGAGAAAGACCGCGTGAAGAAGCAGCAGGAGAGACTGGGAACAAATGGCTTGAAAGAGCGAGGAGAAAGATTAAAAAAAGCCAACGAGGAGAACGGAGTTAGTTTTTGCTTGATTAGCTTTATACTGGATTGCTCTATACATAGGCATTTATGCAACCAACTTTATTTCCACTTGACTGCAGCTCTGATCACTTACACTGACAGAAACCCCAACTTACAGCAAGTCTGCTACAGGCTTGTTACCTTGCAGTTATCAAGCTGATATGAGAATGCATTGTGAACGTCTCGATGAGAAGTTTTCTGCAAGTTGTCAACAGGTTTGATGCAAGTTGATTGTCACAAGCTTTTCATGCAAACTTTTGAAGCAACTTACTGTACAGTGAGACTGCATATATCAAGTTACATCAAGTCTTATTTTCACAGACTTGATACAACTTCATGAGACCAACAGCTTGATACAACTTAAGGCTGTTTTCCAGTTACGCGTCTTATTCAATACCAATATTACATTTGAAATGAACAAATGTTTTGATGTAGAGAACTCGGCATATGCATCCGCTACGAGTTAGCATACTTCAGTGATTTTATTTCTTAAATACAAACTACTTAGAAGAGTTTAAACGTGCGTGCACGTACGTGTAAGAAATGGATAACCGGAATGCAGCCTTAAATAACAAACTTGTAGCCAGCTAGAAAAAGCTACAACTTACATCAATTCTGTAGCGTTCCTGGCAAGGGGAACGGAGTCAGTCAGCTGCATACTCCATTGGTCGAGTCTCAGAAACCAAAAGAATATGCGCTAACCGCTGCGAATATTATTGATTACAGATTGAGCCGCCAACACAGTTGATCAGCAGTCTCCCTATACCCTCAATCTCAAGCATTAACTTTCATGAAGTGAAGACTGCAAGTAATCTTGGGAAGACATCTGATGACATCGTCACGTCTTGTGTTCCTGTCAACAATATTCCGTTTTCGTTTCAGTTGGATCATATTTCTTCTCTTTTCATTGAGGTGGGTGTTGATGAACTAGCAGAGTTTGTATAGGAAATTACATGATCCGAGAAGTACTGTACTAATGAAAAATCACACGTGTGTTTGGCGAAATGTTTGGTATTACAAATATTTCGCCAAACACGAGGGTGATTTTTCATTAATACTTCGAGAACAAGTGTAATTTCCTATTAATATCATTTTGTCACCAAAGTTTTTAGTTTTTAAAAATCTCACGATCCGGGCCGATTATTTTTTAATCAGCACACTATGCCGATTAATGATTAATCTGCACAGTTCTTAGCCAATCAGAATCGAGTAAACAAAGAAAAATGATATTATGAACAATATAACCTCATATATATTACTTTCTCGTCCTAGATCACTATTCTCTTGGATACGAGTGCTTTGCCTGAAAATCTTAAAGACTATCTTAATCTATATATTGCCGTTATCCTAGAGTCGCCTGTCTTGAGGAATGGAGGTGAGTTTGCAGGTCTGCAGTACAACGTGAGATATCGTCACTTCTACGTGCAATATGCAGCCAAAAATCGCAAGTTGCAACAATTGTGTTGACATCTTGCATCAGGAGCGGTCACATGGCCTGCCTGCGACAGCTTGTTGGCGACAGGTCTGCTGCAAGTTGTCAACAGACTTGTTGCAAGTTGCATTTCAAATGACATGTTGCAATAAACCTGATTTTAATAGACTTGTTGCAACTTGATGAAATTGACAAGTTTGTTGTAACTTGTTGACAAGTTACAACAAGCCAGCGTTTTTAGCTGTACATTCTTTTGCATGATCTTACCGAAGCTTAACCAATTTTGCAGTACTTGTATCACACGAGGAAATTGTAGCTCAGCTCACCCAAGATACTTTGGATCATGGGACTTCACTTGGATTGAATGGCAGAAGATTCAGGCCTGGGAAATTTCCACAGCTTGCTGCCCTTAAATTTAAGGTAGCAACTTAGTATGTAAATCAGTTCTAAACTGTTCTTCCTAGAGGTCCAGTAAGGATCATCTCTTATTGATCCAGTGTTACTACAGGAGGAAACCTAAACTAAACTAACTTTATTTATACTGGATAACTCTATCAGTTCTAAACAGTTCTTCCTAGGGGTCCAGTAAGGATCATCTCTTATTGATCCAGTGTTACTACAGGAGGAAACCTAAACTAACTTTATTTATACTGGATAGCTCTATCAGTTTTAAACTGTTCTTCCTGGACGTTCTGTAAGGATCATCTCTTATTGATCCAGTGTTAATGGAATTTGAGCAATTGAGCACCCAAAATACAAGAACCACTTCAAGCTGACAAATGAAACTGGTTCTTAAACAAATCTTATTAAACCTTTAGCTGAATTAGTAACAGGTGCTAAGGAGAAAACAAAATAGTCTTGCATGCAGGAATTATACATTTAAATTACAGTTCATTTACTAGTTTAGATAAACAACAATTTCCACCTTCTTCAGATTGAAATGGATAAATACATAGTCGCTATTGAATTGCTTCGTGATTTGCTGTACAACACTCAGTTTACAGTCGACAGAATTAAAGTCGTTGCTAAGAAAATGATTAAGGAAGTCACACAGTAAGTAAGATATGTGTAAGCACGACAACACTTTAAATTAAACTGGGCAGTTGTTAATTTCTTGTTGCTTTTTAGAATGAAACGAGAAGGACGAACCATTGTGAACGCTTTGATAAAAGATAATACGTTTTCTTCTGGTAAAGGCACAAATAGAAGCACAATATTCTGCCTACTTTTTGTTTGGGCAACCAGAAACGCACAATTTGCAGCCAGTCTGCTGCAGGCTTTTTACCTAGCTGTCATCGGGATGCATTCGCGGCGCTTGCTCCGGCTTGATCATAACAAGTCTGCTGCAAGTTGTCAACAGGCTTGATCCAAGATGATTGTCAAGGCGTTTTATATTGTTGTTTCAACAACTTGCAGCAAGCCTGCAAATATCAAGTTTCATCAGGTCTGATTTTCACGGACTTGATTAAACCAACACGCTTGATGGAAGGTGATGGAAAACGTGCATCAAGCTGGTAAAATCCATTACTTGCATCACGTTTGTGCTGTTTCTGGCTCTCCAGGACTTTTCCCATATTCTGGGCAGTGTATTAATCATGATATTACAAACGTTTTCCCCTTAATGAATTTAATGTTTGAATTTGTCTTTCTCTCTAGAGAGTCCATATCGTTTCTCCAATTTTATTCATCAACAACAATTCTTAAACAAAATATTGAAAGAAGTGAAAGATAATCCCGATAAGGTAATCGTGATCGAATGATTGATTGCTTCATCAATGGATCGATTTACTGATTAGTAATCAATGAAAAGAACAAACATTTCTGACTCGCTGTAATGCAATCTTCAGGTCATCGCAGACTTGTCTCAACTGCGGGAAAATTTGACCAATCGCAGCAATATACGTGTCCACGTGACAACCAATGTAAACAACCTGCCGAAGAAAGCGAACGAGATTTGGGAGAATAGTTTCGTCCCAGGAATCACGGCGGCCCCGGCAGAGCAGTAAGTGAGGAAGAATCAGTTTAGAAGAAACTGGAAACCCATTTCCGTTTTGTTCTTTGAACTCACGGGGGAAAGTAATGAGTTACGATCAAATTTCCTTATACAGTAGTCTTACACTTATAGTCTTACTGCCGTCACAGAATTGTCATCATCACGAAGGACCACTTAGCAGTAGTGCAAAATGCCTTCATATTTTTTATGCAGTTTACTGCCCAGAATAATGGCAGAATTGTCAGTTCAGCACTTATCCATCAGAAAGTGATTTTTTTCAACTGCCACAGAAAGGCATAAAAAGCAAGAACACCAGAGATATTGGACTCACAAGAGATAAAAAGTGACTTTAACTTAAAAATACTGAACTTTAACATGGGTTTACCCATACTTTACCACTTACAATACTGAACATGTTTAGAAAGTTTGAGAAAATCATTCCCCTTTCATACAACTGACCCGTTACCGCTTTCTTTTCCAAAGTTTGCCAGATTTACAAAAAGCGAGCTTGTATCTTCGTAAAGACAATATCCAAAGCAAGATCGTCGGAGTTGGTTCAGTTGAGTCTTCATTCCTCGTGCAGTGTTGTCGTGGTATCGACAGCTTTCTTCATCCTGATTTTGCTCCAGTTTTGGTCTTCATGGAATGCTTGATTGCATTAGAGGTTTGTGCGTGAACTAAGAAAGATTCAGGATACTTATAGTTGGGATCATTTTGAGGAAAATTTTGACAAAAAAATTCTCATTCATATAATCACGAGAAAAATCCCGCGTGGGGTGCTCGCAACAAAAAATTCTCATCCATATAATCACGAGAAAAATCCCGCGTGGGGTTTCTCGCAACACGCGTGTGTCTCGCGCGAAACCCTCGAAACAAATACCGAAAAAATTTTGAGGAAAATTTTGACAAAAAAATTTGGGGAAAAAATTGGAAAAAAAAATCTGAAAAAAAATTTACGAAAAAGTTTTGACAAAAAATTTTTTCCGAATTTCTTTTTCAAAATTTTTTCCTTAATTTTTTTTCAAGATTCCCTGAAAAATTCATGAATTATTCATGATTATTCATGAATTATCATGAATTATTCATGAATATTCATGAATTATTCATGGTAATTCATGAAATATTCATGAAATATCATGAATATTTAAAAAAATTCTGAGAAAAAATTTAGAGGAAAATTTTGAGAAAAAAAAATCTCATTCATATAATCACGAGAAAAATCCCGCGTGGGGTGCTCGCAACACGCGTGTGTCTCGCGCGAAACCCTCGAAAAAAATCCCGAAAAAATTTTGAGAAAAATTTTGACAAAAAAATTTGGAAAAAAAAAATTGGAAAAAAAATTTAAAAAAAATTCTGAGAAAAAATTTTGAGGAAAATTTTGGAAAAAAATTGGAAAAAAAAATTTGAAAAAAATTTAGAAAAAAGTTTTGACAAAAAATTTTTTCCCAATTTCTTTTTCAAAATTTTTTCCTTAATTTTTTTTCAAGATTCCCTGAAAAATTCATGAATTATTCATGAATTATCATGAATTATTCATGAAATATTCATGAATTATTCATGGTAATTCATGAAATTTTCATGAAATATTCATGAATATTTAAAAAAATTCTGAGAAAAAATTTACAGGAAAATTTTGAGAAAAAAATCTCATTCATATAATCACGAGAAAAATCCCGCGTGGGGTGCTCGCAACACGCGTGTGTCTCGCGCGAAAACCTCGAAACAAATCCCGAAAAAATTTTGAGGAAAATTTTGACAAAAAAATTTGGAAAAAAAAAATTGGAAAAAAAATTCTGGAAAAAAAAATTTGAAAAAAATTCTGAGAAAAAATTTTGACAAAAAAATTTGGGGAAAAAATTGGGAAAAAAAATTTAGGAAAAAGTTTTGACAAAAAATTTTTTCCCAATTTCTTTTTCAAAATTTTTTCCTTAATTTTTTTCAAGATCCCTGAAAAATTCATGAATTATTCATGAATTATTCATGATTTCATGAATTATTCATGAAATATTCATGAATTATTCATGAATAATTCATGAAATATTCATGAATATTTAAAAAAATTCTGAGAAGAAATTTAGAGGAAAATTTTGAGGAAAAAAATCTCATTCATATAATCACGAGAAAAATCCCACGTGGGGTGCTCGCAACACGCGTGTGTCTCGCGCGAAACTCTCGAAAAAAATCCCGAAAAAATTTTGAGGAAAATTTTAAAAAAAAAATTTGGGAAAAAAAAATTGGAAAAAAAATTTGAAAAAAATTCTCGAAAAAAAAATTAGAAAAAAAATTTGAAAAAAATTCTGAGAAAAAATTTTGAGGAAAACTTTGACAAAAAAATTTTGGAAAAAAATTGAAAAAAAAAATTTGAAAAAAATTTAGGAAAAAGTTTTGACAAAAAATTTTTTCCCAATTTCTTTTTCAAAATTTTTTCCTTAATTTTTTTTCAAGATTCCCTGAAAAATTCATGAATTATTCATGAATTATCATGAATTATTCATGAAATATTCATGAATTATTCATGGTAATTCATGAAATTTTCATGAAATATTCATGAATATTTAAAAAAATTCTGAGAAAAAATTTACAGGAAAATTTTGAGAAAAAAAATCTCATTCATATAATCACGAGAAAAATCCCGCGTGGGGTGCTCGCAACACGCGTGTGTCTCGCGCGTAACCCTCGAAACAAATCCCGAAAAAATTTTGAGGAAAATTTTGACAAAAAAATTTGGAAAAAAAAATTAAAAAAAAAAATTGGAAAAAAAATTCTGGAAAAAAAAATTTGAAAAAAATTCTGAGAAAAAATTTTGACAAAAAAATTTGGGGAAAAAATTGGGAAAAAAAATTTAGGAAAAAGTTTTGACAAAAAATTTTTTCCCAATTTCTTTTTCAAAATTTTTTCCTTAATTTTTTTTCAAGATCCCTGAAAAATTCATGAATTATTCATGAATTATTCATGATTTCATGAATTATTCATGAATTATTCATGAAATATTCATGAATATTCATGAATAATTCATGAATATTCATGAAATATTCATGAATATTCATGAATATTTAAAAAAATTCTGAGAAGAAATTTAGAGGAAAATTTTGAGAAAAAAAATCTCATTCATATAATCACGAGAAAAATCCCGCGTGGGGTGCTCGCAACACGCGTGTGTCTCGCGCGAAACTCTCGAAAAAAATCCCGAAATAATTTTGAGAAAAATTTTAAAAAAAAAATTTGGGAAAAAAAAATTGGAAAAAAAATTCTGGAAAAAAAAATTAGAAAAAAATTTGAAAAAAATTCTGACAAAAAATTTTGAGGAAAACTTTGACAAAAAAATTTTGGAAAAAAATTGGAAAAAAAAATTGGAAAAAAATTTAGGAAAAAGTTTTGACAAAAAATTTTTTCCCAATTTCTTTTTCAAAATTTTTTCCTTAATTTTTTTTCAAGATCCCTGAAAAATTCATGAATTATTCATGAATTATTCATGATTTCATGAATTATTCATGAATTATTCATGAAATATTCATGAATATTCATGAATAATTCATGAATATTCATGAAATATTCATGAATATTCATGAATATTTAAAAAAATTCTGAGAAGAAATTTAGAGGAAAATTTTGAGAAAAAAAATCTCATTCATATAATCACGAGAAAAATCCCGCGTGGGGTGCTCGCAACACGCGTGTGTCTCGCGCGAAACTCTCGAAAAAAATCCCGAAATAATTTTGAGAAAAATTTTAAAAAAAAAATTTGGGAAAAAAAAATTGGAAAAAAAATTCTGGAAAAAAAAATTAGAAAAAAATTTGAAAAAAATTCTGACAAAAAATTTTGAGGAAAACTTTGACAAAAAAATTTTGGAAAAAAATTGGAAAAAAAAATTGGAAAAAAATTTAGGAAAAAGTTTTGACAAAAAATTTTTTCCCAATTTCTTTTTCAAAATTTTTTCCTTAATTTTTTTTCAAGATTCCCTGAAAAATTCATGAATTATTCATGAATTATCATGAATTATTCATGAAATATTCATGAATTATTCATGGTAATTCATGAAATTTTCATGAAATATTCATGAATATTTAAAAAAATTCTGAGAAAAAATTTAGAGGAAAATTTTGAGAAAAGAAATCTCATTCATATAATCACGAGAAAAATCCCGCGTGGGGTGCTCGCAACACGCGTGTGTCTCGCGCGAAACCCTCGAAACAAATCCCGAAAAAATTTTGAGGAAAATTTTGACAAAAAAATTTGGAAAAAAAAAATTGGAAAAAAAAATTGGAAAAAAAATTCTGGAAAAAAAAATTTGACAAAAATTCTGAGAAAAAATTTTGACAAAAAAATTTGGGGAAAAAATTGGGAAAAAAAATTGGAAAAAAAATTTAGGAAAAAGTTTTGACAAAAAATTTTTTCCCAATTTCTTTTTCAAAGTTTTTTCCTTAATTTTTTTTCAAGACCCTGAAAAATTCATGAATTATTCATTAATTATTCATGATGTCATGAATTATTCATGAATTATTCATGAAATATTCATGAATTATTCATGAATAATTCATGAATATTCATGAAATATTCATGAATATTCATGAATATTTAAAAAAATTCTGAGAAGAAATTTAGAGGAAAATTTTGAGAAAAAAAATCTCATTCATATAATCACGAGAAAAATCCCGCATGGGGTGCTCGCAACACGCGTGTGTCTCGCGCGAAACTCTCGAAAAAAATCCCGAAAAAATTTTGAGGAAAATTTTAAAAAAAAAATTTGGGAAAAAAAAATTGGAAAAAAAATTTGAAAAAAATTCTGGAAAAAAAAATTAGAAAAAAAAATTGAAAAAAATTCTGAGAAAAAATTTTGAGGAAAATTTTGACAAAAAAATTTTGGAAAAAAATTGGAAAAAAAAAATTTGAAAAAAATTTAGGAAAAAGTTTTGACAAAAAATTTTTTCCCAATTTCTTTTTCAAAATTTTTTCCTTAATTTTTTTTCAAGATTCCCTGAAAAATTCATGAATTATTCATGAATTATCATGAATTATTCATGAAATATTCATGAATTATTCATGGTAATTCATGAAATTTTCATGAAATATTCATGAATATTTAAAAAAATTCTGAGAAAAAATTTAGAGGAAAATTTTGAGAAAAAAAATCTCATTCATATAATCACGAGAAAAATCCCGCGTGGGGTGCTTGCAACACGCGTGTGTCTCGCGCGAAACCCTCGAAACAAATCCCGAAAAAATTTTGACGAAAATTTTGACAAAAAAATTTGGAAAAAAAAAATTGGAAAAAAAAAATGGAAAAAAATTCTGAGAAAAAATTTTGACAAAAAAATTTGGGAAAAAAATTGGGAAAAAAATTGGAAAAAAAAATTAGGAAAAAGTTTTGACAAAAAATTTTTTCCCAATTTCTTTTTCAAAATTTTTTTCCTTAATTTTTTTTCAAGACCCCTGAAAAATTCATGAATTATTCATGATTTCATGAATTATTCATGAATTATTTATGAAATATTCATGAATTATTCATGAATAATTCATGAAATATTCATGAAATATTCATGAAATATTCATGAAATATTCATGAATATTTAAAAAAATTCTGAGAAGAAATTTTGAGGAAAATTTTGAGAAAAAAAATCTCATTCATATAATCACGAGAAAAATCCCGCGTGGGGTGCTCGCAACACGCGTGTGTCTCGCGCGAAACCCTCGAAACAAATCCCGAAAAAATTTTGAGGAAAATTTTGACAAAAAAATTTGGAAAAAAAAAATTGGAAAAAAAATTGGAAAAAAAAATTGAAAAAAATTCTGGAAAAAAAAATTAGAAAAAAAATTTGAAAAAAATTCTGAGAAAAAATTTTGACAAAAAAATTTGGGAAAAAAATTGGAAAAAAAATTTGAAAAAAAATTTAGGAAAGTTTTGACAAAAATTTTTTTCCCAATTTCTTTTTCAAAATTTTTTCCTTAATTTTTTTTCAAGATTCCCTCAAAAATTCATGATTATTCATGAATTATTCATGAATATTCATGATTATTCATGAATAATTCATGAAATATTCATGAGATATTCATGAATATTTAAAAAAATTCTGAGAAAAAATTTAGAGAAAAATTTTGAGAAAAAAAATCTCATTCATATAATCACGAGAAAAATCCCGCGTGGGGTGCTCGCAACACGCGGGTGTCTCGCGCGAAACTCTCGGAACAAATCCCGAAAAAATTTTGAGGAAAATTTAAAAAAAAAAAATTTGGAAAAAAAAAATTGGAAAAAAAATTTAAAAATATATGGAAAAAAAAATTAGAAAAAAAATTCTGAGAAAAAATTTTGAGGAAAATTTTGACAAAAAAATTTTGGAAAAAAAATTGGAAAAAATTCTAAGAAAAAAATTTGAGGAAAATTTTGACAAAAAAATTCTCATTCACATAATAACGAGAAAAATCCCGCGTGGGGTGCTCGCAACACGCGTGTGTCTCGCGCGAAACCCTCGAAACAAATCCCGAAAAAATTTTGAGGAAAATTTTGACAAAAAAATTTGGAAAAAAAAATTGGAAAAAAAAATTTGAAAAAAATTCTTTTGAAAAAATGGGAAAAAAAATTAGAAAAAAAATTTGAAAAAAATTCTGAGAAAAAATTTTGACAAAAAAATTTGGGAAAAAAATTGGGAAAAAAATTTGAAAAAAAATTTAGGAAAGTTTTGACAAAAATTTTTTTCCCAATTTCTTTTTCAAAAATTTTTCCTTAATTTTTTTTCAAGATTCCCTGAAAAATTCATGAATTATTCATGATTATTCATGAATTATTTATGAATTATTCATGAATAATTCATGAAATATTCATGAAATATTCATGAATATTTAAAAAAATTCTGAGAAAAAATTTAGAGGAAAATTTTGAGAAAAAAAATCTCATTATATAATCACAAGAAAAATCCCGCGTGGGGTGCTCGATACACGCGTGTGTCTCGCGCGAAACTCTCGAAACAAATCCCGAAAAAATTTTGTGGAAAATTTAAAAAAAAAAATTTGGAAAAAAAAATTGGAAAAAAAATTTGAAAAAATTCTGGAAAAAAAAATTAGAAAAAAAATTTGAAAAAAATTCTGAGAAAAAATTTTGAGGAAAATTTTGACAAAAAAATTTTGGAAAAAAAATTGGAAAAAAATTCTAAGAAAAAATTTTGAGGAAAATTTTGAGAAAAAAAATCTCATTCATATAATCACGAGAAAAATCCCGCGTGGGGTGCTCACAACACGCGTGTGTCTCGCGCGAAACCCTCGAAACAAATCCCGAAAAAATTTTGAGGAAAATTTTGACAAAAAAATTTGAAAAAAAAAAAAATTGGAAAAAAAATTGGAAAAAAAATTTGAAAAAAATTCTGGAAAAAAAAATTAGAAAAAAAATTTGAAAAAAATTCTGAGAAAAAATTTTGACAAAAAAATTTGGGAAAAAAATTGGAAAAAAAATTTGAAAAAAAATTTAGGAAAAAGTTTTGACAAAAATTTTTTTCTTAATTTCTTTTTCAAAATTTTTTCCTTAATTTTTTTTCAAGATTCCCTGAAAAATTCATGAATTATTCATGATTATTCATGAATTATTCATGAATATTCATGATTATTCATGAATAATTCATGAAATATTCATGAATATTTAAAAAAATTCTGAGAAGAAATTTAGAGGAAAATTTTGAGAAAAAAAATCTCAATCATATAATCACGAGAAAAATCCCGCGTGGGGTGCTCGCAACACGCGTGTGTCTCGCGCGAAACTCTCGAAACAAATCCCGAAAAAAATTTGAGGAAAATTTTGACAAAAAAATTGGAAAAAAAATTTGAAAAAAATTCAGGAAAAAAAAATTAGAAAAAAAATTTGAAAAAAATTCTGAGAAAAAATTTTGACAAAAAAATTTGGGAAAAAAATTGGAAAAAAAATTGGAAAAAAAATTTAGGAAAAAGTTTTGACAAAAATTTTTTTCCCAATTTCTTTTTCAAAATTTTTTCCTTAATTTTTTTTCAAGATCCTGAAAAATTCATGAATTATTCATGATTTATCATGAATTATTCATGAATATTCATGAATTATTCATGAATAATTCATGAAATATTCATGAAATATTCATGATATTTAAAAAAATTCTGAGAAAAAATTTAGAGGAAAATTTTGAGAAAAAAAATCTCATTCATATAATCACGAGAAAAATCCCGCATGGGGTGCTCGCAACACGCGTGTGTCTCGCGCGAAACTCTCGAAAAAAATCCCGAAAAAATTTTGAGGAAAATTTTAAAAAAAAAATTTGGGAAAAAAAAATTGGAAAAAAAATTTGAAAAAAATTCTGGAAAAAAAAATTAGAAAAAAAAATTGAAAAAAATTCTGAGAAAAAATTTTGAGGAAAATTTTGACAAAAAAATTTTGGAAAAAAATTGGAAAAAAAAAATTTGAAAAAAATTTAGGAAAAAGTTTTGACAAAAAATTTTTTCCCAATTTCTTTTTCAAAATTTTTTCCTTAATTTTTTTTCAAGATTCCCTGAAAAATTCATGAATTATTCATGAATTATCATGAATTATTCATGAAATATTCATGAATTATTCCTGGTAATTCATGAAATTTTCATGAAATATTCATGAATATTTAAAAAAATTCTGAGAAAAAATTTTGACAAAAAAATTTGGGAAAAAAATTGGAAAAAAAATTTGAAAAAAAATTTAGGAAAGTTTTGACAAAAATTTTTTTCCCAATTTCTTTTTCAAAATTTTTTCCTTAATTTTTTTTCAAGATTCCCTCAAAAATTCATGATTATTCATGAATTATTCATGAATATTCATGATTATTCATGAATAATTCATGAAATATTCATGAGATATTCATGAATATTTAAAAAAATTCTGAGAAAAAATTTAGAGAAAAATTTTGAGAAAAAAAATCTCATTCATATAATCACGAGAAAAATCCCGCGTGGGGTGCTCGCAACACGCGGGTGTCTCGCGCGAAACTCTCGGAACAAATCCCGAAAAAATTTTGAGGAAAATTTAAAAAAAAAAAATTTGGAAAAAAAAAATTGGAAAAAAAATTTGAAAAAAATTCAGGAAAAAAAAATTAGAAAAAAAATTTGAAAAAAATTCTGAGAAAAAATTTTGACAAAAAAATTTGGGAAAAAAATTGGAAAAAAAATTGGAAAAAAAATTTAGGAAAAAGTTTTGACAAAAATTTTTTTCCCAATTTCTTTTTCAAAATTTTTTCCTTAATTTTTTTTCAAGATCCTGAAAAATTCATGAATTATTCATGATTTATCATGAATTATTCATGAATATTCATGAATTATTCATGAATAATTCATGAAATATTCATGAAATATTCATGATATTTAAAAAAATTCTGAGAAAAAATTTAGAGGAAAATTTTGAGAAAAAAAATCTCATTCATATAATCACGAGAAAAATCCCGCATGGGGTGCTCGCAACACGCGTGTGTCTCGCGCGAAACTCTCGAAAAAAATCCCGAAAAAATTTTGAGGAAAATTTTAAAAAAAAAATTTGGGAAAAAAAAATTGGAAAAAAAATTTGAAAAAAATTCTGGAAAAAAAAATTAGAAAAAAAATTTGAAAAAAATTCTGAGAAAAAATTTTGAGGAAAATTTTGACAAAAAAATTTTGGAAAAAAATTGGAAAAAAAAAATTTGAAAAAAATTTAGGAAAAAGTTTTGACAAAAAATTTTTTCCCAATTTCTTTTTCAAAATTTTTTCCTTAATTTTTTTTCAAGATTCCCTGAAAAATTCATGAATTATTCATGAATTATCATGAATTATTCATGAAATATTCATGAATTATTCATGGTAATTCATGAAATTTTCATGAAATATTCATGAATATTTAAAAAAATTCTGAGAAAAAATTTAGAGGAAAATTTTGAGAAAAAAAATCTCATTCATATAATCACGAGAAAAATCCCGCGTGGGGTGCTTGCAACACGCGTGTGTCTCGCGCGAAACCCTCGAAACAAATCCCGAAAAAATTTTGACGAAAATTTTGACAAAAAAATTTGGAAAAAAAAAATTGGAAAAAAAAAATGGAAAAAAATTCTGAGAAAAAATTTTGACAAAAAAATTTGGGAAAAAAATTGCGAAAAAAATTGGAAAAAAAATTTAGGAAAAAGTTTTGACAAAAAATTTTTTCCCAATTTCTTTTTCAAAATTTTTTCCTTAATTTTTTTCAAGACCCCTGAAAAATTCATGAATTATTCATGATTTCATGAATTATTCATGAATTATTTATGAAATATTCATGAATTATTCATGAAATATTCATGAAATATTCATGAAATATTCATGAAATATTCATGAAATATTCATGAATATTTAAAAAAATTCTGAGAAGAAATTTTGAGGAAAATTTTGAGAAAAAAAATCTCATTCATATAATCACGAGAAAAATCCCGCGTGGGGTGCTCGCAACACGCGTGTGTCTCGCGCGAAACCCTCGAAACAAATCCCGAAAAAATTTTGAGGAAAATTTTGACAAAAAAATTTGGAAAAAAAAAATTGGAAAAAAAATTGGAAAAAAAAATTGAAAAAAATTCTGGAAAAAAAAATTAGAAAAAAAATTTGAAAAAAATTCTGAGAAAAAATTTTGACAAAAAAATTTGGGAAAAAAATTGGAAAAAAAATTTGAAAAAAAATTTAGGAAAGTTTTGACAAAAATTTTTTTCCCAATTTCTTTTTCAAAATTTTTTCCTTAATTTTTTTTCAAGATTCCCTCAAAAATTCATGATTATTCATGAATTATTCATGAATATTCATGATTATTCATGAATAATTCATGAAATATTCATGAGATATTCATGAATATTTAAAAAAATTCTGAGAAAAAATTTAGAGAAAAATTTTGAGAAAAAAAATCTCATTCATATAATCACGAGAAAAATCCCGCGTGGGGTGCTCGCAACACGCGGGTGTCTCGCGCGAAACTCTCGGAACAAATCCCGAAAAAATTTTGAGGAAAATTTAAAAAAAAAAAATTTGGAAAAAAAAAATTGGAAAAAAAATTTAAAAATATATGGAAAAAAAAATTAGAAAAAAAATTCTGAGAAAAAATTTTGAGGAAAATTTTGACAAAAAAATTTTGGAAAAAAAATTGGAAAAAATTCTAAGAAAAAAATTTGAGGAAAATTTTGACAAAAAAATTCTCATTCACATAATAACGAGAAGAGTCCCGCGTGGGGTGCTCGCAACACGCGTGTGTCTCGCGCGAAACCCTCGAAACAAATCCCGAAAAAATTTTGAGGAAAATTTTGACAAAAAAATTTGGAAAAAAAAATTGGAAAAAAAAATTTGAAAAAAATTCTTTTGAAAAAATGGGAAAAAAAATTAGAAAAAAAATTTGAAAAAAATTCTGAGAAAAAATTTTGACAAAAAAATTTGGGAAAAAAATTGGGAAAAAAATTTGAAAAAAAATTTAGGAAAGTTTTGACAAAAATTTTTTTCCCAATTTCTTTTTCAAAAATTTTTCCTTAATTTTTTTTCAAGATTCCCTGAAAAATTCATGAATTATTCATGATTATTCATGAATTATTTATGAATTATTCATGAATAATTCATGAAATATTCATGAAATATTCATGAATATTTAAAAAAATTCTGAGAAAAAATTTAGAGGAAAATTTTGAGAAAAAAAATCTCATTATATAATCGCAAGAAAAATCCCGCGTGGGGTGCTCGATACACGCGTGTGTCTCGCGCGAAACTCTCGAAACAAATCCCGAAAAAATTTTGTGGAAAATTTAAAAAAAAAAATTTGGAAAAAAAAATTGGAAAAAAAATTTGAAAAAATTCTGGAAAAAAAAATTAGAAAAAAAATTTGAAAAAAATTCTGAGAAAAAATTTTGAGGAAAATTTTGACAAAAAAATTTTGGAAAAAAAATTGGAAAAAAATTCTAAGAAAAAATTTTGAGGAAAATTTTGAGAAAAAAAATCTCATTCATATAATCACGAGAAAAATCCCGCGTGGGGTGCTCACAACACGCGTGTGTCTCGCGCGAAACCCTCGAAACAAATCCCGAAAAAATTTTGAGGAAAATTTTGACAAAAAAATTTGAAAAAAAAAAAAATTGGAAAAAAAATTGGAAAAAAAATTTGAAAAAAATTCTGGAAAAAAAAATTAGAAAAAAAATTTGAAAAAAATTCTGAGAAAAAATTTTGACAAAAAAATTTGGGAAAAAAATTGGAAAAAAAATTTGAAAAAAAATTTAGGAAAAAGTTTTGACAAAAATTTTTTTCTTAATTTCTTTTTCAAAATTTTTTCCTTAATTTTTTTTCAAGATTCCCTGAAAAATTCATGAATTATTCATGATTATTCATGAATTATTCATGAATATTCATGATTATTCATGAATAATTCATGAAATATTCATGAATATTTAAAAAAATTCTGAGAAGAAATTTAGAGGAAAATTTTGAGAAAAAAAATCTCAATCATATAATCACGAGAAAAATCCCGCGTGGGGTGCTCGCAACACGCGTGTGTCTCGCGCGAAACTCTCGAAACAAATCCCGAAAAAAATTTGAGGAAAATTTTGACAAAAAAATTGGAAAAAAAATTTGAAAAAAATTCAGGAAAAAAAAATTAGAAAAAAAATTTGAAAAAAATTCTGAGAAAAAATTTTGACAAAAAAATTTGGGAAAAAAATTGAAAAAAAAATTGGAAAAAAAATTTAGGAAAAAGTTTTGACAAAAATTTTTTTCCCAATTTCTTTTTCAAAATTTTTTCCTTAATTTTTTTTCAAGATCCTGAAAAATTCATGAATTATTCATGATTTATCATGAATTATTCATGAATATTCATGAATTATTCATGAATAATTCATGAAATATTCATGAAATATTCATGATATTTAAAAAAATTCTGAGAAAAAATTTAGAGGAAAATTTTGAGAAAAAAAATCTCATTCATATAATCACGAGAAAAATCCCGCATGGGGTGCTCGCAACACGCGTGTGTCTCGCGCGAAACTCTCGAAAAAAATCCCGAAAAAATTTTGAGGAAAATTTTAAAAAAAAAATTTGGGAAAAAAAAATTGGAAAAAAAATTTGAAAAAAATTCTGGAAAAAAAAATTAGAAAAAAAAATTGAAAAAAATTCTGAGAAAAAATTTTGAGGAAAATTTTGACAAAAAAATTTTGGAAAAAAATTGGAAAAAAAAAATTTGAAAAAAATTTAGGAAAAAGTTTTGACAAAAAATTTTTTCCCAATTTCTTTTTCAAAATTTTTTCCTTAATTTTTTTTCAAGATTCCCTGAAAAATTCATGAATTATTCATGAATTATCATGAATTATTCATGAAATATTCATGAATTATTCCTGGTAATTCATGAAATTTTCATGAAATATTCATGAATATTTAAAAAAATTCTGAGAAAAAATTTTGACAAAAAAATTTGGGAAAAAAATTGGAAAAAAAATTTGAAAAAAAATTTAGGAAAGTTTTGACAAAAATTTTTTTCCCAATTTCTTTTTCAAAATTTTTTCCTTAATTTTTTTTCAAGATTCCCTCAAAAATTCATGATTATTCATGAATTATTCATGAATATTCATGATTATTCATGAATAATTCATGAAATATTCATGAGATATTCATGAATATTTAAAAAAATTCTGAGAAAAAATTTAGAGAAAAATTTTGAGAAAAAAAATCTCATTCATATAATCACGAGAAAAATCCCGCGTGGGGTGCTCGCAACACGCGGGTGTCTCGCGCGAAACTCTCGGAACAAATCCCGAAAAAATTTTGAGGAAAATTTAAAAAAAAAAAATTTGGAAAAAAAAAATTGGAAAAAAAATTTGAAAAAAATTCAGGAAAAAAAAATTAGAAAAAAAATTTGAAAAAAATTCTGAGAAAAAATTTTGACAAAAAAATTTGGGAAAAAAATTGGAAAAAAAATTGGAAAAAAAATTTAGGAAAAAGTTTTGACAAAAATTTTTTTCCCAATTTCTTTTTCAAAATTTTTTCCTTAATTTTTTTTCAAGATCCTGAAAAATTCATGAATTATTCATGATTTATCATGAATTATTCATGAATATTCATGAATTATTCATGAATAATTCATGAAATATTCATGAAATATTCATGATATTTAAAAAAATTCTGAGAAAAAATTTAGAGGAAAATTTTGAGAAAAAAAATCTCATTCATATAATCACGAGAAAAATCCCGCATGGGGTGCTCGCAACACGCGTGTGTCTCGCGCGAAACTCTCGAAAAAAATCCCGAAAAAATTTTGAGGAAAATTTTAAAAAAAAAATTTGGGAAAAAAAAATTGGAAAAAAAATTTGAAAAAAATTCTGGAAAAAAAAATTAGAAAAAAAATTTGAAAAAAATTCTGAGAAAAAATTTTGAGGAAAATTTTGACAAAAAAATTTTGGAAAAAAATTGGAAAAAAAAAATTTGAAAAAAATTTAGGAAAAAGTTTTGACAAAAAATTTTTTCCCAATTTCTTTTTCAAAATTTTTTCCTTAATTTTTTTTCAAGATTCCCTGAAAAATTCATGAATTATTCATGAATTATCATGAATTATTCATGAAATATTCATGAATTATTCCTGGTAATTCATGAAATTTTCATGAAATATTCATGAATATTTAAAAAAATTCTGAGAAAAAATTTTGACAAAAAAATTTGGGAAAAAAATTGGAAAAAAAATTTGAAAAAAAATTTAGGAAAGTTTTGACAAAAATTTTTTTCCCAATTTCTTTTTCAAAATTTTTTCCTTAATTTTTTTTCAAGATTCCCTCAAAAATTCATGATTATTCATGAATTATTCATGAATATTCATGATTATTCATGAATAATTCATGAAATATTCATGAGATATTCATGAATATTTAAAAAAATTCTGAGAAAAAATTTAGAGAAAAATTTTGAGAAAAAAAATCTCATTCATATAATCACGAGAAAAATCCCGCGTGGGGTGCTCGCAACACGCGGGTGTCTCGCGCGAAACTCTCGGAACAAATCCCGAAAAAATTTTGAGGAAAATTTAAAAAAAAAAAATTTGGAAAAAAAAAATTGGAAAAAAAATTTGAAAAAAATTCAGGAAAAAAAAATTAGAAAAAAAATTTGAAAAAAATTCTGAGAAAAAATTTTGACAAAAAAATTTGGGAAAAAAATTGGAAAAAAAATTGGAAAAAAAATTTAGGAAAAAGTTTTGACAAAAATTTTTTTCCCAATTTCTTTTTCAAAATTTTTTCCTTAATTTTTTTTCAAGATCCTGAAAAATTCATGAATTATTCATGATTTATCATGAATTATTCATGAATATTCATGAATTATTCATGAATAATTCATGAAATATTCATGAAATATTCATGATATTTAAAAAAATTCTGAGAAAAAATTTAGAGGAAAATTTTGAGAAAAAAAATCTCATTCATATAATCACGAGAAAAATCCCGCATGGGGTGCTCGCAACACGCGTGTGTCTCGCGCGAAACTCTCGAAAAAAATCCCGAAAAAATTTTGAGGAAAATTTTAAAAAAAAAATTTGGGAAAAAAAAATTGGAAAAAAAATTTGAAAAAAATTCTGGAAAAAAAAATTAGAAAAAAAATTTGAAAAAAATTCTGAGAAAAAATTTTGAGGAAAATTTTGACAAAAAAATTTTGGAAAAAAATTGGAAAAAAAAAATTTGAAAAAAATTTAGGAAAAAGTTTTGACAAAAAATTTTTTCCCAATTTCTTTTTCAAAATTTTTTCCTTAATTTTTTTTCAAGATTCCCTGAAAAATTCATGAATTATTCATGAATTATCATGAATTATTCATGAAATATTCATGAATTATTCATGGTAATTCATGAAATTTTCATGAAATATTCATGAATATTTAAAAAAATTCTGAGAAAAAATTTAGAGGAAAATTTTGAGAAAAAAAATCTCATTCATATAATCACGAGAAAAATCCCGCGTGGGGTGCTTGCAACACGCGTGTGTCTCGCGCGAAACCCTCGAAACAAATCCCGAAAAAATTTTGACGAAAATTTTGACAAAAAAATTTGGAAAAAAAAAATTGGAAAAAAAAAATGGAAAAAAATTCTGAGAAAAAATTTTGACAAAAAAATTTGGGAAAAAAATTGCGAAAAAAATTGGAAAAAAAATTTAGGAAAAAGTTTTGACAAAAAATTTTTTCCCAATTTCTTTTTCAAAATTTTTTCCTTAATTTTTTTCAAGACCCCTGAAAAATTCATGAATTATTCATGATTTCATGAATTATTCATGAATTATTTATGAAATATTCATGAATTATTCATGAAATATTCATGAAATATTCATGAAATATTCATGAAATATTCATGAAATATTCATGAATATTTAAAAAAATTCTGAGAAGAAATTTTGAGGAAAATTTTGAGAAAAAAAATCTCATTCATATAATCACGAGAAAAATCCCGCGTGGGGTGCTCGCAACACGCGTGTGTCTCGCGCGAAACCCTCGAAACAAATCCCGAAAAAATTTTGAGGAAAATTTTGACAAAAAAATTTGGAAAAAAAAAATTGGAAAAAAAATTGGAAAAAAAAATTGAAAAAAATTCTGGAAAAAAAAATTAGAAAAAAAATTTGAAAAAAATTCTGAGAAAAAATTTTGACAAAAAAATTTGGGAAAAAAATTGGAAAAAAAATTTGAAAAAAAATTTAGGAAAGTTTTGACAAAAATTTTTTTCCCAATTTCTTTTTCAAAATTTTTTCCTTAATTTTTTTTCAAGATTCCCTCAAAAATTCATGATTATTCATGAATTATTCATGAATATTCATGATTATTCATGAATAATTCATGAAATATTCATGAGATATTCATGAATATTTAAAAAAATTCTGAGAAAAAATTTAGAGAAAAATTTTGAGAAAAAAAATCTCATTCATATAATCACGAGAAAAATCCCGCGTGGGGTGCTCGCAACACGCGGGTGTCTCGCGCGAAACTCTCGGAACAAATCCCGAAAAAATTTTGAGGAAAATTTAAAAAAAAAAAATTTGGAAAAAAAAAATTGGAAAAAAAATTTAAAAATATATGGAAAAAAAAATTAGAAAAAAAATTCTGAGAAAAAATTTTGAGGAAAATTTTGACAAAAAAATTTTGGAAAAAAAATTGGAAAAAATTCTAAGAAAAAAATTTGAGGAAAATTTTGACAAAAAAATTCTCATTCACATAATAACGAGAAAAATCCCGCGTGGGGTGCTCGCAACACGCGTGTGTCTCGCGCGAAACCCTCGAAACAAATCCCGAAAAAATTTTGAGGAAAATTTTGACAAAAAAAGTTGGAAAAAAAAAATTGGAAAAAAAAATTTGAAAAAAATTCTTTTGAAAAAATGGGAAAAAAAATTAGAAAAAAAATTTGAAAAAAATTCTGAGAAAAAATTTTGACAAAAAAATTTGGGAAAAAAATTGGGAAAAAAATTTGAAAAAAAATTTAGGAAAGTTTTGACAAAAATTTTTTTCCCAATTTCTTTTTCAAAAATTTTTCCTTAATTTTTTTTCAAGATTCCCTGAAAAATTCATGAATTATTCATGATTATTCATGAATTATTTATGAATTATTCATGAATAATTCATGAAATATTCATGAAATATTCATGAATATTTAAAAAAATTCTGAGAAAAAATTTAGAGGAAAATTTTGAGAAAAAAAATCTCATTATATAATCACAAGAAAAATCCCGCGTGGGGTGCTCGATACACGCGTGTGTCTCGCGCGAAACTCTCGAAACAAATCCCGAAAAAATTTTGTGGAAAATTTAAAAAAAAAAATTTGGAAAAAAAAAATTGGAAAAAAAATTTGAAAAAATTCTGGAAAAAAAAATTAGAAAAAAAATTTGAAAAAAATTCTGAGAAAAAATTTTGAGGAAAATTTTGACAAAAAAATTTTGGAAAAAAAATTGGAAAAAAATTCTAAGAAAAAATTTTGAGGAAAATTTTGAGAAAAAAAATCTCATTCATATAATCACGAGAAAAATCCCGCGTGGGGTGCTCACAACACGCGTGTGTCTCGCGCGAAACCCTCGAAACAAATCCCGAAAAAATTTTGAGGAAAATTTTGACAAAAAAATTTGAAAAAAAAAAAAATTGGAAAAAAAATTGGAAAAAAAATTTGAAAAAAATTCTGGAAAAAAAAATTAGAAAAAAAATTTGAAAAAAATTCTGAGAAAAAATTTTGACAAAAAAATTTGGGAAAAAAATTGGAAAAAAAATTTGAAAAAAAATTTAGGAAAAAGTTTTGACAAAAATTTTTTTCTTAATTTCTTTTTCAAAATTTTTTCCTTAATTTTTTTTCAAGATTCCCTGAAAAATTCATGAATTATTCATGATTATTCATGAATTATTCATGAATATTCATGATTATTCATGAATAATTCATGAAATATTCATGAATATTTAAAAAAATTCTGAGAAGAAATTTAGAGGAAAATTTTGAGAAAAAAAATCTCAATCATATAATCACGAGAAAAATCCCGCGTGGGGTGCTCGCAACACGCGTGTGTCTCGCGCGAAACTCTCGAAACAAATCCCGAAAAAAATTTGAGGAAAATTTTGACAAAAAAATTGGAAAAAAAATTTGAAAAAAATTCAGGAAAAAAAAATTAGAAAAAAAATTTGAAAAAAATTCTGAGAAAAAATTTTGACAAAAAAATTTGGGAAAAAAATTGGAAAAAAAATTGGAAAAAAAATTGGAAAAAAAATTTAGGAAAAAGTTTTGACAAAAATTTTTTTCCCAATTTCTTTTTCAAAATTTTTTCCTTAATTTTTTTTCAAGATCCTGAAAAATTCATGAATTATTCATGATTTATCATGAATTATTCATGAATATTCATGAATTATTCATGAATAATTCATGAAATATTCATGAAATATTCATGAATATTTAAAAAAATTCTGAGAAAAAATTTAGAGGAAAATTTTGAGAAAATTAATCTCATTATATAATCACGAGAAAAATCCTGCGTGGGGTGCTCGCAACACGCGTGTGTCTCGCGCGAAACTCTCGAAACAAGTCCCGAAAAAATTTTAAGGAAAATTAAAAAAAAAAATTTGGAAAAAAAAAATTGGAAAAAAAATTCTGAGAAAAAATTTTGAGGAAAATTTTGACAAAAAAATTTTGGAAAAAAAATTGGAAAAAAATTCTAAGAAAAAAATTTGAGGAAAATTTTGACAAAAAAATTCTCATTCACATAATCACGAGAAAAATCCCGCGTGGGGTGCTCGCAACACGCGTGTGTCTCGCACGAAACCCTCGAAACAAATCCCGAAAAAATTTTGAGGAAAATTTTGACAAAAAAATTTGGAAAAAAAAATTGGAAAAAAAATTTGAAAAAAAATTTAGGAAAGTTTTGACAAAAATTTTTTTCCCAATTTCTTTTTCAAAATTTTTTCCTTAATTTTTTTTCAAGATTCCCTGAAAAATTCATGAATTATTCATGATTATTCATGAATTATTCATGAATGTTCATGAATTATTCATGAATAATTCATGAAATATTCATGAAATATTCATGAATATTTAAAAAAATTCTGAGAAAAAATTTAGAGGAAAATTTTGAGAAAAAAAATCTCATTATATAATCACGAGAAAAATCCCGCGTGGGGTGCTCGATACACGCGTGTGTCTCGCGCGAAACTCTCGAAACAAATCCCGAAAAAAATTTGAGGAAAATTTTAAAAAAAAAAATTTGGAAAAAAAAAATTGGAAAAAAAATTTGAAAAAAATTCTGGAAAAAAAAATTAGAAAAAAAATTTGAAAAAAATTCTGAGAAAAAATTTTGAGGAAAATTTTGACAAAAAAATTTTGGAAAAAATTGTAGAAAAAAATTTAAAAAAAAATGCTGAGAAAAAATTTTGAGGAAAATTTTGACAAAAAAATTTGGAAAAAAATTGGAAAAAAAATTTGAAAAAAATTCTGAGAAAAGATTTTGACAAAAAAATTTGGGAAAAAAATTGGAAAAAAATTGGAAAAAAAATTGGAAAAAAAATTTAGGAAAAAATTCTGGAAAAAAAAATTAGAAAAAAAATTTTGAGGAAAATTTTGACAAAAAAATTTGGAAAAAAAAAATTGGAAAAAAAATTTGAAAAAAATTCTTTTGAAAAAATGGAAAAAAAAAATTAGAAAAAAAATTTGAAAAAAATTCTAAGAAAAAATTTTGACAAAAAAATTTGGGAAAAAAATTGGAAAAAAAATTTGAAAAAAAATTTAGGAAAGTTTTGACAAAAATTTTTTTCCCAATTTCTTTTTCAAAATTTTTTCCTTAATTTTTTTTCAAGATTCCCTGAAAAATTCATGAATTATTCATGATTATTCATGAATTATTCATGATATTCATGAATTATTCATGAATAATTCATGAAATATTCATGAATATTTAAAAAAATTCTGAGAAAAAATTTAGAGGAAAATTTTGAGAAAAAAAATCTCATTATATAATCACGAGAAAAATCCCGCGTGGGGTGCTCGATACACGCGTGTGTCTCGCGCGAAACTCTCGAAACAAATCCCGAAAAAATTTTGAGGAAAATTTAAAAAAAAAAATTTGGAAAAAAAAAATTGGAAAAAAAATTTGAAAAAATTCTGGGAAAAAAAATTAGAAAAAAAATTTGAAAAAAATTCTGGGAAAAAATTGAGGAAAATTTTGACAAAAAAATTTTGGGAAAAAAATTCTAAGAAAAAATTTTGAGGAAAATTTTGAGAAAAAAAATCTCATTCATATAATCACGAGAAAAATCCCTTGTGGGGTGCTCGCAACACGCGTGTGTCTCGCGCGAAACTCTCGAAACAAATCCCGAAAAAATTTTGAGGAAAATTTTAAAAAAAAAAATTTGGAAAAAAAAAATTTGAAAAAAAATTTGAAAAAATATCTGGAAAAAAAAATTAGAAAAAAAATTCTGAGAAAAAAATTTGAGGAAAATTTTGACAAAAAAATTTTGGAAAAAAAATTGGAAAAAAATTCTAAGAAAAAATTTTGAACAAAATTTTGACAAAAAAATTCTCATTCACATAATCACGAGAAAAATCCCGCGTGGGGTGCTCACAACACGCGTGTGTCTCGCGCGAAACCCTCGAAACAAATCCCGAAAAAATTTTGAGGAAAATTTTGACAAAAAAATTTGAAAAAAAAAAAATTGGAAAAAAAATTTGAAAAAAATTCTGGAAAAAAAAATTAGAAAAAAAATTTGAAAAAAATTCTGAGAAAAAATTTTGACAAAAAAATTTGGGAAAAAAATTGGAAAAAAAATTTGAAAAAAAATTTAGGAAAAAGTTTTGACAAAAATTTTTTTCTTAATTTCTTTTTCAACATTTTTTCCTTAATTTTTTTTCAAGATTCCCTGAAAAATTCATGAATTATTCATGATTATTCATGAATTATTCATGAATATTCATGAATTATTCACGAATAATTCATGAAATATTCATGAAATATTCATGAATATTTAAAAAAATTCTGAGAAGAAATTTAGAGGAAAATTTTGAGAAAAAAAATCTCAATCATATAATCACGAGAAAAATCCCGCGTGGGGTGCTCGCAACACGCGTGTGTCTCGCGCGAAACTCTCGAAACAAATCCCGAAAAAAATT
The DNA here is from genome assembly GCA_963855995.1 of Muricea muricata. Classification (NCBI taxonomy): domain Eukaryota; kingdom Metazoa; phylum Cnidaria; class Anthozoa; order Malacalcyonacea; family Plexauridae; genus Muricea; species Muricea muricata. Next base: position 12,806,449 of record OY979727.1, read on the forward strand.
TGAGGAAAATTTTAAAAAAAAAAATTTGGAAAAAAAAAATTTGAAAATAATTCTGGAAAAAAAAATTATAAAAAAAATTTGAAAAAAATTCTGAGAAAAAATTTTGAGGAAAATTTTGACAAAAAAATTTTGGAAAAAATTGGAAAAAAAAATTAAAAAAAAAATTGTGAGAAAAAATTTTGAGGAAAATTTTGACAAAAAAATTTGGAAGAAAAAAAATTGGAAAAAAAATTTGAAAAAAATTCTGGAAAAAAAAATTAGAAAAAAAATTTGAAAAAAATTCTGAGAAAAAATTTTGACAAAAAAATTTGGGAAAAAAATTGGAAAAAAAATTGGAAAAAAAATTTAGGAAAAAGTTTTGACAAAAATTTTTTTCCCAATTTCTTTTTCAAAATTTTTTCCTTAATTTTTTTTCAAGATCCTGAAAAATTCATGAATTATTCATGATTATTCATGAATTATTCATGAATTATTCATGAATATTCATGAATTATTCATGAATAATTCATGAAATATTCATGAAATATTCATGAATATTTAAAAAAATTCTGAGAAGAAATTTAGAGGAAAATTTTGAGAAAAAAAATCTCAATCATATAATCACGAGAAAAATCCCGCGTGGGGTGCTCGCAACACGCGTGTGTCTCGCGCGAAACTCTCGAAACAAATCCCGAAAAAAATTTGAGGAAAATTTTAAAAAAAAAAATTTGGAAAAAAAAAATTTGAAAATAATTCTGGAAAAAAAAATTATAAAAAAAATTTGAAAAAAATTCTGAGAAAAAATTTTGAGGAAAATTTTGACAAAAAAATTTTGGAAAAAATTGGAAAAAAAAATTAAAAAAAAAATTGTGAGAAAAAATTTTGAGGAAAATTTTGACAAAAAAATTTGGAAGAAAAAAAATTGGAAAAAAAATTTGAAAAAAATTCTGGAAAAAAAAATTAGAAAAAAAATTTGAAAAAAATTCTGAGAAAAAATTTTGACAAAAAAATTTGGGAAAAAAATTGGAAAAAAAATTGGAAAAAAAATTTAGGAAAAAGTTTTGACAAAAATTTTTTTCCCAATTTCTTTTTCAAAATTTTTTCCTTAATTTTTTTTCAAGATCCTGAAAAATTCATGAATTATTCATGATTATTCATGAATTATTCATGAATTATTCATGAATATTCATGAATTATTCATGAATAATTCATGAAATATTCATGAAATATTCATGAATATTTAAAAAAATTCTGAGAAAAAATTTAGAGGAAAATTTTGAGAAAAAAAATCTCATTATATAATCACGAGAAAAATCCCGCGTGGGGTGTTCGATACACGCGTGTGTCTCGCGCGAAACTCTCGAAACAAATCCCGAAAAAATTTTGAGGAAAATTTAAAAAAAAAAAATTTGGAAAAAAAAAATTGGAAAAAAAATTTGAAAAAATTCTGGAAAAAAAAATTAGAAAAAAAATTTGAAAAAAATTCTGAGAAAAAATTTTGAGGAAAATTTTGACAAAAAAATTTTGGGAAAAAAATTCTGAGAAAAAATTTAGAGGAAAATTTTGAGAAAAAGAATCTCATTCATATAATCACGAGAAAAATCCCGCGTGGGGTGCTCGCAACACGCGTGTGTCTCGCGCGAAACCCTCGAAACAAATCCCGAAAAAATTTTGAGGAAAATTTTGACAAAAAAAATTGGAAAAAAAAATTGGAAAAAAAATTTGAAAAAAATTCTGGAAAAAAAAATTGGAAAAAAATTCAGAAAAAATTTTGACGAAAAAATTTTGACAAAAAAATTCTCATTCATATAATCACGAGAAAAATCTCGCGTGGGGTTTCTCGCAACACGCGTGAAACTCTCGAAACAAATCCCGAAAAAATTTTGAGGAAAATTTTGACAAAAAAATTTGGGAAAAAATTTGAAAAAAAATTTAGGAAAAAGTTTTGACAAAAAATTTTTTCCCAATTTCTTTTTCAAAATTTTTTCCTTAATTTTTTTTCAAGATTCCCTGAAAAATTCATGAATTATTCATGAATTATTCATGATTATTCATGATTATTCATGAATTATTCATGATAATTCATGAAATATCATGAAATATTCATGAATATTTAAAAAATTTTAAGATAATTAGAATTTTTTCTTCAGTAGAATTTTAAGTTTTCTTAGAATTCATGTTTTCGCAGGGTCCAATGTGGCGTACAATCCGAGGCTTGGGCTTATCCTATCATTACAGGTATAAGTAACATGTGCTGTTTTTTCATTGTTTTGAAAATCTCACTGTTCTTTTTCTCATCCACGGCTTACTGGGTATAAATGTTCTACTTTGACCATTCCAAAACGTTACCTATTTTCTTTTCCTAGTATGTTTTGTGATCCTGAACAAGGTTTGATCTACTTCATCTTATTCAAAGCAAGCCATCTTGTGAAAGCGTATGAAAAAGCCAAAGAAATCATGGTAAGTTAACAGAATTAAGGGTATACCTTCTTAAAGCCCGTTTTCCATACTAAGTGTAGATCGGCGTACCTACTCCATCACATCGGTCACTTTGATATTTTCACGATTAAACGGAAAAGGTTTAATCTCGAGTGGAAATCTTATACATGTTCAAACTCATATTGAATTTCTATATGTGTTTATGATTGCCAGCCAAATTAAAACACATTCATCAAATTATACAACATCAAGGGAAATGTAACTTAATGTTAGGTGTTATGTAACTTACAGTTTTATATTGTTTAGGAGGATTATCTGTCAGGCAATGTCCCGTTTGACGCGGTCCAGTTGGAATCTGCAATCAGTAGCGTAATATTTGAAATTATTGGACACGAGGAGTCGGTTGGTGACGCCGCATTTGAGGTGGAGGAACTTAGAAGAACTCATGTTTATCCAATCAGAATATTCTTTTTACCAATAAGGTCTAAGTTAAGACTGATTTTGGTCTTAATTCACACCTTCACAGCGCTCATGCAGTTTTTCAATGTTTCTTAGTAATTCTTCATATTAACGTGCTTTTCAGAATCTTTTGTCGCAGCTAAGAAATGTTGGCAAAGACTATAACAAGTAATGTAAATTTAATATTTCTTGCTTACTTCTTGTTACAAGTTTGTCTCTTTCTCTCTTCGATTCGACTCTCATCAACTCTTCCACAACTTATTTTCTTCCAGACGTCTTTTGGAAAAGATTTCCAAGGTTTCGCAAGAAGATTTGAAAAGAGTCGGTGCGAATTATTTTACCCGTCTTTTCTCTGTGGAGGAATCGAACTGCGCGATTTGTTGTCACCCGTCAAAAGTTGATGAGATTCAAACGTCATTTCAGAGGTATAACGTGCTCATGGTATTTATAACGAGGCGTTAGCTAGACCGTATAGTGTCCTTTGGATGGACACTTCAAATGGACCATTCCCCTTTTAGACAAACTTTTGAATTAGGAATATTAATTAGCACAGCTGAAAAGAGCATCCTAAATTGAGTAGAGTGGTGAAGTTTAGTTGCAAAATATTGTGAAATGTGGAAAATATAGTCCTGCGAAATGTGATTGCACTTTTCCGCGCATAATACAAAAGTATAAAAAATTTGCAAACTTCACAGGACTATATTTTCCACATTTTACAATGTTTTGCAACCAAACTTCACAATTTTACTAAATTCAGGACGTTCTTTTCAGCTGTGCTAATGAAATATTCCTAATTTCAAATTTTGTCTAAAAGGGGAATCGTCCATTGAGATAATAAGAAACTTTCTCAATCAAATCTGAGTGGGGATATTTCATCAGATGAATGTGTGTACATTTTTGTTTGCCTTTACCAAAACAACATACATTGAGGTTGCCAATCTGTTTCTTCCTTTCCATGCTGCATTTATTTGATTTTCAGGCCAATTTTTAAACCTACCACGGTCACAATTATCTTTGAATACACCTCTTAATCTGTCTTCCACTCTAACTTTAAATCCAATCTTCCATGTTTTAGATTTGGTCGACAGCTAACTGTTGTCTCATCACTCGACGAAGAAATGAAGTAATAAAGTTATGGATTATGAAAATTTTTTGAGTGTTTAGATACGTAATGAAATTTTTACCATCAACGTGTATTTCCACTGGCAAATATCTTCGCGGGGAGTAATTTTTTCAATTAGACACATAATTTGTTCCGATTGAACAAGAACCAAAAGTCTAGCTCTATTTATTTATTGTGCTTTTAATGTATTCCTAATAAGATTATAATATAAAAAACAAATTTTAAAGTGCTCAATGTTTTATGAATTCACATTCAATCCAAAGCATACAAAAATATTTTATCTGGAACATTGACTTGTGTAAAAAAACCACGGCCAGCCGACACTTTAAGAAAATATAAAAAGAAACAAATTCCGAAAAATAAAGTCATCTTGCAATTCAAGATTTAAATAAAAACAAGACAAACAATATAAACTGGAAATTTTGACTTTATTATTTCTGACGATGACTTTAAAATGAAGTCGAAAATTCACAGTTTCAATTGTTTGCATTGTCTTGTTTTATTCATATCTTGAATTGCAAGATGACTTTATTTTTCGGATTTTGTTTCCTTTTATATTGCCTTGTGTGTGCCGAGATCTTGGTTGCAAGTCAAGAGTAGACTTAATTTTCAGAAATACGCTTATCTGATTGCACGCTTAACCCTGGTGACCCTAACCCGACCTGTCAACTCTTGTAGCCCTTGTCGGAAATTCATTTTGAATCTCAAGTTTCAAATTAATTCAGAGCAATTATCGTATGCATGTCACTTGTCACATCTCTGAAATCCGTTCGAGACGCTGAGGATTTGTATAAAAATATATACTCCACGTAAAATTCTTACAGTACACATAGTATTTGTGTAATAAGTTGATCTGCGTGTGATAATTAACATTCGAATAGAGACTCTTTGCTAATGTTGTCGGAGGATTATCGTTGCTAGGGTAGACGCTTAATGGTGAATTATAACAAGACGAAAAATTGTATATGTAAGTGTATTACTATTTTGAATAATTTTCGGTTCGACTATTATCATAAACATATTCTTCGTTATGAGGCTTGTATTTTAATGTTGAATTTGTAAACGCTTGCAAGCTTATAAACAGATACGTTGTATGTGTATGTATAGTAACGTAATGAACAATATAATTTTATTCTGTCTTGGTGTTATGCTTTCAGATGAAAATGACGTTTGTGGTGTTACTCTGAGTTTATATCCACACAAGCCAAGTCGAAAAATATATCTAGCCCAACCAATGCTCTTCCAATTGAGCTACTCGGCCCACTGAGTGTGTTAACCATTTGTTGTTATTTCAGCTCAGGGTCAATGTCTGCACAAAGTGACAGGCATTATCAGCGAGCTGCACTACGACATGGAAAGCTTGGCAGTTGTCGTGTTTCACGGCTTTTACAAGACCAAGAGCAAAGGTTTTTACCCACCAAAATATCTTTGTGCGCAAGGTAGGAATCCTGTGTCAAAAACGTCTCGATGCTGCGTTCCTTTAGCACTGTACTTCCTGAAAATCTTCTAGGAATATCTCCTTCATATAGTCCCAGAAATGACTTGGTGTGTGTACTGGAGTGATTTTCTAAATCATAATGGCGTTTCTGTTCTTTTTAGATCTTGCGCTAGATTTCTTCACGACAGGAAGACAATGGAGGAACAAGGTAGAGAAAGACTTTGTCGAATCAGGAATGAAGATACGGCTCAGACCTCTTTTTAATGCATGGCTCAAAATATTACAGGATTTTTATGCGTGAAAATAATGTTTCTGCTGGTGTTGCTCCAAGTGTGAGTCCACAGAATATGCCCGACCACGGTCAAAATCGAACCTATGAGCTTTGGAATCATAGCCAGTGCTATCAATTGCTAGAATGCTAGCTACAGTAGCTCAGTGCTCTGCCAACTGAGTTATGCGATATTTCGAAAGTGAATCCATTTTCGTTGATTTTCTTTGCGCTAGCATTCCAAAGGTCGTAAGTTCGAGTCTCGCCGTTGTCAGACGTATTTTTCAGCTTGCTCGGTGTGCATATAAACTCGGTGTAACACCACAGACATCACATCAGAGGATGTTAAAGCTAAGTTAATGATTCAATCGCGTTTGCCTCTAAAAGGTACATAATTTTTGCTATCATTGTATCTTCACTGCGTGACGATGTTCTATCGTAGAAGAGCAGAATCGTCCTTTCATGACGCTGAACCTGGATACGCCCTCTCCCACAGCGTATGACCCACCTACCAACCCCCCAAATATGACCACCTCCCCAGCATACACTATGAGACCGAAAACTTACCCAGAAAAAGGTAACTGGTTGATTTTTATCGAATCAAATCTTAGCCTCTGTGTAACTTACATAGCCAATGATGATCAAAGATTATTTTGACGATTGAAGCTTAGGTGACTTTGAATAGTTGTGATTCCGTTTGTCTGTGATTTTCGTTTGTCTTACATGTTTGATATTTGCATTATTGCTTTGGTTCTTCGGATGCATGATCATGCATTTATCGTGCTCACGTATTTTAAAAGTGTGACACACATGGCTAAGCCTAACACATCTCAAGTACATATATCCATATTAGGGCTGGCAGAGCCCGCGGCATATCATGCTGGTTCCATCCCTGAAAAGTAATAGTTTCAATTCGAAATGTTTTTTGTATTGGATATGAAACGATAGGAGTTTCCCTGTTTCCTTTCCAGCTGGAGGTGACCGAGTATCTTGGAGCAAAGAATGGTTCAGCAACACCAGCCGGTGGTTGACGAGGACAGATTTTAACTACAACAATAGATGGCCCTCGCCTACCGATCACGCACCATGTTCCACCATTGGTCGACCTCAAATCACCATGGCTACGTCACCTTCGCATAGTTTCGGGATACGCAAGGAATTCACGCTGGTCTCTAAAGGTTAGTGGACCATTATTATACAATGGTTTTGTAAACATACTTCATGTTTATGGTTGATTTCGACTAACTTTTTGCGTTAATATTCCGAACTTCGTAGTGAAGGCCAAAAGTTTAACTGCGAATTCATAAGCCGGTTTGTAAACTAAGCATTTGACTGGTTTCTTTGAGTTGAGGGCCAGTTACAGTCTTTGTTTCCAAACCAGCAAATTCTGAAATGAACTTCCGAACAAATTTACCAACTTCGCAACGAAGTTCAAAATCTTGCTGTGAAAAGTTAGGTGAAATCAACTATAAAGTGCTGTCCTGCGTGTGGACTGAGACCTCCTGACTGCGATGTGGTTTCGTTTCAGACGCCAAAAGCTTCCCAAGCCCATGCAGGTATAATCGTTCACGAAGTCAGAAGAATGTCCTCGCTAGTTCTCCAAGCTTCACGATAACAGAAGGACGAAGACATGGAACCCTTCCTTTTATAGCGAGAAATGGTAGGAGCTTGATTCTATGATCAACTTGCACAGCGAATTCTTGTAATGTTGATGAAAACAAGATTGAAGAATGATATCTGTAGCGTTACTTTGCATTTACAACTAATTTAATTGAGGTTGTATTAATCTGACACTGCAGAGAACAACGAAAAATTTGTTGTCTCGAGCGGGATTCGAAACCGGCCCGAAGATGCGAGTTTGAATCCCGCTCGAGACAACGAATTTTTCGTTGTTCTCTGCAGTGTCAGATTAATATGAACCTAGTTTTTCATCTCTCTGAGGATGGTTCTAAAATTAGTTGAGGTAGTCCTTCCAAAAGCGTAAACTGTGAACTATGAGCGCCGAGCGCGCAAGCCATAAGGGATCATTATTTACTTAGGCCCTGATACACAGCGAATTGCCTTTGTAGCAAGTAAATTTGCCGTCTTAAGTTTCCCATGTACCCTCGATGCTGCTTGAAAGAAATAATTCCGAGTTTAAAGGTGAAAATAAACAATAATCCGTAATCCTTGGCCGCGCATAGTTTTAGTTCTGCTTTTTGAAGGACAATTACCTTTATTGAAATTCTGCATGTTCACATTCACAACAAACAGCAGAAAACCAGTTCCCCCCTCTCTAATTTTCTCTTCAACTTCATTGTTCCTAGGTTCGTCGCCAGGTCCTGGCTCCTACAATCCCAACATATTCAAAACCAGCTCGACTGTTCGGCGTCCGGCGTTCACCATCGCTAAATCCCCGAGAGTAATCGGAATCACTCGGAATTGTTCGTTTTAGAACAGGTTTCTTCTTCTCAAAAACCTGAAGCAGCCTAAGTTATACTAACAGTATCTGACTGTTAATGCTTTCTGTATTTCAGACTGTATGTAGCTTTAGATTATAACTACAATATTTCATTCAGTGACAGTTGATTCTATAAGCTTTTTAAGCCATTTGCGACCAGCCAGTTTAGCGTTCTTATTGGCCAGAAAATGCAATTGACTGGCTGGATAATGGTAATGACATCCGACATGCGTCGATGCTGAAAATTCATTTGGGTGGCACCACAGTCCTTTTTCTATAGAGACGAGGTGATTGACGTAGCAATTAAAGCCCGTCATGGTTTATAATTTAGGAAAACAATATATTTATCATAGTATATTTGAAAACTAAATGTTGTTGAAGCAAAAACACTAATAGGCCTGTTCGACTACGAGATCTTCTGGTCGAATGTTTAGTTTCTTTGCTCGTGATGCAAACTTTCGTTTTAAGCCTGGTGTTATCACTTATTTCAATAAATTCAAATCAAACCAACTTGTTTCCCCTCCCGTCTAAGTACAGGATCTATCTAATTTTAAAACGTGCGGTAAACACAATGGCGATTGATTGACTGCTACATAGTGTTGCCTAAAAAGCAATACCGATACCATGGAAATATTCTGACCAATTCGTCAAAGAATACAGCTCATTTATTTGATTCAAAACATAGGGGAACTGAAGGTTGAATACTATTACACGCTTCGCTAAGACAGCTGCATTATTATGAGGGTCCGCTTCGGTAGCCATGCGTCCCAGCTCAAGATCTTTATTATATTGTCTTGCACGCAGACAAAGTATCTTAGAACTGTTACATGACTCAACACAGGCCACATTATTCTTTTTGAGGTGCTTACTTGTGGCTGATTTAGATTCAGGACTTGGCGAAATTTTGTACCGAAGAAGATGAAAATGTAACACGAGATGATCTAGCATGGCTGTCACTTAACAGAATATGAGGTTAGTGTCGATTAGTCGTTTTAGAAGGGAGGTTCGTTGCGTGGTAGCAGACAGTTGCGCTCAGAAATGTCGTCTACAAAAGGCAAGAGAATGAAACTTTGTACAATCGATTTGCTGCCATAATCATAAATAAAAACAATAAATGCATTCATAGTAATTAGACATTGCGACCACCAACTGTTGTACGCATTGTGCTTTTTCAAACTTATTTATCACCCACAGAATTTGAATGTTTACTGCCTTACAGGAAGTATGCTTATATTATAGAAGCGTGCGGCCACATTTGGCCTGTATCCTTGTTTATTTGACTGATATATATAAGGCGTTTTATTACTTTTGTACAATAAATACATACAGTATACTATTTACATTATATGCTGTGAAAATAATATTCGTTTGTCCTGTTGTAACGGTACAGTTCAGGTTTTGGTAGGATGTGTGAGATTTAATAGTTTTCCTATCCGATTAGTTACAATTCTGTTTGCTATGGTATTTGCCGAAACGTAGTCAACGATTTTATCTGCCACTGTCATTCGTGTTTCTTTAAATCGCATTGTCGCTTATGTTGTTGGGTAAAGCGAAGGAAGAAACTCCAGACAAGGATTTAATTCCGCTTTGGAAATATAAACTAGATATTATTTCGCACGATATGCTGTGCTAAACAAACTACTGTTTCTGTGAATATCGTCACATATCGTTAATTCTAATGTTTCCTCTCTGTCGTCGTGTTCTATAAGTCAGAAATATGCATGGTATTATTACAGTTACTCAGAGTTTTAAATTTAGACCGTTTAATTGATGCGTGATGATATGCACAATATCGTATAATTAAAATATGGGAGGTCTCATAGCCGCTCTGTACGAGTTTCCTATCCTTAACTTCCTCTGTTACGTGCACAAGCGCTGTTATTATACCAAAGACTTTTACCTTTGTGTGAGGGTTTTGTTTAACATCACATTTGACAATAATGAGTCCTTTTCTCCGATTGCTCCGTTTAGTACCATTAAGTATATTTGTTTTTCATGTAGTTCTGACACAAACCACGACAGCTTATTGTAGAATACTACCTACACTAGACCACCACGTTTGAGATATCTTTTTCAGGTAGTTCAGAGACAAGCCATAAGCTTACTGTAGAATACTACCTACACTGGACCACCACGTTTGAGATTTCTTCCTCAGGTAGTTCACACACAAACCACGACAGCTTATTGTAGAATACTACCTACACTGAACCACCACGTTTGAGATATCTTTTTCAGGTAGTTCACCCACAAACCACGACAGCTTATTGTAGAATACTACCTACACTGAACCACCACGTTTGAGATATCTTTTTCAGGTAGTTCAGACACAAACCACGACAGCTTATTGTAGAATACTACTAGACCATCACGTTTGAGATATCTTTTTCAGGTAGTTCAGACGCAAACCACGACAGCTTATTGTAGAATATTACCTACACTGGACCACCATGTTTGAGATATCTTAGTGCAACAATCATTACAAGGCAATTATCTATAATTTTGTATCATTACGATACAAATTACTTAAACCAAAGTTTTTTATTCTAGACAAGCAACTTTGTTGCAGCTTAAAACATTTTATCCTATACGAAAGGTTTTAGCCTACTTTAAAAAGAGCTTTTGTCACCTCAAAGAGCACATTCGTAAGAAGTATTTTTTACTCGTGTTATCAGAAAAGCAATCGGACGCTTCGAGTGCCTATTTTTACCTAACATCGGCTTTCCCACGTCAGACAAAAGGACAGATGGTATTCTGACTTGACACTCGTAAGAGCACGGCGTTTAGTTTTATTAAATAAAATCCCCCACTTTTATTTCTTGCTAAATAAACAACTAGATAAGATGCATTACATTTTTCTTCTATTAACCAGTAACCGCAACCTGTACAATAAAACTGCGACAAAAAAAACCCCGAGACATTATTGCTTGTAAGTTGCGCTGTTTCAGCTTCATATGTTTGTGAAGTTTTTAAACAAAGAATCTTTAAGTTTCAAATATACACAGTTTTGAATTTGAATAGAATATTTGCATATCAAAGAATATACAGTATGTTTGCAAGCCTAAGCCCACTTAGACAATGAACTTCACCGTATTGTACAAGCATTAAATACAAATAATCGTTGGACGTGCACATCATATACCTTTTGTTAAATGTTAAAAAGTTCAGTCGTATTTTGAAGATGGACATTTAGTTAACAGCATAAATTCGTCAGTTTCAATTATTATCGCTTTTATTCGAAATTAAACTGTTGAAAAACCTTTGTGAGAGAAAGATGTTTTATAGTCTTCGGAAATGTGGGGAATCTTAACGGTTTCTCGTTTCCATTTGACCGAGCTCGCTGCAATTAAATGTAATTTGAATTCACCCGCAAGACAGCTTTGGTGATTACCGCAAAATGTTTCTGTGTAATAAAGGTATATTAAATAAATTGTTGAAGTAATTGTTGAAGTATGATTATTTTAGTTTCCATAGGCTAGTACATTTTTAGCGTTATACTAAGAGCAAGATATTTTAATTTTCTAATTACATGGACGGTTTTATACGGAGAGACATTAATGCGAGTTTTAGATGTATATATAGGAGCCCGCAGTTTGAGGTTATCTATGTGAACTGCAGTCTTTACCTGTTTTGACGTTGTTTATTGTCGTTGTCTAGTAATTTAGTATGTTTTTTATGTGTAATATAAGTCATTCATGTCTTTGTGATGACTGGCAAAGCTAGTGAATAAATATATAAAGATGGTGCATGTTTTAGATGAATGCCAGAATGCACAACCCCTTGCTGCTAAACAGAGTTTGTTCTTTTGGTTACGGTTAGCTTAGGTGATAGGTTGTAAAAATATAGGCCTTTGTGGATTTTGGGTGTGTTAAGAACAAAATGTCTTAAATTCCGTGATGATTTAGGTGAAGAGTTAAAACAATTGATGATGTTAAATCGGCTGCAAGATTTTTTTTGTATTGCAGATTAATCCGAGTCAGCAATGATTGACGTGTTGGTACTTGTCGTTGCTGTCGCTGTTGTGTGTCTCGCATTCACGGTTGTTGTTATATCCTACATCTATCGTCGTAGACGCAGTCAACGCTGCACGCAAGAGAAATATAAACCAACGTACGATACCGTTACCAAGCCTAGAAAAAGCTCGCTCGCTGAGCTTCTCGGGACAGCCATGGGACCTGATGTATCACCCGTAACTCCTACTGAATTCTTTACTTCAGGTAACGCATTACTTCGTGCTTTCCTCCTGTGGTTACACTTGTCAAATTAGAGGTGACCCTTACTGGACCTCTGGAAAGAACAGTTTAGAACTGATAGAGCTATCCATAATAAATCAAGTTAGTTTAGTTTAGGTTTCCTCCTGTAGTAACACTGGATCAGTAAGAGATGATCCTCACTGGATCTCTAGGAAGAACAGTTTAGAAGGTTTCTTGCTTTAGTAACAATCAACACAGCGCTATTTTCTTCTAGATTTTTCACAGCCTCCGTTGCATCCGCGCCTGAGGGAGACTAAATCTCGTTCCTCAACGACGTCATTTGATGATTTCGGTCAGATTGATCCTGCCATGTACGAGGTAAGGTTAGGATCCTTGAAAAACTGGATAGTTTCACTTCAAGACAAGGAAAAATTTCAAATCAAACTTTCAACAATGATATTTGTGGTATTACTCTTGATATTTTGGTGCGTACAAAAAGTTAATGAACTTGTGGCTGGATATAAACTTATAGTAATACCACAAAGTCATTTCAGTAACTTCTTAATAAAATTCAGCATCCTTTATTAAGAAAAATGGCTTTAACTATCGCCTGTGAAACCGTCTTTAAAATGAGCCACTACTAGAGAGGTTCAGATTTCTCTTCCAACACCTCTACCACTACCTTAATCTATCTTTCAGCCAATCAGATGTGTCGTACTACCCAATTAATTAACCAATCAAATTGTTTAAAAATCGGGAAAAGGTAGCCGTGGTGGTAGAGGAAGTCAAACCTGAACCTCTCTACTATTGTAGCTGAAACTATGAAACTTTTTTCTTTACTTTAGATTGAAAACGTCGACGACAGCGCAGCACAAACTCCGAATCTGGGTGAAATAAAATTCTCTCTTTTGTACGATACGTTCCGAAGCATCCTTCGGGTGACTCTCCTGGCTGCTTTTAATCTCACTCGACCCGAGGCGGATGACTCGAAGCACCTTAACCCTTACGTGACATTGACCCTGCAGCCAGAATATCGCCATTTGCTGCAATCTAAAGTTCAGCAGAAAACAACGGCGCCAATTTTCAATGAGAAATTTGAGTTTGAAGTCGCGTTCTCAAATCTTTACTCTCAAACGCTTTGCTTCACAATTTTCAATTTTTTAACTGGCTCTCGTCACACTGTCATTGGTCAAGCTGTTTTGCCGTTAGAAGATTTACAGGCATCTGTCGAGCAAATTTTTACGTTAGATTTGAAGCCTACGACAGAGGTGAGACAAGAATATAACATGTTGTGTGTAGATTAAAGATGACGCCGCATACCAAATAGAAATAGACCATCATTTTTGTGACCTGTTTATTCCTGGCGTGATTTTTTAGCGAATGCAGCTTGGCGATATCTTGTTTTCTCTGGGTTATCTTCGCATCGCCGGCCGTCTCACGCTGATTGTAATGAAAGCTCGCAATCTGCCCCAGGCCAGCGTGAAGGGTACAGGTATGTGAAGATGGGAAGTCAAAACTAAAGTTAGTTTAGGTAGGTTTCCTCCTGTAGTAACACTGAATCAATAAGAGATGATACTTACTGGACCTCTAGGAAAAACAGTTTAGAACTGATGGAGCTATCCAGTATAAATAAAGTTAGTTTAGTTTAGGTTTCCTCGTGTAGTAACACTGAATCAATAAGAGATGATACTTACTAGACCTCTAGGAAAAACAGTTTAGAGCTGATAGAGCTATCCAGTATAAATAAAGTTAGATTAGTTTAGGTTTCCTCCTATAGTAACACTGGATCAATAAGGGATGATCCTTACTGGACCTCTAGGAAGAACAGTTTAGAACTGATAGAGCTATCCAGTATAAATAAAGTTAGTTTAGTTTAGGTTTCCTCCTGTAGTAACACTGGATCAATAAGACATGATCCTTACTGGACCTCTAGGAAGAACAGTTTAGAACTGATAGAGCTATCCAGTATGGATAAAATTAGTTTAGTTTAGGTTTCCTCCTGTAGTAACACTGGGTCAATAAGAGATGATCCTTATTGTTATTCACAGAGCTACCAATATAAATGAAGTTGTAGAAAAATAAACAAAGTTGATCATTTTGTTTTAATTCTAGATGCATATGTTAAAGTAACGTTAATTCAAAATGGCCGACGAACAAAGAAGAAAAAGACCTCGACCAAAAAAAATCAGGTCAATCCGGTTTTTAACGAGGCCGTGTCGTTTGACATCGCTAGTGAGAGCCTGGAATCTACTGGAATATTATTGACGGTGATTCATGAAAATAAGATTATTGGATGTGTTCTGGTTGGGGGAAACACTGATGGTAAAGAACTGGAACATTGGAAGAGAATGAAGATATCGGACAAACCTGTTGCGGAATGGCATGCCTCGCAGGATGGAAGAAAATTTTATTAACATAATAAGAGATAAAAAAAGAACAGACTAATTCTTTGTGATTATAGCTTAAGATATATTGCAAATGATATATTGTGTAAGAATATTCAATACAAATTCATGGTAGGTTATGTATATACTACAGTATGTATATTTCCAAGCAAATACAATGTTCTAATGTTTCTTGGAATCGCTATAAATTCGTCGAAAACTAACCCTCCAAATTCGGCATTACGAATTCAGACAGGCCATTGTCCTAGCGGTAATTTAAATAAAACAGTTTTATATTTATCGCAATAAACTACAGTCAGTTGAAACATTTGTTAGCAAGATCTATGGTTCAAAGCACTTACACACAGTTGCAGCCTATATTTATGAGCAGTTTTGCAGTGTGATTGGCCGATAGTGCTTCTGAGTTACCAGGAGAGTAAAAATGGCGGCTCTAAACTTGGCGCTGATATTTTATTGCGCTAGTCTAGTCATGAATGTTTGTTTTCAGTTGGTATATGTTGAAACGAGATGAATTACAAATTATGCTTGTTTAGAAGCAAGACAGAGCTGGAATGGTTTATATCTCGGCTACTTCAAATCAAACGTGAATACTTTTTTTGTTCCTGTTGCATTAATCGAGTGCGTCGCGATTCTTTCCCTTCCCAAGTCAGAATTCTTGTCTGCATGTGAGGTGCTGTCAGTTGACGCGGATGCATTCCTGGGCTTGAAACTGGTGTAATAACTACGTTGCTCCGTGAGCACGCGGTAGTCACGTGAATGCGATGGGATACTGCCGTGGGTTGAGCTTGCTTCGTGCGAGTGCACGCTGGCTGACTCCGAGGGCGTGCGCGATTTCCACACGCGTGTTTCGTGCTGGCTTGTTGAATCGCTCATTGGTAAAGTCGCAGAATTTGTATAGCTGGTGCTCTCTTGGCTGTTTATCCCTTCAAACACTTCTTCAGAGAATGATTTATCGTTTACCTGAAAAATATGTTCAGGTATAAATAAGGTTAGTTTAGTACAGGTTTCCTCCTGTAGTAACACTAGATCAATAAGAGATGATCCTTACTAGACCTCTAGGAAGAACAGTTTAGAACTGATAGAGCTATCCAGTATAAATAAAGTTAGTTTAGTTTAGGTTTCCTCCTGTAGTAACACTGGATCAATAAGAGATGATACTTACTGGACCTCTAGGAAGAACAGTTTAGAACTGATAGAGTTATCCAGTATAAATAAAGTTAGTTTAGTTTAGGTTTCCTCCTGTAGTAACACTGGATCAATAATAGATGATCCTTACTGGATCTCTAGGTAGAACAGTTTAAAACTGATATTACCAGTATAAATAAAGTTAGTTTAGGTTTCCTCCTGTAGTAACACTGGATCAATAAGAGATGATCCTTACTGGACCTCTAGGAAGAACAGTTTAGAACTGATAGAGCTATCCAGTATAAATAAAGTTAGTTTAGTTTAGGTTTCCTCCTGTAGCAACACTGGATCAATAAGAGATGATCCTTACTGGACCTTTAGGAGGAACAGTTTAGAACAGAGAGATTTATCCATAAAGAAAGACAAACTGAATCATACCCCTCGAGGCATGAAGGTGCTGTTACGACTTGCAACGCTGGATGAAAGTGTACTCGCTTGTGCTCTGGATCCCAGCTCAATGCTTTGCTCTGAATAATCTCCCGTCTTGGGGAAGGCGTAGCTCCTGGACACGGCATACATATTGTAGGACGAGGGCCAGTCTGCTTTGTGCCTCTCTCCAGTATCGTTGCTGTAATAAGTGACTCTCGTATCATTGTTGCTTTGGGTGACACTGGAACTGTTGCGGTCAGCCTGAAATGCGGAATTTTCGTAATGATTTGCTGGAATCTCGGAACTCTTTTCTTTACTCTCGCCACTCCTTTTGATCGTTTTCAGAACAATGTACAACATTATCATTGTGAGAACAAGAAGCAAGGCTGCCGCAGCGAGCAAAATAGCTGCGAGTAGAGCTTCGTCTTTCATCTGAAAAAAAAATGACATCCATTTCACATTCCGTAAACACACCCGCCAGTACCATGGTGTACAATTAGTGGACTGGACAACATATCTGATTGCTGAAACGCAGAATGCTTAAATATGTGTAGCTGTCGTGTTTTGATGTTTTGGACTCAAAATAATGCTTTGTGGTGCTACTCTGAGCCAAAATACCTAGCAAGCCGGAAAATATTGGGTTAGCATTCCACAGGTCGTAGGTTAGATTCCCATCGTAGCTAGGCGTATTTCTGAGCTTGCCTGGTCGGGATATGGACTCGGAGCAACAGCACAAACGTCATGGATAACGCAATATGTGAAAATGAATCTCAGTTTCAGTTTATCTCGAACGATCGGCGAGCAACGTATAGCTGGCAACACCGATGTTGACCTATCTCGCTCAACGCCAATATATTTGAAGTTCCTTCTTGTAAATCTAACACTAGAACCTATTTTCGTCTATAATCACCATTTTAAAATACAATTTTTTTCGCTCCGCACTCTTTCTATTCCAAACAGTTGAGACAAGAACTCAAAACACTCCACATCCAACACATCACGAGTGTTTTAAGGCATTTTCTATTGACATTGCGGGAGTGATAATGGCCCATGGACCTCTTGACATTCTCAAAACAAAGACTGCGTTGGAACTAACTCAATCAACAAGTCAAGAGCGCAACTTCTGGAGTGTAGGGAGGTGGGACACCCCAAAGTTTACAAGTGTCGGGCAAATATCAATAACTGGTTGGGCAGAAAGTGCAGGAAAATCCAAATATAAGAGTTAAGAAGACCCTGAAAGTGCCATTTCTAGCGATCTAATGCTCCAAATTTTAAAGGGCGCCATTTTTTGTTTACGAAGCAATCTTGATAACCTACCATAAATTTTTGCCCTCTCTATGTTGGGCAAAAACAAGTTTCACCCCTTACCTCAAAACATATACCCAAGTTACTCCCTGCAACTAGCAATGCTCGCATAACATCCCTATACAACAAGTTAATTTTTGAATTCAAAAATCATCCTGACCTTATTCCAACGATATCGTAAACGTACGTCATTGACTGCATGCGTACTAAATTACAGGTCCACCAGAGCACGCCTCATATACGGTTCTAAAACCATTTTTACAGCTAATTTGATAATTTAAGTCATATTTTAAGTGCTCTACGACTTTTAATTCGCTTTAAACCACCTGCCTGGGGTTCCTATGATTCCTACAATAATTCGACTGATGATCAAAGCTTTGTTACGACGAAGCATCAAAAGTTAAAATTGCTTCAAGACATAGGATTGCTGAATTTATTGTATAAAATATCATAGTATTCTCCTTCAATTTTCCGTATAAACATTGACGTGAGGATGAAAGACAGCCACAACAAAGGCTCAATCAGAGAGTCTCTGCTCAGACTATAACTGAGAACATGTTTTAAGTTCTTAGCAACCTCAACAAAACTTTATCTTCTTTACTGTGTAGGCCGCCGGCGACTGGAAACGAAACAACAACATCTTTATATTTCTTTGTTGTTACAAACCTTTGTTTCTATAACAGTTTCGAACAAATCTAGAAAAAACGTCCTCAAATTAATACCGAGATTCTTCTGTCGACTATTTTCTATAGCAATTGCATCTCCCAAATTCTGGCAAAAACTCCTCGAAGTTCTTTTGGTCTCGTAGGTACAGTAAATCGGGGAAATAATCCGAAGTTATGAAAAATAAAATAGATGAAGAAAATGCTTTGCTGATGTTAATAATACTCGGGGACATTTTGCGCGAAGATCTTTTTCTTTAAAACATCGAATCTATCTATGTAATATTCCGACAGTAATCAAAGCCGTGCCAGATACCAAATACTGTATTTTTTATATACATCCTGTATATGTATATTTTTCTCGTTGCTAGTAAATATAGGAACTAGATTTTCATTATACAGTCGATAAAATAATTATTAATTATATAACCATCATTGCTTCATCTTTACTTCAGGAAATAATTTATCATATTGGCTTTCGTTTGGCCAACAACGCGGGCTTTAACACGAAACTGATGTTTTAAGCTATACGTACTGTGATCTGTATGTCTTTAAAGAATTAGCCAAATCATTCGCCTGGATGTTATAAATTTGACATTAGGCTGTTTGGTTATAATCACATACTGTACAGTACAACAAGTTTTAAACTCAATAATTAATGAGATAATCGTTTTATACTGTGGAATACTTTTAATTATCGTTTGCCATCTGGGAATATTTTGACATAGTTCGGTATTTATTGACATGACTATTAATAAACCGTATAAACGTGTTTTTCCATGTTCACGACGTGCATTTGCAGAGCTGCAGGATTTAGGAAAGGTTTAAAGCATGCTCTTTCAAGAACTGGTCTACCGGCAAGTTATGCTGGATAAATCTGCTTTTGAATTGCATTCTTGTAGTCAAATACACAGCTTTGAAACACGGTTATAAGGCGTAACACTCTGGCATACAGAAGAGAGCAACACAAACACAAGGACCAAGAGTTATTTCAGGCAAGTTTGCATGAGGGCTTCTCGAATATTAATATATTTCGAATAAGAACAGTACCACGTTTGAGAGTATCATTTCTTGACGGTATTAGTTTATCTTTTCGACGTTTAATTGTTTCTAGTTAACCAAAGAACTCTTCCCGACTATGAATCGCTGTAGCAGGCACGCTGTATACCAAATAATTTCGATCTTGCCTCAAAAAGCGAAGATTTATTAAATCCTTGTAATGACTTAAACAATATCACAGAATCATTTACAGTGAGTTTACAGTTCAAAAATCCAATTCCTAATGCATTTTAACATTCTAAACAACAAATCTTTACAGCTTGAATTCCGATAAGGAGATCGTAGGTCATTATTAATCAATTATATGTAGACTGTTCTATACTGTGTTTGTGCTCAGCATGTCGTATTCAAACGTGGCGATACAATAAGTCCCTCTTTACAATATTTTTTATACAATAACAAATGAACCATCTATATTCGATCTAGTAAGCTGCCTTATAAGATATATGTAACATATATACACCTATATCTGGGCTATCTATATAGAACAATATTGAACATATGCAACTATATCGAATAAAACAAAGCCGATCGAAAAATCCACAGCTCAAGCCCTGTTCTAATTAACATAGCATACCTTGATACAGTTGTTACCAAATTTTCCAACCAAATTTACTCCATTGCGCGAATCTTGTAGCCGAGAATTTACTCGCCGAAGTCGTTTGTATTTTTGCCCTAAAACCCCGTTTAATTGCTTTCAATTCTTTCGTGTGTTATTCCTGATCAGCTTGAATGATTTTTGAGTGTTTTTGCCGATACAATTTATACAAATAGTTTCCAAACTAGGGGGTGTTGATTATTCTTTAGTGAGGGGAGTCCACGGTCAAATATAATTTAAATGATGCTAATTAATGTTGCTATTATAAGGCAATCTCATCTCCGCCTCCCCCCCCCCCCCTTTCCCTACACACACACACATACAGAAAATGTTAAAAACTTTTTGAAAATGAAAATTTTTAATGAAGGATAAATATATGTGTATTTTTGATCGACACGCCTGTCTTAAAGCCAGATAATACAAGAATGATAACTATAATGTTATGCACGGCTAATACGCTTTACTTTGGAGCCCTGTATAACTTTACTTTAACAAACAACCAATTTAAAACAACCAACCTAAATGTTTATGGTTTTTGACTGCAGAAACGTCAATGCTTATGATTTTTTTATTGACCACATTAAACTAAACTATATAACGTGATTGGCTGAATTTAGAACTACATGAAACTGCTTTGCTCGTTCTTATTGGTTAAAATTAGAGGAAGTGATTGAGCGGAAATGCGCGACGAGTTTAGAATTTAAAATCGAAACTGGTTTGTATTTCTACGAAGTGTGCAGAATTTTAGTAAACTTTTGAGCATTTGATCGTCCATCGATCATGGAACAGAACGGAAACACGACGCATATCGAAGGGTATATTGACGAACGTTTCAAATCAAAAGTACCGGAAGATCTTCATTGTCCTATTTGTCAAAATGTGTTGAAAAATCCAAAACAGTGCACGCAAAATGAGCACCATTTTTGTGAGCAGTGTATTTTGAGACATCTGAAAGGCTCCTATTCCTGTCCACTGTGCCAGGAATATCTCTCAAGCACAACTTTAAAGAAGCCGTCCCGTTTCGTGCAAAACAGCTTGGATAATTTGGAAATTTCCTGCGAGAATGCGGATTGTAAAGCTGTTGTGCCTTTGGGGGAGCTGCAAAGTCACCTCACGAGCTGCGATTATACTTTGGTCACGTGCACAAATCAAAGATGTCACGTGACGATGAGAAGGAAAGATGCGATGTACCACGAGCAAATGGATTGTGAATTTCGAGTTGTACGATGTGCGCAGTGTATACGATTGTCCAATGAGGTTTTCTGGTATCGATTTGTGATATTCAGCACGTTGCTGGTAATTCTGGGATATTATTTTGAATGTTTTATGATGAGTAAAGTTTAACTGTGTTACCATAGATTCCATTGTTGGCACTGTTCCGATTTTTATGAAAAACACGGGATGATTTCTTGGATAAATTTAGTTGATTCATGGTAAATCACTCTGGATTGGTCCATGGTGCACACACAACCCGAAACATGTAAGTTGCAACAAATCGGTTGTCATTTTGCAACAACTTGTTACAACAAGTGGACATCAGGATGTGTTTGTATAACTTGTGACAGCTTGTTGGCAACAAGTCTGTTGAAAGTTTTCAACAGACTTGTTGAAACTTCATTTTCAAAACTTGTTATCCACAGGCTTGCTGCAAGTTGTTTCAACAAGTTGTAACAAGTCTGCAAATGGCAAGTTGCAGCAATCCTGATTTTAACAGACTTGCTACAATTTAGAAAAACTGACAAAGTTCATTTAGCTTGTTGACAAAGTTGCATCAAGCCAGTAAATTGACAACTGCAAACAAATCTGTGCTGTTTTTACTTGTGTAGGTGTACAGGCACTAGGAATTGGAGAGGGGGGAGTGGACACCATTCTGTTGCCTCCGACCCAGCATGTACACCTATGGATGCACTTCCAGATCCAACTATATTTTTGGGATACAAAAAAATAGTTTTTCTACTCCAGAGTATGTTGGGTTTGTGTGATACTTTGGACCTCTTGTCTTGAAAATTATCTCAGTGATATTGATGATGTAATATAATTTGACAGCTTTAATTGTACCACAAAACATGATTATTATGCCACATCGACTTGGAGATATTCTTGGGTTTCACTAGGGCATTTTGCAGTAAATCTGAGTGGGGGTCAACCCAAAATGTATGGGCTGATTATACTGTACTGGAGTGAACAAATCTCACGAAATTGCACGTATTTGCTGCCAGACAGAAGCTCAACACATACAGTGAAAATGATGACTGAGTATCGATTTGGAGTTGACACCCCCCCGTGAAATTTATGACGTCACGTGAAACCCAAGAATTGCAACACAAATATTTGTAATTCTAAATCCTGCCTCTCTTATTTTTCTGTTGTCCATTATTGGTGATTACTCGTGAGTAAAATCCTTCATAAATGGGAGAATATTTTTCCTTCAATGAGAACTGACATACGAGAACTAGGTTTAAGTACAATTCCTAGACATGAACAAATTTCAAAGTAAAAAGTTACAAATGTTGTATTTCAGTATTTGTAAGGTTGATTTTTGTAAAAATTACTTTGAGAATCCAACGTAGTTTTAAGCACAATTCCTAGACATGTACAAATTTCGAAGTAAAAAGTAACAATTGTTGTGTTTCAGTATTTGTGAGGTTGATTTTTGTAAAAATTACTTTCAGAATCCAGCGTTGGTATCAATTGTCAGAAAAATCAATAAGTCAACATTTTCGTTGAGTTTCCTGTATTGATAAGCTAAATTTTGAAGCCCAAGTTTAAAAACACCCCCAAATTAAGGGTTTTTAACCGACACTTAAAAATTGTTTGCCTACAAACTGGTTCTACCGGTATTAATATTGGACTTGGGGTAAAATCCTGTTTTGAGAGAAATTATTCTAGTACTTGCTGTTATGGCAACGAAATAAAGCTTTTAAAGGAAGTCGAATTGTTTTAAATGCATAGTAACTCAAAATAAACGGTGTAATATCGAAAACACAGTGTGTAAAAGAGTTTTAAAAATAATCCCAAGTACTTCTAGCGTGCTGTGTTCCCGTCTCAACAATTTAAACACACAATCGATTTTAAATTAACTTTTCATTATTTCTCTGTTGTTGTTTGCCCATTAAATTATCTTTCACAGTGAACTCTGTGTTTTTGTGAAAGAAAATTTATTGCAGTGTAAACATACGAACGAGGCGAAGCTGTCAGACAAACTAATTTGAATAGCATGTTTCCAAGCGAACTACCTGCTAAGTACAACGAAATCTCGCAGCTAGTCGTGCAATTGCTCTTTGAAAACAGTTGTCTGGGCTGTTGCACTCAATATTTGAAGACTAAAATGGACAAACTTTAAAGCAACAGAAGTTAAAATAAGTAAGTGACAAGAAGTAAAAGCGGCTCAAACAAAAAAGCGTAAAGCTTATGGATTAGAAAGAAACTTAACTACACAAGCTTCCTAATCCATCTATACAGTATATGGAACAAACGCGCTTGCGAAATAAAATAAACCCACGGCACAAATTTTAAACGGCGAAGAGAAGTTAGTTCAAAGTGTTTTGTGCGATGTCACGTCACTGTTTAGGAGTGTCAGGAGGTGAAAGAATGCAGATTTGGGAAGGAAATTGATCATTTCACACTCAATAGCAACACAATAAGTAAAAGGCCACCTTCTAACCGCAGGAATTCTAGTTGTTACTTTTGAGCTTTAGAACTGCTTTTTAACGGAGAGTTGTGGTTTCATTTCAACAATATAATCTATCTTAAAGTAGAGTTTATTCAAACGTTAGTCTTGATGGCTAAAATCCGACTTGCTTTCTAGTTTAGTCAAGCCGTGAATATTTATATTGAGATTTCGGCTATATGACTGCGCTGAAACTTATACGGTATTATTGATCTGTTACTTGGATAGATATTATGACAGGAACGTACGTTATTTAAAGAATAATATATTGTGTGTAGTAGACAGGTGTCAACAAGGTCGCGCATTTAAAACTTGATCCAACTTTGGAAACCGCACTTGTCTTGGCGTGCATACTTCTTGATTAGCGAGTATTGGCGCCGCAATCTGATTGGTCGACACGACCGTTTCGTCTCGTGGCAGCCAATCGGCATGCAGGAAACTTAATTGCGCCATACTTACGCATTTAATGAGCGAATTCGCCTCATTAGTTATTCTGGCTTGATAGAATTTGTACACACAAAGTTGCGAGGCTTGTGTCTTAATAGGAAGACGTCGTGAAAATACAAGTCGGAATCGTGGCTTCAAAAACCAAAATGCCTTTCTACTTCGCTTTTCAGAACCGACGAGGAAAAGTCAAACGAAATTTGACGTTTGGAAACAAAGCAAAAAAGAAATCTCGAAAGAGCGGAGGATTTGAGAACTCGCAGTGGTCGGGCTTCGGCGTTAATGAGCTGGCAGCTTATGAAAATGCAGCGTTCAGCGTAGCCCGGCGTCTTTCGCTCGAAGGATCGCTACTGAACGGATCTCGAGGCGTAACCCCTCTCACACCGGAGTTGGAAGTCGTACCCGGCTCACCTACAAGCGAAGCCTGCCCTCCAAAACCCCCTAGACTCATGGAGAAGAAATTGTTTACGTGCGAAAACCCGGAGTGTAAACGTACTGAAGAACTGCTGGGTATGATCGCGATCAACTTCAAAGCTTGTCCAGCCTGCTTTACTCACTACTGCTCGACGAAATGCAGAGTGGCGCACTGGCCCGTGCACAAGATTGTCTGTCATTATGGGCGCATGAAGAGCTACATGACGACCATCGCCGAACTCTGTCAGTCAAACGAGGACGTTCAGAGCCAATTGTCTAGCCTGGCTTCTGCGGGATTTTACACGAAGGGTCGTGGTTGTGTGATGCTGATTTTTGCAAGCGCCAACGACGCAAGGTTGTTTATTGACGAAAAAATCGGACAAAAACCTACCTACTCGTCTCTGGAGCAAATCGAAACGCTCGGAGTCCGTAGCGAACATCAGAAGAGTCTGGTTCGTCTAATTAATCATTACAAACCGGAATGCGAGTTTGTTCTGAACGTTGCGATCGTGGCCGAACGAAATATGCCTCCGTCGCCTGCGGTGCCGCGAAAAAAGGATCCGTCGTTGATTGAGCAGTTCGTTGTTCCGTTGAATGGACAGAAAGAGGGAAATCTGAGCAAAGCCTGTCGCAGGCTCACGCTCTGATGTCGCTTCTAAATCGCGGCAATTTACCTGCAGCGAATGTTGCAAGGCTAATTTGCTGTTAGAATTTCCGTGAAGCGAGCAAAACGCAAGCAGAATTTTATACTGCATGCTTGGAAGAAGTTGAAGCTGGCCTGTAAGACGATAGCAGACGTACCTTGGATTAATTCATGGCGTTGACTACCGCATAGTGCGAAGATAATTCGCGCCTGATGTTCAAGCACGGCGCGGCCAAATGGACAGAGGGAGTGGAATTCGAAGCAAGCACATTCGATCCTACTTGTATAAAACATAAATTGTTTACACTGTGGGTAGATGAGAAAGGCAGTTAACAGACAAAATCATAGTTTAAAGGAATGTTTAAGCGTTACGATTGGGACAGTATCCTCGATATTGGGATGGGAATGAAATGAATTGAAGTTCGGCAATTCACCGGCTGTGTCTACTGATAACTCGCAAAAATTTTACTGAAGAACGTGCAAAGCAATAATCGTTTCCCATTAAAACAGTTCCCGATCTGCCAATATTAGTTTAAATTAAACATTTCCAATATATGTACGTGCATAAAATAATTTAAACGAATATTATAAGCAAAAATATTTACCTATTGCTATAATTGTAATTAATGTTTCCGTATGTTTTCTGGGTCTAGGGTTGGTTTGAATTGGCTTCACATCTCCAGGAATTTCACCGCGGGTGGATTAAATCGTTTTTTTTTCTTTCTGAATTAATGTTTCACAAAGTAGCGTTCCTCTTTGTATCCAGGTATCAGGGCATAGAATGCATAACGAATAGAACAATGAATTTGCACGGGGTACTTTATGATGCAGCCTGGATGAAATACAGACAGTTACACGTTTAGAACGAAGGCCTTTCGTGGATGTTAGTGCTCACTGCTGAATTGAAACTCACGAATTCTGTTTATCAGTATAATTTCAAGTATAATCAAAGATGATCCGTGCTTTTGACTGCACTACCCACACTTGCAACTTTATCTAGCTTGAATTTTTAACAGTAACAATTGACAGTACAAATGTTAGTAAGCTTAGTTTAATCGGTGGTATGATTTTACCTTCAGAAAAAAAATTACTCTTGTTACTATATATATTCTGGCAACGCATGTTTAGAACCTTATACGAAATGAAATAACAATGACAGATTTATTCAAAATAATTTAACTTTTCTTCGCTGAACCTCACGAAGTTTCTTGAATTTGATTGGAATAAACGCTTCTAATTTCATGAAACCGCCTGAAAACAACTGTAATGATTTAATCTAGAACGCCTAAAGTAAATGCTTCCTTTATTTCCTTGTTTTGCTTGCTTCCTTTTGGTTTTAAGACAGGCATATTGGCGACTATACCCACAGACGGATATAGCTACTTTTTGCAGAGCGGCTTAATCGGTCCATCCTGCCAGATGGTCGGATCAGTATAGCCTGATAAATTAGTTACATTCTGTTCAAACCGTTAATTTTTAATGGGAGGAAAAATTTAAATTTGATGATTGAAATTAACTTGGTGTAAGACGAAGTGCAAACGCCGTTAGCATTATGAATTACAGAATCCCGATAAAACGACAGCAGAATGTTGTCAGATTTCATATGAAGTGTTGCCTGATTTATTTCAGCAAGAAAATTACATGTAATTATATATGTCCGACCACTAAACACATGATATTCCTAAAAATAGCCAAAAGAATCAACATTTAAATTGTCATTTAACTCTGAGGGTAATTTAACCACAAAATTCTGTATGTATAACTTGCTGTACTGGAGTTCGTTGAGATCATAAACTGATAAACAGACGATTGTATTAATTGGTTGTGTGTCGCGCTCTACGTCAAAGCGCCAGCCAAGCATAGCATCTTCCTTATTCTCCCACATTATAAATGCGTGCAATATGTCTCTGGCTTTGTACAGATCACGTATCCTTTACGACTTGAGAGACTGCCTTCAGTTCAACTCAGGGATGGATGCAGCATGATCAGGCGTGGGAGGGTGCGGGGAAGAATGCACTGCCAGCACTAATGACTTCAGAATGAATAATGTGTATTTATGTCCCTCTATATTTTCCAGGGCCGGTTGCTCGAAGCCCGTTTAGCGTAAACAGTGGATAAGTCAAAATTAAATAACACTCTTACATCACTCGTTAAACAGTTAAATATTTTGCAGTAAATATGTAGTTGTAAGCATAATCATTCTATTAAGGTCCAAAACTTTCAGTTTGGTTGTTGAATGAATCCTCCGTGAACCTCATTATCTATAGAAAAGTCATGTAAGACTAATGAGGAGGTGCTAGTTTAAGAAATCAAAAAAGCCTCTGTGGAGGAGAGTGGAATGAATCTATAAACTTGGTTTCTATTTTGAGCTTAACCACCGTTTAAGCTAAACAGGCTTCGAATAACCGGCCCCTGCTTTATCGTGAAGAATAGCACCCCCAGTACCCCACATGCCCCGCAACACTCCTGTAATCCATCTCTGGCTCAACTCTATACTTATAACTTCCCAAGTTCCCTTTGGCCGTGCAGCTCATCTTCCGCTTTGAAAAAACCCATTTAAAACGGATAAATTATCCGGCACTGTAGAATTTCACTTATTCGTCCCTTGTAACTAATATCTTATAAGTCCGGCGTCTCTTAGGATTTTTCATTTAAAATTTACAATTTTCTATGTATAACCTTTTAAATTCATTGTGGCGTAATGCCGATGTTAGAATTCTTAATAATAAACGATCGATCTGCCTGTCTGTTGCAGAATGACACTTGGAACTTGGCCGTGAACTGTATTTCGGCGACAGAGGTTATTCCAACGCATTATTGTCGCAGTTAAGTATCTTGTTTAACAGCCCTGTGACAGAGTCGTAATAGGCATTGGCTACTTGTGCTGAAACAAGACTGTTATCATACACAGTTACCCAGTTCATGCGGCCATTCAGTGTCATTAGGTAGTTCTTGAATGTCGGGTCCCGACCATGAGTTGGTGAAGCCCCAAAGACATCATGAAGACTGAACATTCTTTTCGGATCGTCTTTTATAAAAACCGGTATAGTACTTGCTAGCCTATGATTAGATTGTCGACGCAAAGCCATTGGCAGTTTCGCTTGTGCCAATGTGTTTTCTAACATCTGTTGTGCATTTTCATTTGCCATTAAAATTGAGCGCAAATGTTTTAAGTTCGCTATATCCGAGTGGAATTGTGCAGTAAACCGACTCGCCAGTTCCCAGAAGTCTTTATAATCCGCTGGCAATGGCAGATTATAGGTCAATGGCGCAGCCGTATACGTAATAAGGTCTGCTGGTAAAGGAATGTAGCTGTGTTTTGAAGTGTCGACATAACAAGCAATGTCGTTGGTTAAATCGCTTCGTAATAATCTTGTGTTTAGCAGACTCGAGAAGGCAATGTGACAGACTGCTGCAAGTGCACCAGTTAGAGTGGCACCATGATTCCTGCAAGCGGTGACTAGCGTCTCCAGAACAGGCCACGATATCTCTCGCAGCATGACTTTGGTTACGGTACCCGGGCTGAGCTCCGTGCTTCGGCTCTTCGGAAAGCAGGCAAGCACAGGGTTGATTGCAGCTGGAGTGTCCGCTGCAGGAAATGCGACGTGCTTCTCGATTTTCTTCATTTTGTGTGAAACTAAGCTCGACTGGCTTGGTAGAAAGGGTAATTCTTGAATATCGGTTAATTTAATGGACTCTCCTTTCGTAATAGCTTCTATGTAGGCGAGCAATTGTTGATACAGAGAAAACATTCCTGCGGCGTCGATGATGGAATGGCACACTAAAAGTGCAAGTGCATTATAAAAACAGTTCTCATCTTTGTCAAACTTTTCTCGCAGTAAAACAGCTCTCCAAAGACAGCCTTCATCACGCTCGAAATCCATCTCCGATATCAATTTCTCCCAAACAGCTAACCTCTCATCGACATCTCTGTCCACAGTACAGAAGTTGATCTTGTGATCAACGACGCCGGAGGCGCTTTCAAAGTGCCTCGTTTTACCATCAGATGCTTCCACAACAGTGGCTCTTAGAAGCGTTTGTCGTTGACATAGCATGGACAGGGCTTGGCGAACCGTTTCTTCCTTGAGAGGAATTTTAGACTTTATTAATGCACACGTTGTGGCACAGGAAATATTTCGCTTGTAGTATTCATAAAAAATGTCTTCTTGCCCGTCAAGCGGACGCCTCAATATAGTTTTAGGCTTGTAAACATTGTGTTCACCAACTCTGCTGATGATCCTTTCCGTATTCACTCGTCTGGTCTTGTTAAAATGCAGCCAACGATACACCAAGCTCGATGGCAGTCTTGTTTTGCCTTGTAGTCTCAGTGAAATGAAGGCGGTCATTTTCGTAGGTAGCCAAGTATGGCGCAAGTGGGGGATGGATTCGATATTTTGGAGGTTTTTCACACTAGCTATGAGCATTTGAAGATTTAACCTTAACGACGATGTGTTTAAGAATTATAATAAGGTTGACAACAGAAGCGGTTTTGTAAACATGTGATTACCACATATTAAGGTTAACTATCATTGGTGGAAAGGTCAACCAATCAGGACCATGTGTTTTGTACTTTGATCAATTCTTAACTCCAAAAACGAGTGATTGAAATTAAGTATGATTTGTACAAACGTCTACCATTCATAACTACGTATCCATCGTTAATCTGGCTAACGCCAGACGGTTTTACTACGGCCTGGGAAGATTCTTCGACCAGAAAGAGTTAAAAAACGTTCTTGTCACATTAACCTTGCCCCTTGTATTACACACTTAATTACATGGGCCCATTGTAGCAAGTAAGATATCTTACAGGGAATGTAATTTTTAGTTTAAAATTTCAAAATTTTTCCAACCAAATATAAAAGCTATGTTGGGATTTTAAGATTAATTTCTTTCGCTCAGAATTCACTTGCGATTGAGTCCTTAGATGACAGTCAACTGTCTTAATGTGATTTATATTGGTCCAGTTCAAGTATCTCTACAGATAAGTGCATATATTACAGGTAATTACACGTAAAGCAATACATATTATATATCAGGAGGTGCTGGCCATGGTAATGTTATTATAAGTAATAACATGGCTTTGAGGTTGCTTAGTGATTAAATGTACCCGAAAGCCGAGGGAGATTTAGTAAAAGCCTTTTAGTTTAGACTTTTACTAAACCTCCCAAGCCTTGTGAGACATTTAATCACTAAGCAACCGCAAAGCCATGTTATTACTTTGTAATATTATTGTCACCGAGACAAAAGGAACGCTTTTAGGGGATTTAACTATAGCTGAAATGGCATTTTGGCATAAACATTAGGTACGATTAGCTGGTAATCGTACCTAATGCATAAATATTAGGTACGATTAGTTACTAATCCTACCTAATGTATATGCATCGGGTTATTTAGTTGTTAATCGTCACTAGTAAAACAAAGGATTTCGAGGTGACTATGATATCATTTTATAAAATCTATATATTACAGGTAAAAATCTGTGTTTACATATTTCATTCTTTCCACTACCATGCCAGTTGATCTGACCGTAAGTAAAAGGCCTGGAACTAGCTACCAAATAGAAATCCATTTTGCTGTTGTTAATCACTTATAATATATCTTTTGTTTTCCTTTGTGAAACTTGTTGAAACTTGGTAACTGTGTTTAATAAAGAAAAGTACAAGTCTGACAAAAATTTAGAAACAAAATAAATTATAATTCAGGAGAAATTTGATAATTTGGATCGAAAAATGGATTTCTATTTGACAACTAGTGCCAGTACTTTTCCGTGTTTCCAGATCAGCTGGTACACTGATGGTCACGACCAGTCTCTAAAACGGGCTGCAAGCCTGAATATTTTTACCGTAGTTACGTAAGCTATGTCCTAACAATACTCTGCATTGAGAGGATAACTTTGTTCAGGAGCTATAACACATTTATAACTCAGTCCACTCCGCTGACCGAAAACAATCATAGGCTCAAATGGTATGTTGTGTTCGACGTACAGACACAACTTCCTGTAGCACTCTGGGTAATCATCTTTCAGCTTTATATTATACTGTCGAAGATTTTTGGACAAATTTCGACAATAATGTCGCCTCGCTTCCATTTCGTTGACAAACTCATGCCTTGAACACTTGGGCAGAGCGAAAAGCCTGGTCTCGACTTGGTCAAAGTCCTTCGGCTGTCTTGCAACAATTACATCGTTCAGAGGCATTTTGATACAATGCAGAACCGTGTTGAGCTTATAGCGAGGCGCTGGGGTGATAGGAATATTATTGGTAGCCACAACAGCAATGTTGAATACAAATTCTTGATTCGGCTCGTAGTCTCGGACGGCTTGCATAAGAGCGACGCGATGTTTCGATATTATTCCTTCACGGTGAAGCTCTGCCAGCGAACTGTACGTTGGCTTTCGACCTGAAAAAGCATCGTGACCTTTCGTAATGAACTCTCTCGCAAGCTCGGGGTTATTGAAAATTGCCATAACAACACCTCGCCCTTTCTTCTTGTACCCATCTCGTGCCAGCTGGGACAAGTACATACTCAAGTCTTCGCGTCGTTGGCACAAACGGATGATACTTCGCACGTACGTGTTAACGCGTCCAAAATAACAGCTCTGCTTGTGCGACGGCCAGTGCAGCTTCCTGCACTCGCTACTGCAGTAGTAAGTAAAACAGGCCGGACAGGATTTAAAGCTGGTTTTCTCCGGTCCTAAAAGGATGTCTTTTTTCTTGCACATCGGGTTTTCGCACGTGTAGACTTCGGGTTCGAACTTTCCCGTCGGGGGTGGCATTGGATCGAAGTCGCAATTGAAGGAAAATACACTAGATGTGTCGCTGTATACACTGCTCGGCGAATGACAGCGTTCTAACGGTTGGAAACCATCGCCGTCTTCGTTTGCGTCGAATGGATTAAATTCCATAGATTTCGAGGGCATTTCGTCATCATATCCAAGGTTGCCTTCTTGCAAGAAGTTTGTCGGGCTGAGATTTCTTTCTAAGGCACTTGTATTACGTGGGATAGATCGTCTGGATTCGATTAATCGTTGGTTAAATGTGGTAGTTCGTGCTTGGTGTACTCCAGTGGGGATGGGATTCCTGTCTAAAGCATTGCTTTGCTGTAGGCGTTTGAATTGCTGTCCAGTTTCGTCATACATGGTAGGTCTACTTTGAGGGACGTTGGATTGATTATCACTTCTAAGTATGGTAGTTCTAGTCGGTGAAACATACGATGGGGCAGTGTTTCTTTCTACAATGTTTTCGCTTGTTCTTTGCTTGTTGAGCCCTGCTTCTATAGGTCTTGGATCAAATATGGTCGCTTTAGCTTGATAAATATAAGGCGGGTTTTGATCTCTTTCCACAAACGTTTCGTTCTGTCTATTTACTGTCTCTTCTTTCTGTCTCAATTCTCCGAATCTTGAAAACAGTTTTGGTTCTCTTAAAGAGTTCGGACTTCCGCTTTCTTTTCCGAAACCGTCTTTGCTTGTATCACTGGAACATAAATATCCCTTATGAACGCCAAAGAGTTCGCTCATACTTCGCCTGTCATCCTTTTGTTGTCTTCGTGGGCTGTCGGGTTCCGAAGACGACGCCGAGTCGACCCGATGTACTTGCGGCCGATGATATCTCTTTGCCTTAACGCGCGGAGAGGGGACATTATAGGACATCTCGGAATCTGCATCACTGCTACACTCATAGTCACTAATGATCCCACTTTTCACTGTTACTAATTTACATGATGGTCGAGATGCTCCTTTAGCAGCAGATTCTGGATGGTCGGGCTTCCTAGTTTTTGCACCATCAAGAATCATGCGACCGTCTGTTCTGTACCTAGTCGACATTGGACCATCAATTTGGTCCTTAGATCCATCTGGTATTTGTGCTAGGTTCCCATCGCCAGACATGTGAAACTTCTCAGCGAGTCTTAAACCACGTCGAGGGCTGCTGGATGGACTGGATGTGTTTGGGCTATCGACAAATCGAGCTAGGGTAGTTATATGTAAAGGTGAGTTGGGGCTTTCTGTGTATCGTGCTTGGGTGGTAATCTTTCTAGCGTTACTTTGTGCTGTTGTGGATTGTGTTGTAACCATTCCTGATTTTACGACGTATTTTCCTTCTTCGGGCACGGGTTTTGGGGCTTTACTGTAAGATTGTGCATTACCTGGAATATATCTGTACGACCTGGAGTCTGTCTTTGTTGATGATCGGGAAACGATTTCAGACTGGTTATTCTTAGTAACATTTTTATATGATGTAACATTCCTGCTTGTAACTGTACTTGAACGAATGCTATTTGACGTTTGATAAAGCTTTTCAACTGATGAAGTGGCATTTGTTTCAGGTTTAAGAAAAGCATGTTTAGCAGTGTCCAACCTCGTATCTTTACTGATTTGTCTATTTGAACGAAGTGAAGTTGTGTTATAGTCTGTTCTTGCGGAAGACGAGCCTTCTCTTGTTACAGCTTTTTTATTCAGTTCTTCATATTTTAATGTGTTAGTCGCGCTAATGGTAGTCCCATTCATATCAGTTAGACTTGGATTTTGTACCTCAGACTTGACTTTTGTGTATGTAGAATGTCGAGAGCCTGGGGATATCTTCCTTACAGTTGGAATTTGGTTGGCTGTGTTATAAGCCGAGTTTTCTGGTGGAGCCGCACAAACATTTTGACGATTTGTAGTGCCCTTGCTTATATCTGAATGTCTTTGAAGAGGTCGAGTTGATTCATTGGTAGATGACTCATCTTTGGTGTCAGAACCAGTGGATTCCAGCGGCGGTGGAGATGGAGAATTTAGAAATAAATCCCCAAATTCGAATTCTAATTGCTTCAGGTTTGTTTTCCCTGTAATATAACGTTCCTGAGCAACCTCCTTGTTCAAATCAGGAGGCGGGCTGGCTACGGGACTGCTGAACTCATCAGATAAGTTTTTACTTCTTCTCTTCATTATTCCGGTAATCGGCAAATCTCCTTCGTAGATAAAGGAATCTTCTTCAACGTTTTCGGAATCGGATTGCATTTCTAGGAATTTTACATGGACAATCTTAATCTTTGTAACTTTTTTTGAACCTGGTTCAGAGTTTATCTCTGGCGTGGAGGAAGAGAGGTTTTTCTTCTTAAGTTTGTCGATAGGGATTGCTTTAAGAGATTCCTCACGACAACTGTCTAAGATATCGGGCACAGATTTGGATAGTCCACCAGACATGTTGTCTTGATCTAAAGCATGAGTGGAAAGGTAATCTATGCCTCCAAAGGACGCCAAAGCCTCGTCCAAGTCCGTCACAGATTTTGATTTTTGATAGTTTTCATCAGGAAGAATACTTATGTCAATTTCATCGATGTCACTGAAACTGTCAACATCAGTTTCACCGCAAGGTAAACTTTTCCATGCTTTAGAGGTACTTTCTTTCGGCACGAAAGGACTCGGCTCGGATCGACCCTCCTTTGCCAAAGAGGAACTTTCTCTCAGTTCTGGGGGACTCTTTTTCGCCTCGGAGAGATTCTTGTTTGCCACAGTACGACTTTCGACCGGCTCATAGGGGCTCTGTTTTGGCTCGGAAGGAATCTTTGGTGACAAAGAGGGCTTCTCTTCTGTTTCAGATAGAATTTCTTTTAGTTCGAAAATAGGGCTCGAAGAGGTAGGTAAATTTTGCGAGCTAGGAATATTTTCTTGTGTCCCAACAGGACTAAGATCGAGCTTATAGTTTTCTGACATTGTATCAAAGTTTACTAGGTCTTCCTCGCTTCGACTATTGTTTAGAACTGGGTTTAGTGTTGATGAGAAGGGAAACCTAGCATCGAAAACTGCGCTGTCCTGTTCCTCAGGAGGACTACTCTTTGGATTAAATGATATCGGTGTTACATCGAAACAAGTTTCTTCGAAGTTACTGCTCTCTTTTTTTAGTTGTGTTGAAACAGGTTCTAGACAAGAAATATCCACTTCTACGCTTTCTTGAGTAGAATTTTGTTCTTCTTCCGCGATGTCTGTGAGAGGTATGATTACTGGATGAACTATGTTAGTAGGTTTTACAGTTGACCGTGGATCAATTTCATTTTTAATGATTCGACTCTCGTCAATAACCGCAGTAGCCTCATTTTCATCGACCTGATTTGCATAAACAATCGTTGTTCTAGAATCATCCATAGTGCGTTGTTTCGACTTGTTTTCTGTCAAACAGTATGTTCCTGTGGTGTTCTCTGACTCGATTACTTCACCAGCATAAACAACCGTAACACCACAATCACTGACGGGTCTTGCATGGATTCGTTCAATCGTCTCTCCAACAGTTTGTTTTTCATCACACGCATATACCTCCGTGACTTGATTAGCATAAATAACGATCTCCTCTGCGTTCTCTATCGTATCCTCCGAATTCGTCACGTCTGAGTCCGACTCCAACTTCTCTAGCGAATCTCTTGATCTGGTAGTGTTAATCGCAGTTTCTTCGAGTTCGCTGTTATCATATACATTGTTTACATCTTCTTTCAATGAAGTAGGAACATTATCAGGAACATTTTCATCAGGTAAGTAAGATTGTTCAATTTCAACCCTAAAAGCTGGAATAGGAACTTTAGAATCATCAACCACAGAATTATCAGCATTCGAATTAGATAGTTCAGCAACTTTGCTTTCATCAGTAACGCTTGTAACAGAAGCTGGTTCCGAGATCTGACTATCCACGAGTAATTTAGGATCCTTTAGTACATTTTTCTTGGAAAAATCACTGTTCTCATTAAAATAAATTGA
This sequence comes from Muricea muricata, assembly GCA_963855995.1. Taxonomy (NCBI): domain Eukaryota; kingdom Metazoa; phylum Cnidaria; class Anthozoa; order Malacalcyonacea; family Plexauridae; genus Muricea; species Muricea muricata. Next base: position 12,842,262 of record OY979727.1, read on the forward strand.
AGTGGATTGACATTCTTCGTCAACCACAAGGTTTCTCCTTTCTTCTTCCAGAGGCTTTGCAGAACTATGGTTTATCACAGTTGTGCTATGGGTATCATCGCTAGAATCAGCACAAGCATTCTCCGTTTGTTCGCAACTTTTAAGTTTTCTAGCTTCTTCGAATTTCTGGACCATCGAAAGAACTTTTGTATTGGTAATTTCTGTTTCTGTCCGTTTGGAATCATAACCTATTACGACTGAATGTACTAGGTTGTCTCGCGAATTTGGGATATCAGTGTTTGTCTCAACTGTACATGTTTGTTCTGGTGAAAACTGGGCATTTTCAAGCATGTTATTTTCTGTTTTCAAAGGCATTGCACATTCTTTCGTCGCTAATTTCTTCTCAATTGTCTCCAAATCCGTCAAAGCAGTACTGCAGATCTGTTCGTTATCAAAACTAGACGACTCGATGTCCATGATAGGTACTTCAGGCTCTTGTATCGTAATAATTTTGGCCATCAAAACATCTTCTTCAATTACATTGGCTCTTGTAAATGGCAGAGGGTCATCCGGTATGGTACCATCTTGGACAGGGAGGGGACATTCAGCCTCAACGTCGAATGTTTGGACTGGTTCAGCTACTACGATTTCATCTATAGGAAACATGATAAAGTTATCATCAGCATAATGATGAATGTTTAGCAATTACGAAAAAATCGCTTTTTCTGCCTTTAACTACAAAGTGTGTAAAAAAATTAAGAATGGTAGAATAATCTTAAAATTCCGAGAAATATCTGGTACTTCTTGTGCAATAAAAGAAACGTGAATTTAGTGTAGAAATTTCCTTGGCTTTTGGCCCAGGAAACTTCGTGCATAATTATGAATGGTGGTTCGTTTTATGCACGATTGGTTTCATACATCATTGATCTTTTATAGTCTTCATAAAAGCATTAATTTACATGAATTACTATCAAAGATGTTGTAGGCATTAGATTGTAATTTTCTCTAAAACATCGCTATATAATATGTTGTTTATAAAACGAGTGACGGTATATCATTTAAATAGCTGAAGTTTTGATATAAGTAACAACAGGAGCTAAAAAGCGGCGCAGTGGAAAATTCTGGTAAAAATTATGTCACCACTTGGATAGCAAAGTGATTATTGTGAACAAACTTAAAAGGCTCTTTGTTTAGAAGTTTTGCAAAAGGTGCGTTTTGGTCAAGGAGTGATTGTGTCATGCATACCGCATAGATGATACAAAATTCAAGATACAATAAAGACAATGCTTGTTATTGTAACATGTACGTCTTTTACATGTAGGCAGTGCATAATGATAATATAAGGTGCAATTGATTTAGAATGGTCAGTGCTTGGATATTCAGGATTTTTTCAGGGGTTTTTCTTGGGTCTATTTTTTGCACAGAAGATTTAGTAAAGGTAAGAGGATTGAATATAGGATTTCAAGAGTGAGTTTTTGCAGACCATTTTACAGTCCCAAAAACTCCCTGAAAAAAACATGAATATTGATTTATTCTAAATGCATAAGAATGAACATAAGTGCAGAGGTATGAGACCTCTAATTGCATTTCTATCCAATCGCATCATTTTCACGTGCTTATTTTCCCATGGTTTCTGCGTAAAAGAGCTGAGGAGATATTTGGATGATGGAGTTTATGAAACTCAAACTCAGAGAACAACGTCTTTGTTCATGAAATACCGGGGTGTCACATCCAGGGACGATTGCTGGGCAGAATAAGGCAAACAAAAATGCAACCATTGTGTGAAATGCAAAAGATAAGGTCTATTGTGGATTTCATGAAGCATTATTGTAGTGGTCAACCTGTTCCTAGATCTGAGCAAGACAATGTTGATTATGGAAATATTAATTGCACCATGTTAATGTTTGACCTATTTCTAAAGACAAGCTTATTTTTATCAGCCCTAACCCCCTCAAATAAAATTTTATGTGATTATTTAGGCCATCCATCCAGCTACCATTCAATGGACCCGCATCTCCTTTTTGTACCATCAAACATGAGGTAATTATATGAGGTAAGGAAATTGACACACTTAACAGTTTTGAGCAATTTTCAACCACCTAAAGCAAAATGCTTAACAGCAATAGTTGTTTTAAAATTTGAGTGTGGTCACTAATTGGTGATAACTCATGGTTGCTGCATGTTTTGGGGAAAAGACACAACAGTAATAACGCTGTGTTTACTCAACCATTTTTTATACAAAATTGGCATGCTGTCAGCTTGAATTAGGTGGGGTTTTAGTGGTAACTTTATAGAATTAGCAACCAGGATCAAATGTCAAAAACAACTGTCGCTGTGAGGCATTAGGTGGTTGCTGGTCACTCAAAACTGTCATAAGCCTGGGTTTCCATATGGTTGCAAACATGTTGCAGCCGTGTCGCAGAGATAGAGTCTATCTCTACAACAAGACATTGTTACAACATAACAGTGGGAAACCAGGCTTTGATAGGTTGATTTTTTGCCCCTACAAGTTGACCACCATTCCGAAATGCTTACAGGAATCCAGCAACACCACAACTAGATATATAATCATGTGCAAATATATATAGAAATATGCAGTCTTCTTATTGGTCCTCACCAGAGATTTGAAATTCCATTGTGTCAGGCACAGCATCTTCATGTTTCTCTTGGCCAAACGAGGAAATATCTTCAACGTTTCTTGCAACCACGATATCACATTGCTCGTCCTTTCTCAATGCGGCAGAATCTTTTAAAAATATTGTTTTTCTTGTTCCAATCCTGTTTTCAAAGCTGAGTAAACGAGCATCCTTAATGTCCTCGTTAAACTCTAATTCACCAGCATTTGGCATTTGGAGTGGCTCATCAGTGATACCAGAGCTTTCCTGTTCAAAAGTATCATTACCTACCCCAAAAGATCCAGCTTGAACAACTCCTGAATGTCCTGTGTTGTTGTCAATGTCCCCAATGTCTGAACTGTTGCTATCTGATTCACTACAACCAGTACACTGAGCCCCACCCTTTGAAGGGAATGATTTCCAGTTTTTTGCAAGTTTGCTGTTACCACTTAAGCTTTCACAATTTTCATTTTCATCCAGAGCAAACTCTGCAGGATTATTTTGTTCCCATGATTGCTCCAGACTTCCCACTTTCACACTCTGTCTGATCATTTTAAATGAATTATCGCCAGAATTATCAACCAGAACACAGTCGCTCTCCTCAAGGCTTGTTGATACATCATGATCCAGTAACAAGCTGTCTGAGAGTTCGTTAACATCTCCTTCAGACAACTCGTTGTCCACAGGTTCGTTAACATCAGTTGACAAGATTTTGGTAACAAACCCATGTTTTGGAAATTCATCCTTAGAATTGCTATTGTCAGATTCGCATAACTGTTCACTGTCAAAAACCTTGCTATCACATATTTCATGCAACGTTGCTTGAATTGTCTCATCGTCTTTGGGAGTAGTTTCTGTACTTTCAAAACTGTCCCTTGTTTCCAGAAGCAATGAACTTGATGCTCCAATATTTCTCTCCAAATTCAACCCAGATTGTCTCATTTGCATATCCCCCTGTGAATCCCAGGTGTCCTCTTTCAAATCCCTGCTAAGCTGTGAAACATTAGCACCAGTATCACCTGTCTCTTTGCTTCCTTTTCTCACCACAAAAGGAAAGCTTGTCTCAACCCCAAGTGATGTTCCTTTGGGGCTTTTTTCTACATTGCTTTTTAACTTGGCAATTTCGCGTCTTGTTACAGTAAATTTGTACCCCTGGGTCTTCTGAACTTGGGTCAATTTGTAAATAGAAGTAGCTGTGGCATTAGGGTTAGATAAGGAATTTACATTGGGCATTGCAGAGACATTTTCAATGACATTCTCTTTAGAAGTAGAACTTAATTCTTCGTACTGCGAAGTTTCTTTTAAATCTATGTCATTTCTACTTTTTTTAAATTCCACTTTGTTTTGATCGCTTAATTCATTGTAATTATCTTCGTGCGGAATTAGTTTCGCATCATGTATTGACTCGGTGGGGATTATCGCTTCCTGAGTTATTGTTTCAATATTTGTGGCAAAATCGTCCGGTTTCCTTTCAAAATGTAATACATTTGCTTCGAAACTGCCTGCGTTTTCTTCAAACTTCAATATGTTTACTTTTGGAGCATTTACTTGCGTCTCCCCGCCTTTATCCTGGTGAAAATGTTTTTGACTATTTTCGCTGTTTTGGTTTATATAAACACTTGCTAATGATGCTTTTTCCTCGCTTTCTTCTTCCAATAACTCTTCTTCCCCTTCTTCGACAATTCGCGGTAGTTGTCCTGGATATACATACTCCAAATCTTCTAAACTCGTGCTTCGAATCGGTATACTGCCTACTTCAGCCCCTTTTAAAATCCCGACATTTGCCCTTTTATTTAATGCCGAATCTTCAAGCACTGACACATCATAATGGATGCGGACTTCTCCGTCAATAATTTCATAGCTTCTTTGCCGACGAAACGTAGGTTTCCTAACGGAATCGTTCCTCGAGATTTCATTGACTAATTTTCTTGCAATTTGTTCATCGTTTGTAGTGTGATTGCCAACTGATTTGGGTTCAGATTCGATCTCTCCTTGCCTGTTTAACTTGGAGTACACAAAACCAGCAATAAGAGCGAGGAATGACCATAAAAATATCCAAAAAGGCAACGAAATATCATCGTTCTCCTTTTGGGCATTGTGTATTGGTGTTTGCCCTTGTTCGCTAGTCATATTTCTCGTGTTGTTTACATCTGCAGTCGGAATTCGTCCATGTATGTGGTTTCGGCCGATGTTTACTTTAAAGTTGCGGTCTAGGCTCGGATGCAAAACCCCAAAACGACGGCGGAATGGCTGCCTTGTTGGTTTCAAGTGAATTCTCCTCGTCTCTATCAGATATCTTCGAGAAGAATTCAAAGAATCACCGCAATTGGTCGATATACGAACGTACTTTGATATCGTTCTTAGTACAGGCGAGAGAGGCATGATTACACTGGGTCATGTCATACTGTGTTTACTTTACTTCTCTGCCAATCAAAACTAGCCTCATCACATTTTGCAATTAATATTTTATGAGCGTTTGATTACAAAATAGTCCCTGAAAAAAATAGCAATCAAACATTGCAAAAGTCACAATATATTTTGCAAGCAGTTCAGGGATTTTTGGTTTTGTAAGTAGATTAAAGTATTTCAAGTAGCCTGCCCTTGAGTGATCCTGCATAAACAAAACTGCTGAAATAATATTTTGTTTAGTGTGTTGGTTTAGCTGTAAATCATTGCCAACAGTAACAATTACTAGTATCCCTAACCCTAACCCTTTATTATATATAGATTTTTCAGCAGCAAATGCATTGTGCAGCAAAATAATCAGTTATACTCCTGTAAGAAGTTAGCTAACAAATTTAATTTTATTTTATTAGAGTTTATATTATGGGAAGATAAAAGGAAGATAAAATGAAGATTATACAAAGGGAAGATGAAATGTTCAAGACTGCTCATATTTCTTTGTGACAGACCAAGGAAACCTTTTTTACCCAAGGAAAAAGAATGACTATTTTCTGCATTTACTAGAAATGCAAACCATATATAATTGAGAAAGTATGTAATTTCAGCAACAAATGGGATAAAACAATATTGAGTATCTAGCTCTGTTATCAATATGAATAAAGTCCAAAGTATATTACTTCATCTTGAGTTAATGTCTTCCTTAAAAATGACTTTACTCATACGTCCACTTTTTGCAGTTTATTCCAACTGAGCCATCCAATAGCATAAAATGTTCCAACTGTGGAGTGTAGATGTCCATATGTCTATATATGTCGCCCAGGATTCAGTTTGATATATCTTGATAATATAATAACGCCAATAATCGTAGCCATGACGAACGTAAAAGCATATATATAAAAAGTGTTTTCATCTCGAAACGGATAAGGCAGCATTATACAATAGTCTACCACAAAATACCAAGATTTTTCACGCAATTTACTTCAAAATGAGTAAAAGAAAAATCAGTCAAAATGTATAAACAATAGGCGGCAACGTTTCAAATTTAATATTGCAGGTGTTGCAAAATTATGATTATAATTTTCATAAATTACGCAAAATTATAATAATTATTCATAATTTTTTAATAAATTACGCTAATTATAATAATTACGCATAACATTTTCATAAATTATGCAAACTATAACAATTTTGCATAAATTACAATAATTTTTCAAGAAATTTAAAATTCTTTATGGAAGCAAAGATGACGTCAACTTAAATTGAACAAACATTCAACATGGCTGACTTTCATTGTTATTGTGGCCGGGTTTTTTTCTTGTTCTTTCTCTTCTTTTACAATTCACATTCTCGCATACACAACATAAAATTAGAGGTTTGTATGTTGATTTTTCTTGAAGTTAGCTTGGGTTGAATTTAAGGGGGGTTGTTTGCATGTAACTCACATTTGAAAGTCACTGAAAGAATGATTTTGTTTACATTTAACATAATATATCCGTGTCTGATAATGAATCTTTCATGCATTAAAATTGTTAAAGGATGTTTAAATTGTAAACATATCCAACGTAGTAGCTTAAAATCATTTGAGGTTGTGATGCAATATGCTTAAAAATATACAAATATCCATGTTGACAATATAAAAAAGGCAGACGTCTACACTTTTGGCTTCCTTCAGTAGATAAAATGACCTCTGCAGTGTATTTAAATTTGTATATTATGATGTGAGTTGCTAAGCAATTCTGAGTGTAGCTGTACATTTCCCTAGCAAATGGAATGTGTGAAATTTCGATTTTCAAATATTTTTCAACATTAGGACATGCAGTGTTCGATTGGGCAGCTTGGAACTCCACCCGATCCGAACGTTGTATCCCAACAAAATTATTGTCTCCAATAAATTATTGGGATTGTTAGGGTTAGGGTTTGGGTCAGGGTTAATTTTATATGCATTAAATGACAATTCCAGTTACTGTTGGAATCATCAAACGTTGTAAACAGTAATTTTTTTGGAATACAACGTTCGGATCGGTTGGGAATTCACAATTTGTAAATCTTATTTGTTTCCACTTTTTTAAAAGGAAATTTCCTTCAAATTTTCAAAAAGGAAATTTGTGAAATTTTCCCGCTCATATTCCAACCGTCTTTTCTTCTAGAATGACCAACGTGGACATGTGAAGATATCAACTTTTGGAATTTTAAAAAAAGGATATATATCTGTAGACATTAAGAATCTGGCGTTTATGGCAGCAAAAATGAATCCAATAAAGGTTTTGAAATATTTTATTATTTTCACTGCAGAAGTACATCGATTTGTATCACAGAGTAGATACAATACAGTTGTTTTGCTAGCATCAAGACTGTTGAAGTAAAATGCAAATAAGTAAACACAACACCAATTTAACAATCCAGCTCCGTTCCAGGTTGTGGATTAGATAAGATGTGTCTCAACAAATGTGAGGTGCAGTCTAGTGCTGTGCAAACTCCAGTTTTGTCACCTCCGGCTCCGGCAAAAAAAACTCCGGGTGCGGGAAAAAAACTCCGGCTCCGGCAGAAAATTTTAGGCTTTTGCAAATTTGTCAAAATCGGAAATTTTTACAGTTTAAATTGGAAACGCCATTTTTGTTTTTTATTTAACTCTTCGCATTCTTCGCATTAACATTTTGTGATATGCATGATGCACAGTATTATATGTGCAAAAACAAGACGCAAGGTCAATGTGGTTAAAACTTTTTATTATTAAATTTAATGAAAGCAAGTTTACCAACGCTTCCTGTTACAATGTTACCCGCCAAAGAAAAGACTCCGCTCTCAGACGTTACTGATGAGGGTAATGTTTCAGTTATTCTTTTAAACACATATTCGACAACAAACACATGTTGACAATATTGTAAGCATAGCGTCGCGGCGTTTGATGAAATTTTTAGGCAAAATTTTCACATGCTTTACCGTCTTGCGAACGTCACAGTTATACAAAAATAACATAAAATACCATAATTATAATTTGTATGTTTGTGTCAAGCCGTATTGGGCTGTATTTACTTTTTCTTCGATCGAGTTAGTTTTTCGTTGATCTATGATAGAAGTTTGCAGCACAAACAAGTGCTGCCGGAGTTTTGCCGGAGGTGAACAAACTCCGGCTCCAGCTCCGACTGCGGCAAAATGGGGCAAAACTCCGGCTCCGGCGAAATGGGGCAAAACTCCGGCTCCGGTGGTAGAATTAGAAGCTCCAGAATTAGTGGTACTAGAAAAATTGCAAATAAATTGATTTCTTAGCAATATTTTTGTGTTTTGTCTAGCTTGGTTTTAGCATACAGAAAACATCTAGCAGTGGAATGGCGACATACATGGTACAAGCAAAATCCTAATGATATAAAAATTAAAGCAATGCTGTAAAAGTCTGCACATGTTGCAAAACATCTGTCGACATCTTGCAGCAGACTTGTTATCAATAAGCCGATATCAGGATGCATTCGCATGGCTTGCGACAGCTTGTTGATGACAAGTCTGTTGCAAGTTGTCAACAGACCTGTTGCAAGTTGATTGTCAAAACTTGTTATCCACAGGCTTGCTGCAAGTTGTTTCAACAAGTTGTAACAAGTCTGCAAATGACAACCTGCAACAAGCTTGATTTTGAGACTTGCTCCAGCTTGATGAAGTTGCTAAGTTTTTTGACAAGCCATGTTGCAACATTATGTTTATGAAACGTTGTAGGAAGGACACACAGACAAGTGCCTACTGGAGCCATCAAACATCGATAAAAACATTGCCATTGATCTCTTTATTTTTAACTGGACTCATGCCAAACTGGGCAGTATTGTCGTTGTCAAATGTGGGAAAATTTTCCCGATGATCAATGCTTCGCATGTAAAGAAAATAAAGAACCCAAAGCCAGAGGGAGAATGTGTCACAATTGAGACATTGCCATTGTTTGTATCTGAAGACCACAACATTATCAGTGTGAATGGCAACGTAAGTACATGTATGGAATGCGTAAGCAGAGATAAAAATTTGTGCTGATCTGCTGTACAGTAGAATGCTTGATGGAATACTTTATACTTTCTGCTTGTTGAAATAAATATTTTTGAAACAACTACCAAGTTTAACTGTCTCGTTTTCAAGGTGTTTTTGACTGCAAGAAAACTGCATACTTTGCTAGAAGCAAAACCTCGTAAAATAGCTGGTCATCAGTTGTAAAGTAGACAGGGATATAGTGCCAGTAGCCACCTTACTGATAATCATGTCATCTATTGATATATCAAGATATATCAGACCTGATGATTGTGTTCTGTGTGATTCATATAGTTTTCTCTGCTTGTGCGAAACAGTACACAACAAGGTTTATACAACACGTTTTTTCACAACTGTCATGTTGGTGAAGCTGGAAGCCCTATACAAATGACGGTTTGTATTGACGACTTGATTGTTCAGCTAATTGTACACAAATCCAGTGCATGTACAGTAATGTTTTTGGAGTAAGTAATAAATTAATTCAAAATGTTTGTTGTAGATGACAGTGACTGAAAAAAATGATGGTAGTTATCTGTCTGCTGGAGAGGTAAGTTCTTCAAAATTATAAAGCTATATCTTGAGCTATACCATACTAACATCTATTTTATGTTTCATCCACCAGCCTGTGAAAATCAGACTTGATGTAACTTGATATTTACAAACTCTCCTCCAAGTTGTTGAAACAACTTACATCGAACTTGAAATAAAATTCTATCTATTCTAGTGCTTATCAGATCAATTTATAGTCAGTTTAGGATCAGGAAATATTTTTGCACTAAGCAGAAAATGATTTAATTTACAACTTTACTGTAATATAGTATTTTCAACTCCTAGGTTCCCCTACCCATGGTTTTTGGATTCTTTGCCGTGGTGTTTTGGATTTTATCATGCATTTGGTTTTATGTTCTGAGACAATATTGGTAAGAATGAGGTGGCATTTCTTCTGTAAGTACTGTACAATGTATTTATCACTGACCATTTTTTGTACAAGAAATATTTTTACAATGATCATGTACCTTTGCAGGTCTGAAACTTTTAAGGTTCATTATCTAATGTTTCTTTTGGTATTGTTGAAAGCTTTGGATGTGCTTCTAAATGCTGTAAGCTATGCGAAATTTGTTTATATCATATTATGCAAGATTGGCCACTGAATTGCAGTTTATTAGCCCCGGTGTTAGATTGGGTTATTGGTATAAAATTCTTCTGCCCTTTTCATGTTCAAAACATGCGACTTTGAGTATAATTAATAGGGGTTGTTTCTTTGCCTTAGGTTAATTATTACTATATTGGAAGAGATGGGACAAAAGCAGAATCTTGGGCGGTTCTTCATTATATTGCTCATCTGTAAGTTGACTCAAATTTGTGACAATCAACCATTTTCCAAGTAAAACCACAAAGCATGCATGGATTGTTTGGAGGGACAATGCGATAGAGCGCACCAGTCATGAGATATGGAAGAAATAGTGCAATCAATCTTTGAGGTTTTGCCTTCGAGATAACCAGACATCTTTTATGTTTTCGTGCTCTAATTTTAACTTTTAAAGATTCCTGGCACTCTGGTTGGCCAAACCACATTGACAATTGGTACTTTGTCTATTTTATATTTTAGTTTCAAAGGAGGTCTTCTCTTCACCACAATTATTCTGCTTGGAACTGGTTATTTCTTCATAAAGCATGTTTTGTCCGGTCGAGATAAGAAAATATTTCTGATTGTCATCCCATTACAGGTAAATTGTTGTAAAAATATTCCAAACTAATGCTGTCATAGTAGTTAGTGCAGTTAATAGCACATGAAAGGTAAAGGTTTTTCACTACCTGAAAAAATAAAGTAAACACTAACTTTCCAAAGAAGGGTTTTGATCGAAACGTTGATTTTCACTTTATTGTTTCTGGTAGCAAAAGAACCTATACCTTTTGTGTTAGTTTTTTGCAAAGTTCTAAGATGTTTAGTCAGGTTATTTGAGAGAATCTTTGAGTTTTATACTGAGATGAAAAAGGCTAATTCAGTGTGGACATTTATTGAATGTTTTGTGCGTTGTAGATCTTTGATAATATTGCATTAATTATAATGGAGTCAACGGAGGAGGCCCAGGCTGATTATATTACTTGGATATCCTTTTCTTAACTGCTGTGATTTTGATGGTGGTTGTTTGGACAATGTTGATGGTCATTTGGCAATGATGATGGTGATGGTGGATAATGGATGATGATGGTGAATGATAGTGGATGATGGTGGATGATGGTGATGGTGATGGTGATAGTGGATGAAGATGGTGATAGTGATGGTGGATGATGATGATGATGATGGTAATGGTGGATGATAGTAGATGATGATGATGATGATGATGTTGATGGTGATGGTGATGGTGGTGGATGATGGTGGATGATGATGACTCTTTTTTTACCTTAACTTTTTTTTACAAACAAATATTCCTTCTAGTAGATCTTTTATGTTGCGGTGCTGTCTTATTTCCTGTTATATGGTAAGGTGTTTTAGAATCTTGTAAAGTCATGTCACTGTATTCGCGGATAATGACTGGATACATTATTTTATTATTCAGGGCGATTAGACATCTCAAGGAAGCTTCCCAGACTGATGGAAAAGGTATGAGAACATTTACAAACCTCGTTGCATTCATTTGATCGAACTAATATGTTTCAACGTTCAGTACCGTAGAACAACTTGAGAAATAAACTTACATATCTCCGTCTAAATTTACGAGTAATAAAATTATTTATTTTCGATTTAGCGGCCGTAAATCTTGCGAAACTGAAGCTATTTCGACAATTTTATATCATGGTAAGGAAATTCAAAATATAAAGAATAAAACCTAATCCAAAGATGGGCGTCTTAAAACGAGTTTGATCTTTCGATTTTATTACAAAAGTCATCATTGCAGATAGACTCGCAAATATTTTAGTGTACTGCGACTGATTGCTTCGTGGTAACTCGGATTACTAGCTCTTTATAAAGCATTTACAAGGAGCTGGCCGCTGGCTGAGGATTTTGCATAGATTATAAATACTTCTTCAGTATTTGACATGAATATTTCTTCAGTATTTAATATAAATCATTCTTCATCATCATCTTCAGATCGTCTGCTACATCTACTTTACAAGAATCATTGTTCAGATTGTCAAGGTATTAACTACGATTTCTAGGGTGGAACAAACGAGACGTTGGACTAAATAAAATAGTTTCTACTAAATGATACTTCATACTTATTTGAATTTATTCGCTTTTTCACTTAGATTACGGTGCCATTTCAATACCTGTGGCTGGATGAGGTACTTTGAATGAAATTCAACAAAATATTTAGTATCAGCGGTTATTCATCTGTTACTTTTTGAATTTTGTTTTAGTTTTTCATGAATTTATCAATGATGGCGTTGTTTATAATGACGGGGTAAGTGGACAACACTATTCAAAAGTCGTGTTTCCCAAATACTCAAGTTTGCTTCCACGGGAATTTTGAAATCGTGAGTTAGTTGCATTGCATCGATGATCAGGCGGCTCGGTTTTGAAGTAGTTAGGCCTCTGCCTCTGTGGTCGGGAATCGATTCTCGATAAGAAATTCCCGATAGACACGTAACCCAATCTTTATGTAAACAGAGTAGCTATAAGTCAACATTTTAATATTAGATAATACCTTGTTCATATATACTTTGATTGACTGCATGTTACAATTATTTCTCAAGGTATAAATTCCGACCAGGATCGGACAATCCATACCTTCACGTTTCTCAAGAATCTGACGAGGAAGAGATGGAAGAAGTGTGAGTATTTGAGCGGCCAGGAATTATTTTGATCAGAACTGAGTCGGATTGCACAGACACAAACGCCCAGACTTGTGTTGCAAGTTGTTTACCAGCTTTTTGAAAATTTTCAACAAGTTGCAACAAACTTGTCAGTTCCATCAAGCTGCAACATGTCTGTTAAAGTCAGGTTTCTTGTAACTTTGCATTTGCACACTTGCTGCAACTTGTTAAAACAACTTGGAGCAAACCTGTGGATGACAAATCTTGACAATCAACTTGCAACAAGTCTGTTGACAACTTGCAGCAGACTTGTCGTCAACAAGCTATCACAAACCACGAGAACATATCCTGATCGATATCGGCTTGTTGGTTACAAAACTGTTGCAAGATTTCAAAATTGACTCATTGCAACTTGCGCGTTTTTTGTTATCTTAAACGCTCGTTAATTCGTAAAGGCCTGTTCAAACGAAGCCAACATGTTGGTCCAACATCACCCAACATTGTTGGATGCAACATGTTGGCCTCGTTTGAACACCATGTTGGAAGATCTTGGCTTGATTTTAAACTTGCTTAAAATTTCGTCCAACATCATGCAACATTGTTGGGCCAACAATGTTGCATGATGTTGGCTTCGTTTGAACAGGCCTTAAGACTTTGCATGAGACTCCCTATGGAGCGTGCTTCTGAGAAGTCGTTATCTTAACACAGTCAATTTCTCCGAATTATCTTGAATTCCCTAAAATCGTATCTCTTCTCGATTTTTTAGGGTGACGCAGACGGGATTGACAGAGAATGTAACTCGTGTTCAGACCAACGGTGATACCAACGCCTCGCAGAGAGTCAAGCAATCTGCGGCTTAGAACATCGTAACAGTGACAGATTGAATATTCCGTGACTTGAAAACTGGCTAGCAATGCTCCAACCTATACTGACCTGCTTTGTAAGTGGTTGGTTCTAACAATCAAAGACAGTAAACTATAGAAACTGGTTTCCTAAAGAACGAATCACAAACAGTGATGAGTTTTTGCTTTTAATAGCTGAGCTTTGAGAACCATGTCAGGCTACTATATTTTATGACACTCGCAATCTTGTTTCATATTAGTTCTTTTTTCTGTGTCGTTTAAGCTGAATTAGAAATTTCCATTGATAAACAGCTGTTGCCTAATTGCGCAGTAGCACGAGTAGATTGATGAAACCTTATTTTTATGGCTGAAACTCATTGCGGGATGGCAACTTTGTTGGAAATAAATATCAGTTTAAACTTCGAAAATCAAATTGTGGACCATTGAATCAGTCACTGTAGGCAAATGTTGAAATCTGGCGCAATAATGCAGTCTCGGCGCGTATCGATGCAACCAGCTTTACCAAGTTGCCTCTGGTGTGGTTAACAAGCGATACTGCTGCTACAATGAGGAGAGAGTTTCCTCTTCTCAACAAAATGTTCGCCATTCTTTCAAATAATTTTATCACAATGTAAAATTTAGCTGAAAAAAATATAATAAAATGTGGCTAAAAAATAAATGTGAATTGATTGCTCAGTTTGGGTTACATATCGCAAGTTGAAGTTTGCAACGTTCTTTTCGGAGACGGAATTAATGAACGTGGGATATGCGATTTGTGCACGCATATTTCACGTGATTCCTTAGGAAGTAAAAAAAAACAGGACGCCTGCTAAGATGAACTTCGCCTGCCGAGAAGAAAATGGGCTCAAGGCGGTCTACTGCTCCGTTCCGTGCAAGCTCTAAACGTTATTGGGGGGGGGGGGGAGATTCAAGAGGAAGCAGTTCCAGAGGTATGCTTCCAGAGGTATGAGCCACCCTATGCCCGCACCCCACCGAAACCCAATGTTTCACATGAGAGAAGGCTCAACGTTTATCACTTTTGAAACGATTTTTCTGCTCAGGACTAATGTCTGTTGGTTAAAAACCGTATAATCCGTTTGATTTGTAGCACCTGAAATAATGGCAAAATCATTTCAGCGCCATGGCGTCACGGAATACGGATATTACATGGAATGCCATTCGAATTATCACAACTATTAGAGCTACTACAATCCTGGCCAAAAGTCCTTGGGACATCACAACTTTTTCATAATTTTTTTATCAATTACTTGAAACAGACTTGATTTCATGCAAAATTTCGTTATCACACCCCCCCCCCTTTCCTCCCCCAATCAATGTTGAAATTGGAATGATGCAGACAACTTTTTGCTCAATTTTCAACATGAGGTGGGGGTGGGGAGGGGGGCGCTAGGGATTAAGTTAACGCCTGTAAATGTTCAAGCGTCCCAACACTTTTGACCAGGATTGTAGTATTATCAAGTACTATAGGGCAATAACAGTTCCTTTGCAAAAGTATATGGAAGCGTGAGGTGTTTCCAGCTAAGTGATAGTAACCTTGTGCAACATTAGTACCAAAGATACCTTATCAGTTAATTTAGGGTGTCAGAAATCTTTAGCACTGTATAATGGAACACACTTTTTGACGACGGATTGTCACCCTTGGATTTCAGCTCTTCCTCAAAATTTTAAAACACTAAAATTCATCATACTCTTTCGTCAACAAAACAGCCTAGTTGCTCACCAGATTCTGAGATTCAGGATTATATTCAGGAAAGAGACAAAGAGGACAACGCTTACTAAATCAAAGCCGTGTGTAATCATGTTTCGAATTGTTTAACAATCTTTTATGGCGAGACGTTTGCAAGAAGAAAAGTCTTAGTTTGCTCTAAGATTAATCACTGTTGTCTTTTTTGACTTTCCGTGGGCCGTTTTCTTCTTGATCGAGCTTGATAAGCCATTACGTTCAGTGTCCTTGATATAGGAGTCATTTGTTTATGGCCTTGGGTTTAATTCCCAAACACTGAATGGCAATCTTTTGTTCTTTCAAGTAACAAGATAACATTGCCACTAGATGGCACTGGGTTATCACTTCGCCTAAACAGCGACAGACAAACACCTTCACTCAGAACTCCGCGAATTCAGTTCGTGCCAACGAGAACGCTTGAAGTTCACAGCTTGCATATAACAGTGCATTTTATACTTCACAAGTAAACTAAGTGCAGTTGTCTTAAAAGCAGTTAAGGCTTATAAGTTAGAATATGTTATGTTTGTCAAATTGGTTACAGGCGTGACATAGTGTCGATTAGGCAGTGACAATGCAGTGCCATCCGTAATGATCTTATTAGTCTGTTAGCTCTTCTAAGTTAACTCTGCGATTCAGTTTGTATAAAATATGAACATTGATTCTGAAAAGCCTCTTCATGGGGATGATCAATTACATATTCATTCATTCATTCAACATTGTGTTTCTCTGTCGTTGTTTAGAGTGTTGAGATGTTGGTTACAGGCGTGACATAGTGTAAAGTGATAACCCAGTGCCATCTTGTTGCAATGTTATCTCATTAGTTGAAAGAGCTAAATACTGCCATTCAGTGTTTGGGAATTAAACCCAAGGCCATATGTAAATGACTCCTATATCAAGGACACTGAACGTAATAGCATGTCAAGCTCGATCGAGAAAGAAACGGAAAGTCAAAAAAGACAACAGTATTATTTTGCAAAGTTCGACCTTCTTTCTTGCAAAGACTTCGCCATAAAAGATCGTTAAACATAGCTAAACAACTTAAAACATGACCACACAGCTTTTATTTAGTTAGCGTTGTCGTCTTTGACTCATTTCTGAAAGAAAACGCTTGTTTTAAAGCCTTTAAAGTGTTTGTGCAACTTTGCCACCATGCTTGTACCGTAAGCTTTAGGAAGACGTCCGCCATATATATTTGTATATATATATTTGTATACATTTATATGTTTAGCTAGCTAAGCCACTACACTGTGGTTTTACAGTGTGGTGGTTTAGTGGTGCCTGGAAGTTTTCTTGTCGTTATTTCTCGACGAAGACAACTTGTCTTCTTGAACGAAGGGAAAT
This sequence comes from Muricea muricata, assembly GCA_963855995.1. Lineage (NCBI taxonomy): Eukaryota > Metazoa > Cnidaria > Anthozoa > Malacalcyonacea > Plexauridae > Muricea > Muricea muricata. Next base: position 12,858,947 of record OY979727.1, read on the forward strand.
AACGGCAAGAAGTCTTCAATAGACCAACCCAACAGGTCTGTCCCTAACAGTCAAAAGAAGGAAATTTGCTTAAATATTAGTTAAAACACTAGGCAAATAACGTTTGCCTCCTTGGCCTCGCGGTACTGCCTAGTGTTTTCCTGCACTCCACGCCCAGCTTTGATTTCAGTTTTGGGTGGATCGGCGACCGATCAGCCCAACCTCAGTTGAACTTGAACGGTTCCCGATCCGCCAAAAAACAAAGTCAAACGATGCGTGCAATTCGGAAGACAGTTACCTTTACCTCTCGGCCACGTAGGGAAAGATGTTTGCCAACGAAATCACCAACGGGTCTTTCCTCGCTCATCAGCATGCGAATAAAAAATTGGCAAAAACGCCCCCTTACAAGCGTTTTTTGGGCGAATTAACTAAGTAAACTACAAGTAAAGAAGTAGAAGAAAGACCTGAGTTACAAATAATGGCAAAAACACATTATTCGGCAATAAAAACTTATTTTCACCTTCGTACAAAGATCATCAAATATTATACATACGGGTATTTTCTTGCATACAATGGTCATCTGACGTCATTTGCTGCTAGTTCCTCTAACACGAAGCTTCGTTGAAAATCTCTCCTCTTGCACCAAATATTTAAACACCAAAAAGTCTTCAAAGTTCCACAGAAATGGCGCAGGATTCCACATAAATGACGAGGAAGACACAAAGAAGATATCTTGGGCAAATTTGGGCTAAAATGTCGAAGAAATGGGAAAAAAATTGAGAACGAACATACGGCGTCGTCGAGAAAATTCAAAATCAAAATGGCGTCAGTCTTCTCCTCTGCTCTAAAGATGCAACGAAAATTGCTTCAGCGTAGTTGGACATCAACAATATTAGATTTTTATTACACATGTAAGTATTCTCTAACTACTCTGCGTATGTATTAGTTGTTAAATGTTCTCTCGTTTGACTAAAATTCCGTTTTCTCACCAGGTTGAAATTTCGCTTTCTAAATTCCCGCATAAATTTCAGCTAAACGTACCGGTATATATGACTGAGTTTCTATTTCTCTCTCTAGCTAGATCGTCAGAGCATCGATCGAAATGGAACACTCGTGACATGATTAGAAGATGACCTTTTCAAGGTAAAACATATTTTTATCTCAATTCTGGATCATTTACCTCTACAGGGTGTCCCAAAAAACCCCCAAAACTATTGAAAATGATCTATTGTTAGAATTTCAATGCCTAGCACCAAACGGAACGCACGAGTGGATAAACTGTTGAAATAACCGTCATAATTAATCGTAATACTCAGTGTTAACCATTTTTATGTTAGACAAAAAAACTACACCTACGAGTGCATATTAAAAATGCAATCAAATATTATGCATGGTTATTTTAGCCTATTCAATTTGGTTTTTATCAATATTCCTATGAGCAAAACAAACGTACTTTACAAAGATATTTTAATATTTTAACAAGTGCTAGGGCATTCAAATGTTAACAATAGGTGATTTCAATAGTTTTTTGGGTTTTTTGGGACACCCTGTACAACTGATTCAGATTAGAATGTTCAGGCATAAATTTTGTTTGAGTTTCTTATTCCTAATCGGTATATTTCGTTTTACATTTTAGATATTCCAGAAATATTGCGAGACAACCACGTGACAAATTCGATACAAGAAGCCACAGCAAATAAAATGACGTTCAAGAGGATTTAGTGGTAAGAAAACCAAATATTAGAATACACCGACCGTCATTGTAAATTCTCCATTCTTGCCCATATCCGCTAAACTTCTTTCCGCTTAACTATTCTTTTTGTAAGTTCAAAATTATTTTTGCAACACAGGCGATGAATTAATCTTGCTCTCGTTTCAAACCTTTCTGCCTAGTAAGACCACGCCCACTGTATGGGGATTATCAGAGAATTTATGATGATCATCGTTATGTTATTATTATTATTAAAACTTTATTTCACGGGGGTAAAAACACATTGCAGCCAGGGGCTGAAAAACTTGTGGCCCTCAAATGTTTCGAGCGCTGTATACATAGTTTCTTGAATATTTTTTTATAAAATTTATTGTAACTTGCTTTTACTCTTCCTTTCGTCGTTCTCTTTCTTCAAAACCTGTTCTGTCCACTGATACACTGCAATCTATACAAGAAACAGGGAATTCAGATTTCCAGTTCAAATTCAAAAAGAGTTCCGAGTTAGGGTCAAGTGAAAACTCGTCACGTAAGAATATTATTAACTAGTTTGTTGAGCCTTTGAAATGCCTTTGATTTGAACTACAAGTCTAAATTTCCTGACCCTCGCACTTCAGGCATTCGCTTAATTCCTCCTGCCTTCATTCCAATTCCATCCAATACCTCCTTCCTTTCTCCGTCGTGGTTACTGGAATTATTCATTCCTGCAGTTTGACAATTACATTTACAGTGCGAACCATGGTATTAGTTTTATAAGATATTTATGCCGTACGTATTCAAAACGAGCAGTGTTAAAAACTTACGACCATCAAAACAAAGTTGTTGGGCAAAACGTACATTTGCAAATTTAATGACCCAGCTATAGGCGTTCAATATATATATATATATAATTGAAAAAAACAGATCATTATTTAAATCTAATGTCAAAGAATAACATTATTGCTGAGGCATTACAGTCGTACAGAGACGATAAGTATTAAATAACCATTTATTTAAGTGCATTGAGTGCATATTGAGTGCATATGCACTGAATGCTCATTGAGTGCATAAATGATCACGCAAATTATATTTTGATGTTTATGATAAAACTTACACAGCACGTTAATAACAGCAGCCTATATATAGATGCATGTGCGCATGGCAATAGTGCCTACCTGGTCGTAATTCAACCACAATTAGTGCAACAGCAAAGCATGACGTATATATATACAAATCGGTGGTACTATAGCATCACCGATTTGTATATATATACGTCATGCTTTGCTGTTGCACTAATTGTGGTTGAATTACGACCAGGCAGGCACTATTGCCATGTGTGATCATTTGCTTTTCTTCTTTTAAAATATCTGCCTGTACTTAGGGGAAACAGGCAAATCTCTGAAAACAAGAAAGGCTGAACACCTCAGAAACGTTAAGGAACATAATAATGGTTCAAACATCGAAAAACATGCAACGCGAAAATCATTGACACAGGGAATTTCCGTAGTCGCCTAACACTAGAAGTCTAGAATCATGGCATACAGCTGCCAAACACAGCAATGCTGATAACAACTCAAAACCGCTTCCTCGACAATGTACAATCTTAATAAAGAAAACATAGTATCACCTTATCGTATTTCACAGTGCACATGTATACACGTCATATCATAGTTAATAGAGTAGATGGTTTGGAAACTCATTAGAATAACAAGATATCTCATTATCTGTGTTGGTCAACGTTTATGCAAAAATATTGTTCTTCATCGTCACGTGTGTATTGTATTTTTGCCAAATTCACCAATTGCAATTCTTGAATTGCCCTATTGTTCATGTCGCGCATGGCTAACTTTCCTAAAACGTTGTTATTGGTTAGTTAGGCAAGAATACAATACGCACGTGACGATGAAGGACCTTATTTCTGCATAAACCAGAACAACAACATAGATAATGACTTATATTGTAGTTCTAATGAGTTTCCAAACCATCTAGCTCTATTAACTATGGTCATATCTAGCTTCATTTCACACTTTCACAGTTTACTGCAATCATTATAAATATACTCGTTGGAGGCTACAGACTGGTGGCCGAAAGCTCGTAAACAAATAAATATATTTTAGTCAGAGAACGTCTCACCCTTTTCATTTATGTCTAATTGACACATCTACGATTTTTAGTGGTTTATATTGTTTAACCATTTCTTAAAGCTCATTCAGTTAAAAACGGGTAAAATAGGGCGAGTGTAATAGCCAACGCGGTCTGGTGGTAAGGCAAAGTGGCGGTAAATAAACAACGCAGCTGAACGATAATTCCCTTGCTCTGAATTCTTTTCATGTTTTAGAATTAATTATAGGCTAGAGAAAAGCCCGCTTAAACAATTTAAGTGGCAAGCGCGTGATAGCAAACATATATAGTCTAGTGGCCAATGCAAAATGTCTCAAGTCAACGAGTTTTTGGTCAAACCTAATTGCCCTTGTCACAAACCCCATAGGTTTTTGTCTGGGGTAAGAATTATTATAAATATACACGCTAGATTAAATCAAAGTTATTCGAAGCCATTCGCGAGCTTTTGTTCGCATTTCATCGAATAATATTTACTCATACTCTGTCGAGGAAGATCTTGAAGTTGCTTTTGAGTATAGTTACATTTATATGCACAAATTTATTGCTAAATAAATCCAATTGAGTCTTTTGCAATATCACAATAACAAAAATGGGTAAGATCACAACTTGAGCATACAGTAGGTTTCTGGTGCTACGAATTTTAAAATCCCATATTTTTGTAAGTAGAACATTTGAAAGATAAATGTGTGTTGAAATCAGCCTTCTCTTATACTCGGAGAAGACCATGTAAATTCTGATCGAACATACATTTCCAAATTTAATGACCCAGCTATATGACGTTCAATATATATCATTGAACTAAACAGATCACTATTTAAATCTAATGTCGAAGAACAATTTTATTGCTGAGGCACTACAGACACGATAAGTATTAAATAAATGGAAATGTTTTTCGCTGATTGCATAAATGACCACGCAAATTATATTTTGATATGATAAAACTTATACAGCACGTTAATAACAGCAGCCTATATATAGATGCATGTGCGCATGGCAATAGTGTCTACCCGGTCGTAATTCAACCACAATCACTGCAACAGCAGAGCATGAGGTATATATATACAAATCGGTGATACTATATCTTGATGGTCTGATTCGAAGATACAGGGTTTTAGCACTTACGGTCTGGGGGCCGCTTCTACCCTCCCCTATATTTCGAACCAGAGGTGGTGGAGTTTATGACACAGACGGTTGAGGCAGTCAATTCGATGTCGTTGTCGAAAGGCAACCGCATTTGGTGGGTTGTCAAGGCCAATTGTGTGCGAAGCCACCCGTGCGCGCCATCCGTGTGCAAACTTTTATTACAATATCCCGGTCCTTTTTACCATCGTTATACATTTCCAAGGCTAATCCTTCGAAGGTGGCAGAATTCCTGACACCTTTTGGAACCTTTTAATTTAAATTGATTACGCTGGCCGGCGTACAATCTCTTATGACGCTTTTCAATAGCCCTAATGTAAGTGGTAGAGCGTAATTCTTTTCAATTATTTATTTGGGGTTTTTTCGCCAAAAAAGATGGCTCCCACCGTTAAGAAAAACTATAGCATTTTGAGCACGGTTTTTTGTTCAATTTTTTTCGATGGTTTTTTAGAACTTTTATTTTCTCCATTTACCAAAAATTTTGCCAGTGCGGTTAACAAGGAAACAAAAATTTTTCTTTATCAGACTGTATGATAAAAAGAAGTAATTGTCAAATTGCGACGAATTTTTTTCTAAAAAAATTTGCAAAATAGACGAAAAGATACTTTGGAAAGGGTTATTAATTCTTACACAAGACGAAAACTATTTAATGCATGGCAAGGGCAGGAATTGATCCTACCCGCTTTTGTAGGGTAATTTGTATTTGACCACTGCATTACGTTGGTTATGAGGCTTCGGCAAGTTGGTTTAAGTTGTCTATACGTTCTTCTAGCCTATGCTTAATTCTTGAAACTGACGAAATCCAGAACGATTTTTATCAAAGGTAGGTATTGTTCCCGGACTCAGTGATTGATTCTGGAGGGATACACATTGTCTTTACCACTGGACTATGTTAGTTACCACTTTCTATGTTAGTTACCACTTTCACTGGGTTAAAAATTATTATAGATATACACGCTAGATTAAATCAAAGTTATTCGAAGCCATTCGCGAGCTTTTGTTCGCATTTCATCGAATAATATTTAATCATACTCTGTCGAGGAAGATCTTGAAGTTGCTTTTGAGTGTAATTACATTTTTAAATTATGTACAAATTTATTTCTAAATAAATCCAATTGAGTCTTTTGCAATATCACAAATAACAAAAATGGGTAAGGTCAAAACTTGAGCATATAGTAGGTTTCTGGTGCTACGAATTTTAAAAGCCTATATTTTTGTGAGTAATAAAACATTTGAAAAATAAATGTGTGTTGAAATCAGCCTTCTCTTATACTCGGAGAAGACCTTGTAAATTCTGATCAAACATACTTTTCCAAATATAATGACCTAGCTATAGGCGTCCAATATATATATCATTGAACAAAGCAGATCACTATTTAAATCTAATTTCGAAGAACAACATTATTGCTGGAGCACTACAGAGACGATAAGTATTAAATAAATGGAAATGTGTTTCGCTGATTGCATAAATGACCACGCAAATTATATTTTGATGTTTATGATAAAACTTATACAGCACGTTAATAACAGCAGCCTATATATAGATGCATGTGCGCATGGCAATAGTGCCTACCTGGTCGTAATTCAACCACAATCAGTGCAACAGCAAAGCATGACGTATATAAATACAAATCGGTCGTACTATAGTATCACCGATTTGTATTTATACACGTCATGCTTTGCTGTTGCACTAATTGTGGTTGAATTACGACCAGGTAGGCACTATTGCCATGCGTGATCATTTGCTTTTCTTCTTTTAAAATATCTGCCTGTACTTAGGGGAAACAGGCAGATCTCTGGAAACAAGAAAGGCTGAACACATCAGAAACGTTAAGGAACATGATAATGGTTCAAACATCGAAAAACGTGCAACGCGAAAATCATTGACACAGGGAATTTCCGTAGTCGCCTAACACTAGAAAGTCTAGAATCATGGCATACAGCTGCCAAACACAGCAATACTGATAACAACTCAAAACCGCTTCCTCGACAATGTACAATCTTAATAAAGAAAACATAGTATCACCTTATCGTATTTCACAGTGCACATGTATACACGACATATCTAGCTTCATTTCACACTTTCACAGTTTACTGCAATCATTATAAATATACTCGTTGGAGGCTACAGACTGGTGGCCGAAAGCTCGTAAACAAATAAATATATTTTAGTCAGAGAACGTCTCACCCTTTTCATTTATGTCTAATTGACACATCTACGATTTTTAGTGGTTTATATTGTTTAACCATTTCTTAAAGCTCATTCAGTTAAAAACGGGTAAAATAGGGCGAGTGTAATAGCCAACGCGGTCTGGTGGTAAGGCAAAGTGGCGGTAAATAAACAACGCAGCTGAACGATAATTCCCTTGCTCTGAATTCTTTTCATGTTTTAGAATTAATTATAGGCTAGAGAAAAGCCCGCTTAAACAATTTAAGTGGCAAGCGCGTGATAGCAAACATATATAGTCTAGTGGTCAATGCAAAATGTCTCAAGTCAACGAGTTTTTGGTCAAACCTAATTGCCCTTGTCACAAACCCCATAGGTTTTTGTCTGGGGTAAGAATTATTATAAATATACACGCTAGATTAAATCAAAGTTATTCGAAGCCATTCGCGAGCTTTTGTTCGCATTTCATCGAATAATATTTACTCATACTCTGTCGAGGAAGATCTTGAAGTTGCTTTTGAGTGTAATTACATTTATATGCACAAATTTATTTCTAAATAAATCCAATTGAGTCTTTTGCAATATCACAATAACAAAAATGGGTAAGATCACAACTTGAGCATACAGTAGGTTTCTGGTGCTACGAATTTTAAAATCCCATATTTTTGTAAGTAGAACATTTGAAAGATAAATGTGTGTTGAAATCAGCTTTCTCTTATACTCGGAGAAGACCATGTAAATTCTGATCGAACATACATTTCCAAATTTAATGACCCAGCTATATGACGTTCAATATATACCATTGAACTAAACAGATCACTATTTAAATCTAATGTCGAAGAACAATTTTATTGCTGAGGCACTACAGACACGATAAGTATTAAATAAATGGAAATGTTTTTCGCTGATTGCATAAATGACCACGCAAATTATATTTTGATATGATAAAACTTATACAGCACGTTAATAACAGCAGCCTATATATAGATGCATGTGCGCATGGCAATAGTGTCTACCCGGTCGTAATTCAACCACAATCACTGCAACAGCAGAGCATGAGGTATATATATACAAATCGGTGATACTATATCTTGATGGTCTGATTCGAAGATACAGGGTTTTAGCACTTACGGTCTGGGGGCCGCTTCTACCCTCCCCTATATTTCGAACCAGAGGTGGTGGAGTTTATGACACAGACGGTTGAGGCAGTCAATTCGATGTCGTTGTCGAAAGGCAACCGCATTTGGTGGGTTGTCAAGGCCAATTGTGTGCGAAGCCACCCGTGCGCGCCATCCGTGTGCAAACTTTTATTACAATATCCCGGTCCTTTTTACCATCGTTATACATTTCCAAGGCTAATCCTTCGAAGGTAGCAGAATTCCTGACACCTTTTGGAACCTTTTAATTTAAATTGATTACGCTGGCCGGCGTACAATCTCTTATGACGCTTTTCAATAGCCCTAATGTAAGTGGTAGAGCGTAATTCTTTTCAATTATTTATTTGGGGTTTTTTCGCCAAAAAAGATGGCTCCCACCGTTAAGAAAAACTATAGCATTTTGAGCACGGTTTTTTGTTCAATTTTTTTCGATGGTTTTTTAGAACTTTTATTTTCTCCATTTACCAAAAATTTTGCCAGTGCGGTTAACAAGGAAATAAAAATTTTTCTTTATCAGACTGTATGATAAAAAGAAGTAATTGTCAAATTGCGACGAATTTTTTTCTAAAAAAATTTGCAAAATAGACGAAAAGATACTTTGGAAAGGGTTATTAATTCTTACACAAGACGAAAACTATTTAATGCATGGCAAGGGCAGGAATTGATCCTACCCGCTTTTGTAGGGTAATTTGTATTTGACCACTGCATTACGTTGGTTATGAGGCTTCGGCAAGTTGGTTTAAGTTGTCTATACGTTCTTCTAGCCTATGCTTAATTCTTGAAACTGACGAAATCCAGAACGATTTTTATCAAAGGTAGGTATTGTTCCCGGACTCAGTGATTGATTCTGGAGGGATACACATTGTCTTTACCACTGGACTATGTTAGTTACCACTTTCTATGTTAGTTACCACTTTCACTGGGTTAAAAATTATTATAGATATACACGCTAGATTAAATCAAAGTTATTCGAAGCCATTCGCGAGCTTTTGTTCGCATTTCATCGAATAATATTTAATCATGCTCTGTCGAGGAAGATCTTGAAGTTGCTTTTGAGTGTAATTACATTTTTAAATTATGTACAAATTTATTTCTAAATAAATCCAATTGAGTCTTTTGCAATATCACAAATAACAAAAATGGGTAAGGTCAAAACTTGAGCATATAGTAGGTTTCTGGTGCTACGAATTTTAAAAGCCTATATTTTTGTGAGTAATAAAACATTTGAAAAATAAATGTGTGTTGAAATCAGCCTTCTCTTATACTCGGAGAAGACCTTGTAAATTCTGATCAAACATACTTTTCCAAATATAATGACCTAGCTATAGGCGTCCAATATATATATCATTGAACAAAGCAGATCACTATTTAAATCTAATTTCGAAGAACAACATTATTGCTGGAGCACTACAGAGACGATAAGTATTAAATAAATGGAAATGTGTTTCGCTGATTGCATAAATGACCACGCAAATTATATTTTGATGTTTATGATAAAACTTATACAGCACGTTAATAACAGCAGCCTATATATAGATGCATGTGCGCATGGCAATAGTGCCTACCTGGTCGTAATTCAACCACAATCAGTGCAACAGCAAAGCATGACGTATATAAATACAAATCGGTCGTACTATAGTATCACCGATTTGTATTTATACACGTCATGCTTTGCTGTTGCACTAATTGTGGTTGAATTACGACCAGGTAGGCACTATTGCCATGCGTGATCATTTGCTTTTCTTCTTTTAAAATATCTGCCTGTACTTAGGGGAAACAGGCAGATCTCTGGAAACAAGAAAGGCTGAACACATCAGAAACGTTAAGGAACATGATAATGGTTCAAACATCGAAAAACGTGCAACGCGAAAATCATTGACACAGGGAATTTCCGTAGTCGCCTAACACTAGAAAGTCTAGAATCATGGCATACAGCTGCCAAACACAGCAATACTGATAACAACTCAAAACCGCTTCCTCGACAATGTACAATCTTAATAAAGAAAACATAGTATCACCTTATCGTATTTCACAGTGCACATGTATACACGACATATCTAGCTTCATTTCACACTTTCACAGTTTACTGCAATCATTATAAATATACTCGTTGGAGGCTACAGACTGGTGGCCGAAAGCTCGTAAACAAATAAATATATTTTAGTCAGAGAACGTCTCACCCTTTTCATTTATGTCTAATTGACACATCTACGATTTTTAGTGGTTTATATTGTTTAACCATTTCTTAAAGCTCATTCAGTTAAAAACGGGTAAAATAGGGCGAGTGTAATAGCCAACGCGGTCTGGTGGTAAGGCAAAGTGGCGGTAAATAAACAACGCAGCTGAACGATAATTCCCTTGCTCTGAATTCTTTTCATGTTTTAGAATTAATTATAGGCTAGAGAAAAGCCCGCTTAAACAATTTAAGTGGCAAGCGCGTGATAGCAAACATATATAGTCTAGTGGTCAATGCAAAATGTCTCAAGTCAACGAGTTTTTGGTCAAACCTAATTGCCCTTGTCACAAACCCCATAGGTTTTTGTCTGGGGTAAGAATTATTATAAATATACACGCTAGATTAAATCAAAGTTATTCGAAGCCATTCGCGAGCTTTTGTTCGCATTTCATCGAATAATATTTACTCATACTCTGTCGAGGAAGATCTTGAAGTTGCTTTTGAGTGTAATTACATTTATATGCACAAATTTATTTCTAAATAAATCCAATTGAGTCTTTTGCAATATCACAATAACAAAAATGGGTAAGATCACAACTTGAGCATACAGTAGGTTTCTGGTGCTACGAATTTTAAAATCCCATATTTTTGTAAGTAGAACATTTGAAAGATAAATGTGTGTTGAAATCAGCTTTCTCTTATACTCGGAGAAGACCATGTAAATTCTGATCGAACATACATTTCCAAATTTAATGACCCAGCTATATGACGTTCAATATATACCATTGAACTAAACAGATCACTATTTAAATCTAATGTCGAAGAACAATTTTATTGCTGAGGCACTACAGACACGATAAGTATTAAATAAATGGAAATGTTTTTCGCTGATTGCATAAATGACCACGCAAATTATATTTTGATATGATAAAACTTATACAGCACGTTAATAACAGCAGCCTATATATAGATGCATGTGCGCATGGCAATAGTGTCTACCCGGTCGTAATTCAACCACAATCACTGCAACAGCAGAGCATGAGGTACATATATACAAATCGGTGATACTATATCTTGATGGTCTGATTCGAAGATACAGGGTTTTAGCACTTACGGTCTGGGGGCCGCTTCTACCCTCCCCTATATTTCGAACCAGAGGTGGTGGAGTTTATGACACAGACGGTTGAGGCAGTCAATTCGATGTCGTTGTCGAAAGGCAACCGCATTTGGTGGGTTGTCAAGGCCAATTGTGTGCGAAGCCACCCGTGCGCGCCATCCGTGTGCAAACTTTTATTACAATATCCCGGTCCTTTTTACCATCGTTATACATTTCCAAGGCTAATCCTTCGAAGGTAGCAGAATTCCTGACACCTTTTGGAACCTTTTAATTTAAATTGATTACGCTGGCCGGCGTACAATCTCTTATGACGCTTTTCAATAGCCCTAATGTAAGTGGTAGAGCGTAATTCTTTTCAATTATTTATTTGGGGTTTTTTCGCCAAAAAAGATGGCTCCCACCGTTAAGAAAAACTATAGCATTTTGAGCACGGTTTTTTGTTCAATTTTTTTCGATGGTTTTTTAGAACTTTTATTTTCTCCATTTACCAAAAATTTTGCCAGTGCGGTTAACAAGGAAATAAAAATTTTTCTTTATCAGACTGTATGATAAAAAGAAGTAATTGTCAAATTGCGACGAATTTTTTTCTAAAAAAATTTGCAAAATAGACGAAAAGATACTTTGGAAAGGGTTATTAATTCTTACACAAGACGAAAACTATTTAATGCATGGCAAGGGCAGGAATTGATCCTACCCGCTTTTGTAGGGTAATTTGTATTTGACCACTGCATTACGTTGGTTATGAGGCTTCGGCAAGTTGGTTTAAGTTGTCTATACGTTCTTCTAGCCTATGCTTAATTCTTGAAACTGACGAAATCCAGAACGATTTTTATCAAAGGTAGGTATTGTTCCCGGACTCAGTGATTGATTCTGGAGGGATACACATTGTCTTTACCACTGGACTATGTTAGTTACCACTTTCTATGTTAGTTACCACTTTCACTGGGTTAAAAATTATTATAGATATACACGCTAGATTAAATCAAAGTTATTCGAAGCCATTCGCGAGCTTTTGTTCGCATTTCATCGAATAATATTTAATCATGCTCTGTCGAGGAAGATCTTGAAGTTGCTTTTGAGTGTAATTACATTTTTAAATTATGTACAAATTTATTTCTAAATAAATCCAATTGAGTCTTTTGCAATATCACAAATAACAAAAATGGGTAAGGTCAAAACTTGAGCATATAGTAGGTTTCTGGTGCTACGAATTTTAAAAGCCTATATTTTTGTGAGTAATAAAACATTTGAAAAATAAATGTGTGTTGAAATCAGCCTTCTCTTATACTCGGAGAAGACCTTGTAAATTCTGATCAAACATACTTTTCCAAATATAATGACCTAGCTATAGGCGTCCAATATATATATCATTGAACAAAGCAGATCACTATTTAAATCTAATTTCGAAGAACAACATTATTGCTGGAGCACTACAGAGACGATAAGTATTAAATAAATGGAAATGTGTTTCGCTGATTGCATAAATGACCACGCAAATTATATTTTGATGTTTATGATAAAACTTATACAGCACGTTAATAACAGCAGCCTATATATAGATGCATGTGCGCATGGCAATAGTGCCTACCTGGTCGTAATTCAACCACAATCAGTGCAACAGCAAAGCATGACGTATATAAATACAAATCGGTCGTACTATAGTATCACCGATTTGTATTTATACACGTCATGCTTTGCTGTTGCACTAATTGTGGTTGAATTACGACCAGGTAGGCACTATTGCCATGCGTGATCATTTGCTTTTCTTCTTTTAAAATATCTGCCTGTACTTAGGGGAAACAGGCAGATCTCTGGAAACAAGAAAGGCTGAACACATCAGAAACGTTAAGGAACATGATAATGGTTCAAACATCGAAAAACGTGCAACGCGAAAATCATTGACACAGGGAATTTCCGTAGTCGCCTAACACTAGAAAGTCTAGAATCATGGCATACAGCTGCCAAACACAGCAATACTGATAACAACTCAAAACCGCTTCCTCGACAATGTACAATCTTAATAAAGAAAACATAGTATCACCTTATCGTATTTCACAGTGCACATGTATACACGACATATCTAGCTTCATTTCACACTTTCACAGTTTACTGCAATCATTATAAATATACTCGTTGGAGGCTACAGACTGGTGGCCGAAAGCTCGTAAACAAATAAATATATTTTAGTCAGAGAACGTCTCACCCTTTTCATTTATGTCTAATTGACACATCTACGATTTTTAGTGGTTTATATTGTTTAACCATTTCTTAAAGCTCATTCAGTTAAAAACGGGTAAAATAGGGCGAGTGTAATAGCCAACGCGGTCTGGTGGTAAGGCAAAGTGGCGGTAAATAAACAACGCAGCTGAACGATAATTCCCTTGCTCTGAATTCTTTTCATGTTTTAGAATTAATTATAGGCTAGAGAAAAGCCCGCTTAAACAATTTAAGTGGCAAGCGCGTGATAGCAAACATATATAGTCTAGTGGTCAATGCAAAATGTCTCAAGTCAACGAGTTTTTGGTCAAACCTAATTGCCCTTGTCACAAACCCCATAGGTTTTTGTCTGGGGTAAGAATTATTATAAATATACACGCTAGATTAAATCAAAGTTATTCGAAGCCATTCGCGAGCTTTTGTTCGCATTTCATCGAATAATATTTACTCATACTCTGTCGAGGAAGATCTTGAAGTTGCTTTTGAGTGTAATTACATTTATATGCACAAATTTATTTCTAAATAAATCCAATTGAGTCTTTTGCAATATCACAATAACAAAAATGGGTAAGATCACAACTTGAGCATACAGTAGGTTTCTGGTGCTACGAATTTTAAAATCCCATATTTTTGTAAGTAGAACATTTGAAAGATAAATGTGTGTTGAAATCAGCTTTCTCTTATACTCGGAGAAGACCATGTAAATTCTGATCGAACATACATTTCCAAATTTAATGACCCAGCTATATGACGTTCAATATATACCATTGAACTAAACAGATCACTATTTAAATCTAATGTCGAAGAACAATTTTATTGCTGAGGCACTACAGACACGATAAGTATTAAATAAATGGAAATGTTTTTCGCTGATTGCATAAATGACCACGCAAATTATATTTTGATATGATAAAACTTATACAGCACGTTAATAACAGCAGCCTATATATAGATGCATGTGCGCATGGCAATAGTGTCTACCCGGTCGTAATTCAACCACAATCACTGCAACAGCAGAGCATGAGGTACATATATACAAATCGGTGATACTATATCTTGATGGTCTGATTCGAAGATACAGGGTTTTAGCACTTACGGTCTGGGGGCCGCTTCTACCCTCCCCTATATTTCGAACCAGAGGTGGTGGAGTTTATGACACAGACGGTTGAGGCAGTCAATTCGATGTCGTTGTCGAAAGGCAACCGCATTTGGTGGGTTGTCAAGGCCAATTGTGTGCGAAGCCACCCGTGCGCGCCATCCGTGTGCAAACTTTTATTACAATATCCCGGTCCTTTTTACCATCGTTATACATTTCCAAGGCTAATCCTTCGAAGGTAGCAGAATTCCTGACACCTTTTGGAACCTTTTAATTTAAATTGATTACGCTGGCCGGCGTACAATCTCTTATGACGCTTTTCAATAGCCCTAATGTAAGTGGTAGAGCGTAATTCTTTTCAATTATTTATTTGGGGTTTTTTCGCCAAAAAAGATGGCTCCCACCGTTAAGAAAAACTATAGCATTTTGAGCACGGTTTTTTGTTCAATTTTTTTCGATGGTTTTTTAGAACTTTTATTTTCTCCATTTACCAAAAATTTTGCCAGTGCGGTTAACAAGGAAATAAAAATTTTTCTTTATCAGACTGTATGATAAAAAGAAGTAATTGTCAAATTGCGACGAATTTTTTTCTAAAAAAATTTGCAAAATAGACGAAAAGATACTTTGGAAAGGGTTATTAATTCTTACACAAGACGAAAACTATTTAATGCATGGCAAGGGCAGGAATTGATCCTACCCGCTTTTGTAGGGTAATTTGTATTTGACCACTGCATTACGTTGGTTATGAGGCTTCGGCAAGTTGGTTTAAGTTGTCTATACGTTCTTCTAGCCTATGCTTAATTCTTGAAACTGACGAAATCCAGAACGATTTTTATCAAAGGTAGGTATTGTTCCCGGACTCAGTGATTGATTCTGGAGGGATACACATTGTCTTTACCACTGGACTATGTTAGTTACCACTTTCTATGTTAGTTACCACTTTCACTGGGTTAAAAATTATTATAGATATACACGCTAGATTAAATCAAAGTTATTCGAAGCCATTCGCGAGCTTTTGTTCGCATTTCATCGAATAATATTTAATCATACTCTGTCGAGGAAGATCTTGAAGTTGCTTTTGAGTGTAATTACATTTTTAAATTATGTACAAATTTATTTCTAAATAAATCCAATTGAGTCTTTTGCAATATCACAAATAACAAAAATGGGTAAGGTCAAAACTTGAGCATATAGTAGGTTTCTGGTGCTACGAATTTTAAAAGCCTATATTTTTGTGAGTAATAAAACATTTGAAAAATAAATGTGTGTTGAAATCAGCCTTCTCTTATACTCGGAGAAGACCTTGTAAATTCTGATCAAACATACTTTTCCAAATATAATGACCTAGCTATAGGCGTCCAATATATATATCATTGAACAAAGCAGATCACTATTTAAATCTAATTTCGAAGAACAACATTATTGCTGGAGCACTACAGAGACGATAAGTATTAAATAAATGGAAATGTGTTTCGCTGATTGCATAAATGACCACGCAAATTATATTTTGATGTTTATGATAAAACTTATACAGCACGTTAATAACAGCAGCCTATATATAGATGCATGTGCGCATGGCAATAGTGCCTACCTGGTCGTAATTCAACCACAATCAGTGCAACAGCAAAGCATGACGTATATAAATACAAATCGGTCGTACTATAGTATCACCGATTTGTATTTATACACGTCATGCTTTGCTGTTGCACTAATTGTGGTTGAATTACGACCAGGTAGGCACTATTGCCATGCGTGATCATTTGCTTTTCTTCTTTTAAAATATCTGCCTGTACTTAGGGGAAACAGGCAGATCTCTGGAAACAAGAAAGGCTGAACACATCAGAAACGTTAAGGAACATGATAATGGTTCAAACATCGAAAAACGTGCAACGCGAAAATCATTGACACAGGGAATTTCCGTAGTCGCCTAACACTAGAAAGTCTAGAATCATGGCATACAGCTGCCAAACACAGCAATACTGATAACAATTCAAAACCGCTTCCTCGACAATGTACAATCTTAATAAAGAAAACATAGTATCACCTTATCGTATTTCACAGTGCACATGTATACACGACATATCTAGCTTCATTTCACACTTTCACAGTTTACTGCAATCATTATAAATATACTCGTTGGAGGCTACAGACTGGTGGCCGAAAGCTCGTAAACAAATAAATATATTTTAGTCAGAGAACGTCTCACCCTTTTCATTTATGTCTAATTGACACATCTACGATTTTTAGTGGTTTATATTGTTTAACCATTTCTTAAAGCTCATTCAGTTAAAAACGGGTAAAATAGGGCGAGTGTAATAGCCAACGCGGTCTGGTGGTAAGGCAAAGTGGCGGTAAATAAACAACGCAGCTGAACGATAATTCCCTTGCTCTGAATTCTTTTCATGTTTTAGAATTAATTATAGGCTAGAGAAAAGCCCGCTTAAACAATTTAAGTGGCAAGCGCGTGATAGCAAACATATATAGTCTAGTGGCCAATGCAAAATGTCTCAAGTCAACGAGTTTTTGGTCAAACCTAATTGCCCTTGTCACAAACCCCATAGGTTTTTGTCTGGGGTAAGAATTATTATAAATATACACGCTAGATTAAATCAAAGTTATTCGAAGCCATTCGCGAGCTTTTGTTCGCATTTCATCGAATAATATTTACTCATACTCTGTCGAGGAAGATCTTGAAGTTGCTTTTGAGTGTAATTACATTTATATGCACAAATTTATTTCTAAATAAATCCAATTGAGTCTTTTGCAATATCACAATAACAAAAATGGGTAAGATCACAACTTGAGCATACAGTAGGTTTCTGGTGCTACGAATTTTAAAATCCCATATTTTTGTAAATAGAACATTTGAAAGATAAATGTGTGTTGAAATCAGCTTTCTCTTATACTCGGAGAAGACCATGTAAATTCTGATCGAACATACATTTCCAAATTTAATGACCCAGCTATATGACGTTCAATATATATCATTGAACTAAACAGATCACTATTTAAATCTAATGTCGAAGAACAATTTTATTGCTGAGGCACTACAGACACGATAAGTATTAAATAAATGGAAATGTTTTTCGCTGATTGCATAAATGACCACGCAAATTATATTTTGATATGATAAAACTTATACAGCACGTTAATAACAGCAGCCTATATATAGATGCATGTGCGCATGGCAATAGTGTCTACCCGGTCGTAATTCAACCACAATCACTGCAACAGCAGAGCATGAGGTATATATATACAAATCGGTGATACTATATCTTGATGGTCTGATTCGAAGATACAGGGTTTTAGCACTTACGGTCTGGGGGCCGCTTCTACCCTCCCCTATATTTCGAACCAGAGGTGGTGGAGTTATGACACAGACGGTTGAGGCAATCAATTCGATGTCGTTGTCGAAAGGCAACCGCATTTGGTGGGCTGTCGAGGCCAATTGTGCGAAGCCACCCGTGCGCGCCATCCGTGTGCAAACTTTTATTACAATACCCCGGTCCTTTTTACCATCGTTATACATTTCCAAGGCTAATCCTTCGAAGGTAGCAGAATTCCTGACACCTTTTGGAACCTTTTAATTTAAATTGATTACGCTGGCCGGCGTACAATCTCTTATGACGCTTTTCAATAGCCCTAATGAAAGTGGTAGAGCGTAATTTTTTTCAATTATTTATTTGGGGTTTTTTTCGCCAAAAAAGATGGCTCCCACCGTTAAGAAAAACTATAGCATTTTGAGCACGGTTTTCTGTTCAATTTTTTTCGATGGTTTTTTAGAACTTTTATTTTCTCCATTTACCAAAAATTTTGCCAGTGCGGTTAACAAGGAAATAAAAATTTTTCTTTATCAGACTGTATGATAAAAAGAAGTAATTGTCAAATTGCGACGAATTTTTTTCTAAAAAAATTTGCAAAATAGACGAAAAGATACTTTGGAAAGGGTTATTAATTCTTACACAAGACGAAAACTATTTAATGCATGGCAAGGGCAGGAATTGATCCTACCCACTTTTGTAGGGTAATTTGTATTTGACCACTGCATTACGTTGGTTATGAGGCTTCGGCAAGTTGGTTTAAGTTGTCTATACGTTCTTCTAGCCTATGCTTAATTCTTGAAACTGACGAAATCCAGAACGATTTTTATCAAAGGTAGGTATTGTTCCCGGACTCAGTGATTGATTCTGAAGGGATACACATTGTCTTTACCACTGGACTATGTTAGTTACCACTTTCTATGTTAGTTACCACTTTGACTGGGTTAAGAATTATTATAGATATACACGCTAGATTAAATCAAAGTTATTCGAAGCCATTCGCGAGCTTTTGTTCGCATTTCATCGAATAATATTTAATCATACTCTGTCGAGGAAGACCTTGAAGTTGCTTTTGAGTGTAATTACATTTTTAAATTATGTACAAATTTATTTCTAAATAAATCCAATTGAGCCTTTTGCAATATCACAAATAACAAAAATGGGTAAGGTCAAAACTTGAGCATATAGTAGGTTTCTGGTGCTACGAATTTTAAAAGCCTATATTTTTGTGAGTAATAAAACATTTGAAAAATAAATGTGTGTTGAAATCAGCCTTCTCTTATACTCGGAGAAGACCTTGTAAATTCTGATCAAACATACTTTTCCAAATATAATGACCTAGCTATAGGCGTCCAATATATATATCATTGAACAAAGCAGATCACTATTTAAATCTAATTTCGAAGAACAACATTATTGCTGGAGCACTACAGAGACGATAAGTATTAAATAAATGGAAATGTGTTTCGCTGATTGCATAAATGACCACGCAAATTATATTTTGATGTTTATGATAAAACTTACACAGCACGTTAATAACAGCAGCCTATATATAGATGCATGTGCGCATGGCAATAGTGCCTACCTGGTCGTAATTCAACCACAATCAGTGCAACAGCAAAGCATGACGTATATAAATACAAATCGGTCGTACTATAGTATCACCGATTTGTATTTATACACGTCATGCTTTGCTGTTGCACTAATTGTGGTTGAATTACGACCAGGTAGGCACTATTGCCATGCGTGATCATTTGCTTTTCTTCTTTTAAAATATCTGCCTGTACTTAGGGGAAACAGGCAGATCTCTGGAAACAAGAAAGGCTGAACACATCAGAAACGTTAAGGAACATGATAATGGTTCAAACATCGAAAAACGTGCAACGCGAAAATCATTGACACAGGGAATTTCCGTAGTCGCCTAACACTAGAAAGTCTAGAATCATGGCATACAGCTGCCAAACACAGCAATGCTGATAACAACTCAAAACCGCTTCCTCGACAATGTACAATCTTAATAAAGAAAACATAGTATCACCTTATCGTATTTCACAGTGCACATCTACACACGTCATATCTAGCTTCATTTGACACTTTCACAGTTTATAAGTCATTATAAATATACCCGTTGAAGGCTACAGACTGGTGGCCGAAAGCTCGTAAACAAATAAATATATTTTAGTCAGAGAACGTCTCACCTTTTTCATTTATGTCTAATCCTGGCTACACATCTACGATTTTTAGTGGTTTATCAAATATTTTATACAAAACTCAGGGGCCGGTTGTTTAAAGCTGGGTTAGCACTAACTCTGGGTTAAAGTTTAACCCAATGTTTCAGTTTCTGACTTTCTGTGTTTCTACATATCCGTTTATTTTAAAACTTTACAAACCAAAATCACTATTGATCTAGACAGAAATATTTAAAAAAATACCTTGCAATGCTATCAACCCGCTACTGGAAAGTTTGAAAAGAAATTTTACGTTAACCCAGGGTTAAGCGAACCGGCTTTTGAACAACTGGCCCCTGATGTTGTAAGTTGTACTTAATCCAGGTCCCTCTAATTAGAGAGGTGGAAGGGAAAAGGATGGGGTGAAAATACCCCAGGGAAATTTTTCCGGCATTCTGGAGGAATCCTTTTATCCTCGAACTCCACACCCTCCACCCTTTTCCCCTCCTCCCTCCGACTTTTCATTTTTGAATTGTGAAACCTGGAACGAGAAAAGCCAAAATCTGTACTACCGGAAAGGAAAATTCGTGATTTTATTAGTTTCTTCTTCTGTGGGGTCAATGTAAAGTAAACACGCCACACCCCTGGTTTAGAGTAACATTTAGTGTGTTTTGACTATATTTTATAAAACCGTGGACATTCATCTTTTATTCCTAAACTTTCACGTGTCGACAAGAAAATGATAGTGATGATCATTTATCATTTGAACCGGAAGTTCATGGTGACTATGGTCCAATGCAGCACGGGGAAATGAAGTACTTAGCATTTTCCGTGACGTCATTCTGCCAACATGGCGGAATGAGAATTACTGGTAAAATCTGTTCAGTTAATCTTGAAATAATCCATGAAATGGACGAAAAATGCCAAAAAAACTTACATATATAGGTCCTATGAATATGGCTTTAACACGTCAAAATGCTTAGGTAACAAAAGGATTGAATTTAAGGAAAAGAAATAGAATTAAAAATGGGAGCCCAATGGAGTTTGTACTACTCCTATACTTTGGGGGAGCCGTTTGGTATTGATGGCGAGATTTGGGAGATTTGTCCAGCTGCGAGAAAAGAAGACGAACAGGCATTCACAGTCTTTATACACGACAAGGAGAAAGAACAAGTAAACGAAGTTGACAACGCAATAAAGGTTGGGAATGGGAGATGTATCATCTATAAGTTATTTATAAAACTTGATAAGTAACTTAAGATGGTTAAATTTAAGAAATATAAAACATTTTCCGTGTTGATGTACAGTTATATCAACACAAGTGGAAATTGGAAAAACGAGAAATTGTGTGGAAACACGACGCCCGCAGGGCGGAGTGTTTTCACACAATTTCAAGTTTTTCCAATTTTCACGAGTGTTGATATAAAAGCACAAAGAATAGCACAAAGAACTTTAGCAGAAGAGTGGCGGGAAATTTTCCGTGTTGACTTAGAGTTATATCAACACGGCTCTTAGCCAATCAGCGTTCAGAATGTACAAATGCTATACTACAAAATGATTTATTATGACTCTCATTGGAGAAATGTGATATATTAATTTGGCATTAGGCCTAATTATATTTGATTTGTATAGGAAATTACAGGGTCCGAGAAATTTTAATGAAAAATCACACTCGTGTTTAGTGAAATGTTTATAATGCTATAAATATTTCGCCAAACACCAGTGTGATTTTTCATTAATACTTCGAGGATAAGTGTAATCTCCTATTAATATCATTTTTTAAAAATGTTTCACTGATTAGTCGGCACAGTTCTTAGCCAATCAGAATCGAGTAAACAAAGAAAAATGATATTAGGAAGTCATTTACACATATAGGATGAGATATTAACTTATTAGGACTCATAATGTGTCTTAGACTTTATTACACTGTATAAAATGCAAGGCGGTTATTAAAAGCTTACAAAAACATATGAATGTTCACTACCTGAAACAATGTAAGCAGAATACCATATTTTGAGGGCCCTTTTTAGGCAAGTTAGTTGCAGGGACAAAGGAACTTCGCTTCAAACAATGTGTTTACATTGTTTCAGGTACCAAAAGCTTTGAAATTTTGCACTTTACTCTACTTGAGTAATTACAAAGGTCACACCTACACTTTCAACAGTTCCAGTTACATATTCGAAAAGGATTTTATTTTATGTACTTTCAGTATATGAAGACATTACGTCATCCAGGTTTATTAAAGTGTCAAGAATTGTTTGAGGAATCCTCAGAGATTGCTGTTGTTACCGAAGCTGTCCTGCCATTGGCTGATGTAATTGCTGACCTTCATGTATTCGAAGTGATCACTGGAATTCATGATATCATTGTTACGCTAGCTTTTCTTCATGACAAGGTAAAGCTACACCTCTGTTCTAGTATTTTATAATAAGCTGTCGTGGTTTGTGTCTCAAAGTACCTGAAAAAGACATCTCAATCGTAGTTTAGTGTAGGTAGTATTCTACAATAAGCTGTCGTGGTTTGTGTCTGAACTACCTGAAAAAGATATCTCAAACGTGGTGATCTAGTGTATGTAGTATTCTACAATAAGCTGTCGTGGTTTGTGTCTGAACTACCTGAAAAAGATATCTCAAATGTGGCGGTCTAGTGTAGGTAGTATTCTACAATAAGCTGTCTTGGTTTATGTCTGAACTACCTGAAAAAGATATCTCAAACGTGGTGATCTAGTGTATGTAGTATTCTACAATAAGCTGTCGTGGTTTGTGTCTGAACTACCTGAAAAAGATATCTCAAATGTGGCGGTCTAGTGTAGGTAGTATTCTACAATAAGCTGTCGTGGTTTGTATCTGAACTGCCTTAAAAAGATATCTCAAACATGGTGGGCTAGTGTAGGTAGTATTCTACAATAAGCTGTCATAGTTACTAGTTTGTGTCTGAACTACCTGAAAAGATATCTCAAACATGGTGGTCCAGTGTAGGTAGTATTCTACAATAAGCTGTCGTAATTTGTGTCTGAACTGCCTGAAAAAGATATCTCAAATGCGGTGGTCCAGGATTGTGGGCAGTATTCTACAATAAGCTGTCGTGATTTAAGTCTGAACCATTGTAACATATTTCTTATAGTGTAAGCTCTCTCACAATAATTTATCGATGGACGCAATTTTTGTCGGTCAAAATGATGCTTGCTGGAAGATTGCTGGGTTTGAAACTATGTGTTCATTTAGTGAAATTGCAAAGGAGGTAAATATTATATTGCCTAAGAAGATTGCATGTGCCTGCTGGCTGAGGTAGATAATAGACTCAGTCCACTCACATTCTGGTTTGAATTTATAGAAACTGATGAATGAAACTCTTGCTTATGCAAAAGATGCTCTGGGACTCGGAAAACTTATCTGTGATATTTTAGAACAAAGTGATGTGTCAGGTAACACAGAAACAGTGTAAATTTGATCTCTTTGTCAGCATTTTCAAAACGTTTTGCTGCAGTGGATGTCCCATTGCCAAGATTAGGCATTGAAACCGCCTCATGCAACAGGCAATGGCTTATTTTGACAACCTTGTCTGGCTATCAGCAGTGTGTTGTTTTGTACAAAATCAGTGATGGCGTATTTCTATGAAAAGAAACAAATTCCGAAAAATAGAGTCATCTTGCAATTCAAGATATGAATAAAAACAAGACAAACAATTGAAACTGTGAATTTTCAATTTTATTGACGATGACTTTGAAATAAAGTTGAAAATTCATAGTTTCAATTGTTTGTCTTGTTTTTATTCATATCTTGAATTGCAAGATGACTTTATTTTTCAGAATTTGTTTCTCTTTATATTTTCTTAAATTGTTGGCTGGCCATGGTTTTTGGATGCATATTTCTATATTCTGCTTAATGTAGATGTGTTGTCTGTGGCCAATTTTCAACAAAGAATCCAAGATGAAGTTGTGGATGCTAGCTTGGAGGTATAGGAAATAGGCTTACTACTTTTGTCTGTTTATTACTTGTAAGATTATAACTGTAGAGTGTATCTTGCTTTGTTTTTTAAGTTAAAATGGCATAACAGGGTCTTGATTTTGTTTTATTTCAGAAAAGACCAGAAATCAGAAGTCTTTTAAATGATGAAGTTTTTCAGTAAGTTCTATGCTGGGTTTTCAGTAATGTTTGAATTTGCAAACTAATGAGAAATGTATGGTATATTTACAGAAATGAATATTGTCAAATTCTGGACTTCTTAAGAAACATTACAGTGAAAAGCAGTGCGACAAAAACTATCTTCTTCAAGACACTTCACCAGAGACTTAATGAAGTACCCTCACATCTGATAGCAAACAGACTGCTGCACCTCTTGTTGTCCCGTTTTGTCCTCATCGATCCCACAGCAGTTGAAATATTCCTACCACATCTTCTGACGCCCAAGTCAGGTATTGACCATATTTTAACACAATGCCCTTCATGTGAGAAAACTAGTTACGCAGTCAAAGGCACCAAAAGGCTAATGAAAACACCTTTAAGCTGCCCATATTGTTTAATGTTATATGAAGTATTGTTCAGCATTGCTATGCCTGATTCAGGCTCAACAATATTGTTTGACAACTATGAACAATTTAGGCACAAAACGTTGCTCAATCCTGAGCTTTCGGCCTGTAAAGCCGGGTCGTCTTTGGGGAAACTAGCTATTGGACTCATCCCAGGTTTACAGGTGGAACGCTTAGAATTAATAAATAAATACATGGGGAAAACCACAAATTGTTTGAGTTATTTGATTGCAGCATGGAAACCTTTAAGAATCATATTGTTCAATGACACTGAGTGACACTTAGATCCATCTTTGAAACATAATGACCACTGATTATTCTCTACTATAGACTGTCATTCTGCTGACAATGGTCATGTTCAGGACACTATGCCACTTCTGCCAGAAGACCTGTATAGGTAACCAGTTAATATCACAGTAAAAGCACAGAATAGAAATAAACAGAAAGGCAACTCGAGTCGGAACCTTTGAAGTTTGTGTCTCCTCGCATGTCTCATTACACATGTTCATTATGCAGGTTCTGGCCAGTCAATTGCCTTTTCTGGCCAATAGGAATGCTGAACTAACTGTTCCGCCATTATTCTGGCCAGTCAATTGCATAAAAATAGGGGGACATGTTGCACTGCTGAGTGGTCCTACTGTTTATTCTCTATACTGTGGTAACAGCTAGTCAGAAGTGGATAAATCCTGGGCAGATCAGTACCTATATAAAAATGAAATCCAATTTTATTTTTGATTGCCAATATAAAGCCTCATGATTTGCCCCCAATAAAGTCAAAATTTTAAGTATTTTCAATCTACTTTGTAAAATATCTTTCCTATCCACGAATTTTGTTCAAGGATTAAGTGACCTTACGCAGCAAAACCCTGATTATCTTAATTCTGTTTTGTAGAGAGTGCTGCATTCCTATTTTACGAAAGTTGTTTGAAGTCAATGATCGACACGTCCGCTTGATCTTACTCAAATATTTCCATCTTTACGTTGGAATGTTTGATAAAGATATCCTACAAACTGCCATTTTACCAGAGGTGAAGATTTTATAAATATGCACAGTTAAACACAATGAGCAAAAACACCACTGACTTGTTGCAAGTTGTCGATTTTACCAGCTTTTTTCAACTTGTCAGCAAGTTGCAACAAACTTGTCAATTTCATCAAGTTGCACTTGTCAATTTGCATCCATTTCGTCTGTCAAAATCAGGCTTGTTGCAACGTGTCATTTACAGACTTGTTACAACTTGTTGAAACAACTTGCAGCAAACCTGTGGCTAGCACGTTTTGGCAAACAACTGGCAAGCAACAAGCAGTGTTCTCGATTTGCAACATGCTTGTCATCTACAAGTTGTTGCAAGTCATGCGAACGCATCCTGGTGTGAGATTGTTGATGAAGTCGTTGCAAGATTTTATTGTATTTCAGCTCCGGCTTGGTTTGCAAGACAGCGATGATGAGCTGGTATCAGCCACGTTTAGTGCGTTGCAGTATTTGGTTCCTGTACTGGGAGCTCATGTGATCGTTGGTGGCGAGAGAGTACAGCAGTTCACTGAGCGACGACCCAAGGTGTGTGGAGATTTCGCTATAATGGACGATCCCCCTTTTGGACAAACTTTAGAATTAGGAATATTCATTAGCACAGCTGAAAAGAGCATCCTAAATTTAGTAAAATTGTGAAGTTTGGTTGTCTGATCACACTGTCTCGCGCATAATGCAGAATTCAAAATTCGCAAACTTCACAGGGCTATATTTTCCAAATTTTACAATGTTTTACAACCAAACTTCACAATTTTACTAAATTTAGGGTGCTCTTTTCAGCTGTGTTAATGAATATTCCTAATTCAAAACTAGTTTGTCTAAAAGGGGAATGATCCATTGTTTCGTAATATTTCCTGGAGTGTGCAAGAAGCCTTGAAATCCATGCCTATTGTCCTAATCGTCGAGAAATAACTTGGTAAAACTTTGTCGTGAACATAACGGAGCCCTTTGTGTGCGGAAAAGAATCGCGACCCGTTATTGATGATATTTTAGGAAAAAAATATGATGAAGGAACTAAGAAAAGTTTCTCGAACTAGCTAACGTTACTAGTGTAGACAGTGCATAAAAAATACACACGAAAGATGTAAGATCCACTGCCTGAAATTACGATAAAACTTAATCCAACGTTTCGAGTCAAGGCTTTTCGACTCCAACTTGCCAACGAAGGCCCATCGAACTGAGTTAGCGAAAGATTCAATATTTTCGTGTGCTTATGAAAACTTTGTCTAAACGTTAGAGATTCATTTTTTTACCAAAGCTTTCTTTTTTAGTTTGATCCAAGCAAAGATCCATTATCTAAAGGTTAGTATTTACGCGCTATTTACTGTAAAACACGAGTGACTGTCTTGTGTCGCGTATACAAAATCGGGCCGAAGGAGAAAGATACAACGCAGACGCGAATGTTGTAAATGGCTTGCGTAACTCACAATTTTATAGATCTATTAGCGAAGTTATTTTGAAAATACATCTTGTGTAAGACGAGAAAAGCAATGTTAAAGTTTATGTGAATCAAAAAATCTGTGTCACACATACAAACTCCTTAACGCTCGGGATTTCTTTTCTGTTTTCTTCATGAACTGAGTTCATTTTACAACCGCATCAGACTTTGTATGTTTTCGGCAATTCTTAAATTATTGGTTTAGCACGAAGTTTGACGCTAATAAACATCCCACAGTTTTAGTTCAACGTGAAACTTGCCTTAAAGTGAAAAACTAGGAATCTTTTTTTCTGTTTTCGTTCCAGAGTTGGAAACACGCCAAGCAAGACCAGTTTCGTCGAATTTTTTGACGCCTAAAGTGAAACCAAGCGAAAGTAAGAGTCTTCAGGAGAAGTTGGAAGAGAAAGAGAGAAGGCGTGAAGAAACAAGACGAAGAAACGAAGAGAGAAGAAAGCTGAGACAAAAAGCACAGATGGAAAGAAAGTTGGCAGTAAAAGGTGAAAATTATTTTGAAATGTGGGAAATGCTTCAGGTGTGATGTCTCTAATAATTGAGCGAAACAGCAGACAAAATCTGGGTGGAATTTGAAAACTTGTTTACAAATTATGGTTATTTTTAACTTCAATGATTTTTGTCCGAATTTATCTGCAGCGAGTCTTGTGGAAAAAGAGCAAAATAACGTTGAAGAGGAGTCTGGGGACAATACTTGGGACAATTTTGAAAGTCCAGAAAAAGACGGAGAGGTACGGTGCGGATGACGGAGGAGCGGAAGAATGATTAGAAGATGCGAATGAATAATAAAACGCGCGTGTGAATTCAAATGCGCGTTGTTTCATTCGACGTTTGGCTAATGCCCTAATTCTATGCGTGCATATATATTTCTGAGTCTCGAATTTACACAGACAGAAACACACAAGTTACAGCAAGTCTGCTGCAGGGTTGTTACCTTCATCAAGCCGATATCAGGATGCGTTGACATCGCTTGCTCCGGCTTGACGATAACAAGTCTGCTGCAAGTTGTCAACAGGCTCGATGCAAGTTGATTGTCAAGACTTTAGCAACTTCAGCAAGTCTGCAAATATCAAGTTGCATCAAGTCCGTTGGGTTTGTGGTCGTTAAATACTCGTCGTTTTCCCCCCTTTAGATTTCGGATGACTCGGACCCAGGCCGCCCCAGCTCTAGCGAAATGTCACTGGACTCTGGTTTCAGCGAACGACCCAGAAACATGACAGAAAATCCCGCTAGTCCACAGTCCCTTCGCAAACACAGCCTAGAGGAAACAAATACGAACAGCAAATTTCCTAAAGGGAAAACTAAGTTTGGTATGAAACTTGAGACACGAGACAAGAGTGGAGACACGAAGGTTGAAAAAGGCGGGAAAACTATGGCTTTGAAAGATTTGGCGAAGTTGAAGAAAGAGAAAGACTTTGAAACGGAGAATGCGCACAGAAATAGCGGAGAAAATATGACAAATGGAAATTATTTTAGGACAAGTACGGGTGGATTAAAGTCATCTTCTTCGATGGAAGCGAAGTTTGATGATATTTTAAGCTCAAATGACAATTTTAACAGAAATATAGACCATTCTCCATCGAGTCCTTCGTCGCCCAACACTAAGAACACTTTTACTAAAACGGATTCTGCTCGTAGCACGAACTTAAGTAAGGCCGGGCGGTCAGGTGTTCATAAAAACACCAACACAAACAAGGAAATAACGCCCAGAACTTTGGTAGATAAATCATGGGATGATTTTGATATCAAAGTCAAGAAGAATGATTCTATTACGGATGATATTTTCGCGGACATGGCGCCGACGTTGTCACAAACTCGAAAAGCGCCTGTCAAAGGAACGTCGATGTATAGTGAGACTTTGGCTGTAGTTGAGCACACCACATCTGAGGTTGGTTAAGTTGAATTTTCCTAGTCTGCTTGTACGTGCGTTTTTTATCATGTTCACGTTATGAAGGCTCTGGTAATTTTGCATTTGAGTAACTCACATAATCTGAAGCCCCGTACAGACGAGCAAGTTTTCCTTGACAAGTTTTATTTGCTCGTGTGTACGCGGAAAGTGACAATTTTTCTTTGACAAGGAGCCTGGTTTAAAAGCTAGTCGTACCATCTTTTCGACAATGAAACTTGCTCGTGTGTACGTGCAACAAGCCAATTCATGGGGCCTCGTAGGTGTCAAGAAAAAACATTGTGAAATTTCGCGTACGCAGGAACAACTAAAGCCTGTCAAGGAAAACTTGCTCGTCTGTACGGGGCTTAACTTGACTGGATCCTTGTCCGTCTTTGTCCCGTTAGCTTATATGCGTGTGTTACCAGATTCTTTAATCAATGGAAAATGTGTATTTTACATTAAATTGTAATACCACAGTTAATCATCACAGTTGGAAAGAATATGTACATGGATGGAAAATTACAATGTTTTGTCGCGAAATTTGTAGGCAAAAAATTGTAGCAATTTTTCGCACGTAATACAGAAATAATACGCAAGACTTCCAGTTAATGTTTGCAAAACTTTACTGCATTTCGCCATCAAATATTCCAGTTTTACTGACACTATTTTCTTTGCTGGGATAACAAATTAGTCCATAGTGCAAATTCTCTATTAAAATGTCCTTCATTGAGCACGGTCTTGATTCTTGTTTTATTTCAGGATGCGGACGGATGGATGAACGATGATTGGTGAGGGTTGAAATGTATCAATTATATTATAGAAGATACTGACGGTATGCACGATTCGAAAATTTATTTTTATGAAAGAATTTTAACAACTAATGCACGTCAAGTTAAGATGTTGAGTTTCGCTGTATCGAATCACGACCAAGGCGAATCAGCTTCCCCAAAATGGGGCATGAGACTAATTGACAATATTCACCATAATATAAAACAAGGTAATAGCATATCAAGTATACCGTGATCCGATTGATTTAATATAGAAACAAACGGTTGACGAATTCAGTTGCATTGAGCCTGTAGCACAGTTTGAAAGTATTCAGCTAATTTAGCACTAAACTATTAAAACTGTTTAGGTTCTCAAAGGATCACGGTATTATGATGTCGCTATTTTTTGTCATGGTCAATTGCATTTTGATTATAATTTTACATTTTTTTAATTTGAAAGACGATTTCCTGTTAATTTATGAGCTGTTTTAGTGGCAAACATTTGGTATCGGTTACTATGTACAAGCACAAAACATGCCATCTTCAATTTACGACGAACTGACACTAAGAAATAAACTATATTTGAGCAAAGAGAACGCTTGTTTTTATACAAAATAATTTAATACCTAATATAAGTTATATTTTATCTCACACAGTACAAAACCCAAGCGCTTGCAAGAACCAAGCGCCTTAAATAAATCTTCCTCGAGGCTCTTTCTAAAATGTTCTACTCAAGTCCGCCTTGGTCCAAATATTTATGACTACCTGACAGCTTCATGATGTTCATTCTTATCGACGTTATCTTGTTCATCCTATAGCGAAGCTTTGAAGAGCCTTAAATTTATGATAGACAGCATTTAGTTGGGTTGTGGCCTTCACTGAACTGGCATCAGTTTTAAACCTCGTCCCTTTCTGTTGTGGTTACACCCGGTCAGATGTATTCTGAGACGTCGAGATTATAAATGGATATGATGTCGTATTTGCTTATGATTAAGTGTGCGGTTCAGAGGGTTTGTCAGTCTCTTCACTTCTTTGAATGGTCTCCTCATCATTGAACGAAGCCAGTGTATCAGACTTAATGTCTTTCTTATCTGTTCTCCTATGCTCTAATTCATATCGTGCTTGATCGAACAACCTTTCAAATGTATCACTTTGGTTTAAAGCTGACGACCGATTGGAGTACTGGGAAAGCGCCTGCGATCTTTCAAAGTCAGTGGTATCGTACGCCTGTGATGCTTCAAGGTCAGTGATGTAATGAGCCGGTGAACTGAACGATACTAGACCAGAGGAAACATTGTGTAGGTCATGCGCAGAACTGCTTCTCTTGACAGGCGTCCTGTAGTTTGGGTATGATGGCTGTGACGTGCGAGCTGGACTAGGGGGTTGAGAGCGAACCGTAGGGGCTTGGGAACGAGACGCGGGTGCATGTGATTGAGGTGGGTTGATGTTTAGTCTCGACCCGAATGTGGCTCGTTCATAACCAGATAGCTTCGCTTGAAGTCGTGTGATCTAACAAAGACAGGTGGTAAACTGTGTTAATTCATGGTACAGTAACTACCTAGGCCGAAACTCGCAAATCGCAGTAAGTCTGCTGTGGGCTTGTTGCCTTGCAATTATGAAGCCGATATCAGGATGCGCTCAGGATTGCTCGCTCTGGCTTGATAATAACAAGTCTGCTGCATATTGTCAACAGGCTTGATGCAAGTTGATTCTCGAGACTTGTTGTTGAATCAATTTGATTTTCACAGGCTTGATGCAACTTGACGACAAATTTGCATCGAGCTGGTAAAATCCACTACTTGCATGAAGTCTGTGGTGTCTCTGACTGTGTAAGTATATTTCTCTCTTTCTTGTTCAATACCTCAGATTCTTTAATGATGATCGTTTCATTTGCGATGTGATTTTGTTCCTGAAGTTCTTCAATCTCGCGTTTGAAGTTCATGATGTGATCATTTATTGTCTTGTGTTCTTCGTGAAGTCGTTTTACCTCTCTTTCTTTTGCATTCTCTTTCTCTCTTAAGTTCTGGATGTTCAGGCGATGACTGGCTTCCATCTCTTCTTTTTGTGAGAATAGTTTACTGTGGTTTTCACGGAGTTTCTCCACCTGTAACAAAATTTCATCTTGGTTATAGTTTAAGATAAGCGAGTTAAACATGGTTAGATCATGCAGAGGTAGTACATGTTCTTGAATGTGAGCTATCTTAAAGTGATCTGATGTTGTACAGAACTCACTGCTGAGTTAAGCATGGTTAGATCATGCAGAGATAGGACATGTTCTTGAATGTGAGCTATCTTAAAGTGATCTGCTGTTGAACAGAACTCACTGCTGAGTTAAGCATGGTTAGATCATGCAGAGGTAGTACATATTCTTGATGTGAGCTATCTTAAAGTGATCTGATGTTGTACAGAACTCACTGCTGAGTTAAGCATGGTAAGATTATGCAGAGGTAGTACATGTTCTTGAATGTGAGCTATCTTAAAGTGATCTGCCGTTGTTCAGAACTCGCTACTCTACCTCGCTTTCCAAATTGTTGACTTTCATTGAATACTGTTGTTCAACGCGGCGTGTCTCCTGCACGCATTTCGCCTCTGCTTGGGCCTCGCGGACTTGACTAGCACCCAGGTCCTTTGCAAGTCTGGTACAGTCCTCTTCTTTATTGGTTAAAAGTGTGTGCGCTTCCTTAAGTTCCTCCAAATAATCATGTTCCTTCTGTTCGCATCGTAAGAGTTTACGGCGAGCGTCGAGTAACTCCGAGTGCTGAAAAATGAAAAAAATATCCTGGATGTAGAAATCGGAACTTGGGTGTAAATCAGCATATCCCGCTAGCTTACCGTATTTTGAACTTGTTCTCTCGCTAAACGTAGCTCTTGAGTGATTTCAACCTTGTCATCTGATTCCATCTTGAGCTTGCTAAATTCCTGCATGGTCAAAAAATACATTGATTCGCTTAGATTTTGGTCAAAATATTTACATAAGAACAATTGCTAAAATATCTTCACTCAAATTAGTGGCAGTTCTGCATTTTGTTCTAAACTTTTCTGTTCTATCACGAACCTTTTCAAATTCAGAAACTTGATCAAGACGTTTCCTGAGTTCTTGTTGTTGCTGTTTTGTTGTGTTCTCCATGTACTCCAGTCGTAATGTCTTCTGTTTCACTTGTTCTTGACTCTGAGCATATTTCGCCTTCAATTCGCTTAACTATGAAAGACCAGAAAGTGTGAAGAAATTCTTGGAAAAAAATGATACACATGTAAAAACGCACAAGTCCTAACAACTCTGCTCACAAGCTGTTGACAAGTTGCGTTCGTACTGTTTGTTTCAAGTTGTTGGAATAAGTTCCTTGTATGTTTGCATGGTGAATATCAAATTAAAATATTAAAATAGTGAATATTAAATTAAAATATAATTTGCATTATTATTAGCACTGATGAAGATCCGAGCTTACGGGTCGAAAGCTCTTCGATAGTAAACTTGCGCGGTGTTTCCACAAAATTATATTTTAATTTGTTGAAACAAGTTTGGGAAAGTCTGTTGTAACACTTGTAACAAGCTTGATGAGACTGTCAGACTTGTTACAAGGTTGGTTCAACAAGACTGATACAGTCATGATATAACAATATTGTTACAGTGTTGTGTTGTCAACTTTGTGACAATCTTGTTACAACAGGTCTGTATCAAAGTTGTTAGGACAACCTTGTAACAAGTCTGATATTGCTGTTAAGCTTGTTGCAAGTTGTTCCAAACTTGCCAACAACTTTGCGAGCACAACTTGTTGACAGTGCATTCACAGACTTGCCACGAGTGTTTTGCCGAAACATTGCTATGAACCCTGTACCTCCAAGGTCTTCTCGCTCAACTCGTATTGGCATTGACTCAATGAGTGTTCAAGAACGTTCGTCTTCTGTTTCAGATCGCTTCGTTGTTCTTTAATTGAGATGTCTAATTTACTCATCTGAAACAAGAAAGAAATGCTGGGTTGAGGTGTCTAAAGGCCCAGTCACACGGTGCAATTTTTCTTGCAACTTGCAACGCAATTCTACTCTTTAGAGATGTAAATTTGTGATAAATTTGTGATGGAAACAAGAAACAACAAAGAAACTGTTTAACTCATTCATCTGAAACAACAAAGAAATGTTTGGTTGAGGTGTCTAAGTGGTGAATTTTTCAGAAGAAGTGTCTTCCGCCTTTGAGATTGTGCGTTGCATTATTATCACTTAGAACTCGTGGCACTTATGTAAAGAAAGCTTGTAAATACTTCCTCGCTCTCCTAGTTTTTGCTGTGTAGCTCTAGTCATTGCTTGTTTGTATCAGCTTACCTCAGAAACTCTTTGTTTAAGTTCCCATTGACACTCTCTGACCGTCTGATCAAGTTCAGTCACTTTAGTTTCCTTCTCAAGAATTTCTCGATCTTTCTTCTCCAACAATTCTTCACTTCTGTTTAATTTCTCACCCAGATCACCCATCTGTCTATCCTTTTCTTTCAATTCCTTCCTGCTGTCCTCCAGAACCGACTTAAGTTCCTGTAACTGTTTCGCTGTATCAGAAATCTCTCCTTGGGTTTTACTCAACTCGCCATCAAGCTTCGAAACTTGGGAATCTCTCTCAGCTAACTTTGCTTTAGTTTTGTTTAAATTTTCTTGTGTTTCAAGAAGAGCTTTCTTTGTTTCCAAGACTGTTTCTTCTAAATGTTTGCCCGTTTCGACTTTACTCGCCAAGGCGCTTGCTTCTTCGCATTTTCTAGCCAAAACATCTCTCGTTTGTTGTAGCAGTTGCTCCAAATCGACAACATGCGATGAGCTTGCCTTCATGTCTTTATGAACACCCATTAAAGAATTATTCATTTCATTTAACTGTGATGTCCTCTCGTCTAAGTCTCGCTTAGCGTTTTCCAGCAACGCTTGAAGATTCCCAACTTCTTCTCTACTCGTCTCCCTCTCTCGGCTCAGTTCGAGATCTAAGATGCTAGCTTCTTGTTGCAGTCGAGTTAGATTGTGTTCTTGTTCGCCGAGTTGTTTCTGGTTTTGTTTCAGAAGTTCGTTTTGGTCGGATAAAGCTTGTTCCAACAGCTCACATTCTTTGCATTTTTTGCGGTATTCGTCCTTTCGATGTTTCAGAACTTCTTGCAGTTTCGTGACCTAAAAATATGGCAGCGGATTGTGTGGAAATGTTAGTCCTATTTTTACAACACAAAAGAGAAGGTTATTTTCTGTTTGAGAGCATCTTTACTGGACCTCTAAGGCGAACGGTTTAAATTTATAATAGTTTACAAAATTGCCGTTGTTTTCGGGGGTTTTTTGTTTGTTTGGTTTTTTTGCCAAAACTCTGAAACTTTTAGTATCAAACAGAATTTCTCACTAGCTTAAAGTTGATATACGGCCAATCATTAGCGTTCAGTTCAACTCATAACTTGCTTGGGTCCATCCATTAATGGCACTATTGTATTGAGTTAGCGTTCCAGTTTGTACATATATACACTACATTCATCTTACCTCAGCTTGTTTGTTATTTAACTCATTCTCATGCTGCTCTTTCATTTCGGCTAGCTGCTCAATATGAGCTGTCATTTCTTGTCGGCATTCCTGTAAGGCTTGATCTAACTTCGCTCCTCGTTCATCCTCAATTCTCGCTTGTTCTTGTAGGTTTGATAACTTTTCTTCATACTCGTTACTCTGACTCTGTTTGTGCTCGAGTTCAGTTTGATGTTCGTTTATCGCTTTCTCGAGTTCTTTAACGCGTGCTGTTTTTACTGTTAAATCTTGTCGACATCCTGAAGTAGAGAAAGGTAAAATTTCGTACGGTATTTGGCGGTGTCACAGTGTTTCAACCCAACAAGCTGTTATGTTAAGAACTTGTTACAAGCTTGATGGGGCTATATCAGACTTGTTACAAGTTTGTTTCAAAAATACATTCATGATATAACAATACTGTTACAGCTTTGCGTTGTCAACTTTGTGGTAATCTGGTTTTTATGCCAAGCTTATCACAAGTTGTGCCAAAGTTTTTGACAATTTGGGATTAGCAGTGAAAAGTATACATCTTTGTGTCTTCATGTGTAACAAGTGTTTAAAAACTTGGTATAAACCTTTTAGTATAGTGTCCAGTTGTGAAACCTGGTCATTTTTTCCTTCGTATTCTCTTTGGAGCTATTATTGAGAAGAAAAACGACGTTTAATTTTCTATTAACTAAATATTGACCAGTGTCTGACCATAAAGATCACAAACGAGGATAAAGCTAGCAAGCAAACCTGGTCAATCTGTGTCTCTAGATCGCGGCAATGTTCAGAATGCAAACTCCTCGTCTTGTCCAGGAGATTGCACTGTTCAGTTATCTCTGCTTCTCTGGTTTTCAAGCATGACTCCAGTTCATCGATATAGTTCTGCTTCTCTTCAACGTCCAGTTCCAAATCATGTACTCTGCTTGCACACGAACCAAGTTCTGAAATCTTTTGGTCCAGTTCTCCATCCAGGTTTTCGAGTTCCAAACTCTTCTTTTGGATCTAGATGAATACCCCAGTGCACAATACCGAAGGTTGAGTACAGACTCCCATTCCGCAACCCTGAGAACATAGGAGGGGGGACTTTGGGTACCATAGTAGGAGGGTACCATAAACATATATGATTCATTTTCTCTACCAGCTGAAGATTGCCCAAAAATGAAACAGATTCTAGTGGTAATTAGTTTTTGAGGTATTTTGTGATTATACGTTACGCTCTGTCTATTTGTTTTATTTTGCGAACTAAACCTAACCACTCTTGGCATTGATAGTTGAAGACTTGGGGTCGATTGTACGAAAGGTGGATAAATACCGTACAATGATTTTCCAGTTGCCAGAGAAAGGCATATAAAGCATGACACCAAGAATATTGAACTCGCAAGGCATAAAAAGTGACTTCAACTCGAAAATACCGAACTTTAATATGTGTCTTCCCAGTTACTGATCATGTTTACAAAGTTTGTCATGAGAATCTCTATAACTGGTGGGTAGCGCTTTTCGCCTTTCCTACAACCGACCATTGTTCTTGAACTGGCCATGGTCTTATTAACAACCACAGTCCATCTCACCTCACGTTGTAATTCCTTGTTCTTCTCTAAAGCGCTGTCCAACTCAGCTCTGACTTCAACCAAACGTACGTTTTTCTCGTTCAGTTTTCCTTCCAAACTGTTGGCGATCATATCTTTATCAGCTAACTTCTCCTGTAGTTGAATGAGTTGAGTTGAATACGAGCTTGCCTGGTCCTCCATTTGTGAAATGATCTGTTCCAACTGTTGTTGTTTACGATCGTTGATTCTGTTTCGTTCTGCGATGAAGGACAACTCTGATCTCAGGCCCGTCATAGTCCCTGCGTCTTTAGAAGCGGACAGAAAAATACTTTAGCTCATTACTATGGCGATATTTCTCACTCGGACGCATGCAATTGAATGAGCGACTGTACGCAGCCGAAAATGCTCAGTCTCGTTGCAAATTCTCAATTTTTCAGGTTTCTTCAACAAATTTCAACAAACTTGTCAATTTTATCAAGATGCAAGATTTCTGTTCAAATCAGGCTTTTCGTAACTTTCCATTTGCAGACTTGCTACAACTTGTTGAAACAACTTGCAGCGAGCATGTGGATAAAAAGTTTTGACAACCAACTTGTCACAAGTCTGTTGACAACTTGCAACAGACCTGTCGTCAACAAGCTGTCACAAGGCATCGGAACGCATCCTGATATCAGTTTGTTAAAAACAAGTCTGTTACAAGATGTCAACAGACTTGTTACAACTGCGTATATGCTTGCGTATGTATGTAACTGTAGAACTGTGCCTAGGGATATTTACCTTTACTTGAACAGATGCCGCTGTCGACTGCCTGCATGAAATAACATGAACAAAGATTAACTGTTAATATTGATTAATTTCCATTTCCCATCTTTGGCAGTAAAAGACACATTTTTGAAACCTACCGATGGTGTTTGATAAAGCTCGCGTCTCATGCTTTCTTCCTGTACTCTTTGAAGCAAAGCTTCTAATCTGACCATATCTTGTTTGCTCTTTTCAATTTCTTGTTGATAATACTGGATTTTCTCGTGTTGGACTGCGATGATCTCCTGTAGCCTAGCTGTTCCCTCGTCTTGTGGTGATTTCTTCTCAAGTTGTCCAACTCTCTGGCTTTGTCGAGCTACAGTTGATCTCAATTCCGCGTTGTCTTTTTCAAGCGAGCTTTTGTAGTCTTCATTTGCCACGCTCTCAGACTGCAGCAAGCTAAAGGTTAAACTGATATTTAGACACAGGATAAACTAGGAAACATTGTTTCCTAGCCATGTCTTCCGAAGGTGGACAAACCAGGAAACATTGTTTCCTAGCCATGTTTTCTCAAGGTGGACAAACCAGAAAACATCTGTATTTTAAAAGGCACCTGATTTCTTCTTTAAGTTCCGCTATTTGTCCTTCAAGGGACGTGTTGTGACCTAACAAAGCATTTCTTTCATTCGTCAATTCATTCAACTCCCGATCCATTCTTTCCATTTCTTCACATCTCTGAAGAAAAAAATCATTGTTGAAAAGAGAAGATACTGTACTTTTTTGGCCGACATTTTAAAGTTAGTCAAGCACTTTCGATGTTTTTAACGTTTCCGGAATGGCGACAGAGTGTGGAACAGCAAACGAAGAATATCAGTCTAGCTCGCAAAGGAATTTACTATGACGTTGATATTTGGTTAAAATTATTAGCAAACATTAGCAATTCATAGGATCATAGTTGATTTTATGACGACGATCTCACTTGACAACTTAACGCTGTTTGTTAATGGTTATTGTC
Source organism: Muricea muricata (assembly GCA_963855995.1). Lineage (NCBI taxonomy): Eukaryota > Metazoa > Cnidaria > Anthozoa > Malacalcyonacea > Plexauridae > Muricea > Muricea muricata. Next base: position 12,897,754 of record OY979727.1, read on the forward strand.
GACACCGTTTGAAAATTAATAAATTTTGTATTCTCAATCTTTTTTTCAACGTCATGAAAGCGCTATCATTGCTTGGTTGTTCAACTTTGTGAGCACCAATATAATTCTACCCTGCGATTTTCATGATATAAGATCTTCAATGAATTCTACCATTTTGGCCTGTTCTTTTTCTCTCTGTTTATCTTCGCTCATTTTCACTGTCATTTGTTCCATATTCTGTAAACTTTCTTCTAACTTGGACTGCAAACTAAAATAAGCAACATGAACTGTCAATTATTGCTAGCTACCTTTGAGCAGACACTTGTTAGTAAATTTCCAAACTAATTCTTACTGTTTCCGTAGGTTTAATTCTTCCTCGTATTTCGTTTGAAATTCTTGCGAGGTTTTTAAGACTTCATTGACTTGTAACGTTTTGCTTTCCAATTCATCATTTGTGAGCAGGAATTTATCTTCAGTTGACCTTAAGATGATGTTGATTGGATGAAAAAATAAGATGTTAAAAAGTTTAGAAGTGGACAACAGAAAAAAGTGGTCAAAATAAGGAATAATCTTAAACGTTTTGTTCAACGCTAGTGTCGTTTTTGAGATGAATTGATAGTTTTTTTTCTTCTGCAGGCAATTTTGGTTGTTGCATGACCATTATCAGTGGTGTACTGAGCAGAAGATAGGGCTGTTAGTGGGTGAGAAGTCACTGCAGTTTGGGGCAGAGGTACTTCTTGACCACCATTCAACCAACCTTAATACTTGATGTTGTGAAGATATTTCTCTTTCCAAACTGATGATACGATCTTCATATTCGTGAACACTCTCTTTTTCTTTTGCCAAATCCAGGTGCAAAATCTTCACCTGTTTACAATGTCCACAAGATGTGAGCAAATGACAATGTTTGGGTTTTGTTAATGATAGAAACATACAGTATGGTTTATGTGAAAACATCGATGGTGGAAGATTGGTTTAGTTAAGGGCAAGAGGATGAGGTGGTGTAAAACTAAGGGCTGGATCTGAAAATAATTGGAAAATGGAATGAAGCTATTCGAACTTATCCATTATTGCTTGTTTGAGTTGTGTAACAATGTTACACGGCAAAAAATTAGGCTGTTGTAACAGGTTGTTGAAAACAGGATAAATTGAAATACATTAATAAATTAATATACATTACTATATTAATAAATTAATATATATTAATAAATTAATATATATTAAGAAATTAATATATTAATAAATTAATATATATTAAACAATACTGTCAAGCCAGAAACAACCTGCAATGAGGTGTAACAATGCTGAATAATATTGTTAACAACCATGAACAATGCTGCCTCAACAACATTGCTGCATCCTGTTTTTAATAGGGTCTGATTTTTGGCAGTGTGGTCAGATAGTGTATTGTAAAATGGAAAGTAAAGGCCACCTTGCTTTGTTCTTGTTGTAGTTCATAGCCCATATTTTCAAGTTCACTCATCAGTTTGTGGTTCTGACTCACAAGCGATGTATTCTTCTCTCGAACTTTTTGTAGTTTTATCCGTAGACTTTCACTACCATTATAATCATCGCCATTGACACTGGAGTACTGTATGTCAATCTGAGAAGAACAGTTTAGAACTGATAGAGTCAACAGTATCATAAAAGTTAGTCTAGTTTAGGTTTCCTCCTGTAGTAACACTGGATCAATAAGAGATGATCCTTACTGGACCTCTAGGAAGAACAGTTTAGAACTGATAGAGCTATCCAGTGTAAATAAAGCTAGTTTAGTTTAGGTTTCCTCCTGTAGTAACACTGGATCAATAAAAGATGATCCTTACTGCACCTCTAGGAAGAACAGTTTAGAACTGATAGAGCTATCCAGTATAAATAAAGTTAGTTTAGTTTAGGTTTCCTCCTGTAGTAACACTGGATCAATAAGAGATGATCCTTACTGGACCTCTAGGAAGAACAGTTTAGAACTGATAGAGCTATCCAGTATAAATAAAGTTAGTTTAGTTTAGATTTCCTCCAGTAGTGTTACTACATCAATAATAACCTGATAGATAAGCATATTTAAGCTTTTAAATTCGTTACCTCTCGTCCACTGTGGTTTGAACGTTGTGATCGTCTATTTGAATCACTGAGCGAGCTTGATGACCTGACAAGTGGCACAGTTGCTAAGCTATAGGAAGAGTTGAGTCTTTCACTTGGTATTTCATTGTTATCTGATAAGGAAGGACTGAGGTCTGCCAATGTCAATACCGGAGGTCGATCTGAACGCGCAGAAGGTGGCCTGGACGAGTGAGAACTAAGCATAGAGGTAAAAATAGACATTGTTAATGCTTTGTTTTAAAATTGTCATTTCGAGCAATGCAGAGCCATTTCAGCCTCAATTTACACTTACTTTTGTTGTCGGTCAGGCAGCATTGCAATATTGCCAGTTGAATCTGATTTTATTATTCCATTTGTTAAAACTGATGAGCTGTTCAAAATCAAAAACAGACATGGTATGTATAACTGAAATTGATCCAGAAGGTCAAGCTGTAAGTATGTAACTAAAGGGGGTACTTAACACTTCACCACACCCAAATAACGTCAGTATGTGAAGGGTTGATTTGTTTCACATTATTTTATATACACTATACCTACCATTCCTGCACGTCGTACCACCTGTTGGTTGCTAATGACAACACTATACATGACAGTCTGAACACCATAATGTTTGCATATCCAAACTGACCATAATTTACATGCAAGAATCTGTTACCTTGGGACTTAATTCTACTTCGTATTCATGTCTTAACACAATTAACTACCGTAAGGTACTATTAGCTTACAAGACCTGTAAAAGTACAATAATTAACAATTTTTTGCTGAAGGCAAGGTATTCACCAAGACGAAGTCGAGGTGAATACTCCCCGAAAATAACCAAGCCTGAGGTAAATAATTATTCTAATTATTTGCGTCAGGCTATTAATTATTCTAATTATTCACCTCAGGATTTATATTAATTTTAATTTTATAATATACTTATTATAATATAATTTTATACAATTATTATAATAATTTAATTTTATGATATAATTATAATACAATACTTATTATAATTTAATTTTATAATATAATTATTATAAATAACTAATAGCCTCAGGCTATAAGTTATTTTAATTCTGTTTATTTCTTTGTGCGTAGTTTGTACACCTGTAGGTGAATATAAAGGAATGTCACATTATATTGAACCAATCACAACGTCGGATTTCTTATGTTCACTTGTGTAAAAATACAGAGGTAAAAACACCAATAACTACCATTCTAACCTGCTTGTCTTCTTCAAAGGAGGGTTTAATTTATTTATTGACTGTTCAGTTTCCATCAATCTTCTTCTCAAGTCATAACAATCTCGCATAAGCGGGTCATCTGCTGTAGAAGCACTTGCAGAAGTCGTTAAACTCGTTGCACTTGATCTTCGACTCATGTTTCCTCTGTTTATGTTTCACAAAATAACAAAATTCCGTCACATGGCGTCCTTGGTTTGTTTACAGCTTAAAGTATGCCTCAATCTTCATTTCGCTTTCCGCGGAAATTCACCTTCTTCCAACTAGTATTCTTCGTTCATAGCACCAGACAGAGACCCACATAACCTTTCCCCTTTCAATAACCAAAATTGCAATGCTAGGAGCCTATTTTTTAGGCAAAATTTGAAAAATCTTAAACGAATTTTACTCCAATTTGTTTATTTTTGGCTTACTATAATCATAACCGCCGCACTAATCTGATTGGCTAGTTATAGTCACGTGGTAGTGAATTCCTTATCTTCATAAGATTAGAGCAAATCCCTAATCTTAATTTAATGCCTAATCTTAATCTAAAAACATATGTTTGGGACGTTTTATGGTTTAATATTATTGTTTTTTAAAGTTTGGGCGTTTTGCCCTCCTCTAGCTCCACATCAAGAGTTAAAAGTCCGAAGTGTTGTAGTTTGGGGATAAAATGAGGGGTTTTTAAACCATGACAAATCTCTGCATATTTTAATAAATCTGCTGTAATCCACATGAGGGAATTCGAAAATTTTCGAGCGAAGAGTGGAAACAGCGAAGGAAAATTCCTTCGTTCTTTTCAGTTCTGTATGCATGGTCACCTTTAGCCGAAGCTATTTGAAGGAGTTTAACCTGAAGAAATATGGTAAGGATGTTTTAATTTTCAAAAATGACCCCAGAATACTACTTTTTATTATCTTAGGTTTAATTTTGGCCCAAAATGATTGGGTTTTCTTGAAGGATGGCTCCAGAAGGAGAAGGATTAAATTTGCTTGTTGGTGTATAGTGCTACTTGCATTGTTCTTGTATTCCAGGGTTTCGTCAAAGTCATAAAAAATAAGGCTTATTACAAGAGATTTCAGGTGAAATATCGTCGTCGACGAGGTAGGTTTTTTGTTGAAAAGTGAAGTTGTACATAATATAGATGAAATAAAAATATATTTATTTGATATGTAAACTAGTACAGCATTATTGCCCATGACCTGCGTCGAGCAAATAGAAATACTTTGAAGTTTTGCTTGCTTGACCTACTTTAATGGCTTTACCTGCTGGTTCAAAATGCAAGACTTTATCCAGAACCATATTTTGTGAATTATAGAATAAAACATAATCTGAAGATTAGCATTTTGAATTAATCATAATTAATTAATTAATTTGAATTAATCATAATAATTTGAATTAATCATAATTTCGGATTATTTTTTATTCTACATTTCTCAAAATTGTCGGTTGGTATTGGTTTTTATATTTTGTCAAGCCTTATGGTTTTTTTGGAATAACAGTGTGATTGATTGGGTTGGCTGTATATTAACCTCGATTCAACAGCAATTTAGTGTTGTTTTCAGACAGAAATTAACACGTTAGGATAACATCCATGTTACCACAGGTTTTGGTGTCATTTAACATTTTCTGTGGTGACTTGAAAGTGGACATACTGATATGCAATTCACCATCGTGAATTTCTTATTTCTCTGTTAGAGGGTAAAACTGATTACCGTGCTCGTCAAAGACTGATCACCCAGGATAAAAACAAGTATAACACTCCAAAATATCGTTTGGTAGTTCGATTTACCAACAAAGATATAATTTGCCAGGTATGTAGAAATAAATTAAAAATTGCTCTAAATTTCCCTAGAAGTGTTTTCCACTTTATAATCTGTAATTTCCTCAAATTACATATGTGGTGCTTCCACTTTCATGCTACTCTCAAACAATGGTGTTTCCACTTGGGTAAAATACTTCAGTGAGTTTCTTTGAAATATATAGGGAAATTTTAACCTGGTGTATGTTTTGCAGGTAGCGTATGCCAGAATCGAGGGCGATGTGATCATATGTGCTGCATATGCTCACGAGCTTCCTCGTTATGGTGTCAAGGTGGGGCTGACCAACTACGCAGCTGCATATTGTACTGGATTATTGATTGCTAGAAGGGTAAGTTAGTTAGGGCTTAAAGTATTAGGAGTACATTGAGATAGCGGATTATCTTGGCATTAGGTTTAGTTAATAGCAAGAAACGCCAATTTTGTTGCAGTTGTTGACAAAATTGAATCTTCATGAAATCTACACTGGAAATGACAATATTGATGGCGAAGATTATAACGTTGAGGATGTTGATGGATCACCAGGGGCATTTAGGTGTTTCCTTGACGTTGGTTTGGCCAGAACCAGCACCGGTGCTCGGTTGTTTGGTGCGTTGAAGGGTGCTTTGGATGGTGGCCTAGACATCCCACACAGGTATCAACCATTGTTTCAAATTTCAATATTGTTGAAACTACTTTGAATATTTTGCCCAGTCTACTTTAATTTATTATGCAATGTTTTCATATTTTAATTAGATTTATATTTGCTGTGAAGGAACTTATTACTATGCTTATTGTCTTAAGATTTTTGTGTTATACATTTTTCAGTGTGAAGCGTTTCCCAGGCTATGATGGGGAGACCCAGGAGTACAGTGCTGATGTTCACCGCAAGCATATTTTTGGGCAACATGTTGCTGACTACATGAGGTTGCTGCAAGACGAGGATGAGGAGGCGTATAAACGCCAGTTTTCCAAATACATCAAGGAAGGAATTGAGGCCGATTCAGTAAGTAATTTAAATCAGTTTGGTGTTTTTGTGACTGAAGATCAAATAACAATCTGGCAATGTTTCTAGGTTGAGGACATGTACAAGAATTGCCATCAAGCAATTCGAGCTGATCCTGCGGCTAAACCATCGCCAGATCGCAAAGGCAAGCCTAAGAAGTAAGTTTATATAACTAGATTGCTTTCTACATCTTAGTCTCTAAAGTACAAGAAAGGGGTAAACTTAAGAGTGCCTATTAAAGGAACTTAGAACTTAAAATTGTAATGGAAGTTCTTTTATACTTTTTCACTGTAACACTTCTTTGACAAGATATTTCACTTCAATATTTCATTAGAAACTGACTGGTTCAAGTTGAAGTGTTTCTGTAGGATAGTTACAAATATTTAAGAATTATATGACTCAGAATTATTCAGACCGACGTCACCGTTATCTGCCGAAGCAAAGCTAAGGCAGATAAAGGTGACAGAGGTCTGAATAATTCTGATATCCTGCGAAAGCCAAATTCAATAATTATTTTTATTCATTCCCCACGAAAAATCAACCATGCGAATACAAATAAAAAACGTTTTTAACTTTTTTTACGGCACTTTTGAAATTCATGGGAGATACCGCTGAAAAAATATGTGGGTGCCGTATGGTAAATTCAAAATTTGACCTTGACATGTACAAGATTTATTTTGTCTGTGCCGAAATATGCATAATTATCTGTAGGCTCTTAACCAACGAGGATACAGGAATATAGTACAATGAATAATAATTTCTTTCAGCTATGGGCGTTCTCGACTCTCCTTGCAACAGCGCAAGGATCGTGTTGCTCAAAAGAAGAAGGCCTGGCTGAGGAAAATCCAAGAAGATTGAATTGTTTTGATATGAAAATAGATTTAGTTTTCACTTGGGTGAATAAAATTGTGAATGAAGTTTAGTTGTCTAAAATTTAGTGCACAAGTGCTATTGCGCATAGCATGGGTAACATAGGCGGAAAATAGGAGTTGTCCTCAAATGAGAACAATTAATGACACATTGCCACAATGAACCACAGGTTCTGAGAGCATTTATATCAGTTATTGACCAAGTTTTCAGACTGATTTATTTAGTTGTCGAGTTTTTCCACCACAAATCCATCTACTTTAAAAACTTTAATAAAGTTGAGAATTTTCACAAGTTTTACCATAGGTGGCCCAATTCACTGTGTGGATTCAGTGATATATAGAAGTGTGTTTATGTGGTTACAACTGATTATTTAATCAACAATAAACAAGTTATTGATTGCAGGACATCAAAGAACACCACCTCAAATTACAGCGAACAATGCCGAAAACTTTCGCTAGCTCTCGTGTGACGTAAGAATGACGTCATCGTAGGGGTTTTTCCTTTTACATAACTTATTTTTAAAAAAAATCTGATTGGCTGATGGTTGTCATCTGACTAAATTAAACTCTATGATTGGCTATCGCTAATTGCAAACGTTTTGGCTATGGCAAATGGTTATGAGCATTTTCCAAACACAACACATCTTTGGTTTATTCAATTGTATGTCGCGCGTTCTGTCATTTATTATGGAAAGCCAAAGCTGACAAAAGTGTGCTGAGATGTATATTTCTATTGTTGAGTTAGTGATATGAGTACTTAGAACGTAGTGAAATCGTATTGAAATGTTTATAGTGATAACTGAAATAAATATATGACGTGGCGAGAGCAATATAAGATCATTTGAGTTTTATAAGTTGATAGTCGAGAAGTATATGACAAAAAAGATAGTACGAGAAAAATATGTATATTGAAATAGATAAGACGAGAAAAATATATATGATGAAACAGATAAGACCAGATAAGACGAGAATTTAAGGAAGGTCAGCGGAAGCTGTAAATCTCGTTATCGTTACTTCATGAGCCTAATATACTATTGAATTAGCATAATGGCGGAAAACAGTCGTGCAGTTATTCGCAATTTGGTTGATCGAGTAAATGAGCTTTCAGAGATAATATCGCCGCAATCAACTGCTTCAGTGAATGCTGAAGTGAGAAGTGTGTTTTCACCGAGAACGTCTTCTCCAAATGCGCCTTCAAATGTGGAACCCTTGCCGAATTCCTTGATGCATTCGCAAGCTGAACAGTCAGATGCTCAATCTTCACGTGCTTTACCGAGTCAACAACGACGTACAACAGATGTTACTCGTCAGTTATCAGAATTTCAATCCGATCGTGCGTCTGAAAATCGTCTTCTCATCCGTAGAAATACCACTTTCCAGGCAAGGCGTTATTTCCCAGCTTCAAGGCCAAGCACGAATTATCAAAATCGTTGAAGGGGAAATCGAGTGCAAGGACAGACACCAGATAACAGACCATTCCTGCGAGACCTAATTCTTTTAAGTGGTCCACAGGACGAGGTTGTACCACGACAAGGAACTCGTTTAGTATTAACAGAAAATGGCCATTTTATCTCAGGTGTACGGTTTACCAAAGACCTTTCTGCTGCTGCAGTTGAGACCCGCATTATCGAGGCTTATAATGGAAAAATTCCTTCAAATGTGGACATAGAAATAATGACATCTGTTCACTCAAGTTTGACCACTCCCAACCTAGCACCAGGACAGCTTCTGGATGGTGTGATGATTCATAGAATTTTTAGGCAAAAGCCTTTATATATTCGTCCTAGTCAACGTTTATTGGACACAGGACATGAAAAACAGGTACTGAAGTGTTCAGGTGCTGGCTGGTGTATGTTTGTTAGTGGAATGTCCACAAATGTTTCTTTTAAATTGTTTAACTAATTTGTTTTACTTTCTGTAACTATAATTAAAAAATGCATTTTACATTATATTTTAGCACAAGAGGACTAACAACATTGATGAACTGGAATATGCAAGTACTGGTATGTACCGAGCATAGGCAGGATTCTTGCTGAGGGCTAAGCCCCAGAGATATTTTGGAAAACTGTTGTAATTTAACAGAAATATATTCTTCCACTGTAACCCATGGTAATATAATTTTAAGGTCATTCATCATACAGGTCTGCAAGTGATATAAGAATTTAAACAGTAAGTATCATGCCAGTGATCCTTTAAGGTTAGTAGTTTTGAGACTCATCAGTTGCAAGAATCAGTGCTGTCGATTGTCACTGGTCAAATGATTGTCTGTCAAGAGCAAATAAGTAACCACAAACCATAGTAATGTGCTGCGGAAACCTGGTCAAGTGTGACATAGCTGGATGTAAACATAAAAATGTAAATTAAAACATGCAAAGGATCACTGGCTAGCATGATACTCACTCTTTGATTTCACTGAGTCAATGGGTATTTTCCGTGCTGTTTTAAAAAGTGAAAATTGTCGTGGATAAATGAAACACAAAGAAAAGGACATTATACCAAACCTACTACTACTTGACTGTTTCCAGTCAAGGGTGAAAGTTAGGTTTTAATCGCTTCCCCCATGGGGAGAGGGAGTAAAACCCAAACAAACCAATTAACCAAAACTCTAAACTTGTGATACCACAAGGAATATACTTCTGCACCAAATAATTTGATTTGAGGGAGTATATAACTGTATGTTTTTAGTGCAAAGTAATCCTCAAAAAACTTCCAAAGAAACATTGCAGTATTGTGATGAGTGGTGAACAAAATGTTTTCAGACCACATTAATTAAGTCGCAAAGTCATAACAATGTTTCCTTAGTCATGCCTATTCAGAAACTTTGCACTATCCTTGGATCCCTAGTTTTTTATAAAACTGCATTTGCCTGGTGTTTTTAACAGCATTTAATGCCGATTATTATAGTGACTGTAACGCCTGATGGCCGGATTTAACCACGGATTATAACGGATTTAACTCAATAACAATCATCGCTTTATTTACTGTCTCAACTCTCCAAAACATGCCGTGCACCGGAAACCCAAACACTACATCCCTCCCCCTTTTAGTAAACTACTTACATCAAACTAAACAATGTCAACAACAACCCTTAGGAAATAAAATAATGTCACTAATGATCTGTCCGACTGTTTTTATAGCTCGAAGTGAGCTTAAAAGTTTGTGACGTAGTCATTATATTTTAGCGGTGTTTTCTTGTCCCTTGTGGTTCTTGTCGGTTCTTCAGGTGGTGTAAGTGGTGGGCTTGTCTCGGTCTGGTGACCTTCAGTTGCAGGAACGTATTTCTTGACGTGGGAGCTGTTCCTGGAGTACACGGCACCACCAGAAGATTGAAGGACAACATTACTTCCATTTTTGCTAATGACAGTGTATGGATCAGGATCGAAGGTCGTGGAGAATTTGTCGGACTTATCTTGCTTTAACAACACTTTGTCACCTACTTCGATACCAGAAACCTTTGCGTTACGTCGTTGGTCCGCGTAGCTCTTCATTTTGCTCTTCTGCTCCGCGTCTCTGTCTCGTGTTTCCAAATCGTTTCTATGATAGGCCATGTTGAGGTCTGGTAGTTTCCCCTTGATGCGACGGTTGAACATCAGCTCTGCTGGGCTTTTCCCTGTTGTTGTCTGAGGAAGTCCTCTGTACTTTGTAACGTACTTTTGCAATTCTTTCTTCCAGTCGAGACCTTCTGCCTGGGCAATCTTTATCCGCTTCTTCATGGATCGATTTTGCCTCTCCACCTCCCCATTGGCTTGTGCCCACTTTGGTGTGACTTTTACATGCGTGATGCAATTGGGGGTGCAATATGCGTTGAATTCTGCAGCCTTGAACTGTGGGCCATTATCGGTTTTGATTGTTAGGGGCAACCCGTGGCGACTGAACATTTCCTCCATGGCGTCAATGACTTTATCAGTGATTGTGGATCGTAGGATTTCATACTCGTAGAAGCGGCTATAGTAGTCTACGACGACCAGGATAGAGTGGCCAGAAGGAAAGGGTCCCATTAGGTCGGCTGCTAAGTGTTGCCATGGCGCATCAGGGAGTGCTGTTGACCTGATTGGTTCTGGAGGGTTGGGTTGTGCCACTAGTTGACAACCGTGACAAGACTTGCAGTGTTTCTCTGCGGCTTTGTCCATACCAGGCCAGTAGACTTTGCTTCGCAAATTTTGTTTAGTACCAACGATGCCCAGATGTCCTTCATGGGAAAGGGCCAAAGCTTGCGGACGGAGCTTGGATGGGAGCACAATTCTGGTGCCTCGAAGAACCAATTGGCCACTGATGCAAAGTTCCCCAGCGACCGGCATATATGGTTTGCACTGTTCGAACCGGCCACTTCCAATTGCTTGTTTTACCGCTGTCAGTTCGTCGTCCTGTATTGTGGCCTCCTCCACCTCCCTGAGACTCATTGCATTTGGAACAGATGTATGTGTTACAAATTGTACGTATTCATCAGCACCGTGGTGATGGGCTGGTTTAGGGTGTGGCGGTAGCAGGCGAGATAGGGAATCGGCGACGTTTTGTTGTCCTGGGATATACACAACTTTGAAGTCGTAAGGTTGGAGTCGCAGCGCCCATCGCTCAACACGTGCAGAGGGGCGAGAGCGAGGGTTGTAAATTGCTTCAAGGGGCTTGTGATCGGTGAGCAACTCAAATTTGGTGCCGTAGATATATGGGTGAAACCTCTCGCACGCCCAAACTAACGCCAGTGCTTCGCGCTCGGTTTGCGAGTAACGTTGCTCACAAGCGGTAAGACTGCGGCTTGCGTAGCAGATGGGTACTTGATTACCATCTTGGACTTGAGTCAGAACAGCTCCTAGGCCCACCGGGCTTGCATCAGCGATGACTTTGGTTTGTGCATGCTTATCAAAATATGCAAGGGTGGTGGCTCGGCTAAGACTGTCCTTCAGTGCCTGGAAGGATGCTCGTTGTTCAGCTCCAAAGATGAAGGGAACATCTTTTTTGGTTAGTTTTCGCAGTGGTTCAGAAATGGTGGAAAATTGTGGTATGAAGCGGCTACTGTAGCTAACCAGGCCCAGGAAACTGCGTAGTTCGGCCGTTGTCTGCGGTTCTCTTGCCTCTGTAACAGCTTTCACTCGTTCACTGGTGGGACCAATGCCCTTGTCGGAGAGGAGCATACCCATGAAGACAATACGATTCATATTGTACTGACATTTCTCAGGATTCAAGGTGAGCCCGTAAACTTGTAGTCGCTCCAGTACAGCGTGTAGACTCCGATCATGCGATTCTTGATCTGCCCCATGAACGACTATATCGTCAGATATGTTCTCTGCACCAGTGATGCCGGCCAACACAGTAGATATTTCATGTTGGTACTGTTCGCTAGCTGAACATACTCCAAACAGTAAGCGCTTGTAACGGTACAAGCCCGTGTGAGTGGCAAACGTGGTAATTTCGCGAGATTTGGGTGATACAGTAGTTCAAGTTGATGGTAGCCCCATTTTAAATCGAGCTTGGAGAAAATTTTGGAGCCGTTCATGCCCTGCAAGATTTCATCGACAGTGGGTATTGGATGGCGCCCCCGTACGATGGCTTCATTGGCACGCCTCATGTCGATGCATAACCGAATTTCGTCATTGGATTTGGGAACAACAACAACTGGGTTAACCCATGGCGTAGGGCCGTCCACAGGTTCAATGATATCAGCTTCGATGAGTTCGCTGATTTTCTTTTCGACCAGGCTTCGAAGGTTGAATGGTGTACGCCTCAAAGGTTGGGCCACTGGTTTGATGTTAGGATCAATGTGGAGGGTTATTTGTTTGGTGTTGAGCTTTCCAATGCCGTTGTAAACTTCAGGGTATTGTTGTTGAAGGTTCTCCTCTACACTGGAGATAGCCGAGACGACCGGGCCAATTCTAAGGACATCCAACAGGGTGGCGGTTTCGTGTCCGAGAAGAGGTGTTCCTTTGCCTTTGATCACTAAGAATTCAGCGGTAATTTCTTTAGCCCCGATTTGCACAGTGGTGGTAAAGGTACCCTTTACTTGCAGTGGTGTGGTGGATGCATAGGGGTAGAGTTTTTTCTGTTTGTGTGCAGCTTTAGATTCGCACATTATGCGATTCTGTTTTAGCCATTCCCAGGTTGTCTCATCAACAATGTTTTTTGTTGCACCCGAATCAACAAGGATCTGCAGCTCGACACCACCGAGGTTGGCGTTGATGGTGGGTCCTCGGTTGCCAGAATCTGGTAGGTGGAATGCATAAGCGGGCTCATCATCGGATTCATCACCTGACACTGGTTGGACAAGGCGCACTTGTCCGGTACCATTCGACTTTGACTTGCAAACAGTAGCAAAATGATTGATGCCACCACATTTGCTGCAGGTCTTGCCTCGAGCTGGGCAAGCTGGGTCGCGACCATAGTGACCGGTATGGCCACATCGATAACAAATACTTTCCTTCTGTGGCGTCGCGCGAGGCCTACGCGAATTCCGAGAACGCTGGTCACGATTGTTGGCAGTTGAGGCAACTCGGTTGACTGGGTGGTCATTGTTGCGGTCGTGTTCGGTTGAGTGAAGTGACAGAGAGGTCATTTGGGCTTCGACTTTTTCACACTGCTGGGCCAGCTCTAACGTTCGGGCAAGGGTCAAACCAGGGCCTTCTTCCAAGAGTTTTCGACGTAGGTAATTGGACTTGCACTTCTGGAGAATTTCGTCGCGAATTTGATTATCCGTATCTGTGCCATAGTCACAGTCTTTTGCATATCGTTTGAGGCGGGAAGCAAATTGTAGAACGGTCTCGCTTGAATTCTGCTGGAGCTGGCGAAAGGTGTGTCGAGCATAGGCGGAGTTTACTTTCGGGGCAAAGTAAGCGTTAAGTGCATTAACAGCGGCGGCATAGTCATTAACTTCGCCAGTGTTTTCGAGTGTATAAAATATATCTTGCACGTCGGGACCAGCGTAATGAAGGAGTTGTGCCCGTCGTCGTTGTTTATTTTTGTCTGATCCCTCGGCGATAAGAATTCCTTGGGAATCAACAAATAATTCAAAGCTTTGGAGCCATCTCGTCCAGCGGGTGCCAACAGTAGCTTGATCGCCATAACAATCAAATTTTCCGAGGACGTTTTTCTCGAGTTCAGCCATTGGTTTTGGACTAAAATACCACGGATTTGTTCCTGTATATATAAACTTTATCCTCGTCGCCAATGTAACGCCTGATGGCCGGATTTAACCACGGATTATAACGGATTTAACTCAATAACAATCATCGCTTTATTTACTGTCTCAACTCTCCAAAACATGCCGTGCACCGGAAACCCAAACACTACAGTGACCGGTGAAGTCAGTCAAAATGAGACATCAGAGTCAACCATAGATGATGTGCTGCCGTCAGAACCTGATGATTGTTTCACTGCCATCATGGACATATTGGAAGAACCAGAAAATTCATCAGAAATATCTCTTTTCTGTGATCAACAAGCAACAATTCGTAAATTTAAACAATTTTATTTGAAATTTTTGGAATTGAACTTTGTTTTAAGGCAATTCCAAGCATATTCATCCCCCATCCTGGGCAAACCCAGGGGGATAGCAAGCATGTGAAAATGCCCTGCAGAGGGACTACAAAATCTGTTGCAATGCCTTTACTCCAAGGACAGCTGGAATATACATAGACAGTGTCAAGGAGATGCTTCTGTTTAGAAGATTTCGATGTTGTTGAAGTCAAATTAAATAACTGTTCTGATACTGAAATTGTTGGGGGGGGGGTCGTATTGGTGGGTAAAAGAATCGTCAACTTTAAATGCCTTGCCCCCAAGAAATGGTGTGCATTCGAAAATGTGCCCAAAATGTGCTTGGCAGTAGAATGCCCTAAGGGGAATGGCCATGAGTTGACTCTGATACATTACTTTTTGTTATATATTTATATGAGTGCATAAATACTTAGTAATCTTTTTGTTTTCAGATCAAGAGGCTAATTTAATTGATCCAGTTACGACATCAGGTATGTAAATGAATATTATTTACCATGTAGTAATCTCACACATACTGCAACTAATACCTATAAGAAAGCAGCTTATTTTCTAAATGGCTGGGGAAAACTGTTTAAGATAATTTTGTCTAGACTAACAAAAGTCTGGACTAACAAAAATATACTTGGACGCTCAGAATATGCGATTCAGTTTTCGTGTTTAAAAACATTGCTGCACTCACCAGGGTAAATATTATGTCCGACACTTAAACCAATTGCGCTAGATTACTTTATCGATATATTACTCTGTGTATTACTCTTTATTGATATATTTATTATTCTTAATTGCAGATTATCAGCTTATTTTATTTTTCTTCAGAAAGAGATTCGATTGACATCCAGTGGCAACCACGACCTGTTGAGGATAGAACAGTACAAAAAATCACCGTGCATCGAGCCACAATTCGATCCGATATCATATCTATTTTCAAAGTTCCAGATGTGATCAGTTATAATCTTTATGCAACAGTTATCGACATGAGAGGGGAAGAAGAAGCTGGAAGAGGCATTGGTGTAATGCGTGATATTCTTATCCAATTTTGGCATGAGGTTTACAATGCCTTAACGATTGGTGCAAGCGAGCGTTCACCTATAATAAGGCATGACATGCAGAAGGATGAGTGGCAAGCTTTGGCTAGAGTTATTCTATATGGGTTTTCCACCCTTAATTACTTTCCTCTTCGAATGTCACCAGTAATCATTTCTACTTGTTTATTTGGTGAAGAAATTTTGAGTAGGCAGTTTCTGCTCGAAGCATTTCGTAAGTATGTTACCAGCGAAGATCAAAAAGTGTTTGATGCATGTTTGAGTGATGAATGTGATGTCAATGACGAAGACATTATAGACTTTTTAACCGCATGGAAGTGTTGCAGAGTTCCAACGAAAGATAATATCAAAGATATCATTTTCGAGTTAGCGCACCAAGAACTGGTGCAGAAACCGCGGTACGTTGTACATTGTTGGGCGCCCATAATGAAGATGCTCCAGTTTCATGAAAGCTTCCAGACTCTCAATGGAGTCCTTCGACTTTTCTTGGAGAAGCAGCCAACTGCCAAGAGGCTACTGAAATCACTGGAAGTAGAAACATCAAATGAAATTGAGCGGTTAACTTTAGACCACCTGAAACGATACATAAGGTCGCTGGAAGGAAAAGCAATTGAAAGATCTCTTCACTTCATTACTGGCGCAGATTGTTTAACTGGCCATCCTATTAAAGTTATATTCAACTCACTTTCTGGACTTCAGCGCCGACCTATCTCGCATACCTGTGGGCCCACATTAGAAGTTCCTACCACTTACGAGAGCTATGCTGACGTTGCATCTGAATTTAACAATGTCTTAAAAGACGAACAAGCATGGTCATTCGATATTATTTAAACTAAAATGACGCCATTGATGTTGAGTTTTTTAAACTTTTTTAGACAAAAACATATAACAACCATATTTTAAAAGATTTGATGAAGTTGTAACTTTTCACTGGGCTCAACTTCGGGTTGCTTAGTATCTATAATGTTCTTAAAAACTGTTGGGTTACTTGTGTTTCATTTATAATTGTTTAAGTTTGTTTTCGTACAGATATAATGAAATATATATTATGAATGTATAATTGTTATTTCAAAGTACTGAGATTAAAAAAAAAACGGTAACGTCAGTTTTGTCTTGACTAAACATTATTTTCAGTGGCGGCACCACACTAAACTGAATTGGGGGGGGGGGGGGATCAAGAGCAAAGGAATGTTTTTTTTTGTTGGGGGGGGCAAAGTTGTTTTCAAGCGTAATACGAATGATAGTCAATAGATTGGCCATAATTTTAATAAAACTTAGACGAATTGCGAAACATTGTAGCAATTTTTTTGGGGGGGTGGAGCAAACTTGGGGGCAGGACACAAGTTTGGATGGGGGTGGGGACAAATGACCCCCTTTGCCCTCCCCTTCTCTGGCGCCGCCACTGATTTGGCTTTCATGCATGCATTCTTGTCCACGCAAGCCGATTTGATATCACTTATTAGATTAGAAAAAATACAGTTTTTATTGCATCTATATGTTTTTTAGTCCCCGAATATTTATTCTCTTTCTTGGTTATGAAGTTCATTCACAATGTCCAGTGCACTTAAATAATTTTCTATTCCATGATTTCCGTCGTCGTTTAAGGGGTCAATACGATCACATAAATACGTTAGTTGTTCGTCAGTAAATTCCACTAAGGAATTTGGCACAATCACGTTGTTGTTTGATACTACATCTGGAACTGGACCACCATAGTCGACACCGTACTCGTTGAAGTTCACTAGTGGAGATTCATCTGTTAAGGGTATCATATTTGATTGCCATATCGCCAAGGGAGACTGATTCCTAGATGTTCTAAGGCCATGATGATTCCATTGCTGCCTGAATTCAAACAACGAGGCATTGATTCGAGGTAAGAAAATGAAATGAAGGCAAAATAAGTGTATTTCGTCCAAAGGATCAAGCAACATGTTATCTTCCATGAACTTAAAAATACCAATGTACAATGCGGATGACACTCTATTCACTTCCGCCCACAATCTTTCAATTCTTTGATTGTGAACAGAACGTCCTGCGATAAAACTCCCTCTATTTTCACCACGGCGTGCGATCATTTCTCGTGCGACATCCACGTTCTCGACTCCACGATCGCCTCTTACTCTTGAAGGCAGCCCAAAATCGTCCACTCCTTTTCTAAAAAGCTCAAAAACGGTTTGAGCACAGTTGTTAGTACAACAAGTAAGATAAACTACAGTTATATCATAGGCTGGGCGGCCACCTGTACTTGGTAAAAATGATGTAACGGCTCTGCGCCTTTCACGATCTTCTGATTGTAGAACAGCACTTATGTTACCCATCTCTGTTTCAATTCCATTTATCAATTCTTCAAGCAACCAGCTAATCGAGGGCCTTTCACTTGCTTCAACATCCAACTGAAATCCACTAGTTGTATACAAGACGCTGTTATTGACAGCAAAGAAAATGGCTGTCACAATAGGCAAGCTTTGTTCAAGCTTTTGTTTGCAATGCTGTAAATCTACAGGATCTCTGAGGTAAAGGGACTGCTGAATGTGAAAAAATAAACTGTCAAGCATTCCAAAAAAATCTGCGAGTTCTTCACAAGAATCATGAACACTGTTTGCGGTCGCCATGTTTTCAACAATGGCGAAGTGTTCGGTTGGGTCGTTTAGCGTTTTAATTAATTCTCGTCTTATCTGTTTCATCATATATACTTTTCTCGTCTTATCTATTTCAATTTACATATTTTTCTCGTACTATCTTTTTTGTCATATACTTCTCGACTATCAACTTATAAAACTCAAATGATCTTATATTGCTCTCGCCACGTCATATATTTATTTCAGTTATCACTATAAACATTTCAATACGATTTCACTGCGTTCTAAGTACTCATACCACTAACTCAACAATAGAAATATACATCTCAGCACACTTTTGTCAGCTTTGGCTTTCCATAATTTATGTAGCGTTGCGATACAATAAGATTTGTCAAAATGGTCCGCGTCGTATCAGGGACAAATATACAGGTCAGTTCTTTTAATAATCTGTCTGTCTTTGTTTTTATACCGTATTTCAAAAATACCCGTGTGCCGTTATCAACTGCAAGTCTTCCATTACAGCGTAGAGGTATTTCAGCTATAAAAATACCCGAAAAGTGTCGGTTATTTCACTACCTGAAACGGCAAAGTAAAAATCGACGTTTTGAAAGAAGGCCTTTCGTCGGGAGGTTATTGTAGGAGCTAGAATATATAAAGGAATGTCTTTCTTGTACTACTTCACAATATGCGCATGTTTTACATTCGATTAAGTGATCGAAGGTTGCGTAAATATAGTTCCGATCCCTAGACTCGCAGAATCAGCATCTTGTCCTCTCATCAATTGATGGCCCAATATACTCATTGTATGTTTACATGTTATGAATAAAAAATGGGGCAGAAAAAATGCCCTGTCATCCGAATGTAAGCCAATATAAGAAGTAAATCAACGTTATTTAAAGAACTCAAGCGCGTGCCCGCATAGAAACTTTTCAAGCGAAGGCTCTTCGTTGGGAAGTTGGTAAAATCTTTCTGCCAAAAGTAACATTTTTTTCCAAAGCCGAAACTTTGTTTTGTTCGAGTTCGATGGGAAATTCACTCGAGTTGGGAAATTTCCGCCTGGATGATTCGATAAAAGCACATTCCAATGTTTCCTTATAAATATTAAATTCTCATGCATTAATTTAAAAAGTTGCGAAATTTGATTCAAAACTTTACCACTGTATCTAAGAAATTAAGAATGTACTAACAACTGTAATCTGAAAACATTTAATTCTTCACCGATAATGCTATTATCCTATAGAGCTGGGTCAAATTCTTCAATTGATAACGTTTCGTCGCAACTGTTTCGCAATTCATTAATAATGCATGCAAGTCATGTGCTTATCACGCGCTATTCTATTACGTGCGTAGATTTTTCATAGTTTCGTTATAAAGTCTCATAATACTGTTAATATATCTTGCCAATATGAAATGTAGCGTACTTGTTTCTCCATTTTAGTAAGTTTTTGTGGCAAGGCAGATTGTTTCCCATCAAGGGAAGTTATATAATTTTGGCTGGGAAAAGGGAATAGAGCCCCTCCCCTCCCCCTCCCCCTTCATATAGGTGCACAATTTCCAACCAACTGGGCCTGTTCTTGCATGACTTTCAACCTTGAGCAAAAAATTTATTAAGGTAATAAGGTTGCATGTATGCAAAACAGATAAAACTTTGAAATTTCATGCGAAAATTAGCAAGAATATATAATTTAGGCAGTACATTGTGACACCACATTATATTGATTGCTTGTTATAATGTAATTTACTTTTGTGTGTTTTAAGTACTTCATTAAATCTATAGGCTACATATTTTTTTCTGTTTTAGGAGGCTGTAACTTTTCTCG
Organism: Muricea muricata; assembly: GCA_963855995.1. NCBI lineage: Eukaryota > Metazoa > Cnidaria > Anthozoa > Malacalcyonacea > Plexauridae > Muricea > Muricea muricata. Next base: position 12,917,633 of record OY979727.1, read on the forward strand.
TACAGATCGGCTTTTTTGTACAGTTATTGAAGGCTGATGACACTTGTTATCCAATGCAAAATTCACTTGGCCAAATAACAGGGTGTACTGACTGTAGAGAATGTCCACCTGGGTCGGAACCCAACATACCGTGTGGAACAACTATTGGTCTGCATACAGTAATTGGTGGTTGTGCTCCGTGCCTAAATGGTACATATTCCTCAAAAGATGACACAAAAAGCTGTCAGAAATGTGAAAGTGGGAGTTGTTTTGAGCACCAAGTAATCCTGGGCAAATGTGAGCCGAAAAGTGACACAACAAAATGCAGCAATGAGTGTGAAACTGGATATAAAATGAACACTATGAAAACAAGTTGTGTTGTGAACAAGCCGGACGAAATTACAACAGAAAGGCCAAAGACAAGCAACCCCATAACGAGAGGCAACATTGCAACACCTCCCACAGGCAAAACCCCAACCACCCTTTCCAAAAGGACAAGACACACAAGATCAACAACGAAAAACCATACCACCAAAGAAATTGTTGTGTCAAATAGCCACAAGAACAAGGAATCTGTAAATGTTGCAATAATCATAGTAATTTTGATTATTGTTGCATTGGGCCTGGCTGTTCTTGTTTTTTTCCTGTATCATAAAGTCATACGTCCATGGATTAAAAAGAAGAAATCAAGTCAAGGTATACATGTCAAGTGAACAAAGGCACAAATTTTTATGCTATTTGATGCAATTGACATGTTTATAAATCTCACAGTGTAGCCATTAATTATTTAATCAGTAGCTTATTGTAGAATGTGCTAATCACATTATTATTTGAGATAACTTTGGCAAATTATTCTATCTAAATTTTCATAGATGTAGATGATGAGGAATCAAGCAATGATAGAGGCAGTGATGCAGAGTTAGGTCCAGAGAAAGGTAATTAATTAAAGACTGTATTTTAACATGTGGTGCAGGTGTGTTCTTTAAATTCTTTATTCTGAATGTTTATTTATTCCTACTAGAAGAGTCAAGCCAACCTGATTCACTAGAACAAACATTTCACCGTACAAAAACCACTGATGAATTTGGTATGTAGAACTACATGTATCCTCTCTGCATTACAATGCTACATGCACCCAAGTATCTGATTTTACCCAGTATCCCAGCCCTCAACACCCAAAAATTTTGCCTGTCAAAGAGAAAGAAATGGTACAGAGTTCGGGTCAACTGGGTATGCTAACTCTAACAGCTATCTCTTTTATACATACCTGACACTACTCCAAATTATTTAGACAATTTTACTGATGTGAATGATGCGATGCTATGCAATCAAACATCAAATCATGTTAGCCAAAGAAACAAGGGATACGAGCCCAGTGCACCAGCATCCAGGAGTGGTTCTGTAGTGTTTGAAAATCCAGGTATTGATACTAATCACCAATTTTAATCATATTTTAGTTTGTTTGCTAAAAAGTTGTAAAATGTTTCCTTTTTTCTAGTTCAATCGCCAGTGCAAATTCCACAATCAACAAGAGTGGTTAATCAGCAACCTCCATGTGTCCCAAATGCCTTTTTACAAAATCCACCTTCCATGTATTTAGCAAATCACTTTGACATGAATGGCACAAATCGTGCGAGGCAACCAGATCGTACAAGAGTTTGTTCTCTTTCTTCAGCATTGTATGATGAAATATGTGACACATTTGATACAGGTCCACCTGGGAAAGATTGGAGAGCTTTGGCAGGATGGCTTAGCTTTATTGCTGATGAGGTCAAGCGTTTAAAGCTGAAAAATTCCCCAACAGATTGTATAATTAGTTATTGGTCCACAGAAGTTGCTAATAACATTGAAAAGTTTGTCCGTATTTTGATAGACAACAAAATGACAAATTTGGCAAGTAAGATTGAATTGGGACGTGCATCGGTTGTGTAACGAATAAATGTTTTTCACAGTCTACTAGAAAGAAGTAAATTTGACCGTAGCTTTCAACTCAGTTTGTGCTACAAGAAATAAGTATTTATGTTTAATTGCTGATGTATTTTATATTGTCCTTATTTGTTCACGTTATATATTTTACACTTTCAACATCTTTTATTTACATGATATGACACAATTCATTAAATTTTTTTGAAGTTTCTTGATATTTTAAACAAGTAATGTAAGACAATGGTTTCTGTTGTGACAGAGACATTTTTGTGCAAGACATAAAGAAGTTGGTAATAATTCCATGTTCTCAGTATGGTGAATAAAAATCTTAATCCCAACAACCCACCCTAACCCTAACCAACGTTTTATTTGTCATGTTTTAACTAATTATGATTTAAATATTTGATTAGATATAGGACTTGAATTAAGTTTTATTTTTGCATATACTGAGAACATGGAATTATTTCCAAGAAGTGTTTCTGGGCCTAGTGTTGTTCAATAGCCAGTTAGCTCACTCCTCTGAATCAAGTTTTGTAATGAATCTAAAGTTTTGAAATCAACATAAATCTTTGTGTGGTGTGGAAAGAAAATGTTATTAAAACAGTGAGGTAAGCATTATCCTAGTGTGAGTGCTAACCCAGCTTTACAAAACAACTTGTGTCTGGAAAACATTTTTATGAGCTAATGATTTTTGAAGTTGAAGCTAGCCAATTCCCATTGGCATAACTGCCTCAGGGCCAAAAAACCTTGTAAATATTGACTATTTGTATAATATTTATATGATTTATAAGAGTAAAGATTGTTGCAGGTAACACTGTTGTTTTAGTGTTTAGTTGTTTTAGCAAATTAGGGTAGGATGGGAGTATCCAAGCTATAGCTATTAAACGAATCAATTAAATAAAATCCTTGTATGATTGCATGGTGAATATCAAATTAGAATATAATTTTCACTATATTAAACCTATTAAATCGATTATATAATTTAAATGAATAAATTATATAACATAAATAAATATATAATTCTTAAATAAATTGTATATATTAATCAATTATTAAATAAATTATATTGAATCAATTAAATCCAAATGTCTGAAGAAAACTACTCTCTTTCCCCCGCCCCTCCCCACTCCTCATCCCCCGCCCCTCCCCCTTCCCGCCCCTCCCCCTCCTGGAAGGTTCCAGAATATCTTAATGTCAAACGGGAAACCCCTTTAATTAACAATCCTTTAATAACTTGTTCAACCAGTAGTCAATGCCACAGACTTCTCTAGCCCAAAGCCAGGACGAATCTCTTGCGTTTGAAAGCGCGGAAAACAGCATAATGACAGCGGATATCTTTTTGAGCAGAATATGTCTTCTGATGATGTTGGTAAGCGTTTTAAAGTATATTTATCTGTCAGTTCTGTTGTGATACTTGAAACTTCTGTTAAATCACTCATGTTTCAATAAATCAAATTTAATATTCGAAACACTTGCTGTATTAGTTTGTTTTCTTCTCAAGTTTAAGTATTCATTAGTGTGCGATCTTTTCGTAGCATTTTATACTGAGTGAGACACTAAATTCTGCTAGAATTCACGCAGAAATCTAGCGGTGTAATATTTGCTAACGGTGGCGCATTCCGCGAAGTTCAAAGTCCTTTTAAAAACACATGTCACATGAGCTGATGACTGATGAGCAGAGCACGAAGTTATATAGTATAAAAGTTTGTTTCAAGCGTTTTGAAATGCAAGTCTGTTGTTTCTTTATCCCCATTCTCTATTTACGTTCGAAGCTTACAGTTACAGCTAGTCGTTTACCTTTCAATCGAATGGTCTCAAATAAAAGTCACGCGCTCAGCGAAAGAAAATGGCATATAGAAATACTTATAGAATTAATACTTGGCCAGTTTATAGCCGTAAATAACATAAACTCTGACGCAAACTATAACACTTACCCTAATCCTGACTCTATCTGGTCGCCTGGTATTATATAATATATAAGTTTTTAATTTACATCAGCTGTTGTCTTTTAAAGTTGTCAATATATTCCCCCCCCCCACTTTAGTCTCTGGCCCCCTGTTAAATCGATGTTTTCTTTTTAATAGGGAATGCTTTCTGATATTATCATCTTGGCAGTTTCATCATGTGATCCTAAAACACAATATACTGTCAGAAATATGACAAGTGGAGAATTTAAAAGCTGTAAAGATGTGCATGACTGCAGACCTAACAAACAGCCAGACTTCCCAGCTGGATCGGATATTGACATTACCCAGTCCGTCGGGCATTGTCATCCTTGTGGGAAGGGTACATATTCACCAGGAGGCATAGAACAGTGCAAGAAGTGTCAATACACAAAATGTTTTGCTCATCAGGTCATTGAAGGGATGTGCCCTGATGAGCGTAATCATGACAGCTCTTTTTGTATGGAAAAGTGTGAGAAGGGGTATATTATGAATTCAGCAAGAAGTGCATGTGAGCTGGTTGAAATAACTAATACTACAAGCAATGCTACCATCGACCCCACAAGCATACCTACTTCAAACAAGGCTACATCCACCCTTACAATCAATGTTACACCCACCCCTAAAACAACCCTTTCTCCAGGAAGTCCTCCAACCAAACCTACAAACAACCCCACAACAACCCTTCCTACAAGAAACCCTCCAACCACACCTACATTTGCCCCAACAACCACCCCTCCCACAGGAAATCCTCCAACCAGACCTATCATAGCACCCAAACATAGCATGAGTACTGATAAAATTGTTGGGGTAGTGTTTGGAGTATTTTCTGTTGGGCTGATTGCAATTGTGGTATATTGCTGCTTGAAAAGAAGAGGTGCAAGAGGTAGAGTTTTAGTTTCATTGATAGTTCTAATTTAGAACTTCTAAACTAGCTACCTTTATAAGAAACCTAAGTTGAACTTAAACCCATATAAAACGTTTGGGAAAAGGAATAATGTCAGTCAATTGCAATGCTAATGTACAGTGGGGCTATCTAGTTCTCAAGATGTTCATGTGTTTTAAATTAAATGGCTGTACCATTAGGTGATTTATTAGGTTGTCAGAACTTTTAATCAGGCTTTGTCACATAATAAAGCTTGACAAAACTTTGCTATATATATATACATATATATATTTACTATTGAAAATGTCAGATTGCTAAATATCTTTTATTTGTTTATAGATCATATGGTAGTTACCTACCATCGACCACAGTCATTCAAAGCTGATATTGAGAGAGGAGAAAATGAAAAGTTTATTTCACCAGGTAAGGTTGATTGTCTTAACTTCTGTACATCCAGTGGCGTAGCCAACCCAACAATTTAGTCCCACTGTGCAAATTTCAAATAATTATTCATTTCTTTAGAAATTGTTGTTCTCACAGTAATTGAACATGAAAATATTTGCATAGCAGGACTAAATCGTCGGGTGGCAGCGCTATTGTGTACATCCCACAATGTAACCTTGTTTAAAGACAAATATTTCTTATCACATTTAGACAACGCAAACACAGATAGCCATGAATTAATCATTACCAATCAAAGAGTGGTGGAAAATGATGGTATGTATACCAATTGCATCCTAAATAGAGAAGAAGCAGGTCTGCCCAGACAATTTTGGGGGCCCGGGCAAAATTTTCAGTAGGCCCACTCCCCCAAACAACATCAGTTATATTATATAGTATTATTTTTGTTCCTATCATGCTTTGGGGGGCACAAGTCCCTGTCCCAGGTCCTGGACCCCAGTCCAGGGAAGATTGCCCCTTTGTCACCATCTCTGGGTGGCCCTGGGATAAAGGAATGGCACAGAGAGGGTAATCGTACTTTTATTGGTGGATGTGAGTAATTTCTAGCTCCCTTAATTTCATAGGCAGGTCAATAACTTGGGAGGGCATATATTAATGTACTTCTTTCACAGACTATAAAACCGATTGATTTAAAAAGAGATTAATTGGCACAATGCAAATGTGTGAATATTCACTTCTCCAATTATAACAATCTGCCAGCACTATTGGATATGCTCAGGGACCTTCTGATGTTGGTTTCCCCTGAATAAATATTATCTGAGTATCTATCTATGCCAGGTAGAGAAATATATTTCATTATTGCCCTTTATGTCAAAATAAACAACTTAAAGAAGAGCCCTGATGCCTTCACTAGATTTGGAATTGCCAAGAGAAGTCTTGCATGAAGCAAGGAGACAAGCACAAATACCACAACTTGTTGACCTGTCACCTACTGACACAGTTCCCACTTTTGGGAATATGCCATTTAACCTGTGGTTGAAAATAGAGGAAACCTTTGAGAGAAATGCAGGTGCTGTGACATGGAAAGACCTGGCAGCCTGGTTTGGCCTCACTGTGAATGATGTTAATCGAATTGAACACATGGACTCGAAAACACGCACAGTTATTGATACCTGGGTATCTAAAACAGGAAGTGGTCTTCCTCAGTTTGAAAACATTTTGAGGGAGAATAAAATGGTAGGTCTGGCTGATGCAATCAAGACATGGATGCAAAACTTGTCATCAGATTAAATGCTTCTTATTCCTGTCTATTTCAAGGAACAATCAGTATATGAAGAAATTTTTAAAGAACTATAGTGTTTGTGAATATTTGTAGGAATTTTTGTAAGAATTTTGTGAATTTCGAGTATGCAATTGTTCATTGGTATGATTATTCAATTATTCATAGAATAATTGAATAATTATTCATATACTTTCATAAATTAATATTCATATTTCAGCTGTACATATATTGGCATAGTTAATATAGTTTTTTATGTGTCAGGTAACTATTAACAAAGTTTTTGATGTGTTATTGTGTAACTTTTCCTGCTGTTAATACATAATAGCAGGGTGCTTATATACAGGGTATGTAAACAACCCTCTTTGGCTACGAGGGGAAGGGGGTGGGTGATTTGAAAACAACTGCAATTGTGCAAAATACAGCAAATTTCCCTTCAAAGTTTAAGTTGTTGTTCCTTTGCCTAAAGTCTCCAAATTTTTTCTTCAAATAAAACTTTTTAATAGCTTTCATTTGATATACGACCCAATTTTTGGAGAAAAACTGAATCAAATTGGCGTCAATTTCCCCCCCCCTGACTCTAATTATTCCAGTTTGGTTATAGTTCAATGAGGTAGGCGCATTTTGTGCACGTCGTATGTCTACGACGCGCCGATTGTTGCGAAATTCATGCTTTCGCTTGTGACCATTGACATAAATACATCTGGACTGCCTGCTCGCAATACTTTCGCTTGAATTTTGCGTTATCAGTTAAAAACAGCGTTGCCAACTGTAATTTTGTACAAATCCCAAGTGAGCTCCCTAAAAATCCCGAGATTTCCTTGAAAATCCCGAAATTCTTACTTTCATTTTCATGTTCACAGTCTCTGCGCAATTTAGGCCTCAGGCCTCTTATTGTCCTCTTTTGGCCTCTTGCTTTTGCAAGCCTTCCAAAAAGAAATTTTGTTAATATGCAGGTCAAAAGGGCTTCGAGCACATGAACTGTCTAGCTTAACAAAATCGCTTGTTAACTAGCTAATTTCACCAAAAATTTGATTACTAAAGTTAGAACTTGGAGTTCTGAAAAATCCCAAAAAAATCCCGAGATTGAGTTTTTAAAATAAAAATCCCAAAAATATCCCAACTGATTTAAAAAATCCCGAGATCTCGGGATAAAATCCCGGACTTGGCAACACTGGTTAAAAATCACGAAGGCTGACGAATACTGACGAAAAATGACGAATATGAGAGTGATTGAACATCGCTGGCTCTCAAATAATACAAAAAATACTGGTCAGCAGTCAACTTCATGAGCAAACACTCTCATATTTCGGCCATATTTGATAACGCTTTTCAAAGCCGAGCTGGCAGTCCAGATGTATATATGTCAATGCTTGTGACTGGAAGAATTATGCAATGTGAAATGAATAAAGTACATGCTGAGTCGTAAAAATGTGGACTGAAATATACAAACTGAGCATTAAAAATTCTAAACCAAGCATTGAGAATTCTCAGCATGCTTTACGCGCAAAATCTCAATAGTACATAAAATAATTCTTAGCGTGCAGGTAAAATTCTCACAAAAGGGGTTTCCCCTTGATGAATTACGTAATTTTCTACGTGTCTCATTGGCTGACTAAAATTGTTATTTGATTAATTTGACCCCAGTTGATTCAAGTTTAGTCTGGTTTAGTTGAGTCATGCACTCAGTGGTAGGTTTGCAAGGTTTTAACTTATAATACGATTGGCGTTAATGTTTGAAAGATAACATTCTGTGAATGGTCCGCATGGAATCAGCGACGTTTATACTGGTTAGTTCTTTTCATTTTCCGTCTATTTATGTGTTTTTACTCCGTGTTATTATGGGCGAATTGCGTATAACGTAAAGTCTGTATGTTCTTTATCTTGAAACTGTGTACAATATATTCCCCTGGGCGAACAGCATTAGTTTGTGCTCTTTAATATATAAGTTACATGCTCAGGCCTAGGGGCCAATCAATACAAGAATGAAGAATCAATATGCTTGTATATTCACATCAAAAACGTGGCAGAAAATTTAATGAGGCTTATTAATAGTCAATATATATAAAAACACTCGAAGTCTCGAACATATAGAATTTAATATCACTATATCAGAAGACTCAACTCGCTACCAATCCCAGTTGACTCGATTGCTCAATTGGTAAAGCGGCGGTCTAGAAACCCGAAGATGCGAGTTCGAATCCCGCTGAAGACAACGAATTTCCCGTTGTTCTCTGCAGTGTCAGATTAATATGAATCTAGAATTTCATCATCAGATATTTCACTACCTATTAGCTTACAAGTACACGTCTTAAACGAAAATGAGGCTTCTTTTGGAAAATCTGGCATTATTTCTAGACGTTGTCAACCGATCCGTCTCGTTTGTTTCTCAAAGAATGCCAACTCATCGTATGAACACGATTCTTTTCCAACGCCTTTGAAAGCGTTCTAAAAGTCACGCTACTGTATTGTCCAAATGCTTTGCGCTGTATTTCTATGAAATACACTGTATTAAAATTGAACGCAGTATAAAAGTCGAGATTATATGAGAAGACAGAAATAAACATATCTTGTTTACACGGGTGCCTAGCATCCTTGAGTTAGTTAGTTACCCGAGTTAGGATTCGAATTAGGATTCGAGTTGAATTGGGATTCGAGTTGGGATTCGAGTTAGGATTCGAGTTGGGATTCGAGTTAGGATTCGAGTTGGGATTCGAGTTGGGATTCGAGTTGGAATTCAAGTTGGGATTCGAGTTGGGATTCGACTGGCTGTATAAACGGCCTGAAAACATAATTAACATATATTGAGTATGAGGCTGCACTCGCATGTTAATCAAACGGGAAATGTGTGACAAAAATATAATAGACAATCTATCATTTTAAAAGCGCGCATGCAAACAGATCCTTTTTCGCGCAATGTCAAGTCTTCGGCTTCTTTTACTGGTTATGGCATAATCGGAGTCTTAAAATTGAACGGAAACACGGACACTATGGTTTTCCTGAATGCGTCTGAGTGAAAGATTACAGCTTTGCAGCCTAACACTTTCCAATCACAGTCTTTACGGGTTTTTTTATCTGGCCATTAGGAATTACTTTAGAGGTTATTCTCGATACAAAAACACAGCATTTACTTCTATATACCGGCATATTTTATAAAATGTCATCAAATCCCAACTCGAATCCCAACTCGAATCCCAACTTGAATTCCAACTCGAATCCCAACTCGAATCCCAACTCGAATCCCAACTCGAATCCCAACTCGAATCCCAACTCGAATCCCAACTCGAATCCTAACTCGGCAAATAGCCGTCCTCAGCATCCTTACCCTTATTTGAAATTGTCTACATATTTTTTCAAGTAGACCTTTCCGGTAATTACGTCACAGCTAACACTGTTTTCAACTTAGGACCACCTTAAATAGAGTGGATTTTAAGTTTACTTTTCACAGGCTATGGTCAGATGCGCAGGGCATCCTTCGTCAACACATGCATAAAAAAGAATTTTGGATTTTGAGCAATGAAAATGAAGCTTATTAGGGGCCATGACCCTCAGCCTCGTTTTCGTGTTTAAGCTTATTTCCATGTTTAATAGTCAAAATCCCAAATTCTTTTGTATGCGTTGACGAAGGATGTCCTGCGCCTCTGACCATAGCCTGTGAGAAACAAAGTTAAAATCCACTCGATTTAAGGTGGCCCTAAGTTGAAAACAGTGTTAGCTGTGACGTGATTACCGGAAAGGTCTATTGTTGTTTACATATTTTTTTTCTAACTCCATGCGTATTTGAAATTAGCTGAGTCATACGTTTATGTTTTGCCTCATTTTGCTTCACAATAAACACGAAACAGTTATTCTATAGTATCAAGTATCAATCGCCATGAATCAATATCATGACATAAAATCAAGTTGATTTGTTTTAGGGTGTCATTGTCAAGAAAGAGAATCCTTTCTAGAGGAGAATTTTACAATATTAAATTTTAACGCCATTAACGTTTGAAATTTTGACCTCACTACATTATGCCTGTCAAATTCAACCCAAGTGGCAGTGTGCTTTTTTTAATGGCATAAATTAACTCAACTTATCTCGAACTGGGATAAATGATTAAGTTTTTAAAAACACATTAAAAAGTAATTTTAACAAATTCTGCAACAATGGTAGGCAGATAGCAATTATGTCATTGACCTAAAAATGATCCTGTTTCATTACTTCCAATTTTCTTGGTAGTACAGTGGTGCTAATGTGTTCATTTTGAAAAATGGCCTCTAAACACAAAGTTAGTGATGCTATCTCTGATGTTATCTCTTGCTCATTTACATGCTCTACTTCAATGTTCTATATATACTAGGCATCCTTGTTTGTTTGACATTCACAAAAGGCAATTAACTTGACCTGCTAGTTATGATCAACATCTTTCTTGATGATAACTCAATATAAAGCCAAAATTTTGAAAGTAAAAACGTTGTTTTTGTGTATTTTATGAAAATACTCGTTGTTTCCCACAATTACTGACCGGGGGTCGGTTGTATAAAAGGCGTTTAGCTTAAAAGGTGGATAAGCAAAAATTTAAAAGCGCTCCTCAGTATTCATCTTATAAATAATTGAACTTAAATTTTATCAACTAGATATATTAGTTCTATGCGTAGTTGTTATTTTCTGATCGGAAAGTTTAGTTTGCTTTCAGTCAATAGTTCATAGGCTTGCTTGATATATTCGACTTATCCACCGTTTAAGCTAAACGCCTCTTATATAACCGGCCCGTGCTTGAAAGGGTAACCCTACATGACTTATAATAGCTCTGCTAGGCAAATCTTATTTGTGTATTTGTTTCATAGAGTAACACTGGCGTGCTTGTAAAGCTATGGCTATTTATCCTTGGATTGATGTACGTTGGTCTTTCTACGTCCTGTAGCGACACTGAGTACATTTTGGGGACATCTGGACATGGTGGATGCACTTCTTGCGGGGAATGCGGTGCAGGATTTCAGCCAGAGATACCATGCGGATCAACTATAGGTGCACATGATTCTATCGGTATCTGTGAAGAGTGCCCAAGTGGCACCTTTTCTGAGAATAAGGATACAAAAAGTTGTCAAATATGTCGAAGTAAAATGTGCTTTGAGCATCAAGTGTTCGAAGGCACTTGTGCTCCTACGAAGGACACATCAAAGTGCACTAACAAATGTGACGATGGTTATCAGATGAATATTCTTAGAACCAAATGTGAGGTGCATAGACCACAGACTGGCACAGCAAGAACTCCCACCAACGAAAGCCTAATGCCTACGATGTTGACAACTAAAAACAATACTACCAAGAAACTAGATGTGCCACAAAACCAGAAGAGTGAAGAAGCTGGGTTGCATGTTGGATACATCATTTTAATTGTTGTCATTGTGGTTCTTGGTATTATTGTGATCATTTGGAAATTTGTTTTGCCAAAGTTGAGATTGACGCGAACAAATGGACCAAAAGGTAATTTAAAGGGTTATATAGTAAGGTCCATCATATCCAATTATCATCTTGGAAGAAAAATTAACAATTTAAATTTTAATATTATTCACCATTAAAACATATATGTTAATCATAGACAATATTGTAAGACTATGTTTGATATTTTGCATAGATCCTGATGATGTAGAATCCAGCAATTCAGAATCTTCACAGGAAAGTGAAGCAAATGAGACAGAACCATTAAAATTCAGCCAGCAAGGTGAGGTATCTAAACACTTAGAAAGCTTTGCAATTAATCAATTCTAGACATTAATGCCTTTATAATCCATCTCTTTAATTAGAAAAGTCAAAGCAAGCTGATGCACCTGAGAAAAAAGAAATGCATTACAAAGAAACTTCTGGTAGATTTGAATCATTTGATACATAAAATTAATGTTATTCCTGTTGTATTTCACTTGACATTCATATTGTTACGTTTTGCGTTCCAAGAAAGACAGAATATTTTATTTTTATAATATTTTTAAAAGAATGAAGGTTTTTCGGATAATTAGCACTGTGGGAAGAGGGGGTTTGATCCTTTCAGACGTCCCACATGATCACAAATAATAATGATAAACGTAATGATAAAAAATGATTCAATAAAAAAGGTCACTTGTCACAATCGTTTGGTAAAACACCGTCTCTCTAGCAAGTATATAACACAAAAGTCACTATATATTATAAGCCCACAAATCTCTCTGTTATTGTCCTACCCTTTTATGCTACCCTAATCACGTGATTATTATGTCCAATCATAATCGTATGAAATATAATATCCCTAATTAATCTAACTAGTGCTAAAATAAAGTATATTAAGACAGTTTCCGACAGCACTGATCTTGACAATAACAAAGTTGGCACTTCATTCACTACTTCGTTCGTTTCCTCGTATCATATTATTCGTATTATAGTTAGTTCAATCTTTGGTTTAATCATAATATCAGTCACGTTGGCATTTATTTTTCAATAACGATATCAATCTTGATATATTCTATCAATTCCCAATCCTCGTACAATAACAACCTCATTATATCCTATGCTTTTCCCATTAATAAATGTTTAGACTCTCCCTCTAGATATGACTGACAGAATGCCAGATTATACACGCTGAAATTATTTAACATATGCATTTAACCCTAATTATAGTGTCAAGGGGAAATTGGTACAACTTCTGACAGCTTGAATTATAGACATTTTAAACTGGTGTTATTTGCAATTGGGAAATTTCATGCAATGTGTCTGTTTTTCTATTTAGTTGCAAATGTTCAACATCAAGCTCCCGATCCAGTCACTCCTTCTGAAATGAATGAGGGCTTCACAGGCAGTATACCACCATCAAGACAGCATTCATTAGATTCTGATGTCTTAGGTAAGTAATGCCAATGGTGTGGTTATGTGTTTTTCCAAATGCTTTATTTGGAATTTACCGTATGTGTCCCAGCCTTCAACACCCAAAAATTTTACCTGTCAAAGAAAAAGAGATTGTTCAGCTAGAGCTAAGGTCAGCTGGGTTAAACATAATTTTTTTGTACTTTAACCAATAAGTTGGCTTGTTCAATAACTCTAATAGCTATCTCGTTTATGTATAGCTGAAACTATACAATGTTTCTTTTAGTTAAATCGCCAGTGCAAGAGCAACAATCAACAAGAATCGTTAACCAGCAACCACTACTTGTTCCTAACGCCGTTTTACACCATCAACCTTCCATGTATTGCACAAATTACACTCACACGAATGGCACAAATAACGCATGGCAATCAGATGGCACAAGAGTTACTTCTCTTCCTTCGAAATTGTATTATGAAATATGCAATAAAATCGATGCAGGTGCACATGGAAAAAATTGGAGAGATCTAGCAGGGTGGTTTGACTTTACCGCCGACCAAGTGCAGCTATTTGAGCGAGAAAAACACCCAACCGATGCCATAATTCGAAGTTGGTCCACAGAAGCTGCCAACGACATTGAAACGTTTATTGGCATTCTAGACAAAAATAAAATGACATATTTGGTGGATAAGATTGAAAAGGAACGTGCGTTGATTGTGTAATGAATAGAATGTTTTCTAAAGTATGCTACAATAATGCTAGTAAGAACCGTGACTTTGAATTCAATTTGTGCCACAAGAAATATGTATTTATGCTTGTTTGCTTATTGATGTATCTCGTTGTTTGTCATGTTTTATATTTAACGCTTTTGTCACCTTTTATTTACGTGAATTAACAACATTCGTTGAATATCTATTTTTTTAGAATATCTCGAAGTTCTTTTTTATTTTAAATAAGAAATGTAAGAAAATGGTTCCTTCTGGTGTCAATGCTGGCAGAGACATTTTTTATAGAAAAAAATGAAGAATCAAAGTATATTACGTGGTATTTCCACAAAATTATACTTTGATTAATAATCACCATGCAAACATACTATAAGGAGCTTCAAACACGAAGACGTTTTCTGGGCCTGTTGTTTAAAATCTGGTTAGCTTAACCCTGGTGTAATGTAAAATGTGAAGGAAATTTCTTCATTAATCTTGTCCGAATCAAGTTTCAAATATGTGGAGATACAGAAACTTTTATTAAAGCAGTGGTCAGACATTAACCTGCTGTGAGTGCTAACCTACCTTTACAAAACAACTAGCGCCTGGAAAACATTTTTATGAGCTAATAATTTTTAAGCTTGAAGCTAGCCAATTTCCATCCAATTTCCAAAACCTTGTAAATATTTTATAATATTTAAAAGAGTAAAGTTTATTACAGAGAACACTGTTGTTTCAGTGTTAGCTTGACTAGGAGTGTAGCAAATTAGGGTAGGATGGGGGTATCCAAGACTCTTGCTATCAAACCAATCGATTAAGCCCAAATGCCTGTAGAGGACTCTCCCTCCCTTTTCCCTCCCCAGCTGAAAGGTTCTAGAATATTTTAATGTACAAATTAACGGACGTGGATGCAAAATATGACATAGGTTTGCCATGCACGTGGCCATTGGTACCTGTCTGCTCCGTGCCACAAACTCTAATTAAGTTAAAATATTGTACTGTGTAATATTGTGTCGTACTGTCTTTGTATATTGTATATTTATCTGTTATATGTTGTATCGTGGCTGTGAGCAACTTGCAACAGTAGCATGGCAATTTGCCTCTCTTTAATCTTTCCGCTTGGGTCTTTCCGTGTTATAATGTTGTGTAATTAAATTGAGATTTATTGTTTGTTTGATTGTCCGTATTTGTTCTTGTGAGTGTTTGATATATGTTTAAAGTTTTGATAGTAGAAAATCTCTCTAATTAATTACGGACTATCAAGCATATAATTACATATATATTACATTCATTCAATTTTTTCTGGTTTAATAGATTGCCAGCAACACCCAACATTATGGCAGCGATACCTAACCGCTTCTCAAGCTCAATGATTTGAACCATGGCGATTTTTACACAGGTTTTGCGACTGGTTTACAGTGGTTTTGACCACTTTGATCTTCCATGTCGAAGGGATTTCCCCTTTCTGATGAAATTCACATGCTTTTGCATCTGATTGGCTAGATCAAGTCGTACAAACTGCTTGACCGCATGTGATTGGTTGGTTCCGAAGTGGGTCGATTTTTAATAACTAAATTTGTTAAAGCTTTCTTGTTCGTCAGTGAGGGGAGTTCTCTCCCAAGTACAGATTGGTAAATTTTAGTTTCCCGACCGTATTTTGTTTTGAAAAAAAGTCGCGTGAGCCAGCAAGAGTTTCCAGATGGTCAGCTTGAAATCAGCGATGGTTTTAAAGGTAAATTGCGCTCAGGTTCATCATATTTTATATACCGCATGTGAGAATGTCAATTTATAATAGGCCGCTTGCGCGGATACTTTTTCGTCGAGATTAATGAAGCGCTCAAGCTACCGACATCGAATTGTACTTCGAATTAAAAGTACCTGCCAAATGTACAGAAGCCAATCAATATATTGGCAGCCAATATATATCATTAAATATTTGTGTATTTACATGTCAAACAAGGGATTTTAAATCCAATTTGTAAAGCACTCGTAATCCTTAGATTGCATCAGCTATCCGATACATTTGAGGGGTTACAGACCTCGGAAGTTTCAAGCGTAGATCCTATCAAAAGTAATTTTCCGCCAAAACGCAATATTATTTGCTAGTTAATATTCTTGGGAAAATTCCGCTATGCCTATGGAAAATCACACAAGAGTGTCAATGACTCGTGCATACTAATCATTTTTTGTACATGAATATTGACAAAACTTTCATCTAAATTTCGGTTTAAAACTTCTCCTCTTTTACTATACAATATGCTATCAACCATAGTTCAAAAACATTCTTTTCTGGCAAGAGTGTAGTACTTAATTTCCAAATTTCTAACTTTTTCTAGCGGTTTTTGTCAAGTACGCTAGGTCACGCGCTTTTTGCTAGCATATTTTAATTAGCTATGTCGCCACAGATGTCTCGGACAGCACAGTATTGAAACTAAAGGTTAAAGTACAGGGCTAATTTTGGAATGATTAGACTTCTTAAGTTCTAAATTTTGTATGAATTAAAACAACCTGGGAACTGTAACAATTAAGTTTTGAAGGCAGAATAGTCTGAATAAAGTTACAAAATAGCTTTGGGGTGGGAAGGGGGATGGGCTAATTATATAGTTGTTTTATATAGTTGTGTGTATCAAATTTCGAAGCCCATGAAACCTGCTTTTCATAGGGGGTGAAACAACTCAGATTTGAAAGCGACATTTATTTTTTTTCTTTACAAGGGTGCTTTTGTTTTGTTGCTGGTCAATCTTTTCATACAATTGTCTAAATGTGTCAACACCTGTTACCCCATGCAGGATTTACGTGGCAAAATTATAGACTGTATTGACTGCCGAAACTGTGGTTCTGGATTAGAACCTAAGATTCCGTGCGGAACTACAATTGACAAGCATACAATAATTGGTGGCTGTAGACCATGCCCAAATGGTACCTTTTCTTCAAAGAAGGATACAAAAACGTGTCAAAAATGTGCGAGTGCAAGTTGCTTTCCACATCAGGTCATCAAAGGAAGTTGTACAGCAAAGTATGACACATCAAAATGTGTCAATGAATGCAAAATTGGTTATAAGATGAATGCCAACCAAACAGAATGTGCAACTGCTCCTCCAAATAACCTCACAACCACTTCTATGAGCAAAGGCACAGGCACACATCCAACAGGCAATGCCCCAACGACACCATCAACCACACCCCTAACCACACCTTCAACCAATCCCCCAATCCCATCATCAACCAGCTCGCCAACAACACCATCAACTAATCTCCCCACCAAACCATCCACTTTTCACTCAATCAAGCCATCAACAAAATCCCTAGTCACACCTTCAGCAAGCAATTCTCCATCCACATTTACAAGTAATCCTCTGACAACCAGCTCACAAACATCTGTTGAAATGGACCCCAAAACAACACCCTCAATGATCCTTACTACAAACCACATTACAACAGACAAACTTAAAGAATCCTCTTACCATACTCATTATATGAGTCTAAGCCCTGGTGTAATTGCTGTAATAGTGATTGTAATCTTCATTGTTATCATTGTGATCACAGC
The DNA here is from genome assembly GCA_963855995.1 of Muricea muricata. Taxonomy (NCBI): domain Eukaryota; kingdom Metazoa; phylum Cnidaria; class Anthozoa; order Malacalcyonacea; family Plexauridae; genus Muricea; species Muricea muricata. The sequence goes on from OY979727.1 coordinate 12,935,114, forward strand.
AGTACTTGTAGTTTGCTACTTAAAGCCACGAGACCCAACAGGTAGAGTTATTGGTCAGTGTACCTCAAAATACTTTAAGCAAAGGTTTGCTAACTGACTAGACCCTAATACAAAAGGAAACACAATTATTTCACCAGTTGCAGAGGTGATCATTATTAATCATGTTTATTTCTTAGGGTTTGGAGCTAGTCTGCAATGTACCAAACCACATGCTGGAGGAGAGGAGGCGGTACGGTTTATTGAAGAAGGTAATGTTAATGTCTTAAAGATAACATACACAGTGCCAAATTCAAGCCAGGAACAGTTGCAAAAATCTTTAACCATAGGTCCTCTGCCAGACGTGCCACCCTAACCCTAACGCTTTTGCGCACGAAATCGCGCAATTTTGCACACTTTTGCGCGATTTCGCGTGTTTTTGCGCCATTTTGCAACAATATAATTATGTTGATGTTCGTAATTCTAGACTAGGAGTGCTTGACATCTTTTAGTGTGAGACTTCAGACAAAAAGAGCAGCAGCTTATGTATACTCATTAGTATACTCACCACTGTGTTAGAACTATCTTGTCGAGTTCTCGTTTTTTCATTCAGAAAACTCAAAGCCACCTGATGCAGCTGAATCGTCGAACAATAGCAATCCTGATACAGTCAACTACGCACCACATCAGCAACCTGATGCATTGATCTTTGCCAATGGAACAAACATTGCAAACAATCCTGTAATGAATAGACAGGTTGCCATTGATATGCCAGGTAATATAGCTAGGGCTTTTATAATATGTTTATTTAGTATGCTTCAGTTTGTAACTTTAACAGCTAAATGACTTGTTATTCATTTGTTAGACATGCAGTCACCAACAATGCCCCTGGCACCCCCACAGCAAAGACAAGTGCTAGCGGATAGCAGCCCGCAGCCACAAACGGCAGTTGCTACTGGGGATCATTTGGTTCTCACTTTTGACAAGATGCCATTTTCCCATCTTAAGAAAACCTGTGAAACATTTGACATAGGTGGGGGCATCAACACTTGGGAAGATGTGGCAAGTTGGCTACATTTGGGAGTAAGCGATGTCAATCGCATTCGAGCCATGGATCCCTGCTCCAGAACACGTGCAGTCATTGAAACCTGGAGAACTAAAGCCGGAAATAATGTTCCAAAGTTTGAACGAATTTTGAGGGACAACGGAATGACGCATCTAGCTGATATGATTAAGGCTTGGATACACAGCGTATCCGACAGTTCTCATTAACCTCCTGTCTTACAAATCTGATGGTCATCAGTCATTGTAATATAAAAAAGTATATTTAGTAGACTATATTTTTTTCATATTTTATGCGTCAAAGGAAACTCAGATACCTTTTGTATTTTAAATTGAATTGTTTTGATATTCTTCAGTTTACATTATTTTATACACCTTATTCATATTAATTCACTATTTATTATATGACGTTATATTATAATAATATGATATATAATTATAATATATTTTAAACAAACGTTATCTCAGTTGCTATTTTTTTTTCAAGATGCTACGTCATTCGGCCAGTTGTGACCATCGAACTATTAGTAAACTGGAACAATAAGTCAGGGGGAAAATGGAAGCCAATTTGATTCCGTTTTTTCTTGGGACCGGCTAAACGGAGAGTAATGGAGTGGAAAGTTATCTCGGAGTGTTACGATTTTGGAGAGTTATGTCCGAAACACGCCCACTTTTGTTAAGTCTCCTGATTTTTACCTGAATCAACATGAGAGAGTTTACGTAACTCTCTTTTATCAATATTATGAAGATGTTAGAGAGTTTTTCTATAACTCTCTGTGCTCACGATTGAGAAAATGAAGAGAGTTATGTCAGTGTTTCTGTGTTTATTATTAGCATGACAGAATTACTGATCGGTTGAGAGGAGTACAATTATTTCATTAATTATATATCTTCTGTAATCAGGAAAAATACTAAAAAAATAATATAGCAGTTCTAAACAATATACTACGAAATATACTAGTTAACAAGATAAAATCAAAACAGAATTGCTTCTCGATATGGTGAGTACATCGGCTAATCGGCCTCTAGCCGGTGTTAAGGGGGTCCAACAGTAAATAATTTCAAAATTCCTCGGTTTTCAAAAATTTTACAAAATATTGTTAACGGCGTTCTCTAAACATATCCAAAATTTCAAACAACAAAATGAATTATAAACGAAGAAATTCAGCAAATTCTACACCGTGTTAGGGTAAAACCATGATTTTACTCAGAGCAAATAATGGTATGCAATTGGTTTACTCTATTGTGTCCTTTTCCATAGCATTGTTCGATTAATGTTATTCTAATATATGCAAAAATTTTAAAGCAGTTTTTCTCAAATTGCCGAAAACCACCAATCGCCATTATTGCATGCGCAATATCTCAAGAAGTATGTAAGCTATTGACTTCAATCTTTCAGTGCGTGTTCTGTGTTAAATTCTCTTGGAGATGAACCAGAATCATAAAAATATTTGCAATAGCATGCAAGTTATGACAGTTAGTATCATCTCGATAATATCTAGTTTCAATATTTTGTCCGCAAAAAGTTTATTTTTGCCTCAATCACCATAGTTCTGGTTCATCTCCAAGAGCGTGTGATATACTATTAAAATAAAGTTATTTTAGATTTTTATCATTCATAGTTGTTGAGATATCATGTTTACAAATATATGAATTTTTCACCATCAGGGAGTAATTAATATGGTCACCATGGCAATGGTAACTTTGAAAAACTTATTTTTATGTTTGTGGTACCATGTCCTAACACCTGACCAAAGATGAACTGCATAGCATTAAAACACACAAAATTTTTTTTTTACTATTGGACCCCCTTAAAGTTATATCTGATACCTGGGTATTGGGATGAAAAGAGTCTAAGCTAGTATCAATGTCAAAGGTAGGTTGTGAGGGTACAAATACATATGTGAAATAGGAATTATTAAAAAGTTCTGTTTTATGATAACTCCAGAAGATTTTTGGATTTTGGTGAAAAATGAAATTGTACACAGCTGTCAAAAAAAATCTATCCATTTTAAACCAGTATTCTATCTATGTAGGGCCATGTAGGCTATGTTTTGTCGTATTTCATGCCTCAAAGGAAACTCAGATACCTTGTGTATTTTAAATTAAATCGTTTTGATATTCTTCGTTAATTCAGTTTACATATTTACACCTTATTAATATTCACTATTTGTAAATAAAAAATTGTTACAGTTTTTGTACAAACAGTGTGAATATCCCAGCTGCTAATTTTTTTTCGTAACTCTTTTTCTAGCTCTTTTTGTAACGAATAAATTTTCTAAAATTATGATTATGTATATTGAATTTGTTTTTACTCTTTCCATTTATGGATTGTCAAAAGGCTATTTTTTAAAAATAGTCAATGATTTAAACAAAATTGCCAATTGTGAATTTCGATCGGTGTTGTTGTCATAACAAAGCGGACTACAGGTATAAACGTCATAAGGTCACAACCTCATATAGGCAATCATATAGGCTTCTATCTTCAAATTTATAAAACATTGCCCAAATTTCGCTTCTTTTTAACTTCTTTCTAGATTGAAACTCTGGTTTATATATTCATTTACGAGCGTTGCAAACCAGATCGATTTTAGATATTTACTTAAAATGTCATATTATAAAATATTAAAGCGAAATCGGGAAACAAAGCGTTTGTTTATATTACGGGAATATATAAAGTGTATACAGAAAAATTTGAATAATTGAACTTTTTCTGGTTCAATACATTGGAAACAGCACCGATTATTCTAGAAGAGATACCGAACTGCTGCTTTGGTTTTTACATGCTTTTTACGACTGGTTTGGCAGCTGGCATGTCCAGAATGTCCAGTCGAATTGTGGAAGGGATTTTCCCTTTATGATAATTCACATATTTTACATATTTTTATTCTGATTGGCTAATTCAAGTCATGTGAACTGTTTGAGCGCATGTGATTGGTTGCTTTAGAAGTGGTTTTTGTCATATTTTTCTTTCCCCGACCGTATTTTGTTCAGAAGTAAAATCGCGTATATTCAGCAAGCGCTTCGAGATGGTTAGCTTCGAATCAAAAATGTTTTTAAAGGTAAATTTCTCTCAGATTCATCATATTTATACCGCATGTGAGAATGACAGAATGTCAATGCCCGTTATCATCGACACGAATATAAAGTCCATTGAATTTTACTTTGAATTAAAAGTATCTGTCAAGTGTACAGAAGCTAGTATATACATACATATCCATGTTTTTAGAGCACTCGTAAACTTTATATTACATTAGCAATCCGATACATTTTTCGCTTACAGACCTTGGAGGTTTCAAGGAGACCGTTCTAGAAGTTACTTTCCGTCGACGGCCTTATCGTTCAAAACGCAGTACTAATGTAATATTTTATAACGTTTGAACGATTAAATTTTAGCCAGATAAGGCAGAAGATTGTGTCGATAAAATAGAAACACTTGATAAAAAACTAAAAGTTTGAAGGAGTTTATTAATTTAGCGACATAGCGAATGGACTTTTCCTCTGTGGTTTACGAGGACAAAACCGAAAAAAAAATCTTTTGAATTTGCTTTATTGTTCTATCATAGGCTATATGCTAGAGTCTGGTGCTTACCTGTATATTGCTAGTGTCAGGCTATACGTTGTTGTGACCGTAGCCTTGCCTAATTTGATAGATACAATTGACTACTTGAAATATTGGACCACCTGAACTTATTTGCTTAGCGCTGCATAAAGCCTGTCCTCATATCACAATTTCTACCATATCTGTCTAAAAGACAACATTTGACCATCGAAGATATTGTTACTAATGTGTGTGATCTGATCACCAGTAATTGCTTTTTTGGGAGGGGCATACATACCCCGGGGTATTCGACATGATAATTTACAGCAAAGTTTAATAGAAAAACAAATAAATGTACTACATAGAACCCATGAATACTTCAAGTTTCCCCCTAACAGCACACCAACTGTTTTCTGATTGGCCAGTAATGTTTGACTAAGAATTGGATATGGGAAAGAGTCAGGTCCTCTGGGTATGCCCCCCTGTCCCAGCATTTCATACTTGACAGGTTCTTTACTATAAGCTTTAATGATAAAGCTACTAGTGTTAAATGTTAGCCATGGTTTGACTTCAATGATATATTTCTGTTATTTCAGTCTGTACAATGACACTTAGATTAACGAATTACTCACAACATATCAGACGTACCTTGCTCAAAAAGGACAACCCCATTTTTTACTCCTGATGCAATTAACTTGTTAAATCATTTAGATTAATTATCTGTCTATAATGTGTTATTACAGGTGCTACCAGCAGTAGTTTTTTTACTGTTACACATTGGTCAATGCTATGGCAATAAGGTATGCGACAAATTACGGCATTACTTAATTGTGGATAAAAATGGGAAAGTCATAGTATGCAATCAGTGCTATAAATGCAAGCCTGGCAAGGAGCCAGTTCCATCTTGTGGTGCTTTTGTTGGTATTACGGAAGTTCTTGGTAAGTGCCATCCTTGCAAGGATGGTTTTTACTCAGGAAATGACGATATGTTGCCCTGTCAACCGTGTAAAAGCTTAAAATGTTTGAAATTACATCTGAAAGTTGGAGGGGAATGCAAAATCAATAAACCGGACGCCTCCTATTGCACTGGTGAATGTGAAGAAGGCTATCTTATGAACAGTAACGAAACGGCATGCGAACCATATAAACCTCGACTCAGCACAACAAAAACAGCAGATAAGACGGTTGGTTCAACTACATCTAAGGGAAATGAAGAGTCTCATCAGTCGTTGCTGGTTGTCTATATTCCATGTGGAGTATTAATATTTCTGGTAATTGTTGTTATTGTTGTGTGCTATTGCTTGTATTCCAGAAGAGTCAAGGCACAAGTTGTACTGGAAGGTAGTGTTGTTATTTTTGTTACCATTAATAAAATAATAAGTAGACACAATTTCAATAGTGTATTAAACATACTTTTGATAGTGTGGCACTTAACTTTTAATCTCAGACAATTTGCCATTATAATCAGGCTTGTTTTAAATTAAATACAGTGGTGAATTTGCAGTGTCATTGTTTATATAATAAGCAGGGCATTTAATAATATTTATTGAAGGAGATGGCATCTCGAAAATAGGTGGCTATGCCCAAAAATGTTAAGTGAAAAACAGTTTAGTATCATTGAAAGAATTGCTGTTTTGGGGAAAAGTAGCTGTCAGAGGCCAAATATAGGAGATGATAAACTGCCAGTAACCATCTCTTACTGAAATCTCTCAATAAGCATTATCGTGATATGCATTATCTGTTTTAGAACAAGGTTCGTCAGCAAACACCAGTACAGAACTACTAGAAAAAGAGGAGCAGTTGCCAAAAACCATAATCAAGCAAGGTATATGTTAAGTTGTAATTAACTACATGTTGCATAAGTGCCATACATATTGAAAATTTGAATTTATATTTTAAATACTCTTTTATTGTTTGATTATGTAGAAGAATCACAATATGATAATGGTCAACTCAAAGAGAACAAATACCATTGCCCAGAAACTAGTCATGGCACAGGTATGCTTGATGTTTATCAGTCCTTTGTACAAGTGTAGCTTTTCTAATTATGCAAAGTGATCAACAGTTTGTAAAAATGATACTGTGCAACCTGCAATATTTTATAGCCATTTTTATTGGGCAAAATCTTGTGTCAATTATATTAATGCCATCAAAGGTTGTTTCGTCGGCACAGAGACTTTTTGTTTCGTCGGTTGTTTCGTCGATAGAGAGATTGAACATTAGAGAGATTTAGACGGCCACTTCAAAAACAAAAAATAGCACGAATTACTACACAAAAACTAGATACAAAACAACCTGGATAATTTACCGAGTATTTTGGATTTCGCCTTAATATTACATGATGCAACAAGTGTGACATGATTGAAAAACACTTGTAAGAGTGGGTGATCTCTCGCATTACTCAAAAAGTACTTGTGAATGGTCAATATACCTTAACCTCACATGAGCATAATGGCTATCTCAAACAACAATTAATGATCATGTTGGTTTTTTTAACCTACAGTCAGTACCACACCTGAATCAAATGAATCTGTTGTTCTTAACATGTCAGTACCATCTCAAGGTGAAGTGGAGAAGGCTTTTTGTTAGACTGTAGTTTTGACATATCCAGCTATGTGTTTAAGATTAAAGAGTTCTGCCACACGCTTCCATCAACCTGTAATAATTCCATGTTCTCATGCAGTTTGGGGAATATACATCTTAATACACCTTTCCGGAAAGCAATTATGTCAACAAACACGAAGACGAGGCTCTATAGCCAAAGTCCTAATTTATGCAAAATTACATGTAAAATTCAAAGTATCATCTTTGAATTTACATGTAATTTCACATAAATTAGGACTTTGGCTATAGAGCCTCGTCTTCGTGTTTGTTGACATATGCTTTCTGGAAAAGGTGTATTCGAGCCCAAACCCTAACCCTAAACTGTGCCCTAACCAACGTTTTATTTGTCATGTTTTAACTTTGATAGTTTAAAGATTTGATTAGATTTAGGGCTTGGATTAACATTTAATTTTGGCATACTGAGAACGCAGAATTATTACCCACTCTTACTCAGGGTCCCTGTGTTTAACTTGGATTATTTGGTAAACTGGCAATCAGAGTTAGCCAGGGTCCCTCGCACGCACGCAAGTTAAACACAGAGACCCTAGGTACGAGGTTGCACTTCCATATGCAATGAGACATGATAAACATATGAGTAACATGATAATTATACTTTATTTCATAAAGTGAATAATAGCTGCAACCCTTCACTGTAATTTTTCTTATATATTTTAGAGAAAACGCCATTCACTTCAACTGAAATGTCGACAGTCCATATGGCTGGAGGTGAAATTTGACAATTGTTTGTTCGACAATTTTTAATATTAGCAAGGACTGCAAGGACTGAAACTTATCCTAGTTGGTTTGGAATGGCATTTTAGGTGTAAAACATTGAAAAGACTAGCTGTTCAGTCTTATTAAGTTTATTCTATTTTATTTTATTTTATTTTATTTTATTTTATTTTATTTTATTTTATACCAAAATATATATACCAATTCAAAAAAATTTAAAAAAATAGATAAAAAATACCAATACAAATACATGTATGTAAATTCCAATACAGGTTCCTGTATAGAATGCAGAGGAACATTAATGTAAGCAGGGCTGCCCTGATAATTGTGGGGTGCCTTGAGCCAAATTTTCAGTTGAATTCCCCCCCCCCCCCCATCCCCACCCAACCTAATGCAAAGGTACTTGCTTTTAAGTTATTTATACAACATCAGTTTTATTAGTATTATTTTTTATTGTGCTTTTGCCTCCAACTCTCTGGGCAGCCCTGAATGCAGGCCAACACTGTATTTATATTTTGCACTTAACACCGTTTGCTATCCTTTTGGTTAGATGAATATAAATTGTTAGATGAAAATAATGTCCCTGGTTAGATGAAAATAAAAGAAAATTTATATTTATGGGTCCCTCTTTGTTATGAGCGAAACTGATGTGAAAAACGGTACAAATCATATTAGATGATTATTAGAAGAAGGTCTAGAATTTGAAAAAAAAGTAGAAAAAAACTTCAGATTTTTTATCTACCTAGCATGACAATTTCTGTAAAAGGGGAATCCCCGACAAAAAATGCCGCCTCATCGTGCGTGAAAACATTCCGGGGGGGGTACTTGCATATCAGCCGTGATGTCTAGCAATTTACCTTCTCAGAATGATGCACTAACTGTCGTCTTTAAAACGAAAATTTCGTGGGGGTTCAAATGCTAAATGAATGCAAGCCGGTCATAATTTGAATAGTTTTTATTTCCTGAGTATTTCCTCGCGTCGGAAAAGACTCGAAAATGTCAAAATATCGCAATTTCTGGTGCCAACCTTATTTGTGCACGGTAAGTGAATTATTATTTAATATGGAGTACCTGCTTGTGCATTACATATTTATAGCTTAGTACAAGTGCTTGTATTGAAGGGCTTCCTGATAAATATTGCAAATATTCCGGGTTATATTATCGATATGTTATTGTGCAATATGTTTCTATTAATGTAAAAATTAAAATTGTAAATTGTAATGCTTGATATTTTGACTATAATTTATTTATTTATGATAGTAAGTTATATAATTTTTGACAATATTTGAATCTCGATCTTTACTGATCATTAATTGCTAGCCATACGTGAGTTGCATTTGGGCATGAGAAATAAATTTAAGTAAAATTTTAAAATGTGAGAAAGTCGCTGTAAAGAATGTGACATTACCGTAGAAAATGTGCACGTGATTTGTATATGCATGAAACTGCAATAGACCTTTCTGGTAATTACGTCACAGCTAACACTGTTTTCAACTGAGGACCACCTTAAATAGAGTGGATTTTATCAAATTACTGACAAAATTTTGTGTTTTTCCAAGATGTGTCTCCACTTTTCAATACTGAAATTTCCTTTAATTTTTCAAAAAGGAAATTTGCAAACAGATCTTTCTGCTATTAATTTTAGCCCGGTATTACACTATACAACTCACAAATGAAAGACAAAATAAGCTTACTGTAGGGAATAACTGGATTTACTTTATTGTTAGGTATTTTTATGCTGTCTATGTTCGTGTAATACTCCTGCAAACACACAAAAGTGCCCTAAAAATCAATATGGAGTGAAAACTAAAGATGGCCAGCTTGTATGCAAACTATGTGATAACTTACAATCATGTCCAGCTGGTATTGGCCTTTCTGTGGCATGTGGTGATATAGTACCTTTTGGCGTGGATATTCATTGTGCTCATTGTGTTGCGGGCAAGACGTACTCAGGAAAATATAACAATTTGCCTTGCCAGAAATGTAAGAGTCAATCTTGCCATGAAAATGAAGAAGTAACCGGAATATGCACTGTTGAGAAAGATTTAACAAGGTGCAGCGGAAAATGTAAGAAAGGCTTTTACAGGACTGGCATTGGCTTGGAAAACTGTTTGCCTTGTTCAACTTGTTTTGACAATAGTAGTGCTCGTGTTGTGAAGTGCAAAAATGATGGCTTGCCGCGAGAGAAACAGTGTGAGTTTGGGTCACTTGTGGGTCCTTCTAAGGTATTTATGCACAGTTGTTTTCAAAACTAAGTCATCAGTTTATCTGAGTAGGTTAAAACTTACAAAAAACGTATTTTGAGTGGCTCAAAATGACTTTTCATCAGTGGGAACCTACTTGTCAATTTGTGCTAAGTCAGATTTCAAGACATCATGTGAAGTTAGTCATAAAATTTAATCCTCAAGACCAGAGTGGAAAGTTTGCCCTGCGTGCCCAATATATCAGGTGTGCTACAGTATTTTGATGTCTTTCCAGTCTGGCCTTGATGTACCCTTGATAGTTAGAATTTTTGGCCTGGATAGTTAAAACTTTAGAAACTTTTGCAAAAAGCAGTTTGAGTGGGTCAAAATTATTCAATCACTAGTTCCAAGTGACCTCAAGACATCATTATCAAATTACCAGAACCCACTCCAGATACCATGACAATTGATCGAAGTTATTGAAATTTAGAGACAGCAAGTTCTAACTATATCATTAAAACCCTTGCCCCAATCTAAACTTCCCCATGAGGTTTCAGTTGAATCCCCCTGCGCTCTCCAGTAACCCCACTCTTTAAACTTGGAATATCCTATACGAGAACAATTTTAGCACAGTTGGAAAGAGCGTTCTAAATTTATTGAAATTGTGAAGTTTGCTAATCTAAAGTTTGCGAATTTTGTATACTTGCGCGAAAAAGCGTTACCACATTTCCACATAGTGGTAACGCTTTTCTGTGCGTAATACGAAAGTATACAAAATTCGCAAACTTTACAGGAGTATATTTTCCACATTTTACAATATTTTTTGCAGCGAAGCTTATGAAATCTAGGAACCTCTTTCCAGCTGTGCTAATTGATTTTCCAAATTCAGAAGTTTGTCTAATAGGGGAATAGTCCATTGGTGTCTAATGTTAAGAATACTTAATTCATTTGATTCAATTTGCAGATTCCGTCACAACCATCAAAGAAAAAAAACTACGTAGATGAATGCAAGATTTATGGATACAAGATTTATGGCCATCCTGCTATATTTGGCGTATTGTTGGCCATCATTTTTATATTGCTCATATGCCTAGCACTCACTTGCAGACGAAAGTTTCGCAAGAAAAGAGGACATTCAGTGTGCGCCCAGGAGGAAGAATCGCTAAATCAAGTAAATAGTACAGGTAGGTTGGCCTGTTAATAATAACTTTACTTTTCTTAACACAATTGCTTTTCAAAAAGGATTGATTTGAGTGCTTGAAATTTTAGAACAGAGATCTGACAGCGGTGTGGCTGAAACTGATATTGATGTCTATGATGGTGACACAGATCTGCCTGTGTCATCTGCAGGAAAAAGAAAAGCTTCTGCTGGTTCAAGTGAGATCTTTTTAAGATTCATATTCACTATATGTTCACTACTGTTCTTCCTAGAGGTCCACTAAGGATCATCTCTTATTGATCCAGTGTTACTACAGGAGGAATCCTAAACTAAACTAACTCTATTTTTACTGGATAGCTCTATCAGTTCTAAACTGTTCTTCCTAAAGGTCCAGTAAGGACCATCTTCTATTGATCCAGTGTTACTACAGGAGGAAACCTAAACTAAACTAACTTTATTTGTACTGGATAGCTCTATCAGTTCTAAACTGTTTTTCTGGCCTAGAGGTTCAGTAAGGATCATCTCGTATTAATTAATCCAGTGTTACTACAGGAATTAGAAAAGTTTCTATGCTTCTGCCAGTTTTATTTTGTCATTCCTAGACGTCCCTCACTTTCTAGCTGAACCGTACTTTGAATAAAAAATCCTTGTCAGAAAAAAAAAACTTAGAAAACTCGTGTATTTTTGCTCAAAGGTGGACGAAAGGTTTCCTTCAGTCGACAAGATTCAGTCAACTCACATTCCAATACGGGTTCAGAATTCGATGACGAAAGTAAGTAATTTAATGAACTTTAAAGTTGAAGTTGAAGTTTTTTGCTACAAAATTACTATTATCTTTAGGAAGCGTTCATTCAGCGGCTGCTGTTGATAATGATGAGTTATTAACGAAGGAAACCGATAGTTTTGATGAGAAACCTGCAGTTCGAGTGCCAGGGGAACGAAGGCGGACGTTATCCAGCTCCTCGGGTTAGTTTGAAAACGTAATGTTATTTAAACAAGCCAGGCTACAGATAGACGTCGGATAATTGTCTACCGTACTTTGTAGGAAGAAGACATCCAGTCTTCAGACGTCAAATATCTAACCCAGAAGTCGAACATAAGGAGCGGGAAAGTATGTTTTGATTTCTTATAAAATTCTTCTTATGTTAGTGTTGTAGTATCGCGAATATTCTTCTGGGAATTTGATGATTTTTTCAGAACCTTTTCACAAACGGCGTATGACAATTAGCAGTTTTACGTCACTTATTTCTGGACAGAAATTAGGAACGAAAGGTAAGTTTTGTATTATTGTCGTGATTTGTGTCTGAACTACCTGAAAAAGATGTCTCAAACATGGTGGTCCAGTGTACGCAGTATTCTACAATAAGTTGTCGTGGTTTGTGTCTGAACTACCTGAAAAAGATATCTCAAACGTGGTGGTCCAGTGTTGGTAGTATTCTACAATAAACTGTAGTGGTTTGTGTCTGAACTACCTGAAAAAGATATCTCAAACGTGGTGGTCCAGTGTAGGTAGTATTCTACAATAAGCTGTCGTGATTTGTGTCTGAACTACCTGAAAAAGATGTCTCAAACATGGTGGTCCAGTGTACGTAGTATTCTACAATAAGCTGTCGTGGTTTGTCTGAACTACCTGAAAAAGATATCTCAAACGTGGTGGTCCAGTGTAGGTAATATTCTACAACAAGCTGTTGTCTGCAGTCACTGAAGAAGATTGAAAACATTTTTTTTTTCTTCAGAGGAAGCCAAATATCTGTTATTAACGGATGCTGAAGACAGTGATAATCCTCCTGAGGTTGTCCAACTGCCTGAAAAATCCAGTTTTCCTGAGGGTATGTAACTTGTTGATCAGGTTTCCCAAAACTGATATAGTCAGTCGAGCTGGTTGGTGCAAGATTAAACCACATCTTTCTTCATCTATTTTCAGACGAAGGTTTAACAATGAAAACCAAAGACATTAATGGTAACATTCCTTCTCAAGTAGTGGCACTACCGCCTAAGACGAGTACCAGCTCAGCTCCTGGTGAGTAGCACAACACTTGCTAGGCAGGGCTCTGTAATATCGGCATGACAATAGACCATTCCACTTTTAGACAAACTTTTGAATTGGGAATGTTTGTTAGCACAGCTGGAAAGAACATCTTAAATTTAGTAAAGTGATGAAGTTTGGTTAAAAAATATTGTAAAATGTGGAAAGATACATTGGAAGTATTGTAGAACTGGTGTGTTTTGCTTTGTACTTTCGTATACATCTTGGTTTATTAGCGGTGATACGTTTTTAAAAATGAACGGTTTTCGGGCGTTTACTTGGAGACAACATGTTGACTGACTTTGTTGTCCCAGAAAGTAAAATTATTATTGTCGGTTCTTGGTGCATGCTCTGGATGTTCTATGGTTTGAGGAGGGTGCTTGGGTTTGGTTAGCTACAGCTCCGATGATTGGTAGGTTGGTTAATTGTGAAGGACCCAGAATCACTCGATCCTTCACTTCTTACTTCTCATTCTTCCACAGGGCCTTCCAGACTATCTGTTGTGAAAATTGAAGATCTAAACGCCGAAATTTTTCGACAAGTTTGCGTTAAGCTGAACGCGGACATTCCTGGCAAGGATTGGAACACATTAGCAGGGCGCATGGACTACTCTACGTCTCGAGCCAAAGAATTTGGGCAGCATAAAAATCCCGCAGAAAAACTTCTGGAACACTGGGGTGCAAAAGGGGGTAATGATGTTGTTCGCTTGATAAAATTGCTGCAAGATATGGAAAGGACTGATGTCATTGAATTACTGAAGTCTCATCCTAACCCAATGGATGTTTTAATCTGACAAGCTGTTTTTATTGTTTTGTAAGGTAACGTGCGATAGTTTGTGACAGGATTACAGGTCGAGATACTCTCGCCTGACGAGCTCGCCAAAACGGGGTAAAATTTTCAAATTTGAGAAATTTCCAAAATTTTCGCTGCGAACTGTTCTTGCATAATGCAGACGTGAACCAAGTTCTAAAGAAGGAAGTTTCGACTCCGTGTTTTAGCAAGCAAAAGCAGCTTGGCTTTTTCATGCCAGATATTTACGTGGAGTTAATATTGCGTTGTTTGTGAGAAACTTTAAATAGAGTATTGTAGGTTTAAGGACTTGAGAGTCAAGGAAAACTCTCATACAAAGTTTCGCTTGTCAACTCTTGTTCTCGTTTGACCATGAGTGTTAAGAAAATTCTCATACAAACTCTCGCTTGTCAACTCTCATCAACTCTCATACAATTCTTGTTCTCGTTTGACCAGGACATGATAGTTAGGTACTATTAAACAATTATTGAATTCGGTTCTCGCAGGATATGAGGGATTATTAAGGCAGACGTTTGTGTTTTCTGCCGAAGTCGAAGGCTGAGGTAGATAACACAAACCTCTGCCTTAATGATTCCTCATGTCCTGCGAGAACCGAATTCAATAGTTTTATTATTTTTTGAAAATATTTTAAACTCAGTTTAAACGCTTGCTTTGTAAGCAAGACACAAGCTGCATGAAATTGTTCGGAAACTTTAATAAGCCAATCAAACTACGAAAAGATTACAAGGTCAGTCAAAAGCCGCATAAATTATAGCGTGACGTCATACCTTGTTTCAATATACACGAAATGAGTCATAATGTCGTATATTTATTTTCAACCCCAAATTTGGGCAACTACCAAGCGGATATGACGATTTCACCTTTAGCTCTGAACCAATCAAAACTAAAATATTTTCAATAGATAATAATGTAAGTTATAACAGTAATCAGAAGCACTAATGTAGTAGTTAATTACTAGTCAACACGATAGACATGTAAAGTAATTATACCATTTAACACCACATACAAGTAACAAAGACGCAATTTGCAGTGTAATCAAATTGACTGTTTCTCAAAAGTCTAGCAAGCATTTTTTGTTGCCAATAACCGTTCACATTTAATGATCCAGCTTAACTGGTTTTTAACATGGTTTGTCGTGTGTTTTCGAATGTACTTATAAAATTTCTCGGAAAACAATTCTTTAATGGGTAGAAAGCCAATGACATCTCTTTGTGGCGGATTGCTGGTCAAAACCTCCAAAACCTTCTCCATATGGGCGAGTAGTGTCGTGGACTGGTTTGAATTCACGGCATCTCGACAAACGAGATATTGTTTCGATGTGGGAGAAAATCCCGGGCTTACCAACGCGATTTCTTCGAATATTAAATGAAAGATATAGATTACTCCTACTGTGCTCTGGGTTAATGTCCCAAACATCTCCAGCACAAGGCAGTCGCCATCTTCAACGAAGCGAAATGCGGTGACACACTGGTTGAACAGGGTTATTTTACTGGATAGTTCGTCGTCGTTGGAGCTTTCTTCTGGTCGGCATGGGCTGGATACGGAGCCGAGTAGAACGCGAACTGGTTTCGGATTAGATTCAACAGTGTTTCCAAACGGTTTATTGAAACGTGGTTGAGTATCGCTTGGGCAGTCGTCTCCTTCTTTTACCAGATCAAGCAAAACTTGTTCGTGAGAATTTTCACAACAATCATCATGGCTGTTTGATTGTGGTTTATCAAGTCCTACTACTCGCTCACGACCAAAACTTCTTAATTTTTCAACTTCACCAGCATCATATTTGGTACAGCTTTTAACCATCGCAATCCCAATATCATTATCACACTGTGCCGCGGAGTTCTGACACAAAATGGCTCCACACTGCTCTCGACGACATACACCTCTCGCCAACAGCTCGGCGACGAAGCGACCATCGCCAGAGATATCTAGCACGAGACTGCGCTTGGATTCGTTGCTCAACAAACCACACTTCTGTAGAACATCAGTAGAGGTAAAAGAATCCGAACTTTGACCGAGGTCACGAAGTTTTTCTTTGGCGAGGGACTCCAAGCTTTCAACAAGTTGTTTTCCTTGAGTAGTACGGAATATATTCGCGTTTTTTCTTGCTTCGTTCAGTTGACAAATTAAAGATGCTGGACAGAATCTCGAACTCTGAATTACCTCCATACTTTTACCAACATCAATAATCCAGTGTTGTACATCGGATTTCGGTGTTCCTGGGCCTCGCAGCCACTCTATGGACTCGACTATAAAAAGCAGAGGACATAGTTAACAATTAGATTACGACCTCGAGATTTCTACGCATAGCCATAGGAATTGAGAGCGAGTAATCTAATTGTTTTAGCAGAATCGGAAATAAATAATTGATTTTTAAGTCGTTTTGCTAAAAACCGTTACAAATTGTCTTTGAATTGAAAAAATACACCAGAAAAATTATTATTTTCTACTCGCTATCTATCGAGCAATAGATAGCGAGTAGAGTAGCTAATCAAAGTACAGCATTTGCATTCTACTAATTAACAATTAGATTACGAGCTCGAGATTTCTATGCGGTGATAGTTGATGAGACCGAAACCCGAATCAACTATCACCGCATAGAAATCGAGAGCGAGTAATCTAATTGTTTTAGTAGAATCAGAGGTCAAACATGGAATATTCAACAAAAATTTGATTTTTAAGCAATTTTTTTAAAAGAAATCTATAGGAAGATGATTGTTTCGCTACTCGCTATCTATCGAGGAATAGACAGCGAGTAGAGTAACCATTCAAATTACAGCATTTGCAATAGTATACTAGTATGATTCTACTAATAGATGTTAGTTTAGACCGTCGCTCAAGCCTGCCTGACACGAGAGCTATCTATCAGATGAGCAAAAGTTACTTTTGCAGGTTAGCTCAGCCGATTCCTCGCCCTGTGCAGATAGATTATACAGAGTTTTATGCCCCATGCAATCTTTTCATCTATACCAAACATGTTTGCTAATGTTTAACGTAGTGCTTAGGAGTAAACAGCTGGGACAGGTCAGTACCAGTCAGTACCTTTCTTAACTATCTCTTGCAGTAGACTTTCTTCAGTAGTACAAGGCATTTCATCCTCTGCCACGACAGCTCTTTCATACCATCCACGTTCCGACGCTGCAATCCTATCAAAATACGACCCTGTTTCGTGAGTGCCCGAATTACAGTACGTATCATAGGCACTCTCCGGCCAGTAGCTCAGCTGGGTACCATCCAGGTGAACGTGTGGAACGACAAAGGATACCTGCGTTAGGTGGCTGATGTTATAACGACGTACAAATTCTTCAGATAAATAATTTCTTAGTTTGCTATAAAATTTCCATTTGCCTTTTGAGAAATTTTCAAACAACTTAATGTTGTTGTTTATAGCATCCGTTTGATATTCTGAGAAAGTTCCAGCACAGTTTATTATATTTTCTATGAATTTTGCTGGCAGGCATTCTTGGGGGAAGGGTGTTAGGTCAGGCGCAAGTGAGGTGTAGTGACTCTGTAGTTTTTCTATCAGATCTTTGGAGAGAAATTCAGAGCCAATGAAACCAGTACAGACACAATACACTTCTGAGTTTCCAGGTTTACTGGTTCCTAAAGACAACAAAACTAACTTTATTTATACTGGATAGCTCTATCAGTTCTAAACTGTTCTTCCTAGAGGTCCAGTAAGGATCACCTCTTATTGATCCAGTGTTACTACAGGAGACCTAAACTAAAGTAACTTTATTCATACTGGATAGCTCTATCAGTTCTAAACTGTTCTTCCCAGAGGTCCAGTAAGGATCATCTCTTATTGATCTAGTGTTACTACAGGAGGAAACCTAAAGTAAACTAACTTTATTTACACTGGATGGCTCTATCAGTTCTAAACTGTTCTTCCTAGAGGTTCAGTAAGGATCATCTCTTATTGATCTAGTGTTACTACAGGAGGAAACCTAAAGTAAACTAACTTTATTTACACTGGATGGCTCTATCAGTTCTAAACTATTCTTCCTAGAGGTCCACTAAGGATCATCTCTTATTGATCCAGTGTTACTACAGGAGGAAACCTAAAGTAAACTAACTTTATTTACACTGGATGGCTCTATCAGTTCTAAACTGCTCTTCCTAAAGGTTTAGTAAGGATCATCTCTTATTGATCCAGTGTTACTACAGGAGGAAACCTAAACTAAACTAACTTTATTTGCACTGGATAGATCTATCAGTTCCAAACTGTTCTTCCTAGAGATCCAGTAAGGATCATCTCTCACACATCCATTATTATTAACAAGTTCTCTACCTGGTTTAACAATCTCAATCTCTTCAAACAAACAGCACAAGAGATAGAGAATGCCCAGAGTATGACACTCAAACATTGTAAACATCTTCGCAACCAAACTGCCTCCATGGGCAAGACTCACAATGCCTGCTACCACTTCACAATACAACAACTGACCAATCACGGTCTCCTGTTTGTCTGGTTCATCTGCACAACTGATGCTACCATCAGCCGTCACCTAAAATTGCACAGCAATACAAGTGAATGCAAACCATAATTTGTAACACTTGCTACAAAAGTGGGATCTCTAAATATATAACTGGACTCATATCAACTTACTATATCGACCTTTCCACCTCCCCCTAATGCTTGAACCAAACACTTGAGGTTCGGCCAATGCATCAGATCACCATCCCCACTCTCTCCAAAACTCCACTGACCCAAAGTCTCGATGATAAACCGCTCCCCGGATATCATCCTTTTTGTATCATTCCCCTCGTAAAACGGATTGAGAGTGGACGCCAGCCACTCCCAGTGCATGCCTTCAAAGTTGCACTTGATAAAATGATTCATGCTTGCAATAAACGCCCCGGGCGCCTCACAGAGGTGTAGGCTGGTAACATTTTTGTTGTGAATGCATTTTCGGGAAATAATATCACACGTGCTTAAAATTTCGTAAAATTTTGCCCAAGCTTGAGTGCATAGCTCGGGTTTTACTGCACTGCGTAAGTGTTTAACCACCAGACCACAGGGATTTGTTTTACTTGTATGTCTCCGCCATTTTTCAATGTCTTTTGAGTTCAGTAGATTTTTGGTCGCATTCAAATTGTTTTTTATTGCTACCAAAGGCTCGATAGTAAAAGGCGGTGTTGAAAACATCCTGCTGGCTTCTGGGAGAGAGTATGTGTCATTTTTTGACTTCAGTTTGTATCTTTTGTTAAAAATTTTTTCAGCCTTTTCACCAAGAGCCATTGATTTGGCCGCCATGATTTTTTTTCACAAAGGTGTTACACCCCCCCCCCCCCCCGTTCGAGTACAGAAAGATATAGATTAAAATGCTGCAATGCTTTTCGCGATTATTTTACACTGAAGAAAAAGCTTATGACTTAAGCAATTAAGAAAGCTATTGATAGTCTACGAAAAAAGTAGATTATTTAATTAATTTTCAGTATTGTCATTAAACCGAAAGTTTTGATCAGGGGGGGGAGAGGGTTCGTTCTCAGGTCCTCTAATTACTGATTTACTGGAAAGGAAAGGAAACGAGTCAAGGAAACGAGTTTTCTCGCAAGTTTTGTCATATTGAGCATTAAATCTATTGTTTTCAGCAATGAACTTTACTGTTAACTTTACAAAAGCTTTAGAAAGTACTTTTCCATCTTTGAAATTGAATGAAAATGAATTAAACGAAGAAGTTGTAAGTTTAAAGTCAAAGTCTGGAGACATGTTGCTTTGGCTCCTTGACGAAAGTTGCCAAAATTTCCATCAAAAGCAATTCAAAACGGCCTTGTCTTCAAGCCTGGCTGTTCTAGATTTGACTTGGGAGAAAATCAACACAGGGTACTGGAAAGACGTTGATGTAGCATGGAGAAAAATGTACTCATTTGCAGCAATTGTGCAAACATTGATTCTTTTTGAAATGGGAAAGTTACAAGAGGGAATAAAGACCGGCGATTTAGGCCTCTTGTTGGGATGCCCTGTCATGGATAATATTTTGACAAAGATTACCAGTTGTATACAAGAGAAACTACAAGAACCTGATAGCGACAATTCAGAATTAAACAGACCTGGAAAAAGGATTGAGAATTCTGAATGTTTAAACTCAAGAACACCAGTACCAACAGAACCAATTCCAAATCCATCTATGGATTTGCTTTTATGTTCGCGGACTAAAAAAGCAAAGATTTCTTATCACAATGAGCAAAGTATTCAACGTGCTCCTTGTCCAAGTCTTCGTAAATTTCATAACGAGTTTATGGATAACGAGGTGCCTGTTATACTGCAAGGGATTATGGACCATTGGCCGGCAAGGAGTGCTCGTCAATGGACTTTTGATTACCTTCAGAAACTTGCCGGCAATCGGACTGTGCCAGTTGAAA
The DNA here is from genome assembly GCA_963855995.1 of Muricea muricata. NCBI lineage: Eukaryota > Metazoa > Cnidaria > Anthozoa > Malacalcyonacea > Plexauridae > Muricea > Muricea muricata. Next base: position 12,955,570 of record OY979727.1, read on the forward strand.
TTGGATCTCGTTACACTGATGAGTCATGGACCCAAAAATTAATGACTATTAACGAGTTCGTTACTGGTTATATTACAAACAATGACAATGCTAAGAATGTTGCATACTTAGCTCAACATCAGCTGTTTGATCAAATTCCTGAACTTGCTAACGACATCGTTATTCCAGATTACTGTTGCCTTGGTAACAATGGTGATATGGATGTTATTGTCAATGCGTGGTTTGGTCCAAAAGGAACAGTGTCCCCCTTACACCACGATCCTTATCATAATCTTCTAGCACAAGTTGTTGGAGAGAAGTATTTACGGATCTATTCTACGGCTGAAACGGATAAAGTTTATCCACATGAATCATTGCTGTTGTCGAACACTAGTCAGGTACAGTATGTGTGAGAATTAATAGGAGGTTTGGTAGTATTCTGCAATAAGCTGTCGTGGTTTGTGTCTGAACTACCTGAAAAAGATATCTCAAACGTAGTGGTCCAGTGTAGGTAGTATTCTACAATAAGCTGTCATATTTTGTGTCTGAACTAGCTGAAAAAGATATCTCAAACGTGGTGGTCTAGTGTAGGTAGTATTCTACAATAAGCTGTCGTGGTTTGTGTCTGAACTACCTGAAGAAGATATCTCAAACGTGGTGGTCCAGTGTACATAGTATTCTACAATAAGCTATCGTGGTTTGTCTGAACTACCTGAAAAAGCTATCTCAAACGTGGTGGTCCAGCGTAGGTAGTATTCTAGAATAAGCTGTTGTGGTTTGTGTCTGAACTACCTGAAAGAGATATCTCAAACGTGGTGGTCTGCTGTAGGTAGTATTCTACAATAAGCTGTCATAGTTTGTGTCAGTTTCCTCATATTTTTTAAGGTTGACATAGAAGATCCTGACTATGAAAAATACCCATTGTTTGAGACTGCCAGCTACAAGGAATGTATACTCAAGGCTGGAGAGATGCTGTACATTCCGAAGAAACACTGGCACTTTGTCAAGTCACTGTCGGTTAGTTTTTCAGTTAGTTTTTGGTGGTCTTGAAGGATTATCATATATGGAGGATTGGACGGTACATATAGTGGATTTGAATTGTATTTGAACACTGATGAAGGTAGTGAAACAATTTGTCAGACTCATCAATAATTCATGAATAACACAGAAAAAGGATTTTGAAACAAAATTTTGTATTGTATCCTCTTAATGTTCAAGAATACAGTATAGACACACATGGTGAACTCAACATAGTTAATGCCAAAACAAGACTTGTGTTAAGGGCACTCTTAACGTTGCAATGTTGCAACTCCATTCATCCAGTGTAATTTGTAGATCAGTGCAATTGTCCAGGTTGTGGCCGTTTTGCAGCAATTAAAATTGGCATAACATGAAGTATCCCGGCCTTTTCAAGGGAATTTTCTTCCTGATTACCCAGCGATGCTCGTGATTCTTTACTGACTTCACCTTTGCTTTTCCTACATTCCATTTCAACACAAAGTGAACAACATAACACAGAACTAGCCAGATACAATCTAGGATAGATGAGGCGTACAGTAACCTCATTAATAAGTGGCAGTACAACCGCTAGCATTGCCCCGCTGATTATGCTAATAAGTAGCGGGCAGTGTAGTAAGCTAGAACTGACGTTCGTTGAGCTTTCGGGACAAGTTCGACAATAATCGTCAGTGCTTCGCGCAAGAGCAATGATGATACTTTAAAGGAAACTATGAGGCAGATGAGATAAAGGCAAGTTAGTCCCACTGGTCTGGTTAGTTCCTGCTGCAAATGATGCTCCATACAGCTAGAAAGAATTTGAAAATGAATTTGTTTGGGTATTTGGCGTACATAGCCAAAGTTGCAACAAGTCTGTTGACAGCTTGCAACAAACTTGTTATCCGCTGATGAAAAATTGCAGGAAGCCTGATTTGGTAATGTTTTTGTAAGCAGACTGCTGACATTGTAAACGAGACTTTAAGGTACAATACATATTAGCGGAGGTATCTACAGTGTTTCAACTTGTCTATATCACACTCTGTACTTCCATGTTCCTTATCATGTGTATATAATTCCCTTGGTATTCCTTGGAACCTCACTACATGTTCATGATTGTCCATCCAAGCCACATGCCGTCCTTCGCCCCCCTGACGTTTACGTCTCTTGAGTCGTCTCTTCGACTCCTCGGCCATCTGCACGGGGGGAACGACCAGGGTGTAAATACTTTGTCTTTCAGGGAAAATGGTCATCGGATGGTACGTCCATGGTTTGTTGCGAGACTTTTCCAGGTACGAGAACTCCGATGGTAAATTCCGACTGTTTGCCGATGAATTCCGACTATGTGCCGATGAATTTCGACTGCATACCGAGGGTGGACCTTTGTGATGTGGACCGTTAGCCGAAGAACCACGACTGGAAATTCGGTAATTCATTTTGGATGATGCAATCCTGGTTGCATTCCTGTATCTCTTTACATCATTACCTTCAAATTGTTTGTCAGTACTGTTGACCATTTTATCTTCGCTGTCGATCATTCTCCCTTCACTATGCACTGTCTTTCCCGTTTTTTCGGCTGTGACTAACTCCTTAACAAGCTCCTTTTTGAAACCTCCAAGCGGTGCAGTTTGAGGTCGCATTTTCGCAACAATCTTCTCGGAGAGATAAGGTCTTGTGCTGGACGCAGATTTACAGCAGAAATTCCTCTTCTTTGTCAGTTTGTTGTGTTCTCGTTCTAGGTTTAGTAACCGTTTTTCCAGCTCTCGAAATTCCCGCATTGTCGTGGAGTGTTTCTTCGCGTTGGTGGTATTCTGCATTGTCAAAGCTTCCCTCTATTCTTCAGTAGCTTCAAAATAAGAACTGCTGTGGCAAAGTTTAACAGGACTTTACTATATTTTACTTCATAACTACTTAGTTATTTAGTGTATTCTGGTATAAACAAAGTACCTTTAAAAAGGATTTCTTTTTGTACTCGTCATGTTTTAAACAATTGATTTAACTTGATGTAAAATTTGCGTTATCTTATTAGCAAATGTATGTGGGACAAAATGTTTGCTTGTTTTGTTTTCCATGGAGACGTGCCGTAATTAAATAGTCTGGTAGAAATGTGTGGTTTTTAAAACCGGTAAGTTTTGCAGGTATTTAACAAGTTTTATTTCAAGATGTGTCTATCGGGAATAATGACTTTTATATCCTATCTTTTAATAACTGTATCATACAGGATTATAATTACTTCTTAAAGGGAACATGAAATAAAATGAGGAGATTTGAAGAAATTGTGCAAGCGCGCGAAATGTGAAGGTATATAAGGCACATCTGATTGGCTGATCAGGTGGGGTAAACGTATCTCATTGGTTAAAAACTCTACATTAAGATACTCGTTGGCAGACTTTCAGAAGTTTATTAATTCAAGATAGAGTTCATTTCCAACTTTGGTTATTCTTCGCAAACGTTAGTATTGGTTAGGTAAGTAATAGTTCAAACACTAGTAGTAGGATCGCGTCGAGAAATTTAAAATACGAGGCGAAACCGAACCAGTATTTTGCGAGAAAATCAAGGAGAAAGCTGGCCTAACTTCTTCCTCCAATTTCCAAACATTCTCAATGGTATCGACTTTTTTGTACTTGCTCTTGAATTATTAATACGTTTGCGAAGGTTAATTCAAATTGGGCGATATTTATCCCTTTGTTATGAGCAGAACCGATGCGCAAAACTCTTTCATTATTTTTGTTTATGTTTATTTGCGAGCTGTCAAACTGTCAATCAATGTCTAATCGTTGCAATCACATGCAATAAAGATTAATTAATGCGCAGACGGGAGTCTGGATCGAGCAGTCAAAATGGTGGAGAGAGGAGAGCAAAACACGATTCATTTATTTCCTAAAAATGCACCGCACTTTGGGTATGATGTATAAATACAAAGTAAAAGTAAACCCTTAATGATATCCTTCAGACCAGCACGCATAGAATATAAAGCAAAATGATTTCGGCTTTGAAGAAATTTGCTCGCAAAAATGATGACACGAAGAATCGACCGGCCATGCCGAGTGGAGTTTCTTCAATGGGACAGTCCTTGCAGAGGAAATTTGGACGTGGTGTGCAGTATAACAGTATGTATTGCTTGGTTTTATGGCTTTTAGCCGCCTATCAAAAATATGTAGTAAAGAGTCGGATCATTAGGATGAATTAAACATTTATAAACACTTAATTCATTTGATGTTTGGGTGAATTGGAATAAATTAAATTCCATTGGTTTCTAATGAAGTGCGTGTGTATTTTGAGTCGAGTGCTTTGCTTTCGTAGTGAAAATTGTGATAAAAGGTGACAGGAATACTGGAAAAAGTACTTTACTGGCAAGGTTTCAAGGGAAACCATTCAAAGAAGAATATATTCCGACTAATGAGATACAGGTAGTGATTATTTTGAGTTTAACTATAATTGTTACTGAAAGGCTCTTTGGGAATTCAGTAATTTCAGTCCTTGTTTATCTTGTTTAGGTTTGCAGTATAAATTGGAGTTATAGAGGTACTTGTACAAACATTGATTACTTCCACTAAACTTACATCTGTCATGTTGGGGGGAGATAATTTTGTGTGGACTTGTTGTTCAAAGATTGGTTAGCTTAACCCTGAGTTAATATAAAATTTGAAGTAAATTTTCCAGGAGCTTGTTTGCAAGCTTTCAAATATTTCTGTAGAAATCTTTTTAAGGTCAGTAGTAGTTTTGGTTTCTGAAGTTTTGTAGGAAACTGTTCTACAGAACAGTTGGTTAATCTTTAACCAAGGGTTAGCATTACCCCCAGCTTTCAACAACAATGTGTAGGTGTCATATTTCCATTACTTCTGGTATATTCCATTCTTCACCATTTAAAACACATTTTACAGAGCTCCCAAACTTTGACTGGTAATGTGATCCCTTGTGAAGCATATTGCCATGGTATCAGGATCAACTTGAAACTTGGCACAAATGACTGATTAGTTCTTTTTTCATAAAAAAACATTTTCAAACACTCAAAACCCATTGTAAAAAGTTCTCAAAATTTCACTTATCACTTCCCTGTGGTATGGTCCTCCTTTGTATCTGGGTCAATTTTGGTCCCTTGACATGATGTCTTGAATTTGTTTGTAACTTTACATGGATAGTCAAATGGACTTGTAAACCATCACCTTCGATCACTCAAAATGTATTTTAAGAAGTTTCTATTAATATCTTGCCTGCTGTCACCTTTCAATTAATATTATATAATATGGTTTTGTTTATTTTAGTTGCTGATGATGTTGTTAAGGTTGAGGTGTGGGATGTCGTTGACAAAGGTAACTCCACCATTTAGACCAGAGTGATTTTGTCAGTGGATATAAATGAAAACTTTTTTATGCCAGGAAAAAAGAAGAAATCTGATGCTGATGGCTTGAAACTGGCAAATGACATCTTGGAAACTAATGTAAGTTCAAGTTCTTTCACATTATGATCACATGTGTGTGTGTTTCATTACTTTAACACAGTCCCAAATTCATCAAAGGCAAAACATTCATGACTTGTAACATGAAAGACCCAATTATACTACCAACAGTAATAGCCTTGTAACTAACTCATAATGCAAGTGTCAGGTCATGCATCTTTGGTGTACCTATTTTTTCTTGTTTAAAAGGGTCAAGCACCAGGCATCCTTGACGCAGAGTTTCTTGATGTTTATAAAGGCACTCATGGCTGTATTATTCTGTTGGATATTACTAAACAATGGTATGAAGTTGTCAGTGTCATACTGCAGAAATATGGAGTTAGAGCCTGTTTAATTCTTGAGTTTCACTATACTATTAATTTACATTGAATCTTGGCGAAGGTCGCCCTCAACTTCTTGAATATTATTTTTAGGACATTTAAGTATGTTGAACGAGAGCTGCCCAAAATTCCACAGAATATTCCTGTTCTTATTTTAGTAAGTTAAAAATCTTTTGTGAACTCCTAGCACCCCTCATTTTATTTATAGTATATTGAATTAAAGTTACCAAACATTGTAGGTGGGGCAGTCAATGATTTATGGAAGTAGCAGGTTGTGAGCAGACACTTTGTTTACATTTCTCAACTGTATATCATTCTCTAAAATATTATGTACTGTGCTCACAATTGAATATATACATAGCAAACTAGAGTTTGCATTCAGACAAAGTTTGAAAGAATTTAAGTCATGTTTTTACCATATCTGTGGGCTCCCTATTATGAGCATACTTTGGTTACCAATGCACAGATCAACAGGCATTTCAGCAGCTTTAAGTTCACCATGAAAATTTACCTTTCAACTTTCACGATTTTACTGAAAGCAGAGTAAGTCATAACACTTTCTCCCAACTGGTGGATAACGTTGCTATCTTTTCATTTCAAAGTCAAACTTTCTTGATATGCAAGAGCACAGAGTGGTCCAAAGAGACGAGATTGCATCGTTTATCAAATATTACGACAGAGGCGACGATGCTGCCATTATACAATATGCTGATTGCTGCTTGAAGAATGGTTTTGGATTGAAATTCATACATAAATTTTTCAATATTCCATTCCTCAAACTTCAGGTTTGGTTCAAAAGTGTTTGTTATTTGTTGTGCTTTATCTGCTATTTGACTATGCTGTTTATCTCACATTCACAACTTGCAGCAAGTGTTTCAACAAGCTGTGTTTGCACTGTTGACAAGTTTTGAACAACTTTTGGGAACTTGCAACAAGCTTGACGGAAATATCAAACTTGTCAGGAGGTTATCCCAATAACTCCGATACAGACCTGTTGTAACAAGATTGTCACTAAGAGCAAATTTTAGGTTGGGATTTATGTTTTGTAAATGTTTTCAATTTAGCAAGAAACGTTGGAGAAACAGTTAAAAACTAACAAGGAAGATATGGAGGTATTGACTGAGTGTATTCAATCAGCCTCGTAGCCAGGCGTTTCTTGGTGCAAAGTGGTGCAAAAAGCGCATGTGTTAAGTAATTGAATATATGCAAGATATAAACGCCTTCCCAAGCACCCCTGCGTGCTCGCTCAAACTTTATGTATGACACTGGATTAACTGATAGTACTTTAATTTTGAACTAAATATCGCTTGGGTACGAGGCTGGTATTCAATTGATGCTCTTGTCAAAACTTAGTGCTGAAAACGTCATATTTTTCTCTCAGGCAACTCTTGAAGAACTCGCATTTCACAGGAACACAGAGGAACAAGATTATGACCAGTAAGAGTGAGACTTCTATGATTAACATGATTGGCAACAAGTGCTTATGACTGCTGGAGCGGTAGCCTCCCATACTCGTTTTGAATTGTTCTACAATCTGCGGAAAGACTCCCTTTGTCTTTAAGCAATTGACTGGCCAGGATAATGGTGGAACAGCCAGTTCAGTGTTGAACCAGCCAGAAAAGGCAATTGACTGGCCAGAACCTGCATAATGAACATGCGTAATGAGACATGCGTAGGGACACAAACTTCAAAGGTTCCGATTCGACTGGCCCTTTTCTTTAGTCCCTGTTCTGTGATTCTGTTGTAGATTTCTGGCGTACATGGAAAAGAAAGCAAATGAAAAGAAACAGCCATCACAGCCGCCGAAAACTTTGAGTATGCTTCTTGTCACACATCTTTTTTTGTGTGTGTGTGTTAAACGGTGCTGACTGATGCTTGACCGTGACTATATAGTATTCCTCTTTTATCACTGGAACATTTCCACTCATTGCAAATTACTTCCGCCAGGTTCTGACGTCAAATCGTCTCCGTCTGCTACACCCAAATCGTCGACTCCAACAGTGAATGCTTCTAAGCTAACCAACAGGAAACCAGGTTTGATGTCTTTTTAACACTGCACTTTAGCAGATTGTTTTCAACTCGGATCGTCTTTCGTTATACAGTAAGCTTTGTCAAGTGTCAATGTTTACAATACGAGGTTTGTAACTTATCTGTTACCGACACTCTTCAGGTGCTTCAAAGACGACTACTGACCAACCAAACAGTATTGATGATTTTGTACCAGAGGATGCGATAGACTCCACATTCCTAGATGAAACTGATAAAGAAAGAGATAGAAAGATCGCTGCTGACAGTTCTCAAAATAATACCAGCGATGATAGCGACAGGTGAGTACGCGATGTTGGTTGCTTGTTCGTAGTACAAGTGTAGTGAAGTTTAGGTTTCCTCCTGTAGTAACACTAGATCAATAAGAGATGATCCTCACTGGACCTCTAGGAAGAACAGTTTAGAACTGATAGAGCTGTGCAGTATAAATAAAGTTAGTTTAGTTTAGGTTTCCTCCTGTAGTAACACTGGACCAATAAGAGATGATCCTTACTGGACCTCTAGGAAGAACAGTTTAGAACTGATAGAGCTATCCAGTATAAATAAAGTTAGTTTCGTTAAGGTTTCCTCCTGTTGTAACACTGGTTCAATAAAAGATGATTCTTACTGGATCTACACGAAGAACAGTTTAGAACTGATAGAGCTATCGATCGTAAATAAAGTTAGTTTGGTGTAGGTTCCTCCTGTTGTAACACTGGATCAATACTGATCTAGGAAGAACACCTTAGAACTGATAAAGCTACCCAGTATAAATAAAGTTAGCTCAGAATTCATTTCCTTGCAGTGATAAAGTTGGTAATCCTATGGTATCAGGATTTCAAGATATCAGTTCAGAAGACGAGAACGAAGGCAATATTAACAACACTCAAGAGACAAGTAAAACTCTACAGAAACCCAACTCGAGTTTTGACGTGGACATTGACTTGACATCAGATGAATCTGATGAAGCAGATGGTGTTGAAGTAACACAAGAAACGACCATAACCATCCCAAAGGTTGTTGACAGTGATGATGATAAAGATGATGAGGCTAGTGCAGAATTGATCATCGAACCCGTCAAACCTAAGGTGGGAAATGATTAATTGATAATTAGAATGTTTGTTTACGATAAAGTAAAAAGTTAACTTTGAAGACAACTGGTCATTTCCCAATTGAGAACGGCAAAGCGTCTATGGTTCGTTTGGAAATATAAGAAGTTAAACTTGAAGCAGGAAAATATGAAAGATGTTTCGTTATCTTTAAGGAAAAGCCTCACATTGTCGGGCTGTTATATTGCTAGAATATTCGTTTCATGTCTTATGACTGGTGCTCTCTATTGCGCTTTCCCTCGAAACAATCCATGCAGGTTTTGGAGTTTTGACTATGAAATGAAATTACCTGCAGCAAACGAACTACATTGATGATAAGATGAAAATGTTTTGTCAGGTGCAAGAAACCAAGTATGATGTTGTACTAAATGATGAAGATAACAATTTTATGGACGCATGGTTGGATTCGCCAAGTTCAGATCCCAGGGTAAGACAGCTGCTGATAGATTATGTGGCCAGAGTCTGTTCCATTACGCTCAAAAAAATTACTTTATCAATGTTCTCAACAACGTCTTGCAAGTTGTTGTCAACACCGCTACACTCTGTTAATGTCAGCAACCATTGTTTACGGTTGTTCACAGTCAATTCTTATTCAATCTTTGTTGACAACCACCAACAAGCTCATTTCATCAACTATTGTCGTTTCTTGTTCCAACAACGTTGTAACAACTATTGTTCTTTGTCGAACAACTATTGATCGGACAATACTCATGAACATTATCAATTCGACAAACCTTGTCAGGTTATCCAGTGTAAATAAAGTTAGTTTAATTTTTGTTTCAGGAAATCAAGGTGAAATCTGGGTAAGTAAAATGCTGCAGGATGTCCCAAATTATTAAACATGACAGTTTTTGTGTACGAATGTTATTTAATAGTTCAACAACCAAATGATTGTTTTCCACAACGATTGTTTCTTCTTCCAAAACGTCTGTAGGAAAGAAAATGATAAGAAAAAAAGTACAATAAGCACGAATGATTTAGATATGTTTGAAGCTAGTCAGCTGACGTTGAAAAGTTCGTCAAGTACAAAAGGTAGATTAAAGTTTGTGTTTTGCTTGCTCTGACACAATTTGCGAATTCAGATTCGATTCCACCATCGCTGCAGTCTCGGGATAAAATACTGTTAAATGCGATTGACTATTCACCTGAATATTTTGTCATGGAGTCTGTGGGAAACTGGGAACGAATTTAAAATCCTCCCTGATCATGACCTAAATTAATGTGTGTTTTTTTCTTCTGTAGCAGTTGATGAGAATAGTTTGAGTGATGTTGAAGGTGGGTAACAAACAACAATAGTGTGTGCGTTTTAAAACAATATTTCACCGGTTAAATACTAGTGACAGTATCTTGAAAATTATCCATAAAATGCTTTTTGATTATTTAGAAGAAAAGAAAAAGAAACATTCTGAAAAGAAGCAATCCAGAGAAAGCGAAGATGTAATACGATATTACTGGATATGTTTGTTTCGTTTGCTTTGAGGTTTCCTTCTGTAGTAACACTAGATCAACAAGAGATGATCCTTACTGGACCTCTAGGAAGAACAGTTTAGAACTGATAGAGCTATCCAGTATAAATAAAGTTAGTTTAGTTTAGGTTTCCTCCTGTAGTAACACTGGATCAACAAGAGATGATCCTTACTGAACCTCTAGGAAGAACAGTTTAGAATTGATAGAGCTATCCAGTATAAATAAAGTTAGTTTAGTTTAGGTTTCTTCCTGTAATAACACTGGATCAACAAGTGATGATCCTTACTGGACTGTAGGAAGAACATTTTGGAACTGATAGAGCTTTCCAGTATAAATAAAATTAGCTTAGTTTAGGTTTCCTCCTGTAGTAACTCTGGATCAATAAGAGATGATCCTATTACTGGACCTCTAGGAAGAACAGTTTAGTTATTTGTGCTACCTAATACAGTATATTGTTTTCGTCTTCTTTTGTCTCCAAAGGGAAAGAACAAACATCGTTCAAAACAAAAACACAAGAAAAAGTCAAAAACGAAGGACTCTGAGGACGGCGAAATGGAATCTAGCGAGAAAAAACGAAAATCTAAGAAGAAAAGTCGACATAAGGAAAGTAAAAGTCGCGAGAAATCCGAGGGAACAGGGGCGGATTATGAATCATTTTAGGAAATTTTCGTGGTGATTTTCAAGACGTGAATATTGCGAGATGGTTGGAAATTCTCAATACATATACCTTCAGGAATTAAATTATAATATACGGTCCTCAATTCTATTTATTTCTTACCAAATACAGGACTAATATATAAAGAAGAGAATTGACAATAATTTCTCACTGTGATAACTACAGAATCACCAATACATTCCTGTCAAAGCTGGTACCTTGTTCATCAGGTCAATTACACTGGCTGCGTTTATACCCAGAGGTTTATACCAGAGATGAATCAACTATCTATACAAACCAGATAACGTTATGTACACCACGATGAAGACAGTTGACAAATTACTCAGATAACTCATCGATAATTTGCCTGATTTGAAATTTTTTTTACATATGTCGATGTTGACTGACAGAGATGAATGAAATAATTGAAATAATGTTTCAAGGCAGAACTGTGAAGTTATTATATATTAGGAGAACAAATTAATAAAGCATTTTTACGTTAATATAGTAATTTTAACTGCCAGTTGAATGTTTGATTTCTAGATCAGTTCTGAGGTTCATACGTAATGGAGTTAAAAAACATGCAGAACTCCCAATGAAATGGTGCTAAAATCATTGATAAATGATAACAGCTCAAGTTAACGTTGTCAGTGTAGGAATTTCAGTCAATAGTACACGAAAGCTATAGGTTCTTTCACCACCAGACACGATAAAGCTAGCTCACTGTTTTTTTCTCTGTATTTGAATTTCTCGCTAAACGTAAATAAATTCTTGTAAATTTTTCGTGTTGTTTTCATTGGTGGCCCAGAAGTCAGTGGTTTTTACCTTGTGAATAAATCAATCTTGCAAATAAATATTCCCTTCACAGCTGTCAGCTGCCAGAAACTTGACTGAAGCGCTAAATATTGGAAATAACAATAAGACAAGTTTCTGGCAGTTGTAAAAGGAATATTGATCTACAAGATTGATTTAATCAAGGTAAAAACCACTGATCTCTGGCGTCTCTGGGCCCCTATGCTGTTTCTGGACTCCTCTGGCAAGATGTCGCTATGGCGGGAACGTTTAAAAACTTGTTTTAAAATAAAACTACTTTGAAATACAGTTATATTTTGCAGAAAATAAATTCATAACAAGAAAAATAAGGTAAGATTCTTGTCTTTTAAATGCTTGTGTGTGTTTTACGGCATTTTTCGTTGAGGAGCACTATTTTTCTTACGTCTTTCTAGCCAAATGTTTTGATGTGATATCTCAAAGATGGATAACGAATTAACGATCTTCTCTGTAATTTTAGAAAATGTAGAAAACGTCTAAGCTCTTTCTCTTGGGTAAATGCACTGATAGATGCTTTTGTAATTGATGAAAACTATTCAAATGACCTCAGTTTGTTATATCATGTATAAAGCCATGAATTTAACACTATTTTTTTTGTTTAAAAACTGTAGGTGACTTCTTGTTCCTGTATCCTTTTGTATATTTGTTGTAAAGAGCAGGCCAAGTGTTATTTTAATGAATATTATTCTTTGTATGAAATTCTGTACAGTTGCATTTACAAAGATTGGGTCAATATAATTACGAAAAATATATATTTCAGCATAAAATTATTTGCTTTTACCATAAGCAGCAAAATGTTTTTAACTTACTAACTCAGATATATTTTGTGATGAAGATGGCACTAGAGAGTTTAACAAAGCTTATGTATGTCCAGCTTGTAAGTAAATATTTTGTAGTTTATTATAAATTCAAAATACTATAAGATCTAATAAATTGTTCAGTTTAATTTGGTTTCACAACAGCACTTGCATACACTCTTGCTTCATTCATCTCTGGTAACTCTTCCCAGACCTGCTTCAGGAAATGAAAAACTTCAACAGATTTGAGACAATTTCTTCCATCATGCCCACCCATCACGACAAGAACATCTCCTGCAACAACTGCAGCACATCCATATCGTTTATGCTTCATGGATGGCAAATATTTGGATTCTCCTGTTGTTAGATTGTATGTAACTACACTATCCATGACACCATGTGCCCTATTTCTTCCACCAAGAAGAATGGCATTATTTTGCCAGAGAACACTTGCCATCTTCTCAACAGGAAAAGGCAAAGGTTTCATCATCTTCCATTCTTTGGTAACAAGATCATACATCATGACAGTGTCTTTTGCATCTAACATGTGATAACCTCCAAAGATGAACAACTTGTCTTCAAACAGTTCCATTGTGTGATCATATCTTGGTTCAGGCATTGTTGTTAAAACCTTTGTAGAGTATGGTGGTACGATGGAAACCTCATAGATTTTGTCACTCACTCCTCCCCTAATGCCTGCTCTCCCTCCACTCAAAATCAAGCAATCTTTATACATGACTGTTGCATGATTTGCACACACTCCAGGAAGTTTCACATGAGAGATCTTCCATTCTGCAGACTGGTCACAAGAACTTGTCTCAATTGTATCTGTAGATTTTTTACCATCATATCCTCCTGAAATAAGAATCTCTCCTTGATATGTGACTGCAGATGCAAAGGTATGAGCTGTTGACATTGGCTTGATCAATGTCCATGTTTTCTGTGACCAGGAAAAGATTTCTACTGAATTGATGTGGGCCTTTCCATTCCATCCCCCAGCAATGATGATGTTTTTTCTGCCCAAGTGTTGACCAGGACTCATTTCTTTCAGTTGTTTCATCTCTGTCATCATCTGAGTGACTTTTGTCATCATTTCTGTCTGCATCTCACACATTTTGCTCATCTTCTTACCAAGATCATCCACTTGTGCCTGAAGCTTCGTGCTATCTTCGTTCATCTTCTTACTGAGATCATCCATCCCACCCTGAACCCCATCAAGCTGTTTCTGAAGATTGGCATTGTCTTCTGCCATCTGTTCCCTCAAGTCATCCACCTGTTTCTGAAGCTTGCCATCGAGCTGTTTCTGAAGGTTGGCATCATGATCATCAAACTTTTTCTGCAGCTTGTCAAAATCTTCGGTCATCTTTTGCTTCATATCTTTCACTTCTTTCTTCAACTCAACACAGTCATGACACTGCAACTTCCTGAAATAAAATTGCTTTCATTTATAATGTTGGTTATAAAATAATGACTCTGTGTTTGCAACCTGACTTTGATCACTACGGTATTTACATCTGTCTAGACAGGACTGTGATGCAGGGGGGGGGGGAGGAAGATTAAAACCAAAAGGACTATTAATAAAGTGAAAATTTAAGTATTTTCCCCTTGAATAAAAATAAGTAGTGGCTAATAAATCTAGAAATTTTAAGTTTGTAGTAAACATGAAGCTATACAACAAATTAATCTTTACTATATGGAAAATCAAGGATATTACTGGGTTCAACAAATATTTTATGCTCCCACCTGTTTTTCCACCCCCATCCCTCACTCCACCTCTTGTGGCATGCTGTGATGTTTAGTGTTGTAATCAACTGATTTGCGATACTAACAATAAGCGTCTCATATTACACCACAAAGCTTTTCGCGCGGATTATATTTCGCGCAGTACTAAAATTGGCGCACCTAGCGCGCCGCGAATTCTAGTGAATTTTAATACAAGTAAGGTATATATTAACATTTTTGCTATTTTACATATCAATGACCCCCTCAAGCTAGCGTCACATGTTTGATGAACGACCACTAATTAACTCACTGCAATAAAACTTTGTCTTACCTAAACTCACAGACTTCAGCCTCATGATATAACTTATCTTGTCTATTGATAACCACCTCACAATCTTCATTAGAACAATTCACTGGAGCAAAGCCACACGTACTCACGTGACGTTCCAGATTACTTAACTTCATAACATCACGACATCCACGCTTGAAGAAATCACAACGAATTCTGAGCTCAGATAAATACTCTCGCACTATTCTTGGTGCTTGTACCAGCGTTTCTTTGCTCAGATCATCCTGACATGTTGGACAGTTGTGGGTATTGGAGAGATGTTTACTGATGCAGGCTCTACAGAAATAGTGCTGATTTTTTTGACACATGACTGGGTCGTTGAGGACGTTCATACATATCGGGCAATGAAAACTAGGACTGATTGGATCTCTTAGTTCAAAACGACTGTCCTCGTAACCTTGTCCAGGCCAGATGGAACATCCTTGACCTTCCTTAAGTCCTGCCATGATATCGTCTTTCTAGCGCTCACATTCTATAGCAAATATTACAAACACAGAAATCTAAGTATGGCTCATACGATTAAATGTTTATTTCTTATCAAAGAGCCTCGTTTAACCAGTATTGTGGTTTATAATGGTTGGCTTCCAAAAAGTGTTACAAAACAGCAGATATGTTTGTGAGCTTAAGGAATGTTAACAATGATAGCTTAAAGTAAATTTGACCACATCCTAGCTCCATATATTCGAGAATTTTATTTATGAACCTTTAACAACAAGAAAATTCTTTAGGAGGAAAAGAATGACCATTCTCTACCTCACAGGCTGACCATCATTGCATGCGATGGTGCTTGAGTTTGTGAAAAATAACATACACGTCAAAAACAAGGCGAGGCTAGATATGACTATTGTATCTATTGATTACAAGACCAACCTTTAAATCTTTAAAATGATCGCTTTATTTCACGGACTACATCTTTCCAACACTACATTTTCATTAGATGTTTCTTTTTTGGTGCAAAGCAATTGTTGAGAATGATGTTGTGATGAAGATGAGAGATGTTTTGATGAAGTTTATGGACAAGAAGAAATGTCTGCTACGTGTCAGTAAACAGAAGTATTGTTATGTCGCAGTTTCGTTTTTAACTTCATTTCAATTAAGCAATGTATCTCATTATCTACGCGTCATGAACTCTACTATAATCATCTCAAAAGACTGCCAGACACAGACAGTATGACTGACATCCGTACAAAATATAAGATCTCTTGCTATCCAGAACGACAAATCTAGTGACAAATCGTATATTGTCGTGTACTGGCAACGTTAGTTCTAGATATCATTGACAACGAGGTTTTTCTACCTGACTAAGACTGTCACTGTTTGTCTTGTCTTGCAGTGTTTGCCAGCATTGATTACGTTATTGTTCATCTACCTTACTACGATGATTGAAGAGCTTTGTATAACTAATGCGGTTTCTCTATGAATTGCTTGCAGGTGAAACTAATTTATCAGGGAAGTTCGACATTGTACGAATTGATCTCCATCCTTCAGAACAATGCAAATCAGTAAGCTTTAATTACGATTTGTTTCTGCTGTAGTGTAAAATGCAATCGATCCACGATGACCTATTTGAACACAACAATCCACCATTACCTAGACTGAGATGCACTTTACAACGTTTGCTTGCAACTGTCGAATACTCTCATACAATTGTAGCAAGCTTTTAGGAGGATTTTTGAAACGTTCTCTAATGGTAAAAATTATTTTAACACGAGCTTTCAGCTGCTAGTCTGCAGAACACTTCAGAAAACCTTTTTATAAATCCTGGTCGCGCGTCTAGCACTCTCAAAGCATGTTTTGAAAAGACTACAACTTTTCGTGCTGGATAAACTCCGTCGTGACGTAGGGCTAATTTGTTCTGTACAATTCGAATATATTTAAGAGGTAATAAAAAATATACGAACTATTAAAGGTACGCAATAATTCAGACTAAAATCAAAAACAATTTTGTTTCTCTTCAGATGATTCTTGCTGGACAAAGACGTGAGACTATTATGGATATCTGTTCAAGAGCTCTCTCATTCTGGACATACCAGGTAGTATAGACCTTGTTTTACAATAGACCTTCTCATTTGAGTCTGTTGTTTAAGACTAGATTAGCAGTAAACAATCATTGGCAGTAACCCTGGTGTAATTATAAAACTTTCCTTAGTGGTTTGTTTGAGTATCTTTCATGCTTCAATCCGTTTACAGAAGAAATGTACTATTATAATAAACCAGAAAAATTTCAAAGAAATATTTCGAATTTCATAAACAAGGTATTAAACTAAAGACAACTCCTTTCCTGAAGGGGTCCTCTACAGAGGTTTCGATTCGCCGACCATACTCATGTAATTGTATTACGAAAGTTGGGCATATGTCACTCACCCTCCCTCGGTACGTCCCTTGGGTCAGTTGATCAAAAGCTGGTTCGCTTAACTCTGAGTCAACGTAAAATGCAAAGACAACTTTCAGTTGAAACTTGTTTGTAAGCTTGGAGATATTTCGACAGAATTATTGTCTGGATCTCGCTTTGAGTTTTGACTTCCAAAGTTTTGACTTGAACGGACGTGTCGAATACAGCCTTTGAAAAGCTAGTGCTCAGCTTTTGGGAAATTCGTTTTAATTTTTGGTTAACTTTGTACATTGGGTTATGTTAGGTTCTCCTGTCGGCTTGTAATACTGCGAGAACCAGCCTAACTAATAAAACCTACCTATTGCAGCACTACAGACTCGTGCTCACTATAGCGACATAAGCACAAGCTTAATAAAAGTACGAGTTGAGCCATTGTAGAAGAACAACATGTTAAAATGAAATTCTTTCTAAATTCTTTCTACTTTGTCGTTTTAAACCTCTGAGGAAAAGTTGTCATTTGTTATGCAGTTGCTTATGCTTATGTCGCTAGTGCGATCAGGCTTAAATTGTGAAAGAAACGGTATCTGAATCTGAAGGAGCGATATAACTGGCTCATATGCTCTGGGTGAATTTCTACATTCTAGGCCCACCAAGAGCGCACGTACCAGGAGTACGTCTCGAATAAAGCCAAAGAGAAGAATGCTCAGCTGGAAAACTATTACGAACAACTGATTGCAATATAAAATCACAGCAAGAGATATCTTGTATCCTTTAAATTATCGCTCCCCCCCCCCCCTGAGATGGCACGCGTGTTTCTAATGCATAGTGTGCCCTAAATTTAAAACGAATATCAGATTAGATTTTCTTGACGTGCTGCCGCCAACAGCTCTCAAGTCAGAAATATCCAGTAAGTTTTATTGTTGCTAATAGTTTCATCACTCTCTCAATTGATTGTTTGCATGACGGTCAGTTGAAGCATATCTTATTAATTATCTCAGGTGAGGGGCACCACATATACTGCCGGCGTTATTTTTCTTATAGACAATTAGGTTATTAATATTCATACTGGATATTCTCTGTTCATCTGTATAGAAGGGTTTGTATGGAAGCCAATGTCTACAGTAGAAGACCAATGCAAGGTACACACTCCCTTGCATAACGAAACACAAGCACTACAAAACCGTGTTCATTTGGAAATCTCGGGGTCAGGTATTAAACGACGACTTGGATTCAAAAAGACTGGACCATGAACTGTACGTACAATTTTATTACACTGTTTTATTGGTAAATGTTATTTGATCTTTTGAGGTTATTTTTCAAACATAGCGACATGCATTTTTATGAGATCGTCAGTGCTATACGTAAGCTTATAGTATGTGCATGGAAACACAATTCACTCAACATTGTAGCTTTGTTTATAGTGGAAATCTTCTAAAAGTACTTGACTTGTGCTCAGGTATACTGGTTTATTAAAAAAGTTATTTTATCGCCGATTCACCATTAAACATACATGAAAATTGCTGCTATAAATTTTGCATATTTTACTTAAAACCAATAAAATCCGCTGGAAAGTTTGATTAGGTCTTTGATCGAATCAATGTAAGCAGATACCTTGGTATAATAGTCAACCTCGCCCTATACTGGGCACAAGCAACCTCCCTGCTTAAATTACCAACTTGAAACCAACGCCATTGCCCGCTTGCTGGATTAATACTCGACACCATAGCTGGACCACCACTGCACACGTCATTCTGCCCAGTGATGTCACCAGCACAGACCTGTGTGGTACTGTTGAGATAACCGATATCTTTAAGTTTCTGTGACGCCAGAGCCTTTTCCTTCTGCACATGATCATCGCAGAATTTGCTTGTTTTAAAGGGAAGTTTGACTTGCTTAAGTGGGTTCTTGGATTTGTAAGTGAGTTCACCGTGGCTAAATAAACTAACCTCTACCATTACGAGCATAGATAATCACGAAAAATGTTCGACTTACCAGAGAACAACAGCAAGAGCAGTAGCTTATAGCGGATATGTTTCTTCCAGTAACTGATCAAAACAATTTCGCGCGCTAGGATATATTACTAACTTAATACGTATAATAAAGGCCTAGAACAAGCATGATATAAATATTCTATACATACATTTAGGTCAAAAAAAATAGGTGAATAGCGCTATTCATGGTATAGGTTCTTTCACTACCTGAATACTAACTTCACTAACATTGTCAGTGTAGGTAGTGCAGTTAATAGTACACAAATGGTATATAGGTTCTTTCACTACCTGATACGATGAAGTGAAAATCGTTTCATGCAAGTTTCGGCAAACATTGGTAAGACACCTGATCAAGGTCTTAAGAGGTTTAGATTTTATTTCTGCTATCTCTAGGCCAATCAGATGTGTTGCATCCTCCCCATTAAAAAATCAGGTTCCTTGTAACGAGGAAAAGGTAGCAGTAGCGGTAGTCAAATCTAAACCTCACTGTTGAGAAAGAGATGCCACATTCACTTCAGCAAATGTTGAAAGTTTTGTGTCTTCCCGGATAAGGTCAAATCGTAGTTCCTTGCAATATAGCCTGCTTGAAATATCCGCTCAAAGAGAGCGAGAATTAGAAAAAGAGCACCATCGATCGATATTTGTATAGATATTGAAACATGCACAGATTACATACCTCCACAATGCCTACAGACAGTGATATGGTTTTATTTTTTCGTAATTATAAACCAAATATATATCAGACCAAATGTTACTGTAAAACAATTTTCTGCTACAAACTACTTGCTGCTATAAAAGTTGCATGCTTAGTTAGTCTTGGTTATCTTGTCGATCCAATCAACATAAGCAGATACTTTGGTGTAGTAGCCAACCTCTCCCTTCTGGGCACAACCATCGCCCCAGCTTACAATACCGACTTGGAACCAACGCCATTTTCCATTTTCTGGATTAATGTTCTGCACCATAG
Organism: Muricea muricata; assembly: GCA_963855995.1. Taxonomy (NCBI): domain Eukaryota; kingdom Metazoa; phylum Cnidaria; class Anthozoa; order Malacalcyonacea; family Plexauridae; genus Muricea; species Muricea muricata. Next base: position 12,975,566 of record OY979727.1, read on the forward strand.
CTGGACCACCAGCGTCACCATGGCACGTGCCATTCTGTCCAGTGACGTCACCAGCACAGAACTGTGTTGCGTTGTTGAAATACCACTTATCTTTGAATTGCGCCCGTTCCTGTGCCTTCTTTGCTGCCACGTGATCAGCACAGAATTTGCTTGTTTTAAACGGCTGTTTGACTTGTTTAAGTGGGTTCTTGGATGTGTCAGCAATTTCAAGACCATCAGTCTCAGGGTTCCACGCTGTTGTTCCTCCCCAGCCAACTGCGTACATCTTGTTGCCATGTTTTATGATGTTTGTGATGTTTAGTCCACGAGGTAAACAGATCCTTTGTTGGTTTTTTGTGTAGCGTTTTAGTTTCGGGATTTTAATGAGAGCGATGTCATGCCTGTAGTCTTTCTTATTGTAGTTCGGGTGGACGTGGAATGCCATGCTTGTGAGTACTGTACGTGTTTTGTCTTGAAATGATACTTGAACTCTGTAAAGAGAAAGAAGTAGTTATCATTATATAGCGACCGTATTGCTAGTATACAGTAATACACTTACTGGTATGAAACGATAGGACGATTGCCGCTGTCAAAGCAGTGAGCTGCAGTTAGCACAAACTCTTGATTGATCAATGACCCAACACACACATACTTTCCTACGTGAGAATAGATCGTGAAATCAGGGTTGAGTGATCATCTCGTCCTGTCACATTGATATCACGGTTACATGTCCATCTCATATATACACCAATACATAATATAAATGTCGTTCTATTTTTGTCACCAACCTTTGACTATTATCCTAACTGCCCAAGGCCAGTTCCTTTCTTTTGCTACTTTTCCACCAACGACCCGAGCTCTTCTATCAAACGATTGAAACGGTGACCTACCACATTCAGAGTAATCTTGGAAAAGAATAGCAGACGCAGGCGGTTAACTCTGGTACTGACAGTTTAACGATCAAGAACGCGGTAAGAAACAAAAGAAATCGATACTTTGTGCCTGAGAGGTTTTCCAGGCTGCGCAATTCTTCTCAATATAACTTCAAATTAAACCTAATACATCTGTCACATTCTTTGAGCATCCTCTGCATGTGTTGTTTATCTATATTAAACTTTCTATAATGGCGAATTAGTGTCCTTCAGTCGCTATTAATCCCTACCTTTGGTAGGGAGGTTCGCAATTTTTCTCTTAAGTGTCTTCAGGTTTCTAAATTTTTTCACGTGAAACACGTTTTCAGGATTGGATGCCAACCTCTTCAAGGATTCATATCTGACTTTCTTTCCAACAACTATGACGTATATTTCAACGCCAGCTTCTTTCAACTGATCAGCGGTTTTCTTCGGAGAGCCACCTAAATTCGGTTCTCCATGTGCGATCAAAAACAACGCCTTGGTGCTGTCTGATCGTTTAGATAAAGGGAGGATCACTTTCCGTACCATGTCTAAGGCCAGTCTTGTTGCCTTTACTCCTCCTGAAAGAGTAACACGGATTCCTTAAGCTATCTTAAAGTGATCTCATGTTGTACAGAACTCACTGCTGAGCTAAGCATGGTTAGATCATGCAGAGCAACCTCGATCCCAGGGCCTTTTCTTAAATTAGGGAAGGGAAAAGGCCCTGGCATCGGCTGGTCACATGACACCCAGAATATCTGGGTGTAAGAATATGTTAAGAATATCTGGTCTCTGTGAGTGTTTGCATAAATAATAAATCAGAGAAGTAATCTTTAACGTTCTATGCAATACAGCTAGCTTTAAGGTAAATAACTTCCTATAAAAGCAACCTTCTACGGACTATAGCTGACTCTACATCTTCGGCTGTATATATGACACTGCAATGCCCAATGAAATAAAGTAATATGTTAAACCTGGTAGAGTAAGTGCTTAGTAGGTATAAAACAGTTAAAACTTGTTTAGAAGATTGCCGTGTGTAAGCTGATAACATGCATAAGTTGTCCCTATACCTTCATCAAATTCCGATAATGAAGCATACGGATATTTTACGTATATGACTTTATACGAAGAGTGCTAAGAGTCAACGAATAAGTGATTTAAAGCTACATAAACAAACTAAGCAAAGGGTTTAAATAATTTAAATCTCTCTTCAGTTGTATTTATGAATAAATTATACTCTTAAATGATTTAATTGACAGTTTGAATGGGGCAATGGGATTACAAAATAGACCAGCCGATGCCAGGGCCTTTTCCCTTCCCCAATTCAAGAAAAGGCCCTGGAATCGAGGTTGCATGATGTTGTCAGAATTAACTGTAATGTTTTAAAACTCTTACTTAGAGGTACCAGATTGTTCTGAACTGGTTGGTCAATGAATGAAACATGCTAAATATTTCAACGTACGTACGTGTATATCGGATTCGATCAATGCTCTTCAAAGCTTTCTCTAATGTTTGGACGGAGGCGTCATTGAATGAGAACTGCTTTTCAGCCTGTGTTCCATACGTGACACACGCTATATGTGTTCCATCACCGTTTTCTCTAAAAATATGGGCAAAAACTATCGACTAATTCCATGGCTAATTCCAACCTTTCCCAATTCTCATTCATTATTCTTTACCGCCTGTGAAAACAATCAGTAATGCTAAAGATTTGAAATTTGCATAACATGATCAAATTGTCGGCCTGGGGCTTCGCTGCACTTCTTTACTCATTCAGAACCATCCTCAGAGATATAAAAAACTAAATTCATATTAATCTGACACTGCAGAAAACAGCGTTGTCTCGAGTGGGATCTGAACTCGCATCTTCCGATTTCTAGCGGTGGTTTACAATCTCTAAATTTTCGTTGCTCTCTGCAATGTCAGATTAATATGACTCTAGTTCTTTAAAACTCTGGCACCCACTGGTGGATTAGTAAAACCATAAAACTTATGCAGGATCTTCTGCGTTGTTAGTGACTTGTCACACTTTCATGGCACAAACATGCACATGTCCTGACCAGAACCTTAAACCTGATCATAAAATCCTCTCAGTTCCCAACTCTATACCTTGGGTCAATACCAAATATCTTCACAATTGTCTTAACCAATTCTCTTGCGATCTCAAAATTTGATTGACTGACGCTACTTGAAGTATCAAGCACAAAGATAAGGTCTAGCCCTCCTTTGTATTTGATATTTAGCGCACGTGCTCTCGTGTCAGGCTTTGGACACGATACATTGCTTCCTGAACATGTCGTTTGTCGTTTGAAATCTTTATCTAAAGGATAGCAGTATATAAACTTATAAACTTATACTGGGTAGCAGTTCTAAACTGTTCTTCCTAGAGGTCCAGTAAGGATCATCTCTTATTGATCCAGTGTTACTACAGGAGGAAACCTAAACTAAACTAACTTTATTTATACTGGATAGCTCTATCAGCTCGAAACTGTTCTTCCTAGAGGTCCAGTAAGGATCATCTCTTATTGACCCAGTGTTACTACACGAGAAGACCTAAACTAAACTTACTTTACTTACTTTAAACTTACTTTAGTTGGTAGCTCTATAAGTTCCAAATAACTCTAATCCTACAGTTCTAGCAAAGTCATCGTTTTAAACATTTTGAATGAGCAGAACATTTCATGCATTAATTTCCTAGTGTTAAGATCATTCTTGAATGGTTTCTCCTTACCCACACATTTTGGCGGAGTTCCACTCCAAGTCTTATTTTTCAAACATGTTCTACTTTTGGATCCTTGGAAGAGTTTTAATCCATATTTACAGGAGTAGAAGACAATGTCTCCTTCGTTGTAAGATCTTCCTGATTTCACAGCACCATTTGGCGCTCCCGGATCTCGACAGCGAAAAACTGAAAATAGTATATACATAATCGAAAATAACCACCACGGCATTCATGTTAATCGTTCATTAAGAGTGTGTTATCATGTGTTACACAGCAAAAAACGGACAATCTGTTCTGGCCTGATGAAAACAGCATTGAACAATGTTGTGCTGCCTACATTATTCAAGGTTTTCAACAATATTGTTCAACATTGTTACACCTGATTGCAGGCTAGTTCAGGCTCAACAACTTGTTCAGTATTGTTGACAACCTTGAACAATGCTGGCAGCAAAACATTGTTCAATGCTGTTTTCATCAGGCCAGAACAGGTTGTTCGTTTTTTGCTGTGTGGTTTAGTTAGCAAGGCAAGATGCTTTATCTGACAGCTAGACACATTATGTTTCTTACACGTTTGGTATGGAATTTGTTCTGAGATGTATTTTTCATGTTGAGAAAACTATGCTAACTAACAGCTCATTGCTACGGTTTATGGCAAAAGCCCCGAGTGAGAACTCTTTGTATTTAGGTCTTACATAAAAAGTATAGTTTCTTTCAATACCTGAAACGATAAAGGAAAATCGACGTTTCGTGTGGATACCCTTCGTGGGGAAGTTAGTTTTCACTTTATCGTTTCAGGTATTGAAACCTATACCATTCGTGTATTATTCCTAACCTCTAATCAGGTGTGACACCCTCACATTTGCCAGTCTTGTCAATAAATTTACTAACAGAGTTGCTTTGCTCAATAAGTCAACCCCTCTCCACACACCTTCCACCAATTTCTAACTTACTTCTGTCATCACAAATTGCGACGGTTCCATTCCATGTTTTATCACTCTGACAGGTTCTTTTTCTCGAGCCATACAAAGTAAAACCAGAGTTACAGAAAAACTCTACTGTGGAACCGATGTAGAACTTGTTACCAAATATTCGTCCATTTTGAGGAATGTGTGGTCTTTGACATCGCTTTCCTGAATGAAACCAGAACTTATGTCTCTCTTTCTTTTTTCATAAAGAATCTAGCTTTGTTTCGCTTTTCACAATCAAAAAATGGACTAGAAACAGGCTAAAGGCTAATGACATCAATGATACGACCTAATACGCTTTACTTTGGAACCCTGTAACGCCCTTAAAATATATTCCAGTGTTATGTCGTACCGTGGATGTAACTCAGCGATATTAGGGCTTTGGGCTATTTCCAGTTCATTACTTTCGCTTTGACTTAGTATGCTTTATCTTACTTCGACAAAATGGCTTTCTGGATAACCAACGCCCTTCCGAACATACGCTGTCTTCTTCGCCAATTAATTCGTAGTCTTCATTACATTTAAAAGACACTGTTGTAAATCCTTCATATAGTTTGTCACTAAATGTAACATTGTAATTTCCATTTGGAAATCTTATATGCTCTGGGCATTTGTTTTCTAGAAAGAGATAATGTAATATCATATCAACCATTTTAAATACTGTTTTTTGCACCATAGTGTTTATGGTGCCTTATTTCTGTGCTGGTAACACAGTGGTTAGTACATGTGTCTTTCATCTCTGTGACTGAGATGTTGGTGACACAGTGGTTAGTACATGTGTCTTTATCTCTGCAACTGAGATTTTGGTGTGTCTTTATCTCTGTGACTGAGATGTTGGTGACACAGTGGTTGAAATTAGAGCAAGAAAATATAAAAGATGTCTCATCACCTCGAAGGAAAAGCCTCAAATGTCGATTGTACTATTTGTTTCATGTCTCGTGGCTGGTGTTCATGCATGTTTTGATGTAGATTAGGAAATAACAAATTCTCTTATTACTGGTATTTTAGTGATAAAGGTAAACTGCTTAGATATTCTGAATTGGAAAACTCGCTGACAAAGTTTGAAGCATGCATAAAAACCTACTTTGACAAGAGATGTGTGATTTGAGCGCGCTCCACTGTAGGTTTTTCCTGCATTTCCGTTGCTTTCTCGATCCTTTCAAACTGAAACCAACGTGACAAGAATATACCGCAGTAGATCCAACAGCATCGTTAGGATATTTCACTGCGCCGTTCTTGATGCCAGGGGGTGTACCACATCCTGAAAAAAGAAGAGGTTCATATCACACCGCAAACATGTTTCATTGTATATACATCGAAAGAAAACAGATTTTCCTACCTTTACACTTCGGAATTTGTTGGCTGGAGAAGTTTGTCAAACGACTGCAGGGTAAATAGGTGATAGTTTTTCCCTTGCTGAAGAAGTATCCTTTATCGCATTTCAATGTCACGTGATTTCCTTTACGAGGCTTTGATCTAATTTTAGTGTGCGCTGGTAGTTTATGCTTTCTTAGTTTCCTGACACAATCTCGCTTTCCGTCTACTCCTGCGAAAAAAAACGACATGAAAGTTTATTTGGTTAAGTCTGAGTTTTTCTGTAAAATGCTATCACGATTTCATCATTTTCAGCATGCTCGATCAAATAGTGTCGAATGTGGTAGGCTTTTTCTCGTGAATAGTAAAAATACGTAAAAAATTCGCAAACTTCGCAGGGCCATATTTTCCCTGTTTTACAACATTTTGCCACTAAACTTTGCATTTTTACTAATTTAAGACGCTCTTTTCAGCTGCGATGAAAGATAAAGTTTAAGTATAGCCCGTTTTCCATTTTAACCGTATGGTAACAAAACCTAGTGTAATCTTGTGTGTCCATGTCATTGGTTCTGCCTGAGTGTTGAAGAAGCAATGAAATACGCTGTATGTTTTGCTACGATATGTTTGAAGTGGAAAACAGCCTTAAAACACTCACCGGAAAACAGCAAGACAACCACGCTGACAAATAATAACCATATGAGCCAATATATTTTCATGATTCTCGTATTTCTAAGAAACACAGGGTAATCACGCATAATAAAGCAAAAATAAATCTATTTCTTTAATGTGGTTTTGCGTTCTTATGTAATTGGGTATATGTTGTTCTTTCTGGTCAAAATTTCAAACGTGCGCTTTTTGTGTTTCCAGCGCATATATGAAACAGGAAGTCCTGTTAAGGCGCAAGTTAAAACCTGCTATATTTGCAATTTTTGCGTCATTTTTTCCAGATGTATGATAATATGGGATTATGTCGAGTAGCAACTGCATGTCTGTATGTAGCACCCTTGTTTGAACACTCTTGTGGTTTAATACCTACATTCCCTCAAACAACAACAACTAGGACAAAAGCCTCAGAAAAATACCAAACTTAGTATTTCCCTGTCTATTATCGGGGGTTAGTCGTAAAGCGCAAACAGATATAATGTAAAATAAGTGCTGACTGAGTTGATGGCTAAAATAAACTTTATAAAAGTAAGTTGCATGACCTTGATGCAGAGCTACTGACGTGCTTCAAATCTGTGCGTCCCTGTGACAGTTGACAGTCTGCGCACGACAATATGTTAAGAAAAAATATTTATCACAATTGTTGATCAGAAGTGTTACCGTTAAAAGAGTGTGAGTAAATACTATATTATACATAAGCTAGACCGCTGTGTATTACACTTACCAGAGAACTCTCTTTCAGATAAGCTCTTTCCAAATGCTTCCAACTGTAATGCTTTCCAATTCGTAATGCACAATATCTCGATTGGAGTAGCTTTCATCTACTTCCCGTAACCCTATCCTTTGGCAATCTAAATGTAATCTTTCAACACTCCAGAAACTACTTGTTGTGAGACAATAGTACAGTAGTTGTCCGAAGGGTTACTTCAATATTTGTTTATTTTCTAGTGATATTTTATGATTACAGCATCCATACATTTACCCAGTGACAGATATTGATGTCCTAGCTCAGAAACACTTTGTCTTTGTGGTTGAACCATTTCATAAAAATGGCACATTAAAAGATTTCATCCTCAAGGTATGAGCAGAATTACCGGAATTACTTTATTGCAATGATATAACTAGAATCTTTTAGCATGAACCCCCCCCCCCTCCCGAAAGCTGAAGCTGGTATTAAGTTTTGAACAAGTTAATATTTAAAACAGCTTGTAAGCAGCTTTCAAGACAGGAATATAAGGTTATTACGAGGTCGTCCTAAGAGAAGTACAATGTAATGAGATGCTTATAGGAGCCTGGGAATGAGTCAGTCTTCCATCATAGATAGCAGTTTGTCCATTTCACGTAGATCGACTGTACATATATTATATTTATTAGTCTAACAATATAAAGTCGACATACAGTATCTACATAATAGAATGATAGGAGACTCTATTACTCTATACTTCTCTAGTCCTAACTCTCATACAGACCTGTTGTTACAAGATTGTCACAAATTTAACTACACAATGTTGTAAAAATATTAGCTGAATTCACATTAGAGACGGGTAATAGCCTCGTTCCCAGGCGCTTTCTAATTTTCTAATGAGGAAAAGTGTATAGGATTGTATATATAGATTTAATATCGTGAATGCGCGCGGGAAACACGCGAGGAGAAAATAGGGGGGAAGGGAGCGAAAGCGCCTGGCAGAAAATGAATCCAAGATGGCGGAATGCGTGGAGCAGCCACTGCCAAGTTTAATAGAAACTCCCCTCGACGATGTAAGCAAAGAAGAGCACCTTCGAGATTAGATTTCTTAAGGCTTTCGGTAATCTCTTCCATCTATCAAACACATGTACGGCCAACACACGTGACTAGAAAACGAAATTCTCAATAAAATACTATCTTACCACTTTCTCGTTGAACCATACACTTTTTTCTGCATTTTCTGCCAGGCCCGACCGCGCGTTTCCGACTGTGTTTTCCACGCAATACCCAAGCAACGGCACGCAACGGTAACGGTTGGGCCTGGGGACGAGGCTGGACGGGTAACTCGTCTAAGGTGAATCCGGTACTAGACGCGTTTCTCATCGCAACTTTCTCATGTAACTTTCTCGTCCAAACAAGCGGTGTCTCGTCCACACGAGAAACTTGTCCTAAATTTACATTCAGACAGGTGAATAAGACGAGTATCTCATCACCAACACAATCAAAAACTGGAACTAGGTGAGGGAAAGAAACAAAATTGCGTACAAAGAAAAAGAAAGACCATGAATTCTCGTCCCCATACATGAATTCAGCTATAGTTAACGGTTACAGTCTACCTGACCCTACCAGTCTTGTTGGGACAACCTTGTAACAAGTCTGATAGTCCCATCAAGCTTCTTACAAGTTGTTAACAACTTGTGTCAAACTTGTTTAAAAAACCTGAAACAAAGTTGGGAACTTTAGTTAACACAATTTGTCAACAGCTTGTGAAGAGACTTGTACAGCTTGTTTGCAGGTTTGTTACAAATGTAAGCGTTTTTAATATAATATTTCTTGTGTATTTCGTAGAAAAAGCCGCGTAAAATATGGGCTGGGAAATATAGAGTACAAGGAAAACCATTGAATGTGCTGGAAATTAAAATGTACGACAGACAAATATTAAAAGTGAATAGCAATTAGTTGAGAAAGATTCGACTCAGTGAAATATATGGAGCTAAACGTTGTGTAGGCAGTGCAGTTAATAGTACCAGAAATGTCTTCAACGAAAGAAAGACTGACCTTCGTCGAGAAGTAGCCTACCAACTATTTTTTAAGTTCTCGACGAAGAGTCTTCGCTTGAAACGTGGATTATTTTCACTTTATCGTTTTAAGTAGTGAAAGAACCTAAACCTTTCGTGTACGACTGAGTGAAATATTCAAGACAAGTGTAATTACAATAAACAGCAATTTTCTTGTAGAAGATGCTGTTTTTGCACAGTAAACGAATTCCATCCAATGGTCACAAGGTAACATCTTCGTGAAGAAAGGGATCTGTAGGTAACAATTTAACTTTTTAAGTTGATCATGACTATGTACGCTAATCAACACCTGAAATACCCCCGATAAATGATCGGCAAGAAATCGTTTTTGATCGGCGAAGAAGCAAAATTGTTTTACACTTTTACCTGATCAAAGACTCCTTGATGCGAAAAGACCTTCTTCGTGCAAAAAGAACTCTAGTTATGCATTTGTTGCCCTCCTGCTTTCTCCAAACAAAGTTCAACGTCCTCCACAGATATGTACTCATTATGTATATAATATTCTCTAGTGGTATTGAAATGGCCCCCCTTTTCCCAAGAAGAAGCTGGCTGGATTGACTGGGGCAACCATCAGGCAGAAAAAAGCGAAGGAGAATGTGCCATCGAGGATGAATAGGGGTGACGGCAATTGTATGTTCTGTTTATTATATACAGTATATTGTTTGTTCTGTTTATTATTTATTTTATCATCTTATAAAAGGTAAAGCAATCCCTTTATATCTTTTCCATAAACGTATATTCTTTCAAAAATGTTTGGATTTGCATAACTTTGATTAAGTGCATGGTGGAAGTTTTTGGGCACTTTTTTGAACTTCTGTGGCTTATTCGCTGTTAAAATCACCGTGTTGACGGGGCGGCTTGATTCCAAAACACGTTAGCATGCAGTTATTATGTTTCGAGTAGTGTGTGTATAAAATGTGCTGTAGACATGTTTTTGTAATTCCTTACAAAGGAATTATCCTTTAAAACATTAACTAGGTGTGCTTTGATGTTGGTAAACCATTTATTATATCAAAACTGTGGAGTTATATGAAGTTCAGAGTGTTAAATGTTATCAGGAGTCATTAATTAGTTGATTGTATAACCATGACGACGTTGATTACGGATTAGAGATGGACACATTATTTTTTTTCATGCCAGAGATATAATCCCCATATATAGCCGTAGGTTGACATATTTTGAGCACTTGTGATGTGAAGTGATCAGTGAGTGTGAGACAGCAAGGGATGAGACTCGAGAGCCATACTGGGCGTGTGATTGTGATTTATATTTTTTGATAGACTAAAGAAAACTTGTGACTTGTGAATAGTGTTGCGACTACACACTACATTTCCAACAAGAGTTGGTGCAAGTCTATGTGTATTTGCTCCAAAACTAAATACTACCTAGTGGTGAATGTCATGTACATTATAATTTCTTTCCTTTGCTAGACATAAGAAACACTGTCGTCTCCACAGTTAGAGATGGCTGTTGGCCTGAAGAAAGAGCACAAGGTCACAAAAACTGCAATGAAGTCAAAACCATCACGGAGAAAGGGTGTAAGTAATATATAGCATATTGGTGAGTATAACCTGCGGACTGAGAATAAAATGCATACTGAACGGTACAAAATGCTGACTGGGGATAAAAACAGGCAGAACTCCCAATGAAATGGTGCTAAAATCATTGATAAATGATAACAGCTCAGGTTAACGTTGTCAGTGTAGGAATTTCAGTTAATAGTACACGAAAGCTATAGGTTCTTTCATTACCTGAAACGATAAAGCTAGGTCACTGGTTTTTTCTCTATATTTGAATTTCCCGCTAAATGTAAATGAATTCTTGTAAATTTTTCGTGTTGTTTTCATTGATGGCCTAGAGATCAGTGGTTTTTACCTTGTGAATAAATCAATCTTGCAAATCAATATTCCCTTCACAGCTGTCAGCTGCCAGAAACTTGACTGACTATAGGGCTAAAAATTGGAAATAACAATAAAACAAGTTTCTGGCAGTTGTAAAAGAAAAATTGATCTACAAGATTGATTTAGTTAAGGTAAAAACCACTGATCTCTGGGCCACCTATGCTGTTTCTAGACTCCTGTGGCAAGATGTCGCTATGGCGGGAATGTTAAAAACTTGATTTAAAATGAAAATACTTTTAAGTACAGTTATATTTCAAAGAAAATAAGTTGGTAACACGAAAACTAAGGTAAGATTATTATCTTTCAAAATGAAAACTATTCAAATCACCTCAGTTTGTTATATAATGCATAAAGCCATGAATTTAACAGTATTTTTTTGTTTAAAAACTGTAGGTGACTTCTTGTTCCCATATCCTTTTGTATATTTGTTGTAAAGAGCAGGCCAAGTGTTATTTTAATTAATATTATTCTTTGTATGAAATTCTGTACAGTTGCATTTACAAAACTTGGGTCAATATAATTACGAAAAATCTATATTTCAGCATAAAATATTTGCTTTTACTATAATCAGCAAAATGTTCTTAACTTACTAACTCAGATATATTTTGTGATGAAGATGGCACTAGAGAGTTTAACAAAGCTTATGTATGTCCAGCTTGTAAGTAAATATTTTGTAGCTTATTATAAATTGAAAATACTATAAGATCTAATAAATTGTTCAGTTTAATTTGGTTTCACAACAGCACTTGCAAACCATCTTGCTTCATTCATCTCTGGTAACTCTTCCCAGACCTGATTCAGGAAATGAAAAACTTCAACAGATTTGAGATCATTTCTTCCATCATGCCCACCCATCACGACAAGAACATCTCCTGTAACAACTGCGGCACATCCACGTCGTTTATGCTTCATGGTTGGCAAATATTTGGATTCTCCTGTTGTGAGATTGTATGTAACAACACTATCCATTGCATGATATCCCCTACTTTTTCCACCAAGAAGAATGGCATTATTTTGCCAGAGAACACTTGCCATCTCATCAACAGGAAAAGGCAAAGGTTTCACCATGTTCCATTCTTTGGTAACAAGATCATACGTCATGACTGTGTCTTTTGCACCTCCATGAGAACCTCCAAAGATGAACAACTTGTCTTCAAACAGTTCCATTGTGTGATCATATCTTGGTGCAGGCATTGTTGTTAAAACCTTTGTAGAGTATGGTGGCACCATGGAAACCTCATAGATTTTGTCACTTGCTTCTCCCAGAATGCATGCTTCCCCTCCACTCAAAATCAAGCTATCTTTATACATGACTGTTGCATGACTTGCACGCACTTCAGGAAGTTTCACACGAGAGATCTTCCATTCTGCAGACTGGTCACAAGAACTTGTCTCAATTGTATCTGTATATTTTCTACCATCATGTCCTCCTGAAATAAGAACCTCTCCTTTATATGTGACTGCAGATGCTTGGGTATGAGCTGTTGACATTGGCTTGATCAATGTCCATGTTTTCTGTGACCAGGAGAAGATTTCTACAGAATTGAAATTGACCTTTCCATTCCATCCCCCAGCAATGATGATGTTTTTTCTGCCCAAGTGTTGACCAGGACTCATTTCTTTCAGTTGTTTCATTTCTGTCATCATCTGAGTGACTTTTGTCATCATTTCTGTCTGCACCTCACACATTTTGCTCATCTTCTTACTGAGATCGTCCACTTGTGACTGAAGCATAATGTTATGATCATCACGCTGTTTCTGAAGATTGGCATTGTCTTCTGCCATCTGTTCCCTCAAGTCATCCACCTGTTTCCTCAAGTCATCCACCTGTTTCTGAAGCTTAATGTTATGACCATCAAGTTGTTTCTGAAGGTTGGCATTATGATCATCGAACTTTTTCTCCAGCTTGCCATGATCTTCAGTCATCTTTTGGTTCATATCTTTCACTTCTTTCTTCAACTCAACACAGTCATGACACTGCAACTTCCTGAAATAAAATTGCTTTCATTTATAATGCTGGTTATAAAATAATAACTCTGTGTTTGCAACACATCACTACGGTACTTAGATCTGCCTGGGCAGGACTATGATACAGGAGGGAGATCAAAACCAAAAGGACTATAAAAAAACTTAAAATTTAAGTTTTTTTCCTAGAATTAAAATTACTAGTATCTGGTAAATCTGTAGTTTGAACTAGGAATTTTAAGTTTGTAGTAAACATGAACCTATACAACAAATGAACCTTTACTATATAGAAAATCAAATATATTACTTGGTTCAACAAATATGTTATGCTTTCCCCCTGTTTTTCCACCCCATCACTCACCCCACCTCTTGTGGCAAGCAGTGATGTTTAGTGTTGTAATCAACTGATTTGCGTTACTAACAATAAGCGTCTCATATTACACCACAAAGCTTTTCGCGCGGATTATATTTCGCGCAGTACTAAAATTGCCGCACCCAGCGCGCCGCGAATTCTAGTGAATTTTAATACAAGTAAGGTATATATTAACATTTTTGCTATTTTCCATATCAATGACCCCCTCAAGCTAGCGTCACATATTTGATGAACGACCGCTAATTAACTCACTGCAATAAAACTTTGTCTTACCTGAACTCACAGACTTCAGCCTCATGATATAACTTATCTTGTCTATTGATAACCACCTCACAATCTTCATTAGAACAATTCACTGGAGCAAAGCCACACGTACTCACGTGACGTTCCAGATTACTTAACTTCATAACATCACGACATCCACGCTTGAAGAAATCACAACGAATTCTGAGCTCAGATAAATACTCTCGCACTATTCTTGGTGCTTGTACCAGCGTTTCTTCGCTCAGATCATCCTGACATGTTGGACAGTTGTGGGTATTGGAGAGATGTTTACTGATGCAGGCTCTACAGAAATAGTGCTGGTTTTTTTGACACACGACTGGGTCGTTGAGAACGTTCATACATATCGGGCAATGAAAACTAGGACTGATTGGTTCTTTGTGTTCAAAACGACTGTCCTCGTAACCTTGTCCAGGCCAGATGAAACATCCTTGACCTTCCTTAAGTCCTGCCATGATATCGTCTTTGTAGCGCTCACATTCTATAGCAAATATTACAAACACAGAAATCTCAGTATCGCTCATACGATTAAATATTTATTTGTTATCAAAGATAATGGTTGGCTTGCAAAAAGTGTTACAAAACAACAGATATGTTGGTGAGCTTAAGGAATGTTAATAATGATAGCTTAAAGCAAATTTGACCACATCCTAGCTCCATATATTCGAGAATTTTATTTATGAACCTTTAACAACAAGAAAATTCCTTAAGGAGGAAAAGAATGAACGTTCTCTAACTCACAGGCTGACCATCATTGCATGTTCACGATGGTGCTTGAGTTTGTGAAAAATAACATAGACGTCATAAACAAGGCGAGGCTAGATATGACTATTGTATATATTGATTACAAAACCAACCTTTGAATCTTTAAAATGATCGCTTCATTTCACGGACTGAATCTTTCCAACACTAAATTTTCACTAGATGTTTATTCCTTGGTGCAAAGCAATTGTTGAGAATGATATTGTGATGAAGATGAGAGATGTTTTGATAAGTTTATGGTCGAGAAAAATGTCTGCTACGTGTCAGTAAACAGAAGTATTGTTGTGTCGCAGTTTCGTTTTTAACTTCATTTGAATTAAGCAATGTATCTCGTGATCTACGGGTCATGACCTCTACTATAGACATCTCGGAAGACTACCAGACACAGTATGACTGACATCCGTACAAAATATAAGATCTCTTGCTATCCAGAACGACAAATCTAGTGACAAATCCTATATTGTCGTGTACTTTTGTCAGCACTACCGACACTGGCAACGTTAGTTCTAGATATCATTGACAACGAGGTTTTTCTAACTGACTAAGACTGTCACTGTTTGTCTTTTCTTGCAGAGTTTGCCAGCATGGATTACGTTATTGTTCATCTACCATATTACGATGATTGAAGAGCTTTGATATAACCATGTATAACTAATGGGGTTTCTCTATGAATTGCTTGCAGGTGAAACTAATTTATCCGGGAAGTTCGACATTGTACGAATTGATCTCCATCCTTCAGAACAACTGACAAATCAGTAAGCTTTAATTAAGATTTGTTTCCGCTGTAATGTGAAATGCAATCGATCCACGATGACCTATTTGAACACAACAATCCACCATTACATAGACTGAGATGCACTGTACAACGCTTGTTTGCAACTGTTGAATGCTTGCATACAATTGTAGCAGGCTTTTAAAGCATAAAGGATTTTGACACGTTCTCTAATGGTAAAATTTATTTTAACATCAGCTTTCGGCTGCCAGTCTGCAGAACGCTTCAGAGAACTTTATTCTGAATTCTGGTGGCGCACTGGCGCATCCAGCACTCTTAAAGCATGTTTTGAAAAGACTACAACTTTTCGTGCTAGATAAACTCTGTCGTTACGTAGGGCTAATTTGTTCTGTACAATTCGAATATATTTAAGAGGTAATAAAAAATATACGAACTATTAAAGGTACGCAATAATTCAGGCTAAAATCAAAAACAATTTTGTTTCTCTTCAGATGATTCTTGCTGGACAAAGACCTGAGACTATTATGGAGATCTGTTCAAGAGCTCTGTCATTCTGGACATACCAGGTAGTATAGACCTCGTTTTACAATAGACCTTCTCATTTGAGTCTGTTGTTTAAGACTAGATTAGCAGTAAACAATCATTGGCAGTAACCCTGGTGTAATTGTAAAACTTTCCTTAGTGGTTTGTTTGAGTATCTTTCATGCTCCAAGCCGTTCACAGAAGAAACGTACTATTGGATAAACCACACGAGATTTTGAAAAAATATTTCGAATTTTATAAACAAGCTATTAAACTAAAGACAACTGCTTTCCTGAAGGGGTCCTCTACAGAGGTTTCGATTCGCCGACCATACTCATGTAATTATATTACGAAAGTTGGTCATATGTCACTCACCCTCCCTCGGTACGTCCCTTGGGTCAGTTGATCAAAAGCTGGTTCGCTTAACTCTGAGTAAACGTAAAATGCAAAGACAACTTTCAGTTGAAACTTGTTTGTAAGCTTGGAGATATTTCGACGGAATTATTGTCTGGATCTCGCTTTGAGTTTTGACTTCTAAAGTTTTGACTTGAACGGACGTGTCGAATACAGCCTTTGAAAAGCTAGTGCTCAGCTTTTGGGAAATTCGTTTTAATTTTTGGTTAACTTTGTACATTGGGTTGTGTTAGGTTCTCCTGTCGGCTTGTAATACTGCGAGAACCAGCCGAACTAATAAAACCTACCTATTGCAGCACTACAGACTCGTGCTCACTATAGCGACATAAGCACAAGCTTAATAAAAGTACGAGTTGAGCCATTGTAGAAGAACAACATGTTAAAATGAAATTCTTTCTAAATTCTTTCTACTTTGTCGTTTTAAACCTCTGAGGAAAAGTTGTCATTTGTTATGCAGTTGCTTATGCTTATGTCGCTAGTGTGATCAGGCTTAAATTGTGAAAGAAACGGTATCTGAATCTGAAGGAGCGATATAACTGGCTCATATGCTCTGGGTGAATTTCTACATTCTAGGCCCACCAAGAGCGCACGTACCAGGAGTACGTCTCGAATAAAGCCAAAGAGAAGAATGCTCAGCTGGAAAACTATTACGAACAACTGATTGCAATATAAAATCACAGCAAGAGATATCTTGTATCCTTTAAATTATCGCTCCCCCCCCCCCTGAGATGGCACGCGTGTTTCTAATGCATAGTGTGCCCTAAATTTAAAACGAATATCAGATTAGATTTTCTTGACGTGCTGCCGCCAACAGCTCTAGAGTCAGAAATATCCAGTAAGTTTTATTGTTGCTAATAGTTTCATCACTCTCAATTGATTGTTTGCATGACGGTCAGTTGAAGCATATCTTATTAATTATCTCAGGTGAGGGACACCATATATACTGCCCGCGTTATTTTTCTTATAGACAATTAGGTTATTATTAATATTCATACTGGATATTCTCTGTTCATCTGTATAGAAGGGTTTGTATGGAAGCCAATGTCTACAGTAGAAGACCAATGCAAGGTACACACTCCCTTGCATAACGAAACACAAGCACTACAAAACCGTGTTCATTTGGAAATCTCGGGGTCAGGTATTAAACGACGACTTGGATTCAAAAAGACTGGACCATGAACTGTACGTACAATTGTATTACGCTGTTTTATTGGTAAATGTGATTTGATCTTTTGAGGTTATTTTCAAACATAGCGACATGCATTTTTATGAGATCGTCAGTGCTATACGTAAGCTTATAGTATGTGCATGGAAACACAACTCACTCAACATTGTAGCTTTGTTTATAGTGGAAATCTTCTAAAAGTACTTGACTTGTGCTCAGGTATACTGGTTTATTAAAAAAGTTATTTTATCGCCGATTCACCATTAAACATACATGAAAATTGCTGCTATAAATTTTGCATATTTTACTTAAAACCAATAAAATCCGCGGGAAAGTTTGATTAGGTCTTTGATCGAATCAATGTAAGCAGATACCTTGGTATAATAGTCAACCTCGCCCTATACTGGGCACAAGCAACCTCCCTGCTTAAATTACCAACTTGAAACCAACGCCATTGCCCGCTTGTTGGATTAATACTCGACACCATAGCTGGACCACCACTGCACACGTCATTCTGCCCAGTGATGTCACCAGCACAGACCTGTGTGGTACTGTTGAGATAACCGATATCTTTAAGTTTCTGTGACGCCAGAGCCTTTTCCTTCTGCACATGATCATCGCAGAATTTGCTTGTTTTAAAGGGAAGTTTGACTTGCTTAAGTGGGTTCTTGGATTTGTAAGTGAGTTCACCGTGGCTAAATAAACTAACCTCTACCATTACGAGCATAGATAATCACGAAAAATGTTCGACTTACCAGAGAACAACAGCAAGAGCAGTAGCTTATAGCGGATATGTTTCTTCCAGTAACTGGAAATGATACTTGAACGCTGTAAAGAGAAAGAAGTAGTTATTATACAGTGACCGTATTGCTAGTATACAGTAATACACTTACTGGTATGAGACGATAGGAAAATTGCGGCTGCCAAAGCAGTGAGCTGCAGTTAGCACAAACTCTTGATTGATCAATGACCCAACACACACATACTTTCCTAAGTGAGAATAGATCATGAAATCAGGGTTGAGTGATCATCTCGTCCTGTCACATTGATATCACGGTTACATGTGCATCTCATATATACACCAATACATAATATAAATCTCGTTCTATTTTTGTCACCAACCTTTGACTATTATCCTAACTGCCCAAGGCCAGTTCCTTCCTTTTGTTACCAGTCCACCAATGACCCGAGCTCTTCTATCAAACGATTGAAACGGTGACCTACCACATTCAGAGTAATCTTGGATATCTAAGAATAGCAGACGCATGCGGTTAACTCTGGTACTGGCAGTTTAACGATCAAGAATGCGGTAAGAAACAAAAGGAATCGATACTCAGTGCCTGAGAGGTTTTCCAAGCTGCGCAATTCTTCACAATATAACATCAAATCAAACCTAATACATCTGTCACGTTCTATGAGCATCTTCTGCATGTGTTGTTTTATCTATATAAAACTTTCTATAATAGCGATGATAAAGCTTTCTATAATAGCGTTGTGGATGTCCTTCGTGGGGAAGTTTGTTTTCACTTGATCGTTTCAGGTATTGAAAAAACCTATACCATTCGTGTACTATTAAGTGCACTATCTACACAGGAAAATTTCTTCAACACTCAACACATTCCTAAGACATCTAAAAGAAGTCTCATTATCTCCAGGAAAAGGCTCAAATGTTGATTGCACTATTTGTTCCATGTCTCGTGGCTGGTGCTGATGCATGTTTTGATGTAGATTAGAAAATAGCAAATTCACTTATTACTGGTATATATTTTAGTGGTAAAGGTAAACTGCTTAGATATTCTGAATTGGAAAACTCGCAGACAAAATTTGAAGCATGCATTAAAACCTACTTTGACAAGAGATGCGTTATTTGAGCGCGCTCCATCGTAGGTTTTTCCTGCATGTCCGTTGCTTTCTCGATCCTTTCAAACTGAAACCAACGTGACAAGAATATACCGCGGTAGATCCAACAGCGTCGTTAGGATATTTCACTGCGCCGTTCTTGATGCCAGGGGGTGTACCACATTCTGAAAAAAGATGACCTCAACATCACACCGCAAACGTGTTTCATACATCGAAAGAAAACAGATTTACCTACCTTTACACTTCAGGATTTGTTGACTGGAAAAGTTTGTCAAACGACTGCAGGGTAAATAAGTGATAGTTTTTGCCTTGCTGAAGAAGTATCCTTTATCACATTTCAGTGTAATGTGATTTCCTTTACGAGGCTTCGATGTAATTTTAGTGTGCGCTGGTAGTTTATGCTTTCGGAGTTTCCTTACACAGCCTCGCTTGCCGTTCACTCCTGCGGAAAAAACGACATGAAAGTTTTTTTAGTTTTAAGTCTGAGTTTTTCTGTAAAATGCTACCACGATTTCATCATTTTCAGCATGCTCGATCATTAGTGTCGAATGTGGTCGGCTTTTTCTCGTGAATAGTACAAATACGTAGAAAATTCGCAAACTTCGCAGGGCCATATTTTCCCTGTTTTACAACATTTTGCCACTAAACTTTGCATTTTTACTAATTTAAGACGCTCTTTTCAGCTGCGATGAAAGATAAAGTTTAAGTATAGCCCGTTTTCCACTTTAACCGTATGGTAACAAAACCTAGTGTAATCTTGTGTGTGCACATCATTAGTTCTGCCTGAGTGTTGAAGAAGCAATGAAATACGCTGTATGTTTTGCTACGATATGTTTGAAGTGGAAAACAGCCTTAAAACACTCACCGGAAAACAGCAAGACAACCACGCTGACAAACAATAACCATATGAGCCAATATATTTTCATGATTCTCGTATTTCTAAGAAACACAGGGTAATCACGCATAACAAAGCAAAAATAAGTCTATTTCTTTAATGTGGTTTTGCGTTCTTATGTAATTGGGTATATGTTGTTCTTTCTGGTCAAAATTTCAAACGTGCGCTTTTTGTGTTCCCAGCGCATATATGAAACAGGAAGTCCTGCTAAGACGCAAATTAAAACCTGCTATATTTGCAATTTTTGCGTCATTTTTTTCCAGATGTATGATAATATGAGATTATGTCGAGTAGCAACTGCATGTCTGTATGTAGCAGCCTTGTTTGACCACTGTTGTGGTTTAATACCTACATTCCCTCAAACAAAAACAACGAGGGAAAAAGCCTCAGAAAAATACCAAACTTAGTATTTCCCTGTCTATTATCGGGGGTTAGTCGTAAAGCGCAAACAGATATAATGTAAAATAAGTGCTGACTGAGTTGATGGCTTAAAGAAAGTTTGTAAAACTATGTTGTATGACCTTGATGCATGCAGAGCTACTGACGTGCTTCAAATCTGTGCGTCCCTGTGACAGTTGACAGTCTGCGCACGACAATATGTTAAGAAAAAATATTTATCACAATTGTTGATCAGAAGTGTTACCGTTAAAAGAGTGTGAGTAAATACTATATTATACATAAACTAGACCGTTGTGTATTACACTTACCAGAGAACTCTCTTTCAGATAAGCTCTTTCCAAATGCTTCCAACTGTAATGCTTTCCAATTCGTAATGCACAATATCTCGATTAGAGTATGCTTTCATCTACTTCCCGTAACCCTATCCTTTGGCAATCTAAATCTATCTTTCAACACTCCAGAAACTACTTGTTGTGAGGCAATAGTACAGTAGTTGTCCGAATGGTTACTTCAATATTTGTTTATTTTCTAATGATATTTTATGATTACAGCATCCATACATTTACCCAGTGACAGATATTGGTGTCCTAGCTTTGAATATTTAGAACAGCTTGTAAGCAGCTTGCAAGACAGCAGTATAAGGTTATTACAAGGTCGTCCTGAGAGAAGTACAGAGTAATGAGATGCTTATAGGAGCCTGGGAATGAGTCAGTCTTCCATCGTAGATAGCAGTTTGTCCATTTCACGCAGATCGACTGTACATATATAATATTTATTAATCTAACAATATAAAGCCAACATAGAGTATCTACAACATAGAATCATAGGAGACTCTATTACTCTATACTTCTCTAGTCCTAACTCTCATACAGACCTGTTGTTACAAGATTGTCACAAATTTAACTACACAATGTTGTAAAAATATTAGCTGAATTCACATTACTAACTTGAATCCGGTACTAGACGCGTTTCTCGTCTCAACTTTCTCACGTAACTTTCCCGTCCAAACAAGCGGTGTCTCGTCCACACGAGAAACTTGTCCTAAATTTACATTCAGACAGGTGAATAAGACGAGTATCTCATCACCAACACAATCAAAAACTGGAACTAGGTGAGGGAAAGAAACAAAATTGCGTACAAAGCAAAAGAAAGACCATGAATTCTCGTGCCCATATATGAATTCGGCTATAGTTAACGGTTACAGTCTACCTGACCCTATCAGTCTTGTTGGGACAACCTTGTACCAAGTTTGATAGTCCCATCAAGCTTCTTACAAGTTGTTAACAACTTGTGTCAAACTTGTTTAAAAAACCGGAAACAAAGCTGGGAACTTTAGTTAACACAACTTGTCAACAGCTTGTGAAGAGACTTGTACAGCTTGTTTGCAGGTTTGTTACAAATTTAAGCGTTTTTAATATAATATTTCTTGTGTATTTCGTAGAAAAAGCCACATGAAATTTGGGCTGAAAAATATAGAGTACAAGGCAAACCATTGAATGTGCTGGAAATTAAAATGTACGACAGACAAATATTAAAAGTGAGTAGCAATTAGTTGAGAAAGATTCGACTCAGTGAAATATCTGGAACTAAACGTTGTGTGGGCAGTGCAGTTGATAGTACAAAAAATGTCTTCAACGAAAGAAAGACCTTGGTGGAGAAGTGGCTACTAACGATCATTTAACTTTTTGACGAAGAGTGTGTGCTCGAAACGTGGATTAGTTTCACTTTATTCCGGAGAACCTAAACCTTTCGTGTACGACTGAGTGAAATATTCAAGACAAGTGTAATTATATATAATAATAAATAATTTTCTTGTAGAAGATGCTGTTTTTGCACAGTAAAGGAATTCCATCCAATGGTCACATAGACAGTGGTAACATCTTCGCGAAGAAAGGGATCTGTAGGTAACAATTTAACTTTTTAAGCTGATCATGACTATGTACGCTAATCAACACCTGAAATACCCGCCGATAAATGATCGGCAAGAAATCGTTTTTGATCCGTGAAGAAGCAAAATTGTTTTACACTTTTACCTGATCAAAGACTCCTTGATGCGAAAAGACCTTCTTCGTGCAAAAAGAACTCTAGTTATGCATTTGTTGCCCTCCTGCTTTCTCCAAACAAAGTTCAACGTCCTCCCCCGATATGTACTCATTATGTATATAATATTCTCTAGTGGTATATCTCCCTTTTCCCAAGAAGGAGCTGGCCGGATCGACTGGGGCAACCATCAGGCAGAAAAAAGCGAAGGAGAATGAGCCATCGAGGATGAATAGTGGTGACGGCAATTGTATGTTCTGTTTATTATATAATGCAGTATATTATTTGTTATGTTTATTATTTATTTTATCATATTATAAAAGGTAAAGCAATCCCTTTATATCTTTTCCATAAACGTATATTCTTTCAAAAATGTTTGGATTGGTATAACTTTGGTTAAGTGCATAGTGGAAGTTTTTGGGCACTTTTTTGAGCTTCTGTGGCTTATTCGCTGTTAAAATCACCATGTAAACGGGGCGACTTGATTCCAAAACACGTTAGCAGTTATTATGTTTGGAGTAGTGCATGTGTGTAAATGTGTTGTAGGCTTGTTTGTTGCAAAAAAAGCCGACCCTGACAAAGGAATTATCCTTTAAAACATTAGCTAGGTGTGCTTTGATGCTGGTAAATCATTTATATGCTAGCTAGTGGTATATGTCATATACATTATAATTTCTTTCTTTTGCTTAAGAAAGAAATTATAATGTACATGACATAAGACGCTTAAGACATAAGAAGCTTAAGACATAAGAAACAATGTCGTCTCCACAGTAAGTTGGAGATGGCTGTTGGCCTGAAAAAAGAACACAAAGTCACAAAAATTGCAATGAAGTCAAAACCATCACGGAGAAAGGGTGTAAGTAATATTTAAGAAATATAAAACATTTTCCGTGCTGATATACAGTTATATCAACACGAGTAAAAATTGGAAAAACGAGAAATTGTGTGGAGTAATATTACAGAATTTAATAACAACCAAACATAGACACTTCATCGATAATTTGTCCGATTTGAAATTTTTTTATATAAGTCGGTGTGACTGACAGAGATGGATGAATAATATTTGAAATAATGTTTCAAGGCAGAACCGTGAAGTTATTATATATTAGGAGAACAAATTAGTAAAGAATTTTAACTGCCAGTTTTTCTTTTTGAATGTTTGATTTCTAGATCAGTTCTGAGGTTCTTACTGGGGTTAAAAACAGTCAGAACTCCCAATGAAATGGTGCTAAAATCATTGATAAATGATAACAGCTCAAATTAACGTTGTCAGCGTAGGAATTTCAGTTAATAATACACGAAAGCTATAGGTTCTTTCACTACCTGACACGATAAAGCTAGCTCACTGTTTTTTCTCTATTTTTGAATTTCTCGCTAAACCTAAATAAATTCTTGTAAATTTTTCGTGTTGTTTTCATAGGTGGCCCAGAAGTCAGTCGTTTTTACCATCTGAATAAATCAATCTTGCAAATAAATATTCCTTTTACAACTGTCAGCTGTCAGAAACTTGACTATATAGGGCTAAATATTGGAAATAACAATAAAACAAGTTTCTGGCAGTTGTAAAAGGAATATTGATCTACAAGGTTGATTTAATCAAGGTAAAAACCACTGATCTCTGGGCCACCTATGCTGTTTCTGGACTCCTGTGCCAAGATGTCGCTATGGCGGGAACGTTAAAAACTTGTTTTAAAATGAAAATACTTTGAAATACAGTTATATTTTGAAGAAAATAAGTTGGTAACACGAAAACTAAGGTAAGACTCTTGTCTTTTAAACGCTTGTGTGTGTTTTAAGGCATTTTTCCCTGAGGAACAATATTTTTCTTACGTCTTTCTAGCCAAATGTTTTGTTGTGACTCTCAAAGATGGATAACGATCTTCTCTGTAATTTTAGAAAATGTAGAAAACGTCTAAGCTCTTTCTCTTGGGTAAATGCACTGATAGATGCTTTTGTAATTCATGAAAACTATTCAAATTACCTCAGTTTGTTATATCATGCATAAAGCCATGAATTTAACACTATTTTTTTTTGTTTAAAACTGTAGGTGACTTCTTGTTCCCGTATCCTTTTGCATATTTGTTGTAAAGAGCAGACCAAGTGTTATTTTAATGAATATTATTCCTTCTATAAAGTTCTGTACAGTTGCATTTACAAAGATTGGGTCAATATAATTAAGAAAAATATATATTTCAGCATAAAATTATTTGCCTTTACCATAATCAGCAAAATGTTCTTAACTTACTAACTCAGATATATTTTGTGATGAAGATGGCACTAGAGAGTTTAACAAAGCTTATGTATGTCCAGCTTGTAAGTAAATATTTTGTAGCTTATTATAAATTGAAAATACTATAAGGTCTAAGAAATTGTTCAGTTTAATTTGGTTTCACAACAGCACTTCCATACCCTCTTGCTTCATTCATCTCTGGTAACTCTTCCCAGACCTGATTCAGGAAATGAAAAACTTCAACAGATTTGAGATGATTTCTTCCATCATGCCCACCCATCATGACAAGAACATCTCCTGTAACAACTGCAGCACATCCACGTCGTTTATGCTTCATGGTTGGCAAATATTTGGATTCTCCTGTTGTGAGATTGTATGTAACAACACTATCCATGGCATGAAATCCCCTATTTCTTCCACCAAGAAGAATGGCATTATTTTGCCAGAGAACACTTGCCATCTCATCAACAGGAAAAGGCAAAGGTTTCATCATCTTCCATTCTTTGGTAACAAGATCATACATCATGACAGTGTCTTTCGCAACTCCATGAAAACCTCCAAAGATGAACAACTTGTCTTCAAACAGTTCCATTGTGTGATCATATCTTGGTGCAGGCATTGTTGTTAAAACCTTTGTAGTGTATGGTGGCACCATGGACACCTCATAGATTTTGTCACTTGCTTCTCCCCTAATGCTTGCTCTCCCTCCACTCAAAATCAAGCTATCTTTATATATGACTGCTGCATGTTTTATGCGCACTTCAGGAAGTTTCACATGAGAGATCTTCCATTCTGCAGACTGGTCACAAGAACTTGTCTCAATTGTATCTGTATATTTTTTACCATCATCTCCTCCTGAAATAAGAACCTCTCCTTTATATGTGACTGCAGATGCAAAGGTATGAGCTTTTGACATAGGCTTGATCAATGTCCATGTTTTCTGTGACCAGGAGAAGATTTCTACAGAATTGAAATTGACCTTTCCATTGTGTCCCCCAGCAATGATGATGTTTTTTCTACCCAAGTGTTGACCAGGACTCATTTCTTTCAGTTGTTTCATTTCTGTCATCATCAGAGTGACTTTTGTCATCATTTCTGTCTGTATCTCACACATTTTGCTCATCTTCTTACCGAGATCATCCACCTGTGCCTGAAGC
Organism: Muricea muricata; assembly: GCA_963855995.1. Lineage (NCBI taxonomy): Eukaryota > Metazoa > Cnidaria > Anthozoa > Malacalcyonacea > Plexauridae > Muricea > Muricea muricata. Next base: position 13,001,563 of record OY979727.1, read on the forward strand.
TTAGTGTTATGATCTTCAAGCTGTTTCTGAAATTCTTCTGTCATCTTTTTGCTTAAATCATCCGCCTGTTTCTGAAGCTTGCCATCAAGTTGTTTCTGAAGGTTGGCATTATGATCATCAAGTTGTTTCTGAAGGTTGACATTATGATCATCAAACTTTTTCTGCAGCTTGCTATGATCTTCAGTCATCTTTTGGTTCATATCTTTCACTTCTTTCTTCAGCTCAACACAGTCATGACACTGCAACTTCCTGAAATAAAATTGGTTTCATTTATAATGTTGGTTATAAAATAATAACTTTGTGTTTGCAACCTCAATTTGACACTACAGTATTTAAATCTGCCTAGGACTATGATACAGGAGGGAGGTTAAAACCAAATGTGCTATAAATAAAGTTAAAATTTGATTTTTTTCCTTGAATAAAAATCACTATTATGTAATAGATCTGTACTTCGAACTAGAAATTTTAAGTTTGTAATAAACATGAACCTATACAACAAATGAATCTTTACTATTTACAAAATCAAGGATATCACTTTGTTCAACAAATATGTTATGCTTTCTTCCATGATTTTCCACCCCCCCATCCCTCAGCCCACCTCTTGCGGCATGCTGTGATGTTTAGTGTTGTAATCAACTGATTTGCAATACTAACAATAAGCGTCTCATATTACACCACAAAGCTTTTCGTGCGGATTATATTTCGCTCAGTACTAAAATTGGCGCGCCCAGCGTTGCGCGAATTCCAGTGAATTTTAATACAAGGAAGGCATATATTAACATTTTTGCTATTTTACATATCAATGACCCCCTCAAGCTAGCGTCACATATTTGATAAACGACCACTAATTAACTCACTGCAATAAAACTTTGTCTTACCTAAACTCACAGACTTCAGCTTCATGATGTAACTTATCTTGTCTATTGATAACCACCTCACAATCTTCATTAGAACAATTCACTGGAGCAAAGCCACACGTACTCACGTGACGTTCCAGATTACTTAACTTCATAACATCACGACATCCACGCTTGAAGAAATCACAACGAATTCTGAGCTCAGATAAATACTCTCGCACTATTCTTGGTGCTTGTACCAGCGTTTCTTCGCTTAGATCATCCTGACATGTTGGACAGTTGTGGGTATTGGAGAGATGTTTACTGATGCAGGCTCTACAGAAATAGTGCTGGTTTTTTTGACACATGACTGGGTCGTTGAGAACGTTCATACATATCGGGCAATGAAAACTAGGACTGATTGGATCTCTTAGTTCAAAACGACTGTCCTCGTAACCTTGTCCAGGCCAGATGGAACATCCTTGACCTTCCTTAAGTCCTGCCATGATATCGTCTTTGTAGCCCTCACATTCTATAGCAAGTATTACAAACACAGAAATCTAATCCGTACAAAATATAAGATCTCTTGCTATCCAGAACGACAAATCTAGTGACAAATCCTATATTGTCGTGTACTTTTGTCTGCACCACCGACACTGGCAACGTTAGTTCTAGATATCATTGACAACGAGGTTTTTCTACCTGACTAAGACTGTCACTGTCTTTTCTTGCAGTGTTTGCCAGCATGGATTACGTTATTGTTCATCTACCTTATTACGATGATTGAAGAGCTTTGATATAACCATGTATAACTAATGGGGTTTCTCTATGAATTGCTTACAGGTGAAACTAATTTATCAGGGAAGTTCGACATTGTACGAATTGATCTCCATCCTTCAGAACAATACAAATCAGTAAGCTTTAATTTGTTTCTGCTGTAGTGTAAAATGCAATCGATCCACCATGACCTATATTTGAACACAACAATCCACCATTACATAGACTGAGTTGCACTGTACAACGTTTGCTTGCAACTGTCGAATACTTGATACAATTGTAGCAAGCTTTTAAAGCGTAAAGGATTTTTGAAACGTTCTCTAATGGTAAAATTTATTTTAACACGAGCTTTGGGCTTCCAGTCTGGAAAACGTTTCAGAAAACTTTCTTATAAATCCTGGTGGCGCATCCAGTACTCTTAAAGCAGTTTTTGAAAAGACTACAACTTTTCGTGCTGGATAAACTTTTCGGTCTGGATTTGTTTTGTACAATCATAGGCGTAGGAAGAAAGTAATTATGGTGGGGCACAACCCAGAACCATGAGCTATATAGTATATAATATTACTATATATTAGCTATTATTGGGGGGGGGGGAGGGGGGCAGAGCTGCTCCAAGTCTATGGTGTATTTGCTCCAAAACTAAATACTAGATAGTGGTGAATGTCATGTACATTATAATTTCTTTCTTTTGCTAGACATAAGAAAAAATGTCGTCCCCACAGTTGGAGATGGCTGTTGGCCTGAAAAAAGGACACAAGGTCACAAAAACTGCAATGAAGCCAAAACCATCATGCGAGAAAGGGTGTAAGTATTATGATTGCATATCGGTTAGTAATCTGTATAATCTGCGGACTGAGAATAAAATGCAGACTGAACGGCACAAAATGCTGACTGGAGATAAAATGCAGACTGGAGTGAGTATGGAATATTTAGCATTGGCAATGCTAATCACCTAGAACTTTACTTTGTTTTTCCATATTATTTTAGCTTTAAGTGCGATAAAAACGTTTAATAAAACGTACGCGTTTTTTTTTAATTTTAAGAAAACTATTATTTATCCTTTTTGGGGCTTTCTTGAAGGCAGAATATGTGTGTGGAATTCTCGTGTAAATCAAATCGAACAAGACGAACGCCATTTTCATTTTGTAGATGGCTGGAAAAGAAACGCTTCGCCCGATGAAAACTTTGTGATGTTCTGGTTTCGTTGAAAGAATCATGTTAGAGCAAAGATGAAATCTGGGCTACAAGCTACTAAATCAATGTGCATCGGGCTATCAGAGAACATTGCTACAGTAAAACCCCGCGTATAAGAATCTACGTTTTAAGAAGTACCTGTTAGGCTAGAATTACGTTTTCCTCGCCATAGATTTGTCTCAAAACATGCAAATTGACTCTATTGCAGACTGTATGCATGTTTTCTACAGGGATTTGTTTTCCACCGTATAAAGAGACAAACACCGCCTCCCAACAAGAACAATGTGCCACAATTAAATAAGAACCTGTTTAGGCTAACTTCAAGAATGAGGTTCTTATACATGGGGTTTTACTGTATTCCAACTGATACAAAAGTAAGTACTGCAACATATTAGACCCCGTTTACACCGTACCGGATCCGTATGGTCGCGATATCAAATCGAATGGTTTAAAGATGAGTATAGCTTTTAAATTTATGTTAATATTAAAGAATTTAATAACAACCAAATATAGAAAAAGGGGTGGGAATGAATATGACCTCAAACTGACCGGATTCGATGTCGGGACCATGCTGAACCGGTACCCCGTGTAAATGGGGTCTTACTTGAGACTTTTTAATGAACATACCGTATTCTCTCTATTTAGCCCCCCCGGGGGGCTTATTCATTTCAGGACCTTTTAAGGGGGGGGCTTATTGGAGAGGGGGCTTAATTGAGAGGGGGGGGGGCTTATTTATTCATCAAAAAAAAAACAACGGTGGAGATTATCTCTTTGAGCTGCAATAAACTCAAAATCATTACACAGTATATATCATATAACAAGGACTTAAAAGAGAGATTACGGTAAATGCCAATGATCTCATTGCATTAAAAATAGTAAGCATAGGATACAATAACTAACAATAACTTTTTTCAGCTTGGATGAAGTTCTATATAAAAAGCTGCGACAAGGGAAAATCCAAAGCAGTAGAAGCAGCCACTGAGATTACAATACTAGACTTTGAAACCTATATAGGGCCTGGTTGGAGGTAAAACCTGAATTTTATAAACACAAAGCGCATTTTCGTAGCCTTTTATTATTTCTGATAAATACTGTAGCAGAGCATTTGATGAAAAAGCGTGTATGTTACTAAAGTAGTTTACTAAAGTATGTATTTAAGCAATGTTTTATCAAAAACAGTTTTAATTATATTACTAATTGATCAAAAATATTGTGAAGGTAAATTATACAAAATTATTATATTAAAAGTCACTTGTGATTATACCGTTTTCTAATTAACTAAAATTAAATCTAATCATCCAATAAATTATCTAATTACACAGATTCTTGTTAATTAATTGATAGGTATCAATTAATTACCAAGATGTTTTCTGTAGTGCAACATTTCAAAATACTCGTGGTGCCAATGCAAACAAAGAAAACTTCTATGTCTTGGATTTGAATGTCATAAACTGGATTTTTGTGATATTTTGTCTTTTGATTTCCTACTCTCTGGTGACATGCAGTAGCAATTTGGTCATGCCATGTAAATTTAAATCATCATTATTCATTTCTTTAGAAATTGACTCCTAATACGGTTTATAAACACTGAAAAATTTGCATTTACATGACCAAATGTCGGGCTGGGTTCGCCATTGGTGACATGCACAGAATTTCTTTACATCAACATTCCTTTACACCCTTGGTGCTGCCTGGTACTAGTCTCCATCTACAAAATTAAGATGACCTTTGCTTTCTCCTTATGCTCTTATTGATCGTGAATAAAAATTACTGCCATTAGGATTACTGGCATTGGCCAACCTTTGCACTCTCTCTTCATTCTTATTAATATTATCCCTCCTATAAATTTTCAAAATAGAAATTTGCAAATAGGTTTCTCCATATAGTCCAGCCTAATTTGAACCCTGACCCTACATTGTGATAATAAGCGATGATATACTCACGCACTAATTAACATGATACATCAATTATGCACTAAAGCGACAGATGGCACCGGTGCCAGTGTTAGAGTATTTGTTTTGGACTATAAAAAGGCACTCGATTTGATTGACCACAACATCCTCATCAATAAGTTGTCCATGTACAAAATTAACCCATTCGTTGTAAATTGGATTTGTGACTTCCTAAGTAATCGACATCAGAGAGTCAAACTTGCTGAAGATTGTTTCTCGGAGTACCTCAAGGTACAAAGTTTGGACCTTGGCTATTTATCATTATGATAAATGATTTGGAAGTAACCTCAAGCGATGTAGTTTTTAAATATGTCGATGATACGACTACACACGAAGTTGCAAAAAAAAGGGGAAAACAGCCAAGCACAAACGCTACTTGATGAAATCAATGATAGGTCTATTGCAAATAAATTTCAGCTGCATCCTCAAAAATGTAAAGAACTGCGGATTTCCTTTACCCGTGATGATGTACCGGTAAGTCATGAAGATGTATTAATCGATCAATCTATCTTAAACATCGTAGAATCAGTTAAAATTCTTGGAGTTACTATCCAGAATAACTTGAAATGGAACTCGCAAATTAAGGATACGGTTAAGAAAGCCTCTAAAAGGTTATACTTTTTGAAGCAGTTGAAGCGGGCAAAATAATCTACAGAAGAGTTAGTTAAATTTTATGTTACATGCATTCAATCTGTTATTCTTTATGCATGTCAAGTCTATCACTACAGTATTCCGGAATACCTGAGCAAATCACTCGAACGTGTACAAAGGAGAGCTTTGCGTATAATATATGGATACGACTATTCTTATAAGGAATTATTAAGTCAATCAAAACTCACAACCCTCTCAGAACAAAGATTGGACCTTTGCAGTAAATTTTTCCATAAGATTATGTCTGACCCTCAAAACAATTTGTATAAATTACTTCCGTTTAACGAAGATAGTCATTGAGTCATTCTTATGATTTACAAAGGAAAGGACGTTTTTATCCACCCAAGTGTGCAACGAATAGACACCAAAAAACTTTTATCGTATCGGCATCACAAGAAATTAATTATAATGTAAACTTAAAAACTATATAGATGTAGATCTTTATGATATTAAAATGTCTAATATTATTAATTACAAGAACTCTTTAATTTGGCAGTTTTTAGTTACTTTTATTGTTAATAGGTAAATCTCAGCAATTCAGTAAATGCTGTAAATGAGTTTATTTTTAATAAACCATCTATCTATCTATTTATCTATCTATACTATATACAGACAGAATTGTTTGCTTGGCAACAATTTGTCTATAGATATGTTGCCTTCAATTTCTGACTCAGATAATCCAAAGATGATATGGGTGGGTAATGCCCTGAACCATCTAAGCACTCAATAATAACTTCATCATCAGGATGGACAAAAAATGCCATTGATTGTCGTGGAGTTAAGCGACGCAGCTGTTCTTGCGGAACTACTACACGATGTTTCTGAAGAAGAAATATTAGATTTGGCTCATGAAATTTTGCAAATGGTTTACAACCTATTGGAGTCACTTTAAATTACTCACTGTTGACACCACTTTGTCATTGGTCCAGCGCTGTAACAAATCTCCAATGTTGACCAAAATTGTGCCTTCAATAGGACGTGCTGGGACAAAACCTTCTGTTTGACTGAACACCTGTGGTTGGAAATTGATTACTCAACTCAACAAAACAAAGTTTGCTCTCCATTCTACATATACTAGATACTATGTATAACTTTAGCTTCAGCTTCTAACTGTTCCCGTAAAGTCAGTCCGTAAGAATCATCTCCTATTGACCAGTCTTACTACAGGAGGAATCCTAAACTAAACTAACTTTATTTATACTGGATAGCTCTACCAGTTCTAAACTGTTCTACCTAGAGGTCCAGTAAGGATCATCTCTTATTGATCCAGTGTTACTACAGGAGGAAACCTAAACTAAACTAACTTTACTTATACTTGATAGCTCTACCAGTTCTAAACTGTTCCTCCTAGAGGTCTAGTAAGGATCATCTCTTGTTTAATTATCTAAGTATATAGTGTTACTACTAAACTAACATTACTTATACTAGATTCCCCTATCAGTCTCAAACTGCATATTTTCTTTCAATATATCATTACCTCCAGTCCTCCAACTTGATCTTGAAATAAAAGAGTGATAGTTCCATAATCACTGTGTTCCCCAAGACGTACTTGACCTTTCTGTAAATCTGTCATGACAGGATAGTAGAGAAGTCGTATTGTTGTAGGATTTTCTGAAGTTCCAAACTTTGCATGAGTTTTCTGGAATAATTTTTTATCCTGGTGAAAAGATTGACAATTGTAGAAGGATCAACTGAATTGAACAATCCCCTCTGTTTTAGTTGGGGAATAATTTCGTTTATTTGAAAACCATGAATTACAATCCAAAATTAAGAACAAAAATTTCTTACTTCTAACTGCAGTCCGAGTGCAATTAAATCCAAAATCCTGTGGGCTAGTTTTCCACAAGTATTGAAAAATGATCTGACAGTAGGCTTGAAATCGGAACACTCTTCATCAGGCCAAGAAATGTCATCGTTGAATAGTTCAGTTGCATTAAATGCTTCTTTAAAATCTGTAGGTTTGCTGGGGTCTATTCTAAAGAGAAGAAAACTATTGTTGTACATTTCTGTCGTTCGTTTTAAGCAGTTTCAAGATGTCATAAACCAAAATGGATTCCGTATAGGGAATACCATGATGGGCAATGAGTGTCTTTGAAGACTCTGTATTAAATGTGCTTTCAGTGGTGTAAAAGTGGTCTTACGTTTCAACCCCCACACCGACATAGCCGTGATTGGATGTCGTAGGTCTGGCATATTTATTTTTCTTCTCCAAAGGCAACTTGAAAAACTTTTTACCAACTTCAAATATCTCTGAAATCTATTGAATATATAATAACAAATATTTTATGATGCTACCACGTGATGCTACAACATCAATTGTCCTGGAATGGTCAATACAGAACCAATAATGAATAATTACAATTAATTAGTATAATTAGTGAGTGGAAAGTTTGTACTGCGCAACCGAGATCTCGGACAAATATAGCGTCAGGCGCGCAAATTTTTTGAAGAAAAATAAAAAAAATTGCGTTATTCAAGCGCGGTGCGCGCAAGATTTAAGATTGCGCAATTTTACGAGCGCCGCGGGCGCAGTATTTGCGCATCGCAAATTTTTGCGCAAGCTGTCGCCGCGCGTTCCGGGGCATGCGCAAGTAACAAGATACTTGGTTTCACGTGTTTTACACGTGTAACACAAACATATACTTCCGATCAATGGATTAGCCAATTAACAACCACCAATGAACAACAGCCATTTTAATGTGATTGTATGTCTAATGTCCCTAGCTGCCGCGGGCCTCGCCGCGGGCCAAAACTGCTCTGGCTCTCTTCTGCGGTATTTCGGTGTTGGCTTTTCAAGGCGAACACCGATTTTCGAGGCGAAAAGCTGTCAGCTATTATTCACTGAGAATACCTTTAAAGTCTTTCAACCTTGGTCGTAGGATTCTTCGTGTGGGAGGTTAGTTTGAGCACGAGGTTGGTCGTCTGCGCACTGCGGCTGAATGTCTGATGTTTTCAGCTTGACTGCACGAGTTTCGTTGTATACCGTGTAATTTATAAATTTGTAACTGTGATATGTTTTACACCGTAAAAAATGTTAGTGATGTGTAATAGTTGTTTGCAAGTTGGAACCAAATTCAACGAATGTCTAGAATTAAGTTAACGAGATTTATAGGCTGCATATAAGGCTGGCTAATGGCTATGGCCTATAATAACAACAAGTGAAGAAAATGACAAACTGATCGAAAGTGTTGTCAATGTTTTGGGCAGGATTGTAGCTCATCTAAGTCATCTTTTAAAGCCTAGTTTCCATTTGGTCATAACTGTTACACGACCAAAATCATCCTCAATATCATCTAAATTATCTATCTAAATCATCCTCAGTAACAAGGACATCATCAGTGTACTATCTAAATTAGATAGTACACTGATGTCCTTGTTAGTGTAGACTAGCTTGAAAATGGATGACCCTCAAGCCAACTTTGTTTATATTAATTGTCGTATTTGTAATATATGATTGACTAACTATCGATATCTGACATGCTTCTGGTTTGCTAGGAACATAACAATAAACCAATGTTTTAATAACAAAAAGTTAGAAAAAATGCAAAATATGGCCAATATTTATCTAATAACTGATGTTCAAAAATTTGCTTTTGATTGGCCATTTGGCCCAATACAATACAGTTATGAGTCTTATGAGCTAGTTAGCTGTATCAAGCCTAAACGAAAACCAAGTTTCCCATACTATGCAATTGACAATATATAGTTATAAGATTCTGAAGGAATATAGAGCACAGTTTAGGTGTGCATTTCTGTTGAATGGCTTACTTAAATTATATATATTATTTATGGTGAAACTTGTAGTTTGTGTTACATGTGGGAAAGAGTGTGGGCAGCATTTTTGCAAAGTTAGCAAAAAGCCATGCCATGCCATACCACCTTGTTGCAAGGTGTTGGATGTGGAAGAGGAGGGTTTTGGTGCACCAGAAGTGTGCACAAATTGTTCTGAAGTAGAGGTCTTGCCAAAAGGCCCTACAAAAACACAAATTACCAAAGAAGGTAAAACTACATGCAATATTACATGTACAGTACAAGTGTTCAAAACATCATTGCCACATGCATCAGATGCAACAACATGTTCATCTTGCTAACATTTGAATTCAAACACTTATTATAGAATCCCGCTTTGCAAGCTTTTTCAACCAAAAGCGACCCATTGGTGTGGCTAGTAGAGTCAGAGAGCACCAGTGGCAAAGCGTGTGAAAAGTGGGCACGAGCCAACACGGAAGGGCATTAGCTTGCTGTGTTTCAGGCAAGGCAAGACAAAATTTTGGCTATCTAGGGCCAACAATTCTTCATTTGCCAAACATTATAAATTGGCACATCCAAACCAAACCATAAGTCCTAAAGATGCTGTGCCAGATGACTCATCATTGGCTGTGGAGGCAATGAAAGTCTACAATAAAATTTTTAGGTATGTTACTTGTGTTCATCATTTCATATTGTTTTAAATCAGTATGAACTTTTGAAACTGATATTATATGCAAATTTAAATTATATATCTTTTGCAAATTTCACTCTGAACACTCAATTGGTTAAGAGCATTGTTGATATAACTTGATGCTGACATGTGAAATTTTATGCTGCTCCTCTGTTAAAATAATTTGAATGATGTTCTTTATTTTCTTTGTACTATATCATAAAGAGATGTAAAACATTTTCCTATGAACTCAATATACAGTCATATCAATACTTGTCACCTGTGGAAATTCAGAAAACTCTAAATGTCACTCTTGAAACAGATTGTTTTATATCTAATTGTTTGCCCACTGATTGATATGTGGTTGGTTGTATACTGTAGTCTTGTTAATACCTCTGGACATTTTCAATAACATAACATTATAGTGACATGGGAAAGACTGCAAGTACCAGCCAAAGCAGTGAGGAAATTGTGGACAAGTTAGTTGATGTTGGTTAAGTGCAATAAGATGTTAGATGTGTTGTATACAGTAGATCAAAATAAGCAAGGCCCCAGTCATGCATAAAAGTGAGTTTAAACTAACCTCCTCTTTATATTTGGCGTTTTTAAGACATTACAGTACGAAAACGTTTATAAAACTGATATTGATTGTAATATGTAGTCACTGCATGAAACGAACTAGGTATTGATTAGTTTTAAATGTTTTTTCTTTACAGTGAGCCCGTCGTAAGAGCCTTAGGATCATCACTTCCGGAAAACCTTACAGCAACCAAAGTTGACAACAGACAAGTGACCCAACCTTCTCCCTCTGGACCTCCTACATATCAAAGTACGTTGGATAGTTTCCTCCCGCTTGATTCGGAAGGTAATTTTCCTTTTAATATAGATGAGTTTGCAGAAAAAGTTGCGTCTAAATTAGCGCAAAAACGTAATAATTCCATTCCTAAACACAAAAATCTAGCAGCAACCTGTTCTAATTCCCAGTCAACCATTTCCTCTGATGCTAGTAATTTAATTGAATATTTGAACAAGTCGCAGGGCTTCGAGTTGATTATTGAAGAGAACAGCCGGATATTACGTTGCTACAATTGTTCCGAGTTCTTATCCTCTCCTGTCTCGTTTTCTTCGTCATTTCGTCGGCCATCGGGACGAACAGATGGATCACTTGCCACAGGCCTAAGCTTGTCAGAGCAGGCGTACGAGCAGTTGATTGCTGGCAAGTGTGACAGGTGGTATCATCAGAAAGTGACTTTTGTTAAACGTCTCTCTTCCAAGACGCACATTAACGCTACGGAATTCATGAAGTCTGTAAACGAAGGCAAATCGAGGGAAGGGCTCGTGACTAAAAATCAGATCCGTGTGGCCATTGGAATCGTGAAGACCAAGTCTGCTGCGATACAATATGAGGAAAGAATTGCTGAGCTGCAGGTTCAGATGTTGGCGACTTTGGACATTCCCGAAAGCTTTTCCCGGCAATGTTATCTGCGGCGTGTGCTTACATCGGCAAGAAAACGTCGATTTTTCTTTGAACTCCTCTTCCGAGCACAGGAATGCCTCCGCACGTTTATATTACAGCAGACAAGTCCACCAACCATCGAGTCACTAATCAAGTAACCGTCATTTGTCCTGTGGTAAATGGCAGACGAGAAGGAATTGTGTTGAATGCGCGTGAGGTCTACACCAACTCTGATGGCACTGGTGGTACAGGTAAAGCTCTTGCAAAATCCACTTATTCTGACCTGGAGAAAAATGCTGGTTTGAAAGGAATATCCCTTCTCCAAGTGCAAGGAAGAGCTATGGATGGCCAGTACGTCAACGCTCCCTTTATAGATGGCATGAATGAGCCTGTTCGTAGGTTATATGAAGATGACGATGAATGTAAAGAAAGTTTCTGGTGGCCTGTACAGTGGGATCCTGCTCATTGGCTCGACAAAGTTTTTAGCAAGTTTAAAGATTCGAGTTTCATGGATGGCTTGCTGAAGAGAGTTGCTCTTTACCATCAAACTTTTGGCCATGGTAAAATGCACAGCGTAGCAAGTCACACTGCAAAAGATCTCCATTTACCTTTTCGAGTGATCAACGCCTTTGCCCAACAAAAATTTATGAGCTCTAGCTATCTGTCGCTGAAAAACCTAGCTGACAGTTTGGAGGTCTATATTGAAACCTTCAAAGACCACGATATCGCGAGGAACTTGGGTACAAGTTGTGCGGTCAAGATTTTGTATGCGACTTATTGGGTATTCTCGACCTTTTATAGCCTTTGGTGGTTTTAGTGCTGCACTCACAAGCTAACTGGTACCCTGGCTGGAAGTTATGTGCCCACATCCTTTTAGTAAAAGACAGATGGAAGGCTTTTTAAACGAGATAGATAGATAGAATGGAAGAGTACGGTAGAATGGAAGGCACGAGAACTGCCGGATTGTGTTGCTGATTTGAAAAGCATAGCCATAGAATAAGAAATGAATAGAAGGGCCACTCAGCAGTGCAACATGTCTCCCTATGTTTATGCAGTTTACTGGCTGCCACCAGCCAGTTCAGCATTCCTATTGGCCAGAAAATGCAATTGACTGGCTGAGAAAATGCTAATAACGTGCGTAATGCGACATGCGCGGCTTCAAAAACTTCAAAGGCTCCGACGCGAGTGGCCCTTCTATGTATTCTTATTCTATGGCATAGCTAGAGATGTCTTCAGGGAGTTAGATGATCGATTTCAAAATTGCTTTTCGGACCTGAACCGAATGCTTGCTGAATGTTTCGACTTCGCGCGGCTGATTGCTGGTGTTTGCGGAACTCGATCCGTGGAACGGTCGATGCCGGTCGATAAAAAGAGATCTTCAGAGCTAGGTGCCGAGGAGTTTCGCAAATGTGTCGTCTATGTCTCACAGATGCCCCACGTCAAGGATAGGAAGTTGGAGTTAGGCGATCAGCTTTCTGCTGCCGTATTTTGGGCGCTTCAAGAAATCTCTCATAGAAGTTGTTCCGGTCTGTGGCAAATGTTTAATACACCCATTGTTCGTTTTGTACCTATTTTGTTCAATTCCAGCCACTGTAGTCCATATAGTTAACAGTCAATAGTCTTCAAAAATGTATCCACCGAATAGGATAGAAATTCAGACATAAAAACGACGTCTAAGATGAAAAAAGTAGTGTAATACATAACTTCATGTTGCCAACTGATGTCTGTGGCGCCACGAAGAATTACAAATTGCTGCTTCAATATCGACCTTTTATGCATTAAATAACGTACGTATTTCGCTTAAATCGATGTGGGTGTAACTTTGAAGATCTTTTCCCCCGATAAGCTTAATAAACCATGTATTAACTGAGGTAGAGTCGAAAAATATTGTCATGAATAGACACAAGTGTTACACGTTCACTTTGTCGTTCATGTTTCTTTATCGACTTCAGAATTCGTAAAATTGACCAATCACAGCGAAGCACAAAAGTTCTAAACATTTGCCACAGACCAGGTTGTTTGGGGAGATATGCTTGTTTCTCACTTTTCCCACTTCTTCAAGAAGATTGTCGAGAAAGCTAATGAAGACTTTTGTTCAGAAGAATTGGTGATCCCAGATGGCGTTACGCTTAAAAGTTCCATGAAGAGTTCATCACCCCAGTTTTCTTTGTCCGAGGTGTTCCACATAGAATTTACCAACAGTAAGAAGATGAAAGTACTTTTTGATGAGCAGATTTTTATCGAATCCCTCTACACTGATTCATCATTCTACTCAGTTGTCAGCCAGGAGTTTTGTCTTGTTTTTGACATCTTTTATTCCAAAAGCGGCACAGAAGCGGTGGCAGAGTCTATTTACCGGGTGGTCGAGAAGCAAGAAATGGAAGGTGGCCAAACAATGGGCGTTTTGATGAATCGTGCGAAGATTGATTGGTGTCTGCCGTCTGTCATCCAGTGTGAATCGGCACTTGCGGAGATTGCCAAGTTATACATCAATGGAGATAAGGAACTGGGACTTTCAAGACATTATATCCCACTTTACAGAGGTCGACGATCTTGGCAAAAACACCAGGGAGAAATGTCCAAAGTTTTCAAACGAATCTCTAGCGCTAGTCCCAAACTGCCATTCCTTTTGTAAGAAAACTCCATATGTCAAAACACTACTCGTCTGAAATCATCGTGTCTAATTATTGGATTTTGGTGGCTCTTTTACTACTCGTTGTCATCTGAAAGTTGCTGTTTAAAGACATTTATTTACTATATTACCTTCCTTGCCACCACCTGGTTGCTGTTTAAAGACATTTATTTACCTATCACCTTCATTGCCACCACCTGACCTGGGAGCTCAATCAACACTGATCAAAAATGAGGAAGGTGCCTAGCAAATTTTTTTCTGATGATTTTTTATCATTGTTGAATTAAATTTGTTTGGTTACTTCATTCAATTGTTACAACTTACAAATGTGAAATGTCTGGGACATCAGGTCATGTAATTTTGAATCAGTTGGTTAACAACTTGACATGGTGTATTGATCATTTGGTTCAGTTGGGTTCATGGGTTGTTTATTTGGTTATTGGTAGATGGTAGAACTTACAATCCGTCGATCCGAGTCTCTTTCATAGTAAGATAGGTGGAATGGAATCTAGTCGTAGCATGTCATAAGGTAAGTGGAAATAGAACATTACTGTTATTAGTGTCATATATTGTTACCGTGCATAGTTTAGCGGATATTCCAGTAATATCACTAGTATGTATATGCTGATGCTGTAGAGTGTACAGTACTATTAATATTCTTCTACTTATTAATAATAGCAATATAATTAATAATAATAGTAATAGTCACGCGATTATTAGTCACGCGATTATTAGTCAAATGTAATCACCTCAGATTCTGAAATTCCATGGTTTTTAATATACACAAAGCCAACCGTAGTGAAAGCGTCGTGAATTTCTTGTGCTAGTTTGCTTATTTCAGGATTTACTTCATCACATTTCTCGGTAAAATCCAACTTGTACGCAGAGAAATCTACGACAGGAATTCTGAACGACATCCTGGCTATGGATTAATGGAAGTGTCGTCGTGCGTCGGTTTCCGACGGTGTCCGAAGCTATGCCGAATCGCAGTGTTGCCAAGTCCAGGATTTTATCCCGAGATCTCGGGATTTTTTACATCAGTTGGGATGTTTTTGGGATTTTTATTTTAAAAATTCAATCTCGGGATTTTTTTGGGATTTTTCAGAATTCAAGTTCTAAATTTAGTAATCAAGTTTTTGGTGAAATTAGCTAGTTAACAAATGATTTTGTTAAATAGACAATTTATGCTGTCATATTTAAGCCCTATTGACCTACGTATTTAACAAAATTTTGTTTTGGAAGGGTCATGGCTTTATGGGATACCCTAAAGGTCGAAATGTCGAGAGAGCACTGGGACCGAGTTGCCCCTGTGTTTTGTGTATCCCCATACATATAACAACTATCAATATCGAGTCATTCTTGGGTTGTCACATTTCTCACTCACTGGGACTGTATCTACATCACCAAATTTAGCTAAAGAGGGAGCGCGTAGCGCGACAATCATTACTCGCCCTTCGGGCTCGCGCTTTAGCTAAATTTGGTGAAGTAGATACAGTCCCAGTAAGTGAGAATAGTTTTAATATAGCAAAACAGTACGCTTATTGTCGCGCTACGCGCTCCCTCTTTAGCTAAATTTGGTGAAGTAGATACAGTCAATCAGTGGTAGGTTTCGGCAATTCCGTTTTTCACTAAATCTTGATTTTTGAAAACTGAATTTTGCACAAATTTTAGGTTTTCACTTTGTGCTGTTTTTGATTGACACGAATTTCCTTCCCTTTTTCGCGTTTTTCATCAGTTTGGTATAACGTGCAAAAGGGTACCCTTTTTTGATAAATATGTCAAAAAATGTCAACCTTTTTTCATCTTATCGCTGCGAATTGAAATGCAGCGGAAAAGGTAGCTTTTTCGAGCTTATTGCTTCCGGGCAAAAATCAGAAAAAAGGGTACCCTTTTTGAGCTTATTGCGCGAAGGCAGAAAGCAAACAAAAAGGTGTCTTATCAGATGAGGACTTCCTGAAAGATTAGCAGCAAAATGGTAGCGCGCAATTTTGAACTTAATATACAATCTATGATAATTTTTTGGCGCAAAATTCGTCGCCGTCTATCGCACTGTCTATATCAGTATGGAGTATTTAGAGACAAATATCGAGCAAATTCGACTGTGGGTAAAAGAAAATTATACTCATCGTATGATCAGCGATACGCTAAAGCAAAATTTTCCTGAAGCAACGAGAGGGTTTTCGGGAAGAAGTATACGACTATTTTGCTCGCAGCACGGAATCCATAAAAGAAGTGATTTGGAAGTTGATAGCATTGTCGATACATGAGGTATGTATTAAAATGCACATTCATAATTTGTGTGTAAAAGTTGCACACAGTTTATAGCACCATATCGGGTTTTATCTAGTTTTATACTTCGATTAAATTCTTATTAAATATTGAATAGGTTGGGGCAACATATGGAAGTAAAAATGATGGCTGGGTATATTCGAAGCAAAGGTCAGGTTCTAAGTCGATCTCAGATTCGCAAATCACTTCAACGGATTAATCCAATGCAACCGATCACGAAAGGAGACGACGAATTTTGCGCCAAAAAATTGTCATAGATTATATATTAAGTTCAAAATTGCGCGCTATCATTTTGCTGCTAATCTTTCAGGAAGTCCTCATCTGATTAGACACCTTTTTGTTTGCTTTCTGCCTCCGCGCAATAAGCTCAAAAAGGGTACCCTTTTTTCTGCTTTTTGTCCGGAAGCGATAAAAGTCGAAAAAGCTACCTTTTTCACTGCTTTTCAATTCGCTGCGATAAGATGAAAAAAGGTGGACATTTTTTGACATATTTATCAAAAAAGGGTACCCTTTTGCACGTTATATCTAACTGATGGGAAACGCGAAAAAGGGTAGGAAATTCGTGTCAATCAAAAACGGTAAAAAGTAGAAACCTGAAATTTGTGCAAAATTTAGTTTTCAAAAATCAAGATTTAGTGAAAAACGGAATTACCGAAACCTACCACTGATTACAGTCCCAGTGAGTGAGAAATACGCAAAACACAGGGGCAACTCGGTCCCAGTGCTCTCTCGATATTTCGACCTTTAGGGTATCCTATAAAGCCATGACCGTTTTGGAAGGCTCTCAAAAGCAAAAGAGAGAGGCAAAGAACACACAATAGGAGGCCTGAGGCCTAAATTGCGCAGAGACTGGGAACATGAGAATGAAAGTAAGAATTTCGGGATTTTAAAGGAAATCTCGGGATACTTAGGGAGCTTACTAGGGATTTGTACAAAATTACAGTTGGCAACGCTGCCGAATCTTTTCGCGAATCTTTCCCAAATTTTCTTGCACGAGGAAGTTATTTTCATCGCTCTCAACTTTGTTTTGAGGTAATAATTTTTTTATCAATATTTCTAGTCAAATACGATTTTTGAGATATCGGACTGGAATTAAGTACAATATTTGTGTATAAAGTTCACTTGCCTTTCAAAGCTTGGCTATATTAATTAGGGATTGGTCATAAGGTTTGGGCGAGGGGGGCTATGGAAATTGAGGGGTGGGTCGTGAATTTTTCAAGTCACAAATAGGGGTTGATCATGAAAGTTTTAAGGATATATGGGGTGGGTCATTATTATTTCCAGTGCCAAATAGGGGGTGGGTCATGTATATTTGTAGGAAAATCAGGGGTGGGCCACACAAAATTATCCTCCCCACTCGAGGCCTCCCCCTAATGGCCCCCTCAAGGATTGCGTGGATGCAGTTTAGTTTTCAGATGAGGTGAGTTGATCTATAAAAAATGCTGATTCCTGATACTGATTGTTACGTAATGATGTTTACCATCGGCCAATTAATATGCAAAACTGATGGTTACTTATTAATACTAAAACTTCTGTAGTTGCCTTTAGACCTTAATATGGTTTGGCCTGACACCTAAAACCTGTTTTTAAAATTACTCTTGCTTATATAAAATGGCCTTTAATTGCTTGCGATTTTTTGCTTTTTAAATCTTTTTCATTCTTTTACCATTTCAGTTATTCTTTATATCCTCAATGGAGTTCTTTGAAATTTGTTTATCGATGAACAAAATTCATTGTATTCTCTCAACAACTGGCAGATTATGAAAAGTGAAATATTGTGAGAAATTATTGTAAAAGGTATTGTCAGTTCTTGTCTCCTTTAACAATCCGGATGGATAATTTAACTCGAAATGTGGTTTGAGAAATATCCTCAACACTCAACTTTTGATATTTTCTAGATGTACCATTTATGAGTGATTCCTTGCTGATCAATGAAAACGAACACTGTCAATGGAAGGTAAACAAAAAAGGTCTTGTTATTTTCTTGTCTTGTTCAACTACAAAAACAATTTGAACATTATATGGAATATTTTGCATTGGCAATGCTAATAACCCAGAACTTTACTTTGTTTTTCCATATTATTTTAGCTTTAAGTGCGATAAAAACCTTTAATAAAAGGTACACGTTGTTTTTTTAAATTTTAATAAAACTATTATTTATCGTTTTAGGGCTTTCTTGAAGGCATGCATGTCGAATTCTCATGTAAATTAAATCGGCATTTTCATTTTGTGGATGGCTGGAAAAGAAACGCTTCGCCCGATGAAAACTTTGTGATGTTCTGGTTTCGTTGAAACAATCACGACAGAACAAAGATGAAATGTGCGCACTAAGCTACTAAATCAATATGCATTGGGCTATCAGAGAACATTGCTACAGTAAAACCTCGCGTATAAGAACCTATGTTTTAAGAACCTTTTAGGCTAGAATTACGTTTTCCTCTCCATAGATTTCTCTGAACATGCAAATTTGACTCTATTACAGACTGTATGTATGTTTTTCTACAGGAATTTGTCTTCCACCGTATAAAGAGACAAACACTGCCTCCCAACAAGAACAATATGCCACAATTAAATAAGAACCCGTTTAGGCTAACTTCAAAAATGTAGGTTCAGTTATACATGGGGTTTTACTGTATTCCAACTGATACTAAAGTAAGTACTCCAACGTATTAGACCCTGTTTGCACCGTACCGGATGCGTATGGTCGCGATATCAAATCGAATGGTTTCAACACGAGTATAGCTTTTAAATTTATGTTAATATTAAAGAATTTAATAACAACCAAACATGGAAAAAGGGGTGGAAATGAATATGACCTCAAACTGACCGAATTCGATGCCGAAAACATGCTGAACCGGTACCCCGTGTAAACGGGGTCTTACTTGAGACTTTTTAATGAACATACCGTATTCTCTCTATTTAGCCCCCGGGGGGGGGGGGGGGGTTATTGATATCAGGACCTTTTGAGGGGGGGGGCTTATTGGAGAGGGGGCTTGGTTGAGGGGGGATTATTTATTCATCCAAAAAAAAACAGCGTTGGAGATTATCTCTTTGAGCTGCAATAAACTCAAAACCATTACACAGTATATATCATATAACAAGGACTAAAAGGAGAGATTACGGTAAATGCCAATGATCTCATTGCGTTAAAAATAGTAAGCATAGGATACAATAACTAACAATAACTTTTTCAGCTTGGATGAAGTTCTATATGGAAAGCTGCGACAAGGGAAAATCCAAAGCAGTGAAAGCAGCCGCTAAGATTACAATACTAGATTTTGAAACCTATATAGGGCCTGGTTGGAGGTAAAACCTGAATTTTATAAACACAAAGTGCATTTTCGTAGCCTTTCATTACTTCTGATAAATACTGTAGCAGAGCATTTGATGAAAAAGGTGTATATGTTACTAAAGTGCTTTACTAAAGTATGTATTTGAGCAATTTTTTATCAAAGAGTTTTAATTATATTACCAATTGATCAAAAATATTGTGAAGGTAAATTATACAAAATTATTATATTAAAAGTCACTTGTGATTATACCGTTTTCTAATTGACTAAAATTAAATCTAATCATTCAATAAATTGTTTAATTACACATATTCTTGGTAATTAATTGATGGATATCAATTAATTACCAAGCTGTTTTCTGTAGTGCAACATGTCAAAATACTCGTGGTGTCAATGCAAACAAAGAAAACTTCGTATGTCTTGGATTTGAATGTCATAAACTGGATTTTTGTGATATTTTGTATTTTGATTTCCTACTCTTTGGTGACATGCAGTAGCAATTTGGTCATGCCATGTAAATTTAAATCATCATTATTCATTTCTTTAGAAATTGATTCCTTATACAGTTTATAAACACTGAAAAATTTGCGTTTCCATGACCAAATGTCGGGCTGGCTTCACCACTGCTGACATTCCTTTACATCAACATACCTTTACACCCTTGGTGCTGCCTGGTACTAGTTTTCATCTACAAAATTAAGATGACCTTTGCTTTCTCCTTATGCTCTTATTGACGTGAATAAAAATACTTTACTGCACAAAATATATTACTAAGCAAAGGATTACTGGCATTGGCCAACCTTTGCACTCTCTCTTCATTCTTATTAATATTATCCCTCCTATGAATTTTCAAAATAGAAATTTGCAAATAGATTTCTCCATATAGTCCACCCTAATTTGAACCCTGAACCTACATTGTGATAGTAAGTGATAATATTATACAGGCAGAATTGTTTAGCCAGTAACGTTTTGGTTGTGCTTGGCGACAATTTGTCTACAGATATGTTGCCTTCAATTTCTGACTCAGATAATCCAAAGATGATATGGGTGAGTAATGCCCTGAACCATCTAAACACTCAATAATAACTTCATCATCAGGATAGACAAAAAATGCCATTGATTGTCGTGGAGTTAAGCGACGCAGCTGTTCTTGCGGAACTACAACACGATGTTTCTGAAGAAGAAATATTAGATTTGGCTCATGAAATTTTGCAAATGGTTTACAACCTATTGGAGTCACTTTAAATTACTCACTGTTGACACCACTTTGTCATTGGTCCAGCGCTGTAACAAATCTCCAATGTTGACCAAAATTGTGCCTTCAATAGGACGTGCTGGGACAAAACCTTCTGTTTGACTGAACACCTGTGGTTGGAAATTGATTACTCAACTCAACAAAACAAAGTTTGCTCTCCATTCTACATATACTAGATACTATGTGTAACTTTAGCTTCAGCTTCTAACTGTTCCCGTAAAGTCAGTCCGTAAGAATCATCTCCTATTGACCAGTCTTACTACAGGAGGAATCCTAAACTAAACTAACTTTATTTATACTGGATAGCTCTACCAGTTCTAAACTGTTCTACCTAGAGGTCCAGTAAGGATCATCTCTTATTGATCCAGTGTTACTACAGGAGGAAACCTAAACTAAACTAACTTTACTTATACTTGATAGCTCTACCAGTTCTAAACTGTTCCTCCTAGAGGTCTAGTAAGGATCATCTCTTGTTTAATTATCTAAGTATATAGTGTTACTACTAAACTAATATTATTTATACTAGATTCCCCTATCAGTCTCAAACTGCATATTTTCTTTCAATATATCATTACCTCCAGTCCTCCAACTTGATCTTGAAATAAAAGTGTGATAGTTCCGTAATCACTGTGTTCCCCAAGACGTACTTGACCTTTCTGTAAATCTGTCATGACAGGATAGTAGAGAAGTCGTATTGTTGTTTGATTCTGTGAAGTTCCAAACTTTGTATGAGTTTTCTGGAATAATTTTTTATCCTGATGAAAAGGTTAAGAATTGTAGGATTATAAGGATCAACTGACTTGAACAACCCCCTCTGTTTTAGTTGGGGAATCATTTCGTTTATTTGAAAACCACGAATTACAATCCAAAATTAAGAACAAAAATTTCTTACTTCTAACTGCAGTCCGAGTGCAATTAAATCCAAAATCCTGTGGGCTAGTTTTCCACAAGTATTAAAAAAGGATCTGACGGTAGGCTTGAAATCGGAACACTCTTCATCAGGCCAAGAAATCTCATTGTTGAGTAGTTCAGTTGCATTAAATGCTTCTTTAAAATCTGTAGGTTTGCTGGGGTCTACTCTAAAGAGAAGAAAACTAGTGTTTTACATTCCTGTCATTCATTTTAAGCAGTTTCAAGATGTCATAAACCAAAATGGATTCCGTATAGGGAATATCATGACGGGTAATGGGTGTCTTTGAAAACTCTGTTTTAAATGTGCTTTCAGTGGTGTAAAAGTGGTCTTACATTTCAACCCCCACACCAACATAGCCGTGATCGGATGTCTTGGGTCTGGCATATTTATTTTTCTTGTCTAACGGTAACTTGAAAAACTTTTCACCAACTTCAAATATCTCTGAAATCTATTGAATATAAAATAATAAATATTTTATGATGCTACCACGTGATGCTACAACACCTATTCCTCGAATGGTCAATATAGAACCAATAATGAATAATTACCCTTAATTAGCATAATTAGTCAAATGTAATCACCTCAGATTCTGAAATTCCATGGTTTTTAATATACACAAAGCCAACCGTAGTGAAAGCGTCGTAAATTTCTTGCGCTAGTTTGCTTATTTCAGGATTTACTTCATCACATTTCTCGGTAAAATCCAACTTGTACGCAGAGAAATCTACAACGGGAATTCTGAACGACATCCTGGCTATGGATTAATGGAAGTGTCGTCGTGCGTCGGTTTCCGACGGTGTCCGAAGCTATGCCGAAGCTTTTCGCGAATCATTTCCAAATTTTCTTGCACGAGGAAGTTATTTTCATCGCTCTCAACTTTGTTTCGAGGTAATGATCTATAATTTTTATCAATATTTCTAGTAAAATACTTAGATTGGTCATTGAGATCGATTTTAGAGATATCGGACTGGAATTAAGTGCAATATTTGTGTATAAAGTTCACTTGCCTTTCAAAGCTTGGCTATATTTAATTATTTAGGGTTGGTCATAAAGTTTGGGGGAGGGGGCTGTGGAAATTGAGGGGTGGGTCATGAATTTTTCAAGTCACAAATAGGGGTGGGTCATGAAAGTTTTAAGGATGTACGGGGTGGGTCATTATTATTTCCAGTGCCAAATAGGGGGTGGGTCATGTATATTTGTAGGAAAATCAGGGGTGGGCCACACAAAGTTATCCTTTTAATAATTAAATTCTTAGGTTGAAATTAGTTGATAATGATATGGTAAAATCCGTTAAAAATACTTAGTGGGATCTTAAATCGAAGAAAGTATGGATCAATTAAATCCATTACCCACGCCCTAGATTAGACTATGGATCTTCAAATTCATCACAGTAATTAGAAGGCAAAGTTTTAACTTAGTGTATTTTGATTGTTGATGTGTACTAAATAAGGCTGGATAGTGCATCGTGATACAAAACCCAAATAAAATCAAGCTGGAAACATGTCATATTTTGAGATCGGCAACCATTGTTTAATAGACCCACTCAAGGATTGAATTGATGCAGTTTAGTTTTCCGATGAGGTGATGCAAAACTGATGGCTACTTATTAATACTAAAACTTCTGTAGTTGCCTTCAGACCTTAATAAGGTTTGGCCTGACACCTAGAACCTGTTTTTGAAATTACTCTTGCTTATATAAAATGGCCTTTACATGCAAAATGTCACTTTTATCTCGTGCTATTGAAATGAAAAGCAGGAATTGTGAGACACAGTCATAAAGTGCGGGAAATAAAATAATCAGTGTCTCCACTTTTAATCAGTGTTTCCACAACAAACATTTGAGTTTTCAATATTTTTGGCTAACATCACTGACCATTCTGATGATAAACGACAATCAACAGGTGACGATATTAAAAAACGAGCTGATTAATCGGTTTTCCCGATGTTTTGCCGATTATAGGAACACCTCTTTTAGAAAACTAATTTTCTGTGAAAGCTTTTGCCTTGAAACATTTTTTTATTTTAAAATGAAAATTGTTCATCCTGTAATAGAAATCAATAACTTACTTTGCTGCTCAAGTGCAGCCATCCAATAAGGCTGCAAGTCTAAAAATATGACCTACTTCTGGCTTCAAAACCCAACAACAGATGTGCTATCCAGTTTCAATACATATCTTTTTGATAGTGTGTATTCTTAAAGAGGGGTCATACTAGCCTGTGACAAATCATGCTAAGGGACTGGTGATAAACAGATTTGGGGTGAGGGGTAATATTATATTTTAGCTGCAGGGTTGCAGTTTTTGTCTCTATCTTTAACAATCCAGATGGATGATTAACCTCAAAATGTGGTTTGAGGAACATCCTCAACACTCAACTTTTGATATTTTCTAGATGTGCCATGTATAAGTGATTCCTTGCTGATCAAAGAAAATGAACACTGTCAATGGAAAGTATGCAAAAAAGGTCTTGTTATTTTCTTGTCTTGTTCAACTACAAAAACAATTTGAACATTGTACGCTTGCTTGTGATCAGTGACATGATCAGTGACAAGTTTATTGTAAGTCACAAAGTCTTAGAAAATTACAGTCTATCACTCAGATCCCAAAAGAAACATGAAATTCTGAAAAAGAAATTGTTGAGTTAAAGCCAACAAGATTATTTTTGTAATTTTTAGCATTTAAGTATATATCCTTCATTCATTTTGATTAGCATTACCATTTGTGTTTGGAATTACTAGATTAGCTTTTAGCAATTTACAGGTCACAAGAAGCATATAATTTTCAAAACATTTTAGCTATTTGCACAAAACCAAACAATGATAAACTGGTTGTGTTTATATTGGTTACACTGGTTGTGATGACATATTATTTTGCATTTTGGACATGTGTACATTTTGTTTAGCTCCCTTTGCAAAAAATTCGAAAACATTTCAAAATTCATTTCAAGTATAATTGTTGTTAATGACAAAACACAACAGTTTTTCATTTTTTAGTTTTGTAATGTTAAGGAGATTGAACTAGTTGTTGAAAACATTAAGCACAAAATGTTGATTGTTTTCCACTTAGGATTATTCTTGATTTAATTTCCTGATTTACTATCTCAATCTTCTTTTGCTTAAATTGACTTTGAATGTTTGTTTGAAATTTTGAAACGTTCATTTGAAAATCGCAAACTTTAAGATGGTTATACAAGCTCTCGGTAGTTCTAATATCATTTTTTAAGAGCAGCAACTTTGGATTGTCCCCAAATTATGTAGCACTTTAAACTTACCTGTTGCTTAACCAGTAGTCCGAAATAACTCTTTCCTTGTATTGTCCAGTCTATGATTATGACTCGAACAAAGAGCCTGGGTATAAGGTTGACGTCATGAGTGCGTAAATACCTGTGAATGGGAGTTATATGTGAATGTGATTTACTTTGAGAACCCAAAACTCATGATTTCCAGTCTTAATCAAATTCATTTACCACTGAAAAACTAGATTGGCATCGATTCTTGCACTTAAGTTGACATCCTTTTTCCATACAAACTATTTTAGTGGATTGTTTTGCATGTGCTCTGTTTACTTATCACAGATAGAGTATTTGAAAACCCACAAACTCGGACGTTATATTTCAGAACCATAATCAGAGATATGAAAACCGTGATTGATATGAATCTAACACTGCAGAGAACAAAGAAAATTTGTTGTCTCAAGCATGATTTTAGCTTGCAACTCTGGGTTCCTAGACTGCTGCTCTACCAATGTGAAGAACTTATTTTTCTCAAATTGTTCAACTGTTATTAGTAATGCATTTTAATCTTTTGTGATTTTTCTATCTGTGATTTTCAATAGTAACGTCTGTAACTTTGGAACAAACAATTAAAGTCAAATAATTCAGTAATATATTTGCTCTTTTGCAAAGTGGAAGTTGTTTGAATGCAAATGAACTGAAGCACCGAAACTACTCGCCATTAATTAACATGTTTTTGTTCTTTTTGTTTGCTTCATCTCCTTGGCTCATAGGCGGCCCAATTCACTGTGTAGTTTCATATAGAGATCAGTGTACACATAAACATACTTCATAAGTTCTTAAATATAAATAATTGTATTATTTCTATTTAAGAACTTATGAAGTATGTTTATGTGCACACTGATCTCTATATGAAACTGCACAGTGTATCTGGCTGCCTATGCCTGGTTTCAGTTCTTATTTATGTTCAAATAGTTCCACTTTGTGATTTTAAAAGTAATAATAATAATAATATAAGAAAACAGGTTTACATGGCTTTTGAACATGGTCTTTTCAACAAGTAAGTAAAGATAAGTTTATACTTCAAAGAGATCTGCTTTTTAACCTGACTAGAACATTAACAAAATTCATTCTTTTCCAATTTTCTGCTTTACACACAAATTTTCTATATATTCAGTGTTTGTACTAAGTTTATTGATGTTTTTGTTTGAAGTTTGATACTGTAAAATGATACAAATAGTTTTCGAAATTCTGAGAGTTGCAAGCAAACTCTAAGAAAAAAATAAAAATAGTTCTGTGCGAAGTAAACTGAAATGTGTTTGAAAAATACATAGGCTTCGATTTAAGTTTATAGAATAACCAGAAGATATCAAACAAAATAAAAAACATTCGAAATTTGCATTTTCAAACTGTGATTTATAAAACTGGCGTAGGTTATTTCTAATAAATTACGTCTTGTCAGGTTAAAAAAGTAATGTGAGATATATGGCTTATTGGATGGAAATGATTTTATTTAGTAAGATATTTTTGCACAGAGACTTTCACTTGACAAAAACTGCATTGATAGTTTCTCGCCAAAATGTTAAGGCAGTTTGAAGATAAGATATTCATTTGAGACAATTGTTAATTCAGCTCAAAAGACGGGGGGTGTTTTTTTCTCGTATGTCTCAATTAGTCTATTTTGCTTTGTTATAAAAAGGAATTAATCATTGCTTTCAATTCTGGGGTAAAACTTGCGGTCAATTTTATGAAAAAGTTCTAGTGTATAAGACTTTTATTTCCTAAGAAAATGTGCACTAAAACAACAAACTGATGTTCTTATTTCCATGCAAAAAAGACTGTTTTACTTAGTTTACTCTATCTTCAAGCCATATATCTCTTGTAATTATGAAACAACTTGGTTTTATGTTTTATTACTCAAACTTGCAAAATTAACCGATTCCCAGTTGTTTCTTAACTATTTATCTTTGAGTATAAACATTGATCTTGAAAAGACCAAGTTCCACTTGATGTTGTTTATTCACTTGTGTTGAGCTCAATGTTTAATTGATCTTTACCTCCAGCCATGTTCTGTTTTCTTCTATTGTTATTTAAATATGTACAAGTTTGTGGTAGTTAGTCTCTTTATTGTTATTCAAATTGTAACCTTTACAAAGTCTTTTTCAATAAATTGTTTACAAAATTTACATGTGACCCTTTTTAATTAAAAATTCAATTCCCATGGGAATTGAAAATTTGAATAAAAAAAATCCCCCTACCCCGGCCAGCTCTCCAAGTGCTACTTCCACCTAAGTAGAAGTACTTATACATATGGTACAAGTACTTCTACTTATTTACGGTGGAAGTAGCACTCGGAGAGCCAGCCGGGGTAGCGAGGCGAAGAGAAGACCAACCTTGCAAATGCTAATACAAATTGCTAAGTTGATCTTCTCTGGAGAGCAGCCGCGCATACCTAACAAATTAAAACAACAAACGTTAGTGACTTAAGTACTCAGCATGCAAATTTGAATCCCAAAGCCAAATGACAAGTGCCCCCCTCTGATCCTACCAACTGCCTACCTGCCTCAGTTCTAAGCTGTCTTCCTCGGTCCTAAGCTCCTGCATTCCATTCGGTACCTTCACTTTCCTCACTATCGCACAGTCACTCACAGCTGATAAACCCGCATGCACCACCACCACCCCGACTGCCACCCAAATAAGAAAATTAAAAGAATTAAAATTTTAGTGAAGTATGCATACTTACTTTATTTTTTTTTTCGGATATTTTAGGCCAAACGTAAAAAGAAAAGGTTGAATATAAAAATACCAAAGCTCGAATTTAAAAACAGGTGAGCTGTTGTTGTACTTAAATTTACTTTGCAAAGTATACAAAACGTAACTTAAATTTTTGTCCTTATATCTTACGACTGCGCACAGTACTAGATTGAATAATAATACTAGACTAATTTGGATGATGTCGAGAATTTACTCCAAGCTGTTTGTGAAACGTGATGGTAGATTTTGGCTTTCAAGCATACTTTCAAAATTTTAATTCCTTTAATAAGCCTAACCCCATGCAACTTACACACGGCTCACACCCTCACACTCCATACATTTAGCTAATAAATTACGTTATAAACAAAAAAGCAAAATAAAAACATAAATTACGTTATCTCTAGCTACTTAAACCCACTTAGACTGAGTATTTGATTGAGTTTTCAAACGTAAAACCTTAGCTGAAAGGGCACGGGCTTTTCGTTGTGTTAAACTGATCCGAAGTAAACATAAATCTGATACTTACCAAAGTCTAAGGCTGGGTCAAATAAGCATAAGAATGCAGAGTTTAAATTAAAACGTCAAATGTAACTCAAATTAGGAATTTAAATTCCAAACCGTAGTTACCATGCAATTCAAGGTCCCTGTAACTAGTGCAATTACTCTATATAGTTTAAAAGGATCGGAATATTTTAAAACTTTACCGCTATTCTCATACTTATTTAACCGAAACGCCTTCATTTGCATGATACGTCGCAGCTGCTCTCAAACCACTTGCGTAATTTGCTTTAGTGCACACAAACAATGGATTTATTGTTCCATTGTTTCTGTTTACCAAAACAAACTCGAAACCACCAAGATACTTATCATACTTAATCAAAGAGGATTTCATTGTAAAGTCATCCAAACAAAGCATTCTGTATTCCCTTGGGAATTAAAAATGAGTAAAAAAATATAATAAATCCTTATGATTTCACGCATATATGAATTAAATTAACCATGAAACAAAGAAATGGTGTATTCCCCTGGGAATTAAAATAAAAAAGTTAAGTCTTATTTCCTCCGTTGTTTTAAACGTTTGCTAATGACAGGGTTGGTAGATTTATGAGTAAATAAGCCAAACCGTCATTAGTACCATCAAAATAACAAAGAGAACAAAAGGCGAATACAAAGGAAAACAATGAGCATTGTTAAAAATTGGGCTTATTTATGCAGGCAATCTAGCAACCCTGGCTAATGAATGACAATAGCTATTCTGTTGTAATTCATTTGACTTGACAATTTTTTAAGTAGGATAATGTGAATAGTATAAAATACTTCAACTTGCTATTATACCAAGTTCCAGTAAGTTTTTTGTCGAAGGTTTAATCCTAAATAATTAAGCAATATGTGTTGTTTTGTTTTGTTTTTAGAAATAATCGCAATCCAAATGTTGGAGACAAGATTTCCTGGCGCTAAGGTATTGTTTCTACCAAAAATATTGTCAACAATGACCATTGTATTTTTACCTAATTTTTTCGAAATTTATACGAAAATTACTTAAATCCTCTTTGATCTCTAAATAAGTATCTCGTTTTCTACTAAAGGCTGCTTTCCAGTTATCCGTTTTTTACACGTCCGTGCACGCTCGTAAAAGTTTAAACTCTTCTAAGTAGCTTGTATTTAACAAATAGAATCACTAAAGTATGCTAACTCGTAGGGAGTGCCGACTTTTCTCGATCAAAACATTCATTTCAAATGTAATATTGATATTGATTTAGACTTTCACGTGCGTGTACGTACGCGTGTAAAACGCGTAACTGGAAAAAAGCCTTAATTTGTTCATTACCACTACTTTCTGTTACAAATGTCGTGTCTTTTCTGTCTTGCGGATTCTTAATGATTTGCTCGTCCATGTTTTCTCAGATCTTTCATTCCGGTTTCTGGTTGTCTTTCACACCACATTACCTTTGAAATAAAAGAATCGTGTCCGTTAGACAATAATTACAATTAAATTATAAACTTTTTCTTGTATTCAACATGGTTCAAAATGTGACTGATTTTTTGCAGGAGACGAGATTACTGTTTCAGTAGCTAGCTAAAGGTTGCAAACAGGGCGTAACGTTTAAAATGGAAGGTTATAGCCTGCGAAGCAGGCGCTCTCGGGCTTAAGGGGGCAGTGGCGGATCTAGCGTAAGTAAAAATAAATTACCACAGCTCATTCTAGGATATATTTACATTTTAAAATACCTTCAAAGCAACTTCATTGGTTAGATTTATTCTTTTGAAATTCATAACCTGTGACCTTGTTATAAAGTGTTTTTGAATTTGAAATTGAGCTGCTATAATTTATTTTGACTTACCCTGGATCCGCCACTGTAAGGGGGGAAATTGAAAGAGCGTCCTCTGCCCGTATTTTCGATTTTTTTCGTTCGGAGGCTACGAAAAAATCCCATTGGCTAGTTGAGACGATTGTAGTTAATTAACTATGGGTATTATTTTTGTGAACACGTTTTCTCGCGAAATGTATAGTTATCTCGCTGGCCTAATAATAGAATGCGCTGTGATTGGTCAGTCGTTGAAAGGTTAGACATTAATTAATAAATGGGCGTGTTTCAAATTACTGTAGGATGGCGGCAGGCGCTCTTTCAATTTCCCCCCTTAAGCCCGAAAGCACCTGCTTCGCAGGCTAGAAGGATTAAGTCTCAGTCGTTCTTGATAAAATGGTATAAACCGAGCTGAAAAAAGCATTAACGAGGTACTGGAACTTAAATATAACCAATCGTCAATAGACCAATCCTCCATTAGACAAACTTTTGAATTAGGAATATTCATTAGCAGAGCTGGAAAGAGCCTTCCTAAATTTAGTAAAGTGGTGACGTTTGGTTGCAAAATATTGTAAAATGTTGAAAATATAGCCCTTTGCAAATTTTGTATACTTTTGTATTATGCGCGGAAAAATGCAATCGCGAATTCTGATTACACTTTTCCGCGCATAATACAAAAGTATACAAAATTTGCAAAGGGCTATATTTTCAACATTTTACAATACTTTGCAACCAAACTTCGCCATTTTACTAAATTTAGGATGCTCTTTCCAGCCGTGCTAATGAATATTCCTGATTCAAAAGTTTGTCAAAAAGGGGAATGATCAATTTGGCATCAAGGTTAGCGGTAATAATTCCATGTTCTCAGTACGTGAAGTTAAATCTTAATCCAAGCCCTAAATCTAGTTAAATCTTTAAATCTTCAATCCATCAAAGTTAAAACATGACAAATAAAATGTTGGTTTATAGTTTTAGGGCTTGGATTAAGATTTATATTCACCATGCTGAGAACATGGAATTATTACCAAGTTAACAACCAACTTAACGTTCCAGTCGATTATAGAGTGCACTGACACGGCTCATCTTATCCACAGGTTATCGGGGAAAACGTTTTATGCCAAATATATCAAGAGAAATTATTTTTTAAGTTTGACGAAATTAAGCCCCTTTTATAACAGGGCCAAATTTTCTTTGACAAATTTAATATGTTAAATGTTTTTAAATTATTATAATTATTAATTATTGTCTAATTTCCAGCGGGAAATTGGCACATGAAATTTGTCGAAGGAAATTTGGCCGTAAAAGGGTCTTAACTTTTCAGTCGGTGAATGCAGAGGGGTGTCCAGTGAACTGTAATACAACTGGAACGCTAACTCAATACAAGAGTTCAGTTAATGGCTGAAGCCAAGTTAGTTTTTCTGAGTTTTGAGACGAAATACTTTAACGCCAAAGATTGGAGCGTATATCAACTTGAAGCTATTAAAAAGTTACATTTCATATGAAAAATTCGAGACTTAAGATAAAAAAGAAATGCCTAAAAAATACGAAAAGAACGGCAATTTTGAAAAGTACGGCAAATTTCCCTTCAAAGTTTAAGGTGTTTGTTTTTCACCTAAAGCCTCAAAATTTTTACACCAAATACAACTTTCTAATAGCTTTCATTTGATATACGGCTTATTTTGTCACGTTTAGTATTTCAACTAAAAACTCAGAAAAACTGAATCAAATTGGCTTCAATTTTCCCCCCTGACTTATCGTTCCAGTTTACTTATAGTTCAATGGGGGTGTCACGCCCCCCCCCCCCTGTGTATGTTGAAGCCATTCTTAAGAAATGCAATTTTTCACGAGGCTTGCGACATTTCAACGAAAAACCCGGGGTTTGAATCGCTAACAATCATCATTAACTTTTGACAAAAATATTTTTTCCATAAACTCACATTTCTTTGCTTGTAGGCCTTGACAGATCGTTTGATGTTGCATTTTCTAATTAGATTCTTGGTTTGAAACTTTTTCAGCCCTTGAAAAAACAAGAAATATTTCTTTTAGATGATAAGGAAAATACCGAGTCATTTTGTATATGCATGTTACGTCACAAGCAGGGTATTATATTTTCGTGTCTATTTTCAACTCCATGACCATATTGGCAGCATTTGAAGAATCTACTTGTTGTTTCGGAGTGGTTTTATTTGGTGACGTAGATTGTTGTGACTTCACTACAATTAGCGTTAATGAGACTAAAATAAATCCAAGATGCTGGGTACCCCAATTTATTCACATTTTAGGGAATAAGCGAAGTAAAAAGTCTCGAAAGGCGATATAATAAGTACTGTAAAATGAAACAAACGTGGTAGTGATTACTAACTTTTACACAAAGGGCCGACGCCTTTCAGGTAGTGAACGATCCTATCATTTTGTGTACTTTTCACTGCCCTATCGACGCTGGCAACATTAGTTTAAAATCTTAATGCCTGTTGCTGTATCTTTTAATTGCTAAATTTGCGGTAGGTTTACGAAGCAAAAAATTGAGCTAACAAAGACAATGAAAGCAGCAAAAAAATCAACAAACTTACTTCCACTCCATCCTTGGATCGTCGTGGCTTTGATTGGTCTAGTTTCATCATAATGTTCATGGTTTTATTTGGTTGGCATTCTCTCTCTTCACAGAACATCACGCCGGTCCAGGAGGTAAGGAGCTTACTCGTATTCAGTCAATCATCATAAAATAAGAAGAAAATTCGTATTATATAGTAATAGTATTGGAAACTAAACGGAAATTTGATTGTACATGACTTTGACAAACCGTACATTGCGATAGCATTTGCATCTTGACATCTTCTGATGGCACGACTAAAGATTCACTGCTTAGGTCCACATCAGTTCTTTGCCATCTTGTTCTGTCCGGTTTATTCACTCTTTTCACTTGGAATCCTGTAAAAAAATAAATAATTACAATGTTTAGAAAACTGTTTAAAAATAAGCAAGACAACGGTGATAAGTGTTAGAGAGGACGAAGTAATTACAATTAGTGAGGTGCATAAGAAAGTCGACAATCGTAGGTTTACTCCGGGAATGTTGACGAGGTGGTTAGCATTGTAAAATATCGGTAATCGACGGAACTCGGGTATTAGCCAAGGCTGCTAGAGCTAGGTAACTGACGTTATCATGTAAATGTAATTGTCAACGTGAATAATGAATAGTTCTCCAGGGCAAATGAATGACACAGGAGGGTATAGGGGGGTAGTAGGGGTAAAGAAGGAGGTAGACAGGATAAATATGAAATTGCAATGAAGCAAGAGGAATTAAACGAAAGCCTGAATTGTAAGTATAAGACTAAAGTAATTCCGAATAAAGTGTGCATAGTTAGACTTTACACAATTAAATACTGTATATTTCGAGTCATTTGACTCATCTTCAGCAGAAATTTTACAAGTATGGCGTTAACTATAAGCGCGTACTATTTAAATTGAACTTAGTATGCGTCAGCAAAAATTACGTGAGCAAATTAATTTAACGATTACGTTACAAGTTCTCTGTTGTTATATTGTTCAGCGGTATTAATTAAACAACTGCAGTTCTCTGCTTGCCTTTAGTCCATTATTTAATATGGATTTGCGTCTTTTGGTGTGTAATGCTTCTTTGTAGAGTAATAGATTCCAGTTATTGGATGAGTCTATGATTTTTGAGTTGGTCATTACGAAATCTGTCAGTTCATTGTTAGTTTTACTGTCCAAATAGTTGGTGTCATAACAAGAATTTAAATGCTTGTTGACAGCGCTTTCTTGGTCTTTGTAAGCGTGCTCTTTCACCCGTTCTAGTAAAGTCCTGTCAGTTTTACCAATGTAGCTACTATTACATTTAGGACAAGTAAATTCGTAGACAACATTGGATTTGTTTTGTTTAGGAACTTTATCTTTGGCGTTAGTAAACAAGTTTAGTTTGGTTGTTGTTATGCTCGTTTTAATTTGTACGTAAACGTTAAGACAACGTAAAAGTTTCTTTTTGAAGCCACGTAATAGTTGTTCACCTCTTGTACCAATATATGGCATTTCTAACCATAATATTGGTCGATTGTCATTAGTTTCTGTCTCGTTGTTGTCCTCGTTGCTTGTAGATTGGTGTTGTTTGAAGCGTTTTATTAGTAAAGAGACAACATGTTTGGGATAGCCATTCCAGGAAGCAATTTTCTTTAAAATTTGCAGTTCTTGTGAGAGTCTGTTCACCTACCAAACTCTCACAAGAACTGCAAATTTTAAAGAAAATTGCTTCCTGGAATGGCTATCCCAAACATGTTGTCTCTTTACTAATAAAACGCTTCAAACAACACCAATCTACAAGCAACGAGGACAACAACGAGACAGAAACTAATGACAATCGACCAATATTATGGTTAGAAATGCCATATATTGGTACAAGAGGTGAACAACTATTACGTGGCTTCAAAAAGAAACTTTTACGTTGTCTTAACGTTTACGTACAAATTAAAACGAGCATAACAACAACCAAACTAAACTTGTTTACTAACGCCAAAGATAAAGTTCCTAAACAAAACAAATCCAATGTTGTCTACGAATTTACTTGTCCTAAATGTAATAGTAGCTACATTGGTAAAACTGACAGGACTTTACTAGAACGGGTGAAAGAGCACGCTTACAAAGACCAAGAAAGCGCTGTCAACAAGCATTTAAATTCTTGTTATAACACTAACTATTTGGACAGTAAATCTAACAATGAACTGACAGATTTCGTAATGACCAACTCAAAAATCATAGACTCATCCAATAACTGGAATCTGTTACTCTACAAAGAAGCATTACACATCAAAAGACGCAAATCCATATTAAATAATGGACTAAAGGCAAGCAGAGAACTGCAGTTGTTTAATTAATACCGCTGAACAATATAACAGCAGAGAACTTGTAACGTAATCGTTAAATTAATTTGCTCATGTAATTTTTGCTGACGCATACTAAGTTCAATTTAAATAGTACGCGCTTATAGTTAACGCCATACTTGTAAAATTTCTGCTGAAGATGAGTCAAATGACTCGAAATATACAGTATTTAATTGTGTAAAGTCTAATTATGCACACTTTATTCGGAATTACTTTAGTCTCATATTTGCTGAAACTATCGGCCGGTAAAGGATTCTGAATTGTAAGGATCAGGAGATTTAGACATGCAGTTCAAATCAAATGTAAGTAAAAGTAGATCACAATAAAGTTTATAATGATAAAAAATAATCAAGAAACTATCGATATAACACTCAACACATGATAATAATGATAATCATAAACTCTCTATTAATCCCCACACAGCGGGTGTGATGTTACTGGACGGAAAGGTTTGAAATCAGAGCAGGTTGAAGATAATTAACAGACAGAGGTTAATTTTTTTGAAATTAGGGAAGGGGGTTAAAATAGTGAATTTACAATGATATATTTTAGTCAGTGTTTTCTAATATTTGATTTTCTTACCACTAAATCCTCTTGAACGCCATTTTATTTGTCACGTGGTGGTCTCGCAATATCTCTGGAATATCTGAAATGTAAAACGAAATATGCTGGTTAGAAATACAAACCTCAAACAAAATTAATGCCTGAACATTTTAACCGGAATCAGTTGTGAAGGTAAATGACCCAGAATTGAGATGAAAAACTATTTTACCTTGAAAAGGTCCTGTTTTAATCATGTCATCGGTGTTCCATCTCCAATAATTCTCTGACGGTCTAGCTAGAGAGAAATATAAGCTCAATCATATATGCCAGTACATTTATCTCAAATTTGTGAAATTTAAACGAGATTTAACCTGGTGAACAAACTGAATTTCGCCAAACAAGAGAACATTTAACAACTATACATACGCAGAGTAGTTAGAGAATACTTACACGTATAATAAGTATCCAATATTGTTGATGTCCAACTACGCTGAAGCAATTTTCGTTGCATCTTTAGTTCGGAGAAGAAGACTGACGCCATTTTGATTTTGAATTTTCTCGACGACGCCATATGTTCGTTCTCAATTTTTTCCCCATTTCTTTGACGTTTTAGCTCGAATTTGCCCCAGATGTCTTCTTTATGTCTTCGTCGCCATTTCTGTGTAATCCTGCGCTATTTCTGTGGAGCTTTGAAGACTTTTGGTGACTGAACATTCCGTGCAAGAGGAGAGATTTTCAACGAAGCTTCGTGTTGGAGGAACTAGCAGCAAATGACGTCAGATGACCATTGTAGGCCAGAAAAATACCCGTATGTATAATGTTTGATAATCTTTGTACGAAGGGGAAAACAAGTTTCTATTGCTAAAATGAGATGTTTTTGTCATTATTTCTAACTCAGGTCTTTCTTTTACTTCTTTACTTCTAGTTAAGTTTGTTAATTCGCCCAAAAAACGCCTGTAAAGGGGGCGTTTTTGCAATTTTTTTTATTTGCATGCTGATGAGCGAGGAAAGACCCGTTCATGATTTCACTGGTAAACATCTTTCCCTCCGTGGCGGAGAGGTAAAGGTAACTGTCTTCCGAATTGCACGCATCGTTCGACTTTGATTTTGGGCGGATCGGGAACCGTTCAAGTTCAACTGAGGTTGGACTCATCGGTCGCCGATCCACCCAAAACTGAAGTCAAAGCTGGGCGTGGAGTGAAGGAAAACACTAGGCAGTACCGCGAGGCCAAGGAGGCAAACGTTATGTGCCCAGTGTTTTAACTAATACTTAAGCAAATTCCTTTAACCTGACTGTTGGGGACAGGCCTGTAGGGCTGGTGCATTGAAGACTTCTCGCCGTTATTTCCCTTCGTTCAAGAAGACAAGTTGTCTTCGTCGAGAAATAACGACGAGAAGACTTCAAGGCACCACTAAACCACTACACTGTAAAACTAAGTGTAGTGGTTTAGCTGGACAAACCACTACACTGTGTCCAAATATATATGGCGGACTTCTTCCCAAAGCTTACGGTACAAACATGGATGCGCAAAGATGCGCAAGCATTTTTAAGGCTTTAAAACAAGCGTTTTCTTTCAGGAATGAGTCAAAGACGACAACGCTAACTAAATCAAAGCTGTGTAATCAAGTTTGAAGTTGTTTAGCTATGTTTAACGATGTTTTATGGCGAAGTCTTTGCAAGAAGGAAAGTCGAAGTTTGCAAAATAATACTGTTGTCTTTTTTGACTTTCCGTTTCCTTCTCGATCGAGCTTGACATGCCATTACGTTCAGTGTCCTTGATATAGGAGTCATTTATATATGGCCTTGGGTTTAATTCCCAAACTCTGAATGGCAGTCTTTAGCTCTTTTAAATAATGAGATAACATTGCAACAAGATGGCACTGCGTTACACTTTGCATTATGTCACGCCTGTAACCAACATCTCAACACGCTAAACAACGACAGAGAACACATAGTATATTTTATAAGCCTTAACTCAGAACTCTGCGATTCAGTTCGTATCAACGAGAAAGCTTGACGTTCACAGCTTGCATATAACTATGCGTTTTATATATCACAAGTAAACTAAGTGTATCGCAACTGTCTTACAGTTACCAGTGCCGCCAGTACAGTTAAAAGCACCCATTTAAGCCATTTCATGTTTTACAGAAACTGAATCTCAAGTTGGTTACAGCAGGACATTTTGGCTAGGCACAGTATACCAGTGTTATCTTGTTGTAATGTTATCTCATCACTTGAATGAGCTAAAGACAACTTGTAATGGGAAATATAAAACGATTTGCTTTTAACTGCACTGGCGGCACTGGTAACTTTAGTTTACTTGTTATATATAAAAACATAGTTACATGTGCAAGCTATGAACCTGACACAAACTGAATCGCAGAGTTCTGAGGTAAGGATGTAGAATATTGTGTAAAACATGAAATGGTTTAAATGGGTGCTTTTTAACTGCACTGTGGCACTGGTAACTGTAAGACAACTGCGATGCACTTAGTTTACTTGTGACATAAAATGCATGGTTATATGCAAGCTGTGAACGCCAAGCTTTCTCGTTGATACAAAGTGAGTCGTAGAGTTCTGAGTTAAGGCTTATAGAATATGATGTGTTCTCTGTCGTTGTTTAGGCAAAGTGATAACCCAGTGCCATCTTGTTGCAACGTTATCTCGTTTCTTGATAGAACTAAAAACTGCCATTCAGTGTTTGGGAATTAAACCCAAGGCCATAAATAAATGACTCCTATATCAAGGACTCTGAACGTAATGGCGTATCAAGCTCGATCAAGAAGGAAACGGTCCAGGGAAAGTCGAAACAGACAACAGTTATTATTTTGCAAACTTCGACTTTCCTTCTTGCAAAGACTTCGCTATAAAAGATCGTTAAATATAGCTAAACAAGTCAGAACATGACCGTACAGCTTTGATTTAGTTGGCGTTGTCGTCTTTGACTTTTGCCTAGCTAATTATTCTGATATCATCCTGAATCTGGAGATCAAGTTAGGCCAATTTAGCTGTTTTACTGGGGAAGAATTTAGCAGAATTTTACATGACTGCATTTCACCCAATGTTTCACATGAAAAGGCTTGCGTTTGTCAGTTTTAAAAGGTTTTTTCTGCTCATCTTTTTTGGCTAAAAACCTATATCATCCATTTTAATTGTGCCATCTGAAATAATAGCAAGTTTTGACCAATTCCTTCGCTAAGCTAGAATAGGAGCTACAGGGGTTTAGGGCAAATGTTGAATGTAACATACGCAAAGTTTGTTTTAAAAAATTCAAATGGTTTTTTTTAAATGAAAAACACATGAATATGAGAATCAAATATTTGCGTGAAATGCAAACAGTATAACATGCAAAAGGCGTACTTGGACTTATAAAATGACATGTTTAATTATATTTGAACACAGGCTTTGCAATCATTGCTGACAATTCACGTGTAAGCTTGTCTTAATATACTTTTATTATACAAGCAGATTATCTATATGAAAAATAATTTCTCGGGACAAGGAACATCCATTAATCCTTTCAAAACTAAACAGATTAGTTACCTTATTTTATTTTTTTTTTGACAAGAGAAAAACTGTGAACATAAAGTGGTGATTTTATACAGAATTTTCTATAACTATATTTTCCGCCTTTTGCAACACTTCGTCGCCGACTTATTTTAAGACGCTCTTTTTTGCTGTACTGATGCACTTAGATGATTCATTAGTGTCATATATTGTTACCATGCATAGTTTAGCGGATAATATCACTAGTATCTATATGCTGATGCCAAAGAGTAGAGACTACAAAGAGGGACCACTTCAGTTAAAAAAGCGTAAGGTGTTGTCGTGATGATTCGTCATGGGCGCCATATTCCTAGCCAGTGCCCTAAACAGAAGCATTTCCCCCCGGTATTAGTATTTATTTTTAATATTTCAGGGGGAGACAAGCATTCAATATTCGTCATGGGCGCCATGTTCCTAGCCAGTGCCCTAAACAGGAGCATTTTCCCCCTGAAATATTAAAAATGGGTACTAATACCGGGGGGAAATGCTTCTATTTAGGGCACTGGCTAGGAACATGGCGCCCATGACGAATCATCACGACAGCACCTTACGCTTTTTTGACTGAAGTGGTCCCTCTTTGTAGTCTCTACTCTTTGCTGATGCTGTAGAGTGTACAGTATTATTAATTTCGAATACAATTATTCTTCTACTTATTAATAATATTAATATTATTATATTTATGTTAATAATTATTAAAAATTGGACGCTGAAACCTTAAGGCGAATCGCGCAATCCCTAAAACTGGGCGCGCAAATCCTAAAACTGGGCGCGCAAAATTCACGCGATTATTAGTCAAATGTAATCACCTCAGATTCTGAAATTCCATGGTTTTTAATATACACAAAGCCAACCGTAGTAAAAGCGTCGTGAATTTCTTGTGCTAGTTTGTTTATTTCAGGATTTACTTCATCACGTTTCTCGGTAAAATCCAACTTGTACGCAGAGAAATCTACAACAGGAATTCTGAACGACATCCTGGCTATGGATTATGGAAGTGTCGTCGTGCGTCGGTTTCCGACCGTGTCCGAAGCTATGCCGAAGCTTGTTGCGAATCTTTTCCAAAATTTCTTGCACGAGGAAGTAATTTTCATCGCTCTCAACTTTGTTTTGAGGTAATAATTTTTAATTTTTATCAATATTTTGTGATATCGTACTGGAATTAAGTACAATATTTGTGTATAAAGTTCACTTGCCTTTCAAAGCTTCGCTATGTTTATTAGGGACTGGTCATAAAGTTTGGGGGAGGGGGGCTGTGGAAATTGAGGGGTGGGGCGTGAATTTTTCAAGTCACAAATAGGGGTTGATCATGAAAGTTTTAAGGATATACGGGGTGGGTCATTATTATTTCCAGTGCCAAATAGGGGGTAGGTCATGAATATTTGTAGGAAAATCAGGGGTGGGCCACACAAAATTATCCTTTTAATAATTGAATTCTTATAGCCCACCCCCCCCCCCCTATACTTTATGACCAGTCCCTTATCAATTCTGAAAATAATGACTGCGGTTGGTTGAAATTAGTTGATAATGATACGGTAAAATCTGTTAAAAATACAAAGTGCGACCTTAAATTGTTAAGATTATCAAAGAAAGTATGGATCAATTAAGTCCATTGCCCACCCCCTAGATTAGACTATGGATCTTCAAATTTATTACTGTAATTAAAAGGCAAAGTTTAAACTTTGTGTATTTTGATCGTTGATATGTATTAAGACTGGATAGTGCACCGTGATAGAAAACCCTAATAAAATTCACGGTGGAAACATGTCATATTTTGAGATCGTTGACCATGTTGAATGGCCCCCACTCACTGCCATACTCTGCAGTCTGGCCTGCATGATGGTTTAGACTTAGCTTTGGAGATCACATCCGTAGTTGGAAGGAGAGCACAGGGCTTATTATCCAATATGCATACCCCTTTTTATTTTACAATCACAGCAATAGAAGCATTTTGAAATATTTGACCGATTCATTTGCTCAGTCGGAATTAGTTGACCAATCAGAATTTTATATAATACTAGTGGGCATTCTGATTGGTCAATATGGTCAACAAACAGGAAGTTATGAACATTTTAACAAACTTTTTAAAAGTTGAGGAACCACAAGAGGAATTGATCAAATGAACTGCTAAACTTGAGCAAATGAATTGGCCAAATATTTTCAATATGCTTCTATTGTCATGATTGTTAGACTGTGGGAGTTATGCATGCTTTCTGATATATATATTTGATTGTTCTATAGTCTTGCTTGTGATTTTTTGCTTTTTAAATCTTTTTCATTCTTTTACCATTTCAGTTATTCTTTATATCCTCAATGGAGTTCTTCAAAATTTGTTTATCGATAAACAAAATTCATTGTATTTTCTCCACAACTGGCAGATTATGAAAAGAAATATTGTGAGAAATTATTGTAAAAGGTATTGTCAGTTTTTTGTCTCTATCTTTAACAATCCCGATGGATGGATAATTTAACTCGAAATGTGGTTTGAGAAATATCCTCAACACTCAATTTTTGATATTTTCTAGATGTACCATTTGTGAGTGATTCCTTGTTGATCAACGAAAATGATTACTGTCAATGGAAAGTAAACAAAAAAGGTCTTGTTATTTTTCTTGTCTTGTTCAACTACAAAAACAATTTGAACATTATATGCTTCCTTGTGATCAGTGACTAAGTTTATTGTAAGTGACAAAGTCACTTAGATCCCAAAAAGAAACATGAAATTCTGAAAAAGAAATTGTTGAGTTAAAGCCAACAAGATTATTTTGTAATTTTTTAGCATTTAAGTATCTTCCATTTATTTTGAT
Source organism: Muricea muricata (assembly GCA_963855995.1). Classification (NCBI taxonomy): domain Eukaryota; kingdom Metazoa; phylum Cnidaria; class Anthozoa; order Malacalcyonacea; family Plexauridae; genus Muricea; species Muricea muricata. The sequence goes on from OY979727.1 coordinate 13,043,304, forward strand.
TAGCATTACCGTTTGTGTTTGGAGTTACTTGATTGGCTTTTACCATTCACAGGTCACAAGAAACATATAATTTTCAAAACATTTTAGCTATTCGCACATAGCCAAACAATGATAAACTGTTTGTGTTTTGAAAGGTTGACATATTATTTTGCATTTTGGACCTGTATACATTTTGTTTAGCTCCCTTTGCCAAAAATTCGAAAACATTTCAAAATTCATTTCAAGTATAATTGTTGTTAATGACATGTTATTCATTTCAGGACCTTCTGAGGGCGGGGGGCTTATTCATTTCAGGACCTTTTGAGGGGGGGGCTTATTCATTTCAGGGCCTTTTGACTGTTTTGAGGGGGGGGGGGCTTATTCATTTCAGGACCTTTTGAGGGGGGGGGGGCTTATTCATTTCAGGACCTTTTGAGGGGGGGGCTTATTCATTTCAGGGCCTTTTGACTGTTTTGAGGGGGGGGCTTATTCATTTCAGGACCTTTTGAGGGGGGGGGGCTTATTCATTTCAGGACCTTTTGAGGGGGGCACTTATTCATTTCAGGACCTTTTGACTGTTTTGAGGGGGGGGCTTATTCATTTCAGGACCTTTTGAGGGGGGGTGCTTATTCATTTCAGGACCTTTTGACTGTTTTGAGGGGGGGCTTATTCATTTCAGGACCTTTTGAGGGGGGGGGGGGCACTCATTCATTTCAGGACCTTTTGACTGTTTTGAGGGGGGGGCTTATTCATTTCAGGACCTTTTGAGGGGGGGGGGGTGCTTATTCATTTCAGGACCTTTTGACTGTTTTGAGGGGGGGGGGGCTTATTCATTTCAGGACCATTTGAGGGGAAGAGTTATTGGAGAGAGGGGCTTATTTCATTTGTTCACTCAAAAGGGGGGCTTATTAAAGAGGGGGGTTATTTGAGAGGGGGAGCTAAATAGAGAGATTACGGTAAATGCCAATGATCTCGTTGCATTAAGAATAGTAAGCATACGATACAATAACTAACAATAACTTTTTCAGCTTGGATAAAACTCTATATGGAAAGCTGCGACGAGGGAAAATCCAAAGCAATGAAAGCAAACCTATATAGGGCCAGGTTGCAGGAAAAACCTGAATTTTATAAACACAAAGCGCATTTTCGTAGCCTTTCATTACTTCTGATAAATACTGTAGCAAAGCATTAGATGAAAAAAAGCATATATCTTACTAAAGTGGTTTACTAAACTATGTATTTGAGCAATTTTTTATCAAAAAGAGTTTTAATTATATTACCAATTGATCAAAAATATTGTGAAGGTAAATAATAATTATATTAAAAGTCACTTGTGATCATACTGTTTTGTAATTAACTTAAATTAAATCTAATCATTCAATAAATTGTTTAATTACACATACTCTTGGTAATTAATTGATGAATATCAATTAATTAATTACCAAGATGTTTTCTGTAGTGCAACATGTCAAAATACTCGTGGTGTCAATGCAAACAAAGAAAACTTCATGTCTTGGATTTGAATGTCATAAACTGCATTTTTGTGATATTTTGTGTTTTGATTTCCTACTCTCTGGTGACATGCAGTAGCAATTTGGTCATGCCATGTAAATTTAAATCATCATTATTCATTTCTTTAGAAGTTGGTTCCTAATACGGTTTATAAACACAGAAAAATTTGCATTTACATGACCAAATGTCGGGCTGGCTTCGCCACTGATGACATGCACAGAATTCCTTTACATCAACATACCTTTACACCCTTGGTGCTGCCTGGTACTAGTTTCCATCTACAAAATTAAGATGACCTTTGCTTTCTCCTTATGCTCTTATTGACGTGAATAAAAATACTTTACTGCACAAAATATATTACTAAGCAAAGGATTACTGGCATTGGCCAACCTTTGCACTCTCTCTTCATTCTTATTAATATTATCCCTCCTATGAATTTTCAAAATAGAAATTTGCAAATCGATTTCTCCATATAGTCCACCCTAATTTGAACCCTGAACCTACATTGTGATAGTAAGTGATAATATTATACAGGCAGAATTGTTTAGCCAGTAACATTTTACGTTTTGGTTGTGCTTGGCGACAATTTGTCTACAGATATGTTGCCTTCAATTTCTGACTCAGATAATCCAAAGATGATATGGGTGGGTAATGCCCTGAACCATCTAAACACTCAATAATAACTTCATCATCAGGATAGACAAAAAATGCCATTGATTGTCGTGGACTTAAGCGACGCAGCTGTTCTTGCGGAACTACAACACGATGTTTCTGAAGAAGAAATATTAGATTTGGCTCATGAAATTTTGCAAATGGTTTACAACCTATTGGAGTCACTTTAAATTACTCACTGTTGACACCACTTTGTCATTGGTCCAGCGCTGTAACAAATCTCCAATGTTGACCAAAACTGTGCCTTCAATAGGACGTGCTGGGACAAAACCTTCTGTTTGACTGAACACCTGTGGTTGGAAATTGATTACTCAACTCAACAAAACAAAGTTTGCTATCCATTCTACACATACTAGATACTATGTATAACTTTAGCTTCAGCTTCTAACTGTTCCCGTAAAGTTAGTCCGTAAGAATCATCTCCTATTGATCCAGTGTTACTACAGGAGGAATCTTAAACCAAACTAACTTTATTTATACTGGATAGCTTTACCAATTCCAAACTGTTCTTCCTAGAGATCCAGTAAGCATCATCTCTTATTGATCCAGTGTTACTACAGGAGGAAACCTACACTAAACTAACTTTATTTATACTGGATAGCTCTACCAGTTCTAAACTGTTCCTCCTAAAGGTCTAGTGAGGATCATCTCTAGTTTAATTACCGAAGTATAGTGTTACTACTAAACTAATATTATTTATACTAGATTCCCCTATCAGTCTCAAACTGCATATTTTCTTTCAATATATCATTACCTCCAGTCCTCCAACTTGATCTTGAAATAAAAGTGTGATAGTTCCGTAATCACTGTGTTCCCCAAGACATACTTGACCTTTCTGTAAATCTGTCATGACAGGATAGTAGAGAAGTCGTATTGTTGTTTGATTCTCTGAAGTTCCAAACTTTGTATGAGTTTTCTGGAATAATTTTTTATCCTGATGAAAAGGTTAAGAATTGTAGGATTAGAAGGATCAACTGACTTGAACAACCCCCTCTGTTTTAGTTGGGGAATCATTTCATTTATTTGAAAACCATGAATTACAATCCAAAATTAAGAACAAAAATTTCTTACTTCTAACTGCAGTCCGAGTGCAATTAAAAAGTCCAAAATTCTGTGGGTTAGTTTTCCACAAGTATTAAAAAAGGATCTGACAGTAGGCTTGAAATCGGAACACTCTTCATCAGGCTAAGAAATGTCATCGTTGAATAGTTCAGTTGCATTAAATGCTTCTTTAAAATCTGTAGGTTTGCTGGGGTCTACTCTAAAGAGAAGGAAATTATTGTTGTACATTTCTGTCGTTCGTTTTAAGCAGTTTCAAGATGTCACAAACCAAAATGGATTCCGTATAGGGAGTACCATGATGGGCAATGGGTGTCTTTGAAGACTCTGTTTTAAATGTGCTTTCAGTGGTGTAAAAGTGGTCTTACATTTCAACCCCCACACCAACATAGCCATGATCGGATGTCTTGGGTCTGGCATATTTATTTTTCTTGTCTAACGGTAACATGAAAAACTTTTCACCAACTTCGAATATCTCTGAAATCTATTGAATATAAAATAATAAATATTTTATGATGCTACCACGTGATGCTACAACACCTATTCCTCGAATGGTCAATATAGAACCAATGATGAATAATTACCATTAATTAGCATAATTAGTCAAATGTAATCACCTCAGATTCTGAAATTCCATGGTTTTTAATATACACAAAGCCAACCGTAGTAAAAGCGTCGTGAATTTCTTGTGCTAGTTTGCTTATTTCAGGATTTACTTCATCACGTTTCTCGGTAAAATCCAACTTGTACGCAGAGAAATCTACAACAGGAATTCTGAACGACATCCTGGCTACGGATTAATGGAAGTTTCGTCGTGCGTCGGTTTCCGACGGTGTCCGAAGCTATGCCGAAGCTTTTCGCGAATCTTTTCCAAATTTTCTTGCACGAGGAAGTTATTTTCATCGCTCTCAACTTTGTTTTGAGGTAATAATCTATATTTTTTATCAATATTTCTAGTAAAATACTTAGATTGCTCATTGAGATTGATTTTAGAGATATCGGACTGGAATTAAGTACAATATTTATGTATAAAGTTCACTTGCCTTTCAAAGCTTGGCTATGTTTATTACTAGGGACTGGTCATAAATTTATTATTAGGGACTGGTCATAAAGTTTGGGGGAGGGGGGCTGTGGAAATTGAGGGGTGGGTCGTGAATTTTTCAAGTCACAAATAAGGGTTGATCATAAAAGTTTTAAGGATATACGGGGTGGGTCATTATTATTTCCAGTGCCAAATAGGGTGTGGTTCATGTATATTTGTGGGAAAATCAGGGGTGGGCCACACAAAGTTATCCTTTTAATAATTAAATTCTTAGGTTGAAATTAGTTGATAATGATATGGTAAAATCCGTTAAAAATACTTAGTGGGATCTTAAATCGAAGAAAGTATGGATCAATTAAATCCATTACCCACGCCCTAGATTAGACTATGGATCTTCAAATTCATCACAGTAATTAAAAGGCAAAGTTTTAACTTAGTGTATTTTGATTGTTGATGTGTACTAAATAAGGCTGGATAGTGCATCGTGATACAAAACCCAAATAAAATCAAGCTGGAAACATGTCATATTTTGAGATCGGCAACCATTGTTTAATAGACCCACTCAAGGATTGAATTGATACAGTTTAGTTTTCCGATGAGGTGATGCAAAACTGATGGCTACTTATTAATACTAAAACTTCTGCAGTTGCCTTTAGACCTTAATAAGGTTTGGCCTGACACCTAGAACCTGTTTTTGAAATTACTCTTGCTTATATAAAATGGCCTTTACATGCAAAATGTCACTTTTATCTCGTGCTATTGAAATGAAAAGCACGAATTGTGAGACACAGTCATAAAGTGCGGGAAATAAAATAATCAGTGTCTCCACTTTTTATCAGTGTTTCCACAACAAACATTTGAGTTTTCAATATTTTTGGCTAACATCACTGACCATCCTGATGATAAACGCCAGTCAACAGGTGGCCGATATTAAAAAACGAGCTGATTAATCGGTTTTCCCGATGTTTTGCCGATTATAGGAACACCTCTTTTAGAAAACTAATTTTCTGTGAAAGCTTTTGCCTTGAAACATTTTTTTTATTTTAAAATGAAAATTATTCATCCTGTAATAGAAATCAATAACTTACTTTGCTGCTCAAGTGCAGCCATCCAATAAGGCTGCAAGTCTAAAAATATGACCTACTTCTGGCTTCAAAACCCAACAACAGATGTGCTATCCAGTTTCAATACATATCTGTTTGATAGTGTGTATTCTTAAAGAGGGGTCATACTAGCCTATGACAAATCATGCTAAGGGACTGGTGATAAACAGATTTGGGGTGAGGGGTAATATTATATTTTAGCTGCAGGGATTGCCGTTTTTGTCTCTATCTTTAACAATCCGGATGGATAATTAACCTCGAAATGTGGTTTGAGAAACATCCTCAACACTCAACTTTTGATATTTTCTAGATGTACCATGTATAAGTGATTCCTTGCTGATCAAAGAAAATGAACACTGTCAATGGAAAGTATGCAAAAAAGGTCTTGTTATTTTCTTGTCTTGTTCAACTACAAAAACAATTTGAACATTGTACGCTTGCTTGTGATCAGTGACATGATCAGTGACAAGTTTATTGTAAGTCACAAAGTCTTAGAAAATTACAGTCTATCACTCAGATCCCAAAAGAAACATGAAATTCTGAAAAAGAAATTGTTGAGTTAAAGCCAACAAGATTATTTTTGTAATTTTTAGCATTTAAGTATATATCCTTCATTCATTTTGATTAGCATTACCATTTGTGTTTGGAATTACTAGATTAGCTTTTAGCAATTTACAGGTCACAAGAAGCATATAATTTTCAAAACATTTTAGCTATTTGCACAAAACCAAACAATGATAAACTGGTTGTGTTTATATTGGTTACACTGGTTGTGGTGACATATTATTTTGCATTTTGGACATGTGTACATTTTGTTTAGCTCCCTTTGCAAAAAATTCGAAAACATTTCAAAATTCATTTCAAGTATAATTGTTGTTAATGACAAAACACAACAGTTTTTCATTTTTTAGTTTTGTAATGTTAAGGAGATTGAGCTAGTTGTTGAAAACATTAAGCACAAAATGTTGATTGTTTTCCACTTAGTATTATTCTTGATTTAATTTCCTGATTTACTATCTCAATCTTCTTTTGCTTAAATTGACTTTGAATGTTTGTTTGAAATTTTGAAACGTTCATTTGAAAATCACAAACTTTAAGATGGTTATACAAGCTCTCGGTGGTTCTAATATCATTTTTTAAGAGCAGCAACTTTGGATTGTCCCCAAATTATGTAGCACTTTAAACTTACCTGTTGCTTAACCTGTAGTCCGAAATAACTCTTTCCTTGTATTGTATTGTCCAGTCTATGATTATGACTCGAACAAAGAGCCTGGGTATAAGGTTGACGTCATGAGTGAGTAAATACCTGTGAATGGGAGTTATATGTGAATGTGATTTACTTTGAGAACCCAAAACTCATGATTTCCAGTCTTAATCAAAATCATTTACCACTGAAAAACTAGATTGGCATCGATTCTTGCACTTAAGTTGACATCCTTTTTCCATACAAACTATTTTAGTGGATTGTTTTGCATGTGCTCTGTTTACTTATCACAGATAGAGTATTTGAAAACCCACAAACTCGGAAGTTATATTTCAGAACCATAATCAGAGATATGAAAACCGTGATTGATATGAATCTAACACTGCAGAGAACAAAGAAAATTTGTTGTCTCAAGCATGATTTTAGCTTGCAACTCTGGGTTCCTAGACTGCTGCTCTACCAATGTGAAGAACTTATTTTTCTCAAATTGTTCAACTGTTATTAGTAATGCATTTTAATCTTTTGTGATTTTTCAATCTGTGATTTTCAATGATAACGTCTGTAACTTTGGAACAAACAATTAAAGTCAAATAATTCAGTAATATATTTGCTCTTTTGCAAAGTGGAACTTGTTTGAATGCAAATGAACTGAAACACCGAAACTACTCGCCATTAATTAACATGTTTTTGTTCTTTTTGTTTGCTTCATCTCCTTGGCTCATAGGCGGCCCAATTCACTGTGTAGTTTCATATAGAGATCAGTGTACACATAAACATACTTCATAAGTTCTTAAATATAAATAATTGTATTATTTCTATTTAAGAACTTATGATGAAGTATGTTTATGTGCGCACTGATCTCTATATGAAACTGCACAGTGTATCTGGCTGCCTATGCCTGGTTTCAGTTCTTGTTTATATTCAAATAGTTCCACTTTGTGATTTTAAAAGTAATAATAATAATAATATAAGAAAACAGGTTTACATGGCTTTTGAACATGGTCTTTTCAACAAGTAAGTAAAGATAAGTTTATACTTCAAAGAGATCTGCTTTTTAACCTGACTAGAACATTAACAAAATTCATTCTTTTCCAATTTTCTGCTTTACACACAAATTTTCTATATATTCAGTGTTTGTACTAAGTTTATTGATGTTTTTGTTTGAAGTTTGATACTGTAAAATGATACAAATAGTTTTCGAAATTCTGAGAGTTGCAAGCAAACTCTAAGAAAAAAAATAAAAATAGTTCTGTGCGAAGTAAACTGAAATGTGTTTGAAAAATACATAGGCTTCGATTTAAGTTTATAGAATAACCAGAAGATATCAAACAAAATAAAAAACATTCGAAATTTGCATTTTCAAACTGTGATTTATAAAACTGGCGTAGGTTATTTCTAATAAATTACGTCTTGTCAGGTTAAAAAAGTAATGTGAGATATATGGCTTATTGGATGGAAATGATTTTATTTAGTAAGATATTTTTGCACAGAGACTTTCACTTGACAAAAACTGCATTGATAGTTTCTCGCCAAAATGTTAAGGCAGTTTGAAGATAAGATATTCATTTGAGACAATTGTTAATTCAGCTCAAAAGACGGGGTGTTTTTTCTCGTATGTTTCAATTAGTCTATTTTGCTTTGTTATAAAAAGGAATTAATCATTGCTTTCAATTCTGGGGTAAAACTTGCGGTCAATTTTATGAAAAAGTTCTTGTGTATAAGACTTTTATTTCCTAAGAAAATGTGCACTAAAACAACAAACTGATGTTCTTATTTCCATGCAAAAAAGACTGTTTTACTTAGTTTACTCTATCTTCAAGCCATATATCTCTTGTAATTATGAAACAACTTGGTTTTATGTTTTATTACTCAAACTTGCAAAATTAACCGATTCCCAGTTGTTTCTTAATTATTTATCTTTGAGTATAAACATTGATCTTGAAAAGACCAAGTTCCACTTGATGTTGTTTATTCACTTGTGTTGAGCTCAATGTTTAATTGATCTTTACCTCCAGCCATGTTCTGTTTTCTTCTATTGTTATTTAAATATGTACAAGTTTGTGATAGTTAAACACTTTTTATTGTTATTCAAATTGTAATCTTTACAAAGTCTTTTCAATAAATTGTTTACAAAATTTACATGTGACCCCTTTTTAATTAAAAATTCAATTCCCATGGGAATTGAGAATTTGAATAAAAAAAATCCCCCTACCCCGGCCAGCTCTCCAAGTGCTACTTCCACCTAAGTAGAAGTACTTATACATGTGGTACAAGTACTTCTACTTATTTACGGTGGAAGTAGCACTCGGAGAGCCAGCCGGGGTAGCGAGGCGAAGAGAAGACCAACCTTGCAAATGCTAATACAAATTGCTAAGTTGATCTTCTCTGGAGAGCAGCCGCGCGTACCTAACAAATTAAAACAACAAACGTTAGTGACTTAAGTACTCGGCATGCAAATTTGAATCCCAAAGCCAAATGACAAGTGCCCCCCTCTGATCCTACCAACTACCTACCTGCCTCAGTTCTAAGCTGTCTTCCTCGGTCCTAAGCTCCTGCATTCCATTCGTTACCTTCACTTTCCTCACTATCGCACAGTCACTCACAGCTGATAAACCCGCATGCACCACCACCACCCCGACTGCCACCCAAATAAGAAAATTAAAAGAATTAAAATTTTAGTGAAGTATGCATACTTACTTTAATTTTTTTTCGGATATTTTAGGCCAAACGTAAAAAGAAAAGGTTGAATATAAAAATACCAAAGCTCGAATTTAAAAACAGGTGAGCTGTTGTTGTACTTAAATTTACTTTGCAAAGTATACAAAACGTAACTTAAATTTTTGTCCTTATATCTTACGACTGCGCACAGTACTAGATTGAATAATAATACTAGACTAATTTGGATGATGTCGAGAATTTACTCCAAGCTGTTTGTGAAATGTGATGGTAGATTTTGGTTTTCAAGCATACTTTCAAAATTTTAATTCCTTTAATAAGCCTAACCCCATGCAACTTACACACGGCTCACACCCTCACAGTCCATACATTTAGCTAATAAATTACGTTATAAACAAAAAAGCAAAATAAAAACATAAATTACGTTATCTCTAGCTACTTAAACCCACTTAGACTGAGTATTTGATTGAGTTTTCAAACGTAAAACCTTAGCTGAAAGGGCACGGGCTTTTCGTTGTGTTAAACTGATCCGAAGTAAACATAAATCTGATACTTACCAAAGTCTAAGGCTGGGTCAAATAAGCATGAGAATGCAGAGTTTAAATTAAAACGTCAAATGTAACTCAAATTAGGAATTTAAATTCCAAACCGTAGTTACCATGCAATTCAAGGTCCCTGTAACTAGTGCAATTACTCTATATAGTTTAAAAGGATCGGAATATTTTAAAACTTTACCGCTATTCTCATACTTATTTAACCGAAACGCCTTCATTTGCATGATACGTCGCAGCTGCTCTCAAACCACTTGCGTAATTTGCTTTAGTGCACACAAACAATGGATTTATTGTTCCATTGTTTCTGTTTACCAAAACAAACTCGAAACCACCAAGATACTTATCATACTTAATCAAAGAGGATTTCATTGTAAAGTCATCCAAACAAAGCATTCTGTATTCCCTTGGGAATTAAAAATGAGTAAAAAAATATAATAAATCCTTATGATTTCACGCATATATGAATCAAATCAACCATGAAACAAAGTGTATTCCCCTGGGAATTAAAATAAAAAAGTTAAGTCTCATTTCCTCCGTTGTTTTTAACGTTTGCTAATGACAGGGTTGGTAGATTTATGAATAAATAAGCCAAACCGTCATTAGTACCATCAAAATAACAAAGAGAACAAAAGGCGAATACAAAGGAAAACAATGAGCATTGTTAAAAATTTGGCTTATTTATGCAGGCAATCTAGCAACCCTGGCTAATGAATGACAATAGCTATTCTGTTGTAATTCATTTGACTTGACAATTTTTTAAGTAGGATAACGTGAATAGTATAAAATACTTCAACTTGCTATTATACCAAGTTCCAGTAAGTTTTTTGTCGAAGGTTTAATCCTAAATAATTAAGCAATATGTGTTGTTTTGTTTTGTTTTGTTTTTAGAAATAATCGCAATCCAAATGTTGGAGACAAGATTTCCTGGCGCTAAGGTATTGTTTCTACCAAAAATATTGTCAACATTGACCATTGTATTTTTACCTGATTTTTTTCGAAATTTATACGAAAATTACTTAAATCCTCTTTGATCTCTAAATAAGTATCTCGTTTTCTACTAAAGGCTGCTTTCCAGTTATCCGGTTTTTACACGTCCGTGCACGCACGTAAAAGTTTAAACTCTTCTAAGTAGCTTGTATTTAACAAATAGAATCACTAAAGTATGCTAACTCGTAGGGAGTGCCGACTTTTCTCGATCAAAACATTCATTTCAAATGTAATATTGATATTGATTTAGACTTTCACGTGCGTGTACACGTACGCGTGTAAAACGCGTAACTGGAAAACAGCCTTAATTTGTTCATTACCACTACTTTCTGTTACAAATGTCGTGTCTTTTCTGTCTTGCGGATTCTTAATGATTTGCTCGCCCATGTTTTCTCAGATCTTTCATTCCGGTTTCTGGTTGTCTTTCACACCACATTACCTTTGAAATAAAAGAATCGTGTCCGTTAGACAATAATTACAATTAAATTATAAACTTTTTCTTGTATTCAACATGGTTCAAAATGTGACTGATTTTTTGCAGGAGACGAGATTACTGTTTCAGTCGATATATGTTTGGTTTTTTAATCGCAATTTTACGGTAATATGTTCCATGAAGTAATGTATTCATGCTAGCTATTCGTTAAGCTTCAATCAGTTTCAATTAAAGGTTGCAAACAGGGCATAACGCTTAAAATGGAAGGTTATAGCCTGCGAAGCAGGCGCTCTCGGGCTTAAGGGGGCAGTGGCGGATCTAGCGTAAGTCAAAATAAATTACCACAGCTCATTCTAGGATATATTTACATTTTAAAATACCTTCAAAGCAACTTCATTGGTTAGATTTATTCTTTTGAAATTCATAACCTGTGACATTGTTATAAAGTTTTTTGAATTTAAAATTGGCTGCTATAATTTATTTTGACTTACCCTGGATCCGCCACTGTAAGGGGAGAAATTGGAAGAGCGTCATCCGCCTGTATTTTCGATTTTTTTTCGTTCGGAGGCTACGAAAAAATCCCATTGGCTAGTTGAGACGATTGTAGTTAATTAACTATGGGTATTATTTTTGTAAACACGTTTTCTTGCGAAATGTATAGTTATCTCGCTGGCCTAATAATAGAATGCGCTGTGATTGGTCAGTCGTTAAAAGGTTAGACATTAATTAATAAATGGGCGTGTTTCAAATTACAGTAGGATGGCGGCAGGCGCTCTTTCAATTTCCCCCCTTAAGCCCGAAAGCACCTGCTTCGCAAACTAGAAGGATTAAGTCTCAGTCGTTCTTGATAAAATGGTATCAACCGAGCTGAAAAAAGCATTAACGAGGTACTGGAACTTAAATAATGCCAATTGTCAATGGACCAATCCCCCCATTAGACAAACTTTTGAATTAAAAATATTCATTAGCAGAGCTGGAAAGAGCTTCCTAAATTTAGTAAAGTGGTGACGTTTGGTTGCAAAATATTGTAAAATGTTGAAAATATAGCCCTTTGCAAATTTTGTATACTTTTGCATTATGCGCGGAAAAATGTAATCGCGAATTCTGATTACACTTTTCCGCGCATAATACAAAAGTATACAAAATTTGCAAAGGGCTATATTTTCAACATTTTACAATACTTTGCAACCAAACTTCGCCATTTTACTAAATTTAGGATGCTCTTTCCAGCCGTGCTCATGAATATTCCTGATTCAAAAGTTTGTCGAAAAGGGAAATGATCAATTTGGCATCAAGGTTAGCGGTAATAATTCCATGTTCTCAGTACGTGAAGTTAAATCTTAATCCAAGCCCTAAATCTAGTTAAATCTTTAAATCTTCAATCCATCAAAGTTAAAACATGATAAATAAAATGTTGGTTTATAGTTTTAGGGATTGGATTAAGATTTATATTCACCATGCTGAGAACATGGAATTATTACCAAGTTAACAACCAACTTAACGTTCCAGTCGATTATAGAGTGCACTGACACGGCTCATCTTATCCACAGGTTATCGGGGAAAACGTTTTATGCCAAATATATCAAGAGAAATTATTTTTTAAGTTTGACGAAATTAAGCCCCTTTTATAACAGGGCCAAATTTTCTTTGACAAATTTAATATGCTAAATGTTTTTAAATTATTATAATTATTAATTATTGTCTAATTTCCAGCGGGAAATTGGCACATGAAATTTGTCGAAGGAAATTTGGCCGTAAAAGGGTCTTAACTTTTCAGTCGGTGAATGCAGAGGGGTGTCCAGTGAACTGTAATACAACTGGAACGCTAACTCAATACAAGAGTTCAGTTAATGGCTGAAGCCAAGTTAGTTTTTCTGAGTTTTGAGACGAAATACTTTAACGCCAAAGATTGGAGCGTATATCAACTTGAAGCTATTAAAAAGTTACATTTCATATAAAAAATTCGAGACTTAAGATAAAAAAGAAATGCCTAAAAAATACGAAAACAACGGCAATTTTGAAAAGTACGGCAAATTTCCCTTCAAAGTTTAAGGTGTTTGTTTTTCACCTAAAGCCTCAAAATTTTTACACCAAATACAACTTTCTAATAGCTTTCATTTGATATACGGCTTATTTTGTCACGTTTAGTATTTCAACTAAAAACTCAGAAAAACTGAATCAAATTGGCTTCAATTTTCCCCCCTGACTTATCGTTTCAGTTTACTTATAGTTCAATGGGGGTGTCACCCCCCCCCCCCTGTGTATGTTGAAGCCATTCTTAAGAAATGCAATTTTTCACGAGGCTTGCGACATTTCAACGAAAAACCCGGGGTTTGAATCGCTAACAATCATCATTAACTTTTGACAAAAATATTTTTTCCATAAACTCACATTTCTTTGCTTGTAGGCCTTGACAGATCGTTTGATGTTGCATTTTCTAATTAGATTCTTGGTTTGAAACTTTTTCAGCCCTTGAAAAAACAAGAAATATTTCTTTTAGATGATAAGGAAAATACCGAGTCATTTTGTATATGCATGTTACGTCACAAGCAGGGTATTATATTTTCGTGTCTATTTTCAACTCCATGACCATATTGGCAGCATTTGAAGAATCTACTTGTTGTTTCGGAGTGGTTTTATTTGGTGACGTAGATTGTTGTGACGTCACTACAATTAGCGTTAATGAGACTAAAATGAATCCAAGATGCTGGGCACCCCAATTTATTCACATTTTAGGGAATAAGCGAAGTAAAAAGTCTCGAAAGGCGATATAATAAGTACTGTAAAATGAGACAAACGTGGTAGTGATAACTAACTTTTACACAAAGGGCCGACGCCTTTCAGGTAGTGAACGATCCTATCATTTTGTGTACTTTTCACTGCCCTATCGACGCTGGCGACGTTAGTTTAAAATCTTAATGCCTGTTGCTGTATCTTTTAATTGCTAAATTTGCGGTAGGTTTACGAAGCAAAAAATTGAGCTAACAAAGACAATGAAAGCAGCAAAAAAATCAACAAACTTACTTCCACTCCATCCTTGGATCGTCGTGGCTTTGATTGGTCTAGTTTCATCATAATGTTCATGGTTTTATTTGGTTGGCATTCTCTCTCTTCACAGAACATCACGCCGGTCCAGGAGGTAAGGAGCTTACTCAGATTCAGTCAATCATCATAAAATAAGGAGAAAATTCGTATTATATAGTAATAGTATTGGAAACTAAACGGAAATTTGATTGTACATGACTTTGACAAACCGTACATTGCGATAGCATTTGCATCTTGACATCTTCTGATGGCACGACTAAAGATTCACTGCTTAGGTCCACATCAATTCTTTGCCATCTTGTTCTGTCCGGTTTATTCACTCTTTTCACTTGGAATCCTGTAAAAAAATAAATAATTACAATGTTTAGAAAACTGTTTAAAAATAAGCAAGACAACGGTGATAAGTGTTAGAGAGGACGAAGTAATTACAATTAGTGAGGTGTATAAGAAAGTCGACAATCGTAGGTTTACTCCGGGAATGTTGACAAGGTGGTTAGCATTGTAAAATATCGGTAATCGACGGAACTCGGGTACTAGCCAAGGCTGCTAGAGCTAGGTAACTGACGTTATCATGTAAATGTAATTGTCAACGTGAATAATGAATAGTTCTCCAGGGCAAATGAATGACACAGGAGGGTATAGGAGGGTAGTAGGGGTAAAGAAGGAGGTAGACAGGATAAATATGAAATTGCAATGAAGCAAGAGGAATTAAACGAAAGCCTGAATTGTAAGCATAAGACTAAAGTAATTCCGAATAAAGTGTGCATAAGTAGACTTTACACAATTAAATACTGTATATTTCGAGTCATTTGACTCATCTTCAGCAGAAATTTTACAACTATGGCGTTAACTATAAGCGCGTACTATTTAAATTGAACTTAGTATGCGTCAGCAAAAATTACGTGAGCAAATTAATTTAACGATTACGTTACAAGTTCTCTGCTGTTATATTGTTCAGCGGTATTAATTAAACAACTGCAGTTCTCTGCTTGCCTTTAGTCCATTATTTAATATGGATTTGCGTCTTTTGATGTGTAATGCTTCTTTGTAGAGTAATAGATTCCAGTTATTGGATGAGTCTATGATTTTTGAGTTGGTCATTACGAAATCTGTCAGTTCATTGTTAGTTTTACTGTCCAAATAGTTGGTGTCATAACAAGAATTTAAATGCTTGTTGACAGCGCTTTCTTGGTCTTTGTAAGCGTGCTCTTTCACCCGTTCTAGTAAAGTCCTGTCAGTTTTACCAATGTAGCTACTATTACATTTAGGACAAGTAAATTCGTAGACAACATTGGATTTGTTTTGTTTAGGAACTTTATCTTTGGCGTTAGTAAACAAGTTTAGTTTGGTTGTTGTTATTCTCGTTTTAATTTGTACGTTAACGTTAAGACAACGTAAAAGTTTCTTTTTGAAGCCACGTAATAGTTGTTCACCTCTTGTACCAATATATGGCATTTCTAACCATAATATTGGTCGATTGTCATTAGTTTCTGTCTCGTTGTTGTCCTCGTTGCTTGTAGATTGGTGTTGTTTGAAGCGTTTTATTAGTAAAGAGACAACATGTTTGGGATAGCCATTCCAAGAAGCAATTTTCTTTAAAATTTGCAGTTCTTGTGAGAGTTTGGTAGGTGAACAGACTCTCACAAGAACTGCAAATTTTAAAGAAAATTGCTTCTTGGAATGGCTATCCCAAACATGTTGTCTCTTTACTAATAAAACGCTTCAAACAACACCAATCTACAAGCAACGAGGACAACAACGAGACAGAAACTAATGACAATCGACCAATATTATGGTTAGAAATGCCATATATTGGTACAAGAGGTGAACAACTATTACGTGGCTTCAAAAAGAAACTTTTACGTTGTCTTAACGTTAACGTACAAATTAAAACGAGAATAACAACAACCAAACTAAACTTGTTTACTAACGCCAAAGATAAAGTTCCTAAACAAAACAAATCCAATGTTGTCTACGAATTTACTTGTCCTAAATGTAATAGTAGCTACATTGGTAAAACTGACAGGACTTTACTAGAACGGGTGAAAGAGCACGCTTACAAAGACCAAGAAAGCGCTGTCAACAAGCATTTAAATTCTTGTTATGACACCAACTATTTGGACAGTAAAACTAACAATGAACTGACAGATTTCGTAATGACCAACTCAAAAATCATAAACTCATCTAATAACTGGAATCTATTACTCTACAAAGAAGCATTACACATCAAAAGACGCAAATCCATATTAAATAATGGACTAAAGGCAAGCAGAGAACTGCAGTTGTTTAATTAATACCGCTGAACAATATAACAGCAGACAACTTGTAACGTAATCGTTAAATTAATTTGCTCATGTAATTTTTGCTGACGCATACTAAGTTCAATTTAAATAGTACGCGCTTATAGTTAACGCCATACTTGTAAAATTTCTGCTGAAGATGAGTCAAATGACTCGAAATATACAGTATTTAATTGTGTAAAGCCTAATTATGCACACTTTATTCGAAATTACTTTAGTCTTATATTTGCTGAAACTATCGGCCGGTAAAGATTCTGAATTGTAAGGATCAGGAGATTTAGACATGCAGTTCAAATCAAATGTAAGTAAAAGTAGATCACAATAAAGTTTATAATAATAAAAAAATAATCAAGAAACTATCGATATAACACTCAACACATAATAATAATGATAATCATGAACTCTCTATTAATCCCCACACAGCGGGTGTGATGTTACTGGACGGAAAGGTTTGAAATCAGAGCAGGTTGAAGATAATTAACAGACAGAGGTTAATTTTTTTGAAATTAGGGAAGGGGGTTAAAATAGTGAATTTACAATGATATATTTTAGTCAGTGTTTTCTAATATTTGATTTTCTTACCACTAAATCCTCTTGAACGCCATTTTATTTGTCACGTGGTGGTCTCGCAATATCTCTGGAATATCTGAAATGTAAAACGAAATATGCTGGTTAGAAATACAAACCTCAAACAAAATTAATGCCTGAACATTTTAACCGGAATCAGTTGTGAAGGTAAATGACCCAGAATTGAGATGAAAAACTATTTTACCTTGAAAAGGTCCTGTTTTAATCATGTCATCGGTGTTCCATCTCCAATAATTCTCTGACGGTCTAGCTAGAGAGAAATATAAGCTCAATCATATATGCCAGTACATTTATCTCAAATTTGTGAAATTTAAACGAGATTTAACCTGGTGAACAAACTGAATTTCGCCAAACAAGAGAACATTTAACAACTATACATACGCAGAGTAGTTAGAGAATACTTACACGTATAATAAGTATCCAATATTGTTGATGTCCAACTACGCTGAAGCAATTTTCGTTGCATCTTTAGTTCGGAGAAGAAGACTGACGCCATTTTGATTTTGAATTTTCTCGACGACGCCATATGTTCGTTCTCAATTTTTTCCCCATTTCTTTGACGTTTTAGCTCGAATTTGCCCCAGATGTCTTCTTTATGTCTTCGTCGCCATTTCTGTGTAATCCTGCGCTATTTCTGTGGAGCTTTGAAGACTTTTGGTGACTGAACATTCCGTGCAAGAGGAGAGATTTTCAACGAAGCTTCGTGTTGGAGGAACTAGCAGCAAATGACGTCAGATGACCATTGTAGGCCAGAAAAATACCCGTATGTATAATGTTTGATAATCTTTGTACGAAGGGGAAAACAAGTTTCTATTGCTAAAATGAGATGTTTTTGTCATTATTTCTAACTCAGGTCTTTCTTTTACTTCTTTACTTCTAGTTAAGTTTGTTAATTCGCCCAAAAAACGCCTGTAAAGGGGGCGTTTTTGCAATTTTTTTTATTTGCATGCTGATGAGCGAGGAAAGACCCGTTCATGATTTCACTGGTAAACATCTTTCCCTCCGTGGCGGAGAGGTAAAGGTAACTGTCTTCCGAATTGCACGCATCGTTCGACTTTGATTTTGGGCGGATCGGGAACCGTTCAAGTTCAACTGAGGTTGGACTGATCGGTCGCCGATCCACCCAAAACTGAAGTCAAAGCTGGGCGTGGAGTGAAGGAAAACACTAGGCAGTACCGCGAGGCCAAGGAGGCAAACGTTATGTGCCCAGTGTTTTAACTAATATTTAAGCAAATTCCTTTAACCTGACTGTTGGGGACAGGCCTGTAGGGCTGGTGCATTGAAGACTTCTCGCCGTTATTTCCCTTCGTTCAAGAAGACAAGTTGTCTTCGTCGAGAAATAACGACGAGAAGACTTCAAGGCACCACTAAACCACTACACTGTAAAACTAAGTGTAGTGGTTTAGCTGGATAAACCACTACACTGTGTCCAAATATATATGGCGGACTTCTTCCCAAAGCTTACGGTACAAACATGGATGCGCAAAGATGCGCAAACATTTTTAAGGCTTTAAAACAAGCGTTTTCTTTCAGGAATGAGTCAAAGACGACAACGCTAACTAAATCAAAGCTGTGTAATCAAGTTTGAAGTTGTTTAGCTATGTTTAACGATATTTTATGGGGAAGTCTTTGCAAGAAGGAAAGTCGAAGTTTGCAAAATAATACTGTTGTCTTTTTTGACTTTCCGTTTCCTTCTCGATCGAGCTTGACATGCCATTACGTTCAGTGTCCTTGATATAGGAGTCATTTATATATGGCCTTGGGTTTAATTCCCAAACTCTGAATGGCAGTCTTTAGCTCTTTTAAATAATGAGATAACATT
Source organism: Muricea muricata (assembly GCA_963855995.1). Classification (NCBI taxonomy): domain Eukaryota; kingdom Metazoa; phylum Cnidaria; class Anthozoa; order Malacalcyonacea; family Plexauridae; genus Muricea; species Muricea muricata. The sequence goes on from OY979727.1 coordinate 13,062,280, forward strand.
GCAACAAGATGGCACTGCGTTACACTTTGCATTATGTCACGGCTGTAACCAACATCTCAACACGCTAAACAACGACAGAGAACACATAGTATATTTTATAAGCCTTAACTCAGAACTCTGCGATTCAGTTCGTATCAACGAGAAAGCTTGACGTTCACAGCTTGCATATAACTATGCGTTTTATATATCACAAGTAAACTAAGTGTATCGCAACTGTCTTACAGTTACCAGTGCCGCCAGTACAGTTAAAAGCACCCATTTAAGCCATTTCATGTTTTACAGAAACTGAATCTCAAGTTGGTTACAGCAGGACATTTTGGCTAGGCACAGTATACCAGTGCTATCTTGTTGTAATGTTATCTCATCACTTGAATGAGCTAGAGACAACTTGTAATGTTCCTAAAGTTACCAGTGCCGCCAGTGCAGTTAAAAGCAAATTGTTTTATATTTCCATATAAAACGATTTGCTTTTAACTGCACTGGCAGCACTGGTAACTTTAGTTTACTTGTTATATATAAAAACATAGTTACATGTGCAAGCTATGAACTTGACACAAACTGAATCGCAGAGTTCTGAGGTAATGATATAGAATATTGCGTAAAATATGAAATGGTTTAAATGGGTGCTTTTTAACTGCACTGTGGCACTGGTAACTGTAAGACAACTGCGATGCACTTAGTTTACTTGTGACATAAAATGCATGGTTATATGCAAGCTGTGAACGCCAAGCTTTCTCCTTGATACAAAGTGAGTCGTAGAGTTCTGAGTTAAGGCTTATAGAATATGATGTGTTCTCTGTCGTTGTTTAGGCAAAGTGATAACCCAGTGCCATCTTAATGCAACGTTATCTCGTTTCTTGATAGAACTAAAAACTGCCATTCAGTGTTTGGGAATTAAACCCAAGGCCATAAATAAATGACTCCTATATCAAGGACACTGAACGTAATGGCGTATCAAGCTCGATCAAGAAGGAAACGGTCCAGGGAAAGTCGAAACAGACAACAGTTATTATTTTGCAAACTTCGACTTTCCTTCTTGCAAAGACTTCGCTATAAAAGATCGTTAAATATAGCTAAACAAGTCAGAACATGACCGTACAGCTTTGATTTAGTTGGCGTTGTCGTCTTTGACTTTTGCCTAGCTAATTATTCTGATATCATCCTGAATCTGGAGATCAAGTTAGGCCATGCAATTTAGCTGTTTTACTGGGGAAGAATTTAGCAGAATTTTACATGACTGCATTTCACCCAATGTTTCACATGAAAAGGCTTGCGTTTGTCAGTTTTAAAAGGTTTTTTCTGCTCATCTCTTTTGGCTAAAGACCTATATCATCCATTTTAATTGTGCCATCTGAAATAATAGCAAGTTTTGACCAATTCGTTCGCTAAGCTAGAATAGGAGCTACAGGGGTTTAGGGCAAATGTTGAATGTAACATACGCAAAGTTTGTTTTAAAAAATTCAAATGGTTTTTTTTAAATGAAAAACACATGAATATGAGAATCAAATATTTGCGTGAAATGCAAACAGTATAACATGCAAAAGGCGTACTTGGACTTATAAAATGACATGTTTAATTATATTTGAACACAGGCTTTGCAATCATTGCTGACAATTCACGTGTAAGCTTGCCTTAATATACTTTTATTATACAAGCAGATTATCTATATGAAAAATAATTTCTCGGGACAAGGAACATCCATTAATCCTTTCAAAACTAAACAGATTAGTTACCTTATTTTATTTTTTTTTTTGACAAGAGAAAAACTGTGAACATAAAGTGGTGATTTTATACAGAATTTTCTATAACTATATTTTCCGCCTTTTGCAACACTTCGTCGCCGACTCATTTTAAGACGCTCTTTTTTGCTGTACTGATGCACTTCGATGATTCATTAGTGTCATATATTGTCATTAGTGTCATATATTGTTACCATGCATAGTTTAGCGGATAATATCACTAGTATCTATATGCTGATGCTGTAGAGTGTACAGTATTATTAATTTCGAATACAATTATTCTTCTACTTATTAATAATATTAATATTATTATATTTGTGTTAATAATTATTAAAAATTGGACGCTGAAACCTTAAGGCGAATCGCGCAATCCCTATAACTGGGCGCGCAAATCCTAAAACTGGGCGCGCAAAATTCACGCGATTATTAGTCAAATGTAATCACCTCAGATTCTGAAATTCCATGGTTTTTAATATACACAAAGCCAACCGTAGTAAAAGCGTCGTGAATTTCTTGTGCTAGTTTGTTTATTTCAGGATTTACTTCATCACGTTTCTCGGTAAAATCCAACTTGTACGCAGAGAAATCTACCACAGGAATTCTGAACGACATCCTGGCTATGGATTATGGAAGTGTCGTCGTGCGTCGGTTTCCGAAGCTATGCCGAAGCTTGTTGCGAATCTTTTCCAAATTTTCTTGCACGAGGAAGTTATTTTCATCGCTCTCAACTTTGTTTTGAGGTAATAATTTTTAATTTTTATCAATATTTTGTGATATCGTACTGGAATTAAGTACAATATTTGTGTATAAAGTTCACTTGCCTTTCAAAGCTTCGCTATGTTTATTAGGGACTGGTCATAAAGTTTGGGGGAGGGGGCTGTGGAAATTCCTGAGGGGTGGGTCGTGAAAGTTTTAAGGATATACGGGGTGGGTCATTATTATTTCCAGTGCCAAATAGGGGGTAGGTCATGAATATTTGTAGGAAAATCAGGGGTGGGCCACACAAAATTATCCTTTTAATAATTAAATTCTTATAGCCCACCCCCCCCCCCCCTATACTTTATGACCAGTCCCTTATAAATTCTGAAAATAATGACTGCGGTTGGTTGAAATTAGTTGATAATGATACGGTAAAATCTGTTAAAAATACAAAGTGCGACCTTAAAGTGTTAAGATTATCAAAGAAAGTATGGATCAATTAAATCCATTGCCCACCCCCTAGATTAGACTATGGATCTTCAAATTTATTACTGTAATTAAAAGGCAAAGTTTAAACTTTGTGTATTTTGATCGTTGATATGTATTAAGACTGGATAGTGCACTGTGATGGAAAACCCTAATAAAATTCACGGTGGAAACATGTCATATTTTGAGATCGTTGACCATGTTGAATGGCCCCACTCACTGCCATACTCTGCAGTCTGGCCTGCATGATGGTTTAGACTTAGCTTTGGAGATCACATCCGTAGTTAGAAGGAGAGCACAGGGCTTATCATCCAATATGCATAACCCCTTTTTATTTTACAACCACAGCAATAGAAGCATTTTGAAATATTTGACCGATTCATTTGCTCAGTCGGAATTAGTTGACCAATCAGAATTTTATATAATACTAGTGAGCATTCTGATTGGTCAATATGGTCAACAAACAGGAAGTTGTGAACATTTTAACAAACTTTTTAAAAGTTGAGGAACCACAAGAGGAATTGATCAAATGAACTGCTAAACTTGAGCAAATGAATTGGCCAAATATTTTCAATATGTTTCTATTGTCATGATTGTTAGACTGTGGGAGTTATGCATGCTTTCTGATATATATATTTGATTGTTCTATAGTCTTGCTTGTGATTTTTTGCTTTTTAAGTCTTTTTCATTCTTTTACCATTTCAGTTATTCTTTATATCCTCAATGGAGTTCTTCAAAATTTGTTTATCGATAAACAAAATTCATTGTATTTTCTCCACAACTGGCAGATTATGAAAAGAAATATTGTGAGAAATTATTGAAAAAGGTATTGTCAGTTTTTTGTCTCTATCTTTAACAATCCCGATGGATGGATAATTTAACTCGAAATGTGGTTCGAGAAATATCCTCAACACTCAATTTTTTATATTTTCTAGATGTACCATTTGTGAGTGATTCCTTGTTGATCAACGAAAATGAACACTGTCAATGGAAAGTAAACAAAAAAGGTCTTGTTATTTTTCTTGTCTTGTTCAACTACAAAAACAATTTGAACATTATATGCTTGCTTGTGATCAGTGACTAAGTTTATTGTAAGTGACAAAGTCACTCAGATCCCAAAAAGAAACATGAAATTCTGAAAAAGAAATTGTTGAGTTAAAGCCAACAAGATTATTTTGTAATTTTTAGCATTTAAGTATCTTCCATTTATTTTGATTAGCATTACTGTTCGTATTTAAAGTTACTTGATTGGCTTTTACCATTCACAGGTCACAAGAAACATATAATTTTCAAAACATTTTAGCTATTCGCACATAGCCAAACAATGACAAACTGTTTGTGTTTTGAAAGGTTGACATATTATTTTGCATTTTGGACCTGTATACATTTTGTTTAGCTCCCTTTGCCAAAAATTCGAAACCATTTCAAAATTCATTTCAAGTATAATTGTTGTTAATGACATGTTATTCATTTCAGGACCTTTTGAGGGGAGGAGCTTATTCATTTCAGGACCTTTTGAGGGGGGGGGGCGGGGCTTATTCATTTCAGGACCTTTTGAGGGGGGCGGGCGCTTGTTCATTTCAGGACCATTTGAGGGGAAGAGTTATTGGAGAGAGGGGCTTATTTCATTTTTTCACTCAAAAGGGGGGCTTATTAGAGAGGGGGCTTATTTGAGTGGGGGACTAAATAGAGAGATTACGGTATATGCCAATGATCTCGTTGCATTAAAAATAGTAAGCATACGATACAATAACTAACAATAACTTTTTCAGCTTGGATAAAACTCTATATGGAAAGCTGCGACGAAGGAAAATCCAAAGCAATGAAAGCAAACCTATATAGGGCCAGGTTGCAGGAAAAACCTGAATTTTATAAACACAAAGCGCATTTTCGTAGCCTTTCATTACTTTTGATAAATACTGTAGCAAAGCATTTGATGAAAAAAAGCATATATCTTACTAAAGTGGTTTACTAAACTATGTATTTGAGCAATTTTTTATCAAAAAGAGTTTTAATTATATTACCAATTGATCAAAAATATTGTGAAGGTAAATAATAATTATATTAAAAGTCACTTGTGATCATACCGTTTTGTAATTAACTAAAATTAAATCTAATCATTCAATAAATTGTTTAATTACACATACTCTTGGTAATTAATTGATGAATATCAATTAATTAATTACCAAGATGTTTTCTGTAGTGCAACATGTCAAAATACTCGTGGTGTCAATGCAAACAACGAAAACTTCATGTCTTGGATTTGAATGTCATAAACTGCATTTTTGTGATATTTTGTGTTTTGATTTCCTACTCTCTGGTGACATGCAGTAGCAATTTGGTCATGCCATGTAAATTTAAATCATCATTACTCATTTCTTTAGAAGTTGATTCCTAATACGGTTTATAAACACAGAAAAATTTGCATTTACATGACCAAATGTCGGGCTGGCTTCGCCACTGATGACATGCACAGAATTCCTTTACATCAACATTCCTTTACACCCTTGGTGCTGCCTGGTACTAGTTTCCATCTACAAAATTAAGGTGACCTTTGCTTTCTCCTTATGCTCTTATTGATCGTGAATAAAAATACTTTACTGCACAAAATATATTACTAAGCAAAGGATTACTGGCATTGGCCAACCTTTGCACTCTCTCTTCATTTTTATTAATATTATCCCTCCTATGAATTTTCAAAATAGAAATTTGCAAATAGATTTCTCCATATAGTCCAGCCTAATTTGAACCCTGAACCTACATTGGGATAATAAGTGATAATACTATACAGGCAGAATTGTTTAGCCAGTAACGTTTTACGTTTTGGTTGTGCTTGGCAACAATTTGTCTATAGATATGTTGCCTTCAATTTCTGACTCAGATAATCCAAAGACGATATGGGTGGGTAATGGCTTGAACCATCTAAACACTCGATAATAACTTCATCATCAGGATAGACAAAAAATGCCATTGATTTTCGTGGAGTTAAGCGACGCAGCTGCTCTTGCAGAACTACAACACGATGTTTCTGAAGAAAAAATATTAGATTTGGCTCACAAAATTTTGCAAATAGTTTACAACCTATTGCAGTCACTTTAAATTACTCACTGTTGACACAACTTTGTCATGGGTCCAATGCTGTAACAAATCTCCAATGTTGACCAAAATTGTGCCTTCAATAGGACGTGCTGGGACAAAACCTTCAGTTTGACTTAACACCTGTGGTTGGAAATTGATTCCTCAACTCAACAAACCAAAGTTTTCTATCGATTTATCTACTTATACTAGATACTATATATTAGCTTTAGCTTCAGCTTTTAACTGTTCTTCCTAGAGGTCCAGTACGGATAACCTCTTATTGATCCAGTGTTACTACAGGAGGAAACCTAAACTGAACTAACTTTATTTATACTGGATAGGTCTACCAGTTCTAAACTGTTCCTCCTAGAGGTCTAGTAAGGATCATCTCTTGTTTAATTATCTAAGTATATAGTGTTACTACCAAATGTATACTAGATTCCCCTATCAGTCTCAAACTGCAATATTTTCTTTCAATATATCACTACCTCCAGTCCTCCAACTTGATCTTGAAATAAGTGTGATAGTTCCATAATCACTGTGTTCCCCAAGACGTACTTGACCTTCCTGTAAATCTGTCATGACAGGATAGTAGGGAAGTCGTATTGTTGTTTGATTCTCTGAAGTCCCAAACTTTGTATGAGTTTTCTGGAATAATTTTTTATCCTGATGAAAAGGTTAAGAATGGTAGGATTAGATGGATCAACTGACTTGAACAATCTCCTCTGTTTTAGTTGGGGAATCATTTCGTTTATTTGAAAACCATGAATACAATCCAAAATTAAGAACAAAAATTTCTTACTTCTAACTGCAGTCCGAGTGCAATTAAATCCATAATCCTGTGGGTTAGTTTTCCACAAGTATTAAAAAATGATCTGACAGTAGGCTTGAAATCGGAACACTCGTCATCAGGCCAAGAAATCTCATCGTTGAGTAGTTCAGTTGCATTAAATGCTTCTTTAAAATCTGTAGGTTTGCTGGGGTCTACTCTAAAGAGAAGAAAACTGGTATTCTACATTCCTGTCGATCATTTTAAGCAGTTTCAAGATGTCATAAACCAAAAGGGATTCCGTATAGGGAATACCATGATGGGCAATGGGTGTCTTTGAAGACTCTGTATTAAATGTGCTTTCAGTGGGGTAAAAGTGGTCTTACATTTCAACCCCCACACCAACATAGCCGTGATCGGATGTCTTGGGTCTGGCATATTTATTTTTCTTGTCTAACGGTAACTTGAAAAACTTTTCACCAACTTCAAAAATCTCTGAAATCTATCGAATAGAAAATAATAAATAATTTATGATGCTACCACGTGATGCTACAACATCTATTCCTGGAATGGTCAATATAGAACCAATGATGAATAATTACCATTAATTAGCATAATTAGTCAAATGTAATCACCTCAGATTCTGAAATTCCATGGTTTTTAATATACACAAAGCCAACCGTAGTAAAAGCGTCGTGAATTTCTTGTGCTAGTTTGCTTATTTCAGGATTTACTTCATCACGTTTCTCGGTAAAATCCAACTTGTACGCAGAGAAATCTACAACAGGAATTCTGAACGACATCCTGGCTACGGATTAATGGAAGTTTCGTCGTGCGTCGGTTTCCGACGGTGTCCGAAGCAATGCCGAAGCTTTTCGCGAATCTTTTCCAAATTTTCTTGCACGAGGAAGTTATTTTCATCGCTCTCAACTTTGTTTTGAGGTAATAATCTATATTTTTTATCAATATTTGTAGTAAAATACTTAGATTGCTCATTGAGATCGATTTTAGAGATATCGGACTGGAATTAAGTACAATATTTATGTATAAAGTTCACTTGCCTTTCAAAGCTTGGCTATGTTTATTACTAGGGACTGGTCATAAATTTATTATTAGGGACTGGTCATAAAGTTTGGGGGAGGGGGGCTGTGGAAATTGAGGGGTGGGTCGTGAATTTTTCAAGTCACAAATAAGGGTTGATCATAAAAGTTTTAAGGATATACGGGGTGGGTCATTATTATTTCCAGTGCCAAATAGGGTGTGGTTCATGTATATTTGTGGGAAAATCAGGGGTGGGCCACACAAAGTTATCCTTTTAATAATTAAATTCTTAGGTTGAAATTAGTTGATAATGATATGGTAAAATCCGTTAAAAATACTTAGTGGGATCTTAAATCGAAGAAAGTATGGATCAATTAAATCCATTACCCACGCCCTAGATTAGACTATGGATCTTCAAATTCATCACAGTAATTAAAAGGCAAAGTTTTAACTTAGTGTATTTTGATTGTTGATGTGTACTAAATAAGGCTGGATAGTGCATCGTGATACAAAACCCAAATAAAATCAAGCTGGAAACATGTCATATTTTGAGATCGGCAACCATTGTTTAATAGACCCACTCAAGGATTGAATTGATACAGTTTAGTTTTCCGATGAGGTGATGCAAAACTTATGGCTACTTATTAATACTAAAACTTCTGCAGTTGCCTTTAGACCTTAATAAGGTTTGGCCTGACACCTAGAACCTGTTTTTGAAATTACTCTTGCTTATATAAAATGGCCTTTACATGCAAAATGTCACTTTTATCTCGTGCTATTGAAATGAAAAGCACGAATTGTGAGACACAGTCATAAAGTGCGGGAAATAAAATAATCAGTGTCTCCACTTTTAATCAGTGTTTCCACAACAAACATTTGAGTTTTCAATATTTTTGGCTAACATCACTGACCATCCTGATGATAAACGCCAGTCAACAGGTGGCCGATATTAAAAAACGAGCTGATTAATCGGTTTTCCCGATGTTTTGCCGATTATAGGAACACCTCTTTTAGAAAACTAATTTTCTGTGAAAGCTTTGCCTTGAAACATTTTTTTTATTTTAAAATGAAAATTATTCATCCTGTAATAGAAATCAATAACTTACTTTGCTGCTCAAGTGCAGCCATCCAATAAGGCTGCAAGTCTAAAAATATGACCTACTTCTGGCTTCAAAACCCAACAACAGATGTGCTATCCAGTTTCAATACATATCTGTTTGATAGTGTGTATTCTTAAAGAGGGGTCATACTAGCCTATGACAAATCATGCTAAGGGACTGGTGATAAACAGATTTGGGGTGAGGGGTAATATTATATTTTAGCTGCAGGGTTGCAGTTTTTGTCTCTATCTTTAACAATCCGGATGGATAATTAACCTCGAAATGTGGTTTGAGAAACATCCTCAACACTCAACTTTTGATATTTTCTAGATGTACCATGTATAAGGGATTCCTTGCTGATCAAAGAAAATGAACACTGTCAATGGAAAGTATGCAAAAAAGGTCTTGTTATTTTCTTGTCTTGTTCAACTACAAAAACAATTTGAACATTGTACGCTTGCTTGTGATCAGTGACATGATCAGTGACAAGTTTATTGTAAGTCACAAAGTCTTAGAAAATTACAGTCTATCACTCAGATCCCAAAAGAAACATGAAATTCTGAAAAAGAAATTGTTGAGTTAAAGCCAACAAGATTATTTTTGTAACTTTTGGCATTTAAGTATCCTTCATTTATTTTGATTAGCATTACCATTTGTGTTTGGAGTTACTTGATTGGCTTTTACCATTCACAGGTCACAAGAAACATATAATTTTCAAAACATTTTAGCTATTCGCACAAAGCCAAACAATGATAAACTGGTTGTGTTTATATTGGTTACACTGGTTGTGGTGACATATTATTTTGCATTTTGGACATGTGTACATTTTGTTTAGCTCCCTTTGCAAAAAATTCGAAAACATTTCAAAATTCATTTCAAGTATAATTGTTGTTAATGACAAAACACAACAGTTTTTCATTTTTTAGTTTTGTAATGTTAAGGAGATTGAGCTAGTTGTTGAAGACATTAAGCACAAAATGTTGATTGTTTTCCACTTAGTATTATTCTTGATTTAATTTCCTAATTTACTATCTCAATCTTCTTGTGCTTAAATTGACTTTGAATGTTTGTTTGAAATTTTGAAACGTTCATTTGAAAATCACAAACTTTAAGATGGTTATACAAGCTCTCGGTGGTTCTAATATCATTTTTTAAGAGGAGCAACTTTGGATTGTCCCCAAATTATGTAGCACTTTAAACTTACCTGTTGCTTAACCTGTAGTCCGAAATAACTCTTTCCTTGTATTGTCCAGTCTATGATTATGACTCGAACAAAGAGCCTGGGTATAAGGTTGACGTCATGAGTGAGTAAATACCTGTGAATGGGAGTTATATGTGAATGTGATTTACTTTGAGAACCCAAAACTCATGATTTCCAGTCTTAATCTAATTCATGTACCACTGAAAAACTAGATTGGCATCGATTCTTGGACTTAAGTTGACATCCTTTTTCCATAAAAACTATTTTAGTGGATTGTCTTGCATGTGCTCTGTTTACCTATCACAGATAGAGTATTTGAAAACCCACAAACTCGGAAGTTATATTTCAGAACCATAATCAGAGATATGAAAACCGTGATTGATATGAATCTAACACTGCAGAGAACAACGAAAATTTGTTGTCTCAAGCATGATTTTAGCTTGCAACTCTGGGTTCCTAGACTGCTGCTCTACCAATGTGAAGAATTTATTTTTCTCAAATTGTTCAACTGTTATTAGTAATGCATTTTAATCTTTTGTGATTTTTCAATCTTTTGTGATTTTTCAATCTGTGATTTTCAATAGTAACGTCTGCAACTTTGGAACAAACAATTAAAGTCAAATAATTCAGTAATATATTTGCTCTTTTTCAAAGTGGAACTGGTTTGAATGCAAATGAACTGAAACACCGAAACTACTCGCCATTAATTGACATGTTTTTGTTCTTTTTGTTTGCTTCATCTCCTTGGCTCATAGGCGGCCCAATTCACTGTGTAGTTTCATATAGAGACCAGTGTGCACATTAACATACTTCATAAGTTCTTAAATATAAATAATTGTATTATTTCTATTTAAGAACTTATGATGAAGTATGTTTATGTGCACACTGATCTCTATATGAAGCTGCACAGTGTATCTGGCTGCCTATGCCTGGTTTCAGTTCTTGTTTATATTCAAATAGTTCCACTTTGTGATTTTAAAAGTAATAATAATAATAATATAAGAAAACAGGTTTACATGGCTTTTGAACATGGTCTTTTCAACAAGTAAGTAAAGATAAGTTTATACTTCAAAGAGATCTGCTTTTTAACCTGACTAGAACATTAACAAAATTCATTCTTTTCCAATTTTCTGCTTTACACACAAATTTTCTATATATTCAGTGTTTGTACTAAGTTTATTGATGTTTTTGTTTGAAGTTTGATACTGTAAAATGATACAAATAGTTTTCGAAATTCTGAGAGTTGCAAGCAAACTCGCAAAAAATAGTTCTGTGCGAAGTAAACTGAAATGCGTTTGAAAAATACATATGCTTCGATTTAAGTTTATAGAATAACCAGAAGATATCAAACAAAATAAAAAACATTCGAAATTTGCATTTTCAAACTGTGATTTATAAAACTGGCGTAGGTTATTTCTAATAAATTACGTCTTGTCAGGTTAAAAAAGTAATGTGAGATATATGGCTTATTGGATGGAAATGATTTTATTTAGTAAGATATTTTTGCACAGAGACTTTCACTTGACAAAAACTGCATTGATAGTTTCTCGCCAAAATGTTAAGGCAGTTTGAAGATAAGATATTCATTTGAGACAATTGTTAATTCAGCTCAAAAGACGGGGTGTTTTTTCTCGTATGTTTCAATTAGTCTATTTTGCTTTGTTATAAAAAGGAATTAATCATTGCTTTCAATTCTGGGGTAAAACTTGCGGTCAATTTTATGAAAAAGTTCTTGTGTATAAGACTTTTATTTCCTAAGAAAATGTGCACTAAAACAACAAACTGATGTTCTTATTTCCATGCAAAAAAGACTGTTTTACTTAGTTTACTCTATCTTCAAGCCATATATCTCTTGTAATTATGAAACAACTTGGTTTTATGTTTTATTACTCAAACTTGCAAAATTAACCGATTCCCAGTTGTTTCTTAATTATTTATCTTTGAGTATAAACATTGATCTTGAAAAGACCAAGTTCCACTTGATGTTGTTTATTCACTTGTGTTGAGCTCAATGTTTAATTGATCTTTACCTCCAGCCATGTTCTGTTTTCTTCTATTGTTATTTAAATATGTACAAGTTTGTGATAGTTAAACACTTTTTATTGTTATTCAAATTGTAATCTTTACAAAGTCTTTTCAATAAATTGTTTACAAAATTTACATGTGACCCCTTTTTAATTAAAAATTCAATTCCCATGGGAATTGAGAATTTGAATAAAAAAAATCCCCCTACCCCAGCCAGCTCTCCAAGTGCTACTTCCACCTAAGTAGAAGTACTTATACATATGGTACAAGTACTTCTACTTATTTACGGTGGAAGTAGCACTCGGAGAGCTGGCCGGGGTAGCGAGGCGAAGAGAAGACCAACCTTGCAAATGCTAATACAAATTGCTAAGTTGATCTTCTCTGGAGAGCAGCCGCGCGTACCTAACAAATTAAAACAACAAACGTTAGTGACTTAAGTACTCAGCATGCAAATTTGAATCCCAAAGCCAAATGACAAGTGCCCCCCTCTGATCCTACCAACTGCCTACCTGCCTCAGTTCTAAGCTGTCTTCCTCGGTCCTAAGCTCCTGCATTCCATTCGTTACCTTCACTTTCCTCACTATCGCACAGTCACTCACAGCTGATAAACCCGCATGCACCACCACCACCCCGACTGCCACCCAAATAAGAAAATTAAAAGAATTAAAATTTTAGTGAAGTATGCATACTTACTTTAATTTTTTTTTCGGATATTTTAGGCCAAACGTAAAAAGAAAAGGTTGAATATAAAAATACCAAAGCTCGAATTTAAAAACAGGTGAGCTGTTGTTGTACTTAAATTTACTTTGCAAAGTATACAAAACGTAACTTAAATTTTTGTCCTTATATCTTACGACTGCGCACAGTACTAGATTGAATAATAATACTAGACTAATTTGGATGATGTCGAGAATTTACTCCAAGCTGTTTGTGAAACGTGATGGTAGATTTTGGTTTTCAAGCATACTTTCAAAATTTTAATTCCTTTAATAAGCCTAACCCCATGCAACTTACACACGGCTCACACCCTCACAGTCCATACATTTAGCTAATAAATTACGTTATAAACAAAAAAGCAAAATAAAAACATAAATTACGTTATCTCTAGCTACTTAAACCCACTTAGACTGAGTATTTGATTGAGTTTTCAAACGTAAAACCTTAGCTGAAAGGGCACGGGCTTTTCGTTGTGTTAAACTGATCCGAAGTAAACATAAATCTGATACTTACCAAAGTCTAAGGCTGGGTCAAATAAGCATGAGAATGCAGAGTTTAAATTAAAACGTCAAATGTAACTCAAATTAGGAATTTAAATTCCAAACCGTAGTTACCATGCAATTCAAGGTCCCTATAACTAGTACAGTTACTCTATATAGTTTAAAAGGATCGGAATATTTTAAAACTTTACCGCTATTCTCGTACTTATTTAACCGAAACGCCTTCATTTGCATGATACGTCGCAGCTGCTCTCAAACCACTTGCGTAATTTGCTTTAGTGCACACAAACAATGGATTTATTGTTCCATTGTTTCTGTTTACCAAAACAAACTCGAAACCACCAAGATACTTATCATACTTAATCAAAGAGGATTTCATTGTAAAGTCATCCAAACAAAGCATTCTGTATTCCCTTGGGAATTAAAAATGAGTAAAAAAATATAATAAATCCTTATGATTTCACGCATATATGAATCAAATTAACCATGAAACAAAGAAATGGTGTATTCCCCTGGGAATTAAAATAAAAAAGTTAAGTCTTATTTCCTCCGTTGTTTTTAACGTTTGCTAATGACAGGGTTGGTAGATTTATGAATAAATAAGCCAAACCGTCATTAGTACCATCAAAATAACAAAGAGAACAAAAGGCGAATACAAAGGAAAACAATGAGCATTGTTAAAAATTTGGCTTATTTATGCAGGCAATCTACCAACCCTGGCTAATGAATGACAATAGCTATTCTGTTGTAATTCATTTGACTTGACAATTTTTTAAGTAGGATAACGTGAATAGTATAAAATACTTCAACTTGCTATTATACCAAGTTCCAGTAAGTTGTTTGTCGAAGGTTTAATCCTAAATAATTAAGCAATATGTGTTGTTTTGTTTTGTTTTTAGAAATAATCGCAATCCAAATGTTGGAGACAAGATTTCCTGGCGCTAAGGTATGGTTTCTACCAAAAATATTGTCAACATTGACCATTGTATTTTTACCTGATTTTTTTCGAAATATATACGAAAATTACTTAAATCCTCTTTGATCTTTAAATAAGTATCTCGTTTTCTACTAAAGGCTGCTTTCCAGTTATCCGTTTTTTACACGTCCGTGCACGCACGTAAAAGTTTAAACTCTTCTAAGTAGCTTGTATTTAACAAATAGAATCACTAAAGTATGCTAACTCGTAGGGAGTGCCGACTTTTCTCGATCAAAACATTCATTTCAAATGTAATATTGATATTGATTTAGACTTTCACGTGCGTGTACGTACGCGTGTAAAACGCGTAACTGGAAAACAGCCTTAATTTGTTCATTACCACTACTTTCTGTTACAAATGTCGTGTCTTTTCTGTCTTGCGGATTCTTAATGATTTGCTCGTCCATGTTTTCTCAGATCTTTCATTCCGGTTTCTGGTTGTCTTTCACACCACATTACCTTTGAAATAAAAGAATCGTGTCCGTTAGACAATAATCACAATTAAATTATAAACTTTTTCTTGTATTCAACATGGTTCAAAATGTGACTGATTTTTTGCAGGAGACGATTACTGTTTCAGTCGATATATGTTTAGTTTTTTAATCGCAATTTTACGGTAATATGTTCCATGAAGTAATGTATTCATGCTAGCTATTCGTTAAGCTTCAATCAGTTTCAATTAGAGGTTGCAAACAGGGCATAACGTTTAAAATGGAAGGTTATAGCCTGCGAAGCAGGCGCTCTCGGGCTTAAGGGGGCAGTGGTGGATCTAGCGTAAGTCAAAATAAATTACCACAGCTCATTCTAGGATATATTTACATTTTAAAATACCTTCAAAGCAACTTCATTGGTTAGATTTATTCTTTTGAGATTCATAACCTATGACCTTGTTATAAAGTTTTTTTGAATTTAAAATTGAGCTGCTATAATTTATTTTGACTTACCCTGGATCCGCCACTGTAAGGGGGGAAATTGAAAGAGCGTCATCCGCCACCCGCCCGTATTTTCGATTTTTTTCGTTTGGAGGCTACGAAAAAATCCCATTGGTTGGTTAAGACGATTGTAGTTAATTAACTATGGGTATTATTTTTGTAAACACGTTTTCTCGCGAAATGAATAATTATCTCGCTGACCTAATAATAGAATGCGCTGTGATTGGTCAGTCGTTGAAAGGTTAGACATTAATTAATAAATGGGCGTGTTTCAAATTACGGGCGGATGGCGGCAGGCGCTCTTTGAATTTCCCCCCTTAAGCCCGAAAGCACCTGCTTCGCAGGCTAGAAGGATTAAAGCCCGTTTTCCACTAGGCGAATTTATTCGCGCGACGCGAAGCGAAATCAAGAATCCGGCAACGTGATTGGTTAAAAATTGGCTGGCGAAAAAATTCGTCGCGAACAAGTAGGAAGCGTTCCTACTTTTTTGTCTGCTCGCGCGAACAAATTCGCGTAGTGGAAAACGGGGTTAAGTCTCGGTCGTTCTTGATAAAATGGCATCAACCGAGCTGAAAAAAGCATTAAAGAGGTACCGGGACTTGGACCATTCCCCTATTAGACAAACTTTTGAATTAGGAATATTCATTAGCAGAGCTGGAAAGAGCATCTTAAATTTAGTAAAGTGGTGACGTTTGGTTGCA
The DNA here is from genome assembly GCA_963855995.1 of Muricea muricata. Classification (NCBI taxonomy): domain Eukaryota; kingdom Metazoa; phylum Cnidaria; class Anthozoa; order Malacalcyonacea; family Plexauridae; genus Muricea; species Muricea muricata. The sequence continues at coordinate 13,078,244 of OY979727.1, forward strand.
AAATATTGTAAAATGTGGAAAATATAGTCCTGTGAAGTTTGTATACTTTTGCAATCGCGAATTCTGATTACACTTTTCCGCACATAATACAAAAGTATACAAAATTTGCAAAGGGCTATATTTTCAACATTTTACAATATTTTGCAACCAAACTTCGCCATTTTACTAAATTTAGGATGCTCTTTCCAGCCGTGCTAATGAATATTCCTGATTCAAAAGTTTGTCGAAAAGGGGAATGATCAATTTGGCATCAAGGTTAGCGGTAATAATTCCATGTTCTCAGTACGTGAAGTTAAATCTTAATCCAAGCCCTAAATCTAGTTAAATCTTTAAATCTTCAATCCATCAAAGTTAAAACATGACAAATAAAATGTTGGTTTATAGTTTTAGGGCTTGGATTAAGATTTATATTCACCATGCTGAGAACATGGAATTATTACCAAGTTAACAACCAACTTAACGTTCCAGTCGATTATAGAGTGCACTGACACGGCTCATCTTATCCACAGGTTATCGGGGAAAACGTTTTATGCCAAATATATCAAGAGAAATTATTTTTTAAGTTTGACGAAATTAAGCCCCTTTTATAACAGGGCCAAATTTTCTTTGACAAATTTAATATGCTAAATGTTTTTAAATTATTATAATTATTAATTATTGTCTAATTTCCCGCGGGAAATTGGCACATGAAATTTGTCGAAGGAAATTTGGCCGTAAAAGGGTCTTAACTTTTCAGTCGGTGAATGCAGAGGGGTGTCCAGTGAACTGTAATACAACTGGAACGCTAACTCAATACAAGAATTCAGTTAATGGCTGAAGCCAAGTTAGTTTTTCTGAGTTTTGAGACGAAATACTTTAACGCCAAAGATTGGAGCGTATATCAACTTGAAGCTATTAAAAAGTTACATTTCATATAAAAAAATCGAGACTTAAGATAAAAAAGAAATGCCTAAAAAATACGAAAACAACGGCAATTTTGAAAAGTACGGCAAATTTCCCTTCAAAGTTTAAGGTGTTTGTTTTTCACCTAAAGCCTCAAATTTTTACACCAAATACAACTTTCTAAAAGCTTTCATTTGATATACGGCTTATTTTGTCACGTTTAGTATTTCAACTAAAAACTCAGAAAAACTGAATCAAATTGGCTTCAATTTTCCCCCCTGACTTATCGTTCCAGTTTACTGATAGTTCAATGGGGGTGTCACGCCCCCCCCCCCTGTGTATGTTGAAGCCATTCTTAAGAAATGCAATTTTTCACGAGGCTTGCGACATTTCAACGAAAAACCCGGGGTTTGAATCGCTAACAATCATCATTAACTTTTGACAAAAATATTTTTTCCATAAACTCACATTTCTTTGCTTGTAGGCCTTGACAGATCGTTTGATGTTGCATTTTCTAATTAGATTCTTGGTTTGAAACTTTTTCAGCCCTTGAAAAAACAAGAAATATTTCTTTTAGATGATAAGGAAAATACCGAGTCATTTTGTATATGCATGTTACGTCACAAGCAGGGTATTATATTTTCGTGTCTATTTTCAACTCCATGACCATATTGGCAGCATTTGAAGAATCTACTTGTTGTTTCGGAGTGGTTTTATTTGGTGACGTAGATTGTTGTGACGTCACTACAATTAGCGTTAATGAGACTAAAATGAATCCAAGATGCTGGGCACCCCAATTTATTCACATTTTAGGGAATAAGCGAAGTAAAAAGTCTCGAAAGGCGATATAATAAGTACTGTAAAATGAGACAAACGTGGTAGTGATTACTAACTTTTACACAAAGGGCCGACGCCTTTCAGGTAGTGAACGATCCTATCATTTTGTGTACTTTTCACTGCCCTATCGACGCTGGCAACGTTAGTTTAAAATCTTAATGCCTGTTGCTGTATCTTTTAATTGCTAAATTTGCGGTAGGTTTACGAAGCAAAAAATTGAGCTAACAAAGACAATGAAAGCAGCAAAAAAATCAACAAACTTACTTCCACTCCATCCTTGGATCGTCGTAGCTTTGATTGGTCTAGTTTCATCATAATGTTCATGGTTTTATTTGGTTGGCATTCTCTCTCTTCACAGAACATCACGCCGGTCCAGGAGGTAAGGAGCTTACTCGTATTCAGTCAATCATCATAAAATAAGGAGAAAATTCGTATTATATAGTAATAGTATTGGAAACTAAACGGAAATTTGATTGTACATGACTTTGACAAACCGTACATTGCGATAGCATTTGCATCTTGACATCTTCTGATGGCACGACTAAAGATTCACTGCTTAGGTCCACATCAATTCTTTGCCATCTTGTTCTGTCCGGTTTATTCACTCTTTTCACTTGGAATCCTGTAAAAAAATAAATAATTACAATGTTTAGAAAACTGTTTAAAAATAAGCAAGACAACGGTGATAAGTGTTAGAGAGGACGAAGTAATTACAATTAGTGAGGTGTATAAGAAAGTCGACAATCGTAGGTTTACTCCGGGAATGTTGACAAGGTGGTTAGCATTGTAAAATATCGGTAATTGACGGAACTCGGGTACTAGCCAAGGCTGCTAGAGCTAGGTAACTGACGTTATCATGTAAATGTAATTGTCAACGTGAATAATGAATAGTTCTCCAGGGCAAATGAATGACACAGGAGGGTATAGGAGGGTAGTAGGGGTAAAGAAGGAGGTAGACAGGATAAATATGAAATTGCAATGAAGCAAGAGGAATTAAACGAAAGCCTGAATTGTAAGTATAAGACTAAAGTAATTCCGAATAAAGTGTGCATAATTAGACTTTACACAATTAAATACTGTATATTTCGAGTCATTTGACTCATCTTCAGCAGAAATTTTACAAGTATGGCGTTAACTATAAACGCGTACTATTTAAATTGAACTTAGTATGCGTCAGCAAAAATTACGTGAGCAAATTAATTTAACGATTACGTTACAAGTTCTCTGCTGTTATATCACAGATTAATATTGTACCAGATGTCTATCTTCGCCAAATATCTGTTACAAGTTTTTGACATGCTTACGCGAGCTGACGAAAATTTCCGCCATGTTCTTAGTAAGCGCAATCCACGCCATACAACGTAAGCAACAGTCTAACCGAGTCTAAAACCTATGCATGTCTGACAAAGGCCTGGCCTGGACGCGAGTCTGACGCAAGTGTCCGCCATGTTCTTAGTAAGCGCAACATACGTGATATTGCGAAAAATGACGAGTGCAATTCGTGATCAGAGTGAAAATCGAGAACACAAATTTACCTTGCAAAAACACGAAGATAGACATCTGGTACAATAGTAATCTGTGGTTATATTGTTCAGCGGTATTAATTAAACAACTGCAGTTCTCTGCTTGCCTTTAGTCCATTATTTAATATGGATTTGCGTCTTTTGATGTGTAATGCTTCTTTGTAGAGTAACAGATTCCAGTTATTGGATGAGTCTATGATTTTTGAGTTGGTCATTACGAAATCTGTCAGTTCATTGTTAGTTTTACTGTCCAAATAGTTGGTGTCATAACAAGAATTTAAATGTTTGTTGACAGCGCTTTCTTGGTCTGTGTAAGCGTGCTCTTTCACCCGTTCTAGTAAAGTCCTGTCAGTTTTACCATCGTAGCTACTATTACATTTAGGACAAGTAAATTCGTAGACAACATTGGATTTGTTTTGTTTAGGAACTTTATCTTTGGCGTTAGTAAACAAGTTTAGTTTGGTTGTTGTTATTCTCGTTTTAATTTGTACGTTAACGTTAACGTTAAGACAACGTAAAAGTTTCTTTTTGAAGCCACGTAATAGTTGTTCACCTCTTGTACCAATATATGGCATTTCTAACCATAATATTGGTCGATTGTCATTAGTTTCTGTCTCGTTGTTGTCCTCGTTGCTTGTAGATTGGTGTTGTTTGAAGCGTTTTATTAGTAAAGAGACAACATGTTTGGGATAGCCATTCCAAGAAGCAATTTTCTTGTGAACAGACTCTCACAAGAACTGCAAATTTTAAAGAAAATTGCTTCCTGGAATGGCTATCCCAAACATGTTGTCTCTTTACTAATAAAACGCTTCAAACAACACCAATCTACAAGCAACGAGGACAACAACGAGACAGAAACTAATGACAATCGACCAATATTATGGTTAGAAATGCCATATATTGGTACAAGAGGTGAACAACTATTACGTGGCTTCAAAAAGAAACTTTTACGTTGTCTTAACGTTTACGTACAAATTAAAACGAGCATAACAACAACCAAACTAAACTTGTTTAGTAACGCCAAAGATAAAGTTCCTAAACAAAACAAATCCAATGTTGTCTACGAATTTACTTGTCCTAAATGTAATAGTAGCTACATTGGTAAAACTGACAGGACTTAACTAGAACGGGTGAAAGAGCACGCTTACAAAGACCAAGAAAGCGCTGTCAACAAGCATTTAAATTCTTGTTATGACACTAACTATTTGGACAGTAAAACTAACAATGAACTGACAGATTTCGTAATGACCAACTTAAAAATCATAGACTCATCCAATAACTGGAATCTATTACTCTGCAAAGAAGCATTACACATCAAAAGACGCAAATCCATATTAAATAATGGACTAAAGGCAAGCAGAGAACTGCAGTTGTTTAATTAATACCGCTGAACAATATAACTGATATAACAGCAGAGAACTTGTAACGTAATCGTTAAATTAATTTGCTCACGTAATTTTTGCTGACGCATACTAAGTTCAATTTAAATAGTACGCGCTTATAGTTAACGCCATACTTGTAAAATTTCTGCTGAAGATGAGTCAAATGACTCGAAATATACAGTATTTAATTGTGTAAAGTCTAATTATGCACACTTTATTCGGAATTACTTTAGTCTTATATTTGCTGAAACTATCGGCCGGTAAAGGATTCTGAATTGTAAGGATCAGGAGATTTAGACATGCAGTTCAAATCAAATGTAAGTAAAAGTAGATCACAATAAAGTTTATAATGATAAAAAAAAATCAAGAAACTATCGATATAACACTCAACACATGATAATAATGATAATCATAAACTCTCTATTAATCCCCACACAGCGGGTGTGATGTTACTGGACGGAAAGGTTTGAAATCAGAGCAGGTTGAAGATAATTAACAGACAGAGGTTAATTTTTTTGAAATTAGGGAAGGGGGTTAAAATAGTGAATTTACAATGATATATTTTAGTCAGTGTTTTCTAATATTTGATTTTCTTACCACTAAATCCTCTTGAACGCCATTTTATTTGTCACGTGGTGGTCTCGCAATATCTCTGGAATATCTGAAATGTAAAACGAAATATGCTGGTTAGAAATACAAACCTCAAACAAAATTAATGCCTGAACATTTTAACCGGAATCAGTTGTGAAGGTAAATGACCCAGAATTGAGATGAAAAACTATTTTACCTTGAAAAGGTCCTGTTTTAATCATGTCATCGGTGTTCCATCTCCAATAATTCTCTGACGGTCTAGCTAGAGAGAAATATAATCTCAATCATATATGCCAGTACATTTATCTCAAATTTGTGAAATTTAAACGAGATTTAACCTGGTGAACAAACTGAATTTCGCCAAACAAGAGAACATTTAACAACTATACATACGCAGAGTAGTTAGAGAATACTTACACGTATAATAAGTATCCAATATTGTTGATGTCCAACAACGCTGAAGCAATTTTCGTTGCATCTTTAGTTCGGAGAAGAAGACTGACGCCATTTTGATTTTGAATTTTCTCGACGACGCCATATGTTCGTTCTCAATTTTTTCCCCATTTCTTTGACGTTTTAGCTCGAATTTGCCCCAGATGTCTTCTTTATGTCTTCGTCGCCATTTCTGTGTAATCCTGCGCTATTTCTGTGGAGCTTTGAAGACTTTTGGTGACTGAACATTCCGTGCAAGAGGAGAGATTTTCAACGAAGCTTCGTGTTAGAGGAACTAGCAGCAAATGACGTCAGATGACCATTGTAGGCCAGAAAAATACCCGTATGTATAATGTTTGATAATCTTTGTACGAAGGGGAAAACAAGTTTCTATTGCTAAAATGAGATGTTTTTGTCATTATTTCTAACTCAGGTCTTTCTTTTACTTCTTTACTTCTAGTTTAGTTTGTTAATTCGCCCAAAAAACGCCTGTAAAGGGGGCGTTTTTGCAATTTTTTTTATTTGCATGCCGATGAGCGAGGAAAGACCCGTTCATGATTTCACTGGTAAACATCTTTCCCTCCGTGGCGGAGAGGTAAAGGTAACTGTCTTCCGAATTGCACGCATCGTTCGACTTTGATTTTGGGCGGATCGGGAACCGTTCAAGTTCAACTGAGGTTGGACTGATCGGTCGCCGATCCACCCAAAACTGAAGTCAAAGCTGGGCGTGGAGTGAAGGAAAACACTAGGCAGTACCGCGAGGCCAAGGAGGCAAACGTTATGTGCCCAGTGTTTTAACTAATATTTAAGCAAATTCCTTTAACCTGACTGTTGGGGACAGGCCTGTAGGGCTGGTGCATTGAAGACTTCTCGCCGTTATTTCCCTTCGTTCAAGAAGACAAGTTGTCTTCGTCGAGAAATAACGACGAGAAGACTTCAAGGCACCACTAAACCACTACACTGTAAAACTAAGTGTAGTGGTTTAGCTGGATAAACCACTACACTGTGTCCAAATATATATGGCGGACTTCTTCCCAAAGCTTACGGTACAAACATGGATGCGCAAAGATGCGCAAACATTTTTAAGGCTTTAAAACAAGCGTTTTCTTTCAGGAATAAGTCAAAGACGACAACGCTAACTAAATCAAAGCTGTGTAATCAAGTTTGAAGTTGTTTAGCTATGTTTAACGATATTTTATGGGGAAGTCTTTGCAAGAAGGAAAGTCGAAGTTTGCAAAATAATACTGTTGTCTTTTTTGACTTTCCGTTTCCTTCTCGATCGAGCTTGACATGCCATTACGTTCAGTGTCCTTGATATGGGAGTCATTTATATATGGCCTTGGGTTTAATTCCCAAACTCTGAATGGCAGTCTTTAGCTCTTTTAAATAATGAGATAACATTGCAACAAGATGGCACTGCGTTACACTTTGCATTATGTCACGGCTGTAACCAACATCTCAACACGCTAAACAACGACAGAGAACACATAGTATATTTTATAAGCCTTAACTCAGAACTCTGCGATTCAGTTCGTATCAACGAGAAAGCTTGACGTTCACAGCTTGCATATAACTATGCGTTTTATATATCACAAGTAAACTAAGTGCATCGCAACTGTCTTACAGTTACCAGTGCCGCCAGTACAGTTAAAAGCACCCATTTAAGCCATTTCATGTTTTACAGAAACTGAATCTCAAGTTGGTTACAGCAGGACATTTTGGCTAGGCACAGTATACCAGTGCTATCTTGTTGTAATGTTATCTCATCACTTGAATGAGCTAGAGACAACTTGTAATGTTCCTAAAGTTACCAGTGCCGCCAGTGCAGTTAAAAGCAAATTGTTTTATATTTCCATATAAAACGATTTGCTTTTAACTGCACTGGCAGCACTGGTAACTTTAGTTTACTTGTTATATATAAAAACATAGTTACATGTGCAAGCTATGAACTTGACACAAACTGAATCGCAGAGTTCTGAGGTAATGATATAGAATATTGCGTAAAATATGAAATGGTTTAAATGGGTGCTTTTTAACTGCACTGTGGCACTGGTAACTGTAAGACAACTGCGATGCACTTAGTTTACTTGTGACATAAAATGCATGGTTATATGCAAGCTGTGAACGCCAAGCTTTCTCCTTGATACAAAGTGAGTCGTAGAGTTCTGAGTTAAGGCTTATAGAATATGATGTGTTCTCTGTCGTTGTTTAGGCAAAGTGATAACCCAGTGCCATCTTGTTGCAACGTTATCTCGTTTCTTGATAGAACTAAAAACTGCCATTCAGTGTTTGGGAATTAAACCCAAGGCCATAAATAAATGACTCCTATATCAAGGACACTGAACGTAATGGCGTATCAAGCTCGATCAAGAAGGAAACGGTCCAGGGAAAGTCGGAACAGACAACAGTTATTATTTTGCAAACTTCGACTTTCCTTCTTGCAAAGACTTCGCTATAAAAGATCGTTAAATATAGCTAAACAAGTCAGAACATGACCGTACAGCTTTGATTTAGTTGGCGTTGTCGTCTTTGACTTTTGCCTAGCTAATTATTCTGATATCATCCTGAATCTGGAGATCAAGTTAGGCCAATTTAGCTGTTTTACTGGGGAAGAATTTAGCAGAATTTTACATGACTGCATTTCACCCAATGTTTCACATGAAAAGGCTTGCGTTTGTCAGTTTTAAAAGGTTTTTTCTGCTCATCTTTTTTGGCTAAAAACCTATATCATCCATTTTAATTGTGCCATCTAAAATAATAGCAAGTTTTGACCAATTCCTTCGCTAAGCTAGAATAGGAGCTACAGGGGCTTAGGGCAAATGTTGAATGTAACATACGCGAAGTTTGTTTTAAAAAATTCAAATGTTTTTTTTTAATGAAAAACACATGAATATGAGAATCAAATATTTGCGTGAAATGCAAACAGTATAACATGCAAAAGGCGTACTTGGACTTATAAAATGACATATTTAATTATATTTGAACACAGGCTTTGCAATCATTGCTGACAATTCACGTGTAAGCTTGCCTTAATATACTTTTATTATACAAGCAGATTATCTATATGAAAAATAATTTCTCGGGACAAGGAACATCCATTAACCCTTTCAAAACTAAACAGATTAGTTACCTAATTTTATTTTTTTTGACAAGAGAAAAACTGTGAACATAAAGTGGTGATTTTATACAGAATTTTCTATAACTATATTTTCCGCCTTTTGCAACACTTCGTCGCCGACTCATTTTAAGACGCTCTTTTTTGCTGTACTGATGCACTTAGATGATTCTACATCATGACTGGCAATTCCAGCTTTGTGCACTACATATGATCGGTATTTTTTAATAAAATGCGCTGGTTGGGGATAAAATTTCTTTCAATAAAAACTAAAATGTGCAGGATTGAATATCGGCAGGATTAAAACCTTTAATCTTCTGCAGGTGACATCTCAAATCTGGTTAGAAAACTAGAAAAACGCCTATTAATTTGCAAACGCGACATATCTTTATTAAATGATGTTCAAATCAAAAACATTCTTTAAATGAAATTTCATTTAAAACCCATTCAGCCTTAATTGAAATTTATTTAAATTGAAATAAGCATATGGAGAAAACACAAGTCATTCTCAAAGACAGATTGTATTTAAGACCGAAAGAAGCTTTAGAAAATACAGTTTTGTAAACAAGTCAAGGAGGCGAAAGAGAAAGTTGATCTTGGTACGTGAAGATAGTTTAGTTGAAACTTGGATCAAACAAAATCATTCAAGAGCTTTGATCAACAATCTTAACTAAAACAATTTTTTATTTTAATCCAAGCAAAGATCGTTGAGCAGACACTTTTACAAACTGCTTGGAAATTAACTCTTCTATTGCGCTTGAAATTAGTTTGGTTCGACTTGAAGGCGGCAATTGGTAATCACATTGCTACAGGTTAGAGAATAGAAGCATATTAGAAAACTGAAAATACTTGCGAGTTTTCGCAGTACAAAATGGATGAAAGGGAAAAAGCATTCTTGGATCGAAAGTTCAGGCATTTATTCAATTACTATGACTACGACAGAAACGGTTACATCGAATGGAGTGATTTTGAAAAACGAATCTCGGATGCTACAGCTCATCTCAAACAACGCATGCCAGATCAGGAATTTTACGTCAGCACTTTCCGTTCGCTACACACAAGAGCTGTACGGAATTTCTTTAACGCAGTCGTCGAACACGCCGACAAAGATAGCGACTGCAAAATCTCTGCGCAAGAATGGATTGATTTTTCCTATGATTTGCGTGAGAAAACTCTGGCAACGGGCGAGCTCCCGGTCTGGCTGAAAGATGTCATCCGAGGTCTCTTTACTTGCTGTGACGTCAACAAGGACGGTTGTCTTGGTAACGATGGTTTGGAATTTTTGCCCGGCATTAACGAAGATTTGCAAAAGCATTGTTTCGATATTTTGACGGAAAATGGCGAAATCCCTTTGGATGAAGACAATTATTTTGAGCTGACTAAGGAGTATTGTTGTAGCTCAGATCCAGAAAACAAAAGTCGCTATTTATATGGATTCTGTGATTGAACGAAACTAGGGTATTATATAACTTCATTATGACTTCTACGAATTTGTGAGTGACTAGGGATTAAAGAGATTTTAAAAAATTTATTACGATCCGTACAATTAAACATAAGTAGCTACGAATATCACATCCTGATCTCTCCAAGACATCTCTAGTTTCTTAATCAGTATTTGCACTATAAATACATCTAGTGTGTCCTGTGATCCTACAAATAAAGCAAATAAAATATATGTTACAATAAATTGAAAATGTACCAATTGATTATCTGTCTTTGGCTTTTAGTAGAGAGGTTCAGATTTCGCATCCAATACCTCTACCGCTACCTTAATCTATCTTTCAGCCAATCAGATGTGTTGTACCTGCCCGATTAACCAATCAAATTGTTTAAAAATCGGGAAAAGGTAGCGGTAGTGGTAGAGGAAGTAAAATCTGAACCTCTCTAATAGCAAATGTTACAAAAATAGAAAGTTTTGTTAGAAAAGAATTCAGGATCTTGCGTGCAAACCCTCAATACTTCAGAACATGTGCTGAATTTGTTACAGGGTTATCTTTAGGGCAACCAAAGGATGGGATTGGAGTTGAGTAAAGATCACGGGTAACAAAGTAGTTAGGTTCATTGAAATCAAACAAAATACGTAAATATGGAAGCGTTCCTACCTTTTAAAGGCATCTTTTATTGCAATCATCAGCTGTACGGAAGTTATTTGCATTTCCAAAACATCCTCCGTACTTAAATGTTTTACACGATTGGCTCTGAGCATCAAAATACCATCTTGTCATATCGTCATCACATGGTCCTGGCTCTGGCATTAGAGCGCATACGTCTATAGTGTCGAAAACAACAATTCAGCTCTCTTTAGGATGATATGCTGAGTATCATCTCTTATGGATCCAGTGTTCCTACAGGGAGAAACCTAAACTAAACTAATTTTATTCATACTGGATAGCTCTACCAGTTCTAAACTGTTCTTCCTAGATATCCAGTAAGAATCATCTCCTACTGATCCAGTGTTACTACAAAAGAAAATTATTGACATGAAATTCTATACCTCCAGAGCAGTAATTCTGACAACTCTTCTCTTCAAAGAATCCATTCCATCCACTGTAATGACAACCTCCAGCAATCATTCGTTGACATAAGCGAGTGGTAACATTGAAGAAATACACATCAAATGCAGCACGACAATTACTGATTGGAACAATACTACATCTGTCACCTTCAAAATAATGTTAGCTTGTTATAACCATAAGAAATCAATGATATCATTTTCTATAGGAGGAAACCTGGCAAAAACCAAAGACCTAACCTCAACACAAGTCTTAAATAACTTTATTTATTTATTTAGCTTCGCCACAAGGACAGGGTCACCACAACAGCAAATGACAAGCACTGTGGGAGAAAAATACCCTGAGAAAACCAACGACTTTTGACAGAGTGTTTACGCAAGGACTGTCGACACATGTACTACCCCTAATTCTACTCTATCTCTGATCCAAACCCTGGCAATAACAGAAACTACCTGGCAGGCATCCGCGTGCCGAAACTTTGATCACATCTTTGCGATTTCTACAAGCAGTTGCTTTCATGATACATTCATTGTTATAAGTCATGCCATCACTGCCGCACACTGGTTCCCATCGCGATGAACATTCGATATTTTTACGACATACGCATGTTGGTTGAACATTTCGAATCTTGCAGATCATGCCCTTATCACAAGCCACTTGGGTGCAAATATCTAAAAACAAAGAAAGAAAGGAAGAACAGTTTAGAATTCATAGAGCTATCCAGTATAAATAAAGTTTGTTTAGTTCAGGTTTCCTTCTGTAGTAACACTGGATCAATAAGAGATGATCCTTGCTGGACCTCCAGGAAGAACAGCTTAGAACTGATAGAGCTATCCAGTATAAAAAAAGTTAGTTTAGTTTAGGTTTCCTCCTGTAGGAACACTAGATCAATAAGAGATGATCCTTACTGGACCTCTGGGAAGAACAGTTTAAAACTGATGGATCTATCCAGTACAAATAAAGTTAGTTTAGTTTAGGTTCCTCCTGTAGTAACACTGCATCAGTAGGGAACAATCTTTAAACTGATATTTTAAAACTGACGTCAAATTTCTTCCACTTACGTTCACATATTGGAGCGCTAGCAGACCATTGGCCACTAGGAAGACACGTGAGCACGTCTGCACCAATCAGCGTGTATCTTGATTGACATTTGAATTGCAGTTTACTTCCAATGGTAAAATCATTTCCCACTCTCTTCCCATTCTTTGGATGCCAGGCGTCCAGCTCGTCACACATGTACTCTGAAGAGAAGTGAACGTTACGAGATAGAAAGTTCGGCCTGACTGGCTCATATTTCGGGTTCTACGAAAGGTGGACAGCGTTATCAATCAGATAGTGATTTTTTCAACTGTCGCAGAAAGGCATAAAAAGCAATGACACCAGGGATATTGAATTCGCAAGAGATAAAACTTCAACCAAAAAATTCGGAACTTTAATATAAATTTTACCAGTTACTGAACATGTTTAGAAAGCGTCATCCACGCTTCGAACGGACCCCTGTGATTTCAAAGGCAATTAGTTTAATTATTTTCAACTGTATTCAATGTCATGATACTAACTTTCACAAAAAGGTAGTTTGCCCGACCAAGAACCATTGGGCATACAAGTTCTGTTTTGGTTTCCAACCAATCTGTAGGTGAAGCGACAATGATAGTAAACGATCATTCCTGGATAAAACGATGTCAGTCTGTCTTCCCTCTGCCCGTTTACTGGCGTGCCAGGATCAGGACAAAATTGCACGTTGCTCACTGGGAAGAAATGAGTTTAACAACGAGTTAGTACATGCTTGTGATCGAAGTATTTAGCATAAATTGCTCATTTCCATGCTGAAGTATCAATTGAATTGTTGTGTGTCGTACATAATTAGCGCAGGGATTATGTGCCATTGATAATTAGGCCACACAATTAATAAGACATTTGTATTATTTACAACATATGCGCCGTATTATGTTCGTCCTATCGGATATACAAGCTGAAGGGGACAGCTGTACATCTTATACTGACGCAAATGTTGTAAATGGCTTGTGAAACTCCCCAAATGATTTTATAGATCTCTTGGCGAAGCAATTTTGAAAAGGGTAAACAAACGCATACATACAAATACAACTTATATAAGACGCAAGAATCAAGTTAAAAGTTTTATTCCCCTTTTGATTTCACGAGTGTTTCAAGTTCATGAACTTGAGTTTCACAAAAGCATAAGCATAACTGCATAAGTACGTAAATAGCGAACTATTTTTCAATGATGAATTTTAATCCTTCAATTATAAAGTTTTGCTTTTAAAACACCAACCATTTCGCTCGGGGCTCAAAGCGTCACCAACACACCACAAAGCATTCACCATCACAGCTAAGATCAGCACAAGTCTTGCGTATTCCATGCTTCTGACTAACTTTGAAAACGTTGCGCAAATAAACGGCCTTGCTCCAGGATATGCGTTTTATATGTTGAAATTTGCTTTGTGTTGTAAACTGAAACCTCCGTGACGCTTTTCGTTGTTGTGGTCAAATCACGGCATGGGGTCGTGTGTTCGCGTCCGTTCTGCTGAGGGAAGCTGAAGCTGGAAATTGGATTGCACTAGAATATCGAGACGTTCACTGACCGAAAAATATTTTATTGACAGCTCTCGAATTTCAACCACTATACTGTGGTTTTCCAGTTTAAGACCCACAATATGCTGGTCAAAAGCTTGTCAATAAAATATTTTTTGGTCAGTGAAGATCACGATTCATTATGCCTTTACCCGATTGCGCTTCATCGATATTTACAATAGAATCTCTTCGCATCATGACGGAGCTTATGAAATTATTAGCATAAATAGAAAATGGTTCATCAATGAAAGTTAGAAGAGGCAGGTCGCTTTTAAAATGCGTCAACTTAATACACATGGTTCTTTGCCAGCAGCTAATTATGAGATATAAGAAAAAACGTTTGTTTGTACCGTATTTTTAATGTTTAATGTTTAATACAATTGTTTAAACACGGTAGCCCATTCAGTAAAATAAGTAAAATATTTTTGTATGTTGTAGAACGTTTTTATATTTTAAGTACGTTTTCTTCAAAAACATGTTTTACTGCATCTCTTACAGATGTAAAATATACGAAATACAGCTACAGAAAAGAGAGTAATCAACGCCGAGCTGCCATTTTTCTTCACAGTAAGTTGCGAAAAATTCCATGTGATTGATGTATATGAAGGACAATTGCCAAAATCAACAATCAATATGCGAGGAAACCCCCTGGCAACACTGTGGTTGACATTTGCCCTCGTTACAGATATCCCTTTCCCTCTCCGCCTGTGTATGCGTAACTTCACTTGCATAAACTGCGCTACATAGTAACATTTACCTAATGGCTCATTTATTGCACCAATGCGCCAGCTTTTCTGACGAAAATCTTCCAAGCTAACCCTTCGCACAACTACTCTACTATTGCCTCACAACAAGTAGTTTCTGGAGTGTTGAAAGATACATTTAGATTGCCAAAGGATAGGGTTACGGGAAGTAGATGAAAGCTACTCTAATCGAGATATTGTGCATTACGAATTGGAAAGCATTACAGTTGGAAGCATTTGGAAAGATCTTATCTGAAAGAGAGTTCTCAAGTAAGTGTAATAGATAGCGGTCTAGCTTATGTATAATATAGTATTTACTCATACTCTTTTAACGGTAACACTTCTGATCAACAATTGTGATAAATATTGTACAATGTTGTAAACACAATAGTCAGGCATAGTAAACAAATTCAACTTTGTTTTATCGAAGGATACTTATTTCATTAGCAGAATAAGTGGGTGTAGCACAATGTATTTCTTTCTTATGCCACATTGTCGTGCGCGTAGACTGTCAACTGTCACAGGGACGCACTGATTTGAAGCACGTCAATGGCTCTGCATCAAGGTCATGCAATTCAGTTTTATTTAAGCCATCAACTCAGCACTTATTTTACACTATATCGTTTTGCGCTTCACGAACCCCCGATAATAGACAGGGAAATACTAAGTTTGGTATTTTTCTGAGGCTTTTCTTCTAGTTGTTGTTGTTTGAGGGAATGTAGGTATTAAACCACAACAGTCTTCAAACAAGGGTGCTACATACAGACATGTAGTTGCTACTCGACATAATCCCATATTATCATACATCTGGAAAAAAAATGACGCAAAAATTGCAAATATAGCAGGTTTTAACTTGCGCCTTAACAGGACTTCCTGTTTCATATATGCGCTGGGAACACAAAAAGCGCACGTTTCAAATTTTGACCATAACGAACATGTACCCAATTACATAAGATCGCAAAACCACATTAAAGAAATAGATTTATTTTTGCTTTGTTATGTGTGAATACCCTGTGTTTCTTAGAAATACGAGAATCATGAAAATATATTGGCTCATATGGCTATTATTTGTCAGCGTGGTTGTCTTGCTGTTTTCCGGTGAGTGTTTTAAGGCTGTTTTCCACTTTAAACATATCGTAGCAAAACATACAGCGTATTTCATTGCATCTTCAACACTCAGGCAGAACTAATGATATGGACACACAAGATACGATATGGTTAAAGTGGGAAACGGGCTATACTTAAACTTTATTTATGCTGAATAACTCTATCAGTTCTGTCTCTCAGACTCCAGTGTTACCACAGCAGGAAATCATTTTTACCTGAACAATTCTGTCACATTTAAACTTTTTTCTCACGTATTCATCGATTGAACACGCGAAACAGTACGACCTAAGGCTAAGCAAGGCAACCAGAAATTCGACATATTTCCAGCAAAGGACTTTCGTCGGGAAGTTTAATTTCTGTTTACATCGTCTCAGGTAGTGAAGGATCCTGTTTTTGTGTGCTTTTACTGTACTAACTTTATATATCAACTGCGCAAACAAGTAAATAGACAATTCCCATCCATAGTAAACTAAATTTTGATCTAGGCAAAACGAGCAAAATCATTCATCGCAGCTGAAAAGAGCGTCTTAAAGTAGTAGAAATGCAAAGTTTAGTGAAGAAATGTTGTAAAATACGGAAAGCTCTCACAATTGCGAATTTTGTACGTATTTGTACTATTCACGAGAAAAAGCTTACCACATTCGAGAGTAATGTCTAGATCCTGACATCGAGATTGCTGAAAATGATAAAATCGTGATGGCATTCTACATTATCAGTCGTCTTGTCGCAAAACCCACACCAAACCAAACCAACTTTTTTGTCGTTTTTTTTCGCAGGAGTGAACAGCAAGCGAGATTGTGTCAGGAAACTAAGAAAGCATAAACTACCAGCGCACACTAAAATTACATCAAAGCCTCGTAAAGGAAATCATGTGACATTAAAATGCGATAAAGGATACTTCTTCAACAAGGGAAAAACTATCACCTATTTACCCTGCAGTCGTTTGACAAACTTCTCCAGCCAACAAATCCCGAAGTGTAAAGGTAGGTAAATCTGTATTCTTTCGATGTATGAAACACGTTTGCGATGTGATGTTGAGGTCATCTTTTTTCAGGATGTGGTACACCCCCTGGCATCAAGAACGGCACAGTGAAATATCCTAACGACGCTGTTGGATCTACTGCGGTATATTCTTGTCACGTTGGTTTCAGTTTGAAAGGATCGAGAAAGCAAAGGAAATGCAGGAAAAACCTACAGTGGAGCGCGCTCAAATCACGCATCTCTTGTCAAAGTAGGTTTTTATGCATGCTTTAAACTTTGTCTGCGAGTTTTCCAATTCAGAATATCTAAGAATACCAGTAATAAGCCATCCTAATCTACATGACAACATGCATAAGCACCAGCTACGAGACATGAAACAAATAGTGCAATGCAATCGACCTTTGAGGCTTTTCCTTCGAGATAATGGACACCTTTTATATTTTCTTGCTCTAATTTTAAACGCTGCGTCACTTCAGTCACAGAGGTGATAGACACATGTAGTAACCACTGTGTCACCAACACTCCAGTCACAGAGATAAAAGACACACCAACATCTCAGTCGCAGAGATGAAAGACACATGTACTAACCATTGTGTTACCAACGCTTCAGTCACAAAAATAAGGCACCATAAAAACTATGGTGTAAAAGACAGTATTTAAAATAGTTGATATATTACATTGTTTCTTTCTAGAAAACAAATGCCCTGACCCAGGGAATATAAGATTTCCAAATGGAAATGTTACATTTAGTGACAAACTATTTGAAGAATTTACAACAGTGTCTTTTGAATGTAATGAAGGCTACGAATTACGTGGTGAAGAAGATAGCGTATGTTTGAAAGGGCGTTGGTCATCCAAAAAGCCCTTTTGTCGAAGTAAGATAAAGCATCCAGAGAGAAAGCGAAAGTAATGAACTGGAAACAGGCCAAAGCCCAAATATCGCTGAGCTACATCCGTGGTACGGCATAACATTGGAATATATTTTAAGGGCGTTACAGGGTTCCAAAGTAAAGCGTATTAGGCCGTATCACCGATGTCATTAGCCTTTAGCTTGTTTCTAGTCCATCCATTTGTTCATTCCTTAAAAAAAAAAGAAAGAGAGACATAAGTTCTGGTCTCATTTAGAAAAACGATGTCAAAAACCAGACATTCCTCAAAATGGACGAATATTTGGTAACAAGTTCTACATTGGTTCCACAGTAGAGTTTTTCTGTAACTCTGGTTTTACTGTGTATGGCTCGAGAAAAAGAACCTGTCAGAGTGATAAAACATGGAATGGAACCGTCGCTATTTGTGATGACGGAAGTAAGTTAGAGATAAAGGCAGGGTGTGGGAAAGGGGTTGATTTATTGAGCAAAGCAACTCTGCTAGTAAATTTATTGACGAGATTGGTAAATGTGAGGGTGTCGCACCTGATTAGAGGTTAGGAATATGTTTAGAGTTAAACGAACTTTTTCGGTGTAGATAGTGTAAGATCTAATCACAAAGGATTCTGATTCAAGGCTTTTACCATAAACCGTAGCAATGAGCTGTTAGCATAATTTTGTCAACATGAAAAATACTTCCAAGAGTAGATTCTGTATCAAACGTATTAGAGACATGACTTGTCTTGTCAGATGAAGTATCTTGCCTTGCTAACTAAACTACACATTAAGATGAAAGATTAACATGAATGCCGTGGTGGTCATTTTCAATTATGTATATACTGTTTTCAGTTTCTCACTGTCGAAATCCGGGTGCACCAGATGGTGCTGTGAAGTCAGGAAGATCTTACAACGAAGGAGACATTGTCTACTACTCCTGCAAATATGGATTAAAACTCTTCCAAGGATCCCAAAATAGAACATGTTTGAAAAATAAGACTTGGAGCGGAACTCCGCCAAAATGTGTGGGTAAGGAGAAACCATTCAAGAATGATCTTAACACTGGGAAATTAATGCATGAAATGTTTTGCAAAAACGTTTAAGACGATGACTTTATATTTGCTAGAACTCTAGGAAAAGCAGTTCAGAATTGATAGTCTTCCAGTATAAATAAAGTTAGTTTAGTTTAGGTTTTCTCCTGTAGCAACACTGGATGAATAAGAGATGATCCTCACTGGACCTCTAAGAAGAACAGTTTAGAATTGATAGAGCTATCCAGTATAAATAAAGTCAGTTTAGTTTAGGTTTCCTCCTGTAGTAACACTGGATCAATAAGAGATGATCCTTACTGGACCTCTAAGAAGAACAGTTTAGAACTGATAGAGCTATCCAGTATAAATAAAGTCAGTTTAGTTTAGGTTTCCTCCTGTAGTAACACTGGATCAATAAGAGATGATCCTCACTGGACCTCTAAGAAGAACAGTTTAGAATTGATAGAGCTATCCAGTATAAGTAAAGCTAGATTAACACATAGATTTCTTACTTAGATAAAGATTTCAAAGTGTTTCGTCCTATCAACGAGACAGCGGAGTTATTTGGTGAAGGTTTTGTCAATTCCTTACTCCAAACGACATGTTCAGGAAGCAATGTATCGTGTCCAAAGCCTGACGCGAGAGCACGTGCGCTAAATCTGAAATACAAAGGAGGGCTAGACCTTATCTTTGTGCTCGATACTTCAAGTAGCATCAGTGAATCAAATTTTGAAATCGCACGGGAATTGGTGAAAACGGTTGTGAAGATATTTGGTATTGATCCAAGGTATAAAGTTGGGAAGAGAATAATTGTAAGGTTATAATCAGGTTTAAGGTTAAGGCCAGGCCATGTGCATGTTATGCAGGAGAGACAAGTCACTAAGAATACCCGGGGATGTTTTAAGAGATTGGCTTGGGAAACTATTGGAATTAGGCACAGGTAACAGTTTTAGTCTATATTTTTAGAGAAAATGGCGATGGAACGCATATAGCATGTGTCACATACGGAACACAGGCTGAAAAGCAGTTCACATTCAATGACGCCTCAGTACAGAAATTAGAGAAAGCATTGAGGAGAATCGATCGAATCCAATATACACGTACGTACATCGAAATATTTGTCATGTTAGATGTACTAAAGAAGTCAGCAGTGAGTTCTGTTCAACATCAGATCACTTCAAGATACCTTTCATTCAAGAATATGTACTACCTCTACATTATGTAACTATGCTTAACCCAGCAGTGAGTTCTGTACAACATCAGATCACTTTAAGATAGCTCACATTCAAGAACATGTACTACCTCTGCATGATTTAACCATGCTTAACTCAGCAGTGAGTTCTGTACAATGTTCGATTTTCTCATTACAAAGGAATATATCCACGTTACTCTTTCAGGAGGAGGAACGGCAACAAGGCTGGCCTTAGACATGGTACGGAAAGTGGTCCTTCCTTCTTCTAAGCGATCAGACAGCACCAAGGCGTTATTTTTGATCACAGATGGAGAATCGAATGTAGGAGGCTCTCCCAAGAAAGCTGCTGATCAGTTGAAAAAAGATGGTGTTGAAATATACGTCATAGGTGTTGGAAAGAAAGTCAGGGATGAATCCTTGAAGAGGTTGGCATCCAAGGCTGAAAACGTGTTTCAGGTGAAAAAATTTAGAGACCTGAAGACACTTAAGAGAAAAATTGCGATACTGCCCACCAAAGGTAAGAAAGAAAGAAAGAAAGAATAGTGGTATAGCCATGTGACTACCTTACTTACAACATTTGGCAAGTAGTATCGTAAGCTTTTTAGTTCGATAATCTGGTACTGTATTTCTGGTAATTTTACAACAAGTTTTCATGAGGCTCAATTCATGACAAGGTAGAAAAATCGCACTTAAACTCATAGTCAATTTCGCTCGTGTGAACTAGTGTTTACATGGAATTTGATATATTGTATTGCAGAGGCCACAGAGTGTGGATTTTTTCCCGTAGCACAACATCGATCGTAAACTACCTGAAGTAACCATACATCTAAAATTCTTTTTCTAGATTACTCTAAATGTGGTGTGTCGCCATTTCAATCGTTCGACGCAAGAGCCCGAGTGGTTGGTGGAGATCTAGCAAAAGAAAGAAACTGGCCTTGGGCAGCAAGAGTGTTGATTAACAGTAAGTTTAGTAGCACTGGTATTCTACAATTAAAGGACCATCAACTCATCTACTCAACCATCTGTTTTGATGTTTACTTACCATTTAGATAAGCATGTGTGCGGTGGAACATTAATTAACAAAGAATTCTTGCTAACTGCAGCTCACTGTTTTGATCCGAGATACAACAGTGGTGAAATTGTTAAGAACTACCAGTAAGTAATTCAAGTACAATCATCATCATCGACATCATCATTATAATCATCACCACCACCATCACCATCACCATCACCATCACCATCACCATCACCATCACCATCACCATCACCATCACCATCACCATCACCATCACCATCACCATCACCATCACCATCACCATCACCATCACCATCACCATCACCATCACCATCACCATCACCATCACCATCACCATCACCATCACCATCACCATCACCATCACCATCACCATCACCATCACCATCACCATCACCATCACCATCACCATCACCATCACCATCACCATCACCATCACCATCACCATCACCATCACCATCACCATCACCATCACCATCACCATCACCATCACCATCACCATCACCATCACCATCACCATCACCATCACCATCACCATCACCATCACCATCACCATCACCATCACCATCACCATCACCATCACCATCACCATCACCATCACCATCACCATCACCATCACCATCATCATCATCATCATCATCATCATCATCATCATCATCATCATCATCATCATCATCATCATCATCCCTACTGAACATTCACTCTTTCTTTCTATAGTGTCAGAGTATTATTCCCCAGCCACAATCCTCGGGCCAAAAAAGACACAATCTACACGAGTGTTGAACTTTACGTTCACCCTAACTACAACGAGAAAAAATTCAAAAGCGACATCGCCCTCATTAAAATTCCCAAGCTAAAACGCTTCAGGAGAAACCAGCAAGCTATCTGTTTACCACGTGAACTAAACATGACAAACATCATAAACCATGGCAACAACGTGTACGCAGTTGGCTGGGGGGGAACGAAAAAGCCGGTCAAAGACATTGAGAACAGACCATTGAAGCAAGTCAAACTTCCATTTAAAACAAGCAAATTCTGTGATGATCATGTGCAAAACAAAAAAGCGCTGGCGCCACAAAAACTTAAAGATACCTGGTATTTTAACAGTACCACACAGTTCTGTGCTGGTGATGTCACTGGACAGAATGACACATGCCAAGGTGACAGTGGTGGTCCAGCCATGGTGCAGGGTATTCACGCCGACAGCGGGCAATGGCGCTGGTTTCAAGTTGGTATTGTGAGCTGGGGGGTAGGTTGTGCCCAGAAGGGAGAGGTTGGCTATTACACCAAAGTATCTGCTTATGTTGATTGGATCGACAAAATAACCAAGATGTAATTAAACTTCAAACTTCCTTTCGGATTTTATTGGTTTTAAGTAAAATATGCAACATTTATAGCAGCAAGTGTAAACATAAACTTTTCATGTATGTTTAATGGTAAATCGGCGATAAAATAACTTTTTTAATAAACCAGTATACCTGAGTACAAGTCAAGTACTTTTAGATTGTTTCTACTATAAACAAAGCTACAATGTTGAGTGAATTGTGTTTCCATGCACGTACAATAAGCTTACGTCTAGCACTGACGATCTCATAAAAATACATGTCGCTATGTTTGAAAATAACCTCTAAACTTTCGAAAGCATAAACACACTGCTAGAACAACACCAGACATTAATTACATGCTAGCGAACCTAAACAACTTCTATATACATTACAAAGGTATACAGAAACAAAGCTTTTAGATCAAATCACATTTTACCAATAAAACAGTGTAATAAAATTGTACATACAGTTTCATGGTCCAGCCTTTTTGAATCCAAGTCGTCGTTTAATACCTGACCCCGGAATTTCCAAATGAGCGCGGTTTTGTAGTCCTTGTGTTTCGTTATGCAGGGGCGTATGTACCTCGCATTGGTCTTCTACTGTAGACATTGGCTTCCATACAAACTCCTCTGTACAGATGAACAGAGAATATCCAGTATAAATAAAGTTAGTTTAGTATAGGCTTTCTGCTGTAGTAACACTGGATCAGTAAGAGATGATCCTTACTGGACCTCTAGGAAGAACGGTTTAGAACTGCGATAAAGCTATTATTCCAGTACACAAAGTTTAGTTTTTACTTACTTTCTGGAAAATTTACCAAAGTGTTCGTCCCACCAATGCGGCTTAAATCAACCAGACTATTGGAATGACCATTTCGTGATAATATATCTGCAATAAAATAAATTGACCTACTGTTAATAGCGGTACCAATATGAAAACATACGCCGAGGTGTTCATATCCTGATGTTTAACCACAAGGTGGAGACAAGTCATGATTGGCGCCTCCGCTATAACATATCATCCATGTAATTTATATTTTAACAGTAGTTTCACCTTACTTGGTTAAACACATTTCTCAAACGGCAAATTTCAAACGACAATCTTTGATAGTGTAAGGGCAAGATCTTGCGTTGGTTATGCAGACGACTCCAGGTTTGAATCTCTGCTGGGATATTTGTTTTAAATCTTGTCTATATTTTTTCACATTAAATTTTCAAAGTTGTTATTTTTCTCTAAGATTTTCTCCAAGCTACATTCAAATCTGAGGCTGAGTTACTTAAATTAATGGAGGTATCCGACACTCAATGAAACAATGATTTCATCTACGAAAGACAATAGAGGCGTCTTTAATTAATGTCCATAGTTTAATACCTGCTGCTGTTCCTAATGTTAAATCGAAAGCACTCTTTCTTCGGCTCACGTCCACCGTGGCTGTAGGTTCAGCATAACTGAACACGGAATGGTTGATAGACTTCCTGCATAAAATGCAACGTAGATATTTACACAATCTCTATGGTATCAGGCAAATATATACAGGGAAACGATCCAATCTTTTAGAAACTCTTCAGTGTCTTACCTTCTTAAACTGTCGTACATCACCTAGATATAAGAAAATAATGTCAGAATCGGGAATAAGGTTGTTCAGAAATTGAATAACGCTACTCAGAACTTTAGAGAAAAAATTGCGAAAGATTTTTAAATATATATAGTTAAAGAGACAATTTCATTTCTCCATATGGCATATCTATGTTTGACATTTTTCTAAACTAAATTCAAACTTTAAGTGCTTTTCGTGGAGTATAACTTCAAACTAAAAGTTAATCTTTTTATATATTTTCACTTCTCAATATACATCTCAACGGATGAGAATCCGAAAAGAATGAAGATTTAGGATTACCTGAAGTTTTTGATGTTGTCGACTTCTCTCTTGTAACTTTTCCGAAGCTTCGTGCAATCTTTTCTTAGTCTCCTCGAGCTCTTTTATTTTTGCTAAATACACAAAAGACATTCTGTTGGGCAGTAAATATGTCCTAATCTCGGATAGAAATCATACACACATCGAAATTTAAGTCGGGAATAGTTGAGAAACGTTCATCATCAACTATATGTTCTCCGACAGAAATCGAATCATCGCCTTTGCGATTCCGGAGCAATACTCTGAGCACTGAGCTACGAAGCTGACAACATGTGTACTAGATTTCTACTCGAGATTAAGACATGTTAACTCTCCAGAGCTCATTCAACATCGAGTAAAGCCGCATAAAATATAACTGTTTATGAATTAAGGTGGCTCCCTACAGTAGCATAAAATGTTAGGCTTTTCAAGACACATGAGCTTGCAACGAAATTTGTACTGACTACACTTGAAACAGGGCAATGTGAATGCTTTCAGGAAAGATATGAAAGTGTTTGATGTGCATATATAGAAAAATGGAAACAAAATAAGCGTTGCTATGGTAACTATATCGTTCTATTTTTTGCAGTTTTAATGCTTAATTTCGAGTGTATCTAAAAGTCGAGGGTCGAGAGTCGAGAGTAAACGTCCAGAGTCGAGAGTAAAAAGTCGAGAGTAAAAAATCGAGAGTAATTGTCGAGAGTGGACAAATGTCTCAGGAACAACAAAGTAGATATATTTTTAACAAAATATGCAGAAGAATCCGCTTTTTACTGGGCTTATATATATAAACTCAGAATTGTATGGTTCGTTAGGTTGTGATCAACGCACTAAACTGGATGAACTTTCGTTTAAAGTAGACGTACGTTAAATGAAAAAAGTGAGGTTTTTCAATGCTTCATGTTCTACGCATAATTATTCTTTTATTCGGAGCAGCTATAGAATCTAAATTTGGGAAATAGATAAACTTGAAATTCAGGGGATCGCAGAGGCGTTTATATGTTAGTTTTGGGTTCCCCTTTATTTGGTAAATCTATAAAAAGGAAGTTTATATTTAGCTTATACCTGCGTTATTATTGTTGACTGCGTGATAACTATTTTCATGTGAAAGATTGTGTTTCAATTAAATTGTGCGGTTTCAAATATTGTACGGATATTGTTTCCTTGATTGTTTACGCTCTATTTTCTCGTGCATGTATATCCAGGAAGTGAATTTATTTCCGTAGTCGTGCATATTTTGTTAAAAATATATCTACTTTGTTGTTCCTGAGACATTTGTTCACTCTCGACAATTACTCTCGATTTTTACTCTCGACTCTCGACTTTTCACTCTCGACTCCCGACGTTTACTCTCGACTCTCGACATTTACTCTCGACTTTTTACTCTCGACTCTCGACATTTACTCTCGACTCTCGACCCTCGACTTTTAGATACACTCCTTAATTTCACAATGAATGAGCAATAACTTTCTTGCTCTTCGGTCAAATTTTCTGAAATTTTTTTAGTTGTTTATTGATGTATGAAGGAAAAAGATATCAAAATTTGAAGGCAGGTTTATAATTCAGATTTTGATATATTCGTGGATTTCGATTGCGGAGAAACGTATTTGTAGATCTTTTTAAAATTCGAATATGTCTTACCTTAGATATGGTACAACAACTGAACGTAGTTTTAAAAAAATCCACCGAAGGAAACAGCGGATAATCAAAGCTAAAATCCATAAAATCATTGCTGACGTGATAAAATTTCGACTTGACATACGAAAAATATTTCAGAAAGAGCTAAACGTAAAAGCTTACAAAAACGCGGTCGGAAAACAGAAAAGACCAGTTGAAAACATACATACTGTTTAGGTTTCACAAATTTTTTATCATGTACAGAACATTTGGTGATTTTGCCGTAAAAAACCTCAAAACACAACTTTTCATGTGTTGTTCATTTGAAAACATTTACCGGTCGGCAAAACTGCACACTGATCTATATAGATTTGTCTTGCACCTGTAGGGAGCCACCTTAAGTAACCTATAATTGTCTATAAGTATAACCAACGCGGCCAGTATATATTGCCCGCCTTCTGCGAGAATTAATACGATAAGCTTCAACTGATTCATGCAAACAATCAATTGAGAGTGATGAAACTATTAGCAACAATAAAACTTACCGGATATTTCTGACTTGAGAGCTGTTGTTAGTAGCACGTTAAGAAAATCTGATCTGGGAATCGTGTTAACTGTTAATTAGGGCAAAATGTGCATTAGAAGCACGCGAGCTATCTCGGGGGGGGGGGGGGGGGGGGGGCGATAATTCAAAGGATACAAGATATTTCTTGCTGTGATTTTGCAATCAGTTGTTCGTAATAGTTTTCCAGCTGAGCATTCTTCTCTTTGGCTTTATTCGAGACGTACTCCTGGTACGTGCGCTCTTGGTGGGCCTAGAATGTAGAAATTCACCCAGAGGATATGAGCCAGTTATTATTATATAGCCAGTTACTATTATATAGCCAGTTACAAAGTTAACCAAAAATTAAAAAGAATTTCCCAAAAGCTGAGGCACTAGCTTTTCAAAGGCTGTATTTCAACACGTCCGTTCATTTCAAAACTTTAGAAGTCAAAACTCAAAGCGAGATCCAGACAATAATTCTGTCGAAATATCTCCAAGCTTAGCAACAAGTTTCAATTGGAAGTTGCCTTTGCATTTTACGTTTACTCCGAGTTGAAATATTTCTTTAAAATCATGTGTGGTTTTTTCAATAGTAAGTTTCTTCTGTGAACGGCTTGGAGCATGAAAGCCACTCAAAAAACCACTGTAAGAAGTTTTACAATTACACCAGGGTTACTGCCAATGGTTGTTTACTGCTAGTCTAGTCTTAAACAAAAGACTCAAATGAGAAGGTCTATTGTAAAACAAGGTCTATACTACCTGGTATGTCCAGAATGACAGAGCTCTTGAACAGATCTCCATAATAGTCTCAGGTCTTTGTCCAGCAAGAATCATCTGAAGAGAAACAAAATTGTTTTTGATTTTAGTTTCAATTATTGCGTACCTTTAATAGTTCCTATATTTTTTATTACCTCTTATTTATTCGAACTGTACAGTACAAATTAGCCCTACGACAGAGTTTATCCAGCACGAAAAGTTGTAGTCTTTTCAAAAACATGCTTTAAGAGTGCTGGATGCGCCGCCAGGATTTATAATAAAGTTTTCTAAAGCGTTCTGCACACTGGCAGCCGAAAGCTCGTGTTAAAATAAATTTTACCATTGGAGAAATCCTTTACGCTTTAAAAGCTTGCTACAATTGTATGCAAGTATTCGACAGTTGCAAGCAAACGTTGTACAATGCAACTCAGTCTATGTAATGGTGGATTGTTCAATGTTGTGTTCAACTAGGTCATTGTGGATCGATTGCTTTACACTACAGTTAATGAAAACTTACTGATTTGTATTGTTCTGAAGGATGGAGATCAATTCGTACAATGTCGAACTTTCCTGATAAATTAGTTTCACCTGCAAGCAATTCATAGAGAAACCCCATTAGTTATTTATGGTTCTATCAAAGCTCTTCAATCATCGTAATAAGGTAGATGAGCAATAATGTAATCAATGCTGGCAAACATTGCAAGACAAGACAAACAGTGACAGTCTTAGTCAGGTAGAAAAACCTCGTTGTCAATGATATCTAGAACTAACGTTACCAGTGTCGGTGGTGCAAACAAAATTACACGACAATATAGGATTTGTCACTAGATTTGTCGTTCTGGAAAGCAAGAGATCTTATATTTTGTACGGATGTCAGTCATACTGTGTCTGGTAGTCTTCCGAGATGTTTATAGAGAGGTCATGACCCGTAGATCACGAGATACATTGCTTAATTCAAATGAAGTTAAAAACGAAACTGCGACACAACAATACTTCTGTTTACTGACACGTAGCAGACATTTTTTCTCGACCATAAACTTATCAAAACATCTCTCATCTTCATCACAATATCATTCTCAACAATTGCTTTGCACCAAGGAAGAAACATCTAGTGAAAATGTAGTGTTGGAAAGATGTAGTCCTGGTCTAGTCCATGACATAAATCGATCATTTTAAAGATTCAAAGGTTGGTTTTGTAATCAATGTATACAATAGTCATATCTAGCCTCGCCTTGATTTTGACGTGTATGTTATTTTTCACAAACTCAAGCATCATCACATGCAATGATGGTCAGCCTGGGAGGTAGAGAATCTTCATTCGTTTCCCACTAAGGAATTTTCTCGTAGTTAAAGGTTCATATTCATAAATAAAATTCTCGAATATATGGAGCAAGGATGTGGTCAAATTTGCCTTAAGCTATCATTGTTAACACTCCTTAAGCTCACCAACATATCTGCTGTTTTGTAACACTTTTTGCAAGCCAACCATTATAAACCACAATACTGGTTAAACGAGGCTCTTTGATAAGAAATAAATATTTAATCTTATGAGCGATACTGAGATTTCTGTGTTTGTAATATTTGCTACAGATTGTGAGCGCTACAAAGACGATATCATGGCAGGACTTAAGGAAGGTCAAGGATGTTCCATCTGGCCTGGACAAGGTTACGAGGACAGTCGTTTTGAACTAAGAGATCCAATCAGTCCTAGTTTTCATTGCCCGATATGTATGAACGTTCTCAACGACCCAGTCATGTGTCAAAAAAACCAGCACTATTTCTGTAGAGCCTGCATCAGTAAACATCTCTCCAATACCCACAACTGCCCAACATGTCAGGATGATCTGAGCGAAGAAACGCTGGTACAAGCACCAAGAATAGTGCGAGAGTATTTATCTGAGCTCAGAATTCGTTGTGATTTCTTCAAGCGTGGATGTCGTGATGTTATGAAGTTAAGTAATCTGGAACGTCACGTGAGTACGTGTGGCTTTGCTCCAGTGAATTGTTCTAATGAAGATTGTGAGGTGGTTATCAATAGACAAGATAAGTTACATCATGAGGCTGAAGTCTGTGAGTTTAGGTAAGACAAAGTTTTATTATATGGCTGAGACAAATGACGCACGCTGATTGGTTGATTAGCGGTCTGGAAAAAGTCATCTTGCCCGCTTAAGAAAGTCATCTTGCCCGCTCGTGTGAACATTGCACAAATAAAGTTTTAAAGGAAATTAAAACTTATTATGCCGTATAATGACGACGAAAATCACTCTCCGAGCGAGTTTTACTATCCTGAACAAACAAAAAGACCCAAATAAATACGGCTGAACGTTTAGCAGCGAAAGCAGTTTTTAGTCTTTTCTACAAAGGCACAACAAATTGCAATCCAAAGCCATATAATAAATCCCTTATTAACCTCGTTTGCTCGGTCTGTACGGGAAAGTATTGCCTTCGGTTTTTAACGCACAGACCTCGCTCCTTCGTCGCTCGATCTGTACGAAAAACCTCAGGCAATACTTTCCCGTACAGACCTCCCACTCGTTTAATAAGTCCTTATTATTGCGGTGAGTTAATTAGTGGTCGTTCATCAAATATGTGACGCTAGCTTGAGGGGGTCATTGATATGTAAAATAGCAAAAATGTTAATATGTACCTTACTTCAGAGGCGTAGGAACGAATTAAAAGTTGGGGGGGCTGAACATACGAGCGCCAAAGGCGCGAGCTCTGTAGAGGGGTCCGGGGGCATCCTCCCCCGGGAAATTTTGAAAACTAGAACCCCGGAAATGCCATTTTGGGCACTTAATTTGGAGTTTATTTTGATTGCAAAAATGAGCTAAATTTGGCACATTTTTTAAAAAAAATGTGAATAATGTATAACGATTTCAAGAAAAAATGCACCAGTTGAAGTTTGGATATTGATTAGTGAATGTGAATTTCTGATACCTATACTAAATGCTTATTGAAGTCAAGTACTGATTTTATGGGTCCTATAACATTGTAATTAGATATTGACACGAGAACAGGGAAATTGTGAAACTATCTGGTTAATCTTGATGTATTCTTCCAGGGAAAAATGTAATCTTTTAGGCTCTAAATTGCTCTAAGAACCAATCTGGGAACCAATCTAACATTCTAACCATTCTAACACACTATCTAACACAACATTCACGTGATTAAAACACGCCGGACGGATTTTTTTTGGGGGGGCTTAGCCCCTCCTTAAAAAATTTTGGGGGGCTCGAGCCCCCCCAGCCCCCCCCTGTTCCTACGCCACTGCCTTACTTGTTCGCGGCGCGCTGGGTGCGGCAATTTTAGCACTGCGCGAAATATAATCCACGCGAAAAGCTTTGTGGTGTAATATGAGACGCTTATTGTTACTATTACAAATCAGTTGATTACAACACTAAACATCACAGCTTGCCACAAGAGGTGGGTGAGGGATGGGGTGGAAAAACAGGGGGGAACATAACATATTTGTTGAACCTAGTAATATTCTTGATTTTCCTTATAGTAAATGTTCATTTCTTATATAGCTTCATGTTTGTTACAAACTTGAAATTTCTAGTTTTAACCAGTAGCGAAGCCAGCCCGACAATTTGGTCATGCTATCTATGCAAATTTAAATCATTATTCATTTCTTTAGAAATTTATTCCTTGTAGGGTCAAAAACACAGAAAAATTTCCATTTGCATGACCAAATGTCGGGCTGGCTCTGCTACTGGTTTCAACTACAGATCTATTAGATACTAGTTATTTTTATTCAAGGATAAAATTTCAGTTTTAACTTTATTTATAGCCCTTTTGGATTTAATCTCCCCCCTGCATCACAGTCCTGCCCAGTCAGGTGCAAACACAGAGATATTATTTTATAACCAAAATTATAAATGAAAGCAATTTTATTACAGGAAGTTGCAGTGTCATGACTGTGTTGAGTTGAAGAAAGAAGTGAAAGATATGAACCAAAAGATGACTGAAGATCATGGCAAGCTGCAGAAAAACTTTGATGATCATAACGCCAACCTTCAGAAACAGCTTGATGGCAAGCTTCAGAAACAGGCGGATGACATGAGGGAACAGATGGCAGAAGACAATGCCAATCTTCAGAAACAGCTTGATGATCATAACGTCAACCTTCAGAAACAGCTTGATGATCATAACATGAAGCTTCAGGCACAAGTGGATGATCTCGGTAAGAAAATGAGCAAAATGTGTGAGATGCAAACAGAAATGACGACAACAGTCACTCAGATGATGACAGAAATGAAACAAGTGAAAGAAATGAGTCCTGGTCAACGCTTGGGCAGAAAAAACATCATCATTGCTGGGGGATGGAATAGAAATGCCAACATCAATTCTGTAGAAATCTTCTCCTGGTCACAGAAAACATGGACATTGATCAAGCCAATGTCAACAGCTCATACTCGTGCATCTGCAGTCACATGTAAAGGAGAGGTTCTTATTTCAGGAGGATATGATGGTAAAAAATATACAGATATAATTGAGACAAGTTCTTGTGAGCAGTCTGCAGAATGGAAGATCTCTCGTGTGAAACTTCCTGAAGTGTGTGCAAGTCATGCAACAGTCATGTATAAAGATAGCTTGATTTTGAGTGGAGGGAGAGCAGGCTTTGGGGGAGAAGTGAGTGACAAAATCTATGAGGTTTCCATGGTGCCACCATACTCTACAAAGGTTTTAACAACAATGCCTGAACCAAGATGTGATCACGCAATGGAACTGTTTGAAGACAAGTTGTTCATCTTTGGAGGTTATCATGGAGGTGCAAAAGACACTGTCATGATGTATGATCTTGTTACCAAAGAATGGAAGATGATGAAACCTTTGCCTTTTCCTGTTGTTGAGATGGCAAGTGTTCTCTGGCAAAATAATGCCATCCTTCTTGGTGGAAGAAATGGGGCATATGATGTCATTGATAGTGTTGTTATATACAATCTAACAACGGGAGAATCCAAATATTTGTCATCCATCAAGCATAAACGACTTGGATGTGCTGCAGTCGTTACAGGAGATGCTCTTGTTGTGATGGGTGGGTATGATGGAAGAAATCATCTCAAATCTGTAGAAGTTTTTCATTTCCTGAAGCAGGTCTGGGAAGAGTTACCAGAGATGAATGAAGCAAGATGGTTTGCAAGTGCTGTTGTGAAACCAAATTAAACTGAACAATTTATTAGATCTTATAGTATTTTCAATTTATAATAAGCTACAAAATATTTACTTACAAGCTGGACATACATAAGCTTTGTTGAACTCTCTAGTGCCATCTTCATCACAAAATATATCTGAGTTAGTAAGTTAAGAACATTTTGATGATTATAGTAAAAGCAAATAATTTTATGCTGAAATATGTATTTTTCTTAATTATATTGACCCAATCTTTTTGTAAATGCAACTGTACAGAACTTTATAGAAGGAATAATATTCATTAAAATAACACTTGGCCTGCTCTTTACAACAAATATACAAAAGGATACGGGAACAAGAAGTCACCTACAGTTTTTAAACAAAAAAATACTGTTAAATTCATGGCTTTATGCATGATATTACAAACTGAGGTCATTTGATTAGTTTTCATGAATTACAAAAGCATCTATCAGTGCATTTACCCAAGAGAAAGAGCTCAGACGTTTTCTACATTTTCTAAAATTACAGAGAAGGTCGTTATCCATCTTTGAGATATCACATCAACACATTTGGCTAAAAAAAACGTGAGAAAAATATCGTTTCTCAGCGAAAAATGCCGTAAAACACACACAAGCATTTAAAAGACAAGAATATTACCTCAGTTTTCGTGTTACCAACTTATTTTGTTCAAAATATAACTGTATTTCAAAGTATTTTCATTTTAAAAGCAGTTTATAACGTTCCCGCCATAGCGACATCTTGCCACAGGAGTCCAGAAACAGCATAGGTGGCCCAGAGATCAGTGGTTTTTACCTTAATTAAATCAATCTTGTAGATCAATATTCCTCTTACAACTGCCAGAAACTTGTCTTCTTGTTATTTCCATTATTTAGCGCTATAGTCAAGTTTCTGGCAGCTGACAGCTGTAAAAGGAATATTTATTTGCAAGATTGAGTCATTCAGAAGGTAAAAATCACTGATTTCTGGGCCACCAATGAAAACAACACGAAAAATTTACAAGAATTTATTTACGTTTAGCGAGAAATTCAAATATAGAGAAAAAAACAGCGAGCTAGCTTTATCTCTTCAGGTAGTGAAAGAATCTATGGCTTTCGTGAACTATTAACTGAAATTCCTAGACTGACAACGTTAATTTGAGCTGTTATTATTTATCAGTGATTTTAGGACCATTTCATTGGAAGTTCTGACTGTTTTCTAACCCCAGTACGAACCTCAGAACTGATCCAGAAATCAAACATTCAAAAAGAAAAATTGGCAGTTAAAATTACTATATTAACGTAAAAGTTCTTTATTAATTTGTTCTCCTAATATAAAATAACTTCACAGTTCTGCCTTGAACAACTATTTCAAATATTATTCAGCCATCTCTGACAGTCAACATCGACTTAGTAATTTGCCAACTGGAGCACCTCGAAATACTGCCTTCATCCTGGTGTACATAACGTTGTCTGGTTTGTATAGATAGTTCATTTATCTCTGGTATTAACCTCTGGGTATAAACGCAGCCATTGTAATTAACCAGATGAACAAAGGTATCACATTTGACAGGGATGTATTGGTGATTCTGTAGTTATCACAGTGAGGAATTATTGTCAATTCTTTTGATTATACATTAGTCCTGTATTTGGTAAGAAATAGATTAATAAATAGAATTGAGGAATGTATATTATAATTTAATTCCTGAAGGTATATGTATTCAGAATTCGCAACCATCTCGCAATATTCACGTCTTGAAAATCACCACGAAAATTTCCTAAAATGATTCATAATCCGCCCCTGTTCCCTCGGATTTCTCGCGACTTTTACTCTCCTTATGTCGACTTTTCTTCTTAGATTTTGGTTTTTTCTCGCTAGATTCCATTTCGCCGTCCTCAGAGTCCTCAGAGTTTTTTACTTTTTCTTGTGTTTTGAACGATGTCTGTTCTTTCCCTTTGGGGACAAAAGAAGACGAAAACAATATACTGTATGAAATAGAACTGTTCTTCCTAGAGGTCCAGTAAGGATCATCTCTTATTGATCCAGTGTTACTACAGGAAGAAACCTAAACTAAACTAACTTTATTTATATGCTGGATAGCTCTATCAGTTCTAAACTATTCTTCCTAGAGGTTCAGTAAGAATCATCTCTTACTGATCCAGTGTTACTACAGGAGGAAACCTAAACTAAACTAACTTTATTTATATGCTGGATAGCTCTATCAGTTCTAAACTGTTCTTCCTAGAGGTTCAGTAAGAATCATCTCTTTAATATTGATCCAATGTTACTACAGGAGGCAACCTGAACTAAACTAACTTTATTTATACTGGATAGCTCTATCAGTTCTAAACTGTTCTTCCTAGAGGCCCAGTAAGAATCATCTCTTATTCATTCAGTGTTACTACAGGAGGCAACCTAAACTAAACTAACTTTATTTATACTGGATAGCTCTATCGGTTCTAAACTATTCTTCCTAGAGGTCCAGCAACGATCATCTCTTATTGACCCAGTGTTACAGGAGATAAATAAACAAGAGATTTTCTGTAAAAAGTTTATTGTATGTTTTTATGGTAAATATTAAATTAAAATATAATATTGTGGAAACACCACGTAAATTTATTATCGCAAAGATTTCGATCCGTAGGCTCGGATCTTCATCAGTGCTAATAATAATGTGAATTTAGTCGCATTTCTATAAGCCCTGATGAAGATCCCAGCTTAGTGCTGTCCCCCTAAGATTATATTTTAATTAAGAGATTTTCTGTTGGGGGTAAATTTGTCTTAATCTCGGATGGAAATTATACACATATTGAAATTTAAGTCGGGTGTAGTTGAGAAACGTTCATCATCAACTATATGTTTTCTGACAGAAATCAAATCTTCGCCTTTTCGATTCCGGTACAATGCTTTGAGCACTGAGTTACGGAGTCGACGACATGTGTACTAGATTTCTACTCGAGATTAAGACATGTTAACTCTCCAGAGCTCATCCAACATCGAGTAAAGCGGCATAAAATATAATTGTTTATGGAATAACCTAATTGTCTATAAGGAACGCGCGCAGCATATACTCCCCGTCACCTGCGAGAATTAATAAGATATCTGGCTCATGCAAACAATCAATTGAGAGTGATGAAACTATTAGCAACAATAAAACTTACTGGATATTTCTGACTTGAGAGCTGTTGTTAGTAGCAGGTTAAGAAAATCTGATCTGAGAATCGTGTTAACTGTTAATTACGGCACAATGTGCATTAGAAGCACGCGAGCCATCTCAGGGGGGGATAATTTAAAGGATACAAGATATTTCTTGCTGTGATTTTGCAATCAGTTGTTCGTAATAGTTTTCCAGCTGAGCATTCTTCTCTTTGGCTTTATTCGAGACGTACTCCTGGTACGTGCGCTCTTGGTGGGCCTAGAATGTAGAAATTTACCCAGAGGATATGAGCCAGTTATTATTATATAGCCAGTTACAAAGTTAACCGAAAATTAAAAAGAATTTCCCAAAAGCTAAGGCACTAGCTTTTGAAAGGCTGTATTTCGACACGTCCGTTCATTTCAAAACTTTAGAAGTCAAAACTCAAAGCGAGATCCAGACAATAATTCTGTCGAAATATCTCCAAGCTTACAAACAAGTTTCAATTGGAAGTTGCCTTTGCATTTTACGTTTACTCAGAGTTAAGCGAACCAGCTTTTGATCGACTGACCCAAGGGACCTACCGAGGGAGGGTGAGTGACATATGCCCAACTTTCGTAATATAATTACATGAGTATGGTCGGCGAATCGAAACCTCTGTGGAGGAAACCCTTCAGGAAAGGAGTTGTCTTAGTTTAATAGCTTGTTTATAAAATTCGAAATATTTCTTCAAAATCTTGTGTGGTTTATCCAATAGTACGTTTCTTCTGTGAACGGCTTGGAGCATGAAAGATACTCAAACAAACCACTAAGGAAAGATTTACAATTACACCAGGGTTGCTGCCAATGATTGTTTATTGCTAATCTAGTCTTAAACAACAGACTCAAATGCAGGGGCGCACATTTGATCAATTTTAAGGGGGGTTTGGACCGATCCGGGACCGACTATTGATTCGGGAGTGATCAGGGTCCGAGTGTTGTTCAAAACGAATAATGATACAGTGTACCTGGCTACAATAAAAAGACTTTAATTGAATTAAAAGAATTAAAATTGTTCATTGAAAATTGATACTTAATGCGTTTCAAATTGACAATTAGATGGACAAAGTATAAAATTTTGCAGGATATAATTTTATACGATTAATAATTACGAAATCTTAAATCAAGTAGTTCCAAATGGAAATAGCAATGTTCCATTTGAACAGTTATTATAAATGCTATTATTATTACAACTAACGAGGAGCGGATCCAGCGTGTGGGCTGACTGATGCATACCTCCAAAAACTCGCATAAGTATAGGGGGATCCGGGGGTACCCTCCCCCGGAAAATTTTGAAATCTAGGGCCTCGGAAATGCGATTTCCAGCGTTCTGAGCGCACTTTTTATTAAAATTTTGACTCCGAAATTTTGAAAAAAATGCTGAATTTTTTGAAAAAAAATCCTTTGAAACTTCGCACTTAAATTTCCAAAACAATGTAATTAACCTAACACTGCGTTCGCGTTCCATTTGCGTTCCGAACGCGGTTACTTTAGCAGATTGTAGAGTGTCGACAATGTTGATATTGACACTCTGAACTTGCTTTGTCAATATTTTTGTTTTTATCATCACACTCTTCATAAACATAATCATGACAATAAATTGAAAAGATCTTACTCTTGCCAGAAGATTTTCCGCCTTTGCTTTAGTTTTGTTGTCGTCAGAATCTTCTAATTCTTCTAGCCCTCTGGTTATTTCATCAAAACTTGACCAAACAGCTCTTATTGAATCCGCACGGACGCACCAACGCGTTGCAGATAAATTTCTCAACTCAGCGCGAAATACCGCATTTTATGTAACGCGATACTGCCGATAGGAAATGTATTTGTATTTCCGGTTGGTAATGCATGAACCGCGGAACGCGAGTCCCTTGTTTATCTTACAAACCAGCTCTTGTGTTTTCGGTCCAAATTCACTGAGAGAAGTAAATATTAATTCTTCTACGTTCCACCCGAATTTTGGGACCGAGTTTTAGCACAGTATCAAAGAAAAATGGGACCGACTTTAGGTCACATTCGGACGCTAAGGGGGGTTTCGCACCCCCCCCTAAACCCCCCTAATGTGCGCCCCTGCTCAAATGAGAAGGTCTATTGTAAAACAAGGTCTATACTACCTGGTATGTCCAGAATGACAGAGCTCTTGAACAGATCTCCATAATAGTCTCAGGTCTTTGCCCAGCAAGAATCATCTGAAGAGAAACAAAATTGTTTTTGATTTTAGTTTGAATGATTGCGCACATTTAATAGTTCGTATACTTTTTATCACCTCTTAAAGGGGGGGGGGGGGTGAATAGGGTTTCGGATCATCGGATTTTCTGAAAAAAAGCGATTCGGAATCGGATATGGCAGAATTCTTTTACGGATTAGCGGATCCAGAAAATGCGTCGGATTGTGTATTTATCCTATATTTTTGTTCGGATTGAGGATTTTTTTGTTACTTGCTTCGGACTCTGGATAGTTTCATTTTGCTTTTGAGCTGTGAGGCCTATGAAAGCAATAAAAAATTCGACGCCGTCTTCGCTGTCTTCATTGTATTTCGCTATATGCCCTTATGGCCCTAAGATATTCTCTGGGATACTTATGGCTTTTAACATTATACCCCGATAACATGAAGTACTATACAGCGTTCAACTGCCATTCTGGCTCCCCTTGATTCGGATTTTTGCAAAAAATGTTTACGGATCAGCGGATTTTTCATAAATTTTCAGCGGATTTGCGGATTTTAGTACCCCTATTCACCCCCCCCCCCCCCCTTAAATATATTTGAATTGTACAGAACAAATTAGCCCTACGACACGACAGAGTTTATCCAGCACGAAAAGTTGTAGTCTTTTCAAAACATGCCTTGAGAGTGCTAAATGCGCGACTAGGATTCATAATAAAGTTTTGTGAACGTTCTGCACACTGGCAGCCGAAAGCTCGTGTTAAAATAAATTTTACCATTAGAGAATGTTTCAAAAATCCTTTATGCTTTAAAAGCTTGCTACAATTGTATGCAAGTATTCGACAGTTGCAAGCAAACGTTGTACAGTGTATCTCAGTCTATGTAATGGTGGATTGTTGTGTTCAACTAGGTCATCATGGATCGATTGCATTTTAGACTACAGCAGAAACAAATCTTAATTAAAGCTTACTGATTTGTATTGTTCTG
Organism: Muricea muricata; assembly: GCA_963855995.1. Classification (NCBI taxonomy): domain Eukaryota; kingdom Metazoa; phylum Cnidaria; class Anthozoa; order Malacalcyonacea; family Plexauridae; genus Muricea; species Muricea muricata. The sequence continues at coordinate 13,116,650 of OY979727.1, forward strand.
AAGGATGGAGATCAATTCGTACAATGTCGAACTTTCCTGACAAATTAGTTTCATCTGCAAGCAATTCATAGAGAAACCTCATTAGTTATACATGGTTATATCAAAGCTCTTCAATCATCGTAATAAGGTAGATGAACAATAACGTAATCAATGCCGGCAAACACTACAAGAAAAGACAAACAGTGACAGTCTTAGTCAGGTAGAAAAACCTCGTTGTCAATGATATCTAGAAATAACGTTGCCAGTGTCGGTGGTGCAGATAAAAGTACACGACAATATAAGATTTGTCACTAGATTTGTCGTTCTGGATAGCAAGAGATCTTATATTTTGTACGGATGTCAGTCATACTGTGTTTGGAGATGTTTATGGTAGAGGTCATGACCCCTAGATCACGAGGTACATTGCTTAATTCAAATGAAGTTAAAAATGAAACTGCGACACAACAATACTTCTGTTTACTGACACGTAACAGACATTTTTCTCGACCATAAACTGATCAAAGCATCTCTCATCTTTATCACAATATCATTCTCAACAATTGCTTTACACCAAGGAAGAAACATCTAGTGAAAATGTAGTGTTGGAAAGATGTAGTCCGTGAAATGAAGCGATCACTTTAAAGATTCAAAGGTTGGTTTTTTAATCAATATATACAATAGTTGCATCTAGCCTCGCCTTGTTTTTGACGTGTATGTTATTTTTCACAAACTCAAGCAGCATCACATGCAATGATGGTCAGCCTGGGAGGTAGAGAATGTCCATTCTTTTCCCCTAAGGAATTTTCTTGTTGTTACTGAGCTATCATTGTTAACATTCCTTAATTTCACCAACATATCTGCTGTTTTGTAACACTTTTTGCAAGCCAACCATTATAGACCACAGTACTGGTTAAGCGAGGCTGTTTAATAACAAATAAATATTTAATCTTATGAGCGATACTGAGATTGTAATATATGTGTTTGTAATATTCGCTATAGCATGTGAGCGCTACAAAGACGATATCATGGCAGGACTTAAAGAAGGTCAAGGATGTTCCATCTGGCCTGGACAAGGTTACGAGGACAGTCGTTTTGAACTAAGAGATCCAATCAGTCCTAGTTTTCATTGCCCGATATGTATGAACGTTCTCAACGACCCAGTCATGTGTCAAAGAAACCAGCACTATTTCTGTAGAGCCTGCATCAGTAAACATCTCTCCAATACCCACAACTGTCCAACATGTCTGGATGATCTTAGCGAAGAAACGCTGGTACAAGCACCAAGAATAGTGCGAGAGTATTTATCTGAGCTCAGAATTCGTTGTGATTTCTTCAAGCGTGGATGTCGTGATGTTATGAAGTTAAGTAATCTGGAACGTCACGTGAGAATGTGTGGCTTTGCTCCAGTGAATTGTTCTAATGAAGATTGTGAGGTGGTTATCAATAGACAAGATAAGTTACATCATGAAGCTGAAGTCTGTGAGTTTAGGTAAGACAAAGTTTTATTGCAGTGAGTTAATTAGTGATCGTTCATCAAATATGTGACGCTAGCTTGAGGGGGTCATTGATATGTAAAATAGCAAAAATGTTAATATATACCTTACTTGTATTAAAATTCACTGGAATTCGCGGCGCGCTGGGTGCGGCAATTTTAGTACTGCGTGAAATATAATCTGCGCGAAAAGCTTTGTGGTGTAATATGAGACGCTTATTGTTAGTAATAATCAGTTGATTACAACACTAAACATCACAGCATGCCACAAGAGGTGGGTGAGGGATGGGGGTGGAAAAACAGGGGGGAGCATAACATATTTGTTGAACCAAGTAATATTCTTGATTTTCTATATAGTAAAGGTTCATTTGTTGTATAGGTTCATGTTTACTACAAACAGTTATTTATTTTTATTCAAGGAAAAAAACTTAAATTTTAACTTTATTTATATCCCTTCTCAGTGCTGAAGCTTGTTCGACAGTTTAGTCCTGCTATGACAGTTCATCTTGCTTATCGTCATTTAATTCTTTAAAATATCATTGTTTTTACAGTGATTATTTATGGAAATATTTGCATAGCAGCACTAAATGATCAGACTGGCTACGCTAATGACCCTTTTGGTTTTAATCTCCCTGCATCACAGTCCTGCCTAGGCATATCTAAATACCGTAGTGATGTGTTGCAAACACAGAAAAGCAATTTTATTTCAGGAAGTTGCAGTGTCATGACTGTGTTGAGTTGAAGAAAGAAGTGAAAGATATGAACCAAAAGATGACTGAAGATTTTGGCAAGCTGGAGAAAAAGTTTGATGTCAACCTTCAAAAACAGGTGGATGACTTGAGGGAACAGATGGCAGAAGACAATGCCAACCTTCAGAAACAGCTTGATGATCATAACACAAAGCTTCAGGCACAAGTGGATGATCTCGGTAAGAAGATGAGCAAAATGTGTGAGATGCAGACAGAAATGATGACAAAAGTCACTCAGATGATGACAGAAATGAAACAGCTGAAAGAAATGAGTCCTGGTCAACACTTGGGGAGAAAAAACATCATCATTGCTGGGGGATGGAATGGAAAGGCCCACATCAATACCGTAGAAATCTTCTCCTGGTCACAGAAAACATGGACATTGATCAAGCCAATGTCAACAGCTCATACCTATGCATCTGCAGTCACATATAAAGGAGAGGTTCTTATTTCGGGAGGACGTGATGGTAAAAAATCTACAGATACAATTGAGACAAGTTCTTGTGACCAATCTGCAGAATGGAAGATCTCTCATGTGAAACTTCCTGAAGTGCGTCGACAACATGCAACAGTCATGTATAAAAATAGCTTGATTTTGAGTGGAGGGAAAGCAGGCATTAGAGGAGAAGCAAGTGACAAAATCTATGAGGTTTCCATCTTGCCACCATACTCTACAAAGGTTTTAACAACAATGCCTGAACCAAGATATGATCACACAATGGAACTGTTTGAAGACAAGTTGTTCATCTTTGGAGGTAGTCTTGAACATACAAAAGACACTGTCATGATGTATGATCTTGCTACCAAAGAATGGAAGGTGATGAAACCTTTGCCTTTCCCTGTTGCTGAGATGGCAAGTGTTCTCTGGCAAAATAATGCCATCCTTCTTGGTGGAAGAAATAGGGGATTTCATGCCATGGATAGTGTTGTTACATACAATTTAACAACAGGAGAATCCAAATATCTGCCATCCATGAAGCATAAACGACTTGCATGTGCTGCAGTTGTTACAGGAGATGTTCTTGTCGTGATGGGTGCGCGTGATGAAAAAATCAACTATCTCAAATCTGTTGAAGTTTTTCATTTCCTGAAGCAGGTCTGGGAAGAGTTACCAGAGATGAATGAAGCAAGAGGGTATGCAAGTGCTGTTGTGAAACCAAATTAAACTGAACAATTTATTAGATCTTACAGTATTTTCAATTTATAATAAGCTACAAAATATTTACTTACAAGCTGGACATACATAAGCTTTGTTAAACTCTCTAGTGCCATCTTCATCACAAAATATATCTGAGTTAATAAGTTAAGAACATTTTGCTGACAATGGTAAAAGCAAATAATTTTATTCTGAAATATATATTTTTCTTAATTATATTGACCCAATCTTTGTAACTGTACAGACCTTTATAGAAAGAATATTATTTATTAAAATGACACTTATGCTCTTTACAACAAATATACAAAAGGATACGGGAACAAGAAGTCACCTACAGTTTTTAAACAAAAAAAATACTATTAAATTCATGGCTATATGCATATAACAAACCGAGGTCATTTGAACAGTTTTCATGAATTACAAAAGCATCTATCAGCGCATTTACCCAAGAGAAAGAGCTTAGACGTTTTCTACATTTTCTAAAATTACAGAGAAGATCGTTATCCATCTTTGAGATATCACATCAAAATATTTGGCTAGAAAAAACGTAAGAAAAATATCGTTCCTCAGCGAAAAATGCCGTAACACACACAAACATTTAAAAGACAAGAATCTTACCTTAGTTTTCTTGTTATCAACTCTTTTTCTTCAAAATATAACGGTATTTCTAAGTATTTTCATTTTAGAAGCAGTTTACAACGTTTCCGCCATTAGCGACATCTTGCCACAGGAGTTCAGAAACAGCATAGGTGGCCCAGAGATCAGTGGTTTTTATCTTAATTAAATCAATCTTGCAGATCAATATTCCTTTTACAACTGCCAGAAACTTGTCTTATTGTTATTTCCAATATTTAGCGCTACAGTCAAGTTTCTGGCAGCTGACAGCTGTGAAGGGAATATTTATTTGCAAGATTGATTTATTCAGAAGGTAAAAACCACTGATTTCTGGGCCACCAATGAAAACAACACGAAAAATTTACAAGAATTTATTTACGTTTAGCGAGAAATTCAAATATAGAGAAAAAAACAGTGAGCTAGCTTTATCTCTTCAGGTAATGAAAGAACCTATAGCTTTCGTGTACTATTAACTGAAATTCCTACACTGACAACGTTAATTTGAGCTGTTATCATTTATCAGTGATTTTAGGACCATTTCATTGGGAGTTCTGGTTGTTTTTTAACCCCAGTACGTATGAACCTCAGAACTGATCTAGAAATCAAACGTTTAAAAAGAAAAACTGGCAGTTAACATTCTTTATTAATTTGTTCTCCTAATATAGAATAACTTCACGGTTCTGCCTTGAAACATTATTTCAAATATTATTCATCCATCTCTGTCAGTCAACATCGACATGTAAAAAATTTCTGTCAGTCAACATCGACATGTAAAAAACATCAGTTATTTAAAATTATTCAAACACACGTCTTCAAGAGCTTGGTCCGCCTGTGCTGGAACACCTGGAAATACTGTCTCCACGTGGTGTACATAACGTTGTCTGGTTTGTATTGATAGTTTATTCATCTCTGGTATAAACCTCTGGATATAAACGCAGCCAGTGTAATTAACCTGAAGAACAAAGGTACCAGCTTTGACAGGAATGTATTGGTGATACTGTACTTATCACACTGAGGAATTATTGTCAAATCTTTTCATCATATATTAGTCCTTTATTTGGTAAGAAATAAATAGAATGGAGGACGGTATATTATAATTTAATTCTTGAAGGTATATGTATTACCAATTTCCAACCATCTCGCAATATTCACGTCTTGAAAATCACCACGAAAATTTCCTAAAATGAGTCCCTCAGAGTCCCTTGTTTTTTACTTTTCGTGTGTTTTTGTTTTAAACGATGTCTGTTCTTTAAAACGACAAAGTAGAAAGAATTTAGAAAGAATTTTATTTTAACATGCTATTCTTCTACAATGGCTCAACTCGTAGTTTTATTAAGCTTGTGTTTAAGTCGCTATAGTGAGCACGAGGCTGTAGTGCTGCAATAGGTTTTATCACTTACCCTGGTTCTCACAGTATTACAAGCCTCGCATTTTTAATTTTATTTTGATACAACCGGCCCCAGATCTTAATGAGGAAATTGGAATTACATGAAATCACAAGTACTGTCATTAGCTTGGTTTACTTCATACTCACAAGGGAGAGAACAGGTGTGTATAGAAATAGCAATACAGCGTACTAAATCTGTAAGTTGCCTGAAAGTTATTATAGACAAAAGGCCAGAGCCTGAAAGTTATTATAGACAAAAACTTATCATGAAAGGAGCATATTGATAATATCTGCACTAAGTTGTCTAAAGCAATACGAATTATAAGGTATTTCTCTTTGGTCATTGACAAAAAAGACAAGACAAATTTGAATTTGAGCCTTTATTAGTACAATCGATCAAAATATTTAATGCTGAGCCTTCCTTTGCGCAGCAATAACTTCTTGCATTTCTTCACGTTTTCTCTTTCCACAACGGTGGGTTCCAAGCTAAACGATAATTTAGCACTTGACAAGATATTCGCAGGCAAAAAAGTTAGGCCAAGAATGGTTGGTATACTGCTATCATCAAACTATTGTTACTGATGTTATTGAATCCCGTATCGGTGCAGCATTTCACAGTCATAGATAATAGTGTTTCATCTTGAGATTTAGATTGAGAACTTCCCCTCTGATTACAAGGGCAAAACCTGGTAAAATTACAGTAATTGGTATGACCTCTCTAGTATATAAACACCAGAAACCAACGAAAAGTAATTACAGAATACCTAGCTAGTTTATAACTGCATCCTGATGGCCAGGTATTCTATAATTGTACCTGTCCTCAAAAGAAATAGATGCTTACCCTTTTCTTAACAAATTTCAGCGCTTTTTTGTCTTTGCCTATATACGTAACATTTCTAGGCATCGTCTTTCATAAGGTGCATAACCCGTCACTTCTCTGATCAAGTCACGAATAAGTTTCACGCGTTTGCTGCAAACCTACAGGACATTTTATACAAGTCAACCTGCAGCTGGTGTGCAATCTGGTCACTATAATCTGCAGACTGAACTGAGAATAAATTGCAGACTAAACAGTATAAAATGCAGACTGGAATCAATATGGGATACTTATATCTTAGAGCAATGTAATATTGTATATACTGCATAATATTCATTCTCTGTTCTAGAATTTGAACAAAGAACAAATGTGATTTACTATAATATACAGATCAATCTAATATTACTCATGTCTTTACTGCAAAAAACTTCATTCTGTGTTGAAATTCTTCAACAGAGAACGAATATGATGCAGTGGATACAATATTACGTTGCCAAAATGCATTGCTGTTGGGAAAGAACAGCTGCTGAATGCGGCTAGGCCCGTACGTCGGCTAAGGGACTTCGTTTTAAAATCGATACTAAAATACTAAACTACCTAGCATTTAAAAAAGACAATACATACCTGATTCGAGTATTTTAGTCCCATTCCAGCTCGAAGCCATTTTACTTGAGTTTTCGTCGTCGCAAGTGATTGAAACTTACAACATTTCAAAAATGTTCAGCTATTAAAAACGAAAAATGTTGAAACTAAACACCTTGTGTATTTTATCTGAACAATTCAAGACGAATTTAAACTGAAGAGGTGAAAGCAAACGCTTAATGCAAATCTAAAAATAGTAACAACCCCTAAATTGTGACTCATATGGTATTGTCTTATACATTCTAAATTACTAAGATGGAAAATATGTTTTCTTAAAGGAGCTCGAATGAATCGAGATTTTCATATCTCTGACGATGGTTCAGAAATAAACTTACATATTTTTCACAGTATAAAACAATGAATTGAAAGAAGTTAAAAAACGACCAGGTCGGTGGTTGGTGAACGTTACAGAATGCAACCTTCACTGGTCCAATCCATCCAATCAGAATCGGGTTAGTTTGGAAATCGATGTGCGCCATGCGATTTTATATCCGCACATCATTATGGCAGTAAACAAAATTCCTGTTGTAGATTTCTCTGCATACAATAATATTCGCGTCAAATGTAATGAGGTATTAAATCCTGAAATAAACAAACTAGCACAGGAAATTTACGACGCTTTTACTACGGTTGGCTTTGTGTATATCAAGAACCATGGAATCCCAGAATCCGAGGTGATTGTAATAAAATATTTGATATGTGCTTTGCGCAATATTTATCAAGTTATATTTCTTGCTGTATATATAATTTTGTTCCATGACCATTGATCTTATAAGATGGTAAGAAATTACTGAAACTTAACTTTTATAATTAGATTTCAGAAATATTTCAAGTTAGTGAAAAGTTTTTCAAGCTGTCATCAGAGGAGAAAAATAAATATGCGAGGGCCAAACCGGCAACTACTAATCATGGTTATGTTGCTGCAGGAGTTGAGACGTAAGATATTCTTTGCATTTTTAGTCTGGTAAACACGCCCGACAGCCATGCGCAGTTTAGAAAATTTTTCTTCATTGTCCTCTAACCTTAAATAATCATGAATAATACAGACAGTGCCAACCCATGCAAATGCAAATTTTTCTGTGTTAATAGACCATACAAGGAACAATTCTAAACAAATGAATAATGATAATATTTAAATTTGCATAGCATGACCAAATTGTCGTGCTGGCTTTGCTACTGAGTCGTGCATCTTTACTGATTTTTGCACAAGCGATAGGTCACCACCACCTATACCAACAGGCTTAGTGAGTGGTTGGTTATAACAACGGAAGACAATAAACTAAGTTGGTTTTCTAAAGAACGAATCACAAGCAATGATGACTTTTGTTTCACCTGATCATTTTAGGTTGGTGTTTACCATAAGCTACTGCTCGTCACGATTTGTCACAAGTTTGCTACTCACCACGTGCCGTAAGCAGAAACAACCACCCCCTGAAAACATGCAGTTTCTGAGGAGGTGAATGCTTCTGTTTACAACACTAGATGAGCGACTAATACATGAGGGACTTATGTGAAAATCTCTAAAGATGGTGGTACTTTCTCTGTCAATTGTATTAACACTCCAGTCAAGTGCCTTCATCAGGGCCTTCATAAGGTTGCAAATTTGGTTAAATTTCCATGACATGCATAGTACAGTGATGAAATAAGAACAACCAGACAAATTTGTCATGTCATTCTCATAAGTTTGGCCAATCAGTTGTTTCGTGACTATTAGTATAACCCTACTTCATTGTAGTCTCATGATATATAGAGATCAGTAAACATATTACACATACTTGATTAAAACTTAACTTCCAAAGTACAGTATGTACTATGTATGTATGTGTAATATATAGAAAAAAGTGATGGTGTATTTTCAAAGAGCCGATAAACATGTTTGTAGAGGGGGTGAGGGCTAATGTATTCATACATTTGTTTTCTGCATTATTTATTAATTTCTTTTCAAATCTATAGACTATAATTATGATAACCAGAATATTTGGGCAACTCGAGCAGCTGTCCCTGTGGACCTGTGCCCCAGGATCAATTATACTTATAACATGATATCTTCCATCATTGAAAACATTTCTTGACTTCTCACTTACTGTAAGAAACAAAATAAAAAATCTCCAATCATAGAGCCTAGAATAGATTTCTTTTTCCATTAGAGTGGACCCCAACGAGCCTTCAGATTTCAAAGAAGCATTTGATATTTGTGAAGTGTTAAATGATGACATTTCTTGGCCTGATGAACAATGTTCAGATTTTAAACCTAATGTCAGATCTTTTTTTAATACTTGTGGAAAATTAACCCACAGGATTTTGGATTTAATTGCACTTGGACTGCAGTTAGAAGTAAGAAATTACTATTCTTAATTTTAGATTGTAATTCATGGTTTTCAAATAATTTAAATAATTCCCTAACTGGAACAGAAGGGATTGTTAAATTCAATTGATCCTTCTAATCCTTCTTAACCTTTTCATCAGGATAAAAAATTATTCCAGAAAACTCATGCAAAGTTTGGAACTTCAGGGAATCAAACAACAATACGACTTCTCTACTATCCTGTCATGACTGATTTGCAGAAAGGCCAAGTACGGCTTGCAGAACATACAGATTATGGAACTATCACACTTTTATTTCAAGATCAAGTTGGAGGACTGGAGGTAATGATATATTGACCTGTAGTGGACCTGATGAGACTTATAGAACCATACAGTATAAATAAAGTTAGTTCAGTTTCGGTTTCCTCCTGTAGTAACACTAGATCAACAAGAGATGATCCTTACTGGACCTCTAGGAAGAACAGTTTAGAACTGATAGAGCTATCCAGTATAAATAAAGTTAGTTTAGTTTAGATTTTCTTCTGCAGTAACACTGAATCAATAAGAGATGATCCTTAGACCTTACTGGACCTCCAGGAAGAACAGTTTAGAACTGATAGAGCTATCCAGTATAAATAAAGTTAGTTTAGTTTAGGTTTCCTCCTGTAGTAACACTGGATCAACGAGATATGATCCTTGCTGGACCTCTAGGAAGAACAGTTTGGATCTCATTAGCTGAGGTTTGTTGAGGTGAGTAAACAATTTCCAACCACAGGTGTTCAGTCAAACAGAAGGTTTTGTGCCAGCACGTCCTATTGAAGGCACAATTTTGGTCAACATTGGAGATTTGTTACAGCGCTGGACGCATAACAAACTGGTGTCAACGGTAAGTCGTGCAGTTTAGGAGGTTTCAATTATAGGCTGACAGCAATGTCAAGATTGTTTGATTCAAACAACATAATATAGCAATAGAGTTGACTTTCGCGGGCATAAATATGTTTTTGGCCCGACTCAGAATCATTTTAAAATTAGCCCTGAGGAGGGCCAAAAACATATGCCCGAAAACATCAACTCTATTACTATTGCAATAACTTTAAAGGCCACATCTTTGAGCAAAAACTTAAACTGTCACTCAAAAGTGGGCATTTAATATTATTTATAAGTTGGCTATTACGTCAGCGGGCTAAAATGTTTTTAGCCCAATGATTTTTTATGATTTGTTTATTTTAGCCCGCAAAATACGTCACAATGCTCGCTAAAGTTTTTGTAATTATCTATTTTTGTGTTGTGTACGTGATATGTGCATTTCAAGCTCAGTGCTCTGAGCATTTCAAGCTCAGTATTCTAAGCATAGAAGCTTAGTGTACATATTAATCCCAATCCAACATTTCTTCTTCAGAAACATCGCGTTGTTGTTCCACGTGAACAGTTACGTTGCTTGACTCCGCGACAATCAATGGCATTTTTTGTCAATCCTGATGATGAAGTTATTATTGAGTGCTTAGATGGTTCAGGACATTACCCACCCATATCATCTTTGGATTATCTGAATCAGAGATTAAACGCAACATATCTGTAAATGAACTAACGTACACAAAACCATAATATATTTCACTTCATCTAAACGCTACAAGCAGATATTGAACACTAAAATGTTCTGATTCTATTGTTTAGGGAAGTTCAGTGTTTAGCAAAGTACTTTAAGTACTAAATGAAACACAGAGCGAATTTAGAGTTAGGGTACGTTAGGTAACTGCAGATAACTTTGAGGAAACACCACGTAAATGTGTTATCGAAAGCTTGGCAACAATAAATGTACGTAGAGTTTTCACAAAACTAAATTGATATAAGAAAATTTTGTTTCATTGAAAAAAGAATGAAATTTATCGGTTTTTTAGTAAACATTGAATGTTGCGTTGAGTAGTGAGATGAACACTTACGGGTGTTCCCTTGACCAGTGTAGTTTATAGGGTAAAAATTAGTTAGAAATAAATAAATGATATAATCTTTGCGAATGATTTTACTATCAATCTTTTGTGGCCACTTTATTGCAAACAATTTCAATCAGAACATTTTTAAGAGATTTGCTCGGGAGGATGATAGATACTTTGAGAACATTGAATAGAATGGTGTTCAGTAGACCCTTGTCCGCTCTTTCCCGCCAGTACACTAGGGTAAAAAACAGCCCTATTCAATGTTCTTGAAGTGTTGTAAAAAGTATTTGAGGCTCAATACCTGATTCAAATTACTTTCGTTGGAATTTTAAAGTCGCTGTATACTGGATTTAGTATAGGTAACTTCTTAGACCAATGCTCTCGGGTTTGATAAACATTTTGCTCAAATGAAATTGCTATCAAGAATAGTAGGATTTATCAAAACGACTTAGGATGTACAGGGTATGTACTATGTAAAATATTGAATGTCAAAGACGCAGAATGGCGAATGAACAGTAGAGCAGTGCAATGGACCGATTGCATTATGGGCAAAATTTTGAAAAAAGTCGAAATAGGAAAATTTATTACCACAGCATTGAAGAGCGTCCTAAAATTAGTAAGATTGCAAAGTTTGGTTGCGAAACGTTGTAAAATGTGGAAAATGTAAGCCTGTGAAGATTGTAAATTTTGTATATTTTTGTATTACGCACGGAAAATTGATACCAACATCGAGAAAACGGTATCAATTTCAGTGCGTAATACAAAAGTATACAAAATTAGTAAACTTTGCAGGGCTATATTTTCCTCACTTTACAACATTTCGCGTCCAAACTTTGCAATTTTACTAACTTTAGGATGCTCTTCAATGCTGTGGTAATGAATTTTCCCACTTCAACTTTTTTCAAAATTCTGTCCATAATGCAATCGGTCCATTTGGCACCTTGTTCTTATAAGATGCAATTAACTGGCTGGGATAATGGTAATGACATGCGCCGACAAGAAAATTCACCTGAGTCGCCGTACTAGTATCTATTCCCTTTACTGTCCGAGTGAAATTCTACACCTTTCCCACTGCCACTCATGATATCATTGACATGCCGCTCAAGTTTCCGTCAATATGGCTGCAAGCGAAATCCCCATTGTAGATTTTTCTTCTTACAAGTTAAATGTTAGTGAGAAATACGATGAGCTAAATCCTGAAATAAACAAACTAGCACAAGAAATTTACGATGCGTTTACTACGGTTGGCTTTGTGTATATTAAAAACCATGGAATTCCAGACTCAGAGGTATGAGATATATAAATATCTAGCGGTATAACCAACTCGGCAAAGTCGTCCCACTTGGCGAATATCTGAAGCAGTGAAGCTCACTCACTGTGAAAATGTTCAATTTCTATAAAGAAATGAATAATGTTATGAGTAACGACTTATTTACCTAGGACACAGAGTACTACACAGAGGGCTAACTCGACGAAAAAAGCGTAACGCGGATTGGTAGGCAGCGTAACGCGGCTGCAGAATAGTTGAAAATTATGAGTAACTTATGAGTTGTATGTCAATGTCTGGGGGTCAAATAACTTCAACGTATTTTCTTACAAACGACATGAATTCGTTTTCAGATTTCCGAGTTATTTCAAGTCGCTGGAAGATTTTTCAAGTTACCATCCAACGAAAAGAAACGATTTAAACGGGAGGCTGACACGAAATCTTATCACGGATGGATTGCTATTGGAAGAGAAATGTCAGTTATTGTTTCATTACAAATTATGCAATTGTTTTGTCTTCAAGTGTAGCAAATTATCCAACGATTTGCAGCCATCCGATGTGGGAATTCCTTTGTCTTTTGTACTTTCTTTAGTGTTGACCCAAGTAAGCCGTTAGATTTCAAAGAAGCTTACGACATTACAGAGCCCTACAACAATTCTCGATTACCTTGGCCAGACGGTAGCTGTTCAGATTTTCGAGACACTGTCAAAAATTTTTTTCAGACTTGTGAGAAATTAACGCACAGAATTTTGGATTTGGTTTGCCTCGGGCTAGAGCTAAAGGTTTGTCATACAACAGTACAATTCTGATGTTTCTTGTAGCTTTGAAAAATTGATGGAAGCATAAATTTTTTTCTTTAGGATAAAAAACTGTTTCGAAAAACTCATGAAAAGATGGGCACTCCAGATAATAAGACTACATTACGTCTCCTTTATTATCCAGTTATCGACAAGTTGAAAGAGGGTCAGTTGCGTTTGGGAGAGCATACTGACTATGGCACAATAACGTTATTGTTTCAAGATCAAATTGGTGGTCTTGAGGTATGGACTCCAGAGATCAGTTCTAGCAATGGCGAACAGCGCTCTGGACCGGATAGCGATTTTTTTCTTTCTAAACATGTTCAGTAACTGGTAAAACCCATATTAAAGTTCATCGTTTTTAAGTTAAAGTCAATTTTTATCTCTTGCGAGTTCATTTGTGTATAATGTGAAAATCTTTGCAATATTTAGTGCAATCATATCTCTATTTATTACCAAGATTGTATAAAATACTTGAATCGTTTCCCCATCCAGGTATTGAGTAAGAAGGAAGGTTTTATTCCCGCACGTCCTATTGAAGGCACAGTTGTGGTTAATATCGGAGATTTGTTGCAGCGCTGGACGAATGATAAATTAGTGTCAACTGTAAGTTTTCAATGTTTAAAAGAGGTTCCATCCTGCTATCTTGTCAAAGAGAAATGATGCTTACGGGACTGAGTAATAGTTTAGCTTAGGTTTCCTCCTGTAGTAACACTGGATCAATAAGAGGTGATCCTTACTGGACCCCTAGGAAGAACAGTTTAGAACTGATGGAGCTATCCAGTATAAATAAAGTTAGTTTAGTTTAGGTTTCCTCCTGTAGTAACACTGAATTAATAAGAGATGATCCTTACTGGACCTCTAGGAAGAACAGTTTAGAACTGATGGAGCTATCCAGTATAAATAAAGTTAGTTTAGTTTAGGTTTCTTCCTGTAGTAACACTGAATTAATAAGAGATGATCCTTAATGGACATCGAGGAAGAACAGTTTAGAACATACATACAAATGGAAGTGGTTTGGTTTAGTAGAGTAAAATTGACCCTTCATCATTTTCAGAGACATCGTGTGGTTGTTCCGCGAGAAGAGTTATTTTTCTCCAAACCGAGGCAATCCGTCGTCTTCTTTGTTCGTCCCGACAACGATGTCGTCATTGAGAGTGTTGATGGCTCAAACCATCGGTATCCACCAATCACAGCACTGGATTACACCAGGCAGAGATTCGACGCCACTTATGACATCAAATCTGAAAACTAAGCCATTTACAAACCGTTTTTCCTGACTAAACATTGTTTGTTTAGGCTTTGTGCACGAGGCCAAGGGAACGTTTTCGGCGTTTTCACAACAGCCAAAACGAAGACGATATAACTCTAAGAATTCTGATGGCATGTTTTTATCCAGAGACGAGATTTATGTTGGTTTTCTTTAAAGTATACGTCAACAAGGCGGGAGCTGGCCCTACTATGCACCAGACACCAGACAGGTTACGTGATGAACTTCAGCTAAAGTCTTCATGTCTGCGTAAAGCACTTGAAAAGCATTTTCGAAATTATGTTTATTTTACGCGCGGGCGGTAAATGAATGCTAAAAACGTAAACATTTTCTAAGCTCTCAGTACAAAAAATAGTTCGTTTCACAACAACAAGAATATTTTTCAAGCGAGATACCAACACGGGACAGCAGGACCAATATGAAGTTACAGTAACACTACGTTGATATAGCAAATATATTCATATATTTTTGCGGCTTATGATATACGGATAGTTTAAATAATAAATACTATTTCATATAAAATGTTTTATTAGTTTGATATTAGTCGAGCTCAAGTAAGTTAGCGAGCAGGTGTTGATGAACGTATTTACGAAGGAAGCACTTCAACCCCTGGGGAAGACAAAGGATTTCTGAAGTCGCCTCAGACAGCCACCTTGTCACTCACAGCACAGCTGTGGTGCGTGGCATGGTCATTTAGTTAGGGTCCATGTCCAACCCTGGACCCAGGAAGGGGTAATTTGAAGTTGGGAAGAGTTTGAAATCTACGACGAAATGAACTAAGAATTGCATGTATAAGGCTCGGTCAAACAAGGCCGAATAAGGATGAGAGTTGGTAGCTCTCATTCTCGTTTGAGTCGGCCTTTCATTGTGATTAACGCCTCCCCCCCCCCCCCCCCCCTTCCACTGGGTGAATAAAACTGTACGCCGATATATAGGGAGGAGTTGGAGGAGATATCAACTGGTCCCAGGGAATGGTAATTACTTCCGGTATCCATGCTCCTTTTATCGACGCAAGAAGAAAACATGGCGGGTCGAAAAATCTCGCAGTCGAGTCAAGAGCTTTGGCTAATGGCTAAGAACTGGCTTGCAAGTACAAATGTGCTGCCGCACGGACACAGATGCTACGACCCTAGTCCTACTGTATTCGATTTGGCGCATTCGCTTCGGGACGGTGTAGCTTTGTGCCAAGTTGCAAACTATTTAAGGCCATATTCTGTACGTGATATAAACTTGAAACCCCAAATGTCGCCTGTAAGTATTGATCTTTGATCCTAATCTCAAACCTTGCTTCATCGTCACGCGTAGGAATGCTTTTTATTTTTCTTAAAATGGTCAATTTTCTCCAAACGTTTTTAGATCTGCGTTAGAAATTTTCCCTAAAAACGTCAATAATTTGTCATGTTTATGTCTTGTATTCGCCATATCTTGTGTTGTAATTTATCTTTCGCTTATTAAACCTACTTTGCTTGATTAGTGTTTCCTGTATAGTGTAAATCTACGTAGTTTTATCTTTGTGTTTGTCAATTTGGCTCTATTTCATTCAAATATTTCATAATAATATTTTAGTAAAACAGGAAGTGTGATGTCGCTCTGCCTAATTGCTTTTTGTTTCTTCACAGTTCCTGTGTTTAAAAAATATACGAGGATTTCTTCATGCCTGTACGAAATACTTTGGTTTGAAAGAGAGTGTGCTGTTTGATGCTCATGAGTTATATGATGTTTCTGACTTTGGAAAGGTAAAATGTAGATTGATTGTCAGTGTTTGTCAAGCTAGACTTTGTTTGGGCATTAACAGTAAATTTACATAAAATAGTGTTCAATTACATGTTTGCTCCAGATATTAACATCTGAGTTTCCAAAATCGCAGCAAATTTTCTTCAGATAACTGTGACAGGAGAGATCAGTGTTACTTGATAGATTATACAATATTTTCAAAACTTATTTGCCAAACTTACTGCTCATTATTCATGCAAAAATTGTTGATAAAAACAGCAGTTATGATTGAATAGCAGTTAATGTTTCTGCAGGGTGAATGTGTCTTAATCTTGAGTATTGCAGCGGCATCGCTAAGGCATAGGTTTGATTTCTGCTGGAGGAACAGCAATTGATGATTTTTCTTAAATTTTCCTACTTGAATTCTGACCTGCATGTGACTTCTGACTTGCTGCAGTAATAAGCAAAAAACTCTGAAAAGCTGAAGTATGTAATATATTGTGGTGTCAAGACGAAATGTTATCAGTTATTTTTAGAATCAAACAGTGTTCCATGCAAACCTATATTCTTATATTCTATAACTGTTATCACTGACATTGTTATTGATGTTACTATTGCTAGGTTGTGCTGACATTGAGTCACTTATCAAAATCCAGCCTTGCCATAAGTGGTGGATTGATGTAAGACTTTAGTGTAATACATGGGCTTTGTATTCGGTAAATACCCTCAACAGAAACACATATTGTAACACAATATTTCCTATTGCAGCCCATTTCCTAGTGATAGAGCATCAAGTGCTTATAGTCAATACCAAGATGAAGACATCTATGGGAACCTTGAGGAAATTGCTTTGTAAGTGCTTGTTGTCTTAGATGGCCTGAAGAGGTATATTTACAGTAGTGTAACCAGGTTTATAATTGAGAGAAGGAGGCTCATATTAATGTATTTGTGTGAATCAAAAAAACAATCAAATAAAAAAGTTATGTTTATATAAAGTTGTGCAGAATATGAATACATGAATATGAGCTCGGGGCCTTTGTATGCTCTAGGAATCACAGTACAAAAAATCAAATATCCAAAGTTCATGTTGTGGAAACTGGTCTATTGTCACTTTTGCAGTGGATACAAAGCTTTGCAAATTTCATATTTACAAGAAATTTGCTCAATTCATACTTTTGAGAAATTTGATTTTTCATTCAGTGTATATTTATATATGCTTGAATACGTACAATAATTAGGAGCATTTCTTGGATAAGCTATCTTTATTCAGGACAAAAGATGTTGCAGAGGAAAATGTTTATGACGCCGTCACAATTGAAGATGATTCGAAAATCTACGATGATGTAGTAGCTTTGAAGAAAAAACTGTATGCCCCTCCGGTAATGAAGATAAATGAACACTTCTAGACAAACAGATGTCAGGTTTAGTTAATAACTAGAAATATTTAATGTTCTAGTCAAAAGCTGATGAAAAAAGAGCCTATGTTATTGAGGAATTGTTGGGAACTGAGAAGAACTATGTGGAAGCATTGACAAACATCAAAGAGGTCTTTATGAACACCATTATTTTGCATCATTTACTACTTTTATCCTAACTGTACAGCAATTCTGTCAGTTTTAATCCAGATCCTAATTTTAGTCTTTCATTTAGATTGCAAAAACCTCTTACATTTCTCCTAAAACTGTTTGTTATTGCAGAAATTCATCGACCAGCTACAAAATGTCTTGTCCGTAGAGGATATCAAGAAAATATTTGTAAATATTGTAGTGAGTATTTTTGCTTGAAAATTACCAGTGTTTCAAGGATGGTTGTGTATGTAATGTCCTCAAGAGAATGAAAAGATGTACTTAGGAGAAATATTTGGATTTTTCTTACTTTAGGAATTGTTAGTCATGCATGTAAAGTTTCTGGACAAACTTCAAGTTGCATGTCAGCCAAGAAAGAAATGTGTTGGGATTTCAATTAGTAATTGCTTTATTTATGATGTAAGTACAGCAGAGTGATAGAAATATAAAACTTAGTTTATTAATTCATTACTTATTAGAAACTTAGTTAAATTTTTAAGTTATACAAATACAGAAAATTAATTGCACTTTATGCTCTTTTATATACTTTCTTATAATTTAGAAAGACAATTTTTTGGAGTATGGGAAATATTGTAGGGAAATGCAGGGAGCGCAGAATCATGTAGGTATCAATTGAAAACTGTTGTAAGTTCACTCTGCATTCGATTATCAATATTTGAGAGTTGAAGATCTGACAATGTAATGTCAAGCTCCGTACTCACCTAGTTTATTTTGTACATAAAGTTAGTACATTAAAAAATACCAATGATTTTCACATCATATTCTCAATCTTAGTATAAGAACAAAGTAATAATCTATTAAACTACATGGCTGTATGTAGCCATCGTGACTGGTGAAATAGAATGTCCATAAAGGACATTTCTCTTTAGAACAAATTGTTCTAATTTAGGATATAATGCAGAAATTAAGGGGGTTTTTTGAGACTTTAGTGTTCTTTACCCTCAACAGAAATGTTTATTTCAATTTTAGGTGGATAAACTCAGTGAAAGTGACCCAGAAATCAAAAGACATTTGATAGTAAGACTGAGAGACTGAGTTCTGAAAAACTGTATTTCTTTACTTGTTTGATTCTGTCAACCTTTCTGTCTAGTCTACTGTAGACAAAACAACTCGAGCAAACCTGACACACTCCCACAAGTTTGGGCACAAATCTTACAGGCTTGCCCTTGCAAACTTCGTGCTGTAAGGCTATATTTTCCTTATTTTGCAACATTTTGCAATCAAACATTGCAATTTTACTAATTTCCAGACGCTCTCTCAAGCTGTGCTGACAGGTTTCCTGTGATTCTTTTTAGGAATGTTGTCAAAATGCCAACGGAGGGAAGTTCTCCCTCAGGTCACTGCTTGTTGTTCCCATGCAGAGAGTTCTTAAATATCCATTGTTACTCAGGGTAAGAACTACCGTAGGGTCTATTGACAATCATGAATCTTATCTGATGATTTAGAAATCTTATCTTATGATAAACGCGTATTAAGTTCAGCATTTTCGATTTAAAGTCACTTTTTATACCTTGCGACTTGAATATCCCTAGTGTCATTGCTTTTTATGCCTTTCTGTGGCAGTTGAAAAAAAATAACTATTCAGTGGATAGCGCTTTTCTAGAAGTGAACGCCTGGTAAACAATCATATAAGAAGCTAAATTCAGTTATTCAATATAATGATTACTCGTTCTTTTATCATTTTTAGGAGCTTATCAAGCACTCAAAAAATCACAACGATGATAAAATTAGTTTAGAAAAAGCGTTAGCAGCCATGCAGGTATTGTAGTTCTATCTTTTAGTACAGTTGCCGTTGCACAGCTTCCTGGTACATTTTATTTTCAGGGTAAACCGTACACTATAGCCACAATAACTCTGATAATGTGTGTCTTAATTTAAATATTCTGCACTACCTACACTGATAGCGTTATTAAACTTAGTATTCATATATTGAAAGAACCTATACCTTTCGACGTATGCTATTAACTGCACTACAAGATGTCTATTTTCGGAATTTGTTTTATTTTGGTGAAGTTAGTATTCATTTAGTGAAAGAACCTATACCTTTCGTGTACTGTTAACTGCACTACCTACACTGACATCGTTAGTGAAGTTAATATTCATGTAGTGAAAGAACCTATACCTTTCGTGTTAACATTTAGTTAAAAATGTGTTCTTAAATATTACATTTGCAGTATTTCCAACCTGATTTTGTGTTTTCAGATCAAAGGGCGACCATCTTAATATTTCCGTAATTCTTCTAGGACGTGGCGCACTACATCAATGCTGTCAAACGAGACGACGAGAGCACTTCGGCCGTCAGTCAGATCCAAGCCTCGTATGTTTACTCTTATCTGTTGATTGTAATGTTTTCCAGCTACATAAGTAACGAGTCTTTAAAAAAGTCTCGCTGGTATGATCTTTCCAGGAAACGTCTTTCATCTCGAGTTAAATCCTTGTCATAAATTTACATTAGTTATGAAGTTACAATATACATTTGTTTCATGAAAGAGGTGATAGTCAGCGGTTTTCTCCAGGTACTCTGGTTTACTTTAACAGAGGGAGTATTCTCAGGGTGGGTTGAGATTAGCTCCTAACCGATCCTTCCATCGTAGCTGTGCTCCGTGATCAATCACGAGTCATAAGGTGGCTGTTATAGGCATCCTTAGAAAGCCTTTGACTGGATCTGGTTGAGCTGCGTCACTCGTATTTCGGCTTAGCTCTCTTTTCTTTTAAACTGTGCTGCAACCAGTTAAGTTGCAAATTGTGAATATGTTTTATAACCTTCTATTCTGTTTCAATCTTTTAATTACATCTAACTTTATTTCTTTTTTTGCAGTTTAATTCGCGTAAGTATTTCCTTCACGTTGTCTTTATATTAATGTTTAGGATGTGATTTCTGGTATTAATAATGTAGTTTAACACGAGATACTTCATCTCTGGTAGGACAAAGATAATCCTCCAGATTTGATCAATTTTGGACTCTTGGTGAAAGACGGTGATATGCAAATTAAAATTAATGAAGATCGAACCTTGAAAAAAAGGTACGTTTTGTAATTCTTTCGTGAAGGTATATGGTAAAAATTTTAAACCTTTTTTTTTTGTTGTAGATATGCCTTCTTGTTTGATCGAGTTCTTTTGATGTGTAAAGTCAGGGTAACTCAACTAACGTTATGCTATTCTGTTCCTGTTACTGTAGAGATCCAACAAGGATCTTCTCTTGTTGTTCCAGTGTTACTACAGGAGGAAACCTAAGCTAAACTAATGTTATTTATGCTGGATAGGTGTATAACTGTTGTTCCTAGAGGTCTAGTAAGGATCATCTCTCATTGCTCCAGTGTTACTACAGGAGGAAACCTAAACTAAACCAATTTTATTTATACTCGAAAGCTCTATCAGTTCTAAGCTGTTCTTCCCAGAGATCCAGTAAGGATCATCTCTTATTGTTCCAGTATTACCACAGGAGGAAACCTAAACTTTATAACTATAAACTAACTTTATTTGTACTGGATATCTCTCAGTTCTAAACTGTTCTTCCTAGAAGTCTAGTAAGGATTATCTCTTATTAATCCAGTGTGACTACAGGAGGAAACCTGAACTAAACTAACTTTATTTATACTGGACAGCTCTATCAGTGCTAAACTGTTCTTCCTAGAGGTCCATTAAGGATCATCTCTTATTGATCCAGTGTTACTACAGGAGGAAACCTACTGTAAACTAAACTAGCTTTATTTATACATAGTTATTTGACTTTTTTTAAAATCCCAGGGTGACCAGTATGATCACAAGGAGACATTATATCTGGATCATTACAACGTGAATGAATCGGTGACGAGTTCTGGCAAAGGCAAGGTGGGGAGATTTAATGATCAGATCCTTTGTTGATTTCACAATCAATAGCTGCAGTAACGCAAATGTTTTCTGCGTAGTTCGTTCACGGTTGGACAATGAATGGAAACTCTCCCGAGGCTGGCCGAGGATCGTACGAAATGTTTACGAAAACGGACGACATGAAGCGGAAATGGGTGGAAGATATTCAACGAACGATGTAAGTAGAAACATGTCTCAACTGGAGTGCGCGATTGTTTTTGAAGTACGTTCAAAAGCATGACAATTATTCATGAATTCTAACAAAAACTAATTATCCAATATCCAGTGCTAAATAAGTCACGTGCATGCCTCTTTATACTGCTAGAGAACACTCATTATGCAATAATACAAAAGGTAATTGTCATGCAAATTATATAAAGAGTTTTGTATGAAGATTTTTATGTAAAGAATTTTATATAAAGATTTTTATATAAAGATTTGGCTTTATTATGCAAATGTTTTTGAAGCCATTTGAAACACTCGCATGACGTGTTTTATTAGGTACAAAGCCCCTCGCGCTTCGCGCTCGTGTCTTTATACCTAATAATACTCCAGCTCGTTTTTTAAATAGTACATAAACAACAAGAGCGAACGTGCTGTACGCGTATACAAACTCAAACTGAAGGCAACATAGACGTGAATGTTGTAAATAGCTTGTGGAATACTCCGGTTTTTTAGATCGATCGGCGGAGTAATTTTGAAAATAGTACGAGAAAATCAATGTTGATGTTTATGTAAATCAAAAGAAATCTGTATCGGGGTCTCCTTTACACTCATGATTTCGTTTCTGTTTTGTTCACACTGCAAGTCTCACAAGATAATTGACAACCTTGGAGAAATGATAATACAGTAATTTGTCTCTAATAATTCGGCTCTTAACTCCACTGCTCAAACTACTGGTTGATGTCAGGTATTCTAAAGATATTTTATTTTCTTTTTACAGAAGCAGCCTCACGCTTGCGGACTATAATTTAGGTAAGTCTCTTCAAACAAATAAAAAATCATTTATTCGTTTTCATTAACTTTTGTGATATTTCTTCCCCAGGAAACCATCGCCTTGAACTGACGACCTTCCAAAAACCAACATATTGTTCAGTTTGTAAAAATCTACTATGGTTAGTGGTCGCAAACATCTTTTGCATATTTAGTAATATTTCCAGTCCAGTCAGAGAAATGAACTAAGTGGAATGCAGTATGGTAAATGTGATACTTTGTGCAATAACACTTCAACATGAGCTGTTAATAATACTCTTTATTTTGTTTCAGGGGGTTGATAAACCAAGGTTATTCTTGTAAAGGTGAGTGCATTACATTCATCTCCAACCAACGTTACAAGTGTCAGTTGTGCAGTCAAAAGCACCAAAAACATAGCATCTTTCACTACCTTCAACGATATAAACAGAAATCCAAACTAGATTATTTTAACATCGGTTCATTTGAATGAAACCAGTTCTTAACCCTATGTTTTTGTGTATAGACATACATAAACTATATTTCCCCTAAAATTTACGGCATCACTTTTCGGTTAGGTTAGGTTAGAAACTTTATGTTACGAGGGTAACACGTGAGAGTATTATGGATAGTGATAGCCTAGTGGTCCTCGTTTGTCCTATATTCGTTGATTTTGGAGAGGAAGGAAAACCGGGGTACCCGGATAAAATCCTAGGAAGCACAGGAGGGATAAAAACCTTTACCAGCACACAATTTAATAAAATATCAGAAAAAACATACTCCGAAGAACAACATCTTGTAAACTCAAGATATGAGCTATTAACAACAAGACAACAGTTTTGCGGTGATATTTCGACTCTATTCTGGTTGACAATGATTTTGAAATGGAGTCGAAATATCACCGCAAAACTGTTGTCTTGTTGTTAGCAGCTCATATCTTGAGTTTACAAGATGTTGTTCACAGGAGAGATAAACTGCGAGAACTCAACATGCAATATCAAATGTGCAGTTGTGCACCTGACGGGGTTTCACAATGGTGAAAGACACAACGCGTGCACCCCGAATCGCTTAGCTGACATGCATCGCTATTCTGTTAGAACAGTTGAACCGTTTTCAGTCATCTTCAGGCTTTGTTATTCTTTCGCTTTGTAGCTTGTAACCACCTCTGTCATAAGGAATGCATTGAAAAATCTCCCGTTTGTAAATCATCCGGCACGACTGCGAGGAGAGGTCAAATGATTAAACAAACATCCGAACCCGTACCGCCCAATAGTCCACCATCACTACCCAGACCAAGAAATACTTCTTTACCTGTTGTTCCATCTTGTAAGTTTGTATTAAGTTTGTATCAGATTTACTGTAGTTATATCAGTTCTAAACTGTTTTTCCCAGAGGTACAGTAAGGATCATCTCTTATTGATCTAGTGTTACTACAGGAGGAAATCTAAACTAAACTAAATTTATTTATACTGGATAACTCTATCAGTTCTAAACTGTTTTTCCCAGAGGTACAGTAAGGATCATCTCTTATTGATCTAGTGCTACTACAGGAGGAAACCTAACCTAAACTAAATTTATTTATACTGGATAGCTCTATCAGTTCTAAACTGTTCTTCCTAGAGGTCCAGAAGGGATCATCTCTTATTGATCTAGTGTTACTACAGGAGGAAACCTACACTAAACTAACTTCATTCATACTGGATAGCTCTATCAGTTCTAAACTGTTCTTCCTGCATCCTTTATCTAGTAGGAGGTAAACTAAATTATACTAAAAAGACAAGATAAAATGAAATACGTGTTTATTGTTTCAGGGGTTCCCTCGTCTGTGGTTTCGATAACAAGGTATGAACTTTGATTGAACACTCTCGCCTCGAAAAACGCAATGCTGTCGTTCTACTCAGTTCAAACCTTCTTTGACTTCTCTAGGTTTATGGGCTGGGCTCCAGGGAAGAAGGACACTCTAAATTTTGAAGCTGGGGAAGAGATTGACGTTTTGGCGACCAATGATCCAGAATGGTGGGAGGGAAGGTCCAAGAAAACGGGAAAGACAGGATTCTTTCCGAGAAATCATGTCGAGGTTGTTGAGGATCGTTCCCGTAAACCACAGGTATGTTTTCTTCATTGTGACTTTTACTGTGTACTTGTGAAAATCACGTTTGTAGTGTTACTCTGAGTCTATATCCACACCAGGCAAGCTGAAAAATATGCCTGACCACGGTGGGAATCGAACCTGTGAGCTTTGGAATGCTGGCCCAATGTGATATGTGTATCGAGCCTAGTTCCTTCGATATCAATGTAGTCTTAAGTGTAAGCATGATTCAAATGTGTTTTAGTGTTATGTACCCGGGTGAAAGTGATGTTTGTGCTGTTATTCTGAGTTTCTATCAACACCAGGTAGCTTCCGCAAATGGGCTACGTGGTCAGGTCGGCTTGAAGGAGTAGTGATTACATTCGAGATTACGTTTATATCGATGGAGCCAGAGTCAGTTTCGAAATATCACACACTCGAACCGACCTGATTACGGGCCTAGCCTCCCCCCCCCCCTAGCCTCCCCCCTAGCCTCCCCCCCTCGTAGCTCTCACGGGTTTAGGTTAGTTTTTCTCAAGTATTAAAAAAGAATAACGTTGATGACGTAACGCCAGGAAGCATCTTACCGTTCATGAAGCTATCCACTATAAATAAAGAAAACATTAAATTGACAAAAAATGCTAAATTATTTCAGGAATCTGAAGCGTACTTTATTCGCAATCAGAAACGGCACACTATCTCGCTGACCAGTATCAGTGAAAACGCTGGCTCGCATGAGCCGCCAACACACAACGTTCAGTTGCTCAGCGGTGATCATAAAATTGTCGTAAGTCGCAAGATTCGTACGGTAAACGTTTAAAAAATGTTTAATTACGTTGACTAAACCCTAAATACATGTAGGTAATGATATTTAATTCCTTGATAATATATAATAGCGAATACATGATCTAACAATATAGATTTTTAATGAAATAATATTTTAATATTTTAATTTTAATTTAAATATTCTTAGTTCAAAATATCGCGTCAATTTTGAGTTAATTTGATAAATTTAAATTTTTAAACATTTTAAAAACTTACGTGAAACTCATGAATTTCATTACAAGATTTTCGAACAGAAGAATGAAGATTTTGACACAGTTCTATGCGATCTCATGTGAAATCGACTTGAATGGGACTTTTTTTGTTTCTCTTTTTTAGAGAGAATTAACCAAGTACGAGAAAAGTTCTGATCTTCCAACAACGTGAGTGTTTCTTAGCTATGAGCCATTTATTTTCGAACGTTTCACGAGGTAATGCTTGGATATTACGCTTGCAGATCTGAAGTAGATGTCCCGATGGATGAAGTTGATCTCACAAAATTTAAATGGTCTGTAGAACGATGATTTGACTGAGTTTTAACCTCGAGTTTCTAGATTATATCAGGGTCGTACAAAACTTGAATGTCCTTAAATGTCCTTGAAAGTCCTTGAACGTATAAAAGAGTACTTGAAAGTCCTTAAATTCGTCCTGTTTTAGTTTGTGGGCATTTTTTAACCCTTAAAATCAAATTGCGGTGGTTCATGACTTAAATAATATGTTTCAGTTAGTGCATTATTTGACAACTCATTTTAGTCCTTAAATTTTCTGATATATGGCTTTGAAATTGCTTAAAACGTCCTTGAATTCTACTCTTATTTACATGTACGAACCCTGTTATGTCAGTAATAGCATTATAGCCACGTCAAGTTAGTTTAGGTTTCTTCGTGTAGTAACACTGGATCAATAAGAGACGATCCTTACTGGACCTCTAGGAAGAACAGTTTAGAACTGATAGAGCTATCCAGTATGAATAAAGTTAGTTCTTGCGCAAAAACGTGAACTAAGTTCGTGATATTTTATCAGGTTTCTTGGAAAGATGGGCAGAGAGGAGGCGAAAGAAATTTTAGAAAAAACAACTGACGGAACGTTTCTTGTTCGAGAGAGCACGACTGTTCCGGGACAGTACGCGCTTAGTTTAAAGTAAGAAAATGTAGAGTTTAGAAATACAATCACTATGCACCAAGATTGTAGGCAATTCATTTATTGTTTTGACAGGAAATAAGAGAAATATGTAGGCGAACGTTTGCAAGAATCTTTGTTTCTTTTGTGTTTCTACACAACCAAAGACAGTTCAAATATTCTGTTTTTACACAACGAAGACAGTTCAAATATTTCGTGTTTCTACACAACGAAGACAGTTCAAATATTTCGTGTTTCTACACAACGAAGACTGTTCAAATATTTCGTGTTTCTACACAACGAAGACTGTTCAAATATTTCGTGTTTCTACACAACGAAGACAGTTCAAATATTTTGTGTTTCTTGCAGACATAAATACAACGTGAAACACATCAAAATTGTGGTCTCGACTGGGATGTTTTGTCTCACAGCTCTCAAGCTCTTTCCTTCTGTTGCGGTAAGATCATAGTTAGGCAGTTTGCAAACACGAATTATAATTTGATTCAAGAGAGATCTGCCCATCAATGGCCAACCTTGATCTTATCAATCCTTACATCTGATCCTGAACTATTTTTTTTTGTGAAATCGTTATCGATTTGTCTTCCTGGTAACATGAACACTGTTATGTTGTGTAGGTTTTGATTGAATACTATCGGAATAATACCCTAGGGGTTAGTTTTCCGGGTTTAGACACGTGTTTGACACGAGGAGTCAATGAGGCCAAACGGGAGTCAAAATCACAAAGTAAGAAGAGTTTTAAACCATACCATGCCATACTATACCATACCACACCCTACCACACTATGTCATACCATACCATACTATACCATACCACACTATATTATACCATACTATACCATACCATACTATATTATACCATACTATACCATACCATACTATATTATACCATACCATACCATACCATCCCATACCATCCCATACCATACCATACCATACCATACCATACCATACCATACCATACCATACCATACCATACCATACCATACCATACCATACCATACCATACCATACCATACCATACCATACCATACCATACCATACCATACCAGTGTGTTTGTTATTTTTTCTACTCAACAGTGTTCGCTTGTTTTGTAGTTATCGGTTATGCTAGAGTGAAGTACGATTACGAAGCCAGAGACCCGAGAGAAATATCAATTAAGGTAAGTGGTAGCTGTCGTTCAATCTCCTATAATCGCTAATCGTGTTTGATTGAATACCCTGTTTTTTTTCCCAGAAAAATAGTCGAATAATGGTCATCAATAAAGATGGAGAGTGGTGGAAGGGGGAGAATGAAGATGGTCAGGTATGTGTATGAATAAAGTTAGTTTAGTTTAGGTTTCCTCCTGTAGTAACACTGGATCAATAAGTGATGATCCTTATTGGACCTCTAGGAAGAACAGTTTAGAATTGATAGAGCTATCCAGTATAAATAAAGTTAGTTTAGTTTAGGTTCCTCCTGTAGTATCACTGAATCAATAAGAGATGATCCTTACTGGACCTCTAGGAAGAACAGTTCAGAACTGATAGAGCTATCCAGTATAAATAAAGTTAGTTTAGTTTAGGTTTCCTCCTGTACGAACACTAGATCAGTAACAGATGATCCTTAATGGATCTCGAGGAAGCACAGTTGGGAACTGATAGAGTTCTGCAATATAAGTCGATTTAGTTTTCGTTCTATTCTAACACTTGACGCTTCTTTTAGGTTGGATTCTTTCCTTCAAATTTCGTGCAAACAATGAATGGTAGTTAACCGCTGATCTCTGGAATCGCTGTTTTGCAAATGCACTCGAGCCGCCGCCCGCCGAGGTTGAGAAGAGTATGGGGCGAGAGCATTTCGAGTGTCCTAGAAATTTTGATGGCGAAATTCTAGTTCATTGCACGCACAGTTTCGTAGGATTCGATCAAGATCGCGTTAACATTTTAATCAATTTTATCGCCTGGTTCTTCTAATGGAGACATGAACTTACTTTATAGAAGGCAGAATTTTATGATAGATTTCTAGATCATTCAATTCTATTCGTTTCTCACAAAATACGAACCTAGTGCATGCAATAACAAATTAAAATTATTTTTAAACATTTTCACGGCGGCAAGTTAGCCCTCGCCTAGAATATGTAGTGAAACATCGATTTTTTAATTTTATCTCAGACAATCAAAAGAATCCCTTTGATTGCTCGTGATTTTATCGTACAATTTAAACGTTGTACTTGTATACAGTATTTATAACTCAGTCTAGTTGAGATGTGTGTCCAGGGCTTCTAGAAAATGTTTAATTATGTAGAAAGTATTATGAAGTCATTGTACGACACAGTTTTAAATGAAATTTTGATCACGCTTGGAAAAAAATCTGTAGTTCTCAGAAGTGTAGGTGTGCCGGAACAATTTTTAGAAATCTTGTATAAATCGTGCCCAATTTAAGATGATATGATAATTTGTAAATAATAATGCGATTTGTTGCCGATTTCTTATAAATAAATGGCATGTGAATCACTTAGTGTTGTTAAAGTCATATTACAATTCTTACTACTAGGTTGGAACTAAGTTGGGTATTCATTTACAAAATATACAAGTTTCGCAAAGTGTAAACTGTAATGTAATCGTTTGTTTACGCCTCTTTCATCCTTTGCCGAAATATGAAATTATCATTACAATGGCAAAATTTGAAAAGGTGTACTTTTAATAATGGGTGCGCCTGGCACTGAGATATACTGACGCCTGGCTGTGTTTACCTGAGCACGTGACCCGCGGAAGCCACTCCCGGAAGCTGGTTTCGCTTTTGACTTCTAAGAAAGATAAATGTACAAAATGTTGTATTGTTTTATTTTGCCGAACATTTTGCCAAGGTAAAACAGCATCCAGTGTGTATAAAGATGGATGACTCCGTTCTTAAAAAGGTTTGCAAGTTTTTGAAGAAGCAAACAGACCAAGAAGCAGTTTTTCAGACGTTTTGGGAGGGAACAAAGGAATTGTATCCGAGCGAAATGTCCAAGACGAAGATCAAAGCATGGCTTAAAGAACATCCCGGACGGTTTGAATTAATCAAGAGTAAAACTGGAGATCCTTTTGGTAAGATTAAATTAAAAGTAGAAGCGCCTAGCGTTGAGTTGCCGGAGACGACAACTGCGGAAGATAGGGAGATTACACGAAAATTGATTGAATCTGTTGATAACACGATAGAGAATGGCCATTTGTTTGCAATCATTTGTAAGAATAAAGCTGAAATATTTCCCGAACAGTTACAAGATAAAAAACTTGTCAGAAAATGGTTATCAAAGCATGAAGATTTGTTTAAAATGGTTCCAAATATCAGTGGTGGCTTACATTCAATTGAAGTTCTAGATAAAGCGAGACGTAAGAATCGTAAGGCACATATACCACCCGCAACTACACAAAAACAGGCAAGCATTAGTCAGACAACGCCTAAGAAAGCTCAAGGTGACACTGGCCCAGTAGATCTTTTTAAATTAGCTGAAAGTATTGTTGAAAGGATCTCGGAAAGGATCAAAAACAATGGCGGGACAGTCCCTTTTGAATCTTTGCTCAAAGCAAAAGATGTTATTTCCCCATTATGTGAAGAAGATGCCCTGAACACATTTTTGACAAAGTTTCCTGAGAAATTTGAGCTCATTGATTTAGAAGGAATTGGTAAGTGGGTTCGTTCTAAAGCAACCCACAAAAGTAATGAAGTCGCAAAGGATGCTGTCAACAAAGTAATCCATTTTATCTTCAAAAATGGTGGAACTGTCCCATTTGCAAATCTCGTTAAGGAAGCAAACGCGTTGGTAGGGACAATTGTGAACAGCCCTGATGATTTGTTAACTTGGTTGGGTCACAATGCCAACAATTTTGAGGTTATCCCAAAGCCAGATGATCCCCTTAAACCTTGGCAAGTCAAGGTGAAGTTTGGCAGTTATCCACGTTTCTGCCAACATTATCTTACCCGAGGACAATGTCCTAAGAAAAAGTGTCAGTTTCTTCATATATGCAAAGCTTACATATGTCAATGCCCTCACGAGCAGTGCAACTTTTCTCACGATATCCGAGATGAGCACAATAAAACCATCATTGATAAGATGGGAGCACTGAGCAGAGAAACAGATGAGATTGTTCGAAAGGTTCTTCTGAAGAGTTGTTTTCCTCGTGTGTGTGTTGACTACAACAAAAGTGGTGTGTGTCCGAGAGGTGATAACTGTCATTTCTTGCATGTCTGTGGTAGTTATGTCTTGAATGAGTGTGAAAATCCTTTGTGTTCATTGAGTCATAACATGACTGATAGTTTGCACAACATTAATGTGTTAAAGAGGTACGCCCTATTACCATCGCAGAAGTTGTCAGTGGAAATTGTCAAGACTAATATTGCCTTTGCTCAAATAAAACCACAACCTCCTGTAGCCTCTGGTTTTTCCTCGAGTATTGATGTCGAGCTGGCAAAATTACACCTTCATTTGCTTACATCAAGAGCCCTTAGTCCAACTGCAGCTGAAGTAACACAACCACAGCAAGATAATACAAGGGGTGAGAAAAAGAATCGCAGACGTCCTCGTCGCAGAAGAAGAAAGCGTGGTCAGGCGTCCAGCGCTGCTAACGAAGGTAGTTCAGCAGAAACAGGTTCAAGTGGAGATGATGATGATGGCGCTTCAATTGCCAGCTCAAGTTGTAGTGCAGGACCATCACTGTTGAGCCCTGAAAATATCCAGAAAAGTAACCTGGCTATGCCACTCTCTGGTGCTCAGAAAGTTGGGAACTGGATGGGAAATTATGAATTTCCAAGTCAACAACGCCCACGATCAGATTCGACATCGAGTTCTGATGTATCGTTTGTGAGCAATCAAAGTTCTGTGGTTAGCTCCCACAGTTCAATGTGGCAAGACAGCCTTGAGAAGAGAGTTTTTATTGAAGTTCTTGACAAGTATAATGGAGAGGCACAATTTAATAAAATCTCAAAAGATAAAGAACTGTTTGGTCATGGTAGTGATCCTGTGAAATGGTTCAAAACTCACTCGAGGAAGTTCATTCTGAATGAAAACGGTCAAGGAAAGATTGATAGCGTGAGCTCATTTTCGATGAGAGCTCGAATCTGTCTGGATTACAATCAAAAGAGAGGCTGTGATAAGCCGAAATGTGGTTTTTTACATCTGTGCCGTAATTATATTGAAACTCACTGTCCGGAAGGAAAAGCTTGCTCTCGAAGTCACGATCTTGGTTCAGACCAAGTCAGCGAAACTGTGAAGCGTATGGGCTTGCCAGATCTTACTACAAATCAACTTGCAACTCTTATCCGGTTCTCAGTACCAAAGGTTTGTCATTTCTATAACCAAGGCGGCTGCAACCGTGGTGAATTTTGTCCCAACTTACATGTTTGCAAAGAGTTCATCAAGGGACGTCGATTTTGCAAAGAGAAGCCATGCAAGTTTGGCCACGAGAATGCATTAAAACAAGCTCCTGCGACAAAACTGCTCAAAATGTATCGGCTTCATGGTAAACAACCGAACTTCAAGTACATTAGGAAGATGATTTTTGAAACAAGAAAGAAGAGTGGTGTCACAAAACAGGACAGTGACGCGCAAAGAGAATTGAGACCTTTAATGGATGTTGATTTGACTGCAGAAGTATATAATCAAGGTATGCTGCAGTTATGTTGCATCTGGGCTATGGGTTTAGACTAGGGGTTCCCACTGTAGCTATTATTACCCACTTCCCTCTTAACTGCCATGTTAACATTCCTTTGAAATGTTTGGGCAGTAATAATTTATGCATCTGGTCCTAATTCTTTATATAATTTAGAGACATGTGATGTTTCCACTCTGAAAAACTTCACCTCAGTAACAAAACACTGGCGGCACAATCTTCACTGATTCACCGCCTGGAAATGTTTAAAAATGGTATATTTCCTG
Organism: Muricea muricata; assembly: GCA_963855995.1. Taxonomy (NCBI): domain Eukaryota; kingdom Metazoa; phylum Cnidaria; class Anthozoa; order Malacalcyonacea; family Plexauridae; genus Muricea; species Muricea muricata. The sequence goes on from OY979727.1 coordinate 13,149,082, forward strand.
GAGGGGGTGACTGGTTTTGTCGATGTGACAAGTTATGACAAGTAGAACTTGTTCGAAAATCACTGTGTTACCACAAATGCGTTGATAGAGAAGGTCATCGGCAGTGATTTTTCCATAGTGCTATTTGCCCCCTGGAAATATACTGCTTTGAATACTTTCAGGGGGTGACTGCTTTTGTTTAGGGCAATTGACTTGCTGTGTCACTCTTTTGTGCTTGTAGAAAGAAATATATTACTTATTAATTATAACAATTTATATTTTAGAGACAGAGTCGGAAGAAGTTGTTCCAAATATTTGTATTCAGTTTCTCACTGACCATTGTCGCAGTAAGAAGTGCCCTAACGCTCATTTTCCTGTTCCTTACTCCTGGCAATTCAAACTCCTAAACACACCTGGTCCATGGCGCAATTTCAATACAAACGATTGTGAGATGATTGAGAAATATTTCTGTGATGTCAACTGCGCAGCCACAGAATTGGATATTTCAAGCTCTGTGACTGCGAACGTATCTAGGTAATGAAAATTTAAATTTGAGGTCATCTCCCACCTTGCTGACACTTTGCTATTTGCTATTAAGGACACTTGGCAACCGTCTGTCAAAACTATTATAAAGTGGTAAACTAAATTGCAGTAGCTCTCGCTCATACAAATCCTCATTATTACGGAGTATTTTTCAATCCCAGGCCAAAGTTATTGTAAACTGTTTTGCAGAGCCCTCGCTATTTATTGCGGACTATTTTATTACGGAGAATTTGTCAATCCCAGGCCAAAACTGTTATAAACTGTTTCGCAATAACTTTATTTTGTAACATATTCTGAAACTGACCATGCATTGATTTCTTACTTCGTATATTTAGTGTTCGCCTGGACTTTCAATCAATGTCCGGCCACCCTCAACCCGCTACCGGTGACAGTTTTCAAATCCGCCGTTTGCAGTGTGAGCAAAGCGAAGAGAAACGCGAAGATGACACTTGGTACGAGACGAACTGGTTGTGGTATGAACTCAAGTCATCAAAATGGATCAAATATGAAACTGCTGAAGTGAGTTCCTCCGTGATATATCACTACAACATAATCTTGTAAACTCGAGATATGAGCTGTTAACAACAAGACTACAGATATGAACTGTTAACAGAAAGACTACAGATTTGAGCTGTTAACAACAAAACAACAGTTTTGCGGTGATATTTCGATAACGACTTTGAAATAGAGTCGAAATATCACCGCAAAACTGGTGTCTTGTTGTTAATCTTGAGTTTACAAGATGTTCTTCTTCGGAGTATGTTTTTCGTATATACGAAAACCATACCGATATTGTTTGTTCTTATTAGGCGGCTGTGTTTGAGAAATTATTCTTGAAAGGTAGTCTTCCAGTTGATTGGTCAACGCATCGACGTCGACCAGGATCGTTCTTGACCAAAAATGAAGTGAAGAAGAAGAAAAGGTAAAGGAATTAAACGAATCTAACAGTGGTTCTGTTATAAAAGTGTCCCTAACGTTACCGGTAGTGGAGTAAAAAGCACACAAAAACACGGTATCTTTCGCTATCTGAAACGATATAAACAGAATTGGACCTTTCGAGCAAAGATTGGGAAGTTAGCAGGGACTTGAAAGCGTTTATTGACTACTAACCTCCTAATGAAGAGCATTCACTTGAAAGGTCGAATTCTGTTTGATGGTTTCAGTTAGTGAATTTAAGGTCCTATGTTTTCGTGTGCTTTTGACTGCACTGCGGACACTGGGAGCGTTATTGTATTTTATTCAGAGTGTCTACTGGTAGCCTGAGCAAACAGGCGCATTTCGCTCGCTGAAATGCACTTGTCTGCTCAGGCTAGTCTACTGGCTGCTCAAATGTTTATATCTTTGCTAGAGATGCACAAGAACAACAGGCAACGGAATTTGCACCGCCTCCGCAGTCGCCAGTATCAAGCCAAGCACCTCCGCAGTCGCCAGTATCAAGTCAAGCACCTCAACGATTTTCTCATTCCGTACGGGAAAATGTTCCATTCTCAAATGAGCCTCATCGCACGCGAGTTGAGCCTGGCACCTCCGATTATAAAGACGTTGAAGAACTTCTTGTTGATTCTACTGGTCAAAACACTCTGTTTGTAAACCAGATTGACAAGATTGTCAGTGATAACTTGTGGGACAAATACAAATGGTGAGAGCTGATCAAATTGTTGCTTTACATAGATTGCTGTCTAATTCACGACTTTGTAGCGATTACAATTAATTTTGTGATATCCTTCTGCCCAATCAAAAACACGCTAACACGTTTTGACTATCGACTTACAACAAGTCTATTGACATCTTGCAACAGACTTGTTATCATCATGCAAATATCAGGATGCGTTCGCAAACTTCGCTTGCAAGTTGATTGTCAGAACTCGTTATCTACAGGCTTGCTGCAAGTTGTTTCAACCAGACTTGTTGCAACTTGATGAAACTAAAAGTTTTTTCTTTAACTTGTTGACAAGCTGCAAAAAGTCTGGTGTTTTTGACTGTATGTGCATTGTAAACTGAAAAGTCATCTTATTTCACAGCAAAAAGAAATCGATGACCGACGAACTTCGCCCAGGGGAAAAACTCAACGAGGGATATGTTTTCATGCCATGTCTGCGTGAAGATCTCGAGAGAATTATGAAAGGAAATGTGTGTGACAGTAGAATTATCCTACCGGAACCTCTGGGCCGTGGGTACTACTTCACGTCAAATGCCTCGTTCTGCGTGGACTCGTGTAGGGAACACCTCAATCTTACCCACTCCCAGTTCTACCTCATTGTATGCCAAGTGTTGCTGGGAACTTGCACTCAAGGTGCTCAGGGAATCACTGAATTTCCTCGTCGTTCCGATGGGAGATTTTATGATTCATTGGTTGATAACAAAGATGATCCTTCTGTGTTAGTGATCAAAGATATTGCACAATGCTACCCAACATTTGTCATCGATTTCTCCTCTGCAGCTCCGTCCAATGAAGGTGCGGAAATGTTATTGATGTATTTCTAATATACGACTTGACAGGAAAGGTAGTTTCTTTCATAGAGTAAAATTCGTCAAAAGGCGTTTCGTCTGGAAGTTAGTTTTCATTTTATGGTTTCAAGTAGTAAAAGAACCTATATCTTTAGTGTACTATTAACTGCACTACCTACAGTAATAATGTTAGTGAAGTTAGTATTCATGTAGTGAAAGAACCTATACCTTTCGTGTACTACTAACTGCACTATCTACGCTGATAAGGTTAGCGAAGTTATTATTCATGTAGTGAAAGAACCTATACCTTTCGTGTACTATTAACTGCCCTACCTACACTGGTAACGTTAGTGAAGCTAGTATTCAGGCAGTGAAAGAACCTATACCTTTCGTGTACTATTTACTACACTACCTACAGTGATAATGATGTAAGTGTTGCTACTCTGAGTGTATATCCACACCGGGCAAGCTTGAAAAATATGCCTGGCCACGGTGGGATTCGAACCTACGACCTTTGGAATGCTAGCCCAGATATAAGAATGGAATGGAATGCTAGCCCAGATATATATAGAAAAAAGATCATACAGTGATAATGTTAATGTTAGCCCAGATATATATAGAAAAAAGATCATACAGTGATAATGTTAGTAATCTAAATGTTCTGAAATATAATTGAAGCCTGCAGTTAATGTTTAAAAGAGCTCTGGTCCTTTATAAAGTATGCCAAATTCGTTCGGGTTTTTTTTCAGGTTTTGAGAATGTTCATGAAAGTTCTGTATTACCACAACCTATTTACCCGCAAGTACCTCCTGCTTATCAAGATGTGTCCCATGTTAATCATCCGCTATCTCAAGCATATGTTCCTCCATCGCCCCGAACCACCCCATCATCCCCGCCTGCTTACGTAAAAGCTGTCCCTGTGAACTCGGGGATATCTCCACCCACGTCAGGGCCCCCACCATACACCCGTTACCCTTTTCAGCCCCCACAAAGAGCTGCTGACAGTGGACAACCTGGAAATCTGAGGCCAGTCGTACCTGACGTTAGGTCTTCCATGCCTAGTGCTAGATCTACAGCTCGCCAACCTGGAGACATCAAGGACAAAAACTGTGTGGTAATGTAATTCTTATCATTCAGATTTTGACTTAATTGATTTTCGTGATTATGTCTTTAGACTAGATTTATATGATTATGTTTGGTTGTGTTAGTTAGGGTTGTAAAGGGTTAGTTGTGTTAGGTATTAACTGTCGATAATACTAGCAACAAAATGCAGTTGATTTCTTTCTAACTAGAGTTTAGTTGCGTGCGGGAGGTGTTCGCGTTTTACCCAAAGAATTGCTTTTGAAAACAGTATTGACTTCGTCGCCTACAGCTACAGACATTTGAGGTACTATAATATGTTTCTTGTTGGTTTACACGGTGAATATATCAATAGGCGGCTGTTTCAATCAAGCTTGTCTTTCGAAAACGTAAACTGTGAACTATGAACTCGCAAGGAATGATGGATTCATTATCAGAGAATGACCTGTGTGGCCAGTAAATTTGCCGTCGCGGGTGTCCTATATACGCCCGCTTGACGTTGTTTCAAGGATGTAATTCCAGGTTTGGAGCTGAGAATAAGCAATAAACCGTCGTTCTTTACGCGCTCACAGTTTACAGTGTACGCTTTTGGCCTGAGACAACTTTTACTGAATTAACTGTATACCTAAAACTATAACCTTGGATCATTAAATGTTATCTCGGATGATTTTATATGCGTCTCTATATATAGGGTTTAAAAAATCAATATCCGATTATTATGATTAGTCTGAACTTGCTCTAGGTTCAGAGTATCATCCTACCATCTTCTAGGTGATCTGAAAACACGGAAAAGTACTGACATTAGTTGTCAAATAGAAATCCATTTTTCGAGCCAAACTAGCAAATTTCTCATTAAGTATAATTTACTTCGGTTCCTAAATTCTGGTGGACTTGCAATTTTCTTTACTAACATGATTACAAAGTTAACAAGTTTCATAAAGGAAAATAAAAGATATAAGTGATTAAAAACAGCAAAATGGATTTTTATTCGGTGGCCCAGGCCTTTTACTCACGGTCAGATCAGCTGGTTGTTATACTCGATTTGTTGTTGGTATCATTATTCGTTAATTTCATTGCAGTGCAACACCAAAGAGTAGAGACTACGAACAGGGACAGGTTCAGTCAAAAAAAGCGTAAGGTGCTTTCGTGATGATTCGTCATGGGCGCCATGTTGCTAGCCAGTGCCCTAAACAGAAGCATTTCCCCTTAACAGAAGCATTTCCCCTTAACAGAAGCATTCCCCCTTAACAGAAGCATTTCCCCTTAACAGAAGCATTCCCCCTTAACAGAAGCATTCCCCCTTAACAGAAGCATGCCCCCTTAAAGATGGGCTAATAATACCGGGGAAAACACCTGTTAGGTGTCATCACGAAAGCACCTTACGCTTTTTGACAGGACCTGTTTCTCCTTGTAGTCTCTACTCTTTGACAACACTGTGTAGGCGACGAAAAGCAATGACTATAATAGTAGGGACTGCTATTTTTAGTGTTTATCCTGAATTTATTTCTAGCACGCTTTCAAATTTCTTTGTTTCCAAGTTCTTTGTTTCCAATTTCTTTGTTTCCAATTTCTTTGTTTCCAATTTCTTTGTTTCCAATTTCTTTGTTGTGGTTCTGTAAAATGGATCTTCTGTGTATGTATCAAAAAATAAATAAATGTTCATGGTTATTTGCAATTGATCTGATTTTTATGGACGTGAATTATGATTTTGTAAACTGTCTTCATCTCCAGTGTAAACTGTGCATGTGTCGAAATTATTCGTGAACAATTATTGATTTTCCCCTGCAATTTACAGAAACTCCTTATAAAAAATGCTGACATCTCGAATCCTCAAAGACACTCCGAATATTAGCGTTTTAGAATTGGGGCAGGACTAATAAAATAGGCAACGCCGTCTGTGGGTCTGACCATAGTTCTGACGTAAGAAATAAGGGCGACTTTCTAAACTTAGTAGTTTTGTGCACATATGAATAAAACTAAAGGCCGGTTGTTCAAAGCTGGTCCCCTGGGTTAAAATTTAATTCACTGTTTAAGTTTCCTGTTTCTACACATCTGTTTCTTTATCAATTATCTTAACACTGTAGCTATTTTATAATACTTCAAAGTTGTTTTACGATTACAATCGTTTTCAGCTAATTTTTTACTGTTAATATTCTGAACTTCGTAGAGAAGTTTGTAAGTTCATTTCAGATTCGTAATTTTTGTCCGAACTGAAGTTAAACGAAACCGTATCGTTTAAGAGTATAGTGATTAAGATTACGGCTGCCTTAGAGCATATGGCTTGGAGCCAGTGACTTACCAGCGAGTATTGATATGTATGCATTTAGAGTTACTTGCTGGGCATTAATATTCATATTCAGATTAGGTTTTCATTTAGGTTTGATGTGGATTTGATCAGAGTTAGAGATTAAGGTTGGGCAGGGGTTGGCCCTAGGCCACAGGCTACCCGCGATATCGAATGACGCACGCTAATTGTTTTTCTGCAAAAAAATTTTCACGCCACGCTTGCAAGTAGAGACGTTCTAAAGGGAATCTCAAAGCCTTTATTTTCGGTAAGTATTCAGGTTTATTGCTGTATTACAGTTAGTACTATATTGTAAGTAAGAAAGAGTTTTGTATTGCTTAATTTTGGACTGAAAATTGTTATATTTCGTTGGCAAAACTGAATCTATATTGCCCCCATTGTATGGTGATAAGTGTTGATGATGAGGTCAGCAAAATTGATCACCGTGTCTTCCTTTTAAAACTTTTGATTTATGTGTGATAGTTTGGTAATATTTTTGTCGCATATTGTGCTTGTTTTAATATTCATGATATAAAGATCTGGGGTTTGTCAAGAACGGAAAGACTGTCCAATTTAGGCTTGTCCATATCAAATGCCGCCTCAGTTTTATGGAGTGACTTAATAAAAAATACGTCAGTGATATTAATGTGCCTGGGTTGTGGGTTCTTTGTTAAGCGACGTTCCGTCAAAGATGGCTAACTCAGAGGCTACGATAACTCGCTAGCCGCATGTTTAGGTCACATTAAATCATTTCTGGTTTTAATACAAACAGTTTATACGCCAATTTAATAATTGTTTATTGCTTTCAAAACATGGCCATTAGCCAAGTTTAGCGTGTCGTAATGTTTGCGTTTTGTCCGGTTGCCATCATGAGTAAGAGCCAAAGATAGTTTCTTTTTTGAAAGTAATCAGACCGTTGCACTAATTTGAGCCACAGTAAAAATTTCCATACAATGAAACTCAGGATTTCTGTTGCAGTTAATATATTTAGTATCCAAGTGTTTGTGGTTTACCTAGATTAGGGTATTATTAATCTTGCCAACCATGGTGGCTAACTACTCTAAGTGATATTACAATTTACATTATCTTGGCAGAAATGGCAAGTCAAGTAAAACTTCTGATACTGATTCTGATTGTTTCAACAATACTTCTTTTAATTGGGGTAAGTAGTGTGATATTTATTTTATGTATGCACCGTATTCATAACGGCAGCCATCGCTGGTAAGAGCTAGCACAAGAACCGCAAAATGAGGCAAATGAGACCTCCAAAGAAAGCACCAGTAGACTGATTTTGTATGCATCCTTCCTTAGGTGGCCTTACCAGCCTTGCTATGATGTTCTTGTCTAAGTTCTTTTCCACAATGTTGAAAAGGCCACCATAGATATATATATAGCTAATTCAATAAAGGTTGTCCTTTCAAACCTTGAACTCTACGCATGCAAAGCATGATGGGAGCACAATTTAAGCAGCTTAGAAAGCATGTATGAAGCCCATTTTTTAGAGACATGGTAGCTATCCCCCATAAAAACATGCTCACAAATAGCTCCAATATGCAAATCTGAAGCTTCAAATTTGTCCCCCATCATCCTTTGCCCGCTTAGAGTTCAAGGTTTGAAAGGACAACCTTTTTTGAATTAGCCATCTGATGATTGCCTAGCATGAAACACAGTGTTACGATATAGTCGTGAAATTTTGAAAAAGTATCTATATATCGTTTATGATGTCATCCTGTGAGCGATATAACTGATATCACCTTGACCCACTTGTGATAACCTGTTTATCACATACTTCTGCCTTGATCGCGGTCAAAAACCATATTTTGAAAATAAACACTTCACCAATGTGTCAAAGGCAAACAAAATCTTTGGTTTGATCAAACGTATTTGTACAGATTTAAAAATTTCCAAACAAGAAGGACCCTATACTGCATGCTAGTAAGATCAAAGCTGGAGTATACAAGTAACGTTTGGTCTCCATGCACGATCAAGCACAGATTACTAATTGAGAATGTGCAACGCAGTGCCACAAGATTCATTTTAAACTATTCTAAAGACGTGTCACAAAGAACGCCTACAGAAAACAAAGTCTTGCTGCCACTGGAATTCTGAAGAGAGATTTCTGATCTAGTACTTCTGTTTAAAGCCAAATATAATAGCAATAGATGTAACAAAGCATATATGTACATTTAACCCTGGATACAAATAATGTAACTACGGTGAAAATGACTTTCACCTGATAATTAAACACAATCAAAATTATTTCAGAGAATCTTATTTCGTTGGATCAGCAAAACTTTGGAACAGCCTTCCCCCGGTTATAAAAACACATAACAATCTAGCTTCATTTAGAACATGCATATTAAATCTATATAACAACAAATTAATAACACATCTGCTTCCCAGCACCAGCTATTAATTAATACATAGTATGGTTGTATTAAGTGTAAATATGTATATGTGTATGTGTGTATGTATGTATGTGTGTGTGTATATGTCTTTATATGTTTAGTGTGGTACCTATGTCTAGTACAGTACCATATGTTTGTACACATATAGTCAATAACTGCAATAAGGGATGAGCTAATAATTGGGAAGAAAATTCTGTTCCTTGTTCCTGTCACACATGTATTTATGTACAATTGTTGTATTTTTTAATGTTTAAGTTTTCTCATTTGTCACAAATTCAATAATAATAATAAAAACAAACAAAGAACAACTTTTCAAAGCTCCAAGTTTCTGTGTGATTTTCTCACTCTAATAATGTTTTTAAATTGTTTATTTTGTAAAATTTCACATCAACAATCCTTCGGTCAGACGCACAGCGACTAATTCAGCAGGACAAAAGGCGATATCACAGTGGCAAAAAGCAATATCAGGGACATATCGTTTTTATATCACCCTGTTATCGCTCTCATAAAGGCACAAGTATGTGATAAATAGAATATAAAGAACGACACAAAAACAAGTTTTGTTTGGCATATTTATTACTATATAGTCTCGTGCTACGCAATTAATGTAATACATAGTACGAAACTATATACTGGTATTTAATTTGATAATGGTATTTCAAGAATATTTTTATCTTAACTTTAGATATGCACGGCGCTTCCGTTGGGTGCAGATGTTGCTCACCTGCCCAACAGCTGTGACAAAAGTGTACCACATTTGGTTATTATCAACGATACAACTGGGCAAATTTTAAATTGCTACTCATGTACATTTTGTCAGCAAGGTACAGGGTTGAGCATCCCCTGTAATGGCCAGAATGTGACTACAGATAAATTGGACATTCATTGTAAACCATGTGTTTCTGGAGTAAACTATTCAACTGGCGAATCCATTCAGTGTCAAGACTGTTTAACAAAGGTAATGGCTCTCAAAGACAGCTTTTTTTTTCAGGTTTCAAGGGTATCAACAGAGTGCAAAAATCACACATGTGCAGGCATGCGATTTATCACGCTAAGGATTCTGTAGTGAAACTGCACATCCAGAGGTCTAGAAACCTGAGGATGTGTGTTCGAATCCCACTCGAGACAACAAATTTTTCATTGCTCTTTGCAGTGTCAGATTAATATGGCTTTAGCACAACAAGGATTGGACACAATACTTCACAACAATTTTTCGAGCTTAAAATCCCTGTTTTTCTTTGGAACATTTTACAGTCTATGGTTTGCATTAGTTGCAAATGTCAATCCTCTTTTCAAGTGCAAATTATGTAAATGTGTTTGGCAAAAAAGTGCATTAAAAGGATGATTTTCATAACATCTTTCTTACGAATTATACTGCAATTTAGGATGAGTATTTTGCAAACTTTTATTTTAATTTTGTAGCAATTAATGATCAGTAAATTATGCAAAATATGCATGACAATAAATGTTTCTACTTTTCAAAACTGAAATTTCCTACACAATTTTCAATTAGGAAATTTCTAAATAGATTTACCTGCTCTAGTTGAAAACTGTTAAAAACATCAGGTGTCTATCGTTTGCTTCTCGAATCTCCATAATGCTTTACAAGTTCCCCAGGATCTTCTCATTTTAACTTTCCAATGTAACATTCCCAAGTGATTTCCCAGTAATTATTTGTTCAAATTTCAGACATGTAAAGATGGTGAAATGATAAGAGGAAAATGCGAAACTACGGGAGATAAACGAGAGTGTACAAGATGCGAGCAACCTGGCCATTACTACAACAAAAGTCAGCAAATGTGCCTACCCTGTTCTTGCAACAACATGACCGCTGAAATCGAACAGATATGCAATGGACTTGGTGTAAACTTAAAGTGCCTGCCAACTAGTCCTAACAACCATACAAGTGGCAAAAATCACACAACATCAACCCCACATACCAGCAATAGTTCCACTCTCTCAAGTGCAACTCTTATAGCTATTGTGGTTCCAGTATTCATAATATTCCTGTTCATACTCGGTGTCCTTGTGTCATGTTGGATAAAAAAAAGAGTCAAGAATTTGGAAGTCAACAATCCTGATTTGTCAATACGGAGCAAAGAGTTTTTCTGCAAAATCTTCTGTTGTAAAGGCACAGTACCCGGCAGCCGACCACCACCATATCATTCATGTACTGGTCAAGGTGAAGAAAGACCTGCTCTCAATGGCAATGGTAGGTTTACATTAATTTACAACTTAAATGTTTTAAAAAATCCAGGTACAATAATATTTCGAATACCATGACAAGAGGCTTGGCTACATAGCTATATAGCTACATGATCTGGCTGCACATTAGCGACAAAATAGGCTTGTTATATTTGTTATGATTGTGTATGTGTTTGCCTCGTTCTTTCAAAAACACCATGTTGTTATTCTTGAAGCAAGCTTTACATGCCAGGGTATTTTATAATTGCTCCAAATTCATATTGTACTGCATTATTTTCTGTTACATTCAGTCACAGTTGATATTTCAAATTGTTTGAAAGTTTATGCTGCATGAACATTCTTTGAGTTGGAAGAACCACTAGCAAGTAAAGTTAACTGTAGTTTTCTTAGTAAATATATTTATTATGTTTAGGGCATGATTATCTTCGACAAAATTCCTGCCCTGTGACTGAGAATGAGAAATGTAGGGTTAAAAATGGTTCGCATGGTGAGTGATTTGTGAAATATAAGCATGAGTTGCAAAGAGGACAGGACTCCATTAGTATTTCAGAACCATTCTTGGAGATATGAAAAACTAGATTCATATTTATCTGACACTGCAGAGAACAATGAAAAATACATTGTCTCAAGGTGGGATTCGAATTTGCATCTTCAGGTTTCTAGACTGCCGCTCTACCTATTGAGCCATCGAGCCAACTGGAATTGGTAGCGAGTCTTATCCAATTTAAGTGCATGAAACGACTTAATGCTTGTCTTTGAGGACGCGCAGTGTTTCAATTCTATTTCAGCACTATCCTCAGGGATATGAAAAACTAGAATGACATCTATTTATAGAATAACCGGTATATTTATGTAATTTTCAGCATATCCAATGAAACAAGATAAAAATCAAGAAAATGTCAAGCTTCTTGTGAAGTTGCCAGGTAGGAGTGATTTTTCAAACCAACAATTTTTAATGCATTCTCTTGTATTTATGGACACTTTGTGGAAGCAATTATATTTTATTATTATTCTAAACTTTTCTGCATTCCCAGATTGCAATCTGAAGAAATTTACGTTCTTTGATATGAATGTTGAAGTATGTCATAAGATATGTCAAAAACTGAAGGATAACGTCGACACCGGAATGGGGTATGTCACCCTGGCTGGCAAAATGGGATTCTCAAAGAATCAAGTGACAAGCTTTGAAAGGGAAGGTGATGTGTGCGAGAAGATGTTCCGCTGTTGGACTGACACAGGCACAGAGAATAATGTGTTGAAGTTAAGGGATCTGGTTGAAAGTATGCAAAGAGCTGATATCTTGGAATTGTTAGATTCAGAGCTACAAGATGCCAAGGATAAATGTGGTTGTTCTGAATGTGTGAATGTTGTATGACACATTATGAAGGTCAGTTAAAACGACGACATGATTACTTTGTGGTCAAAACAGAGTTGGAAGTTAAGCTGCAAAGCGAGTGATGTAAAATATGTGTTTTCTAATGTGTGATTTAAACCTCATTGGTGAGTCTAAGGGGATTTTTTAATGTACAAATGCGCTAAATCTTACATCAAATATTTACTGCGTTGATTCAACATGTATTTGGAAATATTGCGTGCAGGCTTTTAAATGAATATTTCGATCAGTTTAATTCCAAATTACTGACGAATTCAGCTGTCAATTAAAATTTAAAAACGATTAACTTGAAAGACTGATTAAATTTTAAAGAACTAGCAAACTATGTAGCAATCCCGTGCTATTTAAGAGTAAAGTGAAGTATGTCCCAAAATTAAAAGAAAAATATTGAATAGTAGTTTAAAATGTTATTTGTTGCAAAGTGCAAAATGTAAGGTATTGTTTGGAAGTTGCCTTTTGATGTTTTTGAGTATTTTTGGCTTTCTGTACTGCTAAACGTTTAGTGTAATACACAGCATGTTTTTTCCAAGTGATACTTTCACGACAGACATGGTCATCACTCTCTTAACTTTGGTTTCATTTTTGTTATAAGGTTACTGGTAGAAAACATGATTTAACCTGAAAGATATAAGCCTTAAATCATCAAAATGTAAATTGCTAACAAGCCTAAGATGTTGTGCAAATTTGTTTGCAGAGAGTTAAAGTACAATTGTATTTTTTAAAAGTAGTCTTGTTTGTAAGAGTCTATATGTTAAAATTGTTAAACAAGGTTTATATAAAATGTATTAAAGTCTTGGATATTGGACAAGATAAGCACTGTCTGCGTGTGAATTTAAGATATTCAATTTAACGTTAATGTCGAGTTGGTAAAATATAAAACTGAAAAACGTTACTTAAGCAGGGGGTAGCCTCTTTAGCTCAAAGGTTGTTATCCACAGGAGCCCCCCATTATAAAATTATTATACAGTTTTAGTGCCAAGTTGGGTCAAGAGATTTTTATCAAGAGATAATTTTTACAGATATTAAAAGAGTGAAGCTCTAAACATATTATTTATCCGCTGGATTCTTCAGTTACATAAGATTATTGTGTTTTGAACATAGAAACACAAGATTTTCGAGCATTTTAAGTTCAAACCACATAGTAACGTTGCCAGCATAGACATCTTTTTATTCTAAAAACATGTTGTTTCAGCTTGTTTGTATTCAAGTTTTAGACATGATTGAGGCGACGCTGTTGAGAGTGTTTTCGCTCAGGAAAATACTCTTCATACAGGAATTTCCGAGATCTCACTCAGATTTTACAATGAAGAAGCGAATATTTTTTCATTCGTTTCTGTTCTGAAGTTCGGAACTATTTCCTGAGCGAAAAAACCCATACTAGATTATACTTTCCGTGGAGTATAATCTATCCAATACTAGTAAGTGTTCTCACTCTTGATAAAGATGGGAAAGCACTTTCATGTTTTGGATGTAGAAATGGGAAGATAAATGTTAGCAGAATAACTCTACAATCTTTTCATTTCAAACTAGTGGGTTCTGAAGGAAGTGGGTCGTACTTCAAATTTTTTCACCTCAAATTTTGACTAAATTCGTTTGTGCATTTTTCCAGAAAAAAAAAGCCAATTTCAGCTCCCCCCCTTTAGCACCCTAGCTCTACATACAAGTGTTTTAATATGCATTTCATTTCAATTGGGTGATGAGTTGTGGATGAAATTGAGAATTCCATGTCCTGTAAACATGAATATGATAGGCTTGTTTTAGGATGAGTTAGGTTGAGTAAGACTTATATTAAAGTCACTTTATCATAAAGTCACTATCTCTTGCGAGTTCAATATCTGTCACTGTTTTTTATTCCTTTATGTAGCAGTTGAAAAATTACACTTATTCATTGTGTATAGGACATGAAATTATAAAATGATTTCTTTTGGGTATGGGAAAACATGCTCGGCTCCCTCCACTGATTACGCATTTCAGTTCCGCTGTAATTATTAATACGTACGTTAAAAAGTTTGTCCGTAATGTTTAATGTAATTTAAAGCTTATTGTAGCACTACACATAGAAAATGTCGAGTTAGAAGATCAGTTATTCGCTAGGTTTGTTCAGGGCGTTATCCATTGCAGGTTAATGGAGGAATTGGAAACGTTTACAATGACAGCTTGATTTGTTAAGGTGTGTTTTAACAAACGCTAAGAGATTGTGCTTATTTAAGCAATGCGAACAAAACGATAAAAGCATGTTTTGCTGTACGAAATCACATCATGACGATACTTTAAGAACATGGAACAGGGAGGGGGTGTTATGTACCCAATAGTGATATCACCTGTGGGGTAATCCCTCCCCCTTTGTTGCTTGTGAGAATTTTGTAATAATTTTGTTTGGCGCAAAACGTACTCGCATTACTCGCTTGTATATTTAGAACGGGGAGGATTGTCTTTAGACAAACTTTAGAAAACTTCCCCTGGTAAATGTGTGAACAAGTGCTTTTTTTAAAATGCACCAAACAATTCAATTTGTCAGAAAGTTTATGCAAAGCTGGTCTTCTGTAAACTAATTATAAATGAACACTAGAGAACCTGACTCTGAAATAAAGGTGTAGTTTCAATAGAATTTATGTTTGTAACAAATATTTGACCATGAAACGAAATGTTACATGTAAATAACCATGTTTTTAACAATAAAATTAATTCTATTAACGCGTGTTGTGAGGTTCCAAATAAAGACGATACCAACCGGAAAGGAAGGTATGTTTTCGCCCGATTAGCATGTTGACGTAGCCTGGCACCTGAAAATGTTGTCTGCGATAAAATTACATAATACGCGCAATGGCTTGTGCAAGAATCAGGGCGCTCTAAATTGGCTAAAAGAATGGTCATGGCTTTATAGGATACCCTAGAGGTCGGAATGTCGAGAGAGCACTGGGCCCGAGTTGCCCCTGTGTTTTGTGTATTTCTCACTCCCTTGGACTCAATCTCGTTCCCCGAGCCTGCGATCCCTTGGGAATGAAACGGAGGCTCTGGGATAATCCGTGATCGATATACAAAAAACTGTATGTCGCCTGTACTGCGCATGCGTTGGAAATAAATAGTTCAATAAGACGAAGGGAAGAAGCTGGCATTTAAGTGACTTTCCATAACCAGTAGGCAAGATACAAATCGTGTCTTTCCGGTCGACAACAACAGCCTTTACCGCTTCGTATTGACACTCCTTCAATTTGAGATTCTTCTTACCCAGTCGCTCTAACGCTTCGTCCAACACAGAATTAAATAAACTAATATTTTCCACTGACATTACAAACAAAATAGTAAAAGTACTGTTCCAAAAAGCTTTAGAAAAAGGCTATTGCGGCTTATTGAATCGCATGCGCAGTACGGGTGACATACAGTTTTTTGTATGTCGACCACGGATTATCCCAGAGCCTCCGTTTCCTTCCCAAGGGATCGCAGGCTCGGGGAACGAGATTGAAACAAACCACGTAGTCGTACAGTCTGTACTCAGGAAAAATATTACCAATTCTATTTACCTCGCTACTTTCCGTCGATCATGAATATTCAAGCCCTCATTATTAGAAAGATCATCCCTATGTAATCCATATCATCCAATGTCATCCATATTCATATTTTGACTTTTGTTAGAAAAGGAAGCCATGTTGAAATTACTTACCAGTACCTTTGATCGCGTTTAGCTTAGTAACCATGCCTTGGTTTCTGTTGTTGGTTTTTGAACAAATTCTGTCTGAAATAATACCTCGCAAATTTGATGCCAAAAAACCTCCAAATGTTGGCCTGAACATGACATGGAATGCATTTGAAAGTTGTTTTATTTACATCCAATGTTCATAGTAAAAAGTAGAGGGGATTTAAGAGGCCTAAAAGACCTTCAAGTTGGAGAATGGAGAATGGTTTGGATGTACAAAATACATACGTCAGTGTCGGCTGTAATAGAAACCCTTACAGTCTTGACTGGGGGTTAAATGGTTTGGTTGCCTTTGCTGCCTGCAATTCTCTAGCTTTGTACACGCCTGAGGTATGTAGTTTATGTCCAGTACAGCTTGACATAGGAATGTTAGATGACAGAATATTAGATTCAAATAGTGTAATTGTGATATGGATCGCCCATGTTGCCAATTTGATACAAATTCTGTGAATTTAACGAATAGATTACATTTTGCCGTTGTCTGTTCAGTTGTAGATGCACGGTATGACGTCATAATGTGGTAAGAACAAAAAAGTGGCCCTCAAGCCGCCAAGGCAAGTGGGTCACTGATGGTCTTACCACATTTTGACGTTATATCGTGTATCTATAACTGAACAGACAATGGCAAAATGTAATCTATTTGTTTTATGTAATAGAGATGTGAAAATTTTTGCCATTTGATGTGATCATGACCTACACAAAACAAAGGACGCCATTGGCTGTCGATAATTCTAAAATTGCTGTGATTGGCTTGTCGCTGAAATGGTGCCAGTGTGCATCTGTCCCCTAATAGGTCACAGTTCTCGACCAATGAAAATCCAGAATTAACTCTGATTATTATATAATATGCTATAATGTGACAGTGTGGGCAGAACTGGGGCTTGTTATCATAAGGTATCCCATGGAAGTAAGAGGACTCTCAGGACTCAGAGTGGACCTCTACCAATAGGGTAGACTCTACTATGTTGAGTGGGGGGGGGGGGGGTGGTTGATCATATTAACAAGTCTTTATTCCCCTTGGTATCAGGATTATTTTCAGTCATTTCACATGGCATCTCAAAATTATTTTCAAAAATTCACACAAGTGATCAGGTAAGTCTGCTTTCATGAAAAATGATCTTGGACCATTGAAAATACATTTAAAAAGATTCGAAAGCGATGAGCTTTTTTGCTTGGCGAATTCTTGGGTTTCACTAGGGTATTTTGCAGCAAATTTTGGTGAGGGTCAACCCAAAATGTATTGATGATTATACTCTACTGGAGTGAACAAATCTCATGAAATTGCACATATTTGCGGCCAAACAAAAGGTCGGCACACACAGTGAAAAATTCTTTCTCTCCAATGACTGTGTATAGATTTGGAGTTGACCCCCAGTGGAATTTATGATGTCACGTGAGACCCAAGAATAGAGGAACATAAGCTTCAGATTAACATTTCAGTGAAACTTTTCCAGAATGATGAAAGTGCAGGAAAGATAACTTGCTTGCTGACTTGTCATAATGAGAGATTAAACTGTGTTAAATGGATTGCAAATCAAAACCAAGGTATGATGACATACAAAACATAGAATTACTATACGTAGAGAATTTTGTACTTATGGTATTCATATTTTCTGTCCCTAAACTTGCTAAAACTGGATTGGGTTGCACTAAAAACTTCAATGCAAAACATTCAGAAACACTTGGTTTATCACAAATAAAGTGTCAATCTCTGGAAAATTAAATTTCCATGCCCCCCCCCCTAGTCCAGGCTTGCCTTGCATGTTTTTGTCAACTTCATATAGTATGTAATTATGTGTGTCCTGTGTAAGGCATTGGTCAAGCTTCTGACAAAACTAGTAACTATGCAGTCCTTAATTATTAAACATGTGTGACTTCAGGGAAAGAGAATGAGTTAATATCTGGTGCAACTGATGGTCAGGCAATAATATGGAAATTGCACGGAGATAAGGTCTGTAACCCATGAGTAGTGGTACAGCTGTGATTTCTGCTATGGTACCATTTCTAAATCCAGAAACACACTATCAACACAAGCACAAGCCAAACCAAATGGCAAAACAGAGAAACGCAGTGAAATTTTTGACATTAGCATGGACATAAGCATAGGCGTAAGACTACGAGCATGGGCTATGGTAGAACAAAAGCAAATTCAAAAGAAGATTCTGTCTGTTTTGTTTTCGTTAACCTCAGAGGAAAAGTTATCTTTCATATATGTTGCTTACATTTTTGTTGCTAGTTATGACAGGCATAATTAACCAGGTGTTAATTGGCTGATCAAATGTCTTAAATCTCTAATTAAGCTGTCAAATGTCAATGAGAGAACAGCTCTGATCTTGTGTCATTAATGGTTCACTGTATGAATTCCATGATTAGCCAATAATATAAGTATGTTTGTCTTTGAATACTAGTGGTGTCAATGTGACGTCTTGACTGGCCATACTTCGGCAATTATTGCCATCTCGGGTATCACCCTTGACTCGAGAACAATTGTTGCTACTTCGTCTGCGGATTCAACAGTCAGAATATGGAACAGAACTTGGGGTCGAGGTACAGCTGCATGATGAAAGCTCAAGAAGACATGATTTTTGGAAGATGAATAAGAATATATTTCACATTATTGTTCATTTACAGATCAGTTTGAGTGTTTTGAAGTGCTAAATTTTGATGGAGGATTTGCATTTGCTGTTGCTCTCTCCAACATGCCTGGAACAAAAGGTTTGTGGCTTTACTGTTTACCATTTTCTAATGTGTCCAATGTTTTATAACATCTTACCTTTGAGATGGATGTACGATGATCTGGTAGGGAGGAGGGTTGGGGTAGGGTGCTCTGCTAGCTCTAATATGGCTATATGCTTGAATTGTGTTTGTCTTAGACATGAGTGTTGCCCGCCCGTTAAAATACAGGACCTGCATGTTGATTCAGGCAAAGGACTAAACATGATACTCAAATAGTGCACACAGCACATGCAAATGATGCAACGCACAGTGACAACAGAGAGGTTTAGATTTGACTTCCTCAACAACTACCGCTCTACCTTACCTTTTCCTGATTTCAAACAATTTTGATTGGTTAATTGGGTAGGTTTGAGACATCTGATTGGCTGAAAGATAGATGGTTACAATCGCAACTGTCTCAAGTATCCCGTAACAAAAGTTATGTTCAGTGCGTCTAGTTGGGGCAAAAAGTAAGAAAAACTCATTTTAATGTTCTATTTTTTCTCTGTAGTTCCAATCCTAGCCTGTGGCTGTGACAAAGCAATAATTTCGCTGTTTACTGAGAAAGAGTCTGAGGTTTGAAGGCTTTTGCTAATTCATTTCAACCAAAAAAAAAGGAGCTTAAAAATGCGGTCCTGCTTTAGTATTTTCCTTACGCAGCAAAAACCAACATAGTTTTTGGTTACCTAGTTTGTTCCGTCATTGAAATTACACGGCCACGAAGACTGGATACGAGACGTAAAGTTCGCCCATGTAGGTAAATAATTATATGTGATATCAAAATAATGTATTTGGAGTAATGTGTGATTGGCTTATCTTTTGCTAGTCATTTCTTTTGGCTCAGAGCAGAGCTTAATTACCAAGAACACGGCTTAACCTGATCCAGTGGAAGCTTTTCTAACCTGCTATCTTATGACCCTACGTATTTGACTTTGGACTCTCTAAAGGGCTTATTATATAGAGACGGGTTATCGGGCTAAGCGAGTTGAAAACTGCATATAATGAAGACCAGAAGCCTAGAAGCTGTTAATTTACAGGTTCTCGTACTGGGAACGAGGATGTGCTTGACTTCATATTCTTCCTGTAGATAATAATGACGTCATGTTAGCGAGTTGTTCCCAGGACAATTTCATCAGGGTATGGCGTATTGCTAAAGATGTTGATCTCGCCAATGAGACTGGAGTGGATGAGATCGAGGAGCGTTTGAAAACTTTGGAGCTGACTTCAAATAAGTTTTCTATAATGTCGGAAGGTGTGTAGATTATTGCTCAGTTTACGTTCCCTCCTGTAGCAGCAGTGGACAAAATAGTTTTGCAACGATTTAATATAACTTTCTCTTCCTGTCAAGATTCGTCTATGAGCTACTTTGCCGTGCTGGAAACAATTCTAGCTGGCCATGAAGGCTGGGTTTACAGCGTTTCTTGGCATCCCAGGGTATATCAAGGTCAGTGACATATACTCATCTCATGATATTTCCGCTGTGGGAAGAAATGTTTCCACTTTGATTCTACTAAACTTCGCAGGCTTTGTCTTGCTAACTTTGTTTCTTCGAACAACGAAACCATTACATAAGCAGCCTGAGTAACACTACTAAATGAGGTTTTGAATATTTCAGACAATGAACCTCATCAACCGTTATGTTTGATGTCGTCTTCAATGGATAAAACCATTGTGATTTGGAGTTTTGATAAAGAGGCTGGTGTATGGATGGACGACGTAGGTATTAATCTAGCAAACTTTGACTCCTTGGTGAAAACGAGACGTCTTCATTTCTTGGGCTTTTCTAGGTGCGTGTTGGAGAGGTCGGAGGAAACACCCTGGGGTTTTATGGTGGGGTATTTAACCCGACCGGTGAAAAGATCTTAGCTCATAGCTATCAAGGGTCTTTGCACATGTGGAAAAAAGATGAGAGCTTGGTGAGTTTCTGAATTTAGTTTGCAACGACAATGATAGATCATTGATAAGTAAGTTTCTTAGATATCAAACATGATAACGATCTATTAAACCAAAGCCTAAAACAAAGCCTAAAACAAATTACCTAAAAAAGGCATTTAGAATTGAACAATACCCTCGTTATCCTAAATGTCAAATTCTTATTTGTTTCTTTTTGAAATGGACTGTTTTCACAGTCAGTGGACACGAAATATTAGCATAGCGTGACTAACTCGTCAGGCAGGCCACGCCAGGCCGAGTGTGGCTGCCTTCAAATTTATTCTTGCTTTTTCAGGAGGGTTCGAGTTTCTGGCACGCTGTGTCAACCGTCAGTGGTCATTTCTCTCCTGTTCACGTGAGTATAAGTCTTACCACGCGACAGTAATATGATTTTCTACGCACCGAGCACAGATGTGTTTCGTTTACAGGATATCGCTTGGGAGCCAGAAGCTGGTGAGTTTCTTGTCTCTCTCAGTTCAGATCAGACCACGCGAATTCACGCACCTTGGAGAAGGTTGGCGTGCGAGGTACGAAGATTTAACGTTAAAACAATGCTCAACTTAGACTAGTTCATGATAATTTATTTTGCTCACATGTACAATTTGCCTGGCTTCATGATTGTTTCTGTACAAACATTATATCGGAGAAACTAATTTTATAATCTAAGCTGTACAATACAAGCAAGGCTAGTATACTTAAAAGATAAAGCACGAGCAGTCGATCTGTATCTGATGTCAAACATCTAGGTGATGTGAAAGCACGGAAAAGTACTGGCACTAGTTGTCAAATAGAAATCCATTTTTCGAGCCAAACTTGCAAATTTCTCATTAAGTATAATTTACTTCGGTTCCAAATTTCTGGTTGGCTTACAATTTTCTTTACTGAACATGATTACAAAGTTTCAAGAAGTTTCATAAAGGAAGATAAAAGAAATATATAAGTGATTAAAAACAGCAAAATGGACTTTTATTCGGTAGCGAGTTTCAGGCCTTTTACTCACGGTCAGATCAGCAGGATGAGCCAAAGACGAGCGGTGTTGATCAGATACAGATCGGATGGTAGTGCTTTTTATCGTTCTTATGAAAACTTTGGTATTTTTCCGTAATCTTAAAGAATTGCACGATTTTTGTCAGAAAATCAAACTCAAAGTTTATGTAAATCAGGGACAGCTCTTATATTGATTAAATATGTATTTCTTTTCTGTTTGTTTATATCTAATCTATAATATTTCTTTTCTCAGACGACATGGCATGAGATAGCCCGACCCCAAGTCCACGGTTACAATATGCGATGTCTGACGATGATCTCTAGGTATTGTTTCGCATCTGGAGCAGACGAGAAGGTGAGAAGAAACAATTTATAATGTAATTTTTTACTTTTTAATTTAATTTGTTCACTTGAAATGTTGTTGTTTTATGTTTTGAAGGTGATTCGTGTGTTTGAAGCCCCGAAGAGTTTTGTCGACATGTTTGCAGTCATTTCACAGATTTCTGATAAAAATGTAAGAATTAAAATAATTCCACCAAACAGCAGAAAACATTGAAATGTTTTAAAATGTGCATGCCTGTATCTAGGTCGATGATTACAAGCCAATTGGAGCTAGCGTTCCTGTTTTGGGGCTCTCTAATAAAGCTGTATTTGATGGTAAGTTTTTTGTAATTTATGTACCACGCATACTGATTTCTTCACCCTCGTTATTTTGTGTTTTCTTCGTGAATTACCATTGACCATCACGATAGTTTTCACGAAACAGTTTTGAAGGAAATGAAATACGAGATTGTATCTATTCGCTGTATTTTCTATGTGCTGTAATCTACAGACGATCTGAAGAATTTAAAAGATGATTTGAAAGATCCACAAAGACCGATGAAAGCGTCAGCATTTGCCAGCGAAGAACCCGCACCATTCTCGCCTTTTATTCCAAAAGGTAAAAAAAGTCACAAAGTTAAATATTCATTCAAAGTTCATGCTGACCTGATAACGCTTGACGAGGGTTTTTTCTTTCTGTTTGCGAGTGACATACAACATAATTCAGACATATACTGCCCAAAAATACTTTGGCAAAACTTTGGTAAGCCTTTTCACCTATTTTCATATATTAACATCAGGAAAACTCTGACAAGATTTCGTCATATGAACTCAGAGATCTGCTGTATTTAATTTAAAACATTTTCAGACTAAATAATAATGGAATATCTATAAAATAATTCTATATTTTTTACTCGAAAGATGTCTTAAGTTTAGAGACGAAACGTAACAAATAAAATTTCTTTTAAATCTTATTGTTTTGATGGCGTTTTTATAAGTTATATGTCCGGCTCATATTCATTATAAATATTCATTCAGGTCATAAAGTCATACGGTGATGTTATAACTTCAACTCTGGGCAACTGCCGAACGGATATGACGATTTCATCCACCGCTCTTAACCAGTCAAACTTTTAACTGTTTTCTGTTAAACGTTTTTCTGTTTTCCAGAACCACCAACAGAAAATAAGCTAATGCAAAGCACGCTCTGGCCCGAGACACAAAAACTGTAAGTATTACAGATGCTTTCGGTTTAGAAAGCTTTAGACTAAATGAGACGAGGTTTAACAATTGAGTGTTGCTTTTCTTACATAGTTATGGTCATGGCTACGAAATATTTTGTATGGCATACGAGCCTCATTGTCATCTTCTTGCTACGGCTTGTAAGGTATGATAAACAAACAGTGAACTCTATAAATACTAGAACTATTAGTATACTGTACACTGCTAAAAACGAACAACATGTTCTGGCCTGATGAAAACAACATTGAACAATGTTTTGCTGCCCACATTGTTCAATGTTGTCAACAATACTAAAAAAGTTGTTGAGCCTGAACTCTGCCTGCAACCAGGTGTAACAATGTTGAACAATATTGTTGACAAGCTTGCAATGTTGGCAGCAAAACATTGTTCAATACCGTTTTCATCAGGCCAGAACAGGTTTTTCTTTTTTTGCTGTGTATGTAAAAGCCCATGTTTCTGTAAAGCCTAAATAGTAGAAATTGACGTTCAACAATTACAAATGTTGTAAAACAGTTTTAACACAATTTTTCAGGCATCTAAAGCAGATCACGCCAACATATTACTATGGGATACCTTCTCGTGGAAACAAGTTGGTTCACTGCAAGGTCACGCACTCACTATCACGCAGATGGAGTTCTCACATTCTGGGAAATATTTACTCTCTGTGTCACGTGATAGAACATGGTGTCTCTTTGAGAAAGAAAAGGAAGAAGACACGGGTAAGAGATTTTGTTTCTTTTCAGTTTTAAACTGGGTAGCTTTATATGATTTAAACTGTTCTAAGTTTATCTCGTATTGATTTAGTGTTATTACTGGACGAAGCATAAACTAGACTAACTTTATTTATACTGGATAGCTCTATCAGTTTTAAACTGTTCTTCCTAGAGGTCCAGAAAAGATCATCTCTTATTGATCCAGTGTTACTACAGTAAAGAGGAAACCTAAACTAAACTAACAGAAAGACATGAAACAAAACTAACTCTCCTAAACCAAACTGTATCCTTTGTTTTTAGGTCTATACAAATTGTCTGCCAAATACGACAAGAAAAGCCGAATAATCAGCAGAGTAATTTGGTCCTGTTCTTGGACGCACGATGACATTTACTTCCTTACTGCATCGAGAGATAAAAAGGTTATTACTCCTTGTTAAAACCTTGACGTTAACCTTCTCTCAGTTCTACCTAGAGGTCCAGTGAGCGCAATTCAGCAATGCTGCTACTAAAGTGGGAGTTCTAAACTAGTTTCGTAACTATACTTCTTTTTTAAAGGTAGTAGTTTGGGGTCAAAGCGAAGGTAATCATTGGGACCGAATGGGAAACCCTTTGGAAGCAAGTGAAGCTGTCACAGCGGTTGCTGTTTCCATGGATACTTCATGCCTACCGTGGTTAGTTTTGACTTGTATTTTCACTGCAAGCTGCCGATGACAAAGTTGACGTTTCTACGATTTCTATTTAGTTATCTTGTGGCTATCGGAACAGAATCAGGGGAGATACGTCTATATAGATGGAGCCTTTCATTTGGCTGGAAAAATATCACAACGAATGATAAGACGTATCCTTTGTGGCCGGAAAAAGAACTAGTGTAGAAACTACCAGTAGATGATAATTATCCATTTCCGAATCAAGCGTGCAAAGCATGCAGGATTGTTTGTGTGTAATGACCTCCATTGATAGCAGTTATTTAGGACCCCCAGGACCCCCATTGATAGCAGTTATTTTTTAACTGAAGGGGTTATCCTGTATAAATATGTTTTAATAATAATAATAATGCAATAGAGGGCACCAGTGATGAGACATGGAACAGATAGTACAAGCAACTTTAAGGCTAATAAAACACGTTTATATTTTTTTGCTTCAATTTTAACTTATTACTGAAGGTCCATGTCACTTTGCATTGTCCATTCAAGCAATCCTAGAGGCTTTCGGTTTGAAAGATTTAAGAATATTTTTAGGCTTTTTACCTAGATAACCTTTGTACCGTAATTGTATTCCAGTTCCAAGTGAGGATAGATATTCCGTTGTTTAACCTTAATCCTAAATCTAATAATAGAATTAGTCATAAAGGATCAATAACAAGACTACGGTGGAGACCTGGTGACGAGTCGCTCTTTCTTGCCAGCTCTGCGACAGACAACTGCGTCAAGATTTTTGAAGTGAGCCTGCAGTGAAAACTCTGAGATGACGTCAAGAACACCGCTGTATTATTTCACCTCATTTTCTTGTTGCGCTTCAGATGAATGCGGAGAGTAAATTGCGTTCATCACACCATCAATTACCAACACAGACATTGTACCAAAAAGGTAGCCACTTGTTACAAGCCGATTTTTTATCATATTACAGACATACTGCCTAACTATCCTAAACTCACTTCAACTGCCCGTGGTTTTAGCAAGTGCTAGTGGCAATTACTTCTCCATGCAAAATACCTGAGCTATTTGCTGGAAATTCTTTGCGTAGAGAACATTATGAGAATAAAAATGAAAGGTCAATATTCAGGGTCGTCGGAAGCGGGGGGGGGGAATAATTTCTATCTGTATACGGCAGAGCAAAGTATAGGAAAGTACTCACCTAGAACAACCCCCTTAGGTTTTTACTGTTGCCTCCCCCCCCTTCGATATCCATTTGCTAACGACGGCCTTGATATTCAAATATTATTTATAGCTGTAATTGTGTGGTGAACATTGTGTATTTGAGATTTGATTATTGCTGGATTGTTTATTTATTATTGTTATTTTACATTCTCATTGTCTTTGAAATGGGTTCACTTGGTTTGATTGTCAACAAGACTCTTCAAAGTTCAAGCACTTTCCTTACTATCCAGTCTATCCTTGCAGAGTGTAATTATATGCCAGTTAAATGTGTCCTCTATTAGTTTTTGTCAAAAATATATTCTGACATATGGTACATTTTATGACGTATTTCCATGTTCGTTGCGGCATTTGGTATTCCAATGTTAATACATTTGGTTTAGTATATCATCGGTTGGGGGAGGGGGTCACAAAAACCGCTAGATCCACCCCTGAATTCATTGCATTCATGAAACGGCATTGTTAGGTAATTTGGCACCATTCCTTTAGTTTATCAAATATTGCTTTAATTGGTCCTTGTTTGGCCTTTTTTGCGGCTTTTTTCAACTTCAAGAGCCATTTTCAACTTTACTTGTAGAAACAAGAATAATTTGGGCAATTAGGTATATTAATATTTACATTACTACAGGTCTACAGCTTAGAAGTTAGAACGGGATAAGTTGGGATAACCTATTTGTTTTCTAGTCCAATCATAATCCATTAAATTAAGCCAATTACAGTATAGGATCCAATGTACGCAAGCGTCCGCCTCGCGGATGACGAGCTTCAGAGAATGGACCGATTGCATTATGGGCAAAATTTTGAAAAAAGTTGAACTAGGAAAATTTATTACCACAGCATTGAAGAGCATCCTAAAATTAGTAAAATTGCAAAGTTTGATTGCGAAACGTTGTAAAATGTGGAAAATGTAAGCCTGTGAAGATTGCAAGTCTCATTCTTGATTTTAAAACTCTGATGGATTCGGTGATTATGGGCAAGCTTACCCAAGATGCTAGGGGAGGAGCCTTTTTTGGGAAAATTTGGCCTTATTTTATTCGGTGGGTTTGGCTCCGAGCATGCGCTGGAGCCTGGCAACCATTGACATTGATGTTGCAATCAACGGAACGTGGAGTCCACGCGAGTGCTTCGCGAAGAAGCTTCAAGGAAGACAAAATGGCGACAAATTGGTCGCATTTACTTGAAATACTTGCAGCTATTTCTGACAGTCCTCTCCATCCCGAAGCCGTGCCAGAGTTGTGTAAAGTTCTAAACAACGGGTTTGTTTTTGTATTTATCTTTCTTACTTTTGATTGTAAGGCGATAGTTTTGCGATATTTGTGTTTTAATTTCAGTAGCCAATACAGAAAGTGAAATGGTGGCAATTTTGCTAATAGCGGAAGCCAGTTGTGTGTTTGTGTATGCCACCAGCTAGAGCATAGGAAAACTTGCTTATCTAAACAGAAACTTCAATGCTCTCAAAGCTGAATCATTATCTTAAAACACTGTCTTTGTATTTAAAGTTTATAGTAAAATTATTTGAATAAAAGCAATAAAATTAGCTATAAAAACTGAAAATTAGGAAAGAATAGATACTTTAGCGTACTCTTAATGTGTTTCCTGATATGGAGCAATTGTTGCATACAATTCTTATCCTGACGGATGGAAACGAGTGCTGATGTAAGATTCTTACTTGTTCAGTGATGCGGAATTTGAAATCTGATGTTTTGTACACATGTTTACTCAATCACATATACCAGAGTAAGAATGGTATGTGACAAATCATATCGTGTAGATAGGCGTTAAAAGGTAATTTTGTGGAAACTCCAAGTGAGTTTATTATCACAAAGTTTTCTATCTGTAAGCTCGGATCTTCATCAGTGCTTGTAGTAATGCGACTAAATTAAATTCATGCATCCTTAAACAGGTAAAATGTCATGATTGTATGCTTGCATGATTTGAATGTTAATTAAACGTTTAAATCAATGATGTAATTTTGCAAATGCTGTTTCCACTTTTTTACAACTTAACTTTCAAATTTTCAAAAAGGAAATTTGCAAATAGATTTTCCTGCTTAAATTCAAACCCGATGTTAGTTTGCAATAGTTGATGGTATCTTGTGCCGACATGCTAGAAATTTGTTAATGTGAATAAAATTTCCATGTTTTAGAAGTTCTGACATACTCAATCTTGAAGATGAGCACGAGGAATTCTTCTCATGTGTGGTGGCTTTCTCAGCTCATTTTATTGGCCTTCATGTTTCTTCATGTAAGTAGTTTGTCAAAACCATGAAAGTCAAAAGCATTAAATTGAAGACCCTTGTCAGGAACATTGTATTTCTACTTTTAATGTCCCAATAGTAAAAGATTGAATGTTTTGTGTGATTTTGACTGCAACACATACATACATACATAATGTTGGTTTGTCCTTATATAACTTAATATGGGATATTTAAAACACAAAGAGTGATGCTTTATCAGACATAAAAGCAAGAGGTACAACTGAGCATTTGAACTGATAAAGCATGAACTGTAAGTGTCTTAAATGGCTTCAAAAATCACCATTGTATACCATCTTGTGAACTTATTTACAAAGAATTACTTTCAATGTAGATGTTGTTTAAGTTGAAAAATCAATGGAAAAGATATGATTGTATAAATCGACAAGAATCTTTATGACGTACAAAGCCTGTTTCATGCAGTTATTAAATTCACTAATGATTAAATTAACAAGTGTTTAAATGTCTTTAAAGGTTCAGACAGTCTACATCATCCTACTGGGGCATGCAAGGTCATCCTACAGTTTTGTTTGGCAAGAATTAAAAAAGAAAGAGATAAATCACTCTCAAAGGTTATTTTGTTTTGTTCTAATTGTAATAATCGAAAATTATATATCATCATTGAGGCTGAGGGATGATGTAATTCATGAATGCCTTATCTTTTTTCAGAAAAACCTTGTGGCAATAATTGAAGGATTATGCAAAGGCCGTGGTTGTTTAGATCAGGCTGAAATAACAACATTTGTGGAAAAGATGAAGCAAGCAAAATACCCAAAGTGTGAAAACGATCAAAAAGATTCCGCAGAAACGACAAAGACAGAGTTTTATGGCAAATTGACCAGACAGGGACTCCTAAACACTAACCAACGTTTTTCCAGGTAGAAAATCCTTTAGATTAGCATCCTTTCTCCACAAGAAAGAGTTTATACTTGCTAGATTTTGGTTAATAAAACATTAAATTTTGTTTTATTTCTTCGAATCAGAATGCCATTTGCAAGACATCGAATGTTTGGCTTTGAAGACGACATGATCGATATAAAGACCTACTTGTCAAATGCAAACATTTCCACGTTAAGAAAGATGCAGGGAGGTGAAATCTTGCTGGATTTGTGCACGTCGCTGCCCAACATATCACAGTTCATAACATTGCACGGTATGAGTGGCAGCAAGCCATCAATGAAGATGATTGATGGGTTGACTATTGAAAACATGTTGCTGTATCCTGTGAGCAGGTGAGATACAAAAACATATTGTAGTTTGGGGTACCTAACATCAGATTACTAACATATTTGCGTTAGTGAATTTTGGTCTGTTAGGAGATTTTAGTGCAAATGTCTCATACACTCGAATGAACTCTCCCAACTGGCCAAAATTGACTTATGAATGTTAGTAAGCCATCGATAAGCAGTTTTGTTTGTGTTGGTGATGAGGGTATTCTCAAGGATCATTCTGTCTTAGGTGCAAGTGGGAATCATACACACAGGGTGTGAAGATTGAGTTTAGGTGACCTGCAGGGGGTCTGAAGCAGCTGCCCTCTAAAAGTAGTTAAGACAGAGGGTATTATTTGGGATGAAAAGAGCAAGTCCTAAGAATTATGGAGTATCATGTGAAATGATTTTCAACAATCTCTTTCTAATTTGCCTAATTTCAGCTGAAAAATAATTTTACCTGTTACAAATTTAAAATTTGACAAAATGATTAGTTGTCCAGTCCCCTTCGTACTAAAAGCCCTTATACTGATAGAGAGTAGAGTGTTCAAATCGCAATTATATTTATGTATTATTCACTAGTGCAATTATTTTTTCTTGAATTAGAGCGCCAGATCTTGCATCAGAAATGAGTTTAATCAGTAGTATCGCATCCATTCCTGTTATGGAACCTTTGAACAGTTATCGTTTGAACAAAATAATGTTGCTAACCTTGGGTTGTGTTGATATTGCAATGTATGCTGCATCAGGATACCTTACTACGACTGCTATAGGTATGGCTTGAGAGCATTTTTGTGGTTAAAGTATAGTGTAATGATTTAGTATAAGGCGTTTGAAATTTGTACAAGTAAATGCACAAGGTTCTCTGTGGCTGAAACTGTAATCTTTTTTGTCTTGCAGAAGATGTTGATGAAATAGCAAAACAACTCGTTGATACAAGTGTATGTATAATTAACTCTCATGTTGGTAGCCCTTCTTCAACAGTATAGATATGTTTCATTCATTTGTGTTTTAGCTGTTTTGTAATATCATTGTTCTTGCCATCCAGTTTCTCTTGTCATTTAATTTCTCTAGATTAAGTACCATCCTCTTTTACAGACAGTTAACTTGTAGTTTTTCACAATATACATCAGGATAACAAATACTTTAAACTTTGTTGTGGCTCTATAGTTTGCTTTTGCCAGATGAATTCATTGAGGATATCTTCCCCCCAATACAGATACTCGTTCCATGCAATATTGTTCACAATAGCTAGTTGAGACTTTATAACAAGGTTGAATATGACACATCAATGCAATATCAATTCCCTATATCACCAACAGTTCAGTTGAAAAGACTAACTTTAACCATATTTCTTTTGTAGTTATCAATCGTGGACACTGTCTCTCACACTTTGTCAACTTCTCACAGAGCTGGGGGACATATTGTTCAGAACTTTAATCTTCTTATTACTCATTGTATACTAAAAGGTCTCGCATCTCTTGCAAAGAACGGAGGGATCAACCAAGACAGAGCTAGTGAAACAAGGTATCAATGTACACATTTAATGTAGGTAGTATTTCACAATAAGCTGTCGTGGTTTGTGTTTGAACTACCTGAAAAAGATATCTCAAACGTGGTGGCCTAGTGTAGGTAGTATTCTACAATATGCTGTCGTGGTTTGTGTCTGAACTACCTGAAAAAGATATCTCAAACATGGTGGTCCAGTGTAGGTATTATTGTACAATAAGCTGTTGTGGTTTGTGTCTGAACTACCTGAAAAAGATATTTCAAACGTGGTGGTCTAGTGTAGGTAGTATTCTACAATAAGCTGTCGTGATTTGTGTCTGAACTACCTGAAAAAGATATCTCAAACATGGTGGTTCAGTGTAGGTATTATTGTACAATAAGCTGTTGTGATTTGTGTCTGAACTTTACCTAAAAATATTCTAAACTTGGTGAAAAACAGTACAAATAACAATCTAAGCATGCAGTAATTGTGTCTGTTGGTTTTTCAGATGGGAAGGATTGAATATTTTACGCATGGAACTGAGCAAGAAAGTGATTGGTATTTTATCGTCATTACTGGAAGATCTAAAGATGGAGAGTAGTGATGATGAATCTAGTGCTAACATCACAGCAGAGGAAATGAACATTGAAGTACATGTATCAGCTTGGTGTCGAGTGAAACTATTGTTTGACCATCTCGAACTTGTTCCCTTACTCATGGGCATATTTATACGCTCCTACCACAAGGTGAGTTATGAAGAGATTGACTAGCAGTTAGAGATTTTGTGCTAATTCTCCACGGAAGACAGACAAAGGGTGGAGGTAGTGTGCCCCTCCCTGTTTCCTTACCTGTAATATTTTTTAGGAACCGTAAAGAAGGTGGGGCTGGGAGGGGAGCTTCAGCCACATCATTCTTAACTGCAGATGAAGATTACTCTGCTGCTATTTGGCCATAGGGTTAACAAATCCTGCAAAGTTACTGAAACTTCATTTCCGAGGTTCTAACTTTCAAAATTTCCCAGACACCACCCTCTCCAAAATACCCTAGACGGATTACGTACTCGGAGTCAACCTCAGCCTCCCCACTTTAATTGCCGAGGTAGATGCCGATGCAAGTTACGATTTTCATAGTTTGCCTCGGCCAAAAAATGCCGATGCAATTCCATCCGTTATATCTTAAATTTGCAAACTACAGCGCTTTTTTTGCGTTATATAAACCACTTTAGTAACGTGAACTTCACATCTGTAGGTGAAAGTTAGCATGGCCTATAGCCACAATATTAGAAAATAATTGTAGGCAAGTAAAATTTCTCACTTTGGCGAATTCACTCCCTGTATGTTGCCGGTTCACGTCATAATTGCGGAGACAAAATCGAAAATTATCGAAAGTCTTCGGCAATTATTTGCCGAGGCAAAAATAGTTGAATTAGGAGAGTTGGTAAACTCTAGTACGTATATCCAATGTGAATAAAGTTAGAACTAACATTGTCAGTGTAGGTAGTGCAGTAAAAAGCACACAAAAACAGGATCTTTCACCATCTGAAACGATACAAATAAAATGAGCTAGTCCCTGGACGAAGGATCTTCGTCAAATCTTTGCCCGTATCGTTTCAGATAGTGGACATTGTTGTATTCTCGCGTGAATGAAGTCATTCTTGATCTTATGTTAACAGGCGGACTACTTGAGCGAGACAACATTATCATCAGCAAAAGGATCGGATCAATCAAAGTCGACAAGTAATGATGCGGAGACAAAGTCAAACAACAGCAACGAAGGTTATTGTATGATCTTACTAATTTTTCTACGTACTCTGTCTACGTCGTATTTCTACAGTAGCTGTGCCTATTGCTTGAACTGAACACTTTCTAGAGTCGCCGCAAACCTATGCCGACAACCTTTGTTAGTAAAGGCATTATAACAATGGAAGACAATAAACTAAATTGGTTTTCTGATGTACAAATCATAGACAATAATGATTTTTGTTTTTAAAATGTCAGTCACAAAGCCTGATCATCGTAAGACTGCTTTCCAGTTATCTTTATCGGACCATGTCACGCACGTAAAAGCTTAAACTGTTCTAAGTAGTTTGTATTTGACAAACAGAATGACTAAAAACTCGTACGAATGCGGAATTCTCTCCATCAGTACCTTTGTTCATTTTAAGTGATTGAAATTGATTTAGACTTTTACGTGCGTGTACATACGCGTGAAAAACGCGTAACTGGAATACTGCCTTTAGATTGGTACTTAACCGCTCTTTACTGAAAGAATCGTGCAGTTCCATTTTCAAAGTCTTCTTTGGGAACATTTAGCTACATTTAGTTGAATATGTTCCACTACCGACTACGTCCGTCGTATGTTACCTTGGTAAGTGTGTTTGGTTTTCATTCAAGCACAAATGAGTTGATTCACATGTTCATTTTAGATTCAAGCGAAGGTGACACTCTGTTTGGTGATTTGTTCGACAATCAAACGGGTGAACAAGAGACCTCCGCACCAGAAACTGAAACGAAATCTTGGAAAAATGAGAGCAAAATGGCGGTTGCTGAATCGGTTGGTAGAATTGAAATACTACACGATCAACATAATTCCTTTTAGTCCAGTGTAGTACAGATCAAATACGTTTGAATGGAACGTTTGATTGATAACTAATATTCCCAATGAGGCTCACCCTCGGATCTTATCTCGTTGTTTTTTTTTCTCTAGTACCTGGAAATGTCCAAGACGATTCTTGTGTTTATCACTGATTATATGTTAAATAACATCAGTCCGAACCTCATGGCGAATATTCAACAAACCCTACCTACCTCGCATCTCACTGATCTTGCGTCTCTGGTCATGGAACTGGATGGAGCGAAAACCTACATTGGGACGCTATCCACGTGCTATTCATTCAATCAATGTCTAGATCGTTACTTGCACACCTTACTCACGTTTGGTGTTCTAACAGACGAACAACAAGTACGTAAATGACGTATTAATCGTAAGAAGAACAGTTTAGAGCTTATAGAGTTATCCAGTATTAGTTTACATCAGTTATAAGTTAGTTTAGTTCAGGTTTCTTCCTGTAGTAACCCTGGACCAATAAGAGATGATCCTTACTGGACTTCACGAAAGAACAGTTCAGAACTGATAGAGGTATCCAGTGTAAAAATTAACTCAATTGTCATTTCATATTTACAGGAAACAATTTTAAAACAACTTGGTGTCTCGCCACATTCACGCGAACCGTGGCCATTGTACATTGGTCCTCGCAGTTTATCAATCTTGGCGCGAGTGCTCTTGGGAAGGCAAGAGAGTTGTCGGGAAACTGGAGACGAACGTGATGATGAAAGTTGTGTGAAAATTTGGGAAAGACTGATCCAGACCTTGCGAGACATGGCGTTGAACGAGAGACGAAGACCAGGTAGGATTGTGGGGTCGCAGATTTCTCATCATACAGTTCTTGCTTTCTCTTGGCTAGATTATCTCTAACCCCCATCCCTGATCGGTGGTCTTAACTTAATCCTATGTTGTCATACACCTGACAGATGTGAACGTGGAACAACTTCAACTACTTCTTTTGGTTTGGCACAATTTCACGAAGAAACAACGAGACAAGATCTTGATGTTATGTATAATTTCTCTGTGCGCTATTTCACAAGATCATCATCAGAGCGAGAAAGTTCCCCTGCATCTCATGAGGTTATTTGCGATTCTTGACTACATGCTTTATCAATATAACCAACCTCCGCGAGAACTCATAACACAGGTACGTGGCGTCTTAGAGATTTCGTTTTTTAATAAAACTTTTCTGTTCGACATATTCTACATGTATTTCATTCCGTTTCTTTTCATTCCGTTTCTTTTCATTCGAGTCTATTTCTTTTATTTCATCAAACTTTTGTCATTCTGTTCAATTCCTTTTCATTCCATTGTATTCAATTTCTTTCCATTTGATTGAATTGCTTTCCATTTCATTCATTTACTTTTCTTGCTATTCAATCAGGAATTTATCTCAGGGTGTTTCTTTGGGCCCGCTTTTTTTTTTGCAAATGCGCTTGAGTTTAGGTGAATTTCAAAACCTCTGATTAATGAAAAGAGCGACCATTGTATATTGACTGTCACTATGACACATAGTTTTTATTGTGTTCTAAAGTGGCTTCAAGCCAGTTGTTCTTAATTCACGGGTTTCCAACTAAAAAATTCTTTCCGTGATGAATTTAACTACGTAAACAGTTTGGTGAGAAGATTGAGTTTCCAAACTTAATTGAAGTTTGAGTTTGAGGGGGCGTTTTACGGTCCTTACAATTCGTTGAAAAAACACCCTGTCAATTCCTTTTTGTTTTAATCAACTGTTTTTGATTTTATTTCACTCAACGTCTTTTTGTTTCATCCAGCTCTTTTTTTTCATTCAACTGCTTTTTATCTTGTTCAATTCCTTTCGTTCTTTTCGATACCCTTCCATTGTATTCTTTTTTGTCCCATGCTATTGCATTCTGCTTTATTCAACTCCATTCTAAAGGATTCATCATACACTCCTGCAGGTGCAGTACAATCTCTTCAAGACCAAGTTAAGCTACATGGCCATGCTCCACATGGATGACGATATGATGGACGAGCCAAGATTGGTGTTCTTTCCAACAGTTGAGAGAGAAGATAAAGACAACTACAGACCGACAGGGGATCCCTTGGGACACACATATGAAAAGAGGACACCCAGGTGAGTAACAAGGAGTAGATGTGTACAGTCACAAGTCCTGTAATAATAATAGTTATTATTGTTGTTGTTATTTCAGGTTTTATGGATTACGGTCTGGAGACGAGAAGGAGTTACCCGAGGACATGGTAAGTTTATTTCAATATTTTTATTGTTATCTGCAACGGAGATGCTGACGAATCCAGGCAATGGGATTATTCCTGGTTGATAGCAAAGACGAGTGGTATTTCTTCTGACTGGAGAGAAATAATTAGATGCTTCGGCTGATTGCAAACAAACAATTAGTTCAACATGATTGCACGTTTGCTGTCTAATCTTGCATTTCCTTAACGATTTACGTTGTGAGGAACTTGGCCTTAATGGTGGCGATATCACGACTCTATTCTGCGATCATTGTGCCAATTAGAGTCGACATCGATATTACGACTCTGTTCTGCGATCATTGTGCCAAATAGAGTCGAAATCTCCGTATTTGTGTTTTGTTCCATTTAAATAACTCATAAGTTAAGATGCCAATATTATTCGGAGTGTTGTTTTCTTATATTTCTTGGAATAGTCAACCTGTGAATAATATAGAGATACACAGTCTAACGATGTCTGTTGTTTGTAGTTTAAACATCTGCAGGTGATATTGGAGCAAGGAAACAGCTCATATTCTTATTTCTACACTTGTCTCATCGCCATGCTCAGTGCTGGTTTAAGATGCGATGTCCTCAAGCGACAAAAATCAAAATATTTTAACCTGTCTGACGCAAAGATTGTTCGTTGTTTGTTTGGCTTGAGTTGGAGGCTGTTGATTTCATTACCACCCCCTCCGTGGTTCTTGCGTGGACTGCAAAAACCCCATCCTTTACAACTTAAGGTAAATTATCTACAACATATGATCTTTACTGCATCTCTAGGAAGAACAGTGTAGAACTGATAGAGCTATCCAGTATAAATAAAGTTAGTTTAGTCTAGGTTTCCTCCTGTAGTAACACTGGATCAATAAGAGGTGATCCTTACTGGGTCTCTAGGGAGAACAGTGCAGAAATGATAGAGCTATCCAGTATAAATAAAGTTAGTTTAGTTTAGGTTTCCTCCTGTAGTAACACTGGATCAATAAGAGATGATCCTTACTGGACCTCTAGGAAGAACAGTTTAGAACTGATAAAGCTATCCAGTATAAATAAAGTTAGTTTAGTTTAGGTCTCCTGTAGTAACACTGGATCAATAAGAGATGATCCTTACTGGATCTCTAGGAAGAACAGTGTAGAACTGATAAAGCTATCTAGTATAAATAAAGTTAGTTTGACTTAAGTTATTATTTGTAAAATGCAATGTAATGAAAGCAGATTATTTTTCTTTTCAGAATGCTCAAGATTTCGTGAGAGTTCTTGTTACAATGTATTGGTCTACGAAATTATCTACCACGGACGATCCGTCAATTGTTAAGGTCAGTATGACTTGGTTGTGGTATTATCTCATTACTGTTCACATCGTTGTTGTTGAATAACTGGAAAATACGTGTGCATTCATCTTCTCCACACGATTCAATTACCACTGTTCATTCTTAGTTTCTCAGAAGAAGCTTGTCACTAAATTTCTTTTCATAGAATGCTCTTGAAGGACAAAATTTGTCTGCAGATGAAGCTGTACCGCTGACACTCAGTATCTTTACCGCAGCTTGTGATGACGTGAGAACAATCATACAAGCTACTGATTATTTGCAACAGGTTTGTCTGAGAAATGGTTGAACTATCCAATTTAAAAATGGATTAATTTAGGTTTCCCTGATCAATAAGAGATTGTCCTTACGAAACCTTTACGAAGAACAGTTTGGAACTGATAGAGCTATGCAGCATAAATAAAGTTAGTTTAGTTTAAGTTTCCTTCTGTAGTAACGCTGGATCAATAAGAGATGGTCCTTACTAGACCTCTGGGAAGAACAGTTTAGAACTGATAAAGTTATGTAGTATGAATAAAGTTTTGGTTTCCTCCTGTTCTTGAACAAAATAATCTTGGTTCAACTTGACAAGTTTAAAGTTAGTAAAAATTAATGATATTTTTCAGATCTTCGATGGTTTCACATACAAAGATGAAGTCTTGAGTGCCGAGCATCTCCCGGGTCTTCTTACTCTCATCACAGTCGATTGTATTGTTGCAAGAATCTCTACTGTACTAAAAACCAAGTTAGTCATGATGACGGAAGCCTTGAAGGTCGAGATTGAGAAATTGTTTGCAGTTGTATTGAAACTGATGAAAGCTTACCAAGGTTTTGCCAGGTGCAGTGTTTAATTCAAGCAAGATTGAAATAATCAGTAGGGAACACCTCGCTTCTTACAATTACACAATTGTAGTATTCTGTCTGTCAGCTCTATTCAAGCAGTTTCTAATGGGGTCTTGCAACACATAAAACATTTAATGTTTTTGCTCATTAGATTCAGTTTGCTGTCGCACCAGAATGTTTTGAGCAAAGTGCGAGACCAGGACATCGGAATATACTCTAAAGTCATCAAGATATCTTCATCTGCTGTGGCTAAGAATCCACTTCTAGCTGGCCCAGTTATTACAAGTGAGAAATAGTTGTCAAAAACTTCCATTTAAAAATTTGTTTTCACGTGAGCCTGAAACAAGCGTATCCCTTCTTAACAGGTCTCCCTATCCCAATGGAAGAAATCAAGCAATGGAACAATCTGGGTTCAGTCGACTTCAATCCTCTGTTTTCGCCAGAAGATATCATCAATGAGGGTTCTTCAGATCCAGTTCAAGTCATGCAGACGTTACTCTCGTCACATTTCAAAGTGATGTCTTTCAGATTTCCGTTCAGTCTCGACGCATCCATTAGACATGCGATGAAATCTCTCATTCAACTTATTTCAACTTTACTAACGTAAGAGAAATATCACTGTAGTTTAAAGTGAGGTGAGGTTAGGTGAGTTGGACTAGGAGCAGAGGTGGTGACTGGTGAGTGAGGTGCGGTGAAGTAGCATGAATTGATAATGGTTGGTAGAAACCCTATGGTGATCCAACTAGAATGAACTTATCGCGTAATGTGAGTCAGTTGTGCTTAGTATATTTATTTGTGTATTTAGAAAATGTCCTGAAGAAGACCGACCGTTGCATTCTGTGTTTGCCAAAGAAATTTCAGCGGCTATTACCCCTCTGGTTGTGGATGCGTCAGCGGAGTATTTATTTGAAGAGAGCATCTTGGAGAGTGTATTTGAATCTCTGGATCATGAAGAATGTGCGAACCAAATTCAAAATTACTTACTGGAAAAATGTTATGAGTTGATGATTGAACATAGTTTGTCTGTTGAGTAAGTTCTTCAGTTCTTGTCGACTTGTTATACGTCCAAAAAAAGTTGCAGCAAATTTGTTGACATCTTGCAGCAGACTTCTAATCAACAAGGTCAAATCAGGATCGTTTTAATTGATTGAGGTACAAATTTTTACAAAAAATGCCATAATAAAATATTGGAAAAAAATACGTTATACCACTTATATTAGGATTTTTGAGAAGTACCATATGAGATTACATGCTAGCGTAATCAATTTACATTAGCAGAGTCAGGAATTCTGCTTCGAAGGATTAGCCTTAGGATGGTAAAAAAGAGAGCGTAACGATGGCGAAACGGACTAAGTATTTTCATAAAAGATGGCTTTGGACATTTGAAATGGACCAAGTATTGTTATAAAAGGTGGCTTTGGACAGAATTGGACGTTGTTTTCGCCAACATTAACATCCAATTGACTGCCAATTGCCTGTTCACCACCTCTGGCTCGAATTCGAACTATTAGGGGAGGGTAGAAGCGGCCCCCAGACCATAAGTGCTAAAACCCTGGAATTCTAGATTCGAATCCGACCATCGACAGTATAGAATCACCGTTCGTATTGATATACGTTAGGCTCCGCTGTTGCAAGGATTGTGGTTGCATTAACACCACGGAAAAACGTCTGCGCATGCGCGTGATTGCTGTTAATGCAACCACAATCCTTGCAACAGCGGAGCCTAACGTATATCAATACGAACGGTGATTCTATACTGTCGATGGTCGGATTCGAATCTAGAATTCCAGGGTTTTAGCACTCATGGTCTGGGGGCCGCTTCTACCCTCCCCTAATAGTTCGAATTCGAGCCAGAGATGGTGGATATTAGGCGAAGGCAGTCAATTGGCCGTTAATGTTGGCGACAACAACGTCCAATTCTCTCAAGGCGCCAAATGTCCAAAGCCATCTTTTATCACAATACTCTGCCCATTTCACCATCGTTTTCTCTCTTTTTTACCATCCTAAGGCTAATCCTTCAAAGGTAGCAGAATTCCTCACTCCTTTTGAAATCTGCTAACGTAAATTGATTACGCTAGCATGTAATCTCACATGGTACTTCTCGAAAGCCCTAACTAAGAGGTACAGCATTTTTTTCCAATACTTTATTATGACAATTTTTGTAAAAATTTGTACCTCGTTCAATTAAAAACGGGTAAATAATTTAAACCACATTCGACAACGCAGCTGAACGATAATTCTCTTGCTCTGAATTATTTTCGTTTTGGCTATTGGGAAGTAACTAACGTCTCGCTTTCATCTAGTTCATTTTCCAGTATTGTCTTTCTTTCAATTGCCTGAAAAAATGATAAATACCTGTCAAAGTTCAAATTCACGATCAACTCCACAGGAAACATACAAATAAATTTAAACCATGTAGCAAATACCTAATTCAGTCGTTGTTCAATGTGTTCTAGTGATCTTTTGCAAAGTTTCAAGTGATTTCAAGTGATTGCCACTAAGTTTAAATTGTCTTAGCGGGGTTTTCTCTAGCTTAATATGAATTCTTAAACATAGCCAAAACGAAAATAATTCAGAGCCAGAGAATTATCGTTCAGCTGCGTTGTCGAATGTGGTTTAAATTATTTACCCGTTTTTAATTGAATGAGGTACAAATTTTTACAAAAAATGCCATAATAAAATATTGGAAAAAAATACGTTATACCACTTATATTAGGATTTTTGAGAAGTACCATATGAGAT
This sequence comes from Muricea muricata, assembly GCA_963855995.1. Lineage (NCBI taxonomy): Eukaryota > Metazoa > Cnidaria > Anthozoa > Malacalcyonacea > Plexauridae > Muricea > Muricea muricata. The sequence goes on from OY979727.1 coordinate 13,189,561, forward strand.
TACATGCTAGCGTAATCAATTTACATTAGCAGGGTCAGGAATTCTGCTTCGAAGGATTAGCCTTAGGATGGTAAAAAAGAGAGCGTAATGATGGCGAAACGGACTAAGTATTTTCATAAAAGATGGCTTTGGACATTTGAAATGGACCAAGTATGGTTATAAAAGGTGGCTTTGGACAGAATTGGACGTTGTTTTCGCCAACATTAACATCCAATTGACTGCCAATTGCCTGTTCACCACCTCTGGCTCGAATTCGAACTATTAGGGGAGGGTAGAAGCGGCCCCCAGACCATGAGTGCTAAAACCCTGGAATTCTAGATTCGAATCCGACCATCGACAGTATAGAATCACCGTTCGTATTGATATACGTTAGGCTCCGCTGTTGCAAGGATTGTGGTTGCATTAACACCACGGAAAAACGTCTGCGCATGCGCGTGATTGCTGTTAATGCAACCACAATCCTTGCAACAGCGTAGCCTAACGTATATCAATACGAACGGTGATTCTATACTGTCGATGGTCGGATTCGAATCTAGAATTCCAGGGTTTTAGCACTCATGGTCTGGGGGCCGCTTCTACCCTCCCCTAATAGTTCGAATTCGAGCCAGAGATGGTGGATATTAGGCGAAGGCAGTCAATTGGCCGTTAATGTTGGCGACAACAACGTCCAATTCTCTCAAGGCGCCAAATGTCCAAAGCCATCTTTTATTACAATACTCTGCCCATTTCACCATCGTTTTCTCTCTTTTTTACCATCCTAAGGCTAATCCTTCAAAGGTAGCAGAATTCCTCACTCCTTTTGAAATCTGCTAACGTAAATTGATTACGCTAGCATGTAATCTCACATGGTACTTCTCGAAAACCCTAACTAAGTGGTATAGCATATTTTTTTCCAATACTTTATTATGACAATTTTTGTAAAAATTTGTACCTCGTTCAATTAAAAACGGGTAAATAATTTAAACCACAATCGACAACGCAGCTGAACGATAATTCTCTTGCTCTGAATTATTTTCGTTTTGGCTATTGGGAAGTAACTAACGTCTCGCTTTCATCTAGTTCATTTTCCAGTATTGTCTTTCTTTCAATTGCCTAAAAAAATGATAAATACCTGTCAAAGTTCAAATTCACGATCAACTCCACAGGAAACATACAAATAAATTTAAACCATGTAGCAAATACCTAATTCAGTCGTTGTTCAATGTGTTCTAGTGATCTTTTGCAAAGTTTCAAGTGATTTCAAGTGATTGCCACTAAGTTTAAATTGTCTTAGCGGGGTTTTCTCTAGCCTAATATTAATTCTTAAACATAGCCAAAACGAAAATAATTCAGAGCCAGAGAATTGTCGTTCAGTTGCGTTGTCGAATGTGGTTTAAATTATTTACCCGTTTTTAATTGATTGAGGTACAAATTTTTACAAAAAATGCCATAATAAAATATTGGAAAAAAATACGTTATACCACTTATATTAGGATTTTTGAGAAGTACCATATGAGATTACATGCTAGCGTAATCAATTTACATTAGCAGAGTCGGGAATTCTGCTTCGAAGGATTAGCCTTAGGATGGTAAAAAAGAGAGCGTAACGATGGCGAAACGGACTAAGTATTTTCATAAAAGATGGCTTTGGACATTTGAAATGGACCAAGTGTGGTTATAAAAGGTGGCTTTGGACAGAATTGGACGTTGTTTTCGCCAACATTAACATCCAATTGCCTGTTCACCACCTCTGGCTCGAATTCGAACTATTAGGGGAGGGTAGAAGCGGCCCCCAGACCATGAGTGCTAAAACCCTGGGATTCTAGATTCGAATCCGACCATCGACAGTATAGAATCACCGTTCGTATTGATATACGTTAGGCTCCGCTGTTGCAAGGATTGTGGTTGCATTAACACCACGGAAAAACGTCTGCGCATGCGCGTGATTGCTGTTAATGCAACCACAATCCTTGCAACAGCGTAGCCTAACGTATATCAATACGAACGGTGATTCTATACTGTCGATGGTCGGGTTCGAATCTAGAATTCCAGGGTTTTAGCACTTATGGTCTGGGGGCCGCTTCTACCCTCCCCTAATAGTTCGAATTCGAGCCAGAGATGGTGGATATTAGGCGAAGGCAGTCAATTGGCCGTTAATGTTGGCGACAACAACGTCCAATTCTCTCAAGGCGCCAAATGTCCAAAGCCATCTTTTATTACAATACTCTGCCCATTTCACCATCGTTTTCTCTCTTTGTTACCATCCTAAGGCTAATCCTTCAAAGGTAGCAGAATTCCTCACTCCTTTTGAAATCTGCTAACGTAAATTGATTACGCTAGCATGTAATCTCACATGGTACTTCTCGAAAACCCTAACTAAGTGGTATAGCATATTTTTTTCCAATACTTTATTATGACAATTTTTGTAAAAATTTGTACCTCGTTCAATTAAAAACGGGTAAATAATTTAAACCACATTCGACAACGCAGCTGAACGATAATTCTCTTGCTCTGAATTATTTTCGTTTTGGCTATTGGGAAGTAACTAACGTCTCGCTTTCATCTAGTTCATTTTCCAGTATTGTCTTTCTTTCAATTGCCTAAAAAAATGATAAATACTGACAAAGTTCAAATTCACAATCAACTCCACAGGAAACATACAAATAAATTTAAACCATGTAGCAAATACCTAATTCAGTCGTTGTTCAATGTGTTCTAGTGATCTTTTGCAAAGTTTCAAGTGATTTCAAGTGATTGCCACTAAGTTTAAATTGTCTTAGCGGGGTTTTCTCTAGCCTAATATTAATTCTTAAACATAGCCAAAACGAAAATAATTCAGAGCCAGAGAATTATCGTTCAGTTGCGTTGTCGAATGTGGTTTAACAAATCTGTTCCAAGTCGTCAGCAGACGTTTTTGCTTGTTCATTATCAAAACTTGTTTCAAATAAAAAGTTCCTACAACTTTATAAAATTGACATGTTTGTAGCAACTTGTTCTCAAGCCTGTATTACGTATATGGCGTTTTGGTTGCGTAGTTAGTGAGTATGCTTGAAATTAAACCTAGCTTTGTGACTAACTGGTCTTACTATGTTCATTGCAGGCCGGTGTTACCTGAAGATATATTCGTTGACTGCGAGAGATTCATGGAAAGCTTACTGGAACGACCTCAAGGAAGAACAACGCTGCAGAGTTGCTTTGAAAACAATGATAAATTCGTCCGTTTGCTTCTCTTGTCTGCGAATGAGAATTTCTCGTTATCGTTTGTCTATCGAATGTTGAAGTTTGTCTCACGTACTCTTGAAACATGTAAGTTTAAAGATGTATTTTTGTACTGTAAGATAATCTCTCACTGCACAGAATGCTGACTAAATGAGCTACGCGGTCAGGTCCGTTAGAGTATGTGTTATTTTAAAAGTAAGTCTAGTTCCTTCGATATCAATGTAATCTTGAATGTTTTTTTATGTACCTTGATTGTTGTTATGCTTAGCGCACCCAGTGTGGAGGTATAAACTCAGTGTAACACCATAAACATCGTTCTCTGCATAACAACAAGATGCAATAGAAATCATCATTAATAGCATTGTTCTCTTTAGATGAAAAACAACCAAATGATGCGACAGCCCTAGCATTGGTGCAGTCAATTTCAATGATCAGTGAGGTCGACTCTGGCTTACTCACAACTTGGTTGAACAGAATTATAGTAGGAAGTGTTACCGACAAAGAAATGACAGGGAAAATGGCGGACAATCGCCTATTACTTCAATCCATCGTGTCATTCCTGGTTAAAGAACAAAGGTATAACATCGGAGCAGTATATGTTTCTATTCCGGTTGATTATGGTCGCTTTACTTTGGAACCTTTTGACGTCACCTTAAACATATCCCAGGACTTCGTATTTACATGTTTTAAACAAGAACGGCAATGTAGGAGAAACAAGGCCGAAGAATACACTCGAATGTTTTGGTAAAATGTTTTTAATCAGCATATAATAGCGATATTTCTACACTCAAAAATAACATTGGTTATTAACTTTGTTTTTCTCAGAAAGAGTTTTAAAACTCCGTGGTTAATAGTTGTTTAAAGTATGTAAATACAAAGTTCTGAAAATACATTTAAAGTGAAGTTACAGGGTTCCAAAATATTGTACATCTGGCTTTCCACTCCATTTCTTTCATGGTCTATAGTTTTATATCGCATTAAGCCAATATTTTTTTAGTCCTGTGAGCAGCTTGGCAATCGAGACATTGCTGGATTCGATTATTCCTTTGGGAACATTGCTTATAAGGATGGCGGCAGATGAATCAGTGGTGATTGGCTCAAAGTTTGGTGATTTTCTTTCAATCTCGTCAACTCTGGCTGGTTATGGTGATGGAAATGGTCATTTGAAGTTAATGAAAGCAGTTGTGAAATGGTTACAGACTTGGTATGCATTATTGTAGTTTAGAATCGCACGTAGAATTGATACTGAGTGATCGTGTTGTATCAGATACAGTGCGTACAAACTCCAGCCGAAGGCGAGAGTTGTATATCTGATACAACGTGGACGTTGTAAATGGCTTGTGAAACTCTTCGATTTTATAGATCTACTGGCGAAGTATTTTCAAAAGTACACCTCCACGCCCATAATTTCTTCTGTGTTTTCGTCATGAATTATGAATGAATTTCGCAACATAGGTTCAAGGATAGAGTTAAAACTTAGATATAAATTGAGGATTAGTGTTCAGGATTAAGTTTATGATGGCAGGCTTGGGTAGAGGAAAGAACTTAATTCTGGTTCTTTGTAATGTAGTAAGTGTGACTTGGATCCGAACATGATTGGAGACGGCAAAGCGAAAGAGAACACAAACAGTTTTGTGGAATGTACCAATGTCTTGCTGGCTCATGTTGCTGACGTGTTAATAGTATTGAAACAGACAGATGATGACGACATGTGTAGTGGTTGTCATGGTGATGATCATATTGTGAGTGATGTTGAATCCGATGGTGTTGACGATGAGGAAGATTCTGGAGCTGAAGAATCTGTAAGTCATTGAAGATACACTCGTCATTTGTATAGGTTCCAGTTAAGATACAGTGGTCTGATTTTAATGCTGTTTGTACCACGTAAACTGAACTAACTTTATTTGTACTGGGTAACCCTATCAGTTCCAAACTGTTCTTCCTAGAGGTCCAGTAAGGATCATCTCTTATTGATCCAGTGTTACTACAGGAAGAAACCTAAACTAAACTAACTTTATTTATACTGGATAGCTCTATCAGTTCTAAACTATTCTTCCTGGAAGTTTTGTTCTCGAAAAATTTCTTCATTTTCATAAAGGAGGAAGACGTGGAAGGAAATCATCTATGGAACAAGCTGTGTACATTCACTGCAACAAGGAAAGAGTTTGCGAACCAGCATTGGTATCATTGTCACACATGTCGTATGAATGACGGAGTAGGAGTGTGTACTATCTGCGCTAAAGTCTGTCATAAGAACCATGACGTTACATATGCTAAATTTGGATCATTCTTTTGCGACTGTGGCGCGAAGGAGGATGATAGCTGCAAGGTAGGCCGATGTCTATTTTTGGAGGGGAAGGCTTGGAAGGGGCTACTTTTTTCGGGAGGAAGTTTTATTTGGATAGGTGGCGGAGTTAGTTTTTTTAAATTTTTTCATTGAATGTGCAATCGCTCGTCTTCCACTTGCGGTGCCGCACCATCTCCAGATGGGAGAGAAACACACATTAAAATCCCGTTGTCGTGGCAATCATTGATCAGAAATAAAAAACATGCTTGATGTTATAAGTTTCTTGTACGTTTGCATGGTGAATACAATATACTTGTGAAGATCCGAGCTTACGGATCGAAAGCTCTGCAATAATAAATTTACGTGGTGTTTCCACAAAGCTTAACAAGTATATGCTTGATGTTGTTTGTATTGTTTTGACCATATGATGTATTGACACTAGTTGTTCTTATTTCAGGCAATGAAGAAACGAAATCCTCACGACATCTCAGACATGGCGAGCCCGGATGAGAAGGTGTCTACACTCAGTAGTTATCGTCGTTCTTTGCAACCACTGGTTGAAGCAAGAGGCAGTGTGTCCACGGAACCAAAATCAGAAGATACTGAGAAACGAGAGAAAGAAAAATCAAGCTATGAATTTGGTCAGCCAACATTCAGAAGAGATCTAAGAAAACAGATTGAGGTAGGATTATATGTAATTGTTAAGTAACGGAGCGATAAATCCTGCTTATTTCTTCTTTGCAAAACTGGATTCATATTAATCTGACACTGCAGAGAAAAACGAAAAATTCGTTGTCTCGAACGCGATTCGAACTCGCATCTTCGGGTTTCTAGACCGCCGCTCTACCAATTGAGCTATCGAGCCAACTGGGATTGGTAGCGAGTCTTATCCAATTTAAGTGCACGAGGTATTTTCGCGACGACTTAACGCCTGTCTTTGAGGACGCGCAGTGTTTCAATTCTATTTCAAAACACAATGAACATTATTTATTTCGCTTACCGCGCGTTCACGAGCCTTGCACGATACTGCTCTAGCGGAGTCCATCTTTTTCTCAAGAAATGTATGTTTTTTCTTTGTCAGCCAAACAAGAAAGCATTGATCAAAGTTATTACAGAAAATAACATGTGCGAGACATTGCTCACTTTACTCAGTACGTTAGCACGAATCAGTAACCAAGGTAACCAAGTAGTGGGTGGCGCAAGACAGAGAATCACTGAAGCTTTGCAAGGTCTTCACGCTGCTGAGAAAACTGTGGAAAATAATGAACAGTTACTGGTGAGATCACTAAATTATCTTTATTTAACACCGCATTATTCTGTTAGCTCGTGTGCCTTGTGAAGACTATTGTCTTTTTCTTTATTTAATACGGTATTACTCTGTTAGTTCGTGTTCCTTGTGATTGTGAAGACTATTATCTTATTCTTTATTTAATATCGTATTGCTCTGTTAGCTCGTGTCCCTTGTGAAGACTATTGTTTGGTTCTTTATTTAATACGGTATTATTCTGTTAGTTCGTGTGCCTTGTGAAGACTATTGTCTTATTCTTTATTTAATACGGTATTATTCTGTTGGTTCGTGTTCCTTGTGAAGACCATAGTCAGAAGACTGTTTTATTTTTTAAGGTTCCAACATCTGGGTCGCAAGAAGGAGCGTTTGAGAATGTTAAGTTAGTGTGCAATGGTGAACAGGGTCAGGCTATACGTCAGCTGATTGGTACTCATGTCTTACGACGTGTTGCGATGTGTTGTTTAACATCCGCCAAAGGAAGAAGACAACATTTGGCTGTTAATCACGAGAAAGGAAAGGTAAACTAATTACTGAACATTACGTATTATTTCTAATTACTTGTATTAGACAATCTTTGCAATTTTTATCACCTTAATCATCTCTCTGACCAGTTCTTTTTCATTTCTTCTTATTGCATGTCCATATTATCTCAATCTTATTTCATCTTCTGCTCAATGTCTTCCACTCCACATCTTCGAATTTCTGGTAATAATTCCGTGTTCTCAGTACGCAAAATTAAATTTTAATCCAAGCTCTAAACCTAATCAAGTCTTCATTCCATCAAAGTAAAACATGACAAATAAAACGCTGGTTAGGATTAGGGTTTGGGTTAGGGCTTGGATTAAGATTTATATGAGAACACGGAATTATTACCTGATTTCTTCATTTCATGTTTCTGACCAACTCTCCTTCATTTCTTCTTAATACAATTCAATCTTACTCCTGCCAACTTCCCTGGAGCGTCTGTGATCTCCTAACATCTTCTTACTCCTGCATTCCGTACTATCACTAACCAAATCTCTTCTCAACCTCTACAGATAACAATCCTTCAACTGTCGTCGTTGCTGAAGCAAGCTGACTCAAGCCGCCGTAAGCTGACCATAACACGCCTAGCCACAACGCAAGTTCCTTTTACTATCTTATCTCTTACTGGTAACATTTGTAATGAAGACTTCCTTGCTGTCTCTGGACTGAAAGACTGCCATGTGTTGACTCTGAGCAGCAGTGGGTCCGTTGTCAATCATCTTGTGTTACACCCACAGCTGGAGACGGGGAATTTCATTGTTAAAACAATGTGGCTTCCAGGTTCTCAAACTGAGCTCGCTATTGTTACGGCAGATTTTGTTCAGGTACTGTATGTCTAGAGTTTTACGCTCTGTGGTGACTGATTCTGAAGATTTTCTCATGTGTAACTACAATACGTAACTTCAGTAGCTTTCTTCTATAGCTAACTTCAATATACTGTAGTTGATTCTCTCTTTCTATGTTATCCAGATATACGACTTATCCAAAGATGCTCTCAGTCCAGTTTTCTATTTCGTGCTGCCGGCGGGCAAGATTCGTGACGTCACGTTCATATTCCAATCATCTCAACGTCACATGTGTCTGATGTCATCTGAAGGTCTGATCTACACACAACAACTGGACGAATCAAGTTCGGCCAAATCTGGTCCGTTTTATTTGACGAACATCATACCCGTAGTGCATGAAGAGTTGAAAGATAACAATGGCCAAGTCGCTGGGGGTGGCGTTTCTGTTTATTATTCTCATGGATTGCAAATGCTTTTCTTCAGCTATGTTCAAGGTATGTTTCTAAACTTTTGGATTTCGCTTTGTTCAAGAATTTGTATCTACCCACCATACACGGACGAAAACGAGCAAGTTGTAACAAGACTGTTAGCATCTTGCAACAGACTTGTTATCAACAAGTCGAAATCAGGATGCGTTCACATGGCGTGCGACAGCCTGTTGATGACAAGTCTGTTGCAAGTTGTCAACAGACTTGTTGCAAATTGATTGTCAAAACTTGTTATCCACAGGCTCGCTGCAAGTTATTAGAGAGGTTCAGATTTGACTTCCCTACCACTACCGCTACCTTTTCCCGATTTTTAACAATTTGATTGGTTAATCGGATAGGTCCGACACATCTGATTGGCTGAAAGATAGATTAAGGTAGCGGTAAAGGTGTTGGAAGCCAAATCTGAACCTCTCTAATTCTACAAATTGTAATAAGTCTGCAAATGGCAAGTTGCAACAAGCCTGATTTTATCAGAACTATTACAATTTGATGAAATTGAGAAGTTTGTTTGCACCTTGTTGACAAGGGGTGGCTATGTACCCTACAGCGTCACCAACATGCTTGCCTCGTATCTCTACAGGAAAAACATTCGTTGCGCCTTGGACTGAGAATTTGTCGCAAATTTCAAAGCTATTCCCGATCAACGTGAAGCCATCAAATGGCAACAAAAGTGCGCCCGCGACATTATGTCAGTGGTCAGAGGTCCTTGAACATCCGGGTCTCATGCTATGTTTGACTCATACCACTGGCTTGCCTATTGTACTAATGATACAACCCGGTGATATTTCCGTAAGTATTTACTGTAGAAAAATATTTATGATCTAATAAATATTTGAGCAAATTTCTAGTGCGTTTTAGTTAAGGCTCAGTATATACTAGCCATTGCTAGATTTTGGTTGCCATGTACCAACTTGTACTAACTGGCTTTGTGAGTGTTTGCTCGTAACAATGAAAGACGACCAATAAAGATTGGTTTTCTAAAGAACGAATCATAAACAATGACGACTTTTTTTTCAAATGGTCAGTCTCAAAGCCTGACTGTATCAGCTTGGTGCTTATCGCTAGATTTTTATTTTTTTCTACTTGTAGTACCAAGAGATAAAGTCTGCATCATCAAAATCCAAGATTCAAGACGTTGTGGCTATTCGCCATAGTTTATCCAACTCTGATCAGTCTCGTACCACAGTGATCTTACTGTGTGAAGATGGCAGTCTGAAGATATATATGGCGAGTCAAGAGCAAGCTGGCTTTTGGATGTCACCTGCTTTTCAACCAACCAGGTTGGTGTTGATTGAGTTTGAACTTGGGTTAGTGTAAGAGTTATAGTCAGGGTTTGGTTGGGGTTGGATTTAGGGTCAGTATCAGTGTAAGGTTTCGTTAGGATAACAATTAGGGTTGTTAAAGGGTCGGCTTGGGTCTGAGATTAAGGTGAGATATGGGTTTAGGCTGAGATTACTGTTGGGGATAAGCTTATGATTAAGGGTAGGTTTGTAAAGATTAACCGTCGTTTCTGAAGAATAGACAAGCGGCGAATGTAAATTCTGATTATTAACATAAAAACTAAACCAGCTACCTTTTTTTAGTGCTGTGGCATCTCTCAAACCGATCAAGCCACGAAAATCAAAGAAGCATGTCCGCATCAAGACATCCAGTTCTCCCCACTTTCCTGTTGACTTCTTTGAACACTGTCAAGTATTGAACGATGTGGAGTACGGTGGCAAGGATATCTTACAAGTGTATAATGTTCAGCAAGTCAAGCACAGGCTGATGACAGCTGGCATGTACATTGCTTGTACCAAGGTAATATTTTTCAGGGGCCGGTTGTTCGAAGCTTGTTCATCGTAAACGGTGGATAAGTCAAAATTAAATAGCACTCTTACATCACTCGTTAGACAGTTAACTTAAATATTTTGCAGTAAATATGTAGTTGTAAGTATAATCATTCTATTAAGGTTCAAAACTTTCAGTTTGGTTGTTGAATGAATCTATAAACTTAATTTCTATTTTCAGCTTAACCACCGTTTAAGCTAAACGGGCTTCGAACAACCGGCCCCAGGATATTTTTGTACACATCTTTTTCTCACCTTCTTAGATCTTTGTCACTTTCTGTTCTCTTCATTACATGATATTTCTAGTCATCTCCATCTGTCCTTATTAAACCTTCTTACCACCTCATAAACATTCTTACAACCTCAAACTCCTTCACCTTCATTGCAATGTCTTCTCAACTTCTACTCTCTTTATCATGTAATATATTTGATCATCGCTTCTCTATTTCTTGTTACACTATCAAAAAATCTCAATTTCTATATTCCATGATCTCCCTGACAAGCTCTCCTTCCTCTCTTTTATAGTCGTCTTTAGCTACTCAATCTTGTTTGTTTCACATTTTAGTCTAACAGTTTCTCAATGACGGTAAAAAATTGCAATCCTTCTGTTGTAATGGTCGGCGTACGTGTCCTGGTTGGTTGTCAGGCCATTGATAAAGCACCAACATTCTTGGAAGTATTCGGCCGTGTTATCGATGTGGAAGTAAAGCGAAACCGATGGTTCGACATTCCGTTCACAAGAGAAGAAGTTCTATCTACTGACAGAACAGTTACACTAACATGTAAGAATTGTCCTACTCCTACTGCACCTCTTTGAAACTAATAGAGCTTTCCAGTGTAAATAAAGTTAGTTTAGTTTAGGTTTCCACCTGTAGTAACACTGGATCAATAAGAGATGATCCTTACTGGACCTCTAGGTAGAACAGTTTAGAACTGATAGAGCTATCCAGTATGAATAAAGTTAGTTTAGTTTAGGTTTCCTCCTGTAGTAACACTGGATCAATACGAGATGATGCTTACTGGACCTCTTAGAACGGTTTTGAACTGATTTCCTCGTGTATTAATAAGAGGTGATCCAATAGGTGTTGCGTATTTATCCAGTATGGTTTAGTTTAGTTTCGATGTTCTTGAACTAATTTTGTTTTGTTTTAGTTGGTCAATCTCAGGACACCAGCAATGTTACAATGATCGATTCAATCAAGGTGTATTGTAAAAGCAAGGAAGTATTTGGTTGGCCAGATGATCTTCAAGATGAGGGGTTACCCCCACCTACACCCACTCCAACAACTGTCCCACCGGTCAGTCCATTTACCCAGAACTCTGAAGTCTTGGCTAACACCACTCCACTATCTCTAAAAGAAATGTAAGTTTTATTGCAGCTGCTTATTCCAACACATTCTGAAACACGAATTAGTTAAAAAATCTGCTGTTCTGTCAAGATTCTGTGTAGTATTTACAACACGAGTGACCGTGTTGCATTGGATGTACCGACTCAAGTTGAAGGCGAGTTTTGTATGTCTGATAGAAGATGGAAACTTTTTCATTTTATAGATCTATTGGCGAAGTTGTTTTAAAAATGCATCATATCAAAATTAGAGTTAAGTTTATGCAAAACAAGAGAAATCATTATCACATATACAGACTCCTTCACGCTCATGATTTCTTTTGTGTGTTCTTCATGGGTTAACGAGTTTTACAATTTCGTTTGTGACCATGTAAACTTAGTGGCTGTCTTAACGAGCCCGAATTTTAAATTGATATGAATTCGAATTGCCATGTTTCAGAATGACAGCGAATTCTTTGCGAGCATTGGATGGTTTTGTATCTCTGGTGTCTGGAGATGAAGAAAGAACTTATCAACAGATTGTCACCATAGCAACATCGTTACTATCGTCACCACTGCCTCAACAGGTTCAAGAACAAGCCAAGATGTTGCTCGCTTCGTTACATCCTACTAAGATGACGTACTATAATCACAAGGTTTGTGCATTATATTTAGGTCTGCGACTGGATCAGTCCGTCGTAATTCAGCTTAGGTCTCAGCTGCAAGTTAGGGTGATTGTGAATTGTTCGTGTGGAAATTGAGTCGTATGATCCTTGTTCTAGGACCATGCTCAGCTAACATACGTTGTAAACTGCCTGTATAACAAGAAATCGTCTGCTCAAGATGATATCGACTCTGAGGTGTTTGAAAGGCTTGTTGTGATGACTCGAGCTGTTGCTGTGAATAGACCCGAGAATTTAGTCAAGTTTACGAAGGAATTGACGGAAAATTTCGCCTCTGCTTCAACTGATGGCCCGTTATCGTTTCCGCTGCAGCTTATTTCCACTTTCTGGCGATTCTATCGCACACAGCCGAGTAATTCATCATTAGTCACGGTCGTTCACTCAGGAATGCATTATGCAGAAATGATCATATTTGCTTTAGTAGAAATACTTCATGCTTTCATCGTCACTGATACCTCATTTGTCCCACTGATTGAACTGTATGTTCAATTACTCCTGTCTCAGGTGAGTCTTGTCGTTAGGACATTATTGAGATTATGTAGCTTTAGAAATTCCTGACTAGGGTGTGATGGGATGAAATTTCCTTTAGGATACACGAGTGAGCTTCGCGTGTAAGCAAGCTTTAGCATTCGTTCTGAGGCCCAGCTCTCGCCGTCCTCCAGCAAAGACTGAAGAGAATAAAAGTGCTGAAAATAAACCGGAGCAAGCTCCATCAGCAAAGACAAACAATCAAGTGGACGGTACTGTACAGGCAGGTGAAGGCGGCTCAGAAGCGCCAGAACAAAGTGTTGCAGGCGGAGCAGAACAAAGTGTTGATGAAGTTGCTGAACATCCTCGCGAAGCTGGAGACGATGGTGAAGAAGAGATCATGAATATAGCACCACCTTGGGATATGAACCAAGAAGAGGTACGCAAGATCTGGTCACATTTCTTTACCAGAGACGTTTATTTGTTTGGAGACGTTTGCTTGTTTAGAGACGTACATTTACTTAGAGACGCGTATTTATTTAGAGACGCGTATTTGTTTAAAGAGGTGTATTTGTTTAAAGAGGTGTATCTGTTTAAACAGGCGTATTTGTTTAAAGAGGTGTATTTGTTTAAAGAAGTGTATTTGTTTAAAGAGGTGTATTTGTTTAAAGAGGTGTATTTGTTTAAACAGGCGTATTTGTTTAATGAGGTGTATTTGTTTAAAGAGGTGTATCTGTTTAAACAGGCGTATTTGTTTAAACAGGCGTATTTGTTTAATGAGGTGTATTTGTTTAAAGAGGCGTATTTGTTTAAAGAGGTGTATTTGTTTAAAGAAGTGTATTTGTTTAAAGAGGTGTATTTATTTAGAGAGGTTTTTGTAGTAGAGAGTTGTTTGTATTATAGAGACGCTTTTGTGTTAGAGAGAGGTATCTGAATTAGAAAAGTGGCTGTTTTAAAATGATATCTGCATTAGCGAGATGTCTGTATTGTAGAGACCCTGTCTGCATTAGAGAGGTGTCTGTATTAGAGATGTGTCTGTATTAGAGATGTGTCTGTGTTAGAGATGTGTCTTTATAGAGATGTGTCTGTATGAGAGAGGTGTCTGCATTAGAGATGTGTCTGCATTAGAGATGTGTCTGTATTAGAGAGGTGTCTGTATTAGAGATGTGTCTGCATTAGAGATGTGTCTGTATTAGAGATGTGTCTGTATTAGAGAGGTGTTTGTATTAGAGATATATCTGCATTAGAGATGTGTCTGCATTAGAGATGTGTCTGTATTAGACATGTGTCTGTACTAGAGATGTGTCTGTATTAGAGATGTGTCTGTATTAGAGATGTGTCTGTATTAGAGATGTGTCTGTGCTAGAGATGTGTCTGTTTAGAGAGGTGTCTGTATTAGAGATGCGTCTGTATTAGGGAGGTGTCTGCATTAGGGAGGTGTCTGCATTAGGGAGGTGTCTGTATTAAAGATATTAGAAATTCTATTGCCGCAGCGCTATTCTGTAGCGTAAAAGCGCAATTTCAAGTTATATTTAGTTCAGGCCTATTTCAGACCGTCAGAGCACCTTGATTTTCAGGTTTTGTAACGCCAGCATAGATAGTGCGCTAGGAGCTCTGACGCATCTGAAAACGCCCTCTTTATATTTAGGAGGTACCTGTACCGGACTTACCAGAACCTGGACCATCATCAGGGGGGCGTGGGGCATCATCAGCGGCAGGCAATCGTCTGCAAGTGCTATTGAATGCTGGCTTTCCATCCGTGTATGAACTCCCCCCGGATGCAGACGATGAAGCAATGATGGAACTTGCTATAGCATTGAGTCTACAAGAACAAGGAGAAGAAGCAGCCATGGGATTGCATCATTTGTTAGGAGAGGCAATTGAGAATGGGGGACCTGTAGACGAGGGTGAGGGGTCGTCCTCTTCAGCTTCAGGTATGTATCGTAGAGGGAGGGGGTTATCCTGGAGGAGGGAGAGCTCCTTTTGTTCAATATGAGGTATGGTTGGCAAGGTGCTGGCCAAGGAAATGGGGGTTATGATGTGTTGTAGAGCGGCGGCTGGGGTTGCTGGGAATAGTATGAGTGAGCGAGGAGTTCATTGCGTTATAATCTTCGTCGAAACAATTGAGATTTTATCCTTGACAAACCAAATACAAATTTTATGAAAAAGAGCATTAGCTATGGTGCTCCCTCGGCCTGGAATAATTTACCATCAGAGGCAAAAGGGGCAGGAATTAGTAGCCAGAAGTTTAAGTCTATTCGCGATCATTACTCTTCAGAAAGATATACTTTTTCAAGCTATTTGGAAGGGGGATGGGTAATCTTATTTCATATATTTTGTAATCCTATGCATGTTTTATTTCGTATTATCTTGTCATCTTGTGTAGTCTTTATGTATGTGTGTACTAGTGTGTTTAAATAATGTAAAATCTTTTTTTAAATGAACGGCCTCTTGAAAAACAGGTGTGTAGGAGCCCTGAAGAGCTACCGTTTTTAAAGAACATTAAATAATAATAATAATTATTTTGAGCGGCTGAAGACATGGCAGGGTGGCCTGCCGAGGTAGTTCCCTGGATATTTGAGGAGTTTTTTAAGGATCTTGCATCGTAAATAAAACAATGTGTGGTCATTTTTCAGGACATGCGAGTGAAGACGATCTCGAACCAACGACGAGATCAATGGATTTAGTACAAATACAAGCTGAGGCTGCTGCCCAACAGTCCAGTCAAGACCTAGGATCAGTGAGTGAAGGAAGCGCTGAGTCTCTAAGTGGAGAGAACCCTGGGGACGATCAGGATCGACAGGAGGACGCGATGGGTATGTATATGGATAGTGGAGTTAAATCAGGAAGTCAATGATCCTGTGATGTTGTGTAAGTCTCGTACATAATATCTCGTGTATTTTCATTTCTAGAAAGTGAAAGTGGTGTTGGTGCGACTCCTAAACCAGACGATCAAACAGAACATTACAATATGTGCAAGTACGACGCTGATGTGCGCGAGAAGATGCACAATTTGAACCTGATTATTCTACGCACTTTTATCGATCACTTTTACAAGCTGGATAACATCAGTGGAGTACAGGCTATACCTTTCATGCAAGTAAGGTTATCTACGAGAAACAGATTGTTAATTTCCTTTATGTTTAAATTGATACAGCTATAAGGAGAAGCGTTGTAACATCGGATCACTCCTGATGAAGACACTGGACTAGAGTGTCCAGACGTTGGGTCGTGATTGCAATTCGATCAGGCTTTGTATAAATTTAAATATAACCAGAGTAGCGAACGAAACACGATTATTACATCTGGTTATCGTGAGCAAACCTGCTTCAATAATGATTCATTCTTTCAGGTTTTACTCATGTTGTGTTTTGATCTTGATAACGACGAGGATGACAATAGCGATCTCTTACATCAAGTATTTGCCAAGTGTCTTGAAGTATTACGTCTGGACTCCGCTGACATCACAGATATAGCAACACGTACGAGTCCCCGGGAAGTACAGTTGATTATTATGAGGTTTTTGAGTGTTCTCATGTCTAGGTCAAAATCTGGAGGCAAGACATCTTCCCAGGTAACTTTATGTTCTTGCGTTAGTTCTTTATTCACTAATACTCTGATGATAGTAAATATAGTGTAATATCATGATATCAGCTCTTAAAACACTGACGGAATATGGTTGGGGTTGGGGTCGACCTCGTGACCTTCAGCTTACCACAAACAGCTGGTTTGATCTTGTCCAATGATGTTGTCCCATTAGCTTAGGGGCAGGGATGCCCTTGCTCCATTAGTTCAGGGGTGAAATAACAAAACAGGTGCCCATCGTAAGCTGAAGTTCGCAAGTTCGAATATCTTATGCAATGGCAGAGGTGAAATAAAGCGATCTTTCTATCTGTTTCTTATCTGTGAAAGAAAGACTCAAAATAAACACTCCATTGTGATTATAATGTTAATGAAAGGTTTTTATTCCTATTTCAACAGCAAACGTCGTCCATGTCGAGTCAAGTAGCGGCATCTTTATTTGAGAACAACATCATGGATCATTGCCTGGCGATCTTGAACCGTCTCATGCAACATTGGCAAGCGCGAGAAAAGACTGGGAACACTGAGGACAATGTGGTCACTTTACTAAAACCCCAACATACCCATTCACCTCCAGATATGTCTCCTTTCTTTTTGAAACAATACGTCAAGGTATACCATCAATCACTTCTATATTAGATGTTTCTGTATGGATCATGTTATGCTAATCCGGAGCTCTTAATCTACAACTGTAATCCTATTCTTTCAGAGTCATGCTAGTGATATATTTGAAGCTTATCCACTGTTGGTCACTGAGATGGTTCTACGTCTAACATATCAAGTGAAGAAAATTGCAGATGGTTCGTCGGATGGGGAAATGAAAGACTTACCTGAAGATTGGTTTACCTGTCTTTTTGAAGTAATGTCCAGATTCCGCAATATCCATTGAACTCTCGTGCAACTCTTGTCCTTGTTTGATCAGGGTTTAAGATTTACGAAAACTCTTATAAAACTCTTGTTCTCCTTAATTTCCTCCGCCACCAATGTTTAAACAGTTATTTTACTTTGTTTCATGCAGTACATGATGATTCAGCAATCGTCGTTTGTGAAAATAAAGCGTCAAGTTCGCAAACTTCTCCTGTTCCTGTGTGGATCAAAGGAAACCTACAGAGAGCAAAGAGACTCGCATGCTCTCGATGTTCACTTCAGAGATGTGAGGTTAGTAAGACTTCATCGCGTGTCTGGGAAGAAGTTGAAAGAGCTTGTAGTTTTGTTCTTGTCTCGTGAACTGAGAGAACTGTACACACTGGAGAATCTGTCTTTGTTCTGTAGGCGTATCTGTGATGAAAGTGGCTTCAACGAGCAAGAACAAACACCAATGAATATCGAATACGATACCTTGTTAGATTTGATTGAACATCTCAAAGCCGCGGCTGATATTGCCAGCAACAGAACCAAGAATTGGCAAGCGTATTGTTTGAAAAACCAATGTAAGATATAGTCTGGAACGTTTAAGGTTTGGTCTAGGGAATACAACTTTTAACTGACCAAGTTCTTAGTAACACTGGATCAATAAGAGATGATCCTTACTGGATCTCTAGAAAGAACAGTTTAGAAGTGATAGAGCTATCCAGTATAAATAAAGTTAGTTTAGTTTAGGTTTCCTCCTGTAGTAACACTGGATCAATAAGATATGATCTTTACTGGACCTCTAGGAAGAACAGTTTAGAGCTGATAGAGCTATCCAGTATAAATAAAGTTAGTTTAGTTTAGGTTTCCTCCTGTAGTAACACTGGATCAATAAGAGATGATCCTTACTGGACCTCTAGGAAGAACAGTTTAGAGCTGATAGAGCTATCCAGTATAAATAAAGTTAGTTTAGTTTAGGTTTCCTCCTGTAGTAACACTGGATCAATAAGAGATGATCCTTACTGGACCTCTAGGAAGAACAGTTTAGAACTGATAGAGCTATCCACTATAAATAAAGTTGTTAGTTTAGATCAGGTTTCCTCCTGTAGTAAGACCGAATCCATAAGAGATGATCCTTACTAGACCTCTAGGAAGAGCAGTTTAGAACTGATAGAGATATCAAGCACGAATTAAAATCAGTTTTACACCTATGGTTAACTGTTGTTATTCCTTTTCAGCTACGTTGTCTTTCCTCTTCAAAGTGAGTTTCATCATCAACGAAGGCGTGACAGCTACAATACTACAATTGCTCACAACAGCACTATGCGAGGGTGACAGTCAGAAAGATTCAGAGAATAAAAACCCAGGAGATGTTTATCAGCAATTGGTCCAGCAGTTAACTAAACATGTGGACATGGAAGCAATGCGACAGTTTGTGCGATGTTTTTTGTTGCTGTCAAATTCCACCAGTATTCGTTGGCAAGCTCACTCCTTGCTCTACTCTGTACACAGGTTGGTCTACAGCTCGTCTGTTGTCGTTTAATTTAGAAGAACCGTTAGCGATATCCAGTTTAAATATGTAGTTTATATTTATTCCTATCTTAATTCCTTCCTGACCAAAATCATTTACGTTCTTCGTCGTTTTTTTTATTAACTTCGCAACATCCTTGAGATCTTTTGTGTTGTGTTTAGAAATTCGGAAGGGTGCCAGCAAGACAGTCTCTCGGATATGTTGTGGAGTGTTTGGCCTGATCTGCCTGCATTTGGTCGTAAAGCTTCCCAGTTTGTTGATCTTCTTGGTTACTTCACGATCAAACGTTCTCTCTCTGACGACAAGGCTGCGGAATTTTCCGAGAAAGCGATTGCATTGCTCAAGAAACAAAATGAAATTCTAAGAAATCATGCCAACTCTAATGTTTACCGGTCAGTAATAAGTGTCACAATTCTTAGGTATCGTTCACAATGTATGTTGACAATGTGCAATAGCTTTGTGGTCGGTACCATACGTCTGGAGATTTAAAACTTCTTTTTGGTGTAAAAAAGCTAAAAACCAACGCTAAATGTCAGCCTTCTTCGTTGATGGCGAGAAATATCGCCATTGATGATCTTAGATTAGTTTTATTCAATTGTGATTTTATGCCTGTAAGCCCCTCGAAAAAAGGTTCAAAAGTCCATAGTTGTATAGATATTGCTGTTCTTGTGTAAAATATGTAAATACAATATCCTGGAATATATGTAAGGTGAAGTTAAAAGGTTCCAAAATACACCCTATCCTGATGTATCACGGGTGTCACGAACTCGCGTTTCCAGGCCATTACTTGGATTATCTGTAATTTAACTCACCGATAGCCAGCGGTTTGATAGACCTAGTTTTTTATTCAGTGTCATGTTTTTTAGGTTACTTTCAGGGCTCGTGAATTTCGATGGTTTCTACCTAGAAAGCGATCCTTGCTTGGTGTGTAATAACCCCGAAGTACCGTACAATATTAGCAAACTCTCTGCTCTCAAAACTGACTCAAGGTTCTCAACGACTTCTCATATGGTGAAGTTAGTTGGCAGTCATAACATCTCAAAAGTGACTCTTCGTGTAACTGATGTCAAACGACAGAAAATGGTGAGACATGTTAGTTTCACGTTGATTATTTTGCACAGTCTTTAAGTATCACAAGCCCGTGTTTACTATTGAAATCATGAGTAAGATTTGGGCTGGATAAATTATTTCAATTCAACAGAATGGTAGTCATATAATCTCTTTATTTCAGGTAAAAACAATCAATCTCTACTACAACAACAGATCAGTTCAATCGGTGGTCGAGCTGAAGAACAAGTCCGCTGTGTGGCACAAGGCAAAGAAATGTCATCTGATTCAAGGGCAAACTGAAGTGAAAATAGAATTTCCGCTTCCAATTGTTGCGTGTAACCTCATGATAGAATACGCTGACTTTTATGAGAACCTTCAGGCATCCTCAGAGACCCTACAGTGTCCTCGATGTAGTGCCCCTGTCCCCGCCAATCCCGGTGTGTGTGGAAACTGCGGAGAGAATGTGTATCAATGTCATAAGTGCAGGTATGGATCGTTTCTTGACAATAACCTGCAATCGTTTGTAGCCTGGAAAGGATATCTCAAACGTGGGGGTCTAGTGTAGGTAGTATTCTACAATAAGCTGTCATGGTTTGTGTCTGAACTACCTGAAAAAGATATCTCAAACGTGGTGGTCTAGTGTAGGTAGTATTCTACAATAAGCTGTCGTGGTTTGTGTTCGAACTACGTGAAAAATACATTCCAAATCATTTCTCCAAGGAGATATTCCTGCTATATTGTTCTTATTTCTGTGGAATGTTCTTAGATGTATCAACTATGACGAGAAAGATCCATTCCTCTGCAACGCGTGTGGTTTTTGCAAGTACGCCAAGTTTGATCTGACATTAACTGCGAAGCCATGTTGTGCGGTTGATCCAATTGAGAACGAAGAAGACAGAAAGAAGGTAGTAGAACTCTGGCAATTCTAAACTGAGTGTCTTCCCTTGCTAGTATGTACTAAGTATCTGGAACACTTTTTGTTATTGTCCGGTTTTATTTGCGATGAAATTTGTGTTTTTCTGTGTTAAAATGTGAAACTATATCTAGGCTGTGACGAGCATCAATACTCTACTGGATCGTGCTGACAAAATGTACCGGCAGTTGGTCGCCCATCGACAACCGTTGGATTCCTTATTGATGAAAATAGCCGAACAAGGAGATAATGATTTTGTTAAGGTATGACGTAACAGCATGACGTCATCATGACGTCGCTGGTGCATGAAAAATCTTTCAGGAAAAGATTGTAATCGAGAAACTTTATGTTTTAAGAGTGAGACATCCCATGGTAGTTCCTCATCAAGTTCAGGGAATGCAAGCAGTCAGGCTGTGAATAAAAGCATTCAAGCTGTTGCACAGAGATATTGTATTGATTGCAAGGGAAGCTTTGACGAGCTTAGCAAGATTACACAGGTATGTGACTTCAAAATATATATAAATAGCAAATATTATAGTCCTAATTGTTTTAGTTATATATTTGGTCGCCTCCTAAAGTAAAATCAATTAGAAGAAATGTTTCTTAACAATAGTAAAGATGAAGTGTTCTATTGTTCTGTTAATAATATAAAAGGAATGGTATTTCAGTGCAGTTAATCCCGACTAGGAGTGCAAAAATCTGTAACAACAGAGAAACCAATCAAATTTGGCGTGGGAAAACGGGAGTGAAAATTTTCTTGACAAAAAAAACAAACATGGCGATTGCGGTCAAATTTGGCTGGGTTTTTAACGAACTCTATTTATTTAAATAAAATACTTTACCGCTGGGAAGTTCCGATTACTTTACATGTATTCATCACGATGTTATGGGCGTAAATTTAAAGTTTTTAAGGAAAGCGATCGCAAGGGAGCGATCGCGATGTAAGTACAGTTGTATTGCGTGTATTCTTGTTTCAAATATTTCCTTCTATATTATTTACAAGTGATAGCATGGTTTCTCGTGCAATTTTGAAATAACATGCACGAGTGAGTTTTTCAATGCCCCAAAATTGCACGAGTCTACAGGACGAGTGCAATTTGGCGTCATTGAAAAACTTACGAGCGCATGTTATTTCCAAATTGCACTCGAAGCCATGGTATTACCTATACTAATATTGTTTCTTTGTCGTTGTCGTTGTTTTTTGCAGAAAGTGCTTGCATCGCGAAAGGAATTGATAGAATATGATACTCGTGTTAGGGACAGAGTTACAAGTAAAATTACATGCAATGAAAGCACGCAAGCGCGAGCACCAGCTAAACAACTCTCTACGGTATCTGATGCACAGTCTGTCCCTGGTCGATGTTATGGATGTTCATCTGCAGCTACTGAACACTGTGTGACTTTATTGAAAGCTTTGGCGATGAAAACATCAACACGAGACAAGCTGATTAAAGAGGTTCGTGAAGTTTTAGTGTCTGGTTTTGCATGCTTAATACATCAACTTATTTATAGTGGGTGGCTTTATCAGATCTGAACTGTTCTTCCTTAGGAGTCCATTAAGGATCATCTCGTATTGATTCAGTATTACTACAGGAGAAAACCTAACCAAAACTAACTTTATTTACGTTGGATAGCTCTATCAGTTCTAACCTGTTCTTCCTGGAGGTCAAGTAGGGATCATCTCTTATTGATCCAGTGTTACTACAGGAAAAAACCTAAACTAAACTAACTTTATACTGGATAGCTCCATCAGTTCTAAACTGTTCCTCCTAGAGGTCCAGTAAGGATCATATCTTGTTGATCCAGTGTTGGTACCGGAGGAAAGCGGACTTACTGGATACCCTGCTTAATGATTATGTATGCAGTTCTGAATGTTTTATCAATATCTAGGGTCTGATCCATGAACTGGTGAACTTCACGTTATACCAAGGAACATCTTCCATCAGGAATAACGTTCGAGATTTGCTGTGTCTTCTAACACGGAACAATCCAGATGCATCTGAACAACTCAATTCAGTATTGGTGAATAGAGTCAAGAAAGGAATGAAAGAACAAAGCGTAAACCCCTCTGTGGTATGTTTGAACAAGAAGAACAAAACAGACACTAATCGTATCAAGGACAGAACCCCTAGTCTTTTCTCCAGGATGTTTGTCTCTTTGGCAGCGGAAATGGGTTTTCAACAACCCATAACGTTGGTGAAAAGTTAACGTGTACATTTTGTTTTGCAGTCTTCTTCAATAAGTCGTGATATGCAGTTGCTGACGAAAACTGTAGAACTTGAAGACTCGTGTTGGGAACAAAGATTACAGTGTGGTAAGTTTAGCAGTCATACATACTGAAGTTATTCGACTATCTTTGAGATCATTGTAGAATGCATCATCTGGGCCGTCCAAAGACATATGCAGACCCAAGGTAAATCCCCCACCCCTCATGCCCCCCCCCCTCCAGTTTATTGTTCAACGTCTTAAAATATTTGTTTTGTTTCACAGTGACTCAAATATTCTTGTTGTCTGTTCAACATGTCAGTCCTATTGTTGTTCAAGCCATCACTCTACCTTGTCTGAAGATTTTATCTCAGTTTATTAAGCCCAAGCCAGCGACTACAAAAAATAATGTCGTAAGTTTGAGAATTTGTTTTGTGTTTTGTTGTCTGGCATGTATTATCACTAATTCCCAGTTCTATGAGAACATTATGTGAACAACACATTCAACAATATTTTCAACAGAACAAGACTATCAACGAAATCGCTTCTGTCAAAGCGATAGCCGCGCCAATAGCTAACATGAAAGACTGGATCGAGTCCAAACCGGAAGCAAGCTACGAAGAATGGGTACGTCAGGTGTCTCAAGAGTCTGAGGCCAGTGAAGCGAGCCCGCAAGAGACAAGTGTTGAGTCAGTGGATGACCTGGATGAAGAATGGTTAAGAAATGTCATGTTCTCGCCATCATGTGGAGCTTTAAGACAGGTTGCATGCAGCATTGTGGAAACATTATGCCAGGTAAGTACTCTACAGTAACCTTTCCTTGGAGCCCTATCTGTGATTATAAATTGTATCATTGTACCCTGCAGATTTCTGGACGGAAGCGCAAGATCATGGATTTATTGACAAGGTACGCTGAGATTGAGTCCTGTATGATCGCTGCGGAGTTATTAGAAAGTTTTATGTGGTAGTTGTCTGCTTAACAAGAGATATCGTTCAATAAGATTTGCGGCAGTAGCCAGTCCAGTCTGCATGTTAAGAGGAATTTAGTTCAGAAAACAACGCTTATTTCGTCTCTACTTTTTATGCAAGTGAGTTACCTTTGTTTTAGTTATCTGCAAGATGTTGGAGAGGCCGGGGAGAATGCTGCAGAATTTTTCAATCTTTACTCTGAATTAATGAAGTCGTCATCTTGGAAAGGTTATCTTGCCACAAGTGAAGCATTACTTACCATAAGAGATCTCATTACTAAGGTTTGTACTCTCGTTAGTGTCTGATGACCAACACTTCCTTTTCGCCACAACACCTTTCTTAATCTTTATAGGAGATTGACCAACTGACTGTTCTGGAAGAGACAACATTAAGTTCAGACTTATCTCAAGGTTACTCGTTGAAACGACTGACAGGTTTGTCTCATTACCTCTTGTTTAACAACTTTAAGACCTCTATGTTCCTGCAATTTCCCAATGGTGCATTACTGGAACGCCTAGCGATGGCCAAATAAAGTGCAGGGGGCTTTTATAATAGTAAAAAGATTTAGAATTATTGTTTTAAAGGGATACCTACCTTAAATAGATTGCTGGCCGGTGAGTCTAACAAGTGCATGTGAATTTAAATATGGTGTATTGTGTGTAGAATTAATGGCATCGTTTGTGGAAGATAAGAAAATCAAACAAGATTTCAAAGCAAAGCTTGTGGGTGCTGTTCTGAATGGTTATCTTTCATTGCGCAGGTAACTGTCTTCGTTGGAGCCTGAGTATTATGTTGCTTTAAGTACAGAGTCTTTATTTATTATTGAAGGCAATCTTTTTTGTTGTTTTAAGCTCGCGATCTTTATGATTCAATTTTGATTTAGACTTGTGGTACAGAGAACGAAGTTAGTTGATCAAAGTCAGGAAATTCTCTTGAACCTTCTGGGCGAACTCACTTCTGGTTTGTAGATCCTTGTATTGCATGCTATAATAATTAATATCTATTTACCAACAAGAGACCACAAAGTGTTCTTCATTGTCATAACTCTATTTCTCTTAGGAACCGAATCTGAAACGAAAAAGTTTATGGCAATTTGTGTGAACACATTAAACAGGTTGGTATCCCAACTCGATTACAAGGTAGTTTTAAATGATGGTTTTTAGTGACATAGAATTCTTTTATCTTTTAGATATGAGCTTGATGACTTACGTACGCCCGTGTTTATTTTTGAACGCTTATGCAACATCATTTATCCTGTAAGTATATCCCCATTCAGGCCTTGTAATAATATATGAGTCCCATCCCCAGCCAGAAGTGAGGAGGGTTTGTCCCTTTGAATGTATGATCATAGACACGTGACACAAGACTGACGCAATTTAAGTACTCGATAGTCGACAAATAGCCATTACAACTGGCAGTGCACCCGACCCCCTCTCCCCATCAGATCATCATGGATCTATCCCTGCTTACTGTATGATCAATATTATTTGCAGGAGGAGAATGACACAAGCGAGTTCCAGTTGCTGTTAGAGAAGGATCCTCAACAGGAAGACTTTCTTCAAGGACGTATGTTGGGAAATCCTTACAAGTAAGTCGACCTTCAGATCCTTATGTTGAGAGAAAATATAGTCAATCTCGTTTCCTAATCACTGCGCTTTGGTCTACAGTACATATATCGAAGGGTATTGGTTCATTTACTACTTGAAACGATAAAGTGAAAATCGACGTGTCAAGTTAGTCAAATTTTTACTATATCATTTCAAGTAGTGAAGCAATAAATTTAAAATGTTTATGTTAGGTCTACTGATACCGGTATGGGTCCATTGATGAGAGATGTGAAAAACAAGATCTGCACGGATTGCGATTTGATTGCGTTGCTTGAAGATGATACTGGCATGGAGGTAAGTGAGACATTGGTTGAGAGAAGTTCCCCTGTATTTATAATGTATTCTAATCTCGTTCTCTAATGTATCTTTCTTCCAGCTTCTTGTCAACTCGAAGATCATCAGCCTCGATTTACCTGTCAAGGAAGTATATAAGAAAATCTGGTGTCCACAAGGAGAGGTGAACGTGCACAGATCTATCAGTTCTGAACTGTTCTCGTAGATAATCTCTTACTGTTCCTGTGTATGCACAGAAAACCATCACTGTCTATACCAACTACTTTCCGGCAATGTATCGCTTATCTTTGTGTTGTTTTTTCTTAGGGTGAACCTATGAAAGTGGTTTACAGAATGAGAGGTACACACTTCGCGATATTGTATTCTTTTACAGCGCGTAGACAACATTAGTTAAACTTTACCCGTACTTTTTTCTATAGGTTTGTTGGGTGATGCTACTGAAGATATTGTTGAACATCTGGATAAAAACAATCGTAAGTTTTCGAGACATAAAAATTATAATCATATTAATATGTCATCGTGGTTTTCTTCATCAAAATGGCTCTATTTTTTCAGAGAAAGGTGTTGATAATGAGATCGTGTACAAAATGGCGAATGTGATGAACGAATGTGGAGGTTTGGAAGCCATCTTGAAAAGGTAAAAACAACGACATAGTTACAAGCCTCCTTTAGTACTCTCCGTAATGTGGTGTAACTGACTTTTCTTCCCGTCTCAACAGACTCTCAGGACTCCGTGATTTAACTCGTGGACGGCAACTTCTTGAAGTGATTTTGAAATTGTTTGGTTTCTGTGTTAAAGTGAAGGTCTGTTTCATTAACAACTAGAGAACACACTTAGGAAAGGTCGTGCTATTTTTGTTTTCATCTTAGAAGCCTTTCTTAAAATGCGTTTATCATTGTAGGCCAACCGTGATTACCTCGCAAAACCATCGCTCAAAACGTTAAAGATATTGCTGGACGTTTTAAACGAGGTATACATTTTCATAATATTGTTTCCACTCTATCCTTAGAATAGTAATAGTTAAGAGATTCATGAAATGATATTTCACATCCCTAACGTATATTTCAACGTTTTTTCTCTTCTATAGATCCTGCATTTCGAACAGGCTACACCAAGTGGTATTGGCAGTATGGCAGAGCAAATCTTGTCTATTATTGAAGCTTTGTTGCAAGGAGGTGGTGCAAATATGAAGCTGATGATCGCTGCGGGACAGGAAGAGGAGGAATCGCAGTTAGAAATGTTGCTGGAGATTATTAAAACACCTTACGTTGTAAGTGACTGTTGGGGCTTAGATCATGCAGAGGTAGTACATGTTCTTGAATGTGAATTATCTAAAAAAAAAATGTTGTACAGAACTCACTCTTGAGTTAAGCATGGTTAGATCATGCAGAGGTAGTACATGTGCTTGAATGTGAGCTATCTTAAAGTGATCTGTTGTTGTCCTGATCTCGCTGCTGAGAGTTAGTACATGAGCTTGATTGTTCTTATATAATAATTTTCATGATTTGTTTTCTTTTCAAGCGATCAAACAACAATGTTCTACTTTCATTAATGCACATTCTGCCTTTCCTGACGTTTGGAGATAAGAAAAGCAAAAACGCTCTGATTGATCACTTTGAACCTTACCTTAACTTTGAAAAGTAAGTTCAGCTTGATGTGGATAAGATCGGAGATAGAGTGTTGAGATTAAGAATTGTTAGTGGTTAAATGCTGCTTGGGACTTGCTTGTGATAAATATGTGTGTTCAAGCACAATTCAGCTGTTACGAATGTACAGTAAGGATCTTTGATGACTTTATCCTTCAGGTTTGACAAAACTCACTCGGACGATGAGCTGTTATTCTTGGAATGTTTCTGTAACATTGCGGACGGTATTGAGGTAAGGCACTTAACATCACAATACGTTATATCACTGTGTTCTATTCTTATCTTGATCTAAATATTTTCTATCAGAATGATGAGAACGGCAACCAGTTAAAGAATATTATTATTGACAAAGGCTTAGTGCAGCAAGCTGTTCAGTATCTTGAGTTATATACGCCATCCCAGTCCTTCAGGTATGTCAGATATAGTAATCGTTCGTACAGTACTGGTAGACAAATTCTACTGGTAAGATCTATAACCGAATACCGACTTAACGTGATGTCAAACTTTGTTTCCTTTCTATCCTTCCTTGATTTGAATCACGTAGGTTTTTGAGCATGTTGAACAACCCGACAACACATTTGTCAGTAATAAACTCAGCGATATTTGTGGTAACGTGGTGTATTTTCAATTTCTTTAGTACTTCAAACTTGAGCGATACAGACTTGTGGAAGGAATTCCTTGCTCGACCTTCGTTGCCGTTCATTCTAAAATTCTTGTCCGGAATGTGCAAGGGACATGAACGTTCTCAGGTAATCAGTGTATTTCTCACGACTTCGATTTATCTTTCTGAAGAGATTGATCAGTTCGTACAAACATTGAGAGTGATATGATTTTCCTGTAGACATTTTTAACACTACTATTGTCTCGTCAGCTTGCAGTCTCTGAAACAGCAGTACCGACAATTCATCGTCTAGAGCAAGTCTCATCGGAAGAAAAGGTTGGTTCTTTAGCAGAGAATCTAATGGAAGCTTTGAAAGAACATCCTGATGCTAAAGCGAAGGTAAACTTGAACTTTCATACATTGTGTTGCTGAATATCTCTATTATATTCTTCTAAAGACTGTGTAGGATAGTTGAACAGTGTTATGCAACGGACTTCTTACAACTTTCGAAGCATGTTCAGTAATTGGTAAAACCAATATTAAAGTTCAACAATGTCGAGTTGAAGTCTCTTTTTATCTCTTGAAAGTTCAATATCCCTTGTTTCGTTGCTTTTTATGCCTTTCTGAGGCAGTTCAAAAGATGACTATCAGGTGGATAACGCTACCCACCTTTTGTACAAACATCCCTTGGTCAATATCTTCGGTGATTGCGCAAATATTGTAGTAATCAGTAGGTATTGAGGCATGTTTTGTTGCAGGTGACCGCTGTCCGTCGCGAAACTAGACAAGAAAAGAAGAAGCTAGCCATGGCTATGAGACTGAAACAACTCGGAGCTCTGGGAATGAGTGTATGGAATGAATGTTTTAAATGATGACTGTTTTAAAACATTCCAAGAAGATAGAAGTACATGAGTTTTGTCTTTACTTTTCCAGGCTACTGAAAGCGGCAAAATAATAACCAAACCTTCCGCAGTCATTCAAGGATTTGAAGAAATATCCAATGAAACTGGTTTAACTTGTTGTATTTGCCGTGAAGGATACAAATATCATCCGAATAAGGTCAGTTTAACTCTTGCTCACACGTTCTCTCGCGTTCTGCTCGATTCTTCCTTAAACGCAACATCTTTTTCAGGTTCTTGGCATATACACGTACACAAAGCGTTGCATCTTGGATAGTTTTGAAGTAAAACAACGCAAAAGTCAGGTGGGTGATATATTTCTAACATTGTCAATAATATGAGATCTGGAAGTGTTACTGGTATCACCAAGTTGCTAATGGAGTCCACATTCTTGATAAAACATTCTTCAATCTAGGGTTACAGCACTGTTAGCCACTTTAATATTGTACATTACGAATGTCACGTGGCTGCGATCAGGTGAGTTCTTCACAGGAAGTAATCTACAACATCATGTTTCGTGCTTATGTAAGCTGCCTTCGTTTGTAAGACTAAATTGTGTGTATTTCAGATTGGCACGCGGTCGCGATGAATGGGAGAGTGCAGCATTGCAGAATTCAAACACCAAGTGTAACGGACTCTTGCCAATCTGGGGACCGCAGGTAATGCTTTGAAAGTTTCTTACCAAACTCTGCTAAACTATTGAAGGATTACCATTTTCTTGCATCAAACCAGTTGCTTTGAAGTCAGAATAGCATGTTTTTTATTTTCTGGACACCAAATATTAGTCTTTTAACTGTCCGCCTCTTATCATGTTCCGTGTTGTTGCTAGGTTCCAGAGTCATCGTTCGCCAGTTGTTTAGCAAGGTATGTGGAATAAATTGACTGGATTATCTCAGAAAAAAATCATCTATTTTTTCTGTTTATATATGACTTTAATATTTCATAATGCATCAATTTCATTTTGTTATTTAACTTAAATCTCTGTCTTGCCGTAATAGTAACTTGTAAATAATTTATAAATGTTTGAAACATGGAGTAGCCCAAATTTATACAAGCCTCGTGCTTTCTATTTTGGGCTTCCTCGCCGTTTATTTAATCAATTTGCTTATTGTATTTGTAATTTTTCTTGGCTAACCAAATAGATCTTTACTTCTTCTTCTTCTTTACTTCTTCGTGCTTGTTATGACTTCACATCTCTTCCAACTGAGTTTCTCCTTTATTTCTCTTCAGACATAACAACTACATCCAAGAAGCGACCAGTCACATTGAGCCGACATTTCAGAATACTGTTCACGATCTGCGTCTCCTGCTTGAGAGATTCGCGTTCGAGAAATCTTTCAATGAAGACTCCGGCGGTGGAGGGAGACAGAGTAACTTTAATATCATTCCTTATATGGTACACATGGCCTTATATGTCATGAACACGTGAGTCAGCACTATCAGGTTTTCTGTGGTTGTTTTCTACTCGATATTTGAATTAAGAACTGGCATTCATGTTAATTATGTTATAATAATTGCAAAATTTTTAGTGCTCGAATGCGAAGTCTTGAAAAATCTGTGACAACTTTCGTCGAAGAAGGCCATTCCACTTGGATTCAATCTTCATTTGAAGTGAGTTAGGTTTTGCAATGTAATCGTTTTCCTTTGTATCTGATGCAAGTTGAGGCACTCGTGGTGATATGAAAAATATTTTTCTGTTTTATTCCAGGTCAACGGTCCTTTGTTTGTGAGCGTGTTGTCTTTGTTTACGAACTCTCTCGAGGAATGGAAGAAGACGCGAATTATCTTCCTCAGCAGATTAATTGTTCTTGCCCATGTTCGCGACGTCTCTCCCAAAGGAGCTACCAAGTAAGATCTAAAGAATTGCAACCAACTAATTAAATAATTTTATTTGAATAAACTCGTACTGATCCAGTGTTACTACAGGAGGAAACCTAAACTAAACTAACTTTTATTATACTGGATAGCTCTATCAGTTCTAAACTATTCTTCCTAGAGGTCCAGTAAGGATCATCTCTTGTTGATCCAGTGTTACTACAGGAGGAAACCGAAACTAAACTAATTTATTTATACTGGATAGCTCTATCAGTTTTAAATTGTTCTTCGTACTGATCCAGTAAGGTAGTAAGCGTCATCTCTTAGTGATCCAATGTTGTCTGTTTTTGTAGACTCAGCGATGGCGAAGTGAAGCCTTACAATGTATATCGTCCTATTCTGATTTTCTTTGCTCTTGTTAACAAACTCCAGCACATGTTGAAGGTAATATAAATATATCGCTCATTCATTCATTTGTTATTTCATTTGTGAAATTCACGAGATTTTTTACATATTTCTTAAACAGGAACATGTTTCGTCGGCGTCAACTTGGTCTCAGGATGTTGCTTCGTACATACGAAATAACGACGAGAAGATTTTGAAATCGTGCGAAGAGGTGGGATTATTTGCGAGACTTTCAATTCCTTTGCTTCTCCATGTACATTAAATGTTTCTGGTTTGTATTTTAGTTACTGGGTTTCTACCAGGATGACCTTTTGCCAGCTTCGTCATTCCCAGAATTCTGTGATGTGTCAGGTAGGATTTTTAGGCCTATCTTATTTTTCCACTAACTGTGTTAACTAAGTCATCTTATTTTGCTTTGTCAATATTCGTCTTTGTGCCCTGCAGGCTTGCTTGGAGAAATCAGTGATCCTGCGAAATTCATAACGGATATTTTCAACTCTCTTCCGAAGTAAGTTTTGTTCAGGATTCTGCCGTGAACGAAAGTCGGGGGGTGGGGGTAGAAACGAGGAAAGACTAAGCACTGTTTTGAGCTAGAAATTTATCTCTAAGTTATAAGTTCCTTGTATGATTGCAGTTGCATGTTAAATATCATTATCACTATAACCATAGTGCTATAAGTATGTGGAAATAGCACGTAAATTCATAGCCGTAAGCTTTAATGCATAAGCGCGGATTCAAAGCTTTGCGTAATAAATTAAGTGGTGTTTCCACAAAATTATAACGATATTTTGGTATGTCTCCAAGTTTTTTAATTAATGATGTTTTTGTTCTCTTATAGATGAATTAACCGACGAGCATTCGCACAATGGACGAAATAGAATAAAATAAATTTCTCATTAGTTAACTAGTTTATTAGTACATTTATATTGTTGGTGTGGTTGAAATTAAAATTTGTTGCTTGAAATTTTATTGTGTTTCTTGTTGGTCAATTCGGTCTGTTCTGATACGTGTGTCACGTGGGTTGATGTTTCCTCGCGTGAGTCACACGCTTGACATTTTCAAGATGGCAGCGGAAGGCGGGAAAATTTTCAACTCAAAATATCGCTCTGTACTTGAAAGATATTACAAAAAGTTTTATAAAACAAGTAAGTACCAGATTTAGGTTCATTAAATGTATAAAAACTAAACATAGCAATGATAAAATTGAGCTAAAAACTTTGTAACTAAAATTATACTTGATAAATGACATTTAAATGTCATTTATTAATTTTTATGATTGACATTGTTTGTTTAGATATTAATGGTGTACCATTTGCAGATCAATGTGTTTTGCAACATTCAAACAAGTGTGTATTGAGTAGTTTGTATTTCTTCTAAAACTTGATAAATGAAATTATTTATCAACTTTCATTGTTTGACGTAGACCTCAAGATATAAAGTTATTACCAAATATCTGTGAGAAATTCATAATTCCTCGTGATCTTTTCTGCTGTAAATCACATAAACATCAGGCCTCATGCTTGACAGACACCTGTATTCAAAGCCGGTTATATTATTCTAGGATATGCATAGTGACGGTAGCTCCAAGACATCCATTATTGAGTATGGGCGAAGTGGTTAAAGTTAACTTTCAAGTGAGTAAAAATGTGAACCGTCTGGATAATAAAGTGAGTGGAAAGGGCAAGAAAGGGGCCCAGCACTTGTCTCCGACATCACCACTTTGTGACGTGACGTGTTCCACTGGAGAGAAATATACCTTGTACAGGTTAGTTTCACACCTTCCAAGTTTGTGACTTCAAAATGAGTGAGATTTCTCAACTTGCCCCCCCCCCCCATTTTTTTAAACTAACATGAGATTTCCCCACTTCCCCCCTGAATTTTTTTAAACTGAAATATCATTTGCTGCATTTTCGAAGAAGATTAGCATGCAATATATATAGGAAACAATAACAAAACCAGGAACAGAATACCACGTTCATTGGTGGTAGGGGTGTTTATAATATATACATGTTTTATTAACATTTTACTTGCAAAGAGATGTGTTAAAATGAAAAATGAATATAAATTCCATATTTTTCACTTGTTAAATAATTTTTGTTATCTCCCAAACCTGGGAGCCACATGACCAACATGCACCAGGGTCTCTTCCTCGAGCGTAGAGAAGAGAGCCTGGGTACAAGGTTGTTTAGCTTAGAATTACAGACCATTATATTGAATGTCTCATACTTTTGTCACATTTGAAATTTGTATTTTTTTTTCATGTCATTTTAGTTGTATTAAAGGAAAATTGGTGGAAGTGAATCAATCCTTGGAGAAAAATCCTGGACTTCTTAATAAGAAGGTCAAATATATATCAACAATCTTTATATCTTTGGGGTGATTCCCCCCCCCCTCCCCCCCCAGGTTACCCTGTCATTTTACTCATGATCAACCATGCCCTGCCTTCAAATGTAAGTTCTAAGTTTGGACTACTATCTTGTTTCAAGAATATGCATGCTTTTCCTGGATACCCTTTCTTGTCATCCCTTGAAACTTCTAGAACAGCCCCCCCCCCACCCATCCCCAGGGTTTATTTATGCCCCGCATCATCTCTTGAAATGCGAACATCCCTCCCAAGATGCCTTTCTCCCAAAATATAATATATTTCTTGTTGTTGCAGCCAATGACGGAAGGTTATATTGCAGTGGTCTTGGCCAGACTTCATGAAGTAGATGAAACATTGTCAAAACTTATGACTCAGGAAGATTATGATGTCTTGCAGAAACAACGGGAAATATCTGAGCCTGCATTAGCTGTTGGTGGTAAGCATGAAGTGCTTGATGAAACTCAAGGTATTGTGTCTGATAGTGACTGTACAAAGGCAAATATTGAACCAGGAAGTTGACCAGGGGGTGAATGTTATGATTTTAAAAAAATATATATACTGGCAGTTGTACTTGAGAAGGGTCTTTGATATAATGGGCCTTTAGTACAAACTGTGGTTGTTACTGTGAGAAATTCTTGAAAAGTTTTGTGGAACAATCTGGTGTTTGGTGACAATATAATATAAAATAAAATAAGTTCAAATATTGTAAATTATTTCCAACATATTCATGTCCATAAATCGTTACAAACTGCTCCTGAATAAACAAACTTCGTTTGTAAAGAACAGAGATTTTGTTGGTTTTGGGTGGACATTTTATACATATGTACATCTGATTACGGTGATATTTTATGACGTTGTACAAGCTGGAATACTTTGAAATGAATCGCGTAAACTTTCTAAGTCTCGTATTTCTAATGTCATCGTTCTTACTCGCTCTTTCATTTGTTTGATAAGAACACTTCTCTTCTCTTTAGCTCGTCTTAGCTTACTTAACTCTGTCCTTAGTTCTTGAAATAACTCTGAATGTGTGTCCAACCTTGTTTGATGGGTGTTGGCCCTAACAGCATTCTCTATTTCTTCTACTTTGGCTCCACTTTCTAGAACTCTTTCTTGTACCATTTTCACTGCGTGGTTGGTCTCAGTTGAATTATCCAGCGTCATCTGACTTCGTATGAAGCTCTGGTTTGCTCTGTCGTGAACATTTTTCACTTCTACAAGCGGACATGTCTGTAGTAACCTCGTCGTCAGAATGTTTGAACGAACGGTGACATTTTCGTTGTAGTTATTCATCAGATCACGTGAACATTCCGTGCTCTTGTGCTGATCATCAAGCACTCTGCTTTTGTTGTAAACTGAGGTAATACCCTGGAGAAATATTTAGAAATTGACATTGGAGACTAACCAAAGACAATCGCTTTTATACCTGATTCATTTATAAGATAATTTCTATAGAGTTATTGCGTCTTACACTCGTGTGAAACATAAACACGTCGAAATTCAAACCGGGAACAGTTGAGAAATGTATGTTAACATCGTAATTCATGTATTAAATAGCAAGGAGACGTCCTCCTATTGAAGTCTTCCTGCGTGAAGCTTATCTAGTTTACTCTGCCAAAATGCCTACGCTGGTTGTGATAAGAATTAAGAAATTCTAAAACTTCCATATCTTAGAGTATTTCTCCCCTAACTTTACGTTTCTTGGTGCTGTGTGTAATTGTAGTTACGTTTTTGTTGCTGTTATGTAATCGTAGCTATTTTTTAACTCTTACCTGATTTTCAACGTACGACAATCTTTTCGCCTCGTCCGCCAAAGACATTGCCTCGACTGTGTAATTCAAGCCATCTCTCACAGATTTACTAACATTCATGATTTCCTTAATAGACCTGTTGTTTTCAATATTGATACTGTTTATCAGTTCCAGCGATCTGCTTGCTTTCTTCGTAGCTTCAGCGGATATATTTTGGAAATTTCGCACAGTTTCGAGGGTTTTCTGAGCGTCGTTTAACGTTCTTGTTGCTGAATCAGTCGCTGTCTTCGCTTCGTGTTGTATATCTCTTGCTTCATTTAATAAGGTTTCAGTCTTGTTTAAAACCTTTTCTGCTTGAACTCTCTGGAATTTCGCGTCTGTAATTGAACTGGAAGCATTGTGAATTGTGGATTGGTACTCCTGACTGGGGCTGAGTACTGACTCATTTAACTTTCTAGTAAGATTCTTGTTTTCTTCTATCAGTTCTGTCAAATGTTCAACCTCCTTGAGGACAATTTTAGTCGTATCAAAAATATTTCTTGTTCTATCTGAGAAGTTCTCTGAAATATTCCTAGTCTTCTGGGCATGTTTTAACGATGCTTGTGTTTCGTTTTGTAATGTGCTGATATTCTTTTTGTTCTTGTCCAGATTAACATCAACTGTTTTCGCTCGAGCAGCAACTTGGGACATTTTCCCTAGTTCAGATTCGCTATTGATGGTTAAATTACCCGCGATATTCCACAGGGTATGGTTTAGCTGTTTCATACTCTCTTTAACTCTTTCTAACGGCTGAATAAAGCTTTCAATGTTATCTCGCAGGTCTTTTACCCAAGGTCTTGAGGAGTTTGCTTGTTGTAAACTAGCGTACGCAGTTCGAGTCCAGTTTGATGTGTTGTTGAGGAGCAATTGTAAAGTACGTTCTTGCTTTCTCAATTCCCCCACAAGATCCGTCAAATGCTCCACATTTGATGTTAAATTATTCAGTTCATCACTAGTCATATTTAGATTGTATGGATCTTGGCTCTCAGTCATGTTGGCTTTGTTATAAATGTTGTTCACTCTCGCCTCTGCAGTAGCCAGTCGTTGAGCAAACTCGTTATTTCCAATCCTATTTGATTTGATTTTCAATTCTTTGACTGTTTCGTCTACTTCATTTATAAATTCTCGAAGTCTGTGAATATGGACTTTCAACAAACCATAACACTCGGGGCATACTAAGGATAAGATAAAAGATATTCAGCATATAGTATAAAAGTCGACTGTGGAGAGTGGAAAGAACCAGTAGTTCTGAGTAGAAATACAGCGCTTTTGAAAGGAGTTTAATACTATATAATAATATTGTCATTCAGTCATCAACAATCTTTTCATTGTCTTCCTTTTTTCGACGTTTTTCAATGATGATTCTGTGATCGGAACAGCCTATTACCTTTTCATTATTTTAAAATCTTCTTGTTCTCCATTGGATAATTTGGATTGTGGACTAAAGGTCAAACTATAGGCAGGAAGAACGAAATATTTTTCTGCAGTTATAGAGAGCATCTTAGAATTAGTAGAATTGCAGAGTTTGGTGGCGAAATGTTGTAAAATACGGAAAATATAACCCAGCGAAGTTCAAATTTTGTATATGTTTGTATTATGCGCGGAAAAAGTTACCATTTTTGAGCTAAAATAGACGCGAAAATGGTAACTTTTTCTGCAAACTTCACAAGGTAGTATTTTCCGTATTTTACAACATTTCGCCACCAAACTCTGCAATTCTGCTAATCTTAGGGTCATCTTCCTAGCTGTAGTAAAAGATTTTGTTCTTTTTGCCTAGATTGAATGTTTCATCATTGTTTCTCAGAATATTGACAAAGCTAGTTGTACTTATGGTTAAGGTCTTCCTCGTCTATTCTTCTAAGAAGTTTCGTAAGATGATACTTACGTCTGCATCCATGAGTGGTAGTATTGTAGTAATTTTCTGCACAATGCTCACACTGACGTCCTCCGACGTAACTCTTACATAAACATTGACCTGTCGTGCCATTACACACGCTGCTGTTATGATACAGAGTGTTCTTCAACACACAGTTACATGCTAAAAAGTAGAGATGAAATACATACATGTCACTAAAAATACATATAGTGGGATGAGAATGAGAGAAATGTTGATACATATTCTTCATCTGCACAAACATTCCAGATAATGAGCTCGATCACAATGTAGATTTGGTGTTACTGATGAAAGTTTTGCAAGTAGTCCCTATTTAGGGACACGTACGTCAAAGAATATCCTTACATCTCTGTTTATACCTATATGTGCTGTATACTCCTAGACATACCTCGACATCGTTTCTCCTCGTTCGCAATGTTCGGGTGCCACCACTCGGGGAGACATTGAGTACATCCAGTGTCGATATCCACTCCATATCCACAAGTTTCACAGTGATCACCTGTTGATAGTCTACAGCCTTCACACACTCCAGACTCTCCATCGCAATCTTTTGAACGATTGTTACAAGAACATAAAACACAGTTCACGAACGCGTTGGAATTCGATATGTTTCTTGTAAATCCTGAAAAAGAAGTATTTGATAGAAACTAACTTTATTTACCATTGGCAACTTTGATATCTGTTCTAAGCTGTTCTTCATAGAGATACCTTATTGGTTCTGTGTTTGTAACCTAAGCAAACTGACTATCACTTCTAAATTGTTCTTCATAGAAATGCCTTTTTGGTCCTGTCTTAGTGACCTAAGCAAGCTGACTATTGTTATGCACTATACTAGTGTTAATGTACTACTCTACTCGATATCTCTATCTGTTCCAAACTCTTCTCGCCCGTGGGCCAGTACACGAGATGATTCTGACATAATATCCTTGAGTTACCTGCGTTACAATCCTGACAAGATAATTCTCTATAGTGGCTCGGACATTCGCATTTTTCCACGTGACTTGCCCGGTTGCCATAGCGACTTTGAATCGCTGTTCCCATCGTAACACTTAACTCTGTTCCATTCCCCAAGTCTCCACTGATACTCACGGACGCCTCGTTTATATCTGCCAGAATTGACTGCATTTGATTGGGAGAAAGGATTTCCTCAGCGTACTTTTCGTGAAGTATTACACAATACCTGCCTAGCTCTTGTGTAGAACAGTGAGTCTTGTTTAGGGTGAGCGTTGCATTATTAAAGACACCTTTAAGATGCAGCTGTATTAGAGAGATATTGAAAGTTTCTGTAAAGTTCACTTCAAACATCCTGACATATGAATATAGATGATAGCCGTGAAATAATCTTGAAAGCGTTGCATAACCATGTGATGGGATGGTTAGATTATTGTGTGTGATCTGACTGTGTCTGTATCCCCTTGAGGCAGAGCACTGACCGCTTCTGTTGAAACAAAAGCAAGGTATACAGCCGCTGGGATTTGCTTCCTCCAAGGAGAATGTACCATTCATACATTGGGAACACTTCATTCCGGTTGCGTGGTTCTTACAGGGACACTCGCCAGAACTGTGGTGGCATTGAAGAGACCTTGAACCAGCTATATTGCAGTTGCAAGCTCTGAAAAAATGACATATATTTGAGAATCGAGAGTTACGACTTTATTGAGATTTCTACTCTGACTTTTTCTGTCTAGTTCAGTCTGTCGCGTAATAGAAAAGCTATGCTGTTATTTTGCCAGGAAACAGGCTTGCTCTAGTTCGAAGTATCTTGTTAAAGAGGTGAGCTGATTCAATTTTAAAGCTTTGTTTCGTCGACTCACTCTTCAGAAACACTTGCAGTCGAACGTTATGACCACATTAGCTGTCGTAGTTTATATTTGAAGATTTTAAAACGATGTTTAATTAACTATGTTACTTACTGGCATCCTTCCTGGGTAAAATTGAAGTAATTTTCTTTACATCTGTCACATTTGTCCGCATTGACATCCTCGACCCCAGGCTTACAGTAACACGCCCCGGTGACGTCATCACATGTCAAGTTAAGCGAACCAGTAGCATTACAGTTACATGGAGTACAACCTTGACCCGTATGAATACCGTAGTAATATTGTGTACAACGATCGCAGGCTCTTCCCTCAACATCTCGCTTACATTGACACTGACCAGAATCTGCATCACAGACGAAGTTCTCTGAACCAAAACGATCACACTCGCACGCTGAAATGAATTATGATAAATGGGAACTAATTATAATCATCTTGCAACACTGTGTAGTTTAGCTTAATGTTCATTGGTATCTTATTCATCGTGTTTTATATAGAATCTCTCAGAATGATCTAACAACAAAGCTAGAGCCAAGTTACGATCCCAAAAAACGATATATGCAAATAACTGTGATCCCTTTATGGTAGAGTTCTGCCATAGTTGTCTTGGGTTACTCACGTGTGCAGCCATCCTCGGTGAAGTTATAAAACCCAGGTTGGCATCGGTCACATGTCCTTCCCATAACCCCTTGCTTGCACACGCACTGACCTCCATAAGCTGCACATACTGTACTATTGGCGCCAATTCTCGAACATTCGCATGCTAGAGAAAGAATTACAGTAATATAGATTAAGTATCACGATTTCTCGTTCCGTTCGGCATATACACCAGTCTCTATGTCAGTTGAAATGAGGAGATGAAGTCGGTTGAAATGAGAGGATGAAGTCAGTTGAAATCATAGGATGAAGTCAGTTGAAATCATCGGATGAAGTCGGTTGAAATCATAGGATGAAGTCGGTTGAAATTATGGGACGAAGTTAGTTGAAATGATAGGATAAAGTCAGTTGAAATGATAGGATGTAAACTGTATAGTGATATTGGGAATACATATATAATTCTTCACTAGCTTAGAAACAGGTTGACAATTCTTACATTGCATTAATTTCAGTTCTTAAAAACTCTTTTGATTTTTACTTACGCAATGAACCATTAAAAAGTTCCACCATCGTGGAGAACGTGACCTCCTCACAGATGCTAGCTGATTCTTTACTACCTTGGATTGTCGTTGCATTTAATAAACATCCTTCTATGATAGATGACGTGCTGGTTGTATAACTGTGTAGTTGCGCTAGGTTAGGACTGAGCAACAATGAATCAACTTTGATTGAGGTATCTGTGCTACCACCCTCCACCTGTATGGTGTAATTAACTCCAGGACAAAGTAGGAGAGATGTTACGTTATCCGTCCTAAAATTCGTGTCAACCTCTGGACATTCCAATGTCTCGTTTCCTCGTAAAGATATCTCAAGGCTATCTACTGCTCCAGAATATCGCAGTGCGACACTAAAGTTATTCTTAATCTTGACTGAGATCTCAAATCTAATATGCTGCTCGTGCGTTATCTCTGCGTAACCTCGTCCGGTGAAATAGATATCATATTCGCTGACGTTTGACGTTACATTATAGTTGCCTGGTTGATATTCAGCCTCGTAAAGGAAATAGTCATATTTTGGAAAGAATCTGCCCGTTGTAACGCTCGAACAATTCTCGTTTTCTATGCCAGGTCTACACAAACATTCACCTGAAAAAATTAGAAAAGAATTATAACAAGAACTTTGTTAGCTGAAAGCTAGCTTTCTGAGTGTGATAATTGTGCTGCGCAGTATGAAAGAATTGTTGAAATCGTTCAAATCTTTGAGATTCTATGTGCTCTAACTCCTCTTGAAAACTGTGCTATATTGTCTTCAAGGCAGAGTACATTTTAATCCTGCTAAATGGAGTACCTGGGCACAAGTTAAGCTCTTGATGTATAGTAACGTGGTTTAATTTGGCTGCTCATCATAGATGCAAACAAATTTCTTGATAAGGTGATATTTCATTGGCAGTTCATAAGTATTTTCCTGTGCAAATTCTTACCTTGATCTTTCTCACATATGTCAAGAACAGTACCTCCCAGGTCGCAATAATAACATTCTAAGCAGTCTCCATCAGTTGTATTGGGAAATTTATAGAAACCTCGTTTGCACTGAGAACATGTTCGTTGATCTGTATTTGCCTTGCATGAACATTCTCCAGTCTTCTGGTCGCAATTCAAACTCCCATTTATGGTACCATGTTCATTGCACAGACAGGCTGAAATGATATATTTTGAAACTCTTAAAGATACATTAGAAAATAGGTCATTTATGTGCCAGTTTAATTTAGCCTGGGATTAGACTAAACTATCTGGCTATACCTTGTTCAATCTATACTTCCCTGACAACAGTTGAAAACAAATACTTGGTGTTTTTTGGTATATCACGGTCACATACCTATACAGTTTCCAACAGGGTGATTTGTGTAACCATAGTAAGCGTCTTCACATCTGTCACATCGACGACCTGTTACATTCTCTTTACATTCACATTGACCAATGGTTGCATTTTCTTGAGAACACGAGCCATTGTTAGTGACTCCTTCCAGTGCACAGTTGCAATCTGATGGTTACAAATGCTATGTTTTAGTATAGTGTGGTTAATATTCATTTTCTATACTTTCATATGGTGTGGTGTGGTATTGTATGGTATCATGTGGTAAGGTATGGATTAGCATAGTATGGTACGGTGTGTGTATGGTATGGTGTAATATGGTGTCATATGTTGTGTGTAATGTTGTATATGACACTAAGGTCAGACATCAAACAAAATTACCCACCAAGGCAGACTTGTGGATCATCCAGTTGTCTAGACAGGTTCCTATAAAACTTATCTTGACATTGTTCGCAGAAATATCCTGTAGTGTTATCTTCACAGTTATCACAGGTACCATGTCCAAGAGTTGCACTGAATGTACAGCTTTCAGCATGCTGGTAACATTGACATTCTGAAAAATATAGTTGATATATCTATTATTAGCAATGATGAAAAACTTGAGATGAAACAATGAACTGATATGTAACCATATATTACCTTCACATTGGTTTGGTTCATCCATTGATGTAGCAGGCATCCATGCTTTATTATTATGAAGCGGCTCACATCTTTCACAGTTTTTACCTTCTGTGTTATGCTTGCATCTACATTGTGGGTGGTTGAGATATCCACCATTATTTTCATCCTCTGGGAACTCACAATCTTCTCCATGTCCGTGACACTGACATCGTCCGAACACCTGTATGTCGGAAATGGCATAGAAATACTTCTGTAAGACTTCTTCTTGTTTGTTTCTATGGAAACCACCAGTATATGGAAACTCTAGTCTCAATTTCAAATCAGTTGCTTCGGTGAGATTTTGTATATGAGGGTCCCAGAACGTCTGCTTAGTGTAACAGTTCAAGAAACTAAAGTAGATAGGCCCTTCGTTTTGACTTCTGTATTTTTCATTGCACAAGACTGCATTTGTTGAACAATTTAATTCACTTGGTTCCATCCCAAATCTGTTTAGACAGTTGTCAGCAAAGTACTGTAGTGGTATCCAAGTGAGGCCAAAATCAGTTGACTTTTCCAGGACTATTTTTTGTGGTTTTGTAAACTTGAATGTGATTCGAATGTCACCAGTTAGGACATATGATTTATTAAAGGAGATGGTTATATTAACAGTCAGTGGATCTTGGTTATGTTGTTGCAACCATTCCCACCAATTCTGTGATTGCCACCATGTTTCAAAGTTGGATGTGCTATAACCATTGCTGCGATCGATCATGAACTTTGCTGGATGGCTGTTTTGAACAGAGCTGCTGTTACAACCAAAACATGTTCTTTCCCCGACTGGTGGACAGTAAGAATTATATGGTGGGTCACCACATGTGTTATCAGCAAATATTGGCCTTGGTGGCACTGCTATATCTTCTGCGCCAGGCAGACACACACCGT
The DNA here is from genome assembly GCA_963855995.1 of Muricea muricata. Classification (NCBI taxonomy): domain Eukaryota; kingdom Metazoa; phylum Cnidaria; class Anthozoa; order Malacalcyonacea; family Plexauridae; genus Muricea; species Muricea muricata. The sequence goes on from OY979727.1 coordinate 13,232,677, forward strand.
ATTTGTTACACCGATGACCGTTGCCCAAATTATCGTCAGGAGAGTTTGCTGAAGCATGGTTGAAAGCCAGAGCAAAGAGAGTACCATAAAGTAAAAGCCAAGCCATGTTTGTTTGCTCTAAGACGCTCCCAAGTCTTCACTAAGGTCTTTGCTAACGCTTCCTCAAATTTTGATACAAGTTCATATAATGCGCCACAATTTTCTTTTTTGAAAACGCAGTTCAAGCGAAGGAATGTTTGAAAAGGCAAACATAGCAACCATATGTATTGGATACAAAGGAATTAGTAATTTGACCTCATTTTAAAAGATTAATAAAATCCAAGCAACCTCATTGGTGGGGGAATTATCAAAGTGACAATCGTATTGTGACCTTAGCAACACAAGCTTAATTCAACTCACAGGTTTTAAAGGTTTAAAGTTAAATTCAAAAGGTTTATGGAGAATTATAAGGTACGTTTAATACGAAATAGTTTATTTTGTATAGAGAATGTAGCATTCCGTAGCATTCTAATGTGTTACAGTGCAGAAATTTGTTGCTAAGTTGCATTCTGTTGCATTGGGCTGGAAAATTAACGTGTCTTTCGACCCATTGTTTATATATTTATTATCAAAAGATTATTGTGACAAGTTTATCAGATTTATCTGATCAAAATTAAAATGTATAAAAATTAAAGTTTGTATATTATTTAGCTTGCTAACGGGAATTTATTATTGTTTATAACACATGCTCTTTGTAAACTAATTTTTGTTTGCACTGTTTATTTCACTATAGTTAAAGCAAAGGCTGGGTAAGGGGGCTCAGGGCTCTGTGTTTTTAGTGGAAAACAAAATAGACCAGAAAGAATATGTTTTGAAAAAGGTACGCGTCAATTTGGATTCCTACAAATTGTGTAGAGTGTAGCAAATTATTGAATTCTTTAGGGCAATTTGCAAGCTCTTCATTCCGCTATAAATAAACAAGCACGAAATAAAAGACAGCATTGTGTGGATGTTAGAGCTGTGAAATAATCATATTAACACTGCAACTAAATTGTACACTAAAAATAATTTAATTCCAATTTGTCATGTATTTGCAGCTGATTTTATTGTCTCTAATTTGCACCCCATTGGTCACATGTTAAGTGGGTCAAGGGTTTTTTTTAAACTTAATAATAAGTCCCACTTGAGGTCAAAAGTGCTTGCATCACACAGTTTTCCTTGTTTCTCTGCTGAATATATGTTAGCAATGGGAGAGATAAAATTGTTTTTCAAGCCTTGTCTGATGTAATTGTTTTTATATTTAGGTTGAATGTAATGATGAAAGTGAGGCAAACAAAGCATTTCAGGAGGTACAGATTATAATATGTTTACCTTTATCCTTTATTAATTTGTTATTCTTGGGCATCAACCCCAACCCTAATGACAATATTCCCCCTTCTATGTGTTTGTAGTCATACACCTATGGGTATTCTTCCCCCAATGATAATACTAGGCTCAACCTGTTCCCTGCGGATGTGGAAATAGGTATTCCTCTATGGCTATGTGGTTGCTAATCAACATGGGGTCCCTCCTCTATTAATATCACATCTATGGTGGTAGTTACCATCTAATGCCCATATAATTCCTCTTATGGGTGTCAGTTGAGACCCCCCCCCATGGCAATGCTTCCTATGGGTTAGTGGTCCCACTACTGCAATGGCAATGCACTCTATAGGGTCCTCACGTTGGCTTTAAAGTCCTTCCATGAATTTCTCCTCATGGCTTGTGTGATGCTACCCCCCCCCCCCTCATTCATATGGAGCTCCATCTATGACCATGGAGTCCTATGTATTGCCAACCTCTCCTATGTATGGATATTGGAGCCATGAGCTGCCCTCTATGACTTTATGGCTATCTTTCTCTTTTTTTAGGCCATGGCTTTGCAAGATTTGCAGCATCCCTATATTTGTGGTTATAAAGAATTTTTTGTCACGTGGGATAAACAGGTATAAAATAAATATTCATTGAGCACTAATATACTCATATCATTTCCAACAATGTTGGTTTTTTAAATTTTTAGGAATCAGCAATGTGTGTATGCATTGTTATGGAATACTATAAGTTAGGTAACTCACAATACTTGTTCTTTTTGTTGAAAATTTAAAGTCTTCTGTTAATCTTGATTTTGAAGACTGCTGTTTGACCTTGCAGGTGATTTAGAGAAAGTTTTGAAACAAAAGAGATCAAAAGAAGAATTTATAGAAGAAATGGTGAGACTGACTATTGTTTTTCCAATTTTATTTACATTGTTATGCTTATTGTGTTTTGCTTTTGAAGGTTTTGAAAAAGTGGCTGGGACAAATTGTGGCAGCTCTTGCTTTTGTTCATACACATAAGGTTATACACAGGTATTACTCATATCTTGATTATAGACGGTCGTACTGAGGGGTCTGTGTCACAGTTCACGGGCTGAAAAATCACGAATCACGAGTATTTGGGTCCAATAAGGTTCGGATGCCCACGAAATTATCCGTGGAGTATCTACGTAAAGTAAAGCCAAGACAGTAAAGACTGATACATGGGTAGTCAGGCTATACAAAATAAGATCTTAAAATCCATGTAAATTGTTAATCCACGTGTCACGCGAATCATATCACGTTTCTCGGCAAATGAAATGATTCGATCACGTACCCCTGTACAACTCTCGTTATATAATGATACTTTCTCTAAATTCATTCTAATTGATTTCTTCAATTGATTTCTCTAATGGACCTCTCTAAATGCATCATAACTGAGTTATGTAATTGATTTCTCCAAAGACCTCGCAATAAAGACTCTTCCTTTATTTAGAGACTTGAAACCAAGCAACATATTTGTGACAGAAGGTCTGAATATCAAAATAGGTAAAAGTTGCTTGCTAAATCTCATTGAGAGTAATCCCATTCGTTGCATATGGCATGTGTCATAAAGCGATATTATTTTTCATTATTTTATCTTTCGTTGTTCATCTTCAGGTGATTTTGGCGTGTCTACCATCATGGATGACGCAAGAACAAGAACGAGAACCACTGTAGGAACTATGAACTGGATGGCGCCTGAAGTATTGGAGAGACCGTATCTTTATCGATCTTTTACAACACAGAGAATCCCAAACCATGGTTCTGGCAAAATGGAGGGAGGAGTGTCCTGTATGAATATTTTGATTTACGTACAATGCCATTTCTGTTGATAAATTTACCGGTTTCTTGAACCTATACATAAACGCTGTTTTGCCCACTACCGACGAAGTAGGTGCAGCCATTAATGAGTGTAGTACGAAGTGTTAGAGGTTGCTGAATATTGTGTTGACCTTGACTGATATTGTAAAGATATGATGAACGCAGCGATGTTTGGTCTCTAGGCTGTATCTTGTTAGAACTCGCAACGACTGGATTTCTTGATGTAAGTCTCCGTGATTCATTGGATCAGGCGTTCAAAGAAATTATAAACATTGTTAACTTCGCATGTTTTGTTTTTTAGAGTGCTCAAGCTTCCAGTACGTTGTTTCAAATAAAACAATCTCCTCATGTCTTGGAAGACGTTCTGGAAAAAGTTGGCAAGGTAAGGCATATGGTATCGACGGTACTGGGAGATGAAATGAATTACTAATAAATCTCCGTGATGTTTTTATGTTTTGTAGCACTACGCTAACGGGAAAGAGCTTTGTCAGATCATTCAGATTATGTTACGACGGAACTTCCAACAAAGACCAACAGCCTCGTAAGAATAGTAGTTTCTATTTTCTCTTATATTCCTAGGACTGATTGTTGAGCTATAAGTCAAGAAGTATACGTTCTTTTTTTACTAGCGAGTTGTGTGAGTTGCCTTATCTGAAAGAAAGCATGGCATTAAGTGGAAATGCGTCAAATAATATTGCAGGTGCAGTTATATGATCGTATTACATTGTCGCTTTCAGTTCAAGTTGAAATATTTTTTCATGTTCTTGTTTTTTTCAGGCGATAGTGGAAGAGGTGAGCTGAATAGGAAGAATATTTGTATCAAGCATATTGTCAATTACTACTGTTATATATTACCATTACAAATATTACCATTTTTCTCCTCATTTGTACAGCTAAACCGGTTCCTAAAGATAAAGGAATAGTTGGTGTTCTGGGTATGTGAGCAAATTGTTAAGTTAATAATTGACAGACATTGTTCAATATTCTATCGCCATCTTGCGGTAGTTAGAGAGAACATTTTTCAGTTCTAACAGGTATTTTTTCTACAGGTTTCATGAAAGAAAACAAGAACTCTCCTGTTTCCCAGGTAAAATGGTCAAATAAGTCGTCTGTACGCTCGAAATTGCACGGTTTTCTTCTGTTGATGAACTTTTCTTAATTAGGTCGAAGCTCTCAAATATCTCGCGACGTTAACTGCAAAGGGAGGTATTATAGTAGATATAGATTTATTATTTCTACCAATAATAAATGATTATAATATTTTAACTTGACAACCTATTGTAGCCTTCAAAGTTTATCAAGTGTTTGTAATCTTGGATCTCAAATATCTTTTATAGACGTGTCTCTCAATGAATCAGCAAAAAAACAAATCTGCCAAACAATGAAAGATAATCTTAGTGTGTCAGACATTCAAGTGAAAGCTTGTCAGGTTATCATCAATGTTCTTCCTACAGGTAAGTTTATGTGGGATCGACTTGCTCTACTGTACATTTCAAGGATTTAACGTTTAATTTGTTTATATTCATCTCTTTTAGTTGGTGAAAAAGATATTGTTTATACTTCAACAATGATGCTTCCAATCTTACTTGCAATGAGAGTGAGTACATGATAAGCGGTGTATTGTATCAGATATTCAATGTTGAGGCGAAGACCAGAGTAGTATATCTTATACAACACGGACGCGAATGTTGCAAACGGCTTGTGAAACTTTCCAACGAAGTAATTTTTTAAACTACAGGTTTACGCAAATCAAGAGGAATCTGTATCACCGATGCAGACTCCTTCATGCTCGCGATTTCTTAATTTGTGTTTTCTTCATGAATTATTTTTCAATATCTCTAGTCTCACGGAAGCTCTGCAGAATTACAGAAAGCGGGATGTCAGTTGTTGATGGGCTTGTCTGCTGATGGTTAGACTCAATCTAAAATGCACCTGTTCGAATCTTGCACTTCGCTTCATATACCTAACATTTGTTCAGGAATACTTTACCATATTTCAATGTTGTCTCTACAGAGTCTGCGGCAGAACTGATTGGGAAATCAGGTGGTGTTCAGGATGTGCTAGCTGCGCTTAGGCTATTTCCAATGGATGTTGACTTGGCAGCCAGTGCTTGTGGTGCTATCTGGAGTCTTGCTGTGAATGGTAGGAGCATCTTCTTCATTAGGCCGTAGCTAGGGGTGAATATAGAGAATACTCGTGTTCTGCCTCACGAGTTTCTTGTTAAATCAAATTGAAATTGGTCAAAAGAAACTCGTGCAGAACATGAATATATATATACCTCCCACCCTATTAACGTTCTAGCTACTGCCTTGGTTCTTGAATTTCATGATGGTAAATCTGGTATTCAACATATGACTGTGCTACTGTACTTTAGAAAACAATTGCAAGATTGTCATAGAAGAGCGTGGCTTACAAGACATATGTATTGCAATGCAATCACATGACTCTAATGTTGATCTCATCGAGTCTGCTTGTTCCGCACTTTGGTCTCTGTCTATGGAAGGTAGAAGTGAATTTGATGCTTTTGTCACCTGCAAGAATATATAATTCAATTTAACCAGCTGACCGCTTAGCTCAGTTGCTCGAGCATATTGGGCTAGGATTCCCAAGGCTGTACTCCTGTAGGTCCGATTACCACCGTGGCCAGTAGCGAAGCCAGCCCAATAATTTGGTCATGCTATGCAAATTTAAGTCATTATCATTGTTCATTTCTTTAGAAACTGATTCCTTATAAGGTCTATTAACAAAAAAGTTTGCATTTACATGACCAAAGGTCGGACTAGCTTCGCCATTGACCGTCGTCAGGCATTTTTCTGAGTTTGCCCGGCGGGATATAGGCATCTCCCGACTATGATAGGTCTTCATGACAACAATTTATCTTATAGTTGATAACATGGAGATGATGCAAGATAATAACACTGTCAGTTTGTTGGTGGACGCTATCAAAACACATATGAAGGTAGTGTGTTTTCTTTCATTAAAGGGAAATGGCAACAAAAAATTTTATAGTCTCATTTGAAAGGGACTCTAAAACAATAAATAAAAGTCTATTGCAAAATTCTTATATCTGTTGTACTTCGGGAGATATTCTCACCTAAATCAACAAACTGTCCGCCATCTTGGACTAATTTTCATTAACAATGTTTTGATGACGTCACAACAGGGATAAGCCTGTCGAAAATCCTCCTAAATACCTACCAACAATCAAATATTGTTTGAAATCCTCTCAGTCCATGCTGAAATCCGAAACACTTGCCGTACATGCGGTTATGAGAGCATATTAACCATTGTGTCGTAACAAACAAAAATCGCGTGATCCCAGTTGTGACGTATCGTGCATATCCACAAATATCCAAGATGGCGGACAACTAAAGATTTCAAGTCAAAATATCTCACCAAATAAGGCAGATATAAAAATTCTGTTATAGACTTCTATATACTGTTTTGGAATCTCTTTCAAATGAGACAATAAAAAATTTTGTTGCCATTTCCCTTTAAATCACAAGTTATCTTTCTTGCCAAAAACATGTTATGCTTCGGTCTTCTTAGGTCGCGAAAGTTATAAAGAATGCGTGCATGGCGCTTGCCAGTATTGTAGAGGTAGATGGTAAGAATTGAGTGAGTTTTTCAGGTTTATAATTGCGTGGATTGTTTATTTCATGACTATTTTGTGATCTTCAGAATCATGCGCTTATCAAGTTCTTAACAGCGGAGGGAATTATGGCGGAGCACCGCTTATTGTTCAGGCTGCAAAGTATGTTGAACGTTAAGTTGATTGTGAGTTTTATAAAGTTATCGTCAATTTTCGTTCAATTTTATTGAAGATTCGAACTTACGAGATTTACGTGGTTATGTTATAAATATGTTAAACATTAAGTTCCTTGTATGATTGCATGGTGAATATCAAATTAAATATTAATTATAATATAAATTATTAGCGCTGATGAAGATCTTACGGATCGAAAGCTCTGCGATAATAAACTTACGTGGTGTTTCCACAAATTTATATTTTAATGGTAAACATTGTTTTCTATTGTGAGTGTCTGTATTATAATTGATTTGTGTTCATAGATTTCACAAAGATGACGAAGAGGTTATGGAAAATATTTGTGCTCTGTTTTGCGAGCTGTCTGAATATGGTAAGGAAGTGAAGAAAATTGAAATAAGTGCATGAGTAAAGCAAGCTCTAATAAATCAATAAATAAATAAATAAATAAGCTCTTTTTAGATGAAATATGTACAGAATTGAACTCACTCAACGTTAAAACAATTTTAACAGAAGCAAAGAAAAAATTTTCTAAAAATGATGTAAGTATAGAGAACATTCGTCTAATACGTACAAATCAAAACTCGTTAACAGAGTTGAAAGTCATATTCAAGGAGAATTCTATACTGTTAATTTCTTCGTTATTGTGAGTCACATCTGGCGTTTGTGCTGATTACAACAGACTGATGTATTTTATTTAGGATCTCGTTACCTCCGTCTTAAACACCCTCACCAAACTAGGAGGAGGTCAACATGCTGGCAAGAGAACTGCTTCAGCAAGATCACGTCCGAGGACACCTTTGAGGAAATGACATTAAAGTAACATGGTGTTGAGGCAATAGCTGCTTCCGAACTGACTGCATATGCAGCACCTGTATATATTACGACCTTCCCTACGTATTCTACACAACAAAGATACGCTTAACTTCTAGATTGATAGCTTGGTTGATAGTTAGTGTGCTTAATTCTGCCCATATAACTTGTACCATTTCAGGTAGTGAAAGATCCAATGTTTTTTGGTGCTTTTCTCTGCGCTAGCAACATTGGCAACGTTAGTTTTAATTCTATAATATATAGTAGTCTTTTATTAGGATATATTTCATGTGCTCACCACAATTTGTTAACAGTGGCATAGCCAGTTGCTAGTTTAGTCTCGATGGTTGGTATTATTATTTATCTCTGTAGAAATTGAATGTTTTCACAGTCAGTGAACTTCAGATATTTGCATACGTGGACCAAATTCTAGGGCTGGCTACCTTACTGCCTATCAATCAAACGAAATCCTGTAGAACACTAGAAATCACAACAAACAACGAAGAAAAATCTTTGTTTTTATTATTGTTTATAGAACATTAGTTTAGAGTTGCGTTTATTTATCTGATGTATTTGAGTGTTTTAGGGCGGCCATCAACAAAATAATTGTATACATTTCTAGAAAAAAATAGATTTTTAATGAGCTTACATTAGTGTGTTAATGTTCTGTGGGGAAGGGGGAGGGGTGATAACATACATGGACGACAGTAGCTGGGGGAGGGCCATTGATTCAATATTTAGAAAATCCAGATTATTCAGATGGCATTGAACGACTTATATAGGGTTGCCATCAACATATACGGACATGCTTTGTGAGTGGTTGGTTATAACAATGAAAGACAATAAACTATAGAAATTGTTTTTCCAAAGAACGAATCATGACTTTTGTTTCAAAAGACTAATCACAAAGCATATAATGAAGACCAATCACAAATGAAGATTTTAGGTTGGTATTTACCATAGACCATTCATTAAAATATTTCTTACATGAATTAGTCTCGAGATGACTCATCGCAGGCCACGTTACGCTGGCGCAGATTATATTTATTACAAATTAAAAGTGAGTTTAATTTCAGCAAAAGATTATAGTTTATAATTTTGTAGGATTTAGAAGATTGAAAATGCTTGCTGATGCTATTTTAATATTGTGTATATCTATATTCACTGCTCTTTTAGCAGAAGGTATTGTAAATTGAAACATTTCAGAGAATTTTTGGAATGAATAAATCATTCATGAGTGTATTAAACTGTATTAGCTCAGATATACTATTACACACTTTATGTATTTCAATTATTTAATATGGATTTCTCGATATCTTATCCCCTAGGTATCACATATTTGTTGGTGTACAGAACGGATAAATATAAGAAATTGAAATCTGAAGTGGAAAAGCATAGCAAGAAATGTAAGTTCTCATACCATCTCAACAAACATTTCATATAAGTTCCTTGTATGATTGCATGGTGAATATCAAATTGAAATTCAATTTTGTGGAAACACCAGGTAAGTTTGTTATCGCAGAGCTTTCGATCCGTAAGCTCAGATCTTCGTCAGTGCTGATAATAATGACTAATTTAAATTCACACGTCCCTTAAATGTGCATATGTTTAACCCTAACTCTGACACTAACACTCATGAAATACATGATATATGACTGTACATCACTGCATGTGTGTATATCATGAGCTCCATAATATTCAGGAAAGTTTGCAAATTGTGTGCCTGAGATTTCAAAAATTTGCTATAAAATATATATGGAACATCAAAACTGCGCAAACGAGGTCTCGGTTGCACAATACAAACTTTCCAGAGTGGATATTCACGAGTGTAATGTGACGAATCTTTTAAAGAACGAAGCAAATACATGCATGTGAGCATGTGTTTTAAGAAACGAGGAAAACTCATGAATACATAATGTATTTACACGATTACACTCGTTTTCAAAATTATACGACCCCGCCGAAAATAGCTACACTGACATGTCAGTTTTACGTCAGACGATCACGAAGCTGAAATTGTTCAACGTTTTAAATTTTGTTGATCGATATCAATGTAAATTATTGGTTTGCTTTATAAAGAATAGTTTGAATGGTTTTCAAGACATTTCAGTGGAAATTTTTGCAAAAGTACGATTTCATATATATTTGTTTACATTCGTCGTTGCTATTTACAGCAGTTTGCCGGACATAAAACTGACATTTGCGACGAAAACTATTTTTGGCTTCATTGCATAATTTGAAAACAGATGTAAACTACTTGAATATTTGCATCATTGCATCAGATGTATCCCAGTATCATTGAAATATAATAGTTACCTATTCTGCTCTTAAATTTATGACTGCGTATCTCTGCATCCCCACAAAACCAAGCATCAAAAGTGGCAGGGTATTCTATAATCTAGCCGTACACAAGTATTATAGGGTCTGTCACTATCTGAAGTGACAAAGTGCAAATTGATGTTTAATTAATGCAAAGGCCTTTGTATACACTTCCTGGTGAATTAAGGCCTTTCCTTCAAATGTTAATTTTCATTGTTTTGGGTGGTGGAAGAACCCATGCCTTTCATGTGCTAAGTTTTGATGCTCTTGAAGCATGCTCAAAATTCCAACCCTCCCAATTCCAGGCCTTATCTCATCTCCCAACATAGATTTGAGAGTACCAATGACCTAACAAACCTTGTGATGTTCATAGAAGTGAAGTTTTAGTGTTCGAAATTTTGTGCTAATATTCTTTGTGTTTTTGTTTAGTGGAGCGGAAGAAAGAGACAGCTACAGACATGTCTGGTGGACAAAAAAAGAAAATTGGTAAGTTTCTGTGCCACATTGGAACTTACACTGTAGTAAGTTTACTAGTACAGGTATTGATTATGAATATTTATTACGTTTTAGAACGTGTTGAGGAGAAATTAAAAAATAATAACAGAGATCTATCGATGGTAAGAACTAGGCAAGCATATTCCTGTATTTTTATTGTGTAGTGTTTTCCTCATTTTTTGCTTAACATTTCAACCAGGTTAAAATGAAATCAATGTTCGCAATCGGATTTACATTTACGGCATTAATGGGAATGTTTAATTCAATGTAAGTAAATTTCATCTTTCTTTTCTTATGAACTTTGGTTTTTAAGGTTTAACAATATGCTATGTTTTGTTTAGTTTTGATGGCAGAGTTGTAGCAAAGCTCCCGTTTGTACCAATATCATGGTTTCAAGGTCTATCTCATCGTAATTTGCCTGGCTCTGACTACACAGATTGTTCCTTTATATTTCTTTATATCTTATGTACAATGTCTATTAGGCAGGTATGTAATAATTACAGGGGTTCGTTATCAACTGCTGAACAGAGTACTTGATATAACAACAAACATTTATTTTTCATTTCTTTTACAGAATATTCAAAAAGTTCTTGGTTTTGCCCCATCAAGAGCTGCAAACAAAGCACCAGGCTTCCTCAACCCTGCACAAGCCACTAAATAGACTGTGAATATTTTATCATAAACTGAAAGACGAACTTTGCTCTGTAGTTTAGTACTTATTTGTGAAGGTGTACTAATAAATATTTTAAATAATATTAAAGCTCTTTCTGTTGGACAAATATAGCTCTCTCAGTTCCGAACTGTTCTTCCTAGAAGTCCAGTAAGGATCATATCTTATTGATCCAGTGTTACTACAGGAAGAATCCTATACTAAACTAACTTTATTTATACTGGATAGCTCTATCAGTTCTAAACTGTTCTTCCTAGAGATCCAGTAAGGATCATCTCTTATTGATCCAGTGTTACTACAAGAGGAAACCTAAACTAAACTAACTTTATTTATGCTGGATAGCTCCATCTAAACTGTTCTTAGAGGTCCAGTAAGGATCTTGTCTTATTGATCTACAATAACTACTGTAGTTATAAGGATAAAAATATGTACAGAAACCTCTCTCCTCCTCCTTAGACCAGTTTTTTCTCTCTAATTGCTCGGAATCATCGACTTGCTTACGTCACAGTTGATAGAAATGAAATTTGGCACGTGATCCTTCCAAGCATGGATCAAAGACATGTTCCGAAACTCCGCCCACTTTCCAAACATCTCATCTCCATTAACTGCGCCTACGCAAAACGTCGGATTTTTGCGTCGCCAAGTCGGAACGGACTCGCCAAAATTTCAGTTTTGACCAGAATGGAATACTGAAATCCTTCAAGTTTTATCCAAGATATTCAAACAGTCTTGCTGTATTTCAAGGTAATATCCGTTCTTTTACCAGTAGTTGTACCAGAGCATCTATATCTTTCATATATATAAATGTTCTGGCAATCAAGGCTGATTTTAACGAAATATTTGATCATGCAAAGTTTGAAATTTGCACGTGTGGTGTTAAAGCATGCCTTACCCTCGTTATTCCTGATTGCCGAAGTAAGAACGGTAGTTTAGATGAATTCTGCTGTTAGCTTTTGCGCTGGTATGTAAGAAAAGTCTGTATATTTGAGCAGAAAGAAAAATATACCATATTTGCCAATGCCATACATTGAGTGTGGTTTGACTGGGGTTTAAATCTGATTTGAACATTGTTCTTGTGTAAAGAGTATTTATGAGTCAAAGATTTGCAACAATTGTGGGTTTCTCTGGGTACTCCCGTTTCTTTTGGCAGGCAAATTTGACGGACTGTGTTAGGTAATACAGAAATGTAAAGACATTCGCATTTCCTGTAATTGTATAACATTGATCAATTTGATAAACCTCTTCAACTAGGTTCTGGTACTATTGAAATATGCCACATTTAAATTGATCAATTGAGAGGTTCATCTGGTGTAGATTTGATGGTAGTTAAATGTCCTGGCAGATCTGCAATAATAACTGTTCTGAAATGTTAAAGTATTCATGAATTAAGGAACTTTTAAAAATATATTTTTTCCTGTTTCACTGTTTCCTCTCATCAGCCAATGTGTTGTCTTTACTTTGATGTAATTGTCATTAGATAAAACTAATGCTTTATGTAGATACATCATGTGATCTAGCTTGTGCTTTTCTTAAAATATGCATTTTAAATGTCATTTATTTGGATATTTTAGGCTGAGCGTAAACAGAAAAGGTCGAATGGACAAACATCAAAGGTCGTACACAAAAACAGGTGAGCTGCCTACTTTACTTAAATTTACATTATTTAAAAACCACAGCCAGCCGACAATTTAAGAAAATATAAAAAGAAACAAATTTCGAAAAATAAAGTCATCTTACAATTCAAGATATGAATAAAAAAAGACAACCAATTGAAATGGTGAATTATCAACTTTATTTCAAAGTAATTGTCAGGCAGAATGAAACCTAACACTTTACATACAGCATATATACAGAGCAAAAGAAGTAGCAAAGCCAGCCTGACAATTTGGTCATGCTATGCAAATTTAAATCATTATCCATTTCTTTAGAAATTAATTCCTTATATGGTCAAAAGCACAGAAAAATTTTCATTTGCATGACTAAATGTCTGGCTGGCTTTGCTACTGGTGCAATTGAAGTTAAACACAATATACAGGTTGCCACTGTCCTTAATGGAAAAATTAGGTCGCATGCCACTTTGTCTAATATATTTTGTCTTGTGCAAATAAAATGATGGAATTTTAGAGAGCTTAAGTCCACTGTTTTCAAGTGAAATTAAACCCCCATCTTAAGAAAAATTACAGATTTTAAAGGACCGAAGTATGAAATCGTCAATTTAAGAGAGCTTAAGTCCACTGTTTTGAAGTGAAAATAAACTCTGATGTTATGAAAATTACAGATTTTAAAGGACCGAAGTATTAAATAGTCAAACGCCAAATTATCAAACATATTTTCTCAATGGTATCACGTAAAATGAATCTAACAACAATTTATAAGCTCCTTACATTAAATTAAAACCTGATATATTCCCACTGAAATTGAAGTTAAACACGATATACACGTTACCATTGTCCTCAATGGAAAAATTAGATCGCATGCCACTTTGTCTAGTATATTTTGTCTTGTGCAAATAAAATGATGGAATTTAAAAGAGCTTAAGTCCACTGTTTTGAAGTGAAAATAAACTCCGATGTTATGAAAATTGCAGATTTTAAAGGACCGAAGTATTAAATAGTCAAACACCAAATTATCAAACATATTTTCTCAATGGTATCACGTAAAATGAATCTAACAACAATTTATAAGCTCTTTACATTAAATTAAAACCTGATATATTCCCACTGAAATTGAAGTTAAACACGATATACACGTTACCATTGTCCTCAATGGAAAAATTAGGTCACATGCCACTTTGTCTAATATATTTTGTCTTGTGCAAATAAAATGATGGAATTTAAAAGAGCTTAAGTCCACTGTTTTGAAGTGAAAATAAACTCTGATGTTATGAAAATTGCAGATTTTAAAAGACCGAAGTATTAAATAGTCAAATGCCAAATTATCAAACATATTTTCTCAATGGTATCACGTAAAATGAATCTAACAACAATTTATAAGCTCTTTAAATTAAATTAAAACCTGATATATTCCCACTGAAATTGAAGTTAAACACGATATACACGTTACCATTGTCCTCAATGGAAAAATTAGGTCGCATGCCACTTTGTCTAATATATTTTGTCTTGTGCAAATAAAATGATGGAATTTAAAAGAGCTTAAGTCCACTGTTTTGAAGTGAAAATAAACTCTGATGTTATGAAAATTACAGATTTTAAAGGACCGAAGTATTAAATAGTCAAATGCCAAATTATCAAACATATTTTCTCAATGGTATCACGTAAAATGAATCTAACAACAATTTATAAGCTCTTTACATTAAATTAAAACCAGATATATTCCCACTGAAATTGAAGTTAAACACGATATACACGTTACCATTGTCCTCAATGGAAAAATTAGGTCACATGCCACTTTGTCTAATATATTTTGTCTTGTGCAAATAAAATGATGGAATTTAAAAGAGCTTAAGTCCACTGTTTTGAAGTGAAAATAAACTCCGATGTAATGAAAATTACAGATTTTAAAGGACCGAAGTATTAAATAGTCAAACACCAAATTATCAAACATATTTTCTCAATGGTATCACGTAAAATGAATCTAACAACAATTTATAAGCTCTTTACATTAAATTAAAACCTGATATATTTCCACTGAAATTGAAGTTAAACACGATATACACGTTACCATTGTCCTCAATGGAAAAATTAGGTCACATGCCACTTTGTCTAATATATTTTGTCTTGTGCAAATAAAATGATGGAATTTAAAAGAGCTTAAGTCCACTGTTTTGAAGTGAAAATAAACTCTGATGTTATGAAAATTACAGATTTTAAAGGACCGAAGTATTAAATAGTCAAACGCCAAATTATCAAACATATTTTCTCAATGGTATCACGTAAAATGAATCTAACAACAATTTATAAGCTCTTTAAATTAAATTAAAACCTGATATATTCCCACTGAAATTGAAGTTAAACACGATATACACGTTACCATTGTCCTCAATGGAAAAATTAGGTCGCATGCCAATTTGTCTAATATATTTTGTCTTGTGCAAATAAAATGATGGAATTTAAAAGAGCTTAAGTCCACTGTTTTGAAGTGAAAGTAAACTCTGATGTTATGAAAATTGCAGATTTTAAAGGACCGAAGTATTAAATAGTCAAATGCCAAATTATCAAACATATTTTCTCAATGGTATCACGTAAAATGAATCTAACAACAATTTATAAGCTCTTTACATTAAATTAAAACCTGATATATTTCCACTGAAATTGAAGTTAAACACGATATACACGTTACCATTGTCCTCAATGGAAAAATTAGGTCACATGCCACTTTGTCTAATATATTTTGTCTTGTGCAAATAAAATGATGGAATTTAAAAGAGCTTAAGTCCACTGTTTTGAAGTGAAAATAAACTCCGATGTAATGAAAATTACAGATTTTAAAGGACCGAAGTATTAAATAGTCAAACACCAAATTATCAAACATATTTTCTCAATGGTATCACGTAAAATGAATCTAACAACAATTTATAAGCTCTTTACATTAAATTAAAACCTGATATATTTCCACTGAAATTGAAGTTAAACACGATATACACGTTACCATTGTCCTCAATGGAAAAATTAGGTCACATGCCACTTTGTCTAATATATTTTGTCTTGTGCAAATAAAATGATGGAATTTAAAAGAGCTTAAGTCCACTGTTTTGAAGTGAAAATAAACTCCGATGTTATGAAAATTACAGATTTTAAAGGACCGAAGTATTAAATAGTCAAACGCCAAATTATCAAACATATTTTCTCAATGGTATCACGTAAAATGAATCTAACAACAATTTATAAGCTCTTTAAATTAAATTAAAACCTGATATATTCCCACTGAAATTGAAGTTAAACACGATATACACGTTACCATTGTCCTCAATAAAAAAATTAGGTTGCATGTCACTTTGCCTAATATATTTTGTCTTGTGCAAATAAAATGATGGAATTTAAAAGAGCTTAAGTCCACTGTTTTGAAGTGAAAATAAACTCCGATGTTATGAAAATTACAGATTTTAAAGGACCGAAGTATTAAATAGTCAAACGCCAAATTATCAAACATATTTTCTCAATAGTATCACGTAAAATGAATCTAACAACAATTTATAAGCTCTTTACATTAAATTAAAACCTGATATATTCCCACTGAAATTGAAGTTAAACACGATATACACGTTACCATTGTCCTCAATGGAAAAATTAGGTTGCATGTCACTTTGCCTAATATATTTTGTCTTGTGCAAATAAAATGATGGAATTTAAAAGAGCTTAAGTCCACTGTTTTGAAGTGAAAATAAACTCCGATGTTATGAAAATTACAGATTTTAAAGGACCGAAGTATTAAATAGTCAAACGCCAAATTATCAAACATATTTTCTCAATAGTATCACGTAAAATGAATCTAACAACAATTTATAAGCTCTTTACATTAAATTAAAACCTGATATATTCCCACTGAAATTGAAGTTAAACACGATATACACGTTACCATTGTCCTCAATGGAAAAATTAGGTTGCATGCCACTTTGTCTAATATATTTTGTCTTGTGCAAATAAAATGATGGAATTTAAAAGAGCTTAAGTCCGCTGTTTTGAAGTGAAAATAAACTCCGAGATAAAACCCAAAATAAACCACAACACTCCCTTCGAACCCATCAGTAGCGAAGCCAGCCCGACAATTTGGTCGTGCTATGCAAATTTAAATCATTACCATTATTCATTTCTTTAGAAATTCATTCCTTACACAGTCAAAGCACAAAAATTTGCATTTGCATGACCAAATGTGGGGCTGGCTTTCCTACTGGTGAAATGAAGTTAATTTATATTTATAAATTAATAAACCAATTGATAAAATTAAATAATTAATAAAACAATTGAAGTTAATTTATATTTCTGCCGATGAAGTAGTGCTATGGTTTTGCTATACTGACTCGCCATATTGTTTTGCGATTTTGTTCCGCCATATTTGCCCTTTATCAATGCCCTATTGTGCTTTTATTATGGTATAGGAAATAAACAGTAGGGCCACTCAGGAACGCTACATGTCCTTCTATTTTAAATACAATTGATTGGCCAGAAAAATAGCGGGAAAACCTGTAGCCAGAACCTGCATAATGAACATAATAAACTTGAAAGGTTCCCACTCAAGTAGCCCTTCTGTTTATTTGTATTCTTAGCCTATACATTGTTTTACTATATTGACCAATCATATTGCTCATCCCGTAGAGAGGCAACCCATGGGTCCCTAGGTTTCCCAGGTTTTTTGTCTGAAAAAGGATCCCCCAGGAATTTTCGCAAATATTAACCACATGGTCTACCAAATGTCCCACAATGTGAATTCAAACCTGACGACGCCTTCTTTCTTCTGTATGACCGTCATACAAGTCCATTTTACTGAATGCACAGGCTAAGATATCGACCAAACCACTCAATGTAAGAATGGAACATTTGCCCAAGAGAACCACCAAATCACTCTGTGAATTATGCAACATTTGCCAAGGATATCCACAGGTGTTCAACGTGGTATGGTGGAGGCAAGGTTTAGTGTCAAAAACATCTAAAAAATAAAAACATTGGTTAGCCCAGGTAAATATTTCTTAGGTTTTTAAACTTAACGTCCATTTTATTATGAGTGCAGTAAAAATGTTCAATTACATCTACCTCCTCTGCAGGCCTTTCCATGCAGGCACATTGGGTGCGGGCCTTGTAATTTGCAGCCGTGAAATTTGAGTATTTCTTGTTTAACAGAATAGAAAATAAACAGAAGGGCAACTTGTGTTGGAACCTTTGAAGTTTGTGTCCCCATGCATGTTGCATTACAAATGTTCATTATGCAGATTCTGGCCAGTCAATTGCTTTTGGCCAATAGAAACTTTCAACTGGCTGTTCCACCATTATTTTGGCCATTCAATTTGATAAAAATAGAGACTGGGTACATGTTGCACTGCTGAGTAGCCCTACTGTTATTTCACTATACTGTGCTTGCAAAAGCATAGTTTATTCACCTAAAAAGACCTGTAAACTTTTTCTCTGCCTTCAACCTAGGTAGGCCAACACTCAGTGCTTTGTGTAAATTAAATGCAGCCACTGCCACCCCACAACTGCAATATTAGAAACTGAATGGATGCTAGAATTTATACAAAACATCGAGTTTTGGGCTACCTAGGCTGCAACCTGTAAAATGCCTGCACAGGAGGTAGGAAATACATACAGATAAATCCACCTGTTTTGCCAGAATCTGGTCAGTATAATTACTCTCAGATTGGTCGGCAGGCACAGTGATTATACTGACAGATTGGACCAATCTCCCACAAGAAACACAATTCAGTACCAGATAAGATAAGAGAAATATTAAATAGTAGCACAGGCAATATGGTGGAGTATTAAGGTGCGGAGAGAAAGAAAAAATTTTATATTTACAGATCATATATAAAATAAACTTGATTTCCAAATGCAAAGCATATGATTCTTGGAGGATCATTTGGAGATTCTGTGGATTCAAGGCCAAAGTAGAAATTGATTTGACAGTTTATTCTACTTGTAGCTATAGGTAATCCATTCTGTTTATGTGTACATATATTTATTAAGAATTCTGTCATAATTTAGATATTCTTATAGAAACTGTATTTTATTAATACTGAGTCTTGATGCATATTTTTATGCTTGTCTAGTGCAAACTCAAGCGGTTTAAGAATATTTTATTAAGTATTACTATGAAATTTCATTTATGCTCATCACTATATTGAATCAAAAATTAGCTTGTAAGAATTCCAATCTTGTATAATATAAATACTGTGATTTGGTTTATGGTCATTTCGATATCACCATATTGAACCATGACCTGTAAGAATTCCAATCTTGTCAAGTATTGATACTAGGAGTTTGGATTCAATCTTGTATCACTATATGCGGAGAGATTGGAATTCGTATGGCATCATGGTTCCATATAGTGATACTGACATGACCATAAATACAATCTCAGTATTTATATTAGATGAGATTGAAATTCTTTCAGCATCATGGTTCTATATAATGATATCAGTGACAAGACCATAAATCCAATGATGCAATGCTGCAGTACTTATACATGATTTGATTGGAATTCTTAGTTTCTAATGGTTCCAATAGTTCCATATAGACCATATAGTGATAAAGACATGACCATATAAATCCAATCACAGAATTTATACTAGATGGGATTGGAACCTTTACAGCATCGTGGTTGTATATAGTGATGAGCATAAAATCTCATAGTAATACTTTAATAAAATACTCTTAAACCGTTTGAGTTTGCACTATAGACAAGCACAAAAATATGAATCAAGACTCAGTTTTAAAGTGTCTATAAGAATATCTAAATTATGGCAGAATGTTTAATAAATATATATACTCATAAATACAATGGATTCCCCATGGCTACAAGTAGAATAAACCAAGAAGATTCACAGAGGTTACTGTAATATTTCAAATACGAGACAGAGGACTTTACCAGGATTTCAAGTATGAGGAGTCCAACTTCGAGTACTTGAAATCCTGGTAAAGTCCTCTGTCGAGTATTTGAACTGACTTCTCAAACTCATCAATTATGCAATTCAAAGTACTACTACCTTGAAAAATTTCAAACTACTACTACGTTGAAAAATTTCTAACTACTAGTAGTTTGAAAACGAATACTTAATCAGCGCCACTGCCCCCTGAGACACTTCGAATCCGCCACCTGCTTTTAAGACACTTTTCCTCTAGTTTCAAAACACTAATTAAATATGTATTTCTTTTGAATTTCCTTCATGAATTATTAATGATGTTAGAATTGTTTATAAAAGATCACATGGACTACAATAAAATTTATTCTGATTGGAATTCTGCAGGAATAGTTTTCCATAGCGATGTCTACATGACCATGATGCAGTATAGAAGTCACATTCCTAATAAAACATTTGCTAAATATCACCGTTAAAGGTCTTTCAGTTGTTCGGTATTTCAACCGTTACATCAATTTCTACTTCAGCCTTGATTCCACAGAATCTCCAAATGATCCTCCACGAATCGACTGCTTTGCACTCGGAAGTCAAGTTTATTTTATATACAAATGATTTTCAAGTATAGAAGTTTTTCTTATATATACAAATGATTTTTAAGTATAGAAGTTTTTCTTTCTCCGCGCCTCCATACTCCGCCATATTGCCCGCGCTACAATTTAGGATTTACGGGAATCTGGTACTAGATTGTATGCTTCTTGTGCGAGATTGGCCCAATCTGTTCCAATCTGTCAGTAAACTACTGCGCCTGCCGACCAATCTGAGAGTAATTATACTTGCCAGATTCTTGCGAACCGCCGGCTGATAAATAAGTATGTTGTTTACAATTTTGCTCTCTGCCAATCACAGCGCTTTAAATTACATCGCGAAACCTAGAAAATTACGTTAAATTAACCTTAAATTACCTTGCGATGACCTAGTCGTTTTCTAGTCCAATCACAATAAATCACAATATAGTAGGATCGAATGTACGCGGACGTCCGCCAGGCGGGCGGACGATGTGATTGGCCGAAATTAATGGATTATGATTGGACTAGAAAACGACTATGTAGGTTATCCCAACTTATCGCGTTCTAACTTCTACCCAACTAATATACCCAACTCTACGACAATTTGGTGATGTTATGCAAATTTAAATCATTATCATTATTCATTTCTTTAGAAATTCATTCCTTATACGGTCAAAAACACAGAAAAATTTGCATTTGCGTGACCCAATGTCAGGCTGGCTTCGCCACTGATCGCAAAACGACTAAAATCTCGCACGGCGCCCTAGTATCAGCTACTATAATAACGTAGAAGATTTAAGCTTTCTTCCCTACCGAAATATCCATGAAGTAGCGGTTAGAACCTTTCCTGCTCGGCACTAAAACAGAAAAAATTGAACAAATATAGTTTGCAATCTCGCTGTGTGCTTTTGTAAACAATTTAACACAAATACAAGTGAAGATGGGAAGAACAAGAGCAAATCTGAAGCTGGTACGATTCAGACAAGACTAACACTGGAAGCTGATAACGGCCGAAAGCAGTCCTACGTAAGCTGCCGTTTTTATTGTTGAAATAAAGAACATTTCGTAGAAATTATGCGGGTAGTAGGTACCTTCAAGATTCAGCTGCTGTGCAGATTCATCTTTTCTTCTTTTCTAACAAAATTGGGGCTGGAAAAGCGAATTACTTTGCCTGATTCCTCTCCAACGTCGTTACAAAATTTTGAAGATTTCCATTTGGAGCGCTTTTCGAACGCTCTCTTGTAATTGGACAACCAGGCGTACGTCATGAACACTGAGCTATATAGTTTTGCTCACTGATCTCTGTACAAAACTAGATTCACTGTATAAACAATGTTAAAATATAGCATAATTTGGAGCAATGGAGCTGATTTAAAACACAATAGAATTCAAAAGAGTTACCTGGCATTAAAAGCAGATAGAGACATGTGTTTCAGTAAGTAGAGAAGTAATGAGTTTATTTATCTCTGAACTGAACCGTAATCTCACTAATTTTAAACAAATTAGCAATATACCTGTGATGAATGGATGAGGTAAACTGGATGATAACCAGCCAGGTTCCAGTAAAAGAAGGTATGGTATGATCATAAAACGATCAGTACCTATTGACTGTGATCAAGAGAAATGGCATATTTTGTGGACTTGAGAGAAGAAACACGTAGAGTTGAGCCCCCACAAAACATGACATTTCCCGATGTGCACAGTCAATATTTTATTATGTACCAGGCAGGGGTGTAGCCAGGGCCCTGACTTTGGGGGGCGAGCTCATTTAAGGGGTGTTGGGCGACATCCCCGCCAGGGAAATTTAAAATTCTATACAAGGTTACTGAAATTTTGAAAAATAGAGGCTCTTCCATTCTGCAAGATTGGGCAAGAAGAATTTACGAGACCATCAAGTTGATAGAAAATAGAAATGACTTTTTTAGCAATTCTTTATTTGCCTTAGATTGGAAATGCGAATAATCACGTAATTTGGTGATAATTTCCCAAACTGATCTTCTTTCACAATCAGATACCCCCCCCAACAATTTTCTACCCGGATTTCAACGTTTTGAAAAAATGGTTTCTCGGATGATTAGAGGGGGGGGCGACCCCCCCTTGCCCCCCTTGGCTATGCCCCTGATACCAGGAGTCAAAGGCAGAGAAAAATACCACAAATTACTGTATTATAGTTTTTAACAGAAAATCAATCCTTGAATCTGTCTGGTGAATAACAGTCATATCCACTGTGTTGCTAGGCAGGTAGACATATCACATGATATATTTT
Organism: Muricea muricata; assembly: GCA_963855995.1. Taxonomy (NCBI): domain Eukaryota; kingdom Metazoa; phylum Cnidaria; class Anthozoa; order Malacalcyonacea; family Plexauridae; genus Muricea; species Muricea muricata. The sequence goes on from OY979727.1 coordinate 13,255,275, forward strand.
GACCAATTAAAAGCAAGCACAATTAGAATAAAATAATTGAAATTACCTTTGATCCCACTATTGATAATCAGTACCTCAGATATATTATTTACACAATGGAACCAGGTAAGAACAAGAGGTCTAGTGGTGAATGCTTCAGTGTTATTTACAAGTTAGGCTGGTTCAAATATCGCTGAAGACAGTCGAATATTTTGGCATAAAAACAGCTTAAAAGGAAGAAACAAATTGATTAAAGTAAACTAATATCAAACACTCAAGCATGAATTAAGACAGTTGCAAATATTTTGGCTTAAAAGCAGCTTAAATGTGAAAAAAAAAGTTGGTTAAAGTAAATTGTTTAGAGCTCAAGCATGTATGAGTTACCTGGTGGTGCAGGCTTCGGTTTTGATTACTAGTTAGCCTTGTTCAAATCTTGCTGAAGACAGTTACTATTGACATTAGCCAATTTTTTCTTCATTTCAAGCCAAAATATTTGACATTTACACAGTCATATTTTGCTTAAAATGAGGTAAAAAGTTGATTAAAGTCAGTAATTTACCACCCACTACACAAGCATGAACGAGTAATCTGAAGAAACAATTTGGTTAAACTCAGTTATTTACATCATTTACTCACACATGAACAAGTGATCTGACTACACCACAACTATAGCGTTAATTGCGGGGGAGTTTTTTTGTATATTCGTTTTCTGCCCTTTCTTTTGAAATCAACTCCATTTAGAACAGATTTTAAAAGCTGTTTGTCTTGTGAAAGCCCTTTCCCTGTTCAATTAATGCTGTAGTTACAGCTCCTTGTTTCTGTCAGTGACAATGTATGATCAATTTAATATCAATGTATCTCCTTTGCAAGGTAGAAAATTGTCAACATCTCATCAAGCTGTTATGAGAACAAAGCATGATGAAATACAGTATCAGATAAATGTGAGATCTTCAGACTGGTCTCATAAGATACCAAATGAGTTGCTGCAAAAAATATTCATGTATGCAGTTTCCAGTTCCTCTGCAGTTCCATTGTTATGCAGGTTAGAAAATATTGTATGATTTTCAAAGTTAAGCTCCGCAGCAGTCTTAAAATATGACAACATGAATTAGTTGTCTGAGCGGTTAGTGATCAATAGTTTTGAGTTAAGAAAAATTTTGTATAATTACCATATATAATTTTCCTAGGGTTGCACAAGTGTGCTGGAAATGGAATGTAGTTGCATCATCGCCCTCTCTCTGGCGCTCTCTCGACTTGTCTTATATGGCAAACACCCTCAAAGCAAGAGATGAAACTTTGAATTGTATAAGAGAAAGGAATATCTTGGAACTCGTCGAAGATTTGAACTGTGAAGGTTGGCAAAAATTGACAAGTACAGGTTTGCAGGTAGGAAACATATGTCGATTAAATTTTTTTAGCTGGTACCAAATACATTTTTGACATAATGATTGTACTTGTTAGATTATTGCTAACCAATGTCATGAACTGAGGACAGTCAATTTAAGGAGATGTCAACGTATCACAGGCAAAGGGCTGTCCTCTCTTGCAATTAAATGTACTAAACTGACATCAATCAATCTGTCCAGCATTCAGGTACGATATGTGGGTAAGTATGTTGTACTTCATTTCCCAGCAGGGCTTTAAGGGATTTTGCTGTATCATTAAGTGAATTCCCTAGGCCACAGGCCTCTCTTACTTAATGACCCTCGTTGATCAATGATCATGACAGTTCTCATTGGCCTTCTTTATCCAGTCTGATGCTACATCGAATGTTGCAATAAAGAAATTCCTCTTTGAACGAGGCCATCAACTAGAAGCATTATATCTTGATAATAATATGTCGGTAGCAACTCCAAGTTTGCTAGCTATCCAGGTACACTGACCTATGTAATGTTTTGTAATTTACCACGAAAAGCTTTGTTTTCCATGATCTTATGTTTATTTTTCAGCAATATTGCAAAAATTTGAAGATCTTGGACCTTTCTTGCACTTCTATGAAAAGTTTTAATGTGGAGAAATTGCAGGTAAAGCATATATCATAACTATGGTACTGAGTAGCTCAATTTTTCATGAAAGGAGACCTATTCTGTCATTTGTTTCATGTGATTTCAAGACACCATGCAAGTCTTTAAATTTGATCCTAGATACCTCATGGACTGGCACAGGAGACCTTAGGTGAAATTTTGAAAACTTCCAAAACTTCTTCTTACTTACAAAGCAAGCGTTTAAACACAAACCTCTGCATTTACACAAACCTCTGCCTTAATAATTCCTCATGTCCTGCTCGTCATTCTCGACCTTATTCAATAATTGTTTAATATGTTGTACTTTCAGGAAGGATGCTCGGGTTTGGTAGAGTTACGGCTTTCCCAATCATCACTGGTACCCACAACTGTTGCTGCCAATCAAATGGTGTGTGACTACGTGTATATACTCTAAATGAGCTTGTTGTACACTTGTACTTGTCCAATCAGTTGAATGCCTTGTTCACATGAATTTTTGTCGCCATTCTTAGGAAATATCCCGAGGTTTTCCAGATTTAGAATTACTAAGTTTGGCCAGCATTACTGGAGGAGTTGGTGCTGATGACAGGTTGTTGCAAAGGTAAAATGGATTCTTGTTTTTACCGTACTTGTATTTAAATTCGCGCAGTACTAGAATTCGCGCAGCACCAATAATCCGCGCGAAAAGCTCTGTGTGTAATATGATACACTATTTATTAGGAATGAAAAGCATTGGGCCCCATTTGTACGGTAACGGATCCGTATGATCACGATATCAAATTAAAGAGTTTCAAGCTACGTTTCAATATTGCCTCTTATTTTTGTGAACAGACCGATTGCGCTGCGCGAATTTAAAACTGCGCGAATAAATCTCAAAGAGACGCGCGAAATTAAATCGCACGAATTTAAAGCTGCGCGAAAATGAGTACCGCGCGAATTTAAATAAGGTATACGGAAAGATATATTTATAGGTATGTATATTTACATACACTAAATTTTGTTAAATTTGCGAGTGACACACGGAGATGAAGATGTTTAATATGGATATTCCTTGCTCTAGGTTGTTGAAAACTTCGCGCAAGTTAAGACAACTTGATATTCGTGGTTGTGAGAAGATTACTCATCGTGTTTTCTCAGTGAGTAATGGTATGGTCACATCCACACTTGCTGGATGAGTTGGTTAAGATTTCGCCAAAAGTTGTGATTTTCTTCCAGATTGTTTATGAGCAAAGGGAAGGTTTGCAGCAGCCTTTACACTTCCTAACTCATCATTGTATCGTGTATCTGTTCCGTCAAATCGTGATTTTAAAATCCTAACTGTCTTCCTAACCTCTTCCTAACTGATCTATGGTATCTCATCTATATATCTATCAGACCCGAGTCATGCAGTTAGAGGCGTCCTCAGAAAGCTTTTGACTAAAAATATATAGCACACACCAGTCTCAATTGATAAAGTACCTTGTCTTATTCTAGACTTTACCAGCAACTTCGCTGGAACAGTTATTTTTGTCACGATGCAAGATGTCCTGGAGAGATTTGTTCCACATTATCAACACAAAGGTACAGCGCATGATTAGATCTGATCAGCTCCGAGAATATTTGTATCGTCATATTCCTGTGCATATGCGGAAGATAGTCCTAATATCCGTGTGTATATACATGCAGTAGCGTAGCCAGTCGTACAATTTAGTTACAAAATATTTCATGTTCACTGACTGTGCAACTAAATTGTTCGGCCGGCTACGGATGTACATCACAGTAACATCTTGGGCCGCTTATGATCTACTGATCTGTAAACATTACAGTTGTTAACGTGAGAAATGTTCACACTTATTTAGTGGCAAGATAGTTTAAAGGAACTCGATGTTTCGTGGTGTAGTTTGGATGATAGTAAATTGTTGTCTCTGGAGGAGGCTTCCTATTCAATGTTAACAAAACTCAACTTGGCTGGAACAGGAGTAGGCACTCGGGGACTGACGTAAGTCATTTTATTCTGCTTCTAGTAGATATGTAGATATTGTGGTGGGACACTTTTGGAATCTATTCTCTGGGTACGAAAACTGCTTGTTTTCAATAGCTTTCATACCACCAAAACATCAAGATATTGTTTCGAGTGTGCTCAGAAATGTCTATTGCGATCATCCCGCTGCAATTTTTCTTGGAACTTGCAACACAATTCTACTCTGAAGACATGTAAAATTGGGAGAAATACACGTCTTCATCACAGTTTGCCAATGTCTTCTTCACATATCAAACGTTTTTCACCAATTAATCTTGAAAGTAAAATTGCGTTGCAAGGTTCTCTTTAATTCTCTAGATGTGTGCTGGAATCGTGTCCTAGTCTAACTCTACTGGACCTTAACTCATGCCGTGGTGTACCACGTGGTCTGAAACAGCTTCAAGATACTGAGGGGATTAAGAAATTGAGAAAACAACAGAATAAGTGGAAGTAGATGGGAGTGAGGTACTAAGGTCAGTATCGCAAAAAAAGCTGTCCTTTGAAGTCAAGTCGCTAGTGGCGCTGAGTAGCTGTAACTGCGGGAACCACTGAATATTTTAATAAAATAAAAAATACCGAATATTGGAATCATTTTTATTTCTCTCATCCACTCCTGATGACGACTTAATCCACTCCTGATGACGACTTAATCCACTTTTGATGATGACTTTAAACTAGTCGAAACGTAGAGAATTAAAAATGATTTCAGTATTCGGTATTACCATTCAGCTGTAACAGCATCAAAATTTTGGTTCGCCGGAATTTGTGACAATGTAAGACAATAAACTATAGAAATTGTTTTTCTAATCTCGAACAACGAGGACTTTCGTTTGAAAAGGCCAACGGAACCACAAACTCTGATTATGTTAGGTTGGTGTTTAACTATACAATTTTCTGTGCCACTAGATTCATCCTAGCGACAGTTAATGTTTGTTATTTCAGAGTCTGTCGAAGCTTGTCTCGCAGTGCAATAAAATACTGTCAAATTGAATGATTTATATTATATTATTCTCAATAATTAGGCTATTTTTCGTCAACCTCTCAAACGAGAAGCGTGCTAAATCTAAAGTTGTAAATTTTCTATCTATAATCAATTCACTAACAGCTCTTCCTGCGGCGGGAGATTGTTGAATACCGTGACCACTAAATCCGTTACAAAAATAAAAGTTCTCAATATCGGGATGGGGAGAGATGATGCCATTCTGATCTAGGATGTTATAGTCATAAAATCCAGCCCAAGCACTTGTCACCTAAACGAAATAGTTTCTGTTAAAAAAACTACTTCTGACAATTTCAAACGAGAAAAATAGTTGACTTGGTAAAAAAGTGTTTGCATGAAAGTTGAGAAGAAGGAGTTTACATGAGAATTTTCAATTGATATGTCCTGTTCAAGCGAGAGCAAGAGTTGCATGAGAGTTTGTACGAGAGTTTTCTTAACTATCATATCCTGGTCAAACGAGAGTAAGATTACAAGAGTTGCATGAGAGTTGGGAAGAGAGAGTTTGTATGAGAGTTTTCTCAACTCTTGTGTCCTGGACAAGCGAGAACAAGAGTTGCACGAGAGTTAATGAGAGTTGATTTGCGAGAGTTTGTATGAGAGTTTTCACAACTCTGATTTTTTGTCAGTATGACAATTTTGTGTGAGAATTTTCATGCTCTGGTCATAAAACAACATGAGTTGCGTCGGCGTTGTATGAGAGGTAATAAATGTGAGATTACCACACATGCAACCAAAACTTTGAGCTTCATGAAAACTCATATAAAGTAGTAAAGTTTGGTACGTTTTTCCTATAATTTATCGTTTGTCTGTAATTAAGTTATAAACTCTCAGAAATTAAGTCCCATTTTTCAAGCTAACATAAATTTAGGATCTCACAAGGATACTGTACCTTTAGTTGTTCAAATGCTGGAATGCGATATGCCAGTTTTGGCCAAATGTTGGTGTCAAAATAATTATAATCTACTTCAAAATCTCTGTCGTGTTTACTGTGGTCTTCCTACAACAAGAGATTTATATTAATAGACACACTTCAAAACCTCATTCATTATTCATAAATTAATTAAGTTACGTGCATGCCTCTTAATACCTGCTAGAGAACACTCATTATGCAATAATACAAAAGGTAATTGTCATGCAAATTATATAAAAAATTTTTTATAAAGATTTTTATACAAAGATTTATGCAAAATAATGTTTTTGAAGCCATTTAAAACACTCGCATGATGTGTTTTATTAGGTACAAAGCCCCTTGTGCTTCGCGCTTGTGTCTTTATCCTGAATAAATCACTCCTGCTCATGTTTTTTTAAATAGTACTTAAAGTTCTGTTCTCTAGGAAGAGTTTATCACTGCTGACTTTTTAATTTGTTTGATATAATCTCAGGCTCTGTGCTTATCAGGGAAATAAAAATGGATTTTATCTCTTCCCTATATTAGGTGACCATGCCATTACCTCTTCTGGATGCTCAGCAACAATATATTGTGTACAACCTTCAGGACGTAGGTATATATTCTGTGCTGTATCGAATAACAACACAGGATCATTAAATCCATCTGGACAATCTACCACATACGTCACACGTTTGGCAGCTCGTACTGGATGATCTACACCAAGCATTGCGGCTAGTGGTTGTGCCCATGCACCGGCAGCATTAACTAAATGACCACAACCTAATGTTTCTGTTGATTGAGTTTTGTTGCTTGTTAACTAAAAGAGAAACATCAGTAACTATGACAAAGCTATGATTGATATTGGTTGTATATTTACCCCTGGCTAGTTTACAACCAGTGTTGCCTTGAGTGTACAACCCCTACCTTTACTCCTGACACTTTATTATGATTCATATCTATGTCATGTACTTCTCCTTCGATCACATGGACACCCATACTGGATACTTTGTTTTTGAAATGACAGAGCAACAGCCAGGGATCAAACCATCCTTCGCCGTAACAGACTAAGTTAAAGGCAAATGCAAATGACATCTGTGATATATCACCAGCCATGCTGCAAAAAATTGCTTTTAAACATACCATCTGAAGCAAGTGCGACACCTTCTGTGTTCAGCCAGGGATATTTCTCAGATATTTTTTCTTTTGAAAATAATGATATGGCAACATTTTCTGACCTGAAATTTATTCCAGAAAACCAATATTTATGCCTTAGCTAATTTGGGTACCAGATATATCCACGTGAGGCCAGTTGTATCAAAGGCGTTTGGCTTAAACAGTGGATAAGTGAAATTTAAAAATAACTTTCACACCCAGTACAGAACCGAAATTATGAGTTTAATAGAATAAATATATTAGTTTTATGCATAATTGTTTGTGTCAGGTCAATTAATATAACTTTAGCTGGTTTGTTTATACAACACGAACACGTAAGTTTTATATCCACCATTTATCCACCAACGCCTTTGATACAACCGGCTTCTGCTATTGGGTGGTTCACCTGACGCACACAGGACATTGGTGATTTTTTTTATTTTGATACTATGAAGCACATCTGTTAAGCATGTATTCTGTTGTGATCAGGCTTGGACTGGCCTATGTGCCACTGTGCTGTGGCACATGGGCCCCTACTGGGACATCAAATGGGCCCTTGACAATTGCTGTTTAATTTCCGTATTTGTAAACATTCAAAGATGTTTAAAACAGACTATCAGGCAGTACTAAACGAAAATAAAAGGGACCGGATGGGAATGATTTGGAATTTTTGAACTCTTCAGGGAAGCAGTCAAATAATTCATCATGTTCTCTCCAGAATACCATAAAATCTTCACCTAAAACATTCAGGACAGCAAAAAATTTCAGGGCTCCTCTCAATGCTAGAATGGCAAGGCCCCTTTATTGAGGCCAGTCCAAGTCTGGTTGTGATGCAAAATTTTAGCAAGCTGTTGATTTTTGTACATGTTTGGCGATGTTTATACAAACTTGTTGTAAGAATATTAACTGTTTTAAACCATTCAAGGTTGAGTCACTTGAGTGACCATATGAGGATGAATGGAACTGTCATTTATCATGTGTGTGATAATAAGCATCAGGCCATCAGTCAATACTGAATGAAAGCAATAAAAACAACTCCCAGCACAATTGTAAACAAACTGTGCCTGGCTTTGTAATAAAGTAAACCTTTGAATATTGGCATTCTCCTCCAGAATTGATCTTCCAGGTTCAGACGCAAGGAAACAATATGTACCAGGTTTAAACTGTATATCAAGGGACTCTTCACCATCTATACCAAGGTAGTCATCCAGGTTTTCTAAGAATTCCAACCCAAATTGTGACATTCGAATGTTTTCAGCAATTGAGAATTGTTGACGTATGGAACCCCATGAACGCACTGATGAGTTCTCTGAGAACTAGGAATACAGATTGATATATACCAGCAAGGCAGACATTATTGAAGGCCTTTGCACTGTGTTTGTCAATCATACCAATTAAGTTACTTATTAATTAATTGTTAGTTAAATGAGTTTTAATGACTAGTTTTTATGTAAATATTTTTATAATTTATTGTAATTATATCTACCTTTAAATCGCGGTCAATGACACAAATTGACGATGGATTCATTCTTCTAGCACAGAATAGAAATAAACAGAAAGGCCACTCGAGTCGGAACCTTTGAAGTTTGTGTCTCCACGCATGTCTCATTACGCATGTTCATTATGCAGGTTCTGGCCAGTCAATTGCCTTTTCTGGCCAATAGGAACGCTGAACTGGCCGTTCCGCCATTATTCTGGCCAGATAACTGCATAAAAATAGGGGGACATGTTGCACTGCTGAGTGGCCCTACTGTTTATACTGTGCTTCTAGCGAGGAAATAAGCACAACTCAAACCCATTGCTCCTGCTCCGACGATAATGGCGTCGTAATTTTGTCTCAGTTCTTTAGTAAATTGTCTACATGGCCGATAGAACAGTCTCGTGTGCATGTTACGAAGAGCGGCATATTTACCAGCCCACATTGCTAAATTAAACCGTTATCTTTTGCTTAAACGGTTATACTTTCGCCATATCATGAACTATAGTGACCACATGAACACACTGAGACAACAAGGGGATATTTTACCTTCGTTTTAATGTTTGCCAATTAGATGATGTCATAGATGAAGGCGTGAAGGAGGTATGTACAATGATAATAACAATTAAAGTATTTAATATGTATCTAGTTGATGTTACAAAATAGTTAATAATTAATCAATACTATAAATACACAGAGTTGCTGACCTAAAAAACATTTGATTACTTCCGTTAATTTCAGAGTCCAAACACAGCCCGCCCTTGTTTAAAAACTAGTCTTGCGAATTCTGAACTTTGGAGCAAAGTTCAGAATACGGTGAAAGGCTTGGTGAAATCAACCTTAAATGTTCAAGCTAAATCAGCTGTATCAATATTTACACTTATATCCTAGTGTTCTGTGTGATGAAATTCTTTGAAATCAGTTGTTATTAAAGAAATAAGTCTGGCAAAATAGGGTAAATAACAGCCTAAAATAATCAGGCCTTGTGATTAGACGTTTGAAACTAAATTCATTGTTTGTGATTTGTTCTGTGAAAACCTCTGTCTTTTATTGTTATAAATGACCACTCACAAAGCCTGTTAGTATAGGTTGGTGTTGACCCGCAGAACACGGATATGAATGTACATTACCCCCACCTCCAGGCCCCTTGAGACCTAGCATATCACACCCATCATATATGCTTCAACTTGGTCCATATTTCCTCTAGTAATTACACAGCAATGAATGCAGAATTATCCCTATAAAAGAAATAAGATTACATTGTTATTTAGATGTCCAAAGATATTTTGTCGCATGAATAACTGTATATATTTATGCAAACCTGTGGCAACAGAGACATTCAGAGAGTCGAGTTCCTTTATTTTGCTGTTTCTTTGGACAGGAATTGTTAGAAATTTCGTGCATAGATTCTGTATTTCATGAGAAAGACCTTTACCTTCATTACCTAAAAGTAATTCAAAGTACCACTTTGTAATACAGGGTGTATATTAGTCCACTTTTTTTATACAGCCTGTATGTTTAGGTATATACACCTTTCCTCAGACCTATAAACAATGATTCTTTTATTTTCAGATTAGTTGGGAATGAATTGAACAGCATTATATGGAAATATTAAGGTAGGGCAATGAAAATAATGAGTAGTTAAAAGGTTAGAAAAGTTGCAATTTTTTTTTCTTTTTTTGGGAGTACGTACTTTCATCTGAGACATTTTATACTGGGCCCTCATTTCCACTACCAGCCACCCACATGTTGGCACATCATTTTCCTTACCTAATACTAGCAGTGATGGTTTTTCCAGTCTGATCTTGCTATTAATGGTGACAATCGGTGTGTTGTCTTGAGGCACAAAATATGGACCAACAGCTCCTAGAATTTCAAAATCTTCTCCTCTTTTTCTCTGAAATTTGTCCACAAGCAAATATCTTTAGATATTTTTAATTGGTTTCATTCTGTTTTGCTATTGACAGAAATGTCTATTGCCCAACAGGTACTGACACATTCAGGGAATGCCAAAATACATTGTAGATCTTCAGTACCTTCAATAATTGTTTGATATTTGTTGTAAACACTGGCAAACCTTCCATTGCACCTGCACTTGCTTTACTCACAGCTGGGCTTAAGCTACAACTAAATGAAAATATGGCTGTATACTGCGTTGGTTGGTTACTTACTGGGTAACCAGCTTTATACTGTGTTGGTTGGTTACTTACTGGGTAACCGGGTTTGTACTGTGTTAGTTGGTTACTTACTAGGTAACCAGGTCTGGTTGGTCAGCTGTCGATTGATGCTCACCTGTCATATTCACTACACACAATTTTATGTACGCCAAGAAATACGGCTGTACGAAGTATTGCACCCATATTCATTGGATCCTGAAGAAACAAATTTTAATATCATATTTTTTATTTTATATATGCATCAAAATCTTTTTTAAAATACTATATATTACGCCTGCCCGTGAAGCACTGAGAGGTCTGGGGCGAAAACAATAATCTTGTAACAAACTACTAAAATGTTACAATTAAAGCCGAATTCTCGCTTTCTTCGCGAAGAACTTCAAGAATTGACACATTTTAAACCGTTAGAAACATCAGACATAATGCATCAGACATTTTACCTGAATTCCTTGAAGTATTAGCCATAATGGGGCTCGGTGATCATTCATATTAACCTGCTCCAAATTTCTACAAAAAAAGATTAAGATAGTTTTTCACATGGTTTTTTTCTCACTTTTGTAATTGCTGTAAAAATGCTTTGCGTGAAAAAAATAGGAAAAATAGGCAAAAATGGGAAAATGTAACCTTCCCATACCGGGAATCGAACCCGGGCCGCGTGGGTGAAAACCACGAATCCTAACCACTAGACCATATGGGATTTACTACAGCTGACAGAGACAATTTTCTGTATATAAATGTTCCCGTTTGTAAATAATACATATCTATATTGAAGAAAGAAACTATTACCTTTGATCTTCTTCTAAATGAACCAACGAAAGATTACTAACTTTCATGACAACATTCTACAAAATATAGAAATATTGTCAAGATGGAGTGCCTCCATGACTTAAAACTAAGTATTTTCCTTACTTGATGAGGTCGGTTTCCACTGAGATCGTCTAAACGTTTTCTTGAAACTGATCTTGTTGGAACGTTTCTTGTACTTGATAAACTTTTGATTCTTTTAAATTGTGGTCTTGAAATATCATGATATACAAAATAGAACGCACATTTAATAATAAACGTGGCTAGATTATTTAAAACGCGGACTTTAGTACCTTGATTTTGTATTATTACTGGAGTCTTCGTTAAAATAAATGGTATACAATTTTCTTCTATTGGCTTCGAGCGCACCGAGACATGGTGAGATCCCATAAAGGTATTCTTTCTTTGATACAATTCTTTTCTCCAATCTGTAGTGCATATATTATTTTACAAAAAATGTCTTGTTTCCTCTAGCAAACCTAGAGTTGTAAAGAATGCTTGATGGAAACCATAGCAAGAGCGGACTTATACCTTTTTTTGTGGTAGTTCTTCCCTGTTTTCTTAATTCCTGATGTGTTGCTGTCTGCGAGATTTAGAAATTGTTCTGGTACTAAACGTTTTCTGTTCCAAACTCTTAAACTGGTATGATAGAACTTTATGCAACAAGAATCAAGCTTTCTCAGCGCCACTCTTCCTTCGTACATATTACAATCTTGTTCCGATCAGATATGGTGAAGTGTATAGATTTTACATTAGCATGACAAAATTACTGGATGCTGATTGGCTGAGAGGAGTACAATTATTTCATCAATCGCAGGGTAGTACAGTTAACGGATTTTCCCAAAACAAACAAAATGGTGGAAAGGTATTTGCATACAAATTTAGTTGACCCAGACATGTCATTACATTACGTAATTTATAAGTACGTCACCAAAAAAATCACAATATTTGAGGAATATTATTTATTTGTATTATCACAAAAAAGTTATACTTCGATCTGCACATCTGTAAACTATTCTACTCGTATGCAAATCTTAATAGTACCACACCCACACTTATACATAGAAAACCCGCAAAAAATCGCGATACACTCGCTATGTCATTCTTAATTGCCTGATAGTGCTAATCACTTAATCATTTCTGCTAAATACTTGAAATGTATCACAGTTCAACATTAAATTGGTGTGATATTCAAAATGGAATTGTCAAACCATCCAGTGTTGTCTACCAGTGTGATATCCATTTCTCTGGGCCTGTGTTTCTCGCCAGCGAACTTGATATGGTACAAACGTTCACTATTTGTCAGCGGGTTGGCTGTCGTATTATTCTTGTCCACTGGAAGTTCTGTGAATGTCACTGGGAAGCCATACCACAACAGCCAGTCATCTTTCGCTCCCGACATTTCATGAGAGTTGACTTCAACGACCTTAAGTGAAAAGTGAACTTTTTACTAAATGCAAATCGTCCAAGCTTCACGTTGGAAAACTGTCTAAGAGATCCCAACAAAATTTTTTTCTTTTATGGACATCTCTACATCAAATATTCACCTTGGTGTTTATCAGATGTAGATATTCGTGTGCAGCCTTTTAAGGATTTTTTTCTTTTGTTTCATGAATGCAATTACTTTATTCCTGTAAACATGTTATTTACCTGTTGGAAATCTGGATGTTTGGTGATCATGTGAGAGAGATAGACCTTGCCATTCTCACCGTGCATGAAGTACTGGTGGTAATCTGGGTAATGTAGATCTGGATCACTCTGTGTTTCAAAGTGTTTCACTCGTACCGTGTCTAGAACTCTGAGCGGAGCTATGAAACGAGTACTGCTATCGTTCTTGTGGTAAAATCCAAACTGGACACCTAGATAAAGATACAGGAAATATTCGGTATGTATCGTCCGATTATGCAGTCAATGATATGACAAAATAGTGATCCAATATAGGTATTCTGAAAAAGTTTGGAACATTTCAGGAGCATAGACTGAATCATGCCAGTGCCCTTGTGCTCTGCTGAGGTAAACTACTGGTCTGTGTTGGTTGCAAATGTAGCAAGTACTTGCCCTTTCTTCTTACCTGCATCTGCTCCTGCATTTAACAACAGTTGATAAAGAACTTCTTTGTCTGAGTTCTGGGCAAACAGTAGTCCATTATCTTGGCAATGTTTGATTTTGAAAGCATCGTCTGGATTCACCAAGCCAAATTTCGTCACACATTCATACTGTTGTTCCACCTTACCAAACTCTCCAACCATGTTCCCGTGGAAATACCAGCCATTTTTCTCGCTGTATTGAAGTGTACTGCAGAAAAACCCGTGTTTTTCTTTCGTATCAAGTTGCTGGGAAAAGAAAAAACCCTCAAAAAAGTGTCGTTATCATGACCATCACCATAGTGCTATTGCTACCAGTCGTACGGCAGTTTGATCATAAAGACATCCAGTACTTACCCAACCATAAGCCAGAAGACAAGCCTCGCGATAAATCTCACCAACCTTCCAAACGAATTCTCCGCTTGCTTGCCACGGATTCATCACAGTGTTTACCATGCAACCAAACTGATTTTCATTGTGTACTGTCAGCTGAAAATTTCCAACAGAATTTTATCATGTTTTCTTGTGCTGCTCCTCATAGCTATGCTTCACTTGCTGTAATCGCTGAGCCATTTAGACCTGAAAGAGTTTAGTTGAATTGTCCTATTCATAAAATACTTACACCTAGAGTCTTCTCGAAATCAACCAAAGATTTCCCAAAAGTGCCTGGTTCCATAATAGATTGGAAGATAACAAGAGGCACTCTGTGGTTATCTTTGTTGGCATTCACAGAAACCAGTTGCCCAATTTTCTTGGAAAATTCAGTTGAAAGATCGACATCTTTGTTTGCTTCATTATTCACAGTGAAGTTAACTGCAAATTTATTGATCATACAGTCGGGACCAACTCTATCAAGCAAAGCTACCGCTTCTTTGTTCTAGTAAAACAAACGTTTTTTTATCAGTCTTATATAATACAGACATTCTGTTCACATCTATATAAACTGACAAGTGATTATCTCATCTGTAAGCGGCAGGATGTGTTGGAATATTGTGCGAACTATTTTCGAAATGAAACAAAGCTTGTGTCGCATGAGAGAGACGTAGAAATGAGCTAAAAATTAATTGCAGCTAGCGCATTATACCGTGACAATTTCCATGTCTGATTTGCCAATGATGAGATGCTTCATACTCGCTTTATCTGCTTCAGAACATGAAATGTATGGCTTGATGATAAATGGATCTGTTGGTTTCGAGAGATGCATCCACATGCAGTAATAGATCTTTGAACCATACACACATTGACCCAAGATGCGACCATATCCATACATGTCCATACCAATGACCTGAATAGCAGGAGAATAGAAATTTAATGAAACGGCGGTTTGAAAAAAAAGAATGGCGTAAGAATTAAGCAATGCGTACTCTGTGAGACAAGAGTACTCCAGCGCCGGCTGCACCAGGTTTCGAACCTTCCAAACCATTCACACCAACACTTAGATCATCTTCAGAATGAAAGACTTCAGGAGCAGCAAGACGGACAAATTCTTTCATCGTTCCATTACGGTAACTGAGTCCTCCAGCTGGATAGGGTACATACCCAGTCTTGTGAGGGTCACTAGTCACAGTATCAGCTCGACGCAATGCGTTTAAATTGTCTTTGGCGTGTTGACTTAGTGGAGCAATAGGAACATATTTTGATACAAGTGAACTACGATTTCTTTCTCGTTGCTCTCTTCCTCTCCTTTCTTTTCTTTTTTGAGCTTTCTGCTGTTCTTCTGCCGTGTCTGGGTCGATCAACATTGTCCTCATATATGCTCCCCAAGCAGCGTCTGCTAGCACAGCAAAATTCAAACCCTGACATAAAAAATATTGCAAGATTCTTACTATGATATTGCTGCTGTGGTCGCCATGTGTGTGGTAGTGTCTTGGAAAGACAAGGCAAAATTCCTTGGTTCATTAATTGAATTTTTTATACCTACCTTTCTTTTAAACTCCTCTCGCATGTCCAGTACTTCTGTCAATGGATCAATTGCACTTTCTTCTGTGCTACCAATGACAGCTGTCACAGAAATTACAGGGATGGCTTTATCGACACAATCCTGCAGTTTTGCACGCAACTCTGAAAACGCATTGTTTGCTTGTTATTATCGCGAGATGAACCATCACAGCCAAAACTGAGGTGGCTTGGTTTCAAAGCAACCGTATATCAAATATTTCAATTTCATCGTGTCAGATGACGATTAGAGATGATTTCTGGAGGTTTACTTACTGTCCATGTCTTGTCTTGCTAAAGCATCAACTTCGACATGGATTAAGTTGTCTTCTCCCAATCCAAGAACTGTGGCTGCTTTGGGCCAGGAGTAATGGCAAGTGGCTGGGACAAATAATTGAGGAGAGTTGATCTTATGTTGCTGTTGAAAGTTGTAAATTCCAGTGGAGGTATAGGCGTAGGGATGCACGTAGGTCGATAATTCGTCCATGCTTACTTCAGCAAGTTTTGCCACATCTGAGGCCATCCTAGAAGAAGATTGTATTTTCCTAGTTTACTAAACTATAACAAGTCGTGGAGATTTTTGTTAAAAATATGCCACGAATAGTTGGAATTTCTCTTTGCACTTTACTTTAAGCTGTTATGGCAAATAGGACAGTTACAAAAGTTATCATGTTTTGATTTCAACCGATCCTTGCCATCATGAAAATAATGGATAAAATCTCGTGTGATAGGCACTATAACGGGAAGTGTTGATCAGTTTGATTGATGATACCTGCAAGCTTGATCAACATCAACATTTAATAATTGCCACACACTGCAATACTGCAGTTCCACGTCAATAAATGGATTGTCACCCCTTGGATCGGGATCTGGTTTAGTAGGCACGGAGACTTTGTAAGGTTTGGCCTTTGCCAGTTCAGACACACCCAGGACTGCATCTTGCAGAGTAAGAGGGTAGAACTTCATGTTACGTGAAGACCATACTGCTTCGATATTGGCAATGGAGCCACCTTAGATCAAAAAGAAAAATGAAAAAAAGCTGTGAATCCCGCGGCAACCAATTCATTTCAATTTGAAGATACATGATTTGTTATTTAAGTTGCTCACCACAAGTGATATGACCCCATGGTTGATATTCAGGGTTTGTACGATCAAATCCTATCATATCACAGATCTGATCTGCTGCAATGATCTCGTAAGGCGTGGTTATTGGAGAAGCAGTGACGTCAACATTGTTGGGGTTCCATACCATCCCTGAGATGTAACCTAACACAGCAGGCATGGATATGTCCCAATTCATGTGCCCCTGTAACGAGAGGAATGTGGACAACACGTTGCTTAAGAACTACATGCATCAATATTATCTTACAACAAGAGAAGAGCTACTAGAAGTCATAAATAACATCGCGATAGGATCTATATGTGCTAGGCTCGTTTAAACAGCTTGAGACAACGTTACAAAAGCAGAACAAAGACCTGAAATTATTTTCGTTACCTGAAAACGTGGACTGAAAATAGGCGTACTTTGCTCCATATCTTTATTCATTTCCGCTAACTTCTCTTTCAGTTGTTTTTTCTCGGCTTTATACGCTGGCGTCATTTTCATATCTTTTGTGATATACTCCGGATCGGTTGGCCAATATTTGCGACGACTTCGTTGATGTTGAGTGATGGTATTGTTCATAAGCTCATTGAACAATTGATGGTTCTCAGCCCTGGGTCCAATAAACCAACCACATAACGCATGGCTTTGGACTGAGTAGCGATCGCCTTCAGCGCTGTCATGAAAGAAAATGGATAACAGTCTAGCTAATTTTTTTGCAAACTAGAATTGTATGATAACAACAACAGTTACTTAAAGTTATCTTAAAAACGGAGATACATTTAGGCAGTATTCTACATTAATTTGTATTTATATCTGTACTTAACAAGTCCAGCGCAGGTATGGTAGAATTCCGCCTAGCTGTGTTTGTGTCTGAACTGCATGCAAAACGTCTTATTTCTCTCTATTTATTCTTCTTACGTTTGATCATATTTGTCGGTCATCTTGTCTTCTTCCCTAGTGGAGATCTGCAAATATATCAGAATTTTTATTGTCCGTGGTATTCACAATGTGACCTCTAGTTTGCAATCGTTATGATTGCAGGTTCAAGGATTACTTATGTGAAAATAATTTGCCAATGCTTTGCCGAGAGTAATTAATGGGTTATTCCAGGCATACCACGGTACCCTCCCACACGAATGTTGACAGAGTGGAATCTCTGTAATCGAGTTAGAGAATAAAACCAAAACCTGAGAGAACAAGCTAAATCAACATAAAGGGTGTCCCACAAAAAGCGGACGCTATTGAATTCAACTACTGTTAGAATTTAAACCCTACCACTATAAGTGCTCCAGAGCGTTCCTGAAAAATAGACGCTGTTGAAATCACTTATTAGAACTTTGAATGGCCTAGCAACACAATAAACCGTAAAACCGATTGTTTCAGCCAGAAAAATTACGTGCCTTAAGCAATTATTAGCAATACGATTCGTTTAACGCATCTTTGCTTTCGGGTTGTTGCCCGAGTTGTTGCCCGAGTTATTGCTCGGGTTATTCAAAGGTCTAACATAAGTGATTTCAACAGCGTCCATTTTTTAGGGGCACTCTGGAGCAATCATACTGCTAGGCCATTCAAATTCTAAAAATAGTCGCCGACTATTCAATAGCGTCTGCTTTTTGTGGGACACCCTGCATAAATGAACAAAAATGTTCATTACCGTAACCAGCGATTGATTGGACGCAATAGATTTATCACAACATGTATTGTATGGAAATCACTTTTTAATTAAACTCATATAGACTGAAATACTTTTTAATTTTGTGAGTTCGCTACCAAACTGAACGTCTTACGTCACTTATACATCATTCCATGCAAATCTGTTTTCAAAAACTTGGATTCATATAAAAGTAGCAGAGGTCAGAGCTTGTGCACAATTTCAAAGTAACGCCGCTGTCAAGTTCTCGTTTAACATCTGCCTCATATTCTAACGCAAGACGCTTGTTTGTGACATACTAGGGAAGGCTGTGATTGGCTGAGAAATGTTAGGCCACTTTAAAACAATAGGTTTTTTCCAGAACATTAGTCTGTTTACCGAAAGTCGGCTGATAAAATTTTATGTCAACACCTGTCAATGATCTTGTGCAGGGCATGTCACTATGTGTCTTGATGGCTTGTTTCTCTCTTGCTCTGGGATAACTTGACTTGATCGGAACTGACCAATCACTGAGATCCTATCAAGTTTCTTGCAGGCATGCACACCAAACTATCACATCAAAAACACCGACGAGTTTTTGAAGCGATCGAGATGACATCCAGTGCAGATTATCGTGTACACATCGTATTGAAATAGGCTACAGTAGTTTCCGCAAGAAGCGACATAAAAGACGCAACGACACATAACTAATGGGGTTCCGACTTCTGAAAGTATTTGCATGTAAATATGCGAATAACTTGATGTTGGGATAATTTGCGGTCATTCTTCTCACGAGTTGAGTGACATAGATAATTGTTTGCTACGACACAAGATTACTCAGCAATGGAAAGGCGAAGTTAATGGCATAAAATGTGGTTTTAGAATGAATATTCTATAACATAATTGGACATGTCTTTGTTGCTTAAATCTTTGCAGTGTTAGCTAGCACAACAAGAATTAAGGTGTGGTAAGATATTGCTATAATCAAGTAATGCATGTTGCAACGAAAGATTGACCTCCAGGTTTTCCCTGCATCGGGAACAAACTAAATACGGTATCGATGTAGCTTACGCTATCCACTTTATAGACTAAAAATACTTTTTGCAAAACAAGAGGGAGGTGGCAACTAACAATTTATGGTTTATATCTTGCGGAGTTTAGTTGAGCTCGTGAAGAAAGACAAAGAATGAAACCTGGTAGACATGAGTACATGAATATAGGTGAACTAGTGCGAAATCTGAACAAGCTTACCTCAGAACTAACTGAAAATCCTGCTGCAAAATGTTGAACGTTTGCACTCTCGACGTATCCTACCAAAGTGCACACCCCAACTGTAGATACCCTGGTTTTTAACCATGACCAGGCTCACGCTGATTGGCTCAAAACATATCGCGTGATTTTGTCGTGACGTCATTTAAGACAATAGTTGGTTTGTTTATTCAGTTGTATTCAATCCAATCAATCCACATAACAAAATGTTAAGACAGTGACATAACGGTATTGATTAAGTAGTCCACAGAGATGGCTAATATTCTCTTGCGCTCATAAACAGGAAAAAAGTCAGACTTCTTAATAAATCTATTTTTATCATGTTTACAGTTATAACAGAATGTCCAGCCAACATAATTGCGTAAATCTTGTTGTATCAGTTCAACGTATGTTGTGACCCGACGTTATTATATCTTCTAAAAACATTCTTCAAAGGGTTTCCCGCTGTTTGATAAAGGACCGCTATTCCTTAAAATTTCTCCTGGACCCACAAGAAAAGGATTATGTTACAACGGTCACAAATCTTGAGTTTCCACTGCAATATATTCAGATTAAGGTTGCAAATCTCTGAAATAAAACTGCGATGTTCGCAAATTGGCAGTGTGGAGTTATTTCACATCATATCGTGCATGAGAGGCAATGATGAAGAAGTCATCAATTCAACAGTAGGGGTCTCTACCAGATTTCATAGGTCTGCACAATGTGACATATCAGACAGTCAGAGCAACCGATGGCATTTTGAAGAGAATGTTAACTGGTTAAGTGTTTGTTATGACACGAAGGAATATCAGACAAACTTGTAGACGATTTTCACGATAGACGGAAAAGAGAAGGAGCCTTATCAATAGACACACAAAGAATATGCAAGGGTATATTATACAACTCGTCTATCATTATTATACGAGCAGAGAAGTATGGGAAGTTTTTACTTTTATGATCTCCTTGTCACGCTGAAAGGAATGCGTCAATCTAGTTTTTGAGAAAGGCTCGTTGTAAATCTCTCTGGGATAGCTTTAACACTTGATAATAATGACAATAACACAATATTACCCTGTGCAACACAAAATATGTTTTAAACAAATTCATATGGGGGTTAACATTTGCCTTCAGTTACGATCCTGAAAAGCAACACAGTTAGCGTCGAGCTTTGAATCACTGAGACAGATGGTAATAGAAGCAGATGCCACTGAAAGCCCCGAGCTATATAATTCACATACCAAGCTGGGTACAGTTATATTTTAAGAAACGTTGACCCCGTTTGCAGGTCCATATTCGCGTGATATAAAATTGAATAGTTTGAAGATGTTGCCTAAATTTATGATAATATCACAGGATTCAATACCTACTAATTATAGAAACACTCGTAAGAATCAATATGACCGCAAACTGACAGAACGCGATGTCGTGATTACGCGCATCCGGTACCGTCTCAACGGAGAGGTAATCTGATTATTGAGGTGGCTAACTGCGGTTTTTACTGATGCATGTCTTCATGATTAGTGTGACGTGCAGTGGAAGCTATGCTTGCTAATCTTGCTACTGCTGGGACCACAGTCAGCCCCTGGACTTTTCTTGAATGCAATGTTGTAGTCTGAGATATCAGACAGTCTGGAAAAGTAGTTTTATACCAACAAAACATCACATTATGTGCGAAAAGATTCTAATAGAATAAAATATTTACAACAGTTGCTTATGTTTTATGTAACTGATTCAATCTGCTCATGTAAACCTCCACGTTCCGAAAATAATTCAAATGTACAGTAATTCATGAAGTTCGACATAAGGATGAAAGGCCAGAAAAAAGATGTTCGTACAGCCCCGCACAGAACGAGCAAGTTTTATTTGCTCGTGTGTACGCGAAAAAATTGACAATTTTTCCTTGACAAGGAGCCCGGTTTAAAAGCTAGTCCTACCATCTTTTCGACAAGGAAACTTGCTCGTGTGTACGTGCAACAAGGAACACGTGACAAGGGAATTTTTGTTTACGTACTTAATTCATGCGGCCTCGTAAAAGTTGTCAAGAAAAAACTGTATTGTCAAATTTCGCGTACGCAGGAACAGACAATGCCGGTCAAAGAAAACTTGTTTGTCGTACAGACGCGTATGTGAACTCTTCAAGAAACTTGTCAAGGAAAACTTGCTCGTCTGTACGGGGCTTAACTGCAAATGTAATTTAAGCAGCTCATGCAAACACTCGCGTTACGATTCAGATCTTGTCATAATTAATGTTTCATTCCTGATCAAGTCCAATCTGGTTAATTCGAAAGGGCAGCAAAGCAACCATCTCTCTGCAGGCTGATAATTCATCTGCAAATGCTTTCGCTCCGTCATCGTCGTTATCACAGTAATTCACCACAAACTTGTACAATCCTAACGCTTTCTCCTGATTCGCCAATCGTTCCTCGCGTGTTGCGCAAATCTGCTTTGCATACGCGCGCGCAAGATACACGTGCGCTAATAGCGCAACACGCAACACAGAGTCGTCAAATTTTTCCGGCATTTTGCCATCTTGCTTCAAAGAATCGATAAAATGGGTGAAGTACTTGGCGCTGTTTTTGAGAAGAGAGTTGATTTTCTTAATTTGATGGAGCGACGGTTTATTCTGATGTAGCGTTTTAACAATTTCCATTTTCAAGTCGACCATATCACCATAAACTGAGCCAATCTCGTACGTCAGTTGTCGGCATATTAGCAGATAGTGTTGAGGGTTTAACTGCACCAACACGTCAGTGAGCATATCAATACGTCTTTTACACATTTTACATTGTCTTTCTAAGTCCTCGTCGAAGGCAGTAAGATACCTGAACAGTTGACTGTGGTCTTGTATAATTTCTATGTAGTTCACGACATAACCATCAAGCTGATAGAACTGTTTGGCCGCATTCAGATATTTCTGACCAGCAAGAAATAAAGAGCGTGCCTGAAAAAGAGACAACATTGTAAAAGCGCAGCAAAAAAGCGTCAGCGTCTCGTCAGAATGGATGAATATGATACTGCAGTGCAATATAGTGCCTCTTGTGTTGCTAGACGCTGGGCAAACTATGCGTTCTTGTGCCAGATAAAAGATATTATAGGGCCAGGTCAAAAGATGTGTTCTCTAAATTGCAAGGATTCTCACTTTTCAAAGAGAAAATAAGAAGATAGAGCCAGCCAGAATCATACATTTCCCCCAGCAGGTGCTTCTATTTTTAGACCCATTTTAAATTCAGGGCAAAACACGCTGAAAATATTCCCAGCTTGAGGTGCGCTCACGCAAGAATCGTGCGCCCTTTTGAAAGTCCTTAAGTTTTCGGAGTTTTCAATAATGAATTAAAATTAACTTCTCCGACAAATAGTATACAGCCTGGTAATTTTTGCCCAAGTTTTGCAAAGATTACATTCATTGAAGTGTTTATATATAATGAAATTTTGTCTAAAACTTTGATCAGATAAAATCAGACAAGATCAGATAAAATTTTTTTAAGATCAGATAAAATAACAATATGGTAGAATTTTTGTAGGATATGCAAACAACGCAGCCACCGACGTCATACTGTATTATGAGCGACTGTTAGATTGCTTATTTTGAAGCATATAATAGTAAAAAATAACTAAAACTACACTTGCATGTGTGTAGGCTTTGTTTAACATACAGACCTGGGTATTTAAGTGTTATATCTTGAGTAATTTTTAAATTACTGCAGCTTTTTTGCGAAGTGATTATGTACAATGACGTCACTGGTTGTGTTATTTTCAAATAAAATAAAATTGTATCTCGAAAAGTAAGTTATGCTGTGGGGGAGAAAATTTCGTTTCATAAACACTTTAACAACCAAACAGCATTACCTCATCAAAATCATTTGCTATTTGAAAGGAAATTTCTGATTCAATTTTAGAAACATCTAGTCCTTCAAAGTGCAGAGTGTCCTTGTTTTCTTTAGAAGGATCTATAAAAATGAGAAATTCTGTCTATGATTTGTTTTTTTGCCATATGAGCCAACAAAGAGGGCTTTATTTCATGATTACCTGCTGTTTCATCCTCAGCTTTTGCAGATAATTTAAGCAAATTTAAACAATATTTACTCCAGCATAATGCGACATTGGCTTTAGCTTCAGGAATTCTTTCTCGTTGTTTTCTTTCATCCTCCCCTTCATTTTCAACATCACCCATACCACCTCGTTCATGCTCATCTTCGACACATTCAGCCAAAACACAACTTGCTGCAGCTTACAAAATATGTAGTCTCTCCTTAATATCATTATACCACAGGAAACAATCAATATATAAGAAAAAAAATACTCCAAAGAACAACATCTTGTAAACTCAAGGTATGAGCTTTTAACAACAAGAGAACAGTTTTGCGGTGATATTTCGACTTCATTATAAAGTCATTGTCAAACCAGAATAAACTATTTACAAGCTTGCTATCGTACTACATACAGAGAAACAGTAAGAAATTAAATAACAGCAATGTAATACTGCACTGTGAACAAACAATGATGCCTAAGAAAAGACTGCAAGTTCTTTAGATGCTTTTAATCCATTATTTAACAATGGCTTTCTATATTTGATATATAGAGCTTCAAGGAAAAGCAGGTTTGAGTTAGTATATTTAAGAGTGTGTATATTGAATTCTTCTTGTTTGTCCATAGTGTTGTGTAACATTACTGTCATTTCTTCTTCCTGTTTCCTTGTATATAATATGAAAGCAAGCTTGTAAATAGTTTATTCTGGTTTGACAATGACTTTGAAATAGAGTCGAAATATCACTGCAAAACTGTTGTCTTGTTAATAGCTCATATCTTGAGTTTACAAGATGTTCTTCGGAGTATGTTTTTTCTTATATTTTATTAAATTGTCCGCTGGTAAAGGTTTTTGAACAATCAATATTCTTGCAACTATTTCAAGCTTACCTAGACAATGCCTTGCACTTCTGTAATCCTCTTGTGTCAGATAAAATTGTGACAATGTTGCACAGTTTACTGCCCAGTCTGCAGGCTCGTACAGCTTGGTTGATAGCTGTCGTTGCAAGGTCTTGTGTCCATACTCAGCAGACTTGTTGTTATCGCCACTATTTTTGTACGCCTGGGTGAGATAGTATAATGTATGCATGTGAACACTTTCAAAATCTCCATCCTTGTTCGTTTTGCTTTCTTCACCAAGTGTGAAAAGCCTAAAGGTGAAGATATTTTTAATTGAGAGCAATATGAAAGATATGGACATTTAGTATATAAAGTACAGTGCTTTATAAGGATTTTGGGCACTGATAAAACTGATAATCTCAGACCTGAGATTATTTATGATAATTTTACATGTGAAAATCGCTTTTCAAACAATCACCAATAATAGCTTCTGGACATTTTATATCAGTGGAAAACCTGTAGTTTAGATGATAAACAGAACAATAAATGGGTGCTTGGAAATACCAGATCTATTTCTCATGTTGAACATGATATTTCTCACTTGTTCGCTGTGCTCACTAATAAGATATCATGTTCAACACTCGAAATAAATCTGGTATTTCCATGCACCTATGTATTATTCTCTATTTATTACATGTTTATGGGTGTTTTACCGCAAACTAAAACACTTGTATTTTCCACATGAAAAATGTGTCAAAAATGCATGTGTATTCTCGTGAGAATTCTCTGTTCTATGTTAACTTGTTCTGACCATATGTTTTCACCACTCGAAAATAATATTAATATCTTCGCGCCACCATGTAATACGCTTTATTTATATTCAGACTGTTTTTGCAACTAATGAGGATGAAATCTGAAGCCTGCTAATCACATTTGAACCACCACAGCAAGCCAGAAACATCAAGAAATTTCATATGTCAAATGTGTTTTGACTTTATAAATTTGGAATCTGGAAAAAAGTTTCAAAAAATTCCTGATTTGCACGGTGAAATGACATTTGACTTATAAATTTGTCAAAGAAAAGTTGATTGTGTAAAAGGGGACCAAGGCAAAAAAAAATGACCTAACTGTGACAAACCCAACTCTAACCCACAAAAAATTTGATTTGAGATTAAATTTCTGTGGCTATGTAAATTTGAAAAGAAAGTGATTGCTAAAAGTCGATCGAGTCCAATTATAGAATACCTGGCCAGATAGAGTTCAGGATAGGGCAAGCGTTAGGGTTTCGGTCAGAGTTTGGGTAAGGCTTATAAACTGGCCAGGTACCAGCTGATCTGACCGTGGGTAGAAGGCCTGGCACTAGCTACAAATAAAAATCTATTTTGCTGTTTTTAATCAGCTATATCTTTTATTTCCTTTATGAAACTTGTTCAAACTTTGTAATCATGTTCAGTAAAGAAAATTATAAGTCCACCAGAAATTTGGAACTGAAGTAAATTATACTTAATGAGAAATTTGCTAGTTTGGCTCAAAAATGGATTTCTATTTGACAACTAGTGCCAGTACTTTTCCATGTTTTCAGATCAACTAGATTCTGCAGTATAACCACCCTATCAATCATGTCATATTTTGAACTGTTTCAGAGTGCATTC
Source organism: Muricea muricata (assembly GCA_963855995.1). Lineage (NCBI taxonomy): Eukaryota > Metazoa > Cnidaria > Anthozoa > Malacalcyonacea > Plexauridae > Muricea > Muricea muricata. Next base: position 13,281,272 of record OY979727.1, read on the forward strand.
CATGTAAATATTTACTATTGTGATTACATGCCAATATTTACTATTGTGATTTGCTTAATCAATGCTGAAGATCTTTGCCGTTGAGTGCATGGAATGCAGTCTGGCAACTGTTCTGTGGTGATTGACTTACATATCGGTATTAAATGGTTCGATGTTGCTCAAATCTTTATACTCATGAAATAATGCCTCAGCTTCACAGAAATAACCAAGACTTTTTTCAAAATCTCCTCTTTCATTCCACAACATTCCCAGTTGTTGTAAACACTTCACAATAACTGTGCAGAACTCTGGATTCAACTTAAACTCCTCATTTTTTTCTTTAATACTGTTTAAATATTGCTCTCCTGTGCTTATCTCGTCCGTTTCGATATAGTTCACACCCAGCTCATAATTAATGACGCTCTGAAGTGATTTCAATCTTAACTCTTCAATTTCATCAACATCAGATACAAAGGAATCTACTTTATTGTTGAGATTTAACAATATTTCGCGTGCTGCATATTTCGACTTATACGGCTCCGTCTCAGGGTCATGTTTTGAGTCCTCTTTTGACAGTTTTATCGCTTCTTCAAAGCGAAGTTTTCCTTCTGTTTCTAACCAATTTCTAATCCCACCTTCAGTGGCCATGTTTGATAAAATATATTTAAATTTAAACACCCCCCTGAATACAGTTTAAATTTATTTCTAAAAGGGGGGGGGGGGCAGTCGATAACATCTGATATTGTGGGTTGTAAAATAGTTGTAAAAGTTTTATTTATTTTTAAATTCTAAGCTTATTCTAAGCCATCAATGTATAACAAATGTGTAGGAAGAAGTGTAATGTGTCTTCCAAGCCTTTCAAACTTTGTGGGTTTGATCTTTATATGACACTAGTCGCGAGAAGTCGTCGTTTTAGTCTGGGTACTCTGGTGTCCTTCCAAATGGAGAAAAATCCGGGATAGTCCGTTAAGTTTCAGATAAGATAGCGAAATTTTATATTTCGCTGTTCCAAGCACTCTATTCCCTATTCTCGTTTTTTCAGTTCGGCTTCCCAGCCTGCGATCAGGTGCGAAATTCCACGCGGTTGTCCTGTAACTGGATACGGGACAATTTCAAAAAGGCATTTTATACAGCTTGGAAACGATTTTTTGGTAGAAAATAAACGATGTTTTATGGCTGAAATGTCCAGTAAATAATGGCAAATATTTGTGGATATTATTGTGATAGATGACGGAGTTTGCGAGGAGAATAAGAGTGCCTTTTGGCGGTTTATAATCGACAGTTTCGTGCAGGTTGTTCAATTCGACAGGTATCGGTTCTATAAATCAACGAGCGTGTTTAATACCAGCCAAGTATAACGTGGAAAGCTCTTTAGAAAATTACATTTGCTATTTCAAGTGCTGCAATTCTTCCTGGACTGTCGTTGGAGAATTTATTTGTTTAGGGCAATACTTAGCTATTCTGGAATCTGATCCGCCCGCTTTGTATCAAGCACGTTTTTATAATAAAGATGACGCTGTTTAGAAGATGATGTCAGACAAAGAATTACTTCGGCTTTAATGTTTAATATTGTTGGAGTTTCCTAAAGACGTGTGAGCTTTGGAAAGAGTTTGTTTATTCACAAACTTATTGCTATATTTAATTTATTGAACACTTGTGTGAAGTGCAGTATTCAATGACGTTTTAATATGGAGGAAGATGACCAAGACGTTTATGTCGCTCAACTACGGGAGGTTTTCGAAAGTTGTGATGTAGAAGGAAATGGATTACTGAATAAACAAGGTTTGATTGAATTGTGTCAGAAATTGCAGTTAGAAGATCAAATACCAAAACTTATTGCGCAGTTGCTTGGTAACCAAGAAGATGGAGAGGTCGGTAAATAGAAACTTTTATTATTGTAATTGAAAATATTGTAATTGGTTACTAATGCGTCTCAATGAAAGAGATGTATTGGACAGTTCTTAGTGCAGGGATTATGGCATTATACTGCAACCGCCCTAATTTTTTATTTTGCCTTGCCTTAAGCCAGACAAACTTACTGGTTTTGTAACTAATGAATCTTTCAGAGTTTTTCCGCCTTAAACTATCTGAATAAAATTTGACATTTTCAGTGAAGGCCCATGAATTAGAGACGTTTTTGCTGAAAGCCCATGAATTTGACACATTTTCAGTGAAAGCCCATGAATTTGAGATGTTTCGAGTGAAGGCCTAAGAATTTGGGATGTTGAGTGAAGGCTTCTTGTCGGCAAACCCAAACTGTTTCGATGAAGGATTGCTGTTTGAATTCTGTTTATATTGCATCAGATAGTGAAAGGTCCTATGTGTACTTTTGACTGCACTGCCAACAAGTTGAAACTTTGGCTTGCAAATGCTTGTTGTGCGCTTACTAAAGTTTAAAAATGCTTCCAGTCTTTGGCAGTTATTTCATAATACTCAGTATTTGTAACTATTCAGCAGGGGAATTCAAAATCCTTATCAAACTCATGCTAAGTCCTAATCCTTTTAAAGTGGTAATGGCATTTATCTCTCATTGTATTGTTCTACATATAGGTAAATTTTGAAGATTTCAAGGAGGGTTTTGTCATAGTATTGTCAGATGCAATTGATGGTCTTACTTTGTCCAGTGGAGAAGAACCAATGCAAGGTAACTTAGCCCCTCAAGCCAAGTTTCAAGTGATTTTGAGACATCCTGTCTTGTCTCAAGATTTAATTAGAGATACCACATGGAATGGCACAGTGACATAGTTACAAGGAGACCTATTGAAGACATCATGTCAATTACCAAATTATTTCATCCTAGGTGGCTGATAGTTGACAATGTGATTTTTCCCTTAATGTCATTCATATAGATGTTGAAGAGCCACCTAAAATGATAGTGAATGAAAAGCGTTATGGCAGGAGATCACGTCCATTTGATGGAAGGTTTTCGGACAATGATGTATCTGCTGATGAGGGTGATGTTGAGAGCACTAGTGGTAGTCGGCCTGGCAGTCCTGATGTTAAGCCTTCCTTAGAAAAACAACGTAAAGTCCAAACAGGAGATGAGGAGAAACACAAGATGAACTCAAAAGAAAGACGAGTGAGTCGAGGTAACAGCCAGAAGTTACGGAAACGAGAATCTTTAAGAAAACGAGACTCATTGAGACGACAAGAATCATTGAGGAAGAGAAGTTCAGTTCATACAAACAAAGAAGAAATTCTAGAAGCAAGTGGACAAATAAGCAACAATAAGTGGAGTCCACATCAATCTCTTGATAATCCAGGTAATTATGAACAGTCAAAGTTTGTCCATTAGTGATCTGTAAGAAGTATTTGAAAAAGTTCTCCTCTTGTTGATAGTTTACCCAGTTTACCAAAACTTTACCTGTTCAAGATTGACAGATAGATAGATTGTTTTAATAGAATTGCCTTGCAACCAAGAGGTTAAATTACACAATTTTACAATAATTAGCTAGGTATATAAAACATTACTCATCTACAAGCTTGCATAATACCACGGTAACTGTAAGTGTGCTTGTAAACAAGGCCCAAAGAGCTGTGTGTGATTATGTAGCTTTGTTTCAGGTGTAACATCTCCTACAGAAGAGCAACAGTTGAAGCAAATTTGGAGTGAAGTCAATGTTGGAGCAAATGGATTTCTTGATAAGAATGAACTGTCTGTTGTTTGTGAACATATTGGCATGGAAGGAATGGATGAAGATGTAAGTATTCGACTCTTGATCATGTTGTTCTCTGAGTACCTCTAGTTATGTTCTCTAGTTATGTCAGGGCAGTTAGAAGCAGAGAAAACATAGGATTTTGCACTACCTGAAACAATATAAAGTACAATTTAATGTTTTTGAGCTCAAGTAGTGAAATATACTATATTTTTGTGCCAGTTGTGCAAAGCTGGGTCATCAAACTAACCCAGGGTTAATAAAGTTTAACCCAGTTTGGTAAAAACATCAGAAACCAAAACTACTATTAGTTCAAACAAGAAATAATTGTGGTTTTTGACTTTAAAGCACAGTTGCTAATTCAGCTATAGGGGCATGGTTTCTCCCTGTCTTGGTGAAAAAGAATTGTTGAATTACCAACGACACTCAATTGTCAAAGACAACTATTGCTGTCAAGCATTTTCTGTTGGGCACTTGCCTATCACTCAAAACTGATGTAAGAAATTGAACCTTTTAAAGTGAGAGTTTATAAGAGCTTGTATGGGATATGAAACTGTGATCAAGCTTGATTAATAAACAAAGTCAATGCCTGTGTAGGAGCTGTCACTTCTCTTTGATGAACTGGATGATGATCATGATGGCCAAGTTAGTTTTGAGGAATTTCTCCATGGTCTGTTTATGGCAAGAGATAAAAGTCAAGAATCTGACCCGCCATTATATTCAGAAGGCTTGTTCAATGGTTTGGAAGTAAGAAATATTCTTCAGACAAATATTCACTGCACTTCAATAGGAACATTAGCTATATACCTTGCTTCTTGTTCCCAGATCAACAGAATTGTGGTCTCGATACCAGCTGTCTTTTCCTCTCTGTTTTTGACTGGAATATAATCGTTGTTTATCAACTTTGTAGAGTCCTAGAGATGCAAGACCAGCAAGCAGGACTCCTGCAGAGCAACCAATGACATCAACAATGTCAAGAACTGTGAGAACAATTGAAGGAAGTATGTCATTAATTCTGGGTTTCTTTTTCTTATATATTAGCATCAGTGGCATTGCCAGCACGACAACTTAGTCTCGCCATGCAACTTTCAAGTTATAATCATTTTTGATTTCTTTAGAAATTGATTGTTTTTGCAGTCAATAAACATGAGTATATTTGTATAGCGGGACTAAATCCTCGAGCTGGCTACGTTACTAATGCTAGAAAATGTGCTATCAATTTTCTAATGTACCGGTGCTTATTCGTTTAGATCTTATTCAAATGTTAGATCCTGGAAACACAGGGTAAGCATGTTTTGAATGAGCCCTTTAAACTCGAGATGAGTTGTTGTCTGTCTTAATCTTGAGTTCAAATCGTACAAATGTCATAACTCAAAGCAGGAACAGATGAGATGAATTCATCAACTATATGTTCTGTACCAGAAATTGAACCTGCACATTTGCAATACCAATGTACTGCACAAGATTGTGTGTATGGTTAATAAACTACCTGGGAGTTGGTTTGAATTCCTTGTCTCGGGCGGGATTGGAGCTGGCATCATCGTCTTTTGAGCAAGCGGCGATCTATCAACCCCATCATGATGCGAGTTCTCATCCCGCTGGAGACAACTAATTTTTCGTTGTTCTTTGCAATGTCAGATTAATATGAATCTAGATAGTTTTTCTGGCGAATATGACTGGCAATTTTTGCTAATATACTCATCTCCTTCACAGTTTAGCAAAAGTTGAAGACATCAAAGATCTTTGGCAAGCTCAAGAAAATTCTGCAGCCTTAGAGTTATTGAAAGTACGGAGATATTTTAATAACATTTTATCATTCTACAATATGTGTGAAAAATTTTACATTTTGATTTTGTTGTTTTAGCATGCGGAAGTTGACAGCGAGGGGAAAGTTAGTCTATCTCAGCTCACAGCAGTCTTGGAGTCTGTCATTTATGAGAAAAGTGATGGTACGACATAGTGATTACTTGCATTTTATTTTTCATTTCTTTGCTCTAAAACTTTTATTTTTTCTTTAGCGGTTTGTCAAGCTGTTGTCAGTATATTTAAACACGAACTCACATACATGAGGTTAGTATAATGATATTATGTTTGCGTGAAATTCTATTGTTCTCTTGTGCTGTATTAATAACTAATTCACTTGCCTACTCAAACGGTGAAAGTAAAAGGCGGAATGGCCTTGCGGAATGGCATATGGAATGAATGCGGAATGACATGCGGAATGACTGCGGAATGGCGAAACGAATAAAATTTCGAGACATTTTTTTCGTTTGGCGCTTTTTTAAATTTCATTTAGAAAGCGCTCGCTAAATTTCAAAAGAAAGCGCTCGCTAAAAATCGATTGCGCGACATTTGCACTGAATGGAAATCCGCCTTTAGCAAGCGCTCGATTTTGTGCGATCGTTTTCTTTTGAAACATGTGAAGTCAAGTAGAACGTCAAGTATGGCTGACTGAATATTGTTCCTTAAATGTTCCTCAAATATTCATGAATAGTTTCATGAATAGTTTCATGAATATTGTTCCTTAAATATTCATCAAATATTCATGAATAGTTTCATGAATAGTTTCATGAGAATTTCATGAATATTGTTCCTTAAATGTTCCTCAAATATTCATGAACAGTTTCATTAGAATTTCATGAATATTGTTCCTTAAATATTCATCAAATATTCATGAATAGTTTCATGAATAGTTTCATGAGAATTTCATGAATATTGTTCCTTAAATATTCATCAAATATTCATGAATAGTTTCATGAATAGTTTCATGAGAATTTCATGAATATTGTTCCTTAAATGTTCCTCAAATATTCATGAACAGTTTCATGAGAATTTCATGAATATTGTTCCTTAAATATTCATCAAATATTCATGAATAGTTTCATGAGAATTTCATGAATATTGTTCCTTAAATATTCATCAAATATTCATGAATAGTTTCATGAATAGTTTCATGAGAATTTCATGAATATTGTTCCTTAAATGTTCCTCAAATATTCATGAACAGTTTCATGAGAATTTCATGAATATTGTTCCTTAAATATTCATCAAATATTCATGAATAGTTTCATGAATAGTTTCATGAGAATTTCATGAATATTGTTCCTTAAATATTCATCAAATATTCATGAATAGTTTCATGAATAGTTTCATGAAATTTCATGAATATTGTTCCTTAAATGTTCCTCAAATACTCATGAACAGTTTCATGAACATATTATGAATCAGTAATTCACGAAATGTTCATGAACACTACTTTCATGAACTGTGCCATTTAACGTTCATGAGGAAATTCATGAATAATAACGGTCGGCGATAACTCCTTTCCATGTCGATGAAGTCGATGAGAGTACAGTTAGGGTACGCAATAGGACACAAGTCATCTTGCATTCCTTGCAAGGGTACAATAACAGCTCCAGGACAAAAGACTGCCATGAACTCTCAGTTGTGTTTCAACAGGACGGTGAAAATGAGACATTACACAATCACTATTAATAGCCTGAACCATGTCCAGGTTCATTTGATTCCATCTTTATAGTAAGATGACGTAGCGGTTCTACCATGGTGGCGAGATGACCAATGTAACGAGCGCAGTAGTTTTCAAACAGATATTTTAATCTTTAAAAAGATTTTGGGACTTGCGCGAGCTAGGTTGATAATGTCATAGTCTAGCTTACTCTATAATGTAGAACACATATTTACAAACGCCTGTACAAATAGTGCTCTCTCGACATGAAAATTTCATTAGTATTGGTTGATGACAACCATGAAATATTCATGATTTTTTCAAAAAACATAATAATTCATGAATGTTCATATTGATTACTTCATGAACAAATTATTCATGAAAATTTCATTAGTTTTCAGGTTAATGACAATACCATGAAATATTCATGAATTTTTAAAAAACAATAATCATGAATATTCTCATGAATAATTGTTCATATTAACTATTTCATGAGCTTATTATTCATGAAAATTTCATGAATTTTGGTTGATGAAATGGAATGAAATATTCATGATTATAGGACTTTTGATTATAGGACTTTTTGTTCATTTAGCGTTTCTTGTGTGAAATGCTCATGAAATATTCATTATTGTTGGTGTTCAAAACCGTACATATTGATATTATAGTGATGCGAACACTGTTGTAATTGACTCATAGAAGAACAAAATATAATAAAACTTAAGTACAGCCGTAGTGTCATGACCTGTTAAACTGCATGTATATATATACACTGTAACTGTAAAAATGATCGTAATTTTATATATATATATATATAATTTGAGATTGATGAAGGCTATAGCCGAAACGTCTCAATAAAGTTTTTAGTTATGAATTGAAGGTTGTCAGAAATTGTTGGTGGTTCGCATTTTTAAATTTCTCTTATATATATATATATATATATATATATATATATATATATATATATATATATATATATATATATATATATTGGGTTTCTCACTCACTGGGACTGTATCTACTTCATCAAATTTAGCTAAAGAGGGAGCGCGTAGCGCGACAATCATTACTCGCCCTTCGGGCTCGTGCTTTAGCTAAATTTGGTGAAGTAGATACAGTCCCAGTGAGTGAGAAACAGGGTTGTCAGATCACTGCATTTTTGAGGCCAAATCGTCATTAGTGTAGTCAAGTAAACAAAGAAAACAAAAGCCAAGTACAAAAAAAAACAAAGAGCATTGTTGAAGATTTGGCCTCAAAAATGCAGTGATCTGGCAACCCTGGTGAGAAACCCAGTGCTCTCTCGACATTTCGACCTTTAGGGTATCCTATAAAGCCATGACCCATACGTATTCTGTGGTAAAGTTTTAAAATGAAATTTAAAAAAGCGCCAAACGAAAAAAATGTCTCGAAATTTTATTCGTTTCGCCATTCCGCAGTCATTCAGCATGTCATTCCGCATTCCATTCCATATGCCATTCCGCAAGGCCATTCCGCCTTTTACTTTCACCGCTACTCAAAGCACAGGAGTCGGTTATATAAAAAAGTGATTAAAGTTAACTATGATTAGTGGAAACGTCAACCAATCACCATTTAACTACAAAACAGTGATTAAAAAAATGATAGTTTTATACAACCGGCCCCAGATCGTATTAGAAGTAACACGACCTCAGTTGACGTCACTACGGGTCGTATTAGTATTACCACATCACCTGCAAACTTTGAGCAAAATTATAACAAAATTATGCACTGTCGACAAGCACGTCTTATAACGCTCCGCCGACATCATTGACAGTGTCTGAACACTGATTTGGGTGAAATTCACGCAAAAATAATATGACAAAGTAATATCATGAAATGAGGAGTGTTAGTCATTGAACCACCCACTTGACTCGGGTCATTTAATAAATGATCTTCGTCGAGCGGGTGGTTTAATGACTAATACTCCTCATTTCATGATATTACTTACAATTCCTGCGAACACCTCGCTTTTTCTGACAGCTCGCTATTAACGCTACTTTCTAAATCCCACGGGCCGAAATTATTATAAACTGTATTGCAATACCTCTCGCTATTACGCTCTCTGGTTTAATGTACCCGCAATAATATTGCGGGCGCGCTATGCAGTCCCAAACAAAGGTTTTTCACATTTTTATTAATCTACTAACGGACACCTTGAAAGTATTTTTCTCTGTATGTGGCATGAAAGTAAATTACTTTTCTGACTTATAGTTTGTGTTTATCAGCTGAAGTATTTATCACGCAAACTTCAATTGGAGGGAGAGTACTGTGGACTTTCATTGTTACTGGGTCAGAATGATGGTGTCCATAGTATCACCTGTAACGAGACTTGTCTGTAATAATGACGTTTTAATAATGCTTTGATGTAGAAACCAAGTTGAGTCTTGCAATGTTGAGAAAGAAAAGTTATTAGAAAATGCAAACAATGTTATGAACGAAAAGTCAGCTTTGATAAGGGAAAGTGAAGAGAGTACGAGACAACTGGAACATCAACACGAGATTAAACTCAAGTAGGTTGAGTTAAGTTAATACAATTTTCCCGGAAAATGTGTCAGGGACTGGCCAATCAGCGGAGGTGATTACCTACTTATCACGGAAGTTATATTTTCTTTCCTAGAAAACACGAGGAGGCATTCACCGCGAAACTACAGCAGGCCCAACAACGTGCAGCGGCGGATCTTGAAAAGGCAACTACGACATTCTCGAAGAAAGTCCTGGAACTAGAACGAGAGATCGAGCGATATAAAGCCGAGGAATGCCGAGCAAAACAGGAGATTGGGGAGAGAGAGGATGAGATAGGGAGACTGGACTCTACATTGAACGAAACACAAGAAACATTGGAGGAAAGTGAACGAGTTCGTGCGAGACTGGAGAAAGAGTTAGGGAATGCCGCTGGTCTCTCGAAGAAGGTAATGCTGTCTCTTGATCAGTGTAGACTGTTCAGCAGGGCGCTTATATACCGGGCGAAGAATGTTGAAAAGTGCTGGATATTTTTATAGATACTTGATAAATGTTGACGGTAGACATTTAAATCGGTTATTGTAACCACACGATGCATCGAAACAGACGAAGATATAGCGAAAATGTTACACGAATTCAGACCAAAAACATCAACTCTGATTTCTATGAGTATGTCCATATACAAACAGACAATAATAAGCTCGATATAACTGAAATACTATTACGTAAGGCAGCATTTGGACTTGTATTTCCTTGTTGAATATCTTGTCTCCTATTATACCCATACTTTTCAAGCCATTTATCTACAACAAAACAAAGCAAGAACAGTCCAATGAACGCAATAAAGCTCTCAGACGTAAAGGAAACATTGTTTCGAAACTTAAAGTTAAGAATTTCGTGAAACTTCTCCTAAAACCGGAGTAAAAACGGCACAAAGACAAAGCTACAAAATCACGCTCCTTCCGAATTCGTTCAAAGAACACGCTCGCACCAGTTCCCTGCCGCATCACACATCGATCAGTGCTTTGTGAGCGCGTTTCCCAGCCCGGTATATAAACGCCCTGCTGTAGAGCTATGATCTTGTCTGGTGTGTAGAGTTTTCTATCTCATAGAATATGTAATATGTTGCTATTTCAATTCTTCAGCTTGCCGAAGTTGTATCTGAACGGGACGTTTTGAAACAACGACAAAGTCAACATACTGACAAAGGATTAAGAGAATTAGAAAAGCTGAACAGAGTAAGTTTACAAAAACATTTGGATCTTGCACTACATGAAACGATACAGCACGAGCAGAATTCTACGTTACGAGGGAAGGTCTTTCCTCGCAAAGTTTGCAGTCGTACTTGTATTTTTAAACAAAGAAGGCTTAAAGGCCCCGTCACACCGTTCAATATTTCTTGTAACTTGCAACACAATTCTACTCTTTAGGGATGTAAATTTGTGACAAATGTTTGGTATATTAAAAATATCGATACATCTCCCAGGAGTAGAATTGCATTGCAAGTTGCAAGAAAAATTGCACCGTGTGACAGGGCCTTATCTTGAAAGCATGATATCTGTTAATTATATTTAAACTGGGCTAGATGGAGTTAACGTTGTCAGTGTGGCTAGTGCAATAACTACTAGCGTAGGTAGTCCAAAGATGCAGGTTCTTTCAGTAGCTGAAGCGATAAAGCGAAGTTTGGCATTTCAAGCGAAAGCCCTTTGTCCAGAAAGCCCTTTATATCTAGCCACTACTTCCCGAGAAGAGGCTTTCATTCGGAGCCCGAAAAAGTACAGTATTGTATATCTTCGTGTAAGTTCACAACTGAAGGTTTATGTTGAACGTGAGGTTTGTCTTCGAACATTACTGTATTTCTTCTTTTAACACAGCAGCTCAATGACGAGAATGATGAACTTAAAAGCGAAGTGGAGTTGTTAAAATCTCAAGCAAAAACAAACGTAAAACGTAACCGAAGTCATCGCAGACGAACTACGGACAGAATTAGTCGTGTTGGTTCTGTGCTCTCTGACTACACTAAACCTGTGATCATTAAAAGAAGTAAAGACGACATCTCATCGTCAGATGATTCTGGAGGACATGACATCATTGATGGCAAGCCTGCGATCGCGAGGGTCAGCGGTGATGGTGGATCAAACGAGGATGGTAAGTTGGTAGAAGATGTTCTCCAAGTTTAGTTTGTTTGCATTCCAATTTTGCCCTCTTGCTATCACATGTATTGCTGTGTTCTTTAAAGATCACACAGTCAAGCGAAGTCTAAAAACGCAGCAATAGTTAATGTATGAGTGTGTGTCTTGTGTTTCTTTTGCAGAGCAAAACACCGCAGCAATTAACAACGAACAAAAAAGTAAGTAACTGTATTAAACTTGTCATAAGTCTACGCGTTCATTAATTAATATACTGGCAGTATCCATGCTATGGGGTTGGTTCTCAAGGTCTGCATACACGACCAAGAGTTAGTTGTTGAAAATAGATGCAGGAGTGTTGAAGGCAACATATGAACGTGTTTCCTGGTTGTCAATAATATCGTTCAGAATTGTTACACTTCATTACAGGCGGGCTCATTATTGAATATTATTATTTATTGAAAATATTTTAGGAGTTTTGATTGGTTAGGAGAAAGAGCTAAAGGGGAAATCGTGATATCCGCTTGGTAGTTGCCCAAATTTGGGGTTGAAAATAAATATACGACATTATGACTCATTTCGTCGTATATTGACTGACCTTGTAATCTGACAATTGTTTTAAGAATATTTTTTCGTAGTCTGATTGGCTTATTAAAGTTTCCGAACAATTTCATACTGTTCCATTATTAGCAGCTTGTGTCTTAAGCTACGGATACACGGGCAATATTTTTCTCGCAACGGCAATGCAATTTTTTTGAAATCATTGCATTGCCATCGCAAGAAGTGGCTACACGGGCAACTGAGTGTGCAACGCTACCCGCATTATTGCGACAGATTGCGGGAACTTTTCGAAATTTTCCCGCAGAGACATCATAATCCCACAATTTCATTGGCTGGTGAAGAAATTTAAAAACTTCTACGCCCTTGACCTTCCTTGACCACGCCTTTAATTGCCGGCAATCGCTGCCGAAAATCAAAAAGTTTGAACTTTCGGCAACGATTGGGCATTACATTGCGTTGCCGTCGCAGATCATGATACACGAGCAATTTTACTCTCGCGATGGAAATGCAACGATTTTACAAAAATTCCATTGCCATCGCGAGAAAAATTTGCCCGTGTATCCGTAGCATTACAAAGCAAGTGTTTAAACTGGGTTTAAAATATTTTCAAAAAATAATAAAATAATTATTGAATTCGGTTTTGCAGGATATGAGGAGACCTCTGCCTTAATAATTCCTCATATCCTGCTCGACCTCATTCAATAATTGTTTAGTATCGTTAACAACTGCGGGAACAATGTTGCTGTCTACGTGGTGAAAAGTTTCGCATGTTCCTAACTGTTCCTTCCTTTAGAAACAATTGAAGATCTAACGTCGAAGCTGAACGAGAATGAAGTTAAGATGAAAGAACTGCTAAATACGATACGCTTACAAGAGCAAAATATCAAGGCTAAAGATGGATCTATAAACAAACAAAAAACATCTTTGGAAAAATTGAAAAATGAAATGAAAGAAAAGATTGCTGATCTAACTGAAAAATCTGAAGTGACTGAAAAACTTCAAAGTGATTTAAGAACGAGAGAGGTAATGTGCTGTATGCGTTTTGATATACGTTACGAAATAGAGCGATTTCAAGTTTCGCCATTATAATTATAATTTTAGGAACAGCAGGTGCAAAACGAAAGCGAGTTGCAACAGTTAAAGGAAACGCAAAAGAAAAGTGATTCGACGATTCGCGATTACGAGGCGACCGTTCGCAACTTGAAAAGCGAGATAGAATCTTTACAACGAGTGGGTAATTCCGAGAACTCAGAACTGAAGGAACGATTCAATAAAGAACTAGCTAATCTCACTTCACAATTTACGGCGGAGATGGAAGAGTTACAGCAAAGGTGAGCGTAACAACATAATGAGGTAGAATATTTACATGAAAATATTGGTTCTTTTACTACTTCGCTATCACAGACTTTACTGTTTAGAGCAAAGTCGTTTCGTCCTAACTTACTAACCTCCCGAGGAAGGGGCTTCTCTCAAAACGTCAAATTTTCTCTACATCGTTTCATTTGGTGAGAGAACCAATACTAGGGAGGTTTGACAACGGCCACGAAAACTAGTACAACTAGAAGATTTTGCCCTTGAAAATCAGCTGTTTCAACCTCGATAATACGCAATGTGTCTTGAAAACAATACGTAATCCAAAGCGAAGAAGAATATTGTGTTTTTAGGCGAGAATTTTAGAAGTAAAAATCCCGTTGTTGTACTCGTTCGCCTAGCCACAATCAAACTAAAGCTCTCTCTATTCATAGGTGTAACCAGAGCGCGAAGTGGGAGGGTCTTTATTCCTATATTGCGTTCCGCCTGACGAATGCTTATATCATTTGTGGACCCGGGGTGATGGTGATTCGCAAAATATCAAGCCCGGTAATATAAATGAGGTTAATATTTTGCCGAATCACCCGAGCGAAGGTCTATAAGTGATATATTATACCGAAAATTGGAACAAGCGATACTACCGGACACCAGTTCGACACCGGTTCGGCGGTAAAAATTCCGTGTTTTCAGTACGCGAAATTAAATTTTAATCGAAGCCCTAAATCTAATCAAATCTTCGATCCATCAAAGTTAAAACATGACGAATAAAACGCTGGTTAGGGCTAGGGTTTGGGTGGGGCTTGGATTAAGATTTATATTCGCCATACTGAGAACACGGAATTATTACAGGTTCGGCTATTATTCGCGACACGTGATAGAAATACAATTTTGTGATTTGAAGTTTTGCATTTGAGGTACCAATTGTTAAATTGACAATGTTGGCGAGCATTGTTCGGTAAATAGTTGTTCTTTATTGACAAAAACAATAGACTTTACTAAGAACATTGTTGATGGTTGTCAGCAATAATTGAACAATGATTGTTGATCCTGCACAACCTTAAACAATTGTTTTTGAATGCACGTTTTTGAGCGCATCTTGTAACAAGTTGTTCTTACCTTTGATCAAGTTGTTTTTTGCGCGTGTAGTGTAATATTTAATAACTCGTTTTCGTTTACAAGGTTCAGCGTGGAGAAAGATGAATTGGAAGTTGGATTTCAAAAGAAATATAAATCCCTTGAAAAGGAATACGAGGGAACACTGGAAACTATTACTGAGTTGAAAAATAGTTTTAAAGAAGAGAAACAATCGATGATGAACGAGATTAAACTTCAAAAAGTCGGGATTGAAGATGAGTTTCGTAAGGAGAAAGAAATGTTGGAACAGTTTCATCAGGAAGAACTTAAAGAATGCAAAGAGAAGCATTTGGTAGAACTAAAGAGCTCAGAGAATGTCATCAATGATCTTCGCAATGAGAAGAAACAGTTAGAAGGTTTCTTTGAGAAGGAAAAGATTGAGATTGGTGAGCAGTTTGCTGTAGAGAAAGCTGAAATTGAACAGGTATACCCTCCCCCCGTGTCTTACGGTAGTCAATGTTTATAGCGGATTAATCAGAGGGTGTTAGCATTATCAAACATGGCTATAGATGGCGGTCAATCGTTAATTAGCCATTTCCTAATCGAAACCACAAAGCATTCATGATTTGTGTAGTGGGGCAGTGCAATAGAGATCTTGAAACGCTAGTTACGGCCCTATTTAGAATGTCTGAAGTCTCATTCATCAAGTGTTGTTTTAGGAAAAAACAGAAATTGAGAAACGCCTTTTAGCGGAGCTTGAATGCGAAAGGCAGCGCTATCTTGGCGAAAAAACGAACTCCGCCTCAGATTATGACAAACTTAGGGAAGCCTTAGAAGAAAAATTTTTACACGACAAGTCCAATTTGGAGACAAATTTTGCGCGCGAAAAGCAGAAACTTCAACAAACTGTTGAAGAACTGCGGCAAGTATTTGCAAACGGCGAGAGTGGACTGAAGGGAAAACTAAAAGATGATTTCCTCCGCCTTGTTTCTGAACATAAATCATTGCTTGACGGCCAGAATGGTGCACAGCAAGACGAGATTAAAAGGTTGAAAGAAAGAACGCGGAATTGTACAGAGGAAATTGAAGAATTAAAAATGACAATTGAACGTTTGAACGAACAACACGAAGATGAAGTAAACCAAATTGAAACAAGGTTAGTCACTGAGTAGGGACGGAGATTTGTTTAATTTTTGAGCCGCGGTGCTGGCCTGGGAATCCACGTAATAAACTGTGTGTTCAGTATATATAAGTATATATAGTAACAGCAGGTATACCCGGAGATTGAGTGTTTTAAAGTTAAATGATAACTAAAAGCAAAATTTTGATGGTTTATTTTCAATGTTGTAATACTTAACATTTCAACTATTGCTCTGCGTGTGTCTTATTGAGTGATGTAATAGTATTTTGACTTTGTTTTAGGTACAGCAGAGAACGTGATATTCTTAAATCGGAAGTCACCGAGAGAAACGATGAAATTGAAACTTTACAAAACAAGATTACGTCGTTGAACAATGAAAACTCGCAACTGAAGGAAATGAAATCAACTGACCGAGATGACATCACCGATCTTGAGAAGACTAAACACGAATTAGAAGAGCTTCATGTTGAAATGGAATTGGTACGAAGCGAGTCAAGCAGAAAGTATGATGAACTGGAAAACTCTTTGCAGAGACTACGTTTAGAGAAAGATAAAACTATCAAGAATGAAATTGAAAAGTCGTCATCGTTTCAACATCGCATCCAGAAGCTCGAGGCTGAGAATGGACAGCTCAAGAGGCTTGGGAACGAGTCACGCATGCGTAACGATCTTGAAAGAAAGATTCAAGATTTGGAGTGTGAAAATAGGGATCTGGTACGAGCGCGGAACAAGACTGAAGGAGATTTAAGACGAGATATTGAGAGACTGAAATTAGAGTTAAATGAAGTACAAGATTTATTGAACAGAAGGAATGAGAAAGTTCTGTTGTCAGAGAAGGTTTGTTTCATTAATCTTTCTAAATTTCAGTCTACGCGTAACTTGACATTGGTTATACTGCTGACAAACTATTAAATTGTAAAGTTAAATCTACTTCAAAGATTAATATACGGTACAACGGTGCTAAATATAAAACGCTTTATTATAAATCTTGTAAAACTTTAACGGCTATGTGTAAACTATTTAAAACTTATCCACGTCTTAACTCTTGAATGTTAAAGTAATAATTTTTGAAAGTATCTGATGTATAATTATAAAGTATGATTTTTATTCTTCTCAAGCCATGATATAATCATTAGTTGAAATTAATCCTTTGCTTTGTTCAAAGCGCACAAAACATAGGACGCCTAAACGATATGCTATCATTTTATATTAAACCTATAACAATAATTTAAAAATGTAAATAGCATGTAAATCAGTTGTACGTTTTATATAATGACTTTTTGTCAGTTTTTAGTTTTTATTGTTTTAATATGCAATAAACTGTCGTGGTTTGTGTCTGAACTACCTGAAAAAGGTATCTCAAACGTAGTGGCCCAGTGTATAGGTAGTATTCTACAATAAGCTGTTGTGGTTTATTGTCCGAACTACCTGAAAAAGATATCTCAAACGTGGTAGTCCAGTGTAGGTAGTATTCTACAAAAAACTGTTGTGGTTTGTGTTTGAACTATCTGAAAAAGATATCTCAATCGTGGTGGTCCAGTGTAGGTAGTATTCTACAATAAACTGTCGTGGTTTGTGTGTGAACTGCCTGAAAAAGATATCTTAAATGTGGTGGTCTAGTGTAGGTAGTATTCTACAATAAGCTGTCGTGGTTTGTGTCTGAACCACCTGGAAAAGATATCCCAGTGTAGGTAGTATTCTACAATAAACTGTTGTGGTTTGTATATGGTACTACAGTAGTCGCCTCACTTTACTCTCCAGTGCTACTATTCTCCTTTTATCGAAGACTGGTTTTCCTCATATGTATCTTTGCTACTGGTATGAAATTTAATGTGATCTTATTTTTTGTTTCTCACAGGCGAGAAAAGATCTCCATTCGCTGGAACGTACGGTCGATGAGATGGAAAAGGAACGAAAATCTTTAGAGAACTCGTTATATCAACAAAATGTAAAGAACACAAGTCTCCAAGATGAAATAACTGACTTGAAAAGACGGAATATTAACGTGGAGAATAGATATAAGAGTGAGCTTGAAGCGGAGAAAGAGAAGGTGAGTGAAGGTTAAGTAGAGAGAGCGATGTCATTTTCGATTGATTTGGTGCTTCCACATTCTAGATATATTGAATATATTGAACTTTGTTTAACAAGCGTGTACATATAAAGCTATAGAGTCCAGCCTGTTTCCAATCTAGTCCTCCTAGGAGTATATTACATTACGTTTAAGAATTTAATAATAATAAATAGTAATAATTTATTAACAATTCAACAGCGTGGCTCTTCCCTGTCAATTGCTACTTAATATTATATATTTACATAAAGTTACATAAAGAGAAAAAAGAGAAATATTTCATGAATATTGAAATCTTATAGCATTAAATTAAATATTTGATGAATATTAAAATCTTATAGCATTTACAGTCACAAATGTGACACAATCACACAACACAGACGAGTACAATGAGATAATGCGTTCTTCTATATTGTTTGTCTAAAATAAAGACGGGACGCATAATCCGACGAACTGTCAGGCAAACCACCACGGGGCAAACAGATTGATAATTTTCCCTGGCTTTTTACATCACGGTTTTAGAATACTCGGATCATCCGTCTGTGTACCGTCTTTATACATACAGACGCATAGTACGTCTAGACGAACTATCGTCGATAGTGCGTCTGTTCAGACGGACATGGTTCGTCCAGACGCATAATGCGCTTGTGGCCGTCTTCATACTACAGACGCATAATCTGACGAACAATAAAACCTTGCCCAAGTTCGTCCAGACGCATAATGCGTCTCCAGTATAAAAACGGCCTGTGTACTTTACAAAACAATTAAAACGCACGCGATCTAGTAAGTGTGATTGCAATTGCAACTTTTGACATTTCTTTCATATATTTGTTCCGCGTTTGTTCCGGCTTTAGGAGAACGAGGTTGTTGTTGTCTGCCGTTGTGGAATAGTGAATCCTGCTGAGTCGTTTCTTTTGTGTTGTTATTCAGGTGAACTTGATTCGTGCAGAGAGTAGTACTGCCAAATCAAAATATACGAGAGATGTAACCGAGCTTCGTGAAAGGTTGGACCGCGCGCTGAGTAATAATGAGCGAGACCAAAATGCTAGAGACAAAATCCTGAATGATGCCAAAACAGAGATAATAACACTTAGTAAAAAGGTTGGTAGTTAATACAAGCTATTCCTCTTATGTCTCACTAGTTTCCTTGAGGATTGACACATAACTAACCATAATAATTACATTTCCGGTCCTTCCGGTAAATACCATAGAAATATTAGATGTAAAATGCGTACTCTATCACGAATCTCCAATTTTACCAAGCGTGCCTTTGCAACCTGCCATGTTGCTCCTTCTGCAACGAGAAATTTTCCTGAGAACAGATAAGACTTATTCTAGATGTATTCTTCATGATGATGAGAACACTGCGTGTTCTGAGCACTTGAACACGAGGTAATCAGGTGTAAGAATTCATTTTCTAGCTTGGTGTTGTTTTCATTTCAATAGCTGGAAGAAAAAGCAAAGCGATGTCGGGATCTTGATGACGCAAAATCAGCGTGGGAGGAGAGGGTGAGGATGTTGGATCGTCAGAAACGCGAGATGGAACTACGAGTGAAGAAAACTCAAGAAAATGTCGATGATCACGTGAAGCACATTAGTAGACAGGTATGAAACATGTTTCTTTTAAAAAAGACATCAAAATGTGTGACAGTACCAGCGCAAGCTCGTTTTTTAAAAACGCCTAGTTCGTTTTTCGTTTGTTTTGTTGAGTTTTTTTGTGAATCTCATAACGACAGGTATAGATTTTTTTCTTATATGATGAATGTAATGTTCTTATAAGTGAATTTTTTATCCTGAGCCACTAGAGCTTTGCCCTCGGTAACAGTCGCCTTTTGCGATCACGATCAATGTGCCATTTCTATAAAAGTTACAGATTTAGAAACAGTTCTATCGTTCCTAATTCTAATAAGGTTTTTTCAGACGATTTAGAAATTTTTTTAATACGAATTTATTTTACTCATGCCCTTAAAATCTCGTTCCAAATTATAAAATTGCCAGTACTTCGCGAATACATGCACACCTATGTGCATTTGTGTATGTATATATGTGTATTTTTTAGTTTAAAAATGTTTCTGCTTAAAACAAAATATATTTAAAGCTAGTCTATTTACCTTAAAATTGTGTAAATCTAACATGTTTCAACGTCGGAGTTAGTTATATTTTATAGCTGCAAGTTAGTATTTATATTATTGGTGTCATTATTATTAGAATGCTTTGCGACCTAGCCTAAGATTCATCTCTCAAATACGCGTGTGTCTTGTTTTCCGTAGCTGGAAGAAAGTCGAGCTCGGAGCATTCGTACAGACACGTTAGTTCAAGAATTGTACATCGAGAATGCCCAGCTCACAAAATCGCTTGGAGAAACCGAAGCTTCTCAAAAGAAAGCGGAGAAGAGCAACAGACAACTTCTTGAGCAAAAACGGGCGTTACAGAGAGTAATCTCCAAACTTTGTGGCGCTAATGCTCTCGCTTAAGAGAAAAAACCCATCCTCCCTTACAATGGATTTTATTTTCTGAACGTGGTAAGCTTATTTGAAAATTCTACATATACATAATGTCTATTATTTTTATATTATCTTTTGTACATAAACTTACATATTTATAGAGCAGGTATGTACACAACTCACAAAACTTGTCTTATTTACCCTGTAGATCATTTAGAATTTATATAGAATACTGTATATAATATGCGTTGTTAGGCTTGAAAATGAAATAAAGTATAATAGTTCACAATACGTAGAACTTTGTAGACTTTCCTGGGGGCTTTTATTTTCATTTGTAAAAGCTGCGCTAAAGAAATTTGCGAGAGTCGTGAAGAATATTGTGAGAGTGTGTGTACAATAATTGGTGCTAAGTTTATATAAATAAACAAAATTTAAGCACAGTACATTCGTGACAATATATTGAACTAACTTTGCCAGTGTCGGTATTGTTCAAACAAAACCACAAAGTCTTTCAGGGGCTGACACTTGACTTTTCTTGTGCAGGCTCTTCGTCAGGAACTATATGCTCTATAATTTCTGCTTCTATCGTTCAGAGACTGGCGCTAGCCTCGATGGTTGCAACTCAATGCAGCATACTGCAACATTAAAAATTCTTTTTGCATTGTTAATTTATGTTTAAACGTCGTTTACTTTTCGCTCTGTTGTATATCTTATTGTTTTGATTTTGGTCAACAGGTATTTCATGAAAACAACGCACATATGATTTTGATATGCATTGCCAATGCATTGCTTTTAAAATAATGCAATGTTGCAATTTCCCTATGTTGTCTATAGTACATTATGACATAAAATTAGAAAATTATTTATCGAGAAAAGGTGAGGTTTTCGTCCCGTGTCGGTTAATTGTACGTTACTGTTTGTCCACGAGACAATGTGGTTGGATGTTTTGAAATACTGTCAACCAATCATATTGGATATTTGGGCGTCGCTTGGATAGTTGGACTTGGTGACACTAGGTTAGCATCATTCAGCTTGTTGCTTGGTTAGTATAAAACTTGGAAGCCTTGTCCATTGATCAAGTCGGAGCTCTCGTCTCGCGAGGATCTGAATTAGGGATAATTGAGCCACAATTGAACCGTCACAAAGCAATCTCGTTTAAAATGTTTTACTCGTCGCGAAAAGGCTTAACATCAACAAGCAGGAAACAGACATTTACGTCAAAAACAACATCAAGTAAACACGAAGACGGTAACAAGAGTGGCAACGAGACAGACTGTGGCTCAGCTGAACTCCTGGACGTATCAACTTCACGAGAGGATTTGTCTCCCAGTAGATGTAGTTGTCATTCTGCTGGGAGTAATGTCGCTGTTAGGAGAGAAGTCAGGGACCGGGAAAATGAACATCTTTGGACTGGAAATCTAAGGTGAAAACCATGACTAAACTTTACAAAGTTGAGTTGAATACATTGATCTTGTGGATTAGTTCATTATATATCGTCGTTTTATCCATGTACCCCTTCCTGTCTTGCTTTGCCTCACCTCGCCTTGCCTTACCTCGCCTTGCCTTGCCTTACCTTACCTTGACTTGCCTTGCCTTGCCTTATTTAAAGAAAAATCGTTGTTGTTTTCTTGCAGACTTGAGTTCGACAATAATGGTGGTAGTGATGACGAACAACTGAAGGATGAACTTCTTAGAATATTTGACCGCGAAAGAATTGGTCTGGAAAGTTATTTCAAGCAGAAAACTGAGAACATTTTAGCGGGATATCGACGGAAACAATACGAATGGGAAGAAAAAGTACGATTAGAAAGAATGGAATACGAGAAGACCTTAGCTCAGGAAAAAATTGAGGTATCAATCATTAGCTAAAGTGTTCATGTTTTGTAAAAAGATATCACTGAATAACTGAGGTTATAGAGAGATATCAATGATTATATAATAATCAGAGTTCATTCTGGATTTTCATTGGTCGAGAACTGTGATCTATTAGAGGGCAGACGCACGATGACACCATTTCAGCGACAAGCCAATCACAGCAATTTTAGAATTATCGACAGCCAATGGCGTGCTTTGTTTTGTATAGATCATGATCACGTCAAATGGCGTACTAAAGTCTTTGCGTCGCACTACAAAGCTTATTTTGGCAAAAATTTTCACATTTTTTTTATATAAAACAAACAGATTACTTTTTCTGTTGTCTGCTCAGTTATAGATACACGGTAGACGTCATAATGTGGTAAGAACATCAATGACCCACTCGCCTAGGCGGCCCGTGGGCTACTTTTTTGTTCTTACCACATTATGACGTCATACCGTGTGTCTATAACTGAACAGACAACGGCAAAATGTAATCCATTTGTTAAATAACTGAGGTGTTGATGTTATAGAGAGATACATATGATTAAGGAGAATTTGTCACACTATGTTACGTTTGTATTATTTCCTGCGTTTTGTTATATAGAAAATATGTATGGATCTGAGCTAAGTGTTACATGTTTTTTTTCGAAGGTTCAACACACGTACATCAGTGAAATGACGAACCTGACAAAACAATTCAACCAAGAGAGAGTGGAGCTAGAATGTCATTACAAGAAACAGATAGAAGAGTTGTCCCAACAGTTTGAACTGAGGAAAAAAGAGATGGATGGAACTATCATGAAAGAAAGAACTGAATTAAAAGAAAGATTGGAACTTGAATATCAGGCTATGTTGAAATCTCAAAAAGCTACGGATGAGCAGAGGTATTGATTTTTCATATCAAATATGTGAGCTGTGTTGTGTCCTATGTCGTTTTTTGTCCGATGTCCTTGTCCGTCGGAACAAGCTTGAAACAAGCTATTAGCAGGGCTCGAAATAGAAAAAAATATGACCTGCCAATTTTTTTTGTTGGCAAAATACCATATAACCTCTCATTTTATGTTTTTTACCTGCCAAAAATGGTGACGTCTCGTATGTTGTAGAAATCAATGTTTTCATGATAGGGTTTATTTTAAGTTTTATTGCCCCATTCTAAACTACATAGTATGGTATGTTTGATTATAATCTTGGATTTAAGTGCTAATATACTGTACTAACATAGATAGCAAAACGATTTAGATCTCTACTAAGCTTTTCAGGTGTGAGCTAAAAATTGAACGTTTCTCAGTAGCTATTGTTTCTTACGAGTTATGGTAATCAAATGAAATAAACTAACATCAAACTCATCTATTGAATGTCGCTTGCCTTTTTTCTCAATTTGACAGTCCAGTTTTATTTTTGCCTACCATCTTTAAAATTTGGCCTGCTTTTGGCTATTGGCAGCCCGCTATTTCGAGCCCTGGCTATTGACAACTCGTAACGAAAATGATGGCACTTGTTACAAGGTTTTTCTAACAAGTATGATATAGTCACGATGTAATAAGAATGTTACAAGGCTGTAATACTATCACACTTGTTGGAACAAATTTGCAATCAGGGTGTTGCAAGATGACAGCCTGTAAAATGTCATGCGAACACAACTGGTTGACGTCTTACTTGCGTGCTAGACGTCATGTTGCGTGTGCAATATTCCGCCGTAAAAACTGTGTCTAAATCGTTCTCTAGACATCACCTACAAACCACAGAGCTTGAAGAAAGTTACAAAAAGAAAATCGTAGAGCTGGAACAGAAGTTGAAGGATTCATTTTCCGATGGTGAATTATCCGGTCGAAGATTGCAGTCAGAACTCGAGGCAAAGTTTGAACGTGAAAAATCACTTCTTGTGATCGAGTGGCGAAAGAGAGTTGAACTTCTTGAAGTCGAGTTGGGAAAAGAGAAAGAAAGAATTATTAAGGAAGAAAGGAAAGCTTCTGAGACTCATGGGCTCCTAAGGAAAGAGATTTCACAGAAAGATTTGGAACTGGAGAAACTACGCAAGGTATGATTCGTTGTTTTGTACGGGAGATGGATTTGTATCATCTGTATCAAAATTTTTCGCAAATAAATAGTAAATCTTATGTGCTAAACGCGTATTACACTTCGGTTACACATGACGGGCTTCTTTTTTTTTGGAAGATGATTGAAATTTGTAAGAAACATTTCTTTTTCTAAATATTTCTTTGGAAATCTTGTTTGGAGCAACGGTAGTTTAGGTTTCTTATGTTTTTAAACAAATGGACATGTAGAAATACAAAACTTAAAACACTGACTTAGAATTTGAACAACAGTAGATAATGAAAAGAATGAACATAGTACATTGTCATAAAAACATGATTCATAATGAAGAGAACTATGATTAAAATTGCTTATATATAGTGTTGTGTTACTAATTTATGTATTATTCTTAGGTTGTTGAGACGTTAAAGCTGGAAATTTGCCATAAGGATAAAACTGCGAAAGAATATGAAATGTTGCAACAAAATATCTTCCTGCATGGAAGCGATGCACTACCCGGCAGACTCCGCGAAGATTTTGAGAAATTGTTGGCTGTTCATCGTGATGAACTGGAGAAGAATCTTCGCAAAGAACGCGAGAGACTAGAGACTGAACGCGAGACGCGCTTAAATGTGGAGCGAGAAACAGTGGAGAAGCAACTGAATGTAGAACGAGAAAGAATGAATTTAGATTTGGAGAAAGAACGTTCGCAAATGAGACAAGCGAGTCGAGAAACAGAAGATAAAGTACGTGAGGAGCTTAGAGAAGAAATGGATAGAATGCGAGCTGCCTTTGAAAGCGAGAAAGTGTTGTTGAGAGATACAATAACTAAGGAAAGAGATGAAGCTTTGATGACTGAACGACAGTCAAGAGAGGTCGAGAGAATCAGAGAGACTGAGTTGCTGAAAGAAAAAATTAGATCTGAAGTAACCAAAGAACAACATAAAAAGTTTTTGGAGGAGAAAGAGATGTTGAGACGACAAGTCCGAGATGAATATGAGAAAAAAGCAAGCGACGAAAAACAATATAAGTTCACTTCTAAACAGCAGCAAAAGAATGATAGAGAAGTTCAAATGAAAGAGAATGGTAGGAAGGAAAGATATCCCGGAGAAAGCGAGGAGGAATCAAACGCTGAGGCAATCAAAAGTCAACGAGGACGAGTCTTCGACGGGTCTAGAGTTAACGAAAGTCTATGGAACGATTTTGCAGAAGTGGGAGATGAAAAGTGGCTCGCCAATGACAGAATGCAGCATACCAAACAATGGGTTGAAAAACAATACAGGTTTACCAGTGATTCGCACGAATATGTTGAGGATTCGAAAGGATTGGAAGGTGCTAAAGACGGTGAAGAGAAGATAGATATATATGATAGACAGGAGCCACAGCATTCCCAGAATGATATGGATAATTGGGGGAGAGATAATAGTAAATTAGAACGTGGTGATATTGGCAAAGATTTGTTAAAGAGGCAGGGACACTCTGGTAATGAAGAAGATACAGTACAACAAGGTCAAAGTAGAGATGCGTATCGAGACGACGTCATTTCCGAGTCAGGAAACAAGTCAAACAGTCGTGAATTCAGTGAAGCAAAGAACTCAGAAAAAAATACGGAATTCAGCGCTCGAGCTTTGAAAGGGGAGAATGAAGGATTGAAAGCGAAGGTTGTTGCACTGCAAGAAAACATCGAACTTCATGAATGTTTTAAGAAAGAAGCGACCGACGAAGTGCAGAGACTGAGAACCGCAAATAAAGATTTGAAAATGAAACTCGAGGAGCTAAAAGAATTGAAGAATGATTGTGAAGAACTTAAAGCCGTTTTGAAGAACTGCAAGGGGAAATTAAAAGATAACGAGGTACAAATGAAAAACAAGGAAGAAAAGATAAAGGAATATGAGGAAATTTGTGCGGAATACGAAAGAACTTTACAGAAGTGCCGTCAGAGAATTATGGTTATCGAAAATGATCGAGCGATGCAGACAACAGCCCGTGGTAAGCCCGTATATACTCCGAAGCTGCCCGAAAGTCCATTGAAAGATTCCAAAGAGCCAAATTATGGAGGAATGACGGATAGTGATGACAACAGTGATTATAATGCACCTGGCAGGACACAGGTCAAACCTGGACGTCAAATGGTAAGAAATAACAACCTGTAGAATTGGTAATATTGGTGAAACTAAAGATCTTTTATCTCTAAGGTAACGGATATTCTTGAAAGTGAAAAGATGGGATTAGAAAAAAATGTTGAAAGTCTGGAGGAGAAAATTAAACTATTGGAATCAAAGATTTCAGAAGTCACTCTCACCCGTCGAAAGGTAAATACACTGTGCTACAATTTTAGTGAATAAGAGAAGTTTTTCCAATAAAAAGGATTAGAGAACTGTGTAGAACACTGTCTTTTTTTAGTACAGCAGTCGGCCATTTTACTCTATTTCGTATGATTTTTAACGTATTTTCATTTGATTTATAGGCTGACAATTACTCAAGCGAAAAAATAAAATTAAGTTCCGACCTGGAGAATGTGCGAAGACAGAACAAAGGTCTGGTGAGAAAAGTTAAAGAAGTTCAATGCCAACTTCAAGCAATGGTGGATAAACTTAAAAAGAAAAAGAAAAAGGTGAGTAAATGTACACGTATTGAACGTAAATAGTTAACTCAAGAAGCTAATGTGTACGTGAAAGTATTCCTTTAATAGCATATCTCCATAATTATGATATAAGAAATATATAATATATATATATATATATATATATATATATATATATATATATATATATATATATATATATATATATTATATATATATATATATATATATATATATATATTTCTTTTAAAGATAGCAATTCTTAAAGATCAAAATGAATCGTTAAAGTTCAGTCATCAAGGAGAGATTAGTGAGCTTCAGCGTAAACTGGAATGTTCTAGTCGTGTTATCAAAAGTTTAGAACGCGAGTCCAGTACAGAGTCCAGTCATATCTCTCATCTTCGAGAGGAGATTTTAAAGATGAGTAAAATGAATTTGGAGGAAAGGATGTGTGAGCAACGCATGCTTAAAGCAAGGAGTATAGATGGTATTGAAAGACTCCGAGATCTGGATCGAGATAAGCTTGACTTGGAACGGAAGTTGAATGATGCCAGGACGGCAATTGATGGTTACTCTGAAAAGCTGAAGAACAAGGTACGAAAATACTCGCTAGACATTCACTGTGTTTCTTACTGATATTCTTGCCTGATAAGTGTCGGAATGGACCCATTGTCATACTGCACTAGACCTTACCTAGACATTAAAAAATTAATAGTCATTCTCACCGATTGTTACTTAAATGTTTTGAAACAGTATTACCATCGACATCAACTTGGATATAATGGTAAACAGGAAATTCATTGTTGTTTTAGATGTGTTTGACTGAAATAATGGGTAGTCAAGCTTCATTGAACATGGATACAGTACTACTTCAAGATCAGAGGGTGTCTAAAACACTGCAAGCGTTGGATGACAGTCGTAGAACGTCTCAACGGCAAAATGAACGAATAGAACATGAGAAACATGAACTAAAGACATTATTATCCAGACTTGGCAAGTTACAAGAAGACAACATAAAGCTAAGTAGTTCCTATAATGATGAAGACTCCTTGTCATCATCTGCATCTTCGTGTTCGAGCTTCTCATTAACGGTGCGCGAAACTGCAGAAGAAAGCACTAAATTTTCAAGCAATTTTTCAAGTTTCCATTAAAAATTAGAATACAATGAGTGAATTATGGATTAGCACGCAAATGAGTAAATTATAGATTAGAATAATTTCAAATACATATCAATGACTTCACGTTTATATAAAAATTTTATTTGCTAACGTGAAGGGATGGCAGAGATTACAAATATTACAATAAGATAAATGAAGACGATGTGCATTTGCAAGCGCATTTCTCCTATTTGCCCTTCACTTCATCTCAAAATTGCAGCGCAGCAGAAATTGATCTCTTGTAGACGAATCCCAATAGGAATTGCATTATTCATAAGTGCAATATAGTTCTCTCAGGTTTTAGGTAAGGGCAAAATAAACAAGCTTAGGGGGCCCCTACGACGAATCCAAAAAGTTTTTTAACACTAAACATATTAAATCACCCTAACTTGTCACATCGTTGGAAAATCATCGTGGATGTGTAATATAATGGAAATCAAGTTCTTGGTCATTTTGTATCGCGAAGATTCATTATCACTAAACGTTCAGATAGTTTATTTGGTATCAAATAGCCCGTATTAGC
Source organism: Muricea muricata (assembly GCA_963855995.1). Classification (NCBI taxonomy): domain Eukaryota; kingdom Metazoa; phylum Cnidaria; class Anthozoa; order Malacalcyonacea; family Plexauridae; genus Muricea; species Muricea muricata. The sequence continues at coordinate 13,309,734 of OY979727.1, forward strand.
CGTTTGATTCTAATTTTAGTCTTGTAATATCACAAGTTATGATTCGACAGTGACTTTCTGCACTTTTTCCGCAATTCAAATGGCTGAAGTCTTGCTATTTTTCTGCGATTTGCGAAGCTTTCAGTTCTTGACTCACAAGAAACCTGCGCTGAGTATTGTTTTTCGCCGGAATATTTTCTGTGGAGATGAACCCCAGTACCTAACGCTTGTCATCTATATGCAGTAAAAGATAAAATAGTGTCTTTCAAATGTGGAATTGTGGCGTACAAATGTTTTAATACGACGACATCAAAGCCAGCATGATGATTAGTATTACAATGTTTTGCGAAGAAAAACTAACTTTGTCAATACTTACGGTGAAAGATATACATAACCGGCTATTGTATCTTCGACCAGCCTAACAATGATATGATAATCCACTGACCTTGTCGCCGACTCCAGCAGTTCTTAAAATTTCATCTCTCTACTTGTCGACTGTGGCTTTCACAGGTTGCCTTTAGAAAACTTTCCCTAGTAAATGTGTGAACAAGGGTTTTTTAAAATGCACCAAACAATGCAGTTCGTCAAAAAGTTTATGCAAAGCTGGTCTTCTGTAAACTAATTATAAATGAACACCAGAGAACCTGACGCTGAAATAAAGGTGTAGTTTCAATATAACTTATGTTCGTAACAAATACGTGACGATGAAGCGAGGTTTTACATGTAAATAAACATGTTTTTAAGAATAAAATTAATTCTGTTAACGCGTGTTGTGAGGTTGCAAATGACTATACCAAAGTATTCCTGTATGCTTTCACCCGATTAGCATGTTTGACGTAGCCTGGCACTCGAAAATGTTGTCTCGGATTACTCGGCTGCAGGCTGTTGTACTGTAGTATAACGTACTGTCGCTTTAAGATATGCGCGCACGTTAGGGACTGGTTCTAGAATATTTTCTAATAAAAAAAACTATCGAAATCGCATTTAATGCCGCTCATATTATAAGATAAAACTAAATACACGTTTCTTATGTCTAAAACTGTTGGTATTTGAGGTAAATAAACGAGGGCAAAAAACAGTAAAGGACAAAAATTAAAATTCGCTACTCGACTTTGCCAACCGATTGATTCTGCGATTGATTCGTACAGCAGCAGACTTTCACTATCGCGCGCCCACGAAGCACTTACTTAAGCAATTCTTGGGCAAGCCACCTCACTTTAATGCGCGCCTTAAGTTTTCTCTTATGAATTGATGCCAGTCGTAAAGAAAATGTCAGACATCACAAATTTTAACATTCCCGTAGCCGCACTCTTATCAAACATCATTTCACGACAATTTTAGTTTAAGGTATATAACTTTGTCAATGTCGAAGGACTAACAGGTTTAATATGTGGAAGCACGAATTACAATATATATTGCGATTTATAACATTTCCTTTACGACTGGCATTATTTCATGAGTCATACATTTGCATAGTACGCGCAATAGCTACCCATGGTTTTAGAAAATGCTAGTGGCAATTACGTGTCCATGCAAAATACTAGAGCTATTTGCTGGAAGTTCTTTGCATAGAGAACACTGCCAACCCTGGATTGTTGGTTTATTATTATTATCATTTTACATTCTCATTGTCTTGGCAATGGGTTCACTTGGTTTGAGTGTCAACAAGACTCCTCAAATTTCAAGCACTTTCCGGTAATAATTAAGATCTTAATCCAAGCCCTAACCCTAACCCTAACCCTAACCAACGTTTTATTGGTCATATTTTAACTTTGATGGATTGTAGATTTAATTTGATTGGATTCAGGGCTTGGATTCAAATTTAGAACACGGAGTTATTACCACTTTCCTTACTATTCCTCACTATCCACTTAACTGTAATTACCTACATAGTACTATTTATGTAGAGGTAAGTCTACTAAATATAAATAGTACTATGTAGGTACTTACAGTTAAACCTAATCCCACCACCGCCCCCGACCATTCTAATTTCCGCCCCCGACCATTCTAATTTCCGCCCCCGACCATTCTAATTTCCGCCCCCGACCATTCCAATTTCCACCCCCGACCATTCTAATTTCCACCCCTGACCATTCTAATTTTCACCCCTACCAGTTTTCCTTGCTTTATAGCTCTCACAACAATCTAGTTATTACGGTTATTGTTAGGTAGTTAAGTCTATCTGACATGCTCAGAAGGTAAAACTCTAATCCACTAGAGTTAACTTAGTTGACGAAGGTAACTCTAGTCTGTCTACCTTAGTGGTAGACTGGCATGGCTCCAGGAATTGAACCTACAAACCTAATTAGGTCCACTCTAATTAGGTACCTCCAGGGCCTTTTTTGGTTAAAACTTAGTAATAAGGTTACATGCGTGACATAACAAAACATATAGAAGGTGGAAAATATAGTAATGGATCACTAATTTAAACACTAACTTCCCGACGAATGGCTATAGATCGCAAAGCCAAATGCTGTTTATATAGTTTCAAGCAGTAAACGATCCTATGTATTTCTGTGCTTTTCACTGCACCACCAACACTTGCGATGTTATTTCGTGATATTAATTTTTATTGACACAAAACTGACCTAACAAAGAAAAAGGAAACGGCAAAATAATAATAAAACTTGCATTTACTCTATCTTTGGATCGTTGTTGGCTTCGTCGGACTCGCTTTATCATGCTGTTTATGGTTTCAACTAGTTGGCATCCTCTCTTCATAGAACATCGCGCCTGTCCAGTAAATAACAAGCTCACTCATATTCAGTCAACCATCATAAAATAAGGAAAAAAATTAATGTTACGTAAATTTCAAAATATTGAAAACTAAACGAAAATTTTATTTTAAATGTCTAAAATGAACAAACCGTACATTGTTATAACATTTGCATCTTGACATTTTTTGATGGACACGGCTGGTGATTCACTTCTTAGGTCGATATCAACTCTTTCCCGTCTTGTTCTCTCATTGGTTGGTGGTTGGTGTACTCACTTTTACCCGGCATCTTTTGAAAAATAAACAATTACGATGTTTAGAAAACTGTTTACAAGATAAGCAAAGAAAACTACGTTAACAAGCATTAGAGAAAACTAAGTCATTATTTACTGCTAGATAACCACTGAGGCCAACGGAATTATTCCATATATTGCAGCCATTGCATTGGAATGTCACGCCTGTCACCCTTACCAGGAATTAGACTGTAGTTTACTGACTATACTTAGTGTATTTCAATTGGTGCACTTTTATTTTGATACAGGAATTGATCCTGAGAACCTAGTTAGGCACTATCCTAGTTGGCTCCCCTCCAGAGGCATCTTTTCCATAAAAGAGCCCAACATGTAACTCTTAATAATGCCATCAAGCCTTATAAAAGAAATTTTATTAGCTACGTTTTATATTAGTTTATACGCTAAAGATGAAACGTAACTATATATGTGTTATGGTTAAGTGTAGATCGGTATATATGGTCTGCGACATACTCGGTCAATTGGACATTTTCACGACTAAAAGGAAACTAAGCTTAACAAAAACAAAACTCACCTTGTCTGAAAACCACGCAACACCAAAGCTGAATTATCATGACCAATTCTAATCTTAGTTAAAGTTCCAATATCTTCACTCTCAACCTTTAGATAAAATAATGAATCATTCAACAAGTAAATAATTTTCCGTTTGCACGATATAGACAGATAGAAAAAGTACGAAAGTCTGGAAATAGCGTTTACACGATGGTATGATAAATGCGCCACCGTAACGCTAAGACCTGCTTTTTTATCGATTGTAATTCATCGGCGATATCCTTGTAGCTTTATTGCTGGCGATCAGTGATGGATAAAATAAATTTATCAACTTTGCCATTTTCAAAATTATCAGTTTTGTTTCTCAGTTCAAACTCGCCAGATTTTCCCTTATCTCCATATAAAGTAAGTACGACACTAAGTACGTTAGTACCAGCCCTCTCACATTACCAGTGTAGGGAATGACCTCGTAGGGGATTTCTGATACAAAAAAATTTAACATTAATATCAAACAAAAACTATTCTTTGATCCTTTTTTTATCTATACTGGTACCATAGTTTCCAGTGTATCAACTGGATAGCCCAATCAGCTCTAAACTGTGAGGGCCAGCAAGGATCATGTCTTATCGGTCCAGTGTTACTACAGAAGGAAACCTAAACTAAACTAACTTTAAACTGGATAGTTCTATCAGGTCTAAACTGTCCTGAAGGTCCAGTAAGGATCATCCCTTTTTAATCCAGTGTTAGCACAGGAGGATATCAGTATACACTGGATATCTCTATCAGTTCTAAACCATTCTTCCTAAAAGTCCAGTAAAGATCGCCACTTATTGATCCAGTGTTGCTACAGGAGGAAACCTAAACTAAACTAACGTTATTTATACTGGATAGTTCTATCAGTTCTAAACTGTTTTTCTTAGAGGTCCAGTAAGGATCATCTGTTATTGATCTAGTGTTGCTACAGGAGGAAACCTAAACTAAACTAACGTTATTTATACTGGATAGCTCTATCAGTTCTAAACTGTTCTTCTTAGAGGTCCATTAAGAATCATCTCTTATTGATCCAGTGTTGCTACAGGAGGAAACCTAAACTAAACTAACGTTATTCATACTGGATAGCTCTATCAGTTCTAAACTGTTCTTCCTAGAGGTCCAGTAAGGATCATCTCTTTTTGATCCAGTGTTGCTACAGGAGGAAACCTAAACTAAACTAACTGTATTTATTCTGGATAGCTCTATCAGTTCTAAACTGTTCTTCGTAGAGGTCCAGTAAGGATCATCTCTTATTGATTCAGTGTTGCTACAGGAGGAAACCTAAACTAAACTAACTGTATTTATACTGGATAGCTCTATCAGTTCTAAACTGTTCTTTCTAGAGGTCCAGTAAGGATCATCTCTTATTGATCCAGTGTTGCTACAGGAGGAAACCTAAACTAAACTAACGTTATTTATACTAGTCTGGTAGCCCTATCAGTTCTGAAAGTTTGTCTTGTTTCTCTGGATGTTCTTGCTGAATGGATGGTTAAACAAAATGATGTTGCGTTGCCTGTTCCTGCGTGGTTGCTGTGTTACATGTGTCATGTATTCCAGCTTGTGGCTGAGGTTGGTATGTCCTAGTGCGTTTTGATTGTATCGTCGAATACTTTTTGTCACAAAAACTACTTTAGAATCGGACATGACAACAAAGGTGGTTTGCGGACTTGATTCAGAATTGATTCAAAAAGCCTAGGTACTAGATGGGTGTTTACACCAAACGTAAGTGAGCTTTATTTCAATTACAGTAGATCTATTTTTCGGTATTCTTTCAGTGCTCCATTACGTAATGATTCTAGGTGGGGTCAACCCATCAAAATAAAAGACATAGAATGCGCATAGAATGGCACGAAAAAACTGGAAAGTACGAGAATGCAGATGACAAGAGCAGATAACACGAAGAGATTGTTTTATGAAGAGAAATATATGAAAATACAATTATGTAGAAAGACAATTCAGATCAAAAAGGATATAAAACAAACTCAAGAGGTGTGTTTTAGTGTTTCAAAATACATATGCTACCCCTCTCCCTTCAAATATTAGTTATAATCTCTTGAAATAAAATGTTTGCGCATAAGTAATTAGGCATATTTATATGCTATGCCATGTAATCAATCTGGACCGGCAATACGCAAAGATAATGTTTATAAACTATTTGAATATTTATAAGAAGACATTTACATGAGTTTGCCTTTTGTAGATATTGTTTTCAAAGAACCCTCGATATTCTCCATTTCTAACAAAAATTAGATCGTCTCCGGACCAGCAGTTTGAAAATAATATGTCCGCTCATTTTAACGTTGCGCTCCAGTTTTTGATACGGTTTCTGCCAGGCGCTTCCCAACGCACATATGCATAACAAATGTCACGCGCGCATGACTCGCGCACGCGCCACGCACTTCCATAGAATTAACATCACAAGAACATCAAAGCGCCGGGGACGGGGCTGCCTGTAACCTTGTTACTAAGTTTTAACAAGAAAAGGCCCTGGAGGGTACCTAATTAGAGTGGACCTAATTAGGTTTCCAGGTTCAATTCCTGGAGCCATAAATGTAGTGCGCTAGCTGATATACACTTACTATTCTAAGTGTACTAAGTAGAGGTAAGTTTACTAAATATAAACCTAGTGCTGGAAACTTGTCCACGTATTTGGGTAAGTATCTCCTTATCTGGACCTCTCGCCCAGTTAATAACACATATATAGTTACGTTTCATCTTTAACGTATAAATTAATATAAACGTAGCTAATAAAATTTCTTTTATAAGGCTTGATGGCATTATTAAGAGTTATGTGTTGGGCTCTTTTATAAAAAAGATGCCTCTGGAGGGAAGCCAACTAGGATAGTGCCTAACTAGGTTCTCAGAATCAATTCCTGCAATAAAAATAAATGTGCACCAATTGAAATACACCAAGTATAGTTAGTAAACTACAGTCTAATTACTGGTAAGGGTGACAGGCGTGACAATCCTATGCAATCGCTGCAATATATGGAATGATGCCTTTGGCCTCAGTGGTTATCTATCAGTAAATAATGACTTAGTCCTCTCTAATGCTTGTTAGCGTAGTTTTCTTTGCTTATCTTGTAAACAGTTTTCTAAACATCGTAATTGTTTATTTTTCAAAAGATGCCGGATAAAAGTGAATACACCGACCACCAGCCAATGAGAGAACAAGACGGGAAAGAGTTGATATTGACCTAAGAAGTGAATCACCAGCCGTGTCGATCAAAAGATGTCAAGATGCAAATATTATAACAATGTACGGTTTGTTCATTTTAAACCCTAGGTAGCCCAAAATTGTGTAGTGTTTTGATAAATTCAAACATCCATTCAGTTTTATATTGAGGTCTGTGGCGTAGCGGTAGTTGCGTAATTGTATATATATATTAATAAGGTCGGCAACTAATTACAAATTATTACAATTTTACGATCTATCAACTCAAGAATATCGACAAAAAACATTGAAAATATACTTGATAACACAAAACACACTACATAACTATAAAATTTGATATTTTTACTTGCTTCCTGGCAAGTTTTTTGGTTGCAAACGACTCGAAAAATAATGAAAATTTAGCAAAGTATTGCGTGTTGTTATATTTTTTTTCGCCGTGACGATGCTGGATGGTGTTTACCTGATACTGGTTTTCGCTTCAAATGACGAAGCAGTGAATTCATTGGCTGCTGAAATTCCTGAATTTGAGCGAGTCTATTGGCTGCTGATCCCAAAAAGATTTAAAATTCAACCGTTTCAATCGTTTGAATTAAGAGAGTATTCTGCGAAATGAAGCTTTAGTTAATGATTCTTGTTGTTATCGTATTATTAGCTTCTTATCTACGAAATGAACGATTTCAGCGAGTTAGAAATGTTTGTAAAGGAGAACGTGAAACAGGTTTGATATGTAGCTATTTATTCGATTCATTTTATTTACTTTATTGAATGATCATTTAATACACGATGACGGTGCGAAATTCTGCAAGTAGAGAATCACAACGGTTTGCAACTGTTTGCTCGATGCTGTTAGTTCAAACTATTATACAGTTAACGTTGCGGTTTAAGTTTTTTTCTTTCTAATATCGTGTAAAAACAACTCCTAAACGCAAGAATTTTGTGCCGTTCGAAAACTTTCTTTCATTTTAGTTTTCCAGTGACGACGATGGTTGTATTCTGCTCTTCTATTCTGCGATCCTCACAAGAACTGTGGAAAAGTAAAGGCCAACCCTCTGAAGACGCGTATTCATACACTGTGACTGTATTGATTAATTTAATTCCACCAAAAACCTACTTACGAATCATTCGCATGTTTGCGTATCGTACCTTTTGATGGTAAAGATATCCTGCGCTGTTGACAGTCGTTGTTTCATATATTTGGTTATTTGAAGGAAAATGGCAACAAAAATTATTTCCTCTCATTTGAAAGAGATTCAAAACGATATGTAGAAATCTATTACAATTTTTTATACCTGTTTGACTGTGGAGGATATTCTCACCTAAATCGACGAACTGTTCGCCATCTTGGATTAATTTTTAACCTGTTTAACAATGTTTTGGGGACGTCAAAATACCTAACAAGAATCAAATATTGTTTAAAGCCTTTTCATTTCGTGTTTTAGTCGTGAAAACTTGCCGTACATGTGGTAATGGGATCATATTTAAAATCATTGTTTCGTAAGAAAATAAAATTGCGTTGCCCCAGTTGTGACGTACATGCACAAATATCCAAAATGGCGGACAACTTAATATTTCTAATAAAATTATCTCATCAAGTAAGGCCGATATAAAAATTCTGCAATAGACTTCTATAGATTGTTTTGGAGTCTTTTTCAAATAAGACGTTAAAATTTCTTTCCTTTATAAAGGATAAAGAGTGATATGGATGACGATCATGGAACATTGATGGGCGCTCATCAGTGAACTCTAATGGCGCTCATGGATATTGTACTCAGGTATTTAAAGGGCATTGGCAGTAAATTTTTTTTATTGTTTCATGTGAAAGAGCATGAAAAAGTAAGCTGATTGGCCGTTTACTGTAATAGACTATCTCTTTTAGTTCCGAAGTTATTCACAAAAATGTGCAAAATATAAACTGCTGATTCAGCAAAAGTTGTGACGTCACAAGTTGGTTTAGTAGGTTTAATAAATACATAAACGAACATAGCTCAGTTATTATTCAGTCAAACTCAATAAGATTTTGTACATGGATACAACATGACAAGACGCATAAAAAAACATTGCTAATTTTGTTGCCAAGGTAACACTGCCGTCCCCAGGCCCCTGATACGAAATTTCTATAACTTGTTATATTTACCCATGTGGAAATTTTTTTCGAACTATGATCTTCCCATTGAACTTTAGGCATGTTCAGGACTCGTAAAATTTATATTACAGTTCAGCATTTTCGAGTTAAAGTCAAATTTTATCTCATGTGAGTTCAATATCCCTGGTGTCATTGCTTTTTATGCCTTTCTTCAGCACAAATCCAGCTTTGAACACCCCCCCCCCCTACATGTGTTTCTGAGGTTAGGTCATTGTTAGAGATAGGATTTCCAGCTTATAAATTTTACAATCTCATGTGAGAGTATTGTGATGTTCAAATAGTTTCTTTTCTACTCTGCTTTACAGAACCGTGCCGTAAACGTACAAGATCAGGCGATTGTTGTTCATTTCCGTTTATTTATTGTAGCAGACTGTACAACAAGTGTTACCAGTATTAACTCTGATCAACCTTGGTGTTTTTTAACTTCAAACTATGATCGAGACCACCTCAAGGGCAAGTGTACGTGAATGACATTGGAAACATCTCGCTAGACTGTATTTTGGTGCTATAATTATTGCACAACTTTTACACATCCTTACACAAGGTAGAAACATGTGATAGGGATACATTATTTCATCAACTCTTTTTTTAAAAGAAGTCTTTTTTATTGTGGAAATATTGAGTAGCTTTTAAACAAGAAGTGATTTTTAATGAAACATGGTGCGGAATAACTTTTGTGCCAAAAATGACGGTGCTGTTCTGGGCAAAGAAAAGTTTATTGTGCTTTTAAATTTTAAAGTTCTAACATGAACCTTTGAGAGAAACGTTCAGATATTTTACAATATGTACGCTATTTATATAGCCATAAAAAGCAAAATTATAATTTGGGTTCAGACCGTTCGCAACATGTAACAAGCTTGATGGGACTATTGTTACAAGGTTGTTGCAACTAGACTGATACAGTCAAGATTTACCCATATTCTTACAATCTTGTTACCTCGACTTCGTCTCGGTGAATTTTCCCCGATAATCACCTCGCCTTCCGCGAATAATTGTTAATTATTGATGCATTGTTATTACGGGAGGAACCCAAACTAAACTAAATTTATTTATTATTACTATAATCTCTGTGATTCCAGAACTCTTGTAATCTTTGTGATCTTTGTAATATCTGTTATCTCTGTAATTCCCGTAACGCTTGTAATCCCTGATCTTTCTAATAAATGTAATGTCTGTTATCCTCACAATATCTCTGATCTCTGTAATATCACAATGATTACAAAGATTACACAGATAACCAAAGGTAACTAGATAACCAAAGGTAACTAGATAACCAAGGATAACTAGATAACCAAGGATAACTAATGATAACTAGATAACCAAGGATAACTACAATCTTGGACAAAATAGTTTGGCAAAACCTATTTTGCTTTCTTATTTTTCGTCATATAGTTATTTGTCTACTATATTTAATTCTTAGGTGCGCTTGTCCCCCCCCCCTATATCAATGTTGCTATTTTCGGGAAAATCCACGCGTAAAAACAGGTGCATTAGCGCAAACAACATTGATATTGGGGGAAGGGGAATAAAATGCATTTTTGCCATATATTTTGTCCAGGATTGTGGATAACCAAGGATAACTAGATAACCAAGGATATAACTAATGATAACTAGATAACCAAGGATAACTAGATAACTAAGGAATAAGGATAACTAGATAACTTGGAATAGGTGGATTACTAGGAACAATTAAAGAGACGTAAAGTCGTTGGAGATTGCTATAAAATTGGGATCTGTATATTCGTGACCATAACACCAAGGGTCAACGCAGATATTACGAGGATTACAACAGTTACGGGGATGACAGATACATGAGTTCGGCTGAGAGCCGTGTTGTACTACAGTATATTACAGGTATAGTCTTGGCTGGCAGCCTTGTTGTACCACATTGTACCACATGAGCCTTATTCAAACACGGCTTTCGGCCAATCAGAGCACGCGTTATATACATGTTATTTTGTAATTAAGAAATATAAAACATTTTCCGTGTTGATAATATATATGATGACAGCAAGTGCAGCTGCTTACCGGGCTACCTGTGTATCAATACGGAAAAAATGTTTTATATTTCTTTTATAATATAGCACAAAGAACTTTAACAGAAGAGTGGCGGGAAATTTTCCGTGTTGACATAGAGTTATATCAACATGGCTCTTAGCCAATCAGCGTTTAGAATTTACAAATGCTATATTATATTATATAATAATACGTGTTCATTCTGCATTTTCATTGGTCGCGAGCTGTGTGTTATTAAAGTACACACGCACAGATGACGTCAGCTGATGGCGTGATCTAATTTAGCTAATTTATTTCGCGGGTCTTCGCATGATTTTTGCCAACTTTATTATAATATAAAACAAATAGATTTCATTTTTTTGTGCTTCTGCACTGTAATAGATCACAAATGACGCCATAGCGTGTGAAGAACAAAAAGTCACGCACTCGACTGCGTCTCGTGCGTACTTTTTTGTTCTTCACACGCTATGACGTCATCTGTGATCTATTACAGTACAGACGCACGCAAAAATGAAATCTATTTGTTAAATATAGTATATAACTGGTTATACAATCTCGTTCCCCGAGCCTGCGATCCTTTGGAAAGGAAACGGAGGCTCTGGGATAATCCGTGATCGACATACAAAAAACTGTATGTCGCCCGTACTGCGCATGCGTAGGAAATAAGCCACAAAAGCATTTTTCTAACGTTTTTTGGAACAGTATTTGTACTATTCTGTTTGTAATGTCAGTGGAAAATATTATTTTATTTCATGCTGTGTTGGACGAAGCGTTAGAGCGACTGGGTAAGAAGAATCTCAAATTGAAGGAGTGTCAATACGAAGCGGTAAAGGCTGTTGTTGTCGAGCGGAAAGATACGATTTTGTATAATGCCTATTGCTCATGGAACGTCACTTATGTACCAGCTTCTTCCCCTTCCCTAATGCGGCTTATTGAACCTATTTATTTGCAACCCATGCGCAGTACGGGCGACATACTTGTTGTAAGGGCTGCTGTTAGTGCTGTATTGTTTTCAGAGATTTTATGAGTTTGGTTAAACATGATCAAATTTTGTCATTATTTAACCAAGCCTATTATTACACGAATTATTGTGTCTTTAATGTTTAAAAATGTTATTATAAGGCTTGAAGTTACTATTTTCAGAGATTTTATAACTTTGGTTAAATATGTACAAATTTTGTCATTGTTTAACCAAGCCCATTATTACACGAATTATTGTGTCTTTAATGTTTAAAAATGTTATTATAAGGATTGAAGTTACTGTTATCAGAGATTTTATAACTTTGGTTAAATATGTACAAATTTTGTCATTGTTTACCCAAGCCTATTATTACACGAATTATTGTGTCTTTAGTGTTGGAAAATGTTATTATAAAGATTGAAGTTACTGTTTTCAGAGATTTTATAACTTTGGTTAAATATGTACAAATTTTGTCATTGTTTAACCAAGCCCATTATTACACGAATTATTTTGTCTTTAATGTTTAAAAATGTTATTACAAGGATTGAAGTTACTGTTTTCAGAGATTTTATAACTTTGGTTAAATATGTACAAATTTTGTCATTGTTTAACCAAGCCCATTATTACACGAATTATTTTGTCTTTAATGTTTAAAAATGTTATTATAAGGATTGAAGTTACTGTTTTCAGATATTTTATAACTTTAGTTAAATATGTACAAATTTTGTCATTGTTTAACGAAGCCTATTATTACGCGAATTATTGCGTCTTTAGTGTTGGAAAATGTTGTTGTAAGGGTTGCTGTTAGTGCTGTATTGTTTTCAGAGATTTTATGAGTTTGGTTAAACATGATCAAATTTTGTCAATATTTAACCAAGCCTATTATTACATGAATTATTGTGTCTTTAGCGTTTAAAAATGTTATTATAAGGACTGCTGTATTGTTTTCAGAGATTTTATGACTTTGGTTAAACATGATCAATAATTCGTGTGATAATGGGCTTGGTTAAACAATGACAAAATTTGTACATATTTAACCAAAGTCATAAAATCTCTGAAAACAATAATTTCAATCCTCATAATAACATTTTCCAACACTAAAGACACAATAATTCGTGTAATAATGGGCTTGGTTAAACAATGACAAAATTTGTACATATTTAACCAAAGTCATAAAATCTCTGAAAACAATAATTTCAATCCTCATAATAACATTTTCAAACACTAAATACATAATAATTCGTGTAATAATATAGGCTTGGTTAAACAATGACAAAATTTGTACATATTTAACCAAAGTCATAAAATCTCTGAGAACAATAATTTCAATCCTTATAATAACATTTTCCAACACTAAAGACACAATAATTCGTGTAATAATAGGCTTGGTTAAACAATGACAAAATTTGTTCCTATTTAACCAAACTAATAAAATCTCTGAAAACAATACAGCAGCCGTTATAATAACATTTTCCAACACTAAAGACACAATAATTCGTGCAATAATAGGCTTGGTTAAATAATCACAAAAATTGTTCCTATTCAACCAAAGTCATAAAATCTCTGAAAACAATAATTTCAATCCTTATAATAACATTTCCAAACACTAAATACATAATAATTCGTGTAATAATAGGCTTGGTTAAATAATGACAAAATTTGTTCCTATTTAACCAAACTAATAAAATCTCTGAAAACAGTACAGCAATCCTTAGAATAACACTTTTAAACACTAAAGACACAATAATTCATGTAATAATAGGCTTGGTTAAATAATCACAAAATTTGTACATATTTAACCAAAGTTATAAAATCTCTGAAAACAGTAACTTAAATCCTTATAATAACATTTTTAAACATTAAAGACACAATAATTCGTGTAATAATAGGCTTGGTTAAATAATGACAAAATTTGATCATGTTTAACCAAACTCATAAAATCTCTGAAAACAATACAGCACTAACAGCAGCTCTTACAACAACATTTTCCAACACTAAAGACACAATAATTCGTGTAATAATGGGCTTCGTTAAACAATGACAAAATTTGTACATATTTAACCAACGTTATAAAATCTCTGAAAACAGTAACTCAATCCTTATAATAACATTTTTAAACATTAAAGACACAATAATTCGTGTAATAATAGGCTTGGTTAAATAATGACAAAATTTGTACATATTTAACCAAAGTTATAAAATCTCTGAAAACAGTAACTACAACCCTTATAATAACATTTTTAAACATTAAAGACAAAATAATTCGTGTAACAATGGGCTTGGTTAAACAATGACAAAATTTGTACATATTTAACCAAAGTTATAAAATCTCTGAAAACAGTAACTTCAATCCTTATAATAACATTTTCCAACACTAAAGACACAATAATTCGTGTAATAATAGGCTTGGTTAAATATTGACAAAATTTGATCATGTTTAACCAAAGTCATAAAATCTCTGAAAACAATACAGCAGCCGTTATAATAACATTTTCCAACGGTAAAGACACAATAATTCGTGTAATAATAGGCTTGGTTAAATAATGACAAAATTTGTTCCTATTTAACCAAAGTTATAAAATCTCTGAAAACAGTAACTTCAATCCTTATAATAACATTTTTAAATATTAAAGACAAAATAATTTGTGTAATAATGGGCTTGGTTAAACAATGACAAAATTTGTGCATATTTAACCAAAGTTAAAAATCTCTGAAAACAGTAACTTCAATCCTTATAATAACATTTTTAAACATTAAAGACACAATAATTCGTGTAATAATGGGCTTGGTTAAACAATGACAAAATTTGGACATATTTAACCAAAGTTATAAAATCTTTGAAAACAGTAACTTCAATCCTTATAATAACATTTTCCAACACTAAAGACACAATAATTCGTGTAATAATGGGCTTGGTTAAACAATGACAAAATTTGTACCTATTTAACCAAAGTCATAAAATCTCTGAAAACAATAATTTCAATCCTTATAATAACATTTTCAAACACTAAAGGTACAATAATTCGTGTAATAATAGGCTTGGTTAAATATTGACAAAATTTGATCATGTTTAACCAAACTCATAAAATCTCTGAAAGAAATACAGCAGTCCTTATAATAACATTTTGAAACACTAAAGACACAATAATTCGTGCAATAATAGGCTTGGTTAAATAATGACAAAATTTGATCATGTTTAACCAAACTCATAAAATCTCTGAAAACAATACAGCAGCCGTTATAATAACATTTTCCAACGGTAAAGACACAATAATTTGTGTAATAATAGGCTTGGTTAAATAATGACAAAATTTGTTCCTATTTAACCAAAGTTATAAAATCTCTGAAAACAGTAACTTCAATCCTTATAATAACATTTTTAAACATTAAAGACACAATAATTCGTGTAATAATAGGCTTGGTTAAATAATGACAAAATTTGATCATGTTTAACCAAACTCATAAAATCTCTGAAAACAATACAGCACTAACAGCAGCCCTTACAACAACATTTTCCAACGCTAAAGACACAATAATTCGTGTAATAATGGGCTTCGTTAAACAGTGACAAAATTTGTACATATTTAACCAAAGTTATAAAATCTCTGAAAACAGTAACTCAATCCTTATAATAACATTTTTAAACATTAAAGACACAATAATTCGTGTAATAATAGGCTTGGTTAAATAATGACAAAATTTTGTACATATTTAACCAAAGTTATAAAATCTCTGAAAACAGTAACTTCAACCCTTATAATAACATTTTTAAACATTAAAGACAAAATAATTCGTGTAATAATGGGCTTGGTTAAACAATGACAAAATTTGTACATATTTAACCAAAGTTATAAAATCTCTGAAAACAGTAACTTCAATCCTTATAATAACATTTTCCAACACTAAAGACACAATAATTCGTGTAATAATGGACTTGGTTAAACAATGACAAAATTTGTACCTATTTAACCAAAGTCATAAAATCTCTGAAAACAATAATTTCAATCCTTATAATAACATTTTCAAACACTAAAGGTACAATAATTCGTGTAATAATAGGCTTGGTTAAATATTGACAAAATTTGATCATGTTTAACCAAACTCATAAAATCTCTGAAAACAATACAGCAGCCGTTATAATAACATTTTCCAACGGTAAAGACACAATAATTCGTGTAATAATAGGCTTGGTTAAATAATGACAAAATTTGTTCCTATTTAACCAAAGTTATAAAATCTCTGAAAACAGTAACTTCAATCCTTATAATAACATTTTCAAATATTAAAGACAAAATAATTTGTGTAATAATGGGCTTGGTTAAACAATGACAAAATTTGTGCATATTTAACCAAAGTTAAAAATCTCTGAAAACAGTAACTTCAATCCTTATAATAACATTTTTAAACATTAAAGACACAATAATTCGTGTAATAATGGGCTTGGTTAAACAATGACAAAATTTGGACATATTTAACCAAAGTTATAAAATCTTTGAAAACAGTAACTTCAATCCTTATAATAACATTTTCCAACACTAAAGACACAATAATTCGTGTAATAATGGGCTTGGTTAAACAATGACAAAATTTGTACCTATTTAACCAAAGTCATAAAATCTCTGAAAACAATAATTTCAATCCTTATAATAACATTTTCAAACACTAAAGGTACAATAATTCGTGTAATAATAGGCTTGGTTAAATATTGACAAAATTTGATCATGTTTAACCAAACTCATAAAATCTCTGAAAGCAATACAGCAGTCCTTATAATAACATTTTTAAACACTAAAGACACAATAATTCGTGCAATAATAGGCTTGGTTAAATAATGACAAAATTTGATCATGTTTAACCAAACTCATAAAATCTCTGAAAACAATACAGCAGCCGTTATAATAACATTTTCCAACGGTAAAGACACAATAATTCGTGTAATAATAGGCTTGGTTAAGTAATCACAAAAATTGTTCCTATTCAACCAAAGTCATAAAATCTCTGAAAACAATAATTTCAATCCTTATAATAACATTTTCAAACACTAAAGACACAATAATTCGTGTAATAATAGGCTTGGTTAAATAATGACAAAATTTGTTCCTATTTAACCAAAGTCGTAAAATCTCTGAAAACAATAATTTCAATCCTTATAATAACATTTTCCAACAATGAAGATAGAATAATTCGTGTAATAATATAGGCTTGGTTAAACAATGACAAAATTTGTACATATTTAACCAAAGTCATAAAATCTCTGAGAACAATAATTTCAATCCTTATAATAACATTTTCCAACACTAAAGACACAATAATTCGTGTAATAATAGGCTTGGTTAAACAATGACAAAATTTGTTCCTATTTAACCAAACTAATAAAATCTCTGAAAACAATACAGCAGCCGTTATAATAACATTTTCCAACACTAAAGACACAATAATTCGTGCAATAATAGGCTTGGTTAAATAATCACAAAAATTGTTCCTATTCAACCAAAGTCATAAAATCTCTGAAAACAATAATTTCAATCCTTATAATAACATTTCCAAACACTAAATACATAATAATTCGTGTAATAATAGGCTTGGTTAAATAATGACAAAATTTGTTCCTATTTAACCAAACTAATAAAATCTCTGAAAACAGTACAGCAATCCTTAGAATAACACTTTTAAACACTAAAGACACAATAATTCATGTAATAATAGGCTTGGTTAAATAATCACAAAATTTGTACATATTTAACCAAAGTTATAAAATCTCTGAAAACAGTAACTTAAATCCTTATAATAACATTTTTAAACATTAAAGACACAATAATTCGTGTAATAATAGGCTTGGTTAAATAATGACAAAATTTGATCATGTTTAACCAAACTTATAAAATCTCTGAAAACAATACAGCACTAACAGCAGCTCTTACAACAACATTTTCCAACACTAAAGACACAATAATTCGTGTAATAATGGGCTTCGTTAAACAATGACAAAATTTGTACATATTTAACCAACGTTATAAAATCTCTGAAAACAGTAACTCAATCCTTATAATAACATTTTTAAACATTAAAGACACAATAATTCGTGTAATAATAGGCTTGGTTAAATAATGACAAAATTTGTACATATTTAACCAAAGTTATAAAATCTCTGAAAACAGTAACTTCAACCCTTATAATAACATTTTTAAACATTAAAGACAAAATAATTCGTGTAACAATGGGCTTGGTTAAACAATGACAAAATTTGTACATATTTAACCAAAGTTATAAAATCTCTGAAAACAGTAACTTCAATCCTTATAATAACATTTTCCAACACTAAAGACACAATAATTCGTGTAATAATAGGCTTGGTTAAATATTGACAAAATTTGATCATGTTTAACCAAAGTCATAAAATCTCTGAAAACAATACAGCAGCCGTTATAATAACATTTTCCAACGGTAAAGACACAATAATTCGTGTAATAATAGGCTTGGTTAAATAATGACAAAATTTGTTCCTATTTAACCAAAGTTATAAAATCTCTGAAAACAGTAACTTCAATCCTTATAATAACATTTTTAAATATTAAAGACAAAATAATTTGTGTAATAATGGGCTTGGTTAAACAATGACAAAATTTGTGCATATTTAACCAAAGTTAAAAATCTCTGAAAACAGTAACTTCAATCCTTATAATAACATTTTTAAACATTAAAGACACAATAATTCGTGTAATAATGGGCTTGGTTAAACAATGACAAAATTTGGACATATTTAACCAAAGTTATAAAATCTTTGAAAACAGTAACTTCAATCCTTATAATAACATTTTCCAACACTAAAGACACAATAATTCGTGTAATAATGGGCTTGGTTAAACAATGACAAAATTTGTACCTATTTAACCAAAGTCATAAAATCTCTGAAAACAATAATTTCAATCCTTATAATAACATTTTCAAACACTAAAGGTACAATAATTCGTGTAATAATAGGCTTGGTTAAATATTGACAAAATTTGATCATGTTTAACCAAACTCATAAAATCTCTGAAAGAAATACAGCAGTCCTTATAATAACATTTTGAAACACTAAAGACACAATAATTCGTGCAATAATAGGCTTGGTTAAATAATGACAAAATTTGATCATGTTTAACCAAACTCATAAAATCTCTGAAAACAATACAGCAGCCGTTATAATAACATTTTCCAACGGTAAAGACACAATAATTTGTGTAATAATAGGCTTGGTTAAATAATGACAAAATTTGTTCCTATTTAACCAAAGTTATAAAATCTCTGAAAACAGTAACTTCAATCCTTATAATAACATTTTTAAACATTAAAGACACAATAATTCGTGTAATAATAGGCTTGGTTAAATAATGACAAAATTTGATCATGTTTAACCAAACTCATAAAATCTCTGAAAACAATACAGCACTAACAGCAGCCCTTACAACAACATTTTCCAACGCTAAAGACACAATAATTCGTGTAATAATGGGCTTCGTTAAACAGTGACAAAATTTGTACATATTTAACCAAAGTTATAAAATCTCTGAAAACAGTAACTCAATCCTTATAATAACATTTTTAAACATTAAAGACACAATAATTCGTGTAATAATAGGCTTGGTTAAATAATGACAAAATTTTGTACATATTTAACCAAAGTTATAAAATCTCTGAAAACAGTAACTTCAACCCTTATAATAACATTTTTAAACATTAAAGACAAAATAATTCGTGTAATAATGGGCTTGGTTAAACAATGACAAAATTTGTACATATTTAACCAAAGTTATAAAATCTCTGAAAACAGTAACTTCAATCCTTATAATAACATTTTCCAACACTAAAGACACAATAATTCGTGTAATAATGGACTTGGTTAAACAATGACAAAATTTGTACCTATTTAACCAAAGTCATAAAATCTCTGAAAACAATAATTTCAATCCTTATAATAACATTTTCAAACACTAAAGGTACAATAATTCGTGTAATAATAGGCTTGGTTAAATATTGACAAAATTTGATCATGTTTAACCAAACTCATAAAATCTCTGAAAACAATACAGCAGCCGTTATAATAACATTTTCCAACGGTAAAGACACAATAATTCGTGTAATAATAGGCTTGGTTAAATAATGACAAAATTTGTTCCTATTTAACCAAAGTTATAAAATCTCTGAAAACAGTAACTTCAATCCTTATAATAACATTTTCAAATATTAAAGACAAAATAATTTGTGTAATAATGGGCTTGGTTAAACAATGACAAAATTTGTGCATATTTAACCAAAGTTAAAAATCTCTGAAAACAGTAACTTCAATCCTTATAATAACATTTTTAAACATTAAAGACACAATAATTCGTGTAATAATGGGCTTGGTTAAACAATGACAAAATTTGTACCTATTTAACCAAAGTCATAAAATCTCTGAAAACAATAATTTCAATCCTTATAATAACATTTTCAAACACTAAAGGTACAATAATTCGTGTAATAATAGGCTTGGTTAAATATTGACAAAATTTGATCATGTTTAACCAAACTCATAAAATCTCTGAAAGCAATACAGCAGTCCTTATAATAACATTTTTAAACACTAAAGACACAATAATTCGTGCAATAATAGGCTTGGTTAAATAATGACAAAATTTGATCATGTTTAACCAAACTCATAAAATCTCTGAAAACAATACAGCAGCCGTTATAATAACATTTTCCAACGGTAAAGACACAATAATTCGTGTAATAATAGGCTTGGTTAAGTAATCACAAAAATTGTTCCTATTCAACCAAAGTCATAAAATCTCTGAAAACAATAATTTCAATCCTTATAATAACATTTTCAAACACTAAAGACACAATAATTCGTGTAATAATAGGCTTGGTTAAATAATGACAAAATTTGTTCCTATTTAACCAAAGTCGTAAAATCTCTGAAAACAATAATTTCAATCCTTATAATAACATTTTCCAACACTGAAGATAGAATAATTCGTGTAATAATGGGCTTGGTTAAACAATGTCAAAATTTATGCCTATTTAACCAAAGTAATAAAATCTCTGAAAACAATAATTTCAATCCTTATAATAACATTTTCCAACCCTAAAGACACAATAATTCGTGTAATAATAGGCTTGGTTAAACAATCACAAAATTTGTTCCTATCAACCAAAGTCATAAAATCTCTGAAAACGACAATAATTTCAATCCTTATAATAACATTTTCCAACACTAAAGACACATGCTTGGCCACAATGACCATTTGAACTTTGAAGTAAAGATAAGAAATCAAGTGGCATGCATGCAAAAACCGAGTTAACATATAACCAAGGTCAGATTTTGGAGAAATTGTAAGGGAATGTGGGGGGTTTTTTGGGGAGGTGTGCACCTCTCCTATTCCCAGGGAAGGCGCGCACCTCTCCCAAAATTCGGTCTTGTATACAACTACATTTATGTAACCATGCATTTTGGACAGGGAGAATATTATCTTAAGCGCTTAAGTGTGAGTACTAGGCTAGTAGCGAGACAAAGGTATGTTGAAAATTGAATAATATATGTATGAGGTTAGCAAAAGTATATGGTACATGCACTCTTTTTCGTAATAAGATGATTATATTGTATTTTGATTTATAAATAAATCTGAACACAAGATAAGAAATTATTTATTAAATTCTATTATTTACAAAAACCGTATTCGTTTGACTAATTACGGTATATTTAGTAGAAGATAAATGAACATTTAATTAGACCTGATTTTGACTAGCAAGATGAACATAAGCACACGGTTAAAAAACAAAGAAATCAACAGTACCGAAATGTGCGTCGGAACAAAAACAAATTTTAAAGAAAATTCTTTCAGCATTTTTTTGCAAAATTCACTGGAAACGTTATCCCTTTTTATTTTACTGATGCTCATGCTGCCAACAAAAACCAGGTCATATGCGCAGTATACTGGCGAGTACACAAGCCAAAGTTTATAACGAATTAGAAAGAGAAATGTCAATTAATTGACGATTTTATGAACACTTTCATGGTTCGTGGATATGACGTCGTATATTAGCATAGAACATGAGAGACTGGCACATATCCAGTTGCACATCTGTTTATCCTTAATCTATGGCTTTACAGCACATCCATTGTGTGTCTTTTTAAAGTTCCTTTCTTTTCCTAAAACAGCTTCCAGACGTTTTGTTGGAATTTATGTTGTGCATTTTCGTGGATGACTGAATTGTCCAAATATGACTGTGCAGGCCAGATCCTTTGGTGAATGCATACTTTACAGGACTGAAATGTTGGTCCAGCCAAACAATATTTACCATGCAGGCAATTGTGTGAATTTGTTTCTCAGCCTCAGAGACTAAAAATAATTATCAAATATTAATTACTGATGATTGGGGGGGGGGGTGCATGCTCATATATTTCCATTCTGCACAATCTCTGCACAGACTAAGTCTCATGAAGTTTTTCAAACGTTTTTTATGCCCCAGGTTTAGCTGCTAGAATGATGGCATTGTCACAGCCAAGGAGACAAAAACATATAGGTCCCAACATGAGTGAGACTTATTGTTGGCTATTCTCTACTAATACTGAAGTTCCAAAGTATATAGTGACCAAACATTACTAAAGATTTCTGATTAAATAAACATTAAATTTCTGTGGATGGCTAGATACTGTTAACTTAACCTTAATAAGACAGTTACTGAATGTTGCAAAAAGATGGCATGGGCAGAAGGATAGTATAAAGGGAGTGATAAAAAATAGTCCACTTAACTAGCTTATTTTCAAACTAGCCACAGTCGGTTGCATTATTCTCACATTTTCAAATGTTTCAAACAACAGTCTTGTACCCACAAGAAATCAATAATGTTGATTGTTCGAAAATTTTCATGTTTATGAACCTGCAGTCCAGACTGGAAAGATTATGTGCTGAGATTTAAAATATTTAATAGAAAATATATAGGGACTAAAATATAGGTAATTTAATAGAAGACATTTAATAGAAAACTTATTAGAAGACATCAAAATTGCAGCCCAATACTGTATCTTGGCTGTGCAGTACAAACAATCCACTTTGATAGGCAGTCAGATACTGTAGACTGATGACCTAGACTGGAAAGTATGGCTGTTTTTAACAAGATATCGGGTTTCAAAAATTTCAAATGTACAGCGTGCAAACATGTGTCAAATGCACTTCAGTGTGCATGTTAGATACCTAGCACTGGCCATATTCACCATATTCAGTATTAAGCCAAGTATGCAAACCTGAACACAACAAAAATTCTTGAGTGGCTAATTGCCATACTTTCCAGACCATACCGGCTGATTACAAAATAAAGTCAAAAGAGACTTACTTGTGGGTTTTATATAGGACTATAATTGTAGGTTGAATACAATCTCGAATTTTTACCTGCCTGTTTGCCATCACATGATCACTACATGCAATGAATTACTAAACTTTGTGACTAGACAGACTATAGTCTATCAATACTTATTATTTAAAGTACAGTGCTTCATAAAGATTTCCAGCACTGATAAAATTGATAATCTCAAATGTGAGATCATGACATGTGAAAATTATCGCTTTTCAAACAATCAACTAATAGCTTCTGGATGTTTTATATTAGTAGAAAACACTGTAGTTTATATAATAAACAGAAAAATACATGGTGCTAGGAAATGCCCTCGTTCGCTGCACTCGCTCTTAGGATATCATGTTCAACACTCGAAATAAATCTGGTATCTCTGCGACTCCGCGCACCATTTTCATATTATTAATATCATCCAATATCCGTACGTATATTAAACTGGTGAAATTCATAAACAAACCACGTAGTCGTGCAGTCTGTACTCAGGAAAAATATTACCAATTCTATTTACCTCGCTACTTTCCGTCGATTCATGAATATTCAAGCCCTCATTATTAGAAAGCTCATCCATATCTAATCCATATCATCCAATATCATCCATATTCATATTTTGACTCTTGTTAGAAAAGGAAGCCATGTTGAAATTACTTACCAGTACCTTTGATCGCGTTTAGCTTAGTAACCATGCCTTGGTTTCAGTTGTTGGTTTTTGAACAAATTTTGTCTGAAATAATACTGCGCCGATCACGGATTGTCCCAGAGCCTCCGTTTCCTTCCCAAGGGATCGCAGGCTCGGGGAACGAGATTGCTGGTTATACTGTTTTGAATGTAATGTGAAGTATCGGCGTTATGTTACTGGTATTTACGGGCTCAATCACAAGAATGCAAGAAAATATGGGCGATTATTATAAATAAATGTATTTTAAAAAACGAAATTGACGTTTTGTTTGCTATTGAAAACACATCAGTGCTTTGCAGTGAGTTAATACAGTGCTTTGTGAAGGTATGTTCTTTCTTTTAGCAATTGCAAAACTTTTATCAGAAAAAATCCGAAGATTATTATATTAAAGAAATGATAATTTTATCTCAAAATTATCATCAGACTGTAAACTATGATAGTTAGTCTGAGGATGATTTCGTGGTACACACACTGTAACTATAATGTATATATAGTATTCCTAAATAGTCTTTTCTGGAAATAACAGTTACTTGGTAAAGCAGAAAAATGTTCACGTTATGTGTTGCTACAGTGCTAGTGAAGGAATGTAGCATGGTGTGGGGGTCTTTGTAAGGAACAAAAACTGAGACCAGAAATGAACGACACCGGAAACGGGCAAAACTGAAAACGACCAAATTCTGGAAATTTCTGCCTCAATTTTGGCAATGTTATGCAGGAAATTAGGTCTCAATCATTTTTGTTTCTGTTCTTAACAGTGAGTCCATATCCACATCTTAATGGCTTCCATTTCAAATGGCGAATGATTCTGTAATAAAGAACACAGAAAACATCGCAATTGAAAATGTGATGGGCTGATGTGAAACTTTACATTGAAAACATTTCAAAATGTGTTTAATTAGATGGTTAAAAATGATGGTGTGATAAAGTGATATTTTTAACGATCATGTAAAATGACCAAAACCCGCCCAGGCTGGTACCAAGTGATACATAACAAGTTGCAAATGTGCCCTCTTTAATGTGATGACAGACTTCAGAATAGAATATTGTGATCAAAACATTAAAAAATAATGAGACCACAGGAAAAATACTGAAAACTTGATAAACTAAAGCCTAACTCCACCCAGGACCATCCCATTTATGCAGCCAACTTCAATTTGGGCAGCTATATTTTAATACATGGTCACGGATGGGCTATACTAATATTTTCTTCAAATAGCAATTTATAGTTTGTATACAATTTTGTTATATTTCTTGAATACTTTGATTTATACTGCCATGTTGTAGCTAAACATGGCTGAATTGAAGTGCAGTGATAATTAATATACTGTATAGTCTTAACTATTTCACAACAACAAATTTTTGCAATGCCCAAAAATGTGTTTTCATCCAAGCACACTAACTCGATATGTGACCATGCCTGCAAAATTGTTTTTTTGATGGCCAGACATTGAATAGTGGCTAACACCTTGACCCCACCTTGATCCCCCTCCTTAACCAAGCACTTTGTTGCCTTCTTTTGAGATTTACACTTTAATGTATAATTTTTACCTTCCAGGTTCATACATATTATGCAGTTATTGTAAGCAATGTGTAAATTATTTCAGAGTCAGAGTAAGTTTCATAGGGCAGGAGAAGGTCATGTTTTGAGTTCCGAGAGTTCAACATCTAGCGCAAAAAGTCAATCAAATGCTACACAAGAACCACGGAAAGCCCCAACATCTGACGCTCAACGAGCTGGACAGGTGTGCATGTTTGTTATTTTAAGATCAAACTGTTTCTGGCTTGTCTTAGTTCAGTATTTTTGTTGTCTATAAATGATGTTATGTTGTGTCTTCTTGTTAATTCGGGTTTCTTTTATGTGTATTGGTAGGTTTACAACATTTTTTTGTGTTTTTTTAATAGGCAGCAATTGCACGATTTGAACAGCAAGATAAGCAAACACGTCACCCACAATCAGCGACAGCAACATGGAAGTCTCATTCCAATGATCTTGCAAGAAAATCTCATCCTAGCACAACTGTAGGCTAATAAAAACTCACTAGTGTAACATTTCACTCAATGTTGTGTATTTCTAAATGACAAATGTGTCTGAATCTCAACTGCAGTTCACACACATTTCAAGCCAGAAGAGTTGAGAATAGTTAATAGTCAACTATTGGTGCTTCAGCAGGAACCTATAACATGTGTATAACTACCACTTGGAATTAAAACAGATTTGAACTTCAGAGAAATCTGTTTGACTCACAGCAAGACAAATATCAACTGTTAATTCATTAAAGGTTGCCTTTGAAAAGTGTAAACTGTAAACTAAAGGTAAACTATGAGCATGCAAAGGATAAATTATTATTGCTTATTTTCACCTCTAAACAGGGTAGTATTGATTTGGGCCTAAATGAACAATAATTCATCATCCATTGTGTTCTGACATAGTGATGCTTTTGGAAAGACAACTGACAACCTTAATTGAAACAGCTGTATGTATATGTATTTATTTAATAATGCAACTTTGTTTGAGAGTTACTTTTCCTTTGTACAATGTAGTAAAAAGTGAAATCAGGAGAGAAACATTGGCTTGTGGGCCTGATGAATCAAGAATTGTAGAACAAGAGGTAGGTTGTTTATTGTCTGAGTCCTAAGAACTTGATTTAACAATCATATTTTATTTTTTTTACGAGGATCATGAGTGATTAGTAATTGTATTCTGTTTCTTAGAAGTTAGGAAAGTTGTATATTTGGTAGTTTAACACATTTTATTATTTTCTTCAGGTTATAAAGCAAGATGCTGCTCCAATTCTTGCAGTCAGTAGTGTATTCTTTATATGCCCATTCTGTTCCAGTAGTTATAAACGACGTCATATCTGAGATCACATGGAAGAATGTCCCAGACAGGTATACAATACTACAGAAAATTTTGTGTCAACATGCAACTCAGTGGGTTTGGTGGACCTAAGCACTGGTCATAAGTACCTAGCTTCTGCATGGAAAGCTCAGGTGGCACTTAGTGTGTTGTGCCTCTCATGACTGAAAGCAAGTCTGACCCTGGATCTTGTAAGTTTTGTGGAGGTAATGCAAATGGCCATTAATCGTTTGATTCGTAAGGTCTCTCGTATTTGTTCATTATATGGGTTGCTAGGTAGTCACATGGTTCTTGTTAAAGTTTTGCTACAATCGCAAAATTCATACAAATTGTACAAAGTGTTTAATGAGTATGTAGGTGGGTAGTCGTGTGTTTTGTGTGGCTGTCTTGCTAGATTCGTACAATTTGTACCAATCCTACAAACCTTTCGATTCGTGAAGGCCCTAATATTCGTTCAATTCGTTCAGCAGGTGAATTCGTAACATGATATAAGTAGCTAGGTTAGGGAAACATACAATATATGCATTGTATCTAAATAAAATTACCTGTTAACTGCAGGTGACAGTATACTAAGGTGCGAGGGAGACATGGCAAAACATATCGTGTGACCCGTATTCCAAACATATTTTCATGTCTAGGTTAATTATCATCTAATATTCAGATAATGAAGGCAGTATGATGCAGACAAGGCTAAAATCCCAATCAGATTCACTTGTGAGCTTCACGTATCTGACATTTTGAGCAATTCTAAGAGCATTCATGAATCTAATGATTCATCATTGATTGTCATCATTGATTGTCAGGTAGTGCGCAATAAGAGATTGTCAACAGTTTACCATTTAAACGAATTCACATGGCAATCACGGATCGTGAGGAGCCAACAAGAAATATGGTCGATCTCTCCTGTACTTTGAGGATTTTCCTCCTCTAAGATGAACGCGCATAGGACATGCGTCCGAGGATCACTGTAGGTTATCACTGTCCATATTGTATGTCCAATATTGTCATATGACCCTCGTAGAAACAAGTTGTTAAGCTGTTGTAATTTGAACATGTAACGAGAAAGTTTGAAAATAGAAGAAAAAAGAAAGTTAGAAAATATTTTGCATCATGCAGTGTATATGCATAATAACACTGGGCATTTGCTTACTCCAGAAACATGAAAGTGATCGAATGTTAACACCAGTGAACATGATCAAAAGCTTGAATAAGGACCAGAGTAAAGTTGAAAGCTGTATTGATGTGCTGTGCATGTAAATTATCGACTCAGCTGCCTGTCTGGGAATCTATAGAGGACGAGGTACGGCCTACCTCTGGACAAGATTTTGTACAAAGTTGTTTTAAACTTGAAATTCAAATTTTATGTAGTTTTGATTCACGAAAAATATAATTAACAAATAGATTTCATTTTGCCTGTGTCTGTACTGTAATAGGTCACACATGATGCCGTAGCTTGCGAAGAACCAAAAAGTACACAAAGACGACTTTTTGTTGTTCGCACGAACTGACGCCATCTATGATCTATTAAACTACGGAAGTACAAAAAATGAAATCCATTGATTTTGGTAACACACAGCTCTCGACCAATGAAAATGCAGAATGAACTCTGATTATTATATATATAATGTTGTTTTTATTGCTGATTTGTTGAAAACAGAGCATACTTTTCATTATTAGTTTGATTTATTTTAATGAATTTTGTTTCAAAAAGGTATTTAGATAATATACTAAAGAATCCCGAGGAAGACAAACATCGCAGAATAAAGCAGGGAAATAAAGTTTTCCAGGTCTGTGTTTTTGAGTATTTATTACATATATGTACATAATACTGACTAGTGATCATTGTAGTGTCTTAAATGCTGTAATAATGAAAGAAGTGTCTTTGAAAGTGGTTCGTAATATCATTAATTCAGTGGTGAAACCAGCCTGCTAATTTGCTCATGCTAGGCCAATTTTAAATCATTTCTTATTTCTTTAAAAATCAATTCTTTCCATGGCTATAAAAAAGGAAATGCAGGCTAGCTTGGTTACTGATTCAGTCACACAACACTGAAATTAAATGTTATTTCATTTCATCTAGGAAAGAGTGAAGCCTATAAAAGGAAGTACTGAATTTTTATTGGGTTGTCGATTTGTGGAAAAACCATTACGAGGTACATAGTATCACAACAACGGTTAAGCGTGCATTTTAAAACTGTCACTTTAAGAATCATGCTCAGTTTCTGCGTTATTCAAATTAATTTCCCCTGCGCCATATTCCCTGTCGCTATCACATGTAACAACATGTAAATCATTTGACTGCATGAAGCGTTAAATATTTCACCATTAAGTCACGATGAAGATCACATTCGTTAACGCCATGTTTGTATAATCATGCAATAACGATTTTCCTGGCAGGCAAAACGCATGCAATATTTTCCCAATGCCCTAGCATGCACGCTGTACAATTTAGCTTATGTCAGATATTTTTTGGTCTTTTAAAATAATTCTCTGAATCAAGGCCTAGTCTTAGTGCATTGCGGTGATTTTGACTAATCTTACGACCTTCCTTGTAGCAGATCTTGCTAAATCCATCTCAAATTAAATCGTTTTTTGTCCTAGAAAAGCAGGATGAGATGTATTTTATTCTTGAGGAAGACTTGACCGCGCTGCAGAAAAATTAACTGTAACGAAAGAAGTTCTTGTTGCTACAGAATCGTGTAAACCAAAGTTGGACAGATCTTTAAAGGTGAGCAACTAATTAACCTTACTAGATTTCTGCGTTAAAACTTGTTAAACTTATTTAATCCATTATACCCGAAGCCAGATTGAATAAAGAATTCGGCAAGTTAAATCTTTAGCCAAGCGAGCATAAAAATACGTGCGTACCTACGTGGATTAGTTAGCAAAGAAGCGAACTACAGAACTATAGTATAGTAAACTTGTATATTAGTACGACATTTTGATCCACTCAGATTCTAGCTAATAGCGCACTAACACATTCAATAAGGGACATTGAAAGGTAGTACTCTGACTGGGAAAGGGTATTTTTCTAAGTAATTGCAAATCTCAACTCACAATTTGCGATTTGTACTGCAGATACTTCTACCGCTGTCCTCAAACGAAACGTTGGAGCTTCCTGATCACTCTTTTGAATTGAGTTCAGAAGAAATAAAAAGAATGCAGATGAAACGGTGAGTTTGATCTGTTGAACAAAGATAACTCTGCCACTCTCTTAAATATATTTAAGATCAGTGGTCGTCGCACTGATTCCCCTATAGCCCCCCTTGTATGATCCTATAGTTTTAATGCCCCAGTATATGGGATGTAGTCTGCGCTATTAGTATTTGCCTCTTTCCAACGAATATGACGTTGAGGTAAATGCATTGGTTTTTTATACTTCTATTTCATCAACAACCTACCAAGGTCAGGAAAGCCACTCCATATTGGTGCAGCGTATTCCAGTATAGGCCTAATCTTAGTTTCATAACACGTAATGCCGACTTCAAAAGGCTACTTCGCTCCATATACACGTTTGTTTCATGTTTGCCTTCTTCACAATGCTCTCAACACGAGGGTTCTACTTTAGATTTGATGCTAGACTCCCAGCAATTTCCACTACCTCACTCGGCTCACTGCATAGGGCTAGATAAACCTAGTGACATAGTCTCATTCTGCGTATGAGTGTTAAAAAGCACCGGCAGCAACACGGTACCTTGGGGGACAGGTGTAGGGCATGATTTAATAGATGATAGCGTTCCCACGAGTTTAACCTGCTGATTTCTATCAGATCCATAGCCAAACAGCTTTGGTTACATTCATAGCAGCAGACTTGCGGAGTAATATTCCATGATCCACAAGGTCAAACGTCTTGCGAAATTCTCGATATCGAAGGAACTAGACCAGACTCATTTCCGAAATATCACATACCCAGCCTCGTCCCCGGCGCTTTGATGTTCTTGTGATGTTAATTTTACGGCAGAGCGTGGCGCGAGTCATGCGCGCGCGATTTATTTGTTATGCAAAGCTTGGTGTTACTTATCAGCGGAAATGTACCCAACCCTTGTTAAGCGGAGACCATTTCTAAACGGACACACATACTGTATCTGCCCGAATCATTTCCTTCTTGGTCATTGCAACAACTTATTTAAAGACATTTCCAATCTCGTGCCTGTAACAACTTATTCATAAAGACTTTTTTCTCCGTTTTACTAGTCTAATAGAATTTGAAAACAAATTTCAATTGTTGGTTTATGATACTTATAATTTTAGATCCGAAGAAGTCGATCGTAATTCCCAATTAAGAACTCGCGCAATGAGAGAACGAGACGACAAAAATACTGCAAGAACGTATCGCTTTACTTTGTTACGGGTCAAATTTCCCGATGGCTATATTTTGCAAGGTAAACACCAGTTTAGTTCAATGATTGAAACGACTCGCGCTTTAGTTAAACTGCATTATGGTAAACTTGAGGTTTTCGAAGTAATACCATAAAGTATATAGATTATATGTTACATCACATTTATCAATGAAGGTTTAGAATTCCTACGAAGAGCTCAGTGATTTGCCCTTATTGACTGGCTATATAGAGCCATAAAAATGACAAATCAATGGACATTCATCTTTAATACAACGTTTCGAGTAATTTGCTGTCATCTGCCTCAGGTTCCTGATTATGCTATGAAATCATGTATGTCTACGGAGTTTCCACTGTATTGTTATATTTAAAATTACTGTGTTATAGACTGTGCTACTAAGTGAACTTCGTTCTTAGCATAAAGGTTAACTATGTAAGTAAAACGCATTTTAATCTTTTTTTTTCTGCAATATTTTAAACAGGAACGTTTAAGTCCCGTGAGAAATCTTCGTGTCTTATGAACTTTGTAAGAGAACAGCTTCAATCTGATTGGCTGACATTTACATTGTCAGAACCTGGTGGACGAACACTGACCGAAGAAGAGTCAGGTAAGTTTTGTTTGTAAACGTTTTTGCTTGCTTCATAGTCAGAGAGAGAGAAACATTGCGTAGTATGTATTTCTCCAGAGCTTTTTTTATATTAACCTTGCATATAACCTGCGATTTCTAGATTTGAAAATAGCACGTCCCTTGCTAACTAATAGCCTGCTCGCAGGAAATTGCCTCACATGCCTCATACTGGAGAGAACAGGCTATGAAGCTACACTGTACGTAGGTGAGATCCCACTTGAAATTGCAAGTTGAAACTGGGCAAACTTGGAAAAAACTGCCTATTGTTTTGGTTTCTGAGTGAAGTTAAAAAATAGACGTTTTTAAAAGCACTCCTTAATTGCAAAACAGCTAACGTTACAAAATCATAGCATCTGCGGGAACCTGGTGTGCGGTAATGTTAAGTAACTTAGGCACTCTGCTTTTTCTTCTTAGGTACCTGCCGCCATTTTGCACTTCCAATGGGATCCTGTAATTTTGGCTGATATTGAAGCAGGTGGATCATCATTGAATCCAAACTTTTTAAAACCAGAACTATTAAATAGACACGTATAAATTATCGTCCGTTACAGTAAGGAGGGGTTTACAAAGGATGGTTAAAACACGTCAGGCGATGAAAAGTATTTCAATTCAGAACTTAAGGCTATGAAATCAAGCGGGATGTATACACTTGCCACATTATGTATTGGACCAAACTAAAATCTTGTGCAAGCGTTCCTGAGACAAGCAGCTTATTTGGTCCGTCCCTTCTATAACATGCGGTTCTGACCCCCTCCCCCGTTGTTCAATGTTGTTAAAACGATTTTGAGGTAAGGGGTTCTTTGATATAATAGGGTGGGGGCTGAGACATGAAAAGATCAACAAAATGTGAAGACGCGCGATTGTCCATATAGTTACAAGTTACGATATTTGTAATGCGGCTAATCCGCTTTATTGCAAATAAGAATGACAATAGCCTTTGTTTGTCGCGTTGATCATAGTACTTTACGACCAGTTCCCCTTGAAACGCCTAATACTTTCCATTCTTGCCGATTTCACAAGTCCAGAATCTCTCTTTTCCGCCGTTCCACGCACAAACTTCGTTTATTCAGTCACAAAGTTCGTCTAACAAAAACATTCGCGTGTTTCCTTTCTATTTTTCGATAAAGAATTTCGTTTCCACTTCCAATTTAACTACGTCCTATCGTGTTTATTATATTTTTAAAACTAATCGCGTGGTCCATCTTGAATATTTAACAACCCTATAATTTCTTAGTAATGTGACTAGCATCAAATATCAGCATCGCAAAGACGTTCGCACAACTTTGTCTTGATGTTCATAAGTTTTAATGAATAGCACTGCTCAATTTGATTACGTACTGACAGTATAAATATCTTATAAAACTACTACCATAGCTCACATTGTAGAGTTGAAATTTTAAGAAATGCTGGAGTTGGTAACAAGGTCAGTTGATTATATCATTGCTAGGCTAGTTTTTGTCAAAGATGCAATAGTCCACTATGTATATCTTTAATTTTCTTATATTGATATTGTTTCACTTTTTGGAAAGGTTAGAGAAAGTTCGGGCACATTTCGGTTATCTTTGACAAGTGCTATCCGTATTAAACCACTATTTAATCATCCATTGAGGGCAAAATTACCTCTTTACTGCCCACCTGGCTCGGTTTAGGGACCTTATACATTTGTTAGTGTACTTAAGTTAATTAATTTATGCATGTGGTTATTTTTTATAGTTTAGGGGTCAGGTGTCAATTGGGACGTAAGTTGTGTTCCTTTCTCCAGTCACATGTTATTTGTATGACTTTATAATGTTTTAGTGATTGTAATGATTGTTTGTATAGATATTGATTGTGACAAATTGATTAAATTAAATTAAATTAAGTGTGGTTTACAACTCGTCTAACGCAATCACGATTACTCTATAGAGGCAATTAGCTATATCTGTAGAAAGACCCTCTCGTTATTAATAAATAGTGATATTTACTCGCTACAAAAGGCGAGTCGTATAAATTTTACAAGCGCGATTTAGCGAGCCCGAAAACAAACACCTCAGAATGTTGAACTGATGTGTCCACTCATTTGATTCGCCTTGGGTATCAACAATATATATGCCACACATGCTCAATGCCTTTATATTTTACGTTTGTATGTCTAAGAAAAATCTATATTACTGCTTACCATGATTTAACATCTTCACGGCCGTCTAATCGTCGTTGCAGCATTTCGTTCTGCTCTTTGCGTTTCGCGTACCATTCTTCGTCGGCTAGAGGTTCATCAGCATAAAGGCATGATCGCCTAAAATTTTGCTATCAACTGCTTCTAGAGGTCCAATTTCGTGACTGGTATCATTTGATTCATCCTCTATAATATACCCAGGAATATAATTGTATTCTGAGTCACTGAGAACCGTGAGAGCTTTCCGAATCCGAGCTATTGCCTGACATGCCGGAGAAAATATACCAAAAGTATAATGTGCGTCGTAACTTAGTCCTTAAGCTACGTCACACCACGCTCGTCCCAGACTCTTCTTGAGGCAGAACTAATGATATGGACACAATATAAAAACGTTATGTTTCGCTTCGATATGGTTAAAGTGGAAAACGGGCTTAATGCATTAGCCTGTCCTAAGTTAAATCTTGCGAACAAATTTAACATTTATATTTTTTTCGATTGATTTCGCATTAAATGTAGCATGCAGGTTTTTGGCTGAGAAAATAGAGCGATTTCATGGGTCGAGTTTATTATTATATGGCATTAAGAATTCAAATCATGCATTTCTCTAATAACGTTAAATGGAGTTAAATAGAATTTTAGATAAAGGTAGATTTAATATATATTTTAGATCAATTACTAGTACTGCATCAATTATCTTTGAGGTTTGCGTCGGCCTGTTTATCCACACTGGTGGGGAAAGATAAATTGTAAAAAAAACAAACTTTCTTGCATAAATTATTAAACGGAGCCGAGAGGACGATTATATTTGCTGTATATTGATATTTTGCACAAAAATAGCTAATTTTGAGTTATAAATGTTGAGTGTATTTGTTTGTGAATGAGGCTAATAGGTTTAAATTGAATATAGTTTTGAAGCAGTGTGGTTTTAGCCCGTTTGGCCAAGTGGTCGTCGAGCTAACCCACGTTCTTTTGGTGCGGGTTCGAATCCCAGTCCTGCTTTATGATTTCTTTCATTTTTTCTCTCCTTTTTTAAATGCTAGCTTTCTACCTGAAGTTTTCATGAAGTTGTGGGTGTTGGTTTTAACTGCTCGTTTTTGTTTCGTTATTTAATATATATTTAATATTTAAATATTGCGAACGATCCTGATAATTCATGGTTTGTATAGAGCAACGTGTGTAATATATACTGCGCATGCGCGCTGCTAATTCTGATAGCGTATCTGCGCGAAGAGGCTCCCACAATGTTTAGAGTGTTGCTGTACTAAATTAGATAAATACGATACACGTTTGTTGTAAGTTGTCCCTGAAAGTTTGCATCAACGGGCTGATCACCCTTCGATGGTTAAGTGGGGGGGCATTGTCTGTGAGTGGGGCGAAGCCCGTTACTTCCCTTGGGTCTAGCCCCAATCAAAGTCATTGTCTATATCACACTTGGTCAGTCAGGGGGGGTGTGAGTGGACAGGGGCTTTTCAATCTATCTTATAACTTCTTTGGAGAAATGCAAATGAAGTCACGTGATCCAACTGGA
The DNA here is from genome assembly GCA_963855995.1 of Muricea muricata. Classification (NCBI taxonomy): domain Eukaryota; kingdom Metazoa; phylum Cnidaria; class Anthozoa; order Malacalcyonacea; family Plexauridae; genus Muricea; species Muricea muricata. Next base: position 13,345,121 of record OY979727.1, read on the forward strand.
CACGTCACAGAAAAATTTATACAACGTGGTGGACCATCGTGCAAGACAGAGTGCAAGGTTCCTTTAGAATTTTTTTTTTAAATCACGGATTTTATGGCTGCTTAAAGCTAAGAAGAACGTTGATTGTTGTTGTTTGAAGGTAATTTGGAATTTTTATTCCCTAAATTGTCTTTGTAAATGTGATTTTAAGCATCTCTTCGTGAGGGTAAATTTAGAAAGGACGGTCGCCATGTTTGAATTCGTCTTTCTTGTAGGCGTTTGTTGTACAGTACGCTAGCGATTGACTTTGTGGCTCGCCTTTGAGTTGAAGATTGACTGTCTTAAAAGGTAATTTGCTTTATTTGAGTGAAGTAAAGGTTGTTTAAATACGTAAAACGATTAAGTAAAATTATCGTCGTTGCCATATTATTTTAAATTCGTCGCAAGACAAGCTTTTCTTCAAGATGGTAGAGTTTAAATTTGTTTGAATTTGCCATAGAGACTGGCCTTGTTTGTGGCTGGCTTTCAATGTGTGGACGAAACACATGTCCGGGAAGATAATTTGCTTTCGTTGTAGTTTTTACTTCACGGAAGTATAGCTTGTGTTAATACGCCTTAATTAAATATGATTGCTGTGAAATGTGTTTTTAATTGTGGACCTATCTTTCATTCGAGAATCGAGATGGAAAATTCCGAACCGTGCTCACAATGCGGTGGCTGTCTTTCATAGCTGGCGTTTCATGTGAAGATTAAAAAGGTAATTTACTTTCCTTGTAGGTTTTATTTGAGCAAAGTATAGCTCGATTTATGCCTTTATGAATGGGGAATGGAATTCATAGTATGTTTCAAATTTGCCTCTGTCATATTAGTTGACCTGCATCTAAGGACGTATGGCCTCATTATTGCCTCATTAATATATCATCGAGACATAGTATAAGCAAAATCATCAATTGTTAGTGGTTGCCGCTGCTGAATTTGCATGCTTTAGGCAAAATACTTCGTTAAATACATCGAATGTAGATCAGTACATGGGTGTCTTCCGTGTATATCGTGCAAAAGTGGGTCTTTTGAAATTATCTTTTACTGATGGTTGATCTAATGAATGCGCAATATTTCTCCTAGGTCGCAAAATAGGAGGAGAAGACGGGTTCTCTACAATACATATAAATAATAATTATTCAGTTTATATGTATTGAATGTGCGACTAAATACCTTCGCCGGTCCTAGGCTTTTGTATAGTCTATTAGTTCGTGTTTGCAATCTCGATTAATTCACTGCCACAAATTTAAAATACTCTTTATTTTCAACAAATGTGTAAGCACAATGAAGTTGTTTCATGCATATATCATTCAAAATCATTTGCACTCAAGTAATGCTTCACAGCATATGGCTATAGAATCCTACAGGTATGAGTGCAATAAGTTGCCAAGTTAATTATACAGACAACTTACGTATGTTAAAGAAGGGGCATTATTGCAAGTTACGCTTGTTTTAAAAGAAGAATTTTCAAAAAATGGTTAATGAGGAACGAAACTCTCATTACCTCATCGCGTTCAAAATCCGACGTTTTAAATAGCCTAACGTACAACAGAATCCATACTTATCTTTGCTTATCTATTCAAAATACTTTGCGAAGCAATTTTTTATGCATTTTCTGGATTGCGTATTGGCAGTGCAAAAGTGGAACAGGCATAACTGAAAATGCGTACCAATTATTCTGTTATCCTGGGGAAATTATTTACGTAATCGTGATACATATGTATATATTATGCTTCAGCTTGCTAGATATCAGCCAGGCAATTCAATTTGCTGAGCAAGCACTAATTTTCGCCGATATGTATATAGTGGCTTGAAGTCCTCTAGGTCGAAATTAGCATATATTCACTAACAAAACCAATCAGATCTTGGATTTTGACGAAAGACATTGCATAAATGAATCTAAGTCTGCATATGTCCTTAGATGCAGGTCAACTATTTCAACTTATAAGATATGTTGTTTTAGAAAGTCAATTTTAATCAACTGTATCGAATTAAAGATGTTTCTGTTCTTTTTGTAGAAGAGGGTGTAAATGTGAATAATAGAAGGATGCGTCATCAAGGTGATTCGAAAGGCCGAGTGAGTTTATGTATTGTCAGTAATTTGGCTTGCAGAATTTTTGACCCTAGGGTTTTTCCAAAATTCCACCCCTTTCTTCCACTTAGGCACAAGAGTCGTTTTTCATTTGGCAAATTTGTTCACGAAAAAAGGAAATCACTGTCTTACCAACGTGATTGGCTTTACTTTCTTGCAGAATTTTTGGTTCTGCCTTGCGTGAATATATTTGGCTGGTGGAAAGTGAGCGTTAGGGCATGGTGCATTAGTTTAGACAGGATGACCAGACCTAGGATGTGCGCAAGTAAAGCTTTGCCAGATTTTGATTGATTGAAAAACAAAGAATGTTCTAGCATTTTAAATGCTGACAGTGCAGAAGTAATCAACCTTGGTTCACAAAAAACTGGCAATGTTTTCCTTGGGGTTAGGAGGGTACAAATGGTACCCATTGATAGAGCGTACAAGTGGTACCCGTAAGAAGAGAGAAGCTGTGTAAAATACAAGAAGGAGAGGGGGCCCTTTCAATGAATCTTCCGCAGCAGGTAAAAGCATGCACATTGGTTATCCGGGCTAGCTTCATGATGAAGTCCGCTACCAGTGTCTAGGTTTCTCTTGGTGTGGGGCAACGCAGACAACGACGAAAGATGTAAGTGTTCGACCCCTGTTTATGGTACCTCGTAGGTGCGACATGCAGTACTAGGTTAGGTTAAGTTAGGGGCACGACGAGACGCCATATTCATGGGTATTATAATGCGCGGCGGCTAGGGCCCGCGACGAACAGTGTATGTATAGTTAGACTATTGTATACAGTTTAGTTGTGCAACACACCACATTTACAAAAAAAAATGCAAAGTAATTGAAAGAAAATGGAATCTGTTTTCCTATCAAAATACTCACTGCGTTTTTAGTTATGGCGAGATTAAAAAATGAAAAAAATATAAAATAAAAAGTAAAATGTAAAAAGAGCTTAAATGAAGCCACTTCAGTACTAGAAAAAATTTAATAGATGAGTGAAAGAACATCAAAAGAACATATATTGCCAGGCAATACAAATAAGATTAATATATGAGTAAACGATCATCAAAGAGTTTATATGAGCATACAACCCCAAAAATATTTTAAATAGATGGGTAAATGATCACAAAAGGATTTTATATAGCCAGGCAATAAAAATAAGATTTAGTATACTGGTATATGATCACAAAAAGACTCTATGTGACCATGTGAAAAAATTAAAAAGATTTAATAGATGAGTAATTGATCACAAATGGAGTTTAAATAGCCATACAACATGCACAAACGATATTTTGATAGATGGGTAACACAAGAAAACACAAAAATAAATTTACCATATGGAGAAATGATCACCAAAAGAGTTATATAATTATGCAACAGAAAGAAATTTTCTATATTCGTGCGTGTTCCTGTAGCCAAGCGACAAAAATGAGATTTAACATGTGTAAAAGATGACAAAAAAAGTTTGTATAGGCATGCAACACAAATAGATTTAATATAATGGGTAAATGATCCCCAAAAGAATTTATGTAGCCAGACAACACAAACGATATTTTAATATATGGGTAAATAATCACCAAAAGAGTTATTGTACAGTCATGGAGCAGAGAAGAGATTTAATATATGTGTAAATGATTACAAGAAAAGTTTATATGGCCATGGAACACAAAAATAGATTTAACATATAGAGAAATGATCACCAAAAAGTTATTATATAGTCATGCAACAGAAAAGAGATTTTCTATACTTGTGCGAGTTTATATAGCGAAGCAACAAAAACGAGATTTAAAACACGCATAAATGACCCCCAAAAATTCTATTTAGCCAAGCAACCAAAATGTGATTTAATATACTGGTAAGTGATTACCAAAAGAGTTACCCATAAAACCCATGAAATATTTTTTATAGCCATAAAACCCATGAAATATTTTAAACAGGGTGATAAATGATCAGAAAAGGAGTTTGTATGGCCAGGCAACAAAAATGAGATTTAATATATGGGTAAATGATCACCAAATGAGTATATGTGGCCATACAACGCAAACGATGCTTTAATAGATGGGTAAATACTTGCAAAAAGAGTTTATATATGAAACAAAAAATATTTTAATATATGGTGGCAAAATTATCACCAAAAAGGTTTATGTATCCATGGGTTTAAATCTCAGTGTTGTTGCGTCATTACTTTTTAATATTTTTGTCCTCTTTTTGAAATGTGAACTTCCTGTCTAAAATTTTGGTGAAGTTATGTGTGCTGGCTTTGATTGTTGGTTTTCGTTTTGTTGAGGAAATGTGTAGCATCTTGTACTGGGGCGAACAATCCAGATTAAGTTAAAAAATTTGTGCTTGTGCGTTGTTAATGTTGATCTTTGACCTCAATAAATTACACTAAATCCCACTGGTGTGGGGGTGGAAGTTGGACAGGGCTTTCAACATATCTTTTTGCCAGGGTTGATAGATTCCTGCATAAATAAGCCAAACACTTGACAATGCTCATTGTTTTCCTTTGTATTTGCCTTTTGTTCTCTTTGTCATTTCGATGGTACTTTGGCTTATTTATTCATAAAATCTACCCAGCCTGCTTTTCGCTTGTGTTGAGAAATGCAAATGAAGTCACATGTTTCTACCTTTATAAGGGAGACAGTCGTCACAGAAAGTTTTATAAATCGTGCTGCAAGCAAGGGAGTAGGTAACGTATTTTGTTCTTCAAATGGTTATTTTATGGATTTTATGGTTGCTTTAAGCAAAGTAGAACGTTGATTGTCGTTACTTAAAGTTAATTTGCAATTGTTCGTCGCACAATTTTGCTTGTAAATGTTGTTTTAGCTTCTCCTCGAGACGTAGATTTAGAAGGACGGTCGCCATGTTTGAATTTGTCTTTCTTGTAGAGCGTGTACGATAGCAAGGGTCTTTGTGGCTGGCTTTTAAGATAAAGATTTGTCGTAAAAGGTAATTTACTTTTCGATAGCTTTTATTTGAGTAAAGTATGGGTTGGTTGAATAAGTGAAACAATAAGGTAAAATTATCCTCGTCGCCATAGTCGTCGGTTCGTTTATTTAAGTTAAAGACGATGTTGAAAGAGGTGTGTTTGACGTTTGAACGTTTCTAACTTATCGCGTTCACGTTTTAAACGTTGTTTTAGCGTATTCTGAAGATGGCAAAATATGAGTTGGGCTTGGCTTTCAAAGTAAAGACTATTGTCTGGGAAGGTAATTTACTTTCGTTGTGGCTGCTATTTGACTAAAGTATAGTTCCATAAGCGTAGATTATAATTCGGTAGAAAAGTGTTTTTAAATGTGGGTTTACCTTTTGTTCTAGAATCGAGATGGTAAAATTTCGAACGACCCTCGCCATGTGGTTGTCTTTTAATGGCTGGCATTTATTGTGAAGGTAAGTTTATACAGCAGACAAAGAGATATAATATCAAGAAAAGTTTATATAGCCATGCAAAATAGATTCAACATATTAAGAAATGACCACCCAAAGAATTATTATATAGTCATTCATTCAACAGAAAAGAGATTTTCTATAGTCGTGCGAGTTTATGGAGCCAAGCAACAAAACGACTTATAAAATATTTTTAACAGAGTGATAAATGATCACAAAAGGCAACAAAAATGAGATTTAACATATCTGAAAACAGTTTACATAGGCATACAACACAAATAAGATTCAATATATGGGTAAATTATTACCAAAAGAATTTATATAGACATACAGCCCATGATATATTTCAAACAGAGTGGTAAATGATCACAAAAGGTGTTTATATTGCCAGGCAACAAAAATGAGATTAATATACTGGTATATGATCACAAAAAGATTTTGTAACCGTATGAAAAAAAAAGATTTAATAAATGCGTAAATGAACACCAAGAGTTTCGTATATAGCCATAGGGCAAAAATGAGATTTAATATATGGGTAAATGATCACAAATTAGACTTTGCTAATAGGGCATGCATAAGACATGAAAGAATGAATGGCTAAATTACTAGGTGGATATAGACAGAATGAACAGCTACGAGCTATACACAGAACCGGAACAGAAAGATAATTGACAACTAAAAGAATAATATCTCAACAATTTTTATTTCCAAGCCAAAAGTGCATATCCAACTTTGATTACTTCAGCCTTTCAACAAGCACCAAGAAAAGCTTGTATAAAGCGGGTAAAATACACAAATTCCAATAACTTTATCATAAATACACATGGCCATTTCATTAAAAAAATCTTTGAGATTGAATATGCAAGACAAAATGGGTGCTTTTTTAACTAGGTTTTAGTTTAACTTAGTGTTGTTATATAATATTTCAGTTTATTTTCTACTTGTTTATCATGATCCTCAATAGCGTAGCGGGGAGTATCCCTGCTTGTCACAAAATCAATCCATATTTATTAAGCATCAAGATTTTTATGGAATAGCTGTTTATTAATCATATTCTTATTGGGAGTTGTGATAACATTATTTAGTGTGTGGCTCAAACGAGTGCTCAATGCTTCTTCGCAATGTTGACACAAGTAAGAATTATGGCTTTCATGATCAATATTAATGATTTATAATTTTTTACACAAGTTGTTTATGAAATAGGTGTCGATTTATAATATACACTTAAAGCATGTTTAACAAGTCCAAATTTTTTGTTTGTAATTTGTATGGTGAATATTAAATTAAAAAATAATTTTGTGGTAACCCCCTGTAAGTTTATTATGTACTGAACTGAAGTGTATCTAAGTTGATCGAATTTGAAGGGTGTTTAACTGTTCTCAAGTATATCAAAGTACATAAACTTGAGCCATGTTCAACTTGACAGAAGTATATAATAGACTTAAATTGAATTTGAAGCCTGTTTAACTGTGGTGAAGTATATAAAAAAAAACAACGACAAGCAGACAACTTAAGGAAATACAAAATAAAACATTACTTATAAATTATTTTGAAGTATATAAAAGTTTACTGCAGTTTAAGCATTCTTAACATTACTGAGGTATATCAAAGTTGATTGAACTTGAAGCATGTTTCATTTCAGTATATGTGAGAAGATTCAACATGAAGCAAGTTTAATTTTCTTGAAGTATATTAAAGCAATGCCATATGTACATATCTATTCAATATATATCTACTTATAATTATTGAATAAATATATACTTATATATATATATATTATTCACAAACTTATACTTATTATATTTGTATACCTATTATACTTATACTTGTGTACTTAATACACATCAACTTATTATAAAAACTTCATATACTTGTACTTTTGTACACTTTTAAATTTAATATACTTAAAAAGCAAATATACTAATAGTTATTATAAACTTACTTATTTTCACATGTTTTTTAAACATATATTTTTTTATACTTATATATCTTTAATATTTTCTTTATACATATATATTTTTTTATAATTATATATTTTTTATACTTACATATTTTTACATTTCTTTTATATATTTATAATAAATATTGCTCCAGGAACCATTCAAAGGCCCAATCAGGACAATAATTTCTTAAGTAAAGTTAAGTGACTTGAGTTAAGTTCCTTAAGTTAAGTTCCTTAAGTTAAGTTACTTAAGTTGAGTTGAGTTGAGTTGCGTTAACTTGAGTTAATTCACTTAAGTTAAATTAAGTTGAGTTGAGCTACTTAAGTTAAGTTACTTAAGTTAAGTTAAGCTAAGTTAAGTTGCTTAAGTTAAGTTAAGTTAAGTTAAGTTAAGTTAAGTTAAGTTGAGTTGAGTTAAGTTGAGTTAAGTTAAGTTAAGTTAAGTTGAGTTAAGTTGAGTTAAGTTACTTAAGTTAACTTACTTTGTTTAACTTGCTTAAGTTAAATTACTTAAGTTAGGTTATGTTACTTGAGTTAAGTTAAATGACTTACTTAAGTTACTTAAGTTAATGCAATTCAGTTAAAAAATATTGCTCCAGGAATTAAACCCAGAAACCTTAAAAGGCCCAATCAGGACAATATTTTCTTAAGTTAAGTTAACTGATTTAAGTTAAGTTAAGTTAAGTTAAGTTGCTTAAGTCGAGATAAGTAACTTAGGTTAAGCTACTTAAGTTAAGCTGCTTAAGTTAAGTTGCTTAAGTTAAGTGGAGTTACGTTGACTTAATTAAGTTTAAGTTTAAGTTTAAGTTTAAGTTTAAGTTTAAGTTTAAGTTTAAGTTTAAGTTTAAGTTTAAGTTTAAGTTTAAGTTTAAGTTTAAGTTTAAGTTTAAGTTTAAGTTTAAGTTTAAGTTTAAGTTTAAGTTTAAGTTTAAGTTTAAGTTTAAGTTTAAGTTTAAGTTTAAGTTTAAGTTTAAGTTTAAGTTTAAGTTTAAGTTTAAGTTTAAGTTTAAGTTTAAGTTTAAGTTTAAGTTTAAGTTTAAGTTTAAGTTTAAGTTTAAGTTTAAGTTTAAGTTTAAGTTTAAGTTTAAGTTTAAGTTTAAGTTTAAGTTTAAGTTTAAGTTTAAGTTTAAGTTTAAGTTTAAGTTTAAGTTTAAGTTTAAGTTTAAGTTTAAGTTTAAGTTTTAAGTTTAAGTTTTAAGTTTAAGTTTTAAGTTTAAGTTTTAAGTTTAAGTTTTAAGTTTAAGTTTTAAGTTTAAGTTTTAAGTTTAAGTTTTAAGTTTTAAGTTTTAAGTTTTAAGTTTTAAGTTTAAGTTTTAAGTTTAAGTTTTAAGTTTAAGTTTTAAGTTTAAGTTTTAAGTTTAAGTTTTAAGTTTAAGTTTTAAGTTTAAGTTTTAAGTTTAAGTTTTAAGTTTAAGTTTTAAGTTTAAGTTTTAAGTTTAAGTTTTAAGTTTTAAGTTTTAAGTTTTAAGTTTTAAGTTTTAAGTTTTAAGTTTTAAGTTTTAAGTTTTAAGTTTTAAGTTTTAAGTTTTAAGTTTTAAGTTTTAAGTTTTAAGTTTTAAGTTTTAAGTTTTAAGTTTTAAGTTTTAAGTTTTAAGTTTTAAGTTTTAAGTTTTAAGTTTTAAGTTTTAAGTTTTAAGTTTTAAGTTTTAAGTTTTAAGTTTTAAGTTTTAAGTTTTAAGTTTTAAGTTTTAAGTTTTAAGTTTTAAGTTTTAAGTTTTAAGTTTTAAGTTTTAAGTTTTAAGTTTTAAGTTTTAAGTTTTAAGTTTTAAGTTTTAAGTTTTAAGTTTTAAGTTTTAAGTTTTAAGTTTTAAGTTTTAAGTTTTAAGTTTTAAGTTTTAAGTTTTAAGTTTTAAGTTTTAAGTTTTAAGTTTTAAGTTTTAAGTTTTAAGTTTTAAGTTTTAAGTTTTAAGTTTTAAGTTTTAAGTTTTAAGTTTTAAGTTTTAAGTTTTAAGTTTTAAGTTTTAAGTTTTAAGTTTTAAGTTTTAAGTTTTAAGTTTTAAGTTTTAAGTTTTAAGTTTTAAGTTTTAAGTTTTAAGTTTTAAGTTTTAAGTTTTAAGTTTTAAGTTTTAAGTTTTAAGTTTTAAGTTTTAAGTTTTAAGTTTTAAGTTTTAAGTTTTAAGTTTTAAGTTTTAAGTTTTAAGTTTTAAGTTTTAAGTTTTAAGTTTTAAGTTTTAAGTTTTAAGTTTTAAGTTTTAAGTTTTAAGTTTTAAGTTTTAAGTTTTAAGTTTTAAGTTTTAAGTTTTAAGTTTTAAGTTTTAAGTTTTAAGTTTTAAGTTTTAAGTTTTAAGTTTTAAGTTTTAAGTTTTAAGTTTTAAGTTTTAAGTTTTAAGTTTTAAGTTTTAAGTTTTAAGTTTTAAGTTTTAAGTTTTAAGTTTTAAGTTTTAAGTTTTAAGTTTTAAGTTTTAAGTTTTAAGTTTTAAGTTTTAAGTTTTAAGTTTTAAGTTTTAAGTTTTAAGTTTTAAGTTTTAAGTTTTAAGTTTTAAGTTTTAAGTTTTAAGTTTTAAGTTTTAAGTTTTAAGTTTTAAGTTTTAAGTTTTAAGTTTTAAGTTTTAAGTTTTAAGTTTTAAGTTTTAAGTTTTAAGTTTTAAGTTTTAAGTTTTAAGTTTTAAGTTTTAAGTTTTAAGTTTTAAGTTTTAAGTTTTAAGTTTTAAGTTTTAAGTTTTAAGTTTTAAGTTTTAAGTTTTAAGTTTTAAGTTTTAAGTTTTAAGTTTTAAGTTTTAAGTTTTAAGTTTTAAGTTTTAAGTTTTAAGTTTTAAGTTTTAAGTTTTAAGTTTTAAGTTTTAAGTTTTAAGTTTTAAGTTTTAAGTTTTAAGTTTTAAGTTTTAAGTTTTAAGTTTTAAGTTTTAAGTTTTAAGTTTTAAGTTTTAAGTTTTAAGTTTTAAGTTTTAAGTTTTAAGTTTTAAGTTTTAAGTTTTAAGTTTTAAGTTTTAAGTTTTAAGTTTTAAGTTTTAAGTTTTAAGTTTTAAGTTTTAAGTTTTAAGTTTTAAGTTTTAAGTTTTAAGTTTTAAGTTTTAAGTTTTAAGTTTTAAGTTTTAAGTTTTAAGTTTTAAGTTTTAAGTTTTAAGTTTTAAGTTTTAAGTTTTAAGTTTTAAGTTTTAAGTTTTAAGTTTTAAGTTTTAAGTTTTAAGTTTTAAGTTTTAAGTTTTAAGTTTTAAGTTTTAAGTTTTAAGTTTTAAGTTTTAAGTTTTAAGTTTTAAGTTTTAAGTTTTAAGTTTTAAGTTTTAAGTTTTAAGTTTTAAGTTTTAAGTTTTAAGTTTTAAGTTTTAAGTTTTAAGTTTTAAGTTTTAAGTTTTAAGTTTTAAGTTTTAAGTTTTAAGTTTTAAGTTTTAAGTTTTAAGTTTTAAGTTTTAAGTTTTAAGTTTTAAGTTTTAAGTTTTAAGTTTTAAGTTTTAAGTTTTAAGTTTTAAGTTTTAAGTTTTAAGTTTTAAGTTTTAAGTTTTAAGTTTTAAGTTTTAAGTTTTAAGTTTTAAGTTTTAAGTTTTAAGTTTTAAGTTTTAAGTTTTAAGTTTTAAGTTTTAAGTTTTAAGTTTTAAGTTTTAAGTTTTAAGTTTTAAGTTTTAAGTTTTAAGTTTTAAGTTTTAAGTTTTAAGTTTTAAGTTTTAAGTTTTAAGTTTTAAGTTTTAAGTTTTAAGTTTTAAGTTTTAAGTTTTAAGTTTTAAGTTTTAAGTTTTAAGTTTTAAGTTTTAAGTTTTAAGTTTTAAGTTTTAAGTTTTAAGTTTTAAGTTTTAAGTTTTAAGTTTTAAGTTTTAAGTTTTAAGTTTTAAGTTTTAAGTTTTAAGTTTTAAGTTTTAAGTTTTAAGTTTTAAGTTTTAAGTTTTAAGTTTTAAGTTTTAAGTTTTAAGTTTTAAGTTTTAAGTTTTAAGTTTTAAGTTTTAAGTTTTAAGTTTTAAGTTTTAAGTTTTAAGTTTTAAGTTTTAAGTTTTAAGTTTTAAGTTTTAAGTTTTAAGTTTTAAGTTTTAAGTTTTAAGTTTTAAGTTTTAAGTTTTAAGTTTTAAGTTTTAAGTTTTAAGTTTTAAGTTTTAAGTTTTAAGTTTTAAGTTTTAAGTTTTAAGTTTTAAGTTTTAAGTTTTAAGTTTTAAGTTTTAAGTTTTAAGTTTTAAGTTTTAAGTTTTAAGTTTTAAGTTTTAAGTTTTAAGTTTTAAGTTTTAAGTTTTAAGTTTTAAGTTTTAAGTTTTAAGTTTTAAGTTTTAAGTTTTAAGTTTTAAGTTTTAAGTTTTAAGTTTTAAGTTTTAAGTTTTAAGTTTTAAGTTTTAAGTTTTAAGTTTTAAGTTTTAAGTTTTAAGTTTTAAGTTTTAAGTTTTAAGTTTTAAGTTTTAAGTTTTAAGTTTTAAGTTTTAAGTTTTAAGTTTTAAGTTTTAAGTTTTAAGTTTTAAGTTTTAAGTTTTAAGTTTTAAGTTTTAAGTTTTAAGTTTTAAGTTTTAAGTTTTAAGTTTTAAGTTTTAAGTTTTAAGTTTTAAGTTTTAAGTTTTAAGTTTTAAGTTTTAAGTTTTAAGTTTTAAGTTTTAAGTTTTAAGTTTTAAGTTTTAAGTTTTAAGTTTTAAGTTTTAAGTTTTAAGTTTTAAGTTTTAAGTTTTAAGTTTTAAGTTTTAAGTTTTAAGTTTTAAGTTTTAAGTTTTAAGTTTTAAGTTTTAAGTTTTAAGTTTTAAGTTTTAAGTTTTAAGTTTTAAGTTTTAAGTTTTAAGTTTTAAGTTTTAAGTTTTAAGTTTTAAGTTTTAAGTTTTAAGTTTTAAGTTTTAAGTTTTAAGTTTTAAGTTTTAAGTTTTAAGTTTTAAGTTTTAAGTTTTAAGTTTTAAGTTTTAAGTTTTAAGTTTTAAGTTTTAAGTTTTAAGTTTTAAGTTTTAAGTTTTAAGTTTTAAGTTTTAAGTTTTAAGTTTTAAGTTTTAAGTTTTAAGTTTTAAGTTTTAAGTTTTAAGTTTTAAGTTTTAAGTTTTAAGTTTTAAGTTTTAAGTTTTAAGTTTTAAGTTTTAAGTTTTAAGTTTTAAGTTTTAAGTTTTAAGTTTTAAGTTTTAAGTTTTAAGTTTTAAGTTTTAAGTTTTAAGTTTTAAGTTTTAAGTTTTAAGTTTTAAGTTTTAAGTTTTAAGTTTTAAGTTTTAAGTTTTAAGTTTTAAGTTTTAAGTTTTAAGTTTTAAGTTTTAAGTTTTAAGTTTTAAGTTTTAAGTTTTAAGTTTTAAGTTTTAAGTTTTAAGTTTTAAGTTTTAAGTTTTAAGTTTTAAGTTTTAAGTTTTAAGTTTTAAGTTTTAAGTTTTAAGTTTTAAGTTTTAAGTTTTAAGTTTTAAGTTTTAAGTTTTAAGTTTTAAGTTTTAAGTTTTAAGTTTTAAGTTTTAAGTTTTAAGTTTTAAGTTTTAAGTTTTAAGTTTTAAGTTTTAAGTTTTAAGTTTTAAGTTTTAAGTTTTAAGTTTTAAGTTTTAAGTTTTAAGTTTTAAGTTTTAAGTTTTAAGTTTTAAGTTTTAAGTTTTAAGTTTTAAGTTTTAAGTTTTAAGTTTTAAGTTTTAAGTTTTAAGTTTTAAGTTTTAAGTTTTAAGTTTTAAGTTTTAAGTTTTAAGTTTTAAGTTTTAAGTTTTAAGTTTTAAGTTTTAAGTTTTAAGTTTTAAGTTTTAAGTTTTAAGTTTTAAGTTTTAAGTTTTAAGTTTTAAGTTTTAAGTTTTAAGTTTTAAGTTTTAAGTTTTAAGTTTTAAGTTTTAAGTTTTAAGTTTTAAGTTTTTAGTTTTAAGTTTTTAGTTTTAAGTTTTTAGTTTTAAGTTTTAAGTTTTTAGTTTTTAGTTTTTAGTTTTTAGTTTTTAGTTTTTAGTTTTTAGTTTTTAGTTTTTAGTTTTTAGTTTTTAGTTTTTAGTTTTTAGTTTTTAGTTTTTAGTTTTAAGTTTTTAGTTTTTAGTTTTTAGTTTTTAGTTTTTAGTTTTTAGTTTTTAGTTTTTAGTTTTTAGTTTTTAGTTTTTAGTTTTTAGTTTTTAGTTTTTAGTTTTTAGTTTTTAGTTTTTAGTTTTTAGTTTTTAGTTTTTAGTTTTTAGTTTTTAGTTTTTAGTTTTTAGTTTTTAGTTTTTAGTTTTTAGTTTTTAGTTTTTAGTTTTTAGTTTTTAGTTTTAAGTTTTAAGTTTTTAGTTTTAAGTTTTAAGTTTTAAGTTTTAAGTTTTTAGTTTTTAGTTTTTAGTTTTTAGTTTTTAGTTTTTAGTTTTAAGTTTTAAGTTTTAAGTTTTTAGTTTTTAGTTTTTAGTTTTTAGTTTTTAGTTTTTAGTTTTTAGTTTTTAGTTTTTAGTTTTTAGTTTTTAGTTTTTAGTTTTTAGTTTTTAGTTTTTAGTTTTTAGTTTTTAGTTTTTAGTTTTTAGTTTTTAGTTTTTAGTTTTTAGTTTTTAGTTTTTAGTTTTTAGTTTTTAGTTTTTAGTTTTTAGTTTTTAGTTTTTAGTTTTTAGTTTTTAGTTTTTAGTTTTTAGTTTTTAGTTTTTAGTTTTTAGTTTTTAGTTTTAAGTTTTAAGTTTTTAGTTTTTAAGCTGTGGGTGGGTGGGTGGGTGGGTGGGTGGGTGGGTGGGTGGGTGGGTGGGTGGGTGGGTGGGTGGGTGGGTGGGTGGGTGGGACCTACTTAGTTACTTACTTACTTACTTAATTAGTTACTTAGTTAGTTACTTACCTACTTAGTTAGTCACTTACTTACTTAAGTTAGTTACTTAGTTACTTACTTACTTCCCTCCTTACTTAATACCCTCCTTAGTTAGTTTACTTAGTTACTTTAGTTACTTACTTACTTAGTTACTTAGTTAATTACTTAGTTACTTTAATTTAGCTTAGTCTAGTCTAGTCTAGTTTGTTAATTAGTTAGTTAGTTACTTACTTTAGTTTAGTTAGCTAGTTTAGTTTAGTTTACTTCCTTTACTTTAGTTTAGTTACTTACTTACTTTAGCCAGTTTACTTTAGCTTAGTTAGTTAGTTAGCTAGCTACCTAGCTAGTTACTTACTCAGTTAGTTACTTAGTTAGTTACTTACTCACTTACTTACCTAGTTACTTAGTTACTTGATTACTTAGTTAGTTACTTACTTTAGCTACTTTACTTTAGTTTACTTAGTTACTTACTTACTTACTTACTTAGTTAGTTAGTCAGTTACTTGCTTACTTAGTTAGTTAGTTAGTCACTCACTTAGTTAATTAGTTAGTTACTTTAGCTTAGCTTAGCTTAGCTTAGCTAACTTTACCTAAGTTTAGCTTACTCCAGTCTAGTCTAATCTAGTTTGTTAGTTTGTTAGTTAGTTACTTTACTTTACTTTAGCTTAGTCTAGTTTAATTAGTTACTTACTTACTTTACCTAGTTTACTTTAGTTTAGTTAGTTACTCAGTTACTTACTTACCTACTTAGTCAGTCAGTCAGTTAGTTAGTTAGTTAGTTAGTTACTCTAGTTCACCTTACTCTAGTTTAGTTTAGTTTAGTTAGTTACTTTAGTTTAGTTTAGTCTAGTTTAGTTAGTTAGTTAGTTAGTTACTTACTTACTTAGTTAGTTAGTTACTTACTTACTTAGTTACCTACTTAGTTAGTTACTTAGTTAGTTAGTTACTTAGTTACTTAGTTACTTACTTAGTTAGTTAGTTACTTACTTACTTACTTACTTACTTAGTCAGTCAGTTACTTAGTCACTCTAGTTTAGCTTAGCCTACTCTAGTCTAGTTTGTTAGTTAGTTTACCTCACTTTAGTTTAGTTTAGTTTACTTAGTCACTTATCTAGTCTACCTACTTCACTTTAGTTTACTTAGTTAGTTACTTAGTTAGTTAGTCACTTACTCTAGTTCAGTTCAGTTTAGTTTACTTTACTTTACTTTACTTTAGTTTAGTTTAGTTTAGTTACTTAAATAGTCTACTTTAGTCTAGTCTAGCTTAGTTTACTTTAGTTTAGTTATCTTACATTAAGTTTTCTCAAACTACAAAATATTGCTCCACGAATCACACCAACACCCCTCAAAGGCCCAATCAGCACCATATTTTCTCCAAACCTAACTTATCCAACTGTGTCTAAGTCTAGTATATGTCCATGCAACTCTGCGCAAGTGCTCTATATCTCCATGTAAGTGTAATATACGTTCATGCAAGTCTGTGTAAGTCTAATATATTTCCACGCACCCGTTTGTAAGTGTAGTATATGTCCATCCAAGTTCACTATATCTTCGCACAAGTATATGTATCTCTAATACATGTCTATGCAAGTATGTGTAAATGTAGTATGTGTCCTCACAAGTCTGTGTAAGTCTACTATATGTCCATGCAAGCTGAGTATATCTTCACACAAGTTTGTGTATCTCTAATACATCTCTATCCAACTATGTGTATGTGTAGTATCTGTCCTCGCAAGCGTAGTATATGTTCATGCAAGTGTGTACAAGTGTACTATATCTCCATCCAACTCAAGTATGTGTCCTCACAAGTGCCTCCAACTGTAGTATCTGTTGATGCAACTGTGTGTAAGTGTAGTATAAGTTCATGCAAGTGTGTGTAAGTCTAATATATGCCGTCGCAAGTGTGTATATGTCCACGCAACTGCACTATGTCTCCTCACAAGTGTGTTTAAGTTTAATATAGGTCCACACAAGTCTATGTAAATGTCGTATATGTCAACGCAAGTGTGTGCAAGTCTAGTATATGTCCATCCAAGTGTGTACAAGTGCAGTATATGTTGATGCAACTGTGTGTAAGTGGAGTATATGTGTAATATATGTCAACCCAAGTGTGTATAAGTGTAGCATATGTCCATGCAAGTCGAGCATATCTTCACGCAAGTGTGTGTCCGTGTGTCCGTCTGTAAGTGTAGTATGTGTCCTTACAAGTGTGTGTAAGTTTAATATATGTCCACACAAGTGTATTTAAATGTGCTATATCTGAACGCAACTGTGTGTAAGTCTACTATATGTCCTTGCAAGTGTGTATAACTGTAGTATATGTTCATGCAAGTGTGTGTAAGTCTAATATATGTACACACAAGTGTATGTAAATGTGCTATATGTCAACGCAAGTGTGTGTAAGTCTAGTATATGTCCTTGCAAGGGTGTATAAATCTAATATATGTATACACAAGTGTATGTAAAGCTGGTATATGTCAACGCAAATGTCTCTAACTCTAGTATATGCCCATACAAGTGTGTGTAAGTGCAGTATATGTTGATGCAACTGTGTGTATGTGTAGTATATGTTGATCCAAGTCTAGTATATGTCGACGCAAGTGTGTATAAGTGTAGTATACGTCCTCGCAAGTGTAGTATATCTTGATGCAAGTGTGTGTAAGTCTAATATATGTCCACACAAGTGTATGTAAATGCGGTATATGTCATTGCAAGTGTAGCATATGTTGATGCAACTGTCTCTAAGTGTAGTATATCTCCATGCAAGTGTAATATATGTCCACACAAGTGTGTGTAAGGGTAGTATATGTCTATGCAAGTATGTGTAAGTGTTGTATATGTCCATGCTAGTGTGTAAGTCTAGTATATGTCCACGCAAATGTGTGGAAGTGTAGTATATGTTCATGCAAGTGTGTGTAAGTGTAACATATGTCTATGCAAGTATGTGTAAGTCTACTATATGTCCATGCTAGTGTGTAAGTCTAGTATATGTCCACGAAAATGTGTGTAAGTGTTTTTTATCTCCATACATGTGTGTGTAAGTGTTGTATATGTCCATGCAAGTGTCTGTACTTGAAGTATATGTCCACGCAAGTGTGCGTTAGTGCAGTACATGTCCTCGCAAGTGTGTGCAAAAGTAGTATATGTCGCCGCAAGTGTGTGTAAGTGTAGTATATCTCTATGCAAGTATGTCTAACTCTAGTATATGTCCATGCAAGTGTGTGTAAGTGTCGTATATGTCCATGCAAGTGTAGTGTGTGTCCCCACAAGTGTGTGCAAGTGTAGTATATGTTGATGCAACTGTCTGTAAGTGTAGTATATGTTCATGCAAGTGTTTGTAAGTCTAATATTTGTCGACGCAAGTGTCTATAAGTGTAGTATAAGTCCATGCAAGTTGAGTATATGTTCACGCAAGTGTGTGTATGTGTAATATATGTCCCCGCAAGTGTGTGTAAGTGCAGTATATGTCCTTGCAAGTGTTGTATATGTACATGCAAGTGTAGTATGTGTTCTCACAAGTGTATGTAAATATGGTATATGTCAATGCAAGTGTGTATAAGTCTAATATATGTCCACACAAGTGTGTATAAGTGTAGTATATCTCCATGCAAGTGTGTGCATGTGTAATATATGTCAATACTAGTGTGTAAATCTAGTGTATGTCCACGCAAATTTGTGTAAGTGTACTTTATGTCCATGCAAGTGTAGTATGTGTCCTTACAAGTGTGTGCAAGTTTAATATATCTCCACACAAGTTTATGTAAACGTGGTATATGTCAACGCAAGTGTGTGTAAGTCTAGTATATGTCCATGCAAGTGCGTGTAACTGCAGTATATGTCCTTGCAAGTGTGTCCAAGTGTAGTATATGTTGATGCAAGTGTGTGTAAGTCTAATATATGTCCACACAAGCGTATGTAAATGTGCTATATGTCAACGAAAGTGTGTGTA
The DNA here is from genome assembly GCA_963855995.1 of Muricea muricata. Lineage (NCBI taxonomy): Eukaryota > Metazoa > Cnidaria > Anthozoa > Malacalcyonacea > Plexauridae > Muricea > Muricea muricata. Next base: position 13,363,074 of record OY979727.1, read on the forward strand.
ACTGCAGTATATGTCCATGCAAGTGTCTGTAAGTGCATTATATGTCCTTGCAAGTCTAGTATATATCAACGCAAGGGTGTATAAGTGTAGTATATCTCCATGCAAGTGGAGTATATGTTCACCCAAGTGTGTCTACTTGTAATATATGTCCACGTAAGTGTGCATAAGTGCAGTATATGTCCTTGCAAGTGTGTGCAAAGCTAGTATATGTCCGCGCAAGTGTGTATAAGTGTAGTATATCTCCATGCAAGTGTAATATATGTCCACACAAGTGTGTGTAAGGGTAGTATATGTCTATGCAAGTATGTGTAAGTGTTGTATATGTCCATGCTAGTGTGTAAGTCTAGTATATGTCCACGCAAATGTGTGTAAGTGTTGTATATGTTCATGCAAGTGTGTGTAAGTCCAGTATATGTCGACGCAAGTGTGTATAAGTGTAGTATATGTCCTTGCAAGTGTGTGTAAGTCTAATATATGTCCACACAAGTGTATGTAAATGTGGTATATGTCAACGCAAGTGTGTGTAGGTCTAGTATATGTCCATGCAAGTGTGTGTAAGTGTAGTATATGTTGATGCAACTGTGTGTAAGTGTAGTATATGTTCATGCAAGTGTGTGTAAGTGTAGTATATGTTGATGCAACTGTGTGTAAGTGTAGTATATGTCCATGCAAGTGGAGTATATGTCCACGCAAGGGTGCGTAAGTGAAGTATATGTCGGCGCAAGTGTGTATAAGTGTAGTATATCCCCATGCAAGTGTAATATATGTCCACACAAGTGTGTGTAAGTGTAGTATATGTCCACGCTGGTGTGTAAGTCTAGTATATGTCCATCCAAATGTATGCAAGTGTAGTATGTGTCCTCACAAGTGTGTGTAAGTTTAATATAGTCCACACAAGTGTATGTAAATGTAGTATATGTCCGTGTAAGTGTAGTATATGTTCATGCAAGTGTGTGTAAGTGTACTACATGTCAACGCAAGGGTGTATAAGTGTAGTATATCTCCACGCAAGTGGAGTATATGTTCACGCAAGTGTGTCTATGTGTAATATATGTCCACGCAAGGGTGCGTAAGTGCAGTATATGTCCTTGCAAGTGTGTGCAAAGGTAGTATATGTGTAGTATATCTCCATGCAAGTGTAATATATGTCCACACAAGTGTGTGTAAGTGTAGTATATGTCTATGCAAGTATGTGTAAGTGTACTATATGTCCATGCTAGTGTGTAAGTCTAGTATACGTCCATGCAAATGTGTGTAAGTGTTGTATATGTCCATGCAAGTGTAGTATGTGTCCTCACAAGTGTGTGTAAGATTAATATATCTCCACACAAGTGTTTCTAACTGTAGTATATGTCCTTGCAAGTGTGTGCAAGTGTTGTATATGTCCACGCAAGTCTAGTATGTCTCCTCACAAAAGTGTGTAAGTTGAATATATGTCCACACAAGTATATGTAAATGTGGTATATGTCAACGCAAGTGTGTGTAAGTCTAGTATATGTCCATCCAAGTGTGTGCAAGTGTAGTATATGTTCATGCAAGTGTGTGTAAGTCTAATATACTCCCACACAAGTGTATGTAAATGTGGTATATGTCAATGCAAGTGTGTGCAAGATTAGTATATGTTGATGCAACTGTGTGTAAGTGTAGTATATGTCGACGCAAGTGTGTATAAGTGTAGTATATCTTGATGCAAGTGGAGTATATGTCCATGCATGTGTGTTTAAGTATGTGCGTTTAAGTGTAATGTATGTCCACTTAAGTGTATGTAATTGTGGTATATGTCCACACGATTGTTTGTAAGCGTAGTATATGTTTACGCAAGTGTGTGTAAGTGTAGTATATGTCCATGCAAGTGTCTGTAGTTGTAGTATATGTTTACGCAAGTGTGTGTAATTGTAGTATGTGTCCACGCAAGTGTTTGTAAGTGTAGTATATGTATATGCAAGCGTGTGTAGAATATATCAATGCAAGTGTGTGTAAATGTATCATATGTCCATGCAAGTGGGGGTAAGTGTAGTATATGTCGATGCAAGTGTAGTATATGTCCACGCAAGTGTGTGTAAATGCAGTATATGTCCATGCAATTGTAGTATATGTCCATGCAAGTGTGTGTAAATGTAGTAGATGTCCATGATTATTGCATCTAGTGTAGAACATGTTTATGTATAATGCACGTTTTGTTGTATATGTGCATGTATAATCTAGTGTAGTATATGTCCATGTATATTGCATCTAGTATCTAGGTCTGCAATCTAGGTCTTTTATATCTATGATGTACACCTAACTTGTCCATGAATGTTAGTGAGTGTGTTAAAGTATATGTGCACCTAACTTATCCATGCGTCCATGTTTGTGTGTGTGTGTGTGTGCACCCATCCCTGATATCATGTACACCTAATCAATCCCCATACTTGTTTGTCCATGCACACATGCCTGATATAGTGTAACCCTAATCAATCCCCATGCATATAACTCCATGCACGTGCCTAATATGTATGTAATCCCTAAACTTATGCATTTTGGGTCTCAACAAAAAATATACGAACACAGATATTTGCATTTTTGAAATCATACCATGAACACATCCTGATCCTATGACGTGCCATTGTTGCATCATTCATACTTGTGCTTCCAGCATATACTAAAAGAAATGATGCAATGTGAAATGCATGCTGGGTCATAAAAGAAACTCAACTGAAATGTACAAACTGAGCAAAATCTCAGTGCAATAAATTTACACTTTCTATTGCTGCTACTTCAGGTTATGTCTACCTTATAGCAGCTGCAATGCGGTGATCAAAATCACGGTGTAAACCCCTCCCCGGGCATATAACCAGGCATTTGACTTTTAGGATTTTGTCTTGATCAGATCCCCCACTTTCAATATTATTTGAAGGTTGAATTAGATATCCTAGCTACTAGCAGTTTTGATATTGCTCAAGAAGTGAGATTTTTAAGAAAAATTGCACTATTTTTCAAAAGGCTATGACTTTAAGATATAGATACTTTTAATTGTAAACAAATTTTTGGTAACAACAAACAAGTACATTGCCAGCGGAAAGTGAGTGTAGGCTCAAAAGATTTCATGTTAGCTTAACCAAATCTTTTACAGCGAGACGGTCAAATCCCCGTCCCCTCACACGTGGAATCAAATGCCCCGCCACATTAAATTTTCCCAACAACAAATGCCCGCCCCTTGGGAACATCCGGAATGGCAAATGCCTCGATGATGGGGGGGGGGGGGATTTTACACCTTCGTTTTGATCAGCCCATAATCTGAACACAGCAGTGTTTACAACCATAGATATAGGAGACCTGGCGTTGCAACCAGGCAAAAACTATAGGAATTGTGTTACAAAAAACAGGTTTTTGAGCTTTTTTTATGGTTTAACTGCTGCGAGTCATGTTCAACTGGAGTATTTCTGGAGTAGACAATTGGTTGTTTAGTATGTTCTTGTAGTAAATGTCCAAACGTCCACTGCTTCCAATTTTTAGTTTAGCCCTCTCATCCCACTTCTGGTTCAAAACCTTCGCAGTAGCGATTTATTTTCAAAAAAGCCCAGTTGAAGGTGATTTGCAGCAGTTAAACGACTAAAAAAGCTCAAAAACCTGTTTTTCGTAAGACTATTTCTAATTTTTTGCCAGGTTGTGACCTCATTTTGGGTTCTTCCATTTGGGGTCACGCCCGCTAGGTATATGTCAGCAATCTAGGTCTCCTATATCTATGTTTACACATATCAAACAAGATCCACACGCTGTAACCCAGTGATGCTATTGTATACAATAAATTATGGGGATGATTATGGTAAGGCCATAGGGCCATTTTCTTGCAAACTTTTACCTAGATAGTATGTATCCCAGAGTGCATTCCATATAAATTCCACGCCGAAGATACATCAATATTTACTATATTTGCAATTGCGTTTTGCTTAATCCACGCTCAAGATCTTTGGCGTTGAGTGCATAGAATGCAATCTTATATATTGGTGCGGACACGTACATAAGTGTACAGGGAAGATCATCTCCATGCACAGCAAGCTTTGTAATCTGGTTACATGCATTCAAATACTACGATGCTACATTTCAATCCCATGTCATCTTCCTTCCTCCATACATTGCAATTTGCCTGCTCAAAGCGACTCACCACCAAGACTGCAGAGTATGGCAATTTTCGCCGAGATCTCGGGTGCGGAGATGGCACAAATCTTAGGTGCAGGTGCACAAAACCGTTGCCAAGCACAGATCATGAGTGAGTTAAGGGGCAAAAGTTACAAAATATGTGTTAAAAATATTAAAATTAGACCTTTGGGAGCAAATTCGAGTGCAAAATCAGGAAAAAGGAAATCCCCAGGTGCACTAAATTTTCTTTCTTTAAAAAATCTCAGTGGCACTGTTTACATACTCTGCAGTCTGGCTCACATCAATGCACAGGAAGCCAGCGAGTTCAATAAATTTTTGTGGCCATTTTATTATTTTTATATAATAAACAATTTTCTACCCCTTGTCAATGATATGGGCACACCTTAATAACACGCAACCATAAAATAAACTTAAACCACGCTATTTGACGATATCAAAACCATTTGTGATATACATCCCCTCCCTCTGCTGTTTTATGACCATAAGATCAATTTTTTTATGTTTTTCAATCCGTCTTGTGTTTCAACCTTCCTTTGCCAATCCTTCTTCATTTCCTCCCATTCTTGTTCAAAATATACCCAACTAATTATTTTTAACACTATTATATTTCAACCATGTGTATACATACCAATAAATCAGCTCGGTAAATCAATGATAAGTTTGGGCGACTTTGATTCTTGCTGAATAACCGATATAACTCTAAATAAATACCAAAATAAATGTAAATACCAAAACAAAACCACAAATCCTTCTTACCTAACATGTCCATGCATGCTAGTGTGTGTGTGTTGGTATGCACGCCTAACTTATGCACCCATCTCTGATATACCTACCCTCATATCATATACACCTAATCAATCCCTGTACTTGTTTTTTCCATGCACAACATGCCTGATATCATGTACACCTAATCAATCCCCACGTTTACAAGTCCATGCATATGCCTAATATATATATGTGATCCCTAAACTTATGCATTTTGGGTCACAACAAAAAATATACTAACACAGCTATTTGCATTTTTGAAATCATACCATGAACACATCCTGATCCTATGACATGCCATTGTTGCATATACTAAAAGAAATGATGCAATTTAAAAGGAAGGTTGGGTCGTAAAAAAAATAAACTGAAATGTACTAACTGAGCAAAATCTCAGTTATAATAAATTTACACTTTCCATTGCCACTACTTCATGTTATGTCTAACATAACAGACTAACAATATAGCAGCTGGAATGCAGTGATCAAAACAAAGGTGTAAACCCCTCTTCGAGCATATACCTGGGCATTTGACTTTTAGGATTTTGTCTTGATCACATCCCCCACCCATAATCAAAAATCAGCATTGAAATGCCCTACATTCCATGACAAACTGCATGGTGGTCAAATGCCCCACTGTCCATATCATTTGAAGGTTGAATTAGATATCCTAGCTACCAGCAGTTTTGATATTGCTCGTGAAGTGAGATTTTTAAGAAAAATTGGACTAGTTTTTAAAAGGGCTACAACTTTAATATATAGATACCTTTAATTGTAAACAAATTTTTATAACAAGAAAACTTTTGACAGGAAATATGTACATTGCAGTTTCCTTTGCCAGCGGAAAACGAGTGTAGGTTCAAAAGATTTCATGTTGGGTCAACCAAATCTTTACAGCGAGATGGTCAAATCCCCGTCCCCCTCACATGTGCAATTAAATGCCCCACCACATTAAATTTTCCCAACAACAAATGCCCGCCCCTTGGGAACATCAGGAATTGCAAACGCCCCAATGATTGGGGGGGGGGGGGTATGTTAAACCTTAGTTTTGATCGACCCACCACCTGAACACAGCAGTGTTTACTACCATAGATATAGGCAACCTAGATTGCTGACATATACCTAGCATGCGTGATCCCATTAACTTCACATTAACTTTATAATACTATAGCCATAGATTTAGCTTATTTAATATATTTATAAATAGTATTGTATTTGGTCTGAAAAGACCCTTTGGGGAGAGCTAAATTGAATTATCGTATCGTATCCCAAATAAAAGAATCCAAGATGGTGTCGAATCTTCGAATCTTTAGCGAACGATAATTTTACAAGTATCTAGCGCGCTCGTCCCATTTCAGGCTTATCATGGTAACGCCATAGGGCCAGTTTATTGCAAACTATTACCTAGATAATATGCATGATGTATCTTATATATTTTCTGCAGACATGTAAAAAAGTGTACAGGGAAGATCATCCTCATGGACGGCGAGCTTTGTAATCTGGTTACATGCATTCAAATAATACGATGCTAAATTTCAATCCCATGTCATCTTGCTTCATTCCTCTGTACCTTGCAATTTGCCTGCTCTAGTGACTCACATCCCAGACGTGTAGGTGTATGATGAGTATGGCATTTTTCGCCAAGATCTTGGATGGGGAGAAGGAACAAATCTTAGGAAGCCGATCCGATCAATAAATTTTTGCAGCCATTTTATTATTTTTATATAGAATAAACAATTTTCTACCCCATGTCAATGATTTGGGCACAACTAAATAACAGGCGACTATAAAATAAACTTAAAACAGGCTATTTCACCCTATCGAAACCATTTGTGATATACATCCCCTCCCTCTGCCGTTTTATGTCCATAAGCTCAAAATGTTTTTATGTTTTTCAATCCGTCTTGTATTTCAACCATCCGTCGCGAATCCTTCTTCATTTCGTCCCATTCTTATTCAAAATATGCCCAACTAATTATTTTCAACACTATTATACTTCAACCATGTGTATACATACCAATAAATCAACTTGGTAAATCAATCATAAGTTTGTACGACTTTGCTTGATGCTGAATAACCCATATAACTCTAAATAAATACCAAAATAAATGTAAATATCGAACAAATATAAAAATCCTCCATACCAAAACAAAACTACAAATCCAGCTTACTTTTTTTAGCCACAATCGCAGAGAAATTAATCGACATTTTTTCCATAATCATTCAGCCTCCACGATGCGAGAACAACAAAGAAGAACACCTCGAACATACTTCGGCACTTCGTTTTCCTTCGTTCAACATCGTCACCTCACGTACAAAATTAGCATATTTCCAGCGCTTCCACTTTCAAGGATTTTTCCCTTTTCCAGGAATTTTTGGCAAACTGAAGGAATTCTTAAGGAATTATTAAGTTGAAGGAATTTTGAAGGGAATTTGCAGGCATTTTGAAGGAAATTCAAAAATTCAAAATAAAAGCGATTTTTACGGTTGTAAAGTTTCTTTTTTAGCATTGGTTTAAAGTTTTTAGTGTTTAGTTTCAAGAAATTTGTGCTGTATTCACGAAGTTCAAATACATCACGGATTGTCATTGACCTTTTTGTTCGGATTTGGGACATACATGTTTTAACAAAAAGTAATATTAATAATGGATTAGCCACAGGATGATCTCATGACCTTTATGTCAGATTCAGATCATGATACTTGCGATAGTCATGTTGTATCAAGGCCGTCAACATCCAAAAAGTGTCCTCCACGCAGCTCTTAGTCGTCTCACGCTTGGAAAACATAAAGCTACAAACATCATTTGCCAAGTTTTTGGTTACCCGGTTTTGATTACCTAAAGGAAATGGTGTTATTATTACAATCGAGAAAATTTGGAATCATAATAGATGAGGCAACGGACAAAAGCGTTAAAAAACAACTGGCTATTGTTGCTACTTTTTTTTATGTTGAGAAATTTGAAGTCCAATATTTGTTGGTGGATATGGTGGAAACAGAGAATGGTACTGCTGCTGGGTTCTATGCCAAAATTAAGCAAAGTTTTTATGAATTGAATATCCCAATGGCCAATATTGTTGGTTACTCCTCTGATACAACAAACGTGATGTTTGGGCAGTATAATTTTATTCCGGAACTCCCCCATGTTCAAATTGTGAAATGAAGTGTAGAGGATTTGTACAGAGATGTTTATGCTCATTTCCATCGATCTTTGAAGCGTCAGGATGTGTACAGAGAATTCCAAACCTTCTATGATGTTGAACCCCACAAGTTTTTATCACCCACCCAGACACGTTGGCTCTCTTTGCAGGAGTGCATTAACCGACTGCTCGAACAGTACGAAGCACTAATTCTTGCATCATTGCAGAATCGATTTATTCAGATGTACTTACAGTTCCTTAGCTACCAACTTGAACGTCTAAATGAATTTAATCGGCTGTTTCAGATGAACGCCCCCTCCTCCATATGCTTAAGCCGACAGTGGAAAGCCTTATCAAATCCACTGCCAGCGATTTCATGAAAATCGAAGTCGTTAAGTCCACCAAACTGCAGACCTTCAACCCGAATGACGTACAACATCATGTGCCATTATGCAAGACGTACCCTGGGCTTGCGGCTACAGCAACCCTCTATGAAATTGAGGCTGAAGAAAAGAAAGAAGATGTGGATAAGTTTTTCGTCGACTGTAAGAGCTTTCTGGTTGAGAGTATCCTTCAAATCCAGGCTCGATTTGACATAGCTGATCCAATTCATGTTTAGTCCGGTGCCTTCTGTCATCTAATGCCGCTGCGCTAATTCCTCGTTCACTAGGAGCTATTTGTCAAAAGCTACAGTATCTTAAGGATGACGTGGATCTCCGCACGCTTGACATACAATGGAGATCACGTGTATTTGAGGATAATGCCAAACCCGAGCTTCAGTGGAGTGAGTATTGGTTGAATATACGGGGTGCAAAGACTCCGTCAGGTGAATGAAAGTACCAAGATTTGATCCGTTTTGTCAGCACTCTAGCCTCTTTGCCGTTTTCAAATGTGTCCGTTGAAAGGCTTTTCAGTCAGCTGAAGATGATTAAAACGGATCAGAGAAATTCGCTGAAATCATCGTTCTTGGTTTCTTTACTCCATGCTAAGATTGGGATGAAGAATCGTCACGTCATCACTGCCACTTTAGTCACTCAAGGAATAGTTAACCTTGCACCAAATATGAAGACAAATGCAACTGATGAGGAGACAAAGAAACTGAGAAAAGAATGCTTAAAGGGAAACAGCAATGTATTTTTTTACCGCCTTATTGATAAGAACTTTTAAGATAACCGTAACATCTCTTGTTCATTTTTTGATAACATTCTCATTTTTTGAAATATTGAAGGGCAAAAAAGATCAAAGTCACTTCAACAAATGAGATGACAAGTAAATGAATGAGCGGTATATTACCCTCAACATGTGCTGGAGTTTGTTAACAAGAGCAAAGAAAATCAGAATGGGACGATTGTTGTAAGGCTTCGCTTCGCCAGCGCTGAGTCTACAAAACAGACAACATTGGGTCACTAACAGATGACGCTTACTGGACCACCGGGAGGAACAGTTTAGAACTGACAGAGCTATTCAGTATGAATAAATTAGTTTAGTTTAGGTTTCCTCCTGTAGTTACACTGGATCAATAAGAAATGATCCTTACTGGATCTCTGGGAAGAACAGTTTAGAACTGATAGAGCTATTCAGTATAAATAAAGTTAGTTTAGTTTGGGTTCCCATCTGTAGTAACACTGGATCACTAAGAGATGATCCATACTGGACCTTTAGGAAGAACAGTTTAGAACTGATAGAACTATCCAGTGTAAATAAAGTTAGTTTAGTTTAGGTTTCCTCCTGTAGTAACACTCGATCAATCAGACGTAATTCAAATAAAGTATAGTTGATTGCAATTCTTTAGATCTTACTTGGTAGCTCCTTTGGGAGAGACTTCGCGAACATGGGCAAGAACAATCAATCTGCTGAGGAAGATAATTCGCGTCTTCTTCCATTCCTCGAGAGAGTTCGTAAACAAAGACAAAACGCTCACAAACAGAGGACCGTTGACCTGGAATAAAACAGAAAAATATTTTTCATGTCATTACGAGTGCCTCGGCTTGCAATCAGATAGGAAAGACAACAATGGTAACATTGCAAAACCTAACTCGCTTCAAATGAAGATTGAATCCAAGTGGAATGGCCTTCTTCGACGAAAGTTGTCACAGATTTTTCAAGACTTTGCATTCGAGCACTGGAAATTTTGCAATTATTATAACACAATTATCATGAATACTATAGTCAGTTCTTAATTCAAATATCTAGCAGAAGACAACCACAGAAAACCTGATAGTGCTGACTCGCGTGCTCATGGCATATAAGGCCATGTGTACCATATAAGGAATGATATTAAAGTTACTCTGTCGTCCTCCACCGCCGGACTCTTCATTGAAAGATTTCTCGAAGGCAAATCTCTCAAGCAGGAGACGCAGATCGTGAACAGTATTCTGAAATGTCGGCTCAATGTGACTGGTCGCTTCTTGGATGTAGTCGTTATGTCTGAAGAGAAATAAAAGAGTATTTCAGTTGGCAGAGATGTGAACTCATAACAAGAGAGCCACCAAGTATTTTAGGGGGGGAATAGTAACTCCGAACAGCATTTTGATTGTTTTAATGAATCAACGTTTCGACTAAATTGTAGTTTTTACTAATCCTGATGATGACTACAATTTGGTCGAAACGTCGATTCATTAAAACAATCTAAATGTTGTTCGGAGTCACTATTCTTTTGCATTTTATAATCTAGTTAATTTATTCAACATCCTTGCTAAACAACTGGCGAACGATGACTCTGGAACCTAGCAAAAATACAGAACACGATAAGAGGCAGACAGTTAAAAGACTAATATTTGGGGTCGAGAAAATACAAAATCACTCAAAACATGCTTTTCTGACTTCACAGTAACTGGTTCGATGAAAGAAAATGGTAATCCTTCAATAGTTTGGAGAGAAACTTTCAAAGCATTACCTGTGGTCCCCAGATTGGTAAGAGTCCGTTACACTTAGTGTTTGAATTCTGCAACGCTGCACTCTCCCATTCATCGCAACCGCGTGCCAATCTGAAATACACACAATTTAGCATTACAAACTAAGGCAGCTTACATAGGCACGAACAATGATGTTGTAGATTACTTCCTGTGAATAACTCACCTGATCGCAGCCACGTGGCATTCGTAATGTACAATATTCAAGTGGCTAACAGTGCTGTAACCCTAGATTGAAGAATGTTTTATCAAGAATGTGGACTCCATTAGCAACTTGGTGATACCAGTAACACTTCCAGACTCGTATTATTGACAATGTTAGAAATACATCACCCACCTGGCTTTTGCGTTGTTTCACTTCAAAACCATCCAAGATGCAACGCTTTGTGTACGTGTAAATGCCAAGAACCTAAAGAAGATGTTGCGTTTAAGGAAGAATCGAGCAGGACGCGAGAGAACGTGTGAGCACTAACTAAACTGACCTTATTCGGATGATATTTGTATCCTTCCCGGCAAATACAACAAGTTAAATGTACATGTACTTCTATCTTCTTGGAATGTTTTAAAACAGTTTTTTCATTTCATACACTCATTCCCAGAGCTCCGAGTTGTTTCAGTCTCATAGCCATGGCCAGCTTCTTCTTTTCTTGTCTAGTTTCACGACGGACAGCAGTCACCTGGAACAAAACACACTTCAATACCTATTAATAACTACAGTATCTCCAATTACAGTAGATATTGACCAAGGGACGTTTGCACGAAAGGTGGATAGCACTATCCATTGCACTGTGATGTTTTGAACTGCTGCAGAAAAGCATAAAAAGCAACGAAACAAGCGATATTGAACTTTCACGAGATAAAAAGTGACTTCAGCTCTAAAATGCTGAACTTTAATATGGGTTTTACCAATTACTGAACATGTTTCGAAAGTTGTAAGAAGTCCGTTGCATAACACTGTTCAACTATCCCACACAGTCTTTTTAGAAGAATATAATAGAGGTATTCAGCAACACAATGTATGAAAGTTCAAGTTTACCTTTGCTTTAGCATCAGGAGGTTCTTTCAAAGCTTCCATTAGATCTCAGCTAAAGAACCAACCTTTTTTTCTGATGAGACTTGCTCTAGACGATGAATTGTCGGTACTGCTGCTTCAGAAGCTGCAAACTGACGAGACAATAGTAGCGTTAAAAATGTTTAGAGAAAAATCATATCACTGTCAATGTTTGTACGAACTGATCAATCTCTTCAGAAAGATCAATCGAAGTCGTGAGAAATACGCTGATTACCTGACAACGTTCATGTCCCTTGCACATTCCGGACAAGAATTTTAGAATGAAGGGCAACGAACGTCGAGCAAGGAATTCCTTCCACAAGTCTGTATCACTCAAGTTTGACGTACTAAAGACAATTGAAAATACACCACGTTACCACAAATATCGCCGAGTTTATTACTGACAAATGATGTGTCGTTGGGTTGTTCGACATGCTCAAAAACCTACGCGATTCAAATCAAGGAAGGATAGAAAGGAACCTGAAGTTTGACATCACGTTAAGTCGGTATTGGGGTATAGATCTTACCTGTAGAATTTGTCTACCATTACTGTACGAAAGATTACTCCATCTGACATTCCTGAAGGACTGGGATGGTGTATATAACTCAAGATACTGAACAGCTTGCTGCACTAAACCTTTGTCAATTATAATATTCTTTAATTGGTTGCCGTTCTCATCATTCTGATAGAAAATATTTAGATCAAGATAAGAATAGAACACAGTGATATAACGTATTGTGATGTTAAGTATCTTACCTCAATACCGTCCGCAATGTTACAGAAACATTCCAAGAATAGGAGCTCATCGTCCAAGTGAGTTTTATCAAACCTGAAGGATAAAGTCATCAAAGATCCTTACTGTACATTCGTAACAGCTGAATTGTGCTTGAACACACATATTTATCACAAGCAAGTCCCAAGCAATACTTAACCGCTAACAATTCTTAATCTCAACACTCTATCTCCGATCTTATCCACATCAAGTTGAACTTACTTTTCAAAGTTAAGGTAAGGTTCAAAGTGATCAATCAGAGCATTCTTGCTTTTCTTATCTCCAAATGTCACGAACTGCAGAATGTGCATTAATGACAGTAGAACATTGTTGTTTGATCGCTTGAAAAGAAAACAAAATCGTAAAAATTATTATATAGGAACAATGAAGCTAATGTACCCTCAGCAGTGAGATCTGTAGAACAACAGATCACTTTAAGAGAGCTCACATTCAAGAACATGTACTACCTCTGCATGTTCTAACCATGCTTAACTCAGCAGCGAGTTCTGTACAACATCAGGTCACTTTAAGAAAACTCATATTCAAGAACATGAACTTCCTCTGCATCATCTAACCATGCGTAACTCAGCAGTGAGTTCTGTACAACAACAGATCACTTTAAGATAGCTCACATTCAAGAACATGTACTACCTCTGCATGATCTAACCATGCTTAACTCAGCAGTGAGTTCTGTACAACATCAGATCACTTCAAGATAGCTCACATTCAAGAACATGTACTACCTCTGCATGATCTAAACAGTCACTTACAACGTAAGGTGTTTTAATAATCTCCAGCAACATTTCTAACTGCGATTCCTCCTCTTCCTGTCCCGCAGTGATCATCAGCTTCATATTTGCACCACCTCCTTGCAGCAAAGCTTCAATAATAGACAAAATTTGTTCTGCCATACTGCCAATACCACTTGGTGTAGCCTGTTCGAAATGCAAGATCTATAATAGAGAAATAACGTTGAAAATACACGTTAGCCTCAAGGATGTGAAATATGATTTCATGAATCTCTTAACTATTACTTGTCTTAGGATAGAGTGGAAACAATGTTTGTCGTGAAAACGTACCTCGTTTAAAACGTCCAACAATATCTTTAATGTTTGGCCTAAAATGATAAACGCATTTTAAGAAAGGCTTCTAAGATGAAAACAAAAATGGCCGGATCTTTCCTAAGTGCGTTCTCTAGTTGTGAATGAAACAGACTTTCACTTTAACACAGAAACCAAACAATTTCAAAATCACTTCAAGAAGTATGGGAAACACTTAACTAATGTTGTCCACGCGCTGTAAAAGAATACAATATCGTGAAGTGTGTACTTCTCATTCTGTAAACCACTTTCATAGGTTCACCCTAAGAAAAAACAACACAAAGATAAGTGATACATTGCCGGAAAGTGGTTGGTATAGACAGTGATCGTTTTCTGTGCATACACTGGAACAGTAAAAGATTATCTACGAGAACAGTTCAGAACTGATAGGTCTATGCACGTTCACCTCTCCTTGTGGACACCAGATTTTCTTATATACTTCCTTGACAGGTAAATCGAGGCTGATGATCTTCGAGTTGACAAGAAGCTGGAAGAAAGATACATTAGAGAATGAGATTAAAAACATTATAAATACAGGGGAACTTCTCTCAACCAATGTCTCACTTGCCTCCATACCAGTATCGTCTTCAAGCAACGCAATCAAATCGCAATCCGTGCAGATCTTGTTTTTCACATCTCTCATCAATGGATCGATACCGGCATCAGTAGACCTAACATAAACATTTTAAATTTATTGCTTCACTACTTGAAATGATATGACACATCGATTTTCACTTTATCGTTCAAAGTAGTGAAAGAACCTATACCCTTTGATATATGTACTGTAGACCACAGCGCAATGATTAGGAAATGAGATTGACTATATTTTCTCTCAACAAAAGGATCTAAAAGGGGGACAAACCCTCCACTAAAAAGCAAAGGGATATGTTTATTCGGGGTACGAAACGACTTGTTCGTGTAACATGGAAAACTGTGTTTGACGCTAAGAGTCCTGGCCGACGAATATGGCAAGACTTGCACAAGGACGGCATGTTATCTTCAAATCCAGGTACCAAATACTCCAGCCACACCAAGATCTCATATGAAACCATAAAACAGAATGCAAAGCCACTAAGCTTCTTGAGGAAAGGCCTTCGCTAAAAACGTTTTATTCTATTTTATGGTTTCATGTATCACAGACATCATTGCAGTTGGAATAATAATCGGAATATCCTAATGCTCCATCACTTCTTGTTTGTTCAACTAGTAAAAGACATAGTTCTGCTTAGTATATAGATGCAAGCCACAGGAGCGACCCGGGCGAAACCCCAGCAGCTGCTGTAGCTGCTTCGACCACTGTTCCTGCTGGAGAACGGGGATGTCTAGAATTCTCCCTTGCCTGGGATATGCCCATTGTTTATTTTGGTTCAAAGAAACTGAAACATTACAGGTAAATAATTCCCTCTAATCTGCATGCAAATTTATATCTAATATAACAAACTGGTCTGATATGCGAGATGTCAAAACTAGATCTAAATAGATCATATTCATTTACCTTAATTTCAGATGGTACACGAAATTCTTTGGATACCATGGCGACGCTGTTTCAACGTTGGTCAGCCATGCACTGAGTCAGCTAAAAAATTTGAAAAAAATTGTGAGAAAAAATTTTGAGGAAAATTTTGACAAAAAAATTTGGAAAAAAAATTTGACAAAAAAATCCTCATTGATATAATCACGAGAAAAATCCCGCGTGGGGTGCTCGCAACACGCGTTTGTCTCGCATGGGGTGATCGCAACACGCGTGTGTCTCGCGTGCGAAACCCTCGAAACAAATCCCGAAAAAATTTTGAGGAAAATTTTGAAAAAAAACTGAAAAAAAATTTGGAAAAAAATTCTCAAAAAACATTTTGAGGAAAATTTTGACAAAAAAATTTGGAAAAAAAAATTGGAAAAAAAATTTGAAAAAAAATTCTGAGAAAAAATTTTGAGGAAAATGTTCGTAGTTCGCTGTGACGTATCAGGTAATGAATATTTCCTCAAATATTCCTGAACAATTTCACGAGACTTTCATGAATATTGTTCCTTAAATGTTCCTCAAATATTCATGAACAAAATTTTTTCTCAGAATTTTTTTTCCAAATTTTTTTTCCAAATTTTTTTTCCAAATTTTTTTGTCAAAATTTTTCTCAAAATTTTTTCGGCATTTGTTTCGAGGGTTTCGCATACGAGACACACGCGTTTTGCGAGCACCCCACGCGGGATTTTTCTCGTGATTATATGAATTTTGAGGAAAATTTGGAAAAAAAATTTGGAAAAAAAATTTGGAAAAAAATTCTGAAAAAAAATTTTGAAAAAAATTTTGACAAAAAAATTTGGAAAAAAAAATTGGAAAAAAAATTTGAAAAAAATTCTGAGAAAAATTTTGAGGAAAATTTTGACAAAAAAATTTGGAAAAAAATATTTGGAAAAAAAATTTGAAAAAAAATTCTGAGAAAAAATTTTGAGGAAAATGTTCGTAGTTCGTTGTGACGTATCAGGTAATGAATATTTCCTCAAATATTCCTGAACAATTTCATGAGACTTTCATGAATATTGTTCCTTAAATGTTCCTCAAATATTCATGAACAAAATTTTTTCTCAGAATTTTTTTTCCAAATTTTTTTGCCAAAATTTTCCTCAAAATTTTTTCTTAGAATTTTTTTCCTAATATTTTTTCCAAATTTTTTTGTCAAAATTTTTCTCAAAATTTTTTTGGCATTTGTTTCGAGGGTTTCGCATGCGAGACACACGCGTGTTGCGAGTACCCCACGCGGGATTTTTCTCGTGATTATATGAATTTTGAGGAAAATTTGGAAAAAAAATTTGGAAAAAAAATTTGACCAAAAAATCCTCATTGATATAATCACGAGAAAAATCCCGCGTGGGGTGCTCGAAACACGCGTGTGTCTCGAGTGCGAAACCCTTAAAACAAATCCCGAAAATATTTTGAGGAAAATTTTGACAAAAATTTTTGAAAAAAAATTGGAAAAAAAATTTCACAAAAAAATTCTCATTCATATAATCCCGAGAAAAATCCCGCGTGGGGTGCTCGCAACACGCGTGTGTCTCGCGTGCGACACACTAGAAACAAATCCCGAAAAAATTTTGAAAGAAGATTCTGAGAAAAAGTCTGGAAAAAAAAATTGGGAAAAAAATTTGACAAAAAAATTCTCATTGATAAAGTCACGAAAAAAATCCCGCGTGGGGTGCTCGCAACACGCGTGTGTCTCGCATGGGATGATCGTTACACGCGTGTGTCTCGCGTGCGAAACCCTCGAAACAAATCCCGAAAAAATTTTGAGAAAAATTTTGAAAAAAAATTTTGAAAAAAAATTTGACAAAAAAATTCTCATTGAATTAATCAAGAGAAAAATCCCGCGTGGGGTGCTCGCCACACGCGTGTGTCTCGCGTGCGAAACCCTCGAAACAAATGCCGAATAAATTTCGAAATAAGATTCTGAGAAAAAGTTTGGAAAAAAAAATTGGGAAAAAATTTGACAAAAAAATTCTCATTGATATAATCACGAGAAAAATCCCGCGTGGGGTGCTCGCAACACGCGTGTGTTTCGCGTGCGAAACCCTCAAAACAAATTCCGAAAAAATTTTGAGGAAAATTTTGAAAAAAAATTTAGAAAAAAAATTTGGAAAAAAAATTTAGAAAAAAAATTTGAAAAAAAAATTTGGAAAAAAAATTTGGAAAAAAATTCCGAGAAAAAATTCTGAGGAAAATTCTGACAAAAAAATTTGGAAAAAAAAATTGGAAAAAAAAATTGGAAAAAAATTCTGAGAAAAAATTTTGAGGAAAATTTTGACAAAAAAATTTGGAAAAAAAAATTTGGAAAAAAAATTTGACAAAAAAATTCTCATTGATAAAGTCACGAGAAAAATCCCGCGTAGGGTGCTCGAAAAACGCGTGTGTCTCGCGTGGGAGGCTCGCAACACGCGTGTGTCTCGCATGGTGTGATCGAAACACGCGTGTGTCTCGCGTGCAAAACCCTCGAAACAAATCCCGAAAAAATTTTGAGGAAAATTTTTGAAGAAAAATTTGGAAAATAATTCTAAAAAAAAATTTTGAGGAAAATTTTGACAAAAAAATTTGGAAAAAAAAATTGGAAAAAAAATTTGAAAAAAATTGTGAGAAAAAATTTTGAGGAAAATTTTGACAAAAAATTTATAAAAAAAATTTGACAAAAAAATTCTCATTGATAAAGTCACGAGAAAAATAACGCGTGGGGTGCTCGCAAAACGCATGTGTCTCGCGTGGGATGCTCGCCACACGCGTGTGTCTCGCGTGCGAAACCCTCGAAAAAATCCTAAAAAATTTAGAAGAAAATTTTGACAAAAAATTTGGAAAAAAAATTTGAAAAAAAATTCTGAGAAAAAATTTTGAGGAAAATTTTGACAAAAAAAATTTCGAAAAAAAATTTGGAAAAAATATTTGACAAAAAAATTCTCATTGACATAATCACGAGAAAAATCCCGCGTGGGGTGCTCGCCACACGCGTGTGTCTTGCATGGGATGATCGCAACACGCGTGTGTCTCGCGTGCGAAACCTTCGAAACAAATCCCGAAAAAATTTTAAGGAAAATTTTCTCGAAAAATTTTGAAAAAAAAATTTGGAAAAAAAATTCTGAGAAAAAATTTTGTTAAAAATTTTGACTAAAAAATTTGGAAAAAAAAATTTGGAAAAAGAATTTGACAAAAAAATTCTCATTATTATAATCACGAAAAAAATCCCGCGTGGGGTGCTCGCAACACGCGTGTGTCTCGCCTGGGGTGCTCGCAACACGCGTGTGTCTCGCGTGCACATGAAATAAGGCATACGCGATCATTTTTGAAAAGTTTCAAGTGATTTAAAGCCATTTTGACAAGTTACCATATTTCACACCAGACTTCCCCACAAACCAAATCATGGATTGGGACTTAGACAAGGGCGAAATTCTGAAAACTTACAAAAATGAGTTTGAATGGCTCAAAACGATATTTTTCATGAAAGAAGGCATACGCGATCATTTTAGCAAAGTTTCAAGTGATTTCAAGCCATTTTGACAAGTTACCATATTTCACACCAGACTTCCCCACAAACCAAATCATGGATTGGGATTTAGACAAGGGTGAAATTCTGAAAACTTACAAAAATGAGTTTGAATGGCTCAAAACGATTTTTTTCATGAAAGAAGGCATACGCGATCATTTTTGAAAAGTTTCAAGTGATTTAAAGCCATTTTGACAAGTTACCATATTTCACACCAGACTTCCCCACAAACCAAATCATGGATTGGGACTTAAACAAGGGTGAAATTCTGAAAACTTACAAAAATGATTTTGACTGGCTCAAAACGATTTTTTTCATGAAAGAAGGCATACGCGATCATTTTTGCAAAGTTTCAAGTGATTTCAAGCTATTTTGACAAGTTACCATATTTCACACCAGACTTCCCCACAAACCAAATCATGGATTGGGACTTAGACAAGGGCGAAATTCTGAAAACTTACAAAAATGAGTTTGAATGGCTCAAAACGATATTTTTCATGAAAGAAGGCATACGCGATCATTTTTGCAAAGTTTCAAGTGATTTAAAGCCATTTTGACAAGTTACCATATTTCACACCAGACGTCCTCACAAACCAAATCATGGATTGGGACTTAGACAAGGGCGAATTTCTGAAAACTTAATAAAATGAGTTTGACTGGCTTAAAACGATTTTCTTCGTGAAAGAAGGCATACGCGATCATTTTTGAAAAGTTTCAAGTGATTTAAAGCCATTTTGACAAGTTACCATATTTCACACCAGACTTCCCCACAAACCAAATCATGGATTGAGACTTAAACAAGGGTGAAATTCTGAAAACTTACAAAAATGATTTTGACTGGCTCAAAACGATTTTTTTCATGAAAGAAGGCATACGCGATCATTTTTGCAAAGTTTCAAGTGATTAAGAGCTATTTTGACAAGTTACCATATTTCACACCAGACTTCCCCACAAACCAAATCATGGATTGGGACTTAGACAAGGGCGAAATTCTGAAAACTTAAAAAAATGAGTTTGACTGGCTTAAAACGATTTTTTTCATGAAAAAAGGCATACGCGATCATTTTTACAAAGTTTCAAGTGATTTGAAGCCATTTTGACAAGTTACCATATTTCACACCAGACTTCCCCACAAACCAAATCATGGATTGGGACTTAAACAAGGGTGAAATTCTGAAAACTTACAAAAATGATTTTGACTGGCTCAAAACGATTTTTTTCGTGAAAGAAGTCATACACGATCATTTTTGCAAAGTTTCAAGTGATTTAAAGCCATTTTGACAAGTTACCATATTTCACACCATAGTTCCCCTTAAACCAAATCATGGATTAGCACTTAGACAAGGGTGAAACTCTGAAAACTTACAAAAATGAGTTTGAATGGCTCAAAACGATATTTTTCATGAAAGAAGGCATACGCGATCATTTTTGCAAAGTTTCAAGTGATTTAAAGCCATTTTCACAAGTTACCATATTTCACACCAGACTTCCTCACAAACCAAATCATGGATTGGGACTTAGACAAGGGCGAATTTCTGAAAACTTAATAACATGAGTTTGACTGGCTTAAAACGATTTTCTTCGTGAAAGAAGGCATACGCGATCATTTTTGCAAAGTTTCAAGTGATTTCAAGCCATTTTGACAAGTTACCATATTTCACACAAGACTTCCCCACAAACCAAATCATGGATTGGGACTTAGACAAGGGTGAAATTCTGAAAACTTACAAAAATGAGTTTGAATGGCTCAAAAATATTTTTTTCATGAAAGAAGGCATACGCGATCATTTTTGAAAAGTTTCAAGTAATTTAAAGCCATTTTGACAAGTTACAATATTTCACACCAGACTTCCCCACAAACCAAATCATGGATTGGGACTTAAACAAGGGTGAAATTCTGAAAACTTACAAAAATGATTTTGACTGGCTCAAAACGATTTTTTTCATCAAAGAAGGCATACGCGATCATTTTTGCAAAGTTTCAAGTGATTTCAAGCTATTTTGACAAGTTACCATATTTCACACCAGACTTCCCCACAAACCAAATCATGGATTGGGACTTAGACAAGGGCGAAATTCTGAAAACTTACAAAAATGAGTTTGAATGGCTCAAAACGATATTTTTCATGAAAGAAGGCATACGCGATCATTTTTGCAAAGTTTCAAGTGATTTAAAGCCATTTTGACAAGTTACCATATTTCACACCAGACTTCCCCACAAACCAAATTATGGATTGGGACTTAGACAAGGGTGAAATTCTGAAAACTTACAAAAATGAGTTTGAATGGCTCAAAACGATTTTTTTCATGAAAGAAGGCATACGCGATCATTTTTGCAAAGTTTCAAGTGATTTAAAGCCATTTTGACAAGTTACCATATTTCACACCAGACTTCCCCACAAACCAAATCATGGATTGGGACTTAGACAAGGGTAAAATTCTGAAAACTTACAAAAATGAGTTTGAATGGCTCAAAACGATTTTTTTCACGAAAGAAGGCATACGCGATCATTTTTGAAAAGTTTCAAGTGATTTAAAGCCATTTTGACAAGTTACCATATTTAACACCAGACTTCCCCACAAACCAAATCATGGATTGGGACTTAAACAAGGATGAAATTCTGAAAACTTACAAAAATGATTTTGACTGGCTCAAAACGATTTTTTTCATGAAAGAAGGCATACGCGATCATTTTTGCAAAGTTTCAAGTGATTTCAAGCTATTTTGACAAGTTACCATATTTCACACCAGACTTCCCCACAAACCAAATTATGGATTGGGACTTAGACAAGGGTGAAATTCTGAAAACTTACAAAAATGAGTTTGAATGGCTCAAAACGATTTTTTTCATGAAAGAAGGCATACGCGATCATTTTTGCAAAGTTTCAAGTGATTTAAAGCCATTTTGACAAGTTACCATATTTCACACCAGACTTCCCCACAAACCAAATCATGGATTGGGACTTAGACAAGGGTAAAATTCTGAAAACTTACAAAAATGAGTTTGAATGGCTCAAAACGATTTTTTTCACGAAAGAAGGCATACGCGATCATTTTTGAAAAGTTTCAAGTGATTTAAAGCCATTTTGACAAGTTACCATATTTAACACCAGACTTCCCCACAAACCAAATCATGGATTGGGACTTAAACAAGGATGAAATTCTGAAAACTTACAAAAATGATTTTGACTGGCTCAAAACGATTTTTTTCATGAAAGAAGGCATACGCGATCATTTTTGCAAAGTTTCAAGTGATTTCAAGCTATTTTGACAAGTTACCATATTTCACACCAGACTTCCCCACAAACCAAATCATGGATTGGGACTTAGACAAGGGCGAAATTCTGAAAACTTAAAAAAATGAGTTTGACTGGCTTAAAACGATTTTTTTCATGAAAAAAGGCATACGCGATCATTTTTACAAAGTTTCAAGTGATTTCAAGCCATTTTGACAAGTTACCATATTTCACACCAGACTTCCCCACAAACCAAATCATGGATTGGGACTTAAACAAGGGTGAAATTCTGAAAACTTACAAAAATGATTTTGACTGGCTCAAAACGATTTTTTCATGAAAGAAGGCATACGCGATCATTTTTGCAAAGTTTCAAGTGATTTCAAGCTATTTTGACAAGTTACCATATTTCACACCAGACTTCCCCACAAACCAAATTATGGATTGGGACTTAGACAAGGGTGAAATTCTGAAAACTTACAAAAATGAGTTTGAATGGCTCAAAACGATTTTTTTCATGAAAGAAGGCATACGCGATCATTTTTGCAAAGTTTCAAGTGATTTAAAGCCATTTTGACAAGTTACCATATTTCACACCAGACTTCCCCACAAACCAAATCATGGATTGGGACTTAGACAAGGGTAAAATTCTGAAAACTTACAAAAATGAGTTTGAATGGCTCAAAACGATTTTTTTCACGAAAGAAGGCATACGCGATCATTTTTGAAAAGTTTCAAGTGATTTAAAGCCATTTTGACAAGTTACCATATTTAACACCAGACTTCCCCACAAACCAAATCATGGATTGGGACTTAAACAAGGATGAAATTCTGAAAACTTACAAAAATGATTTTGACTGGCTCAAAACGATTTTTTTCATGAAAGAAGGCATACGCGATCATTTTTGCAAAGTTTCAAGTGATTTCAAGCTATTTTGACAAGTTACCATATTTCACACCAGACTTCCCCACAAAACAAATCATGGATTGGGACTTAAACAAGGGTGAAATTCTGAAAACTTACAAAAATGAGTTTGAATGGCTCAAAACGATTTTTTTCATGAAAGAAGGCATACGCGATCATTTTTGCAAAGTTTCAAGTGATTTAAAGCCATTTTGACAAGTTACCATATTTCACACCAGACTTCCCCACAAACCAAATCATGGATTGGGACTTAGACAAGGGTAAAATTCTGAAAACTTACAAAAATGAGTTTGAATGGCTCAAAACGATTTTTTTCACGAAAGAAGGCATACGCGATCATTTTTGAAAAGTTTCAAGTGATTTAAAGCCATTTTGACAAGTTACCATATTTAACACCAGACTTCCCCACAAACCAAATCATGGATTGGGACTTAAACAAGGATGAAATTCTGAAAACTTACAAAAATGATTTTGACTGGCTCAAAACGATTTTTTTCATGAAAGAAGGCATACGCGATCATTTTTGCAAAGTTTCAAGTGATTTCAAGCTATTTTGACAAGTTACCATATTTCACACCAGACTTCCCCACAAACCAAATCATGGATTGGGACTTAGACAAGGGCGAAATTCTGAAAACTTAAAAAAATGAGTTTGACTGGCTTAAAACGATTTTTTTCATGAAAAAAGGCATACGCGATCATTTTTACAAAGTTTCAAGTGATTTCAAGGTATTTTGACAAGTTACCATATTTCACACCAGACTTCCCCACAAACCAAATCATGGATTGGGACTTAAACAAGGGTGAAATTCTGAAAACTTACAAAAATGATTTTGACTGGCTCAAAACGATTTTTTCATGAAAGAAGGCATACGCGATCATTTTTCCAAAGTTTCAAGTGATTTCAAGCTATTTTGACAAGTTACCATATTTCACACCAGACTTCCCCACAAACCAAATCGTGGATTGGGACTTAGACAAGGGCGAAATTCTGAAAACTTACAAAAATGAGTTTGAATGGCTCAAAACGATATTTTTCATGAAAGAAGGCATACGCGATCATTTTTGCAAAGTTTCAAGTGATTTAAAGCCATTTTGACAAGTTACCATATTTCACACCAGACTTCCTCACAAACCAAATCATGGATTGGGACTTAGACAAGGGCGAAATTCTGAAAACTTAATAAAATGAGTTTGACTGGCTTAAAACGATTTTCTTCGTGAAAGAAGGCATACGCGATCATTTTTGCAAAGTTTCAAGTGATTTAAAGCCATTTTGACAAGTTACCATATTTCACACCAGACTTCCCCACAAACCAAATCATGGATTGGGACTTAAACAAGGGTGAAATTCTGAAAACTTACAAAAATGATTTTGACTGGCTCAAAACGATTTTTTTCATGAAAGAAGGCATACGCGATCATTTTTGCAAAGTTTCAAGTGATTTGAAGCCATTTTGACAAGTTACCATATTTAACACCAGACTTCCCCACAAACCAAATCATGGATTGGGACTTAAACAAGGGTGAAATTCTGAAAACTTACAAAAATGATTTTGACTGGCTCAAAACGATTTTTTTCATGAAAGAAGGCATACGCGATCATTTTTGCAAAGTTTCAAGTGATTAAGAGCTATTTTGACAAGTTACCATATTTCACACCAGACTTCCCCACAAACCAAATCATGGATTGGGACTTAGACAAGGGCGAAATTCTGAAAACTTAAAAAAATGAGTTTGACTGGCTTAAAACGATTTTTTTCATGAAAAAAGGCATACGCGATCATTTTTACAAAGTTTCAAGTGATTTGAAGCCATTTTGACAAGTTACCATATTTCACACCAGACTTCCCCACAAACCAAATCATGGATTGGGACTTAAACAAGGGCGAAATTCTGAAAACTTACAAAAATGATTTTGACTGGCTCAAAACGATTTTTTTCGTGAAAGAAGTCATACACGATCATTTTTGCAAAGTTTCAAGTGATTTAAAGCCATTTTGACAAGTTACCATATTTCACACCATAGTTCCCCTTAAACCAAATCATGGATTAGGACTTAGACAAGGGTGAAATTCTGAAAACTTACAAAAATGAGTTTGAATGGCTCAAAACGATATTTTTCATGAAAGAAGGCATACGCGATCATTTTTGCAAAGTTTCAAGTGATTTAAAGCCATTTTGACAAGTTACCATATTTCACACCAGACTTCCTCACAAACCAAATCATGGATTGGGACCTAGACAAGGGCGAATTTCTGAAAACTTAATAACATGAGTTTGACTGGCTTAAAACGATTTTCTTCGTGAAAGAAGGCATACGCGATCATTTTTGCAAAGTTTCAAGTGATTTCAAGCCATTTTGACAAGTTACCATATTTCACACAAGACTCCCCCACAAACCAAATCATGGATTGGGACTTAGACAACGGTGAAATTCTGAAAACTTACAAAAATGAGTTTGAATGGCTCAAAAATATTTTTTTCATGAAAGAAGGCATACGCGATCATTTTTGAAAAGTTTCAAGTGATTTAAAGCCATTTTGACAAGTTACAATATTTCACACCAGACTTCCCCACAAACCAAATCATGGATTGGGACTTAAACAAGGGTGAAATTCTGAAAACTTACAAAATAGATTTTGACTGGCTCAAAACGATTTTTTTCATGAAAGAAGGCATACGCGATCATTTTTGCAAAGTTTCAAGTGATTTCAAGCTATTTTGACAAGTTACCATATTTCACACCAGACTTCCCCACAAACCAAATTATGGATTGGGACTTAGACAAGGGCGAAATTCTGAAAACTTAAAAAAATGAGTTTGAATGGCTCAAAACGATATTTTTCATGAAAGAAGGCATACGCGATCATTTTTGCAAAGTTTCAAGTGATTTAAAGCCATTTTGACAAGTTACCATATTTCACACCAGACTTCCTCACAAACCAAATCATGGATTGGGACTTAGACAAGGGCGAAATTCTGAAAACTTAATAAAATGAGTTTGACTGGCTTAAAACGATTTTCTTCGTGAAAGAAGGCATACGCGATCATTTTTGCAAAGTTTCAAGTGATTTAAACCATTTTGACAAGTTACCATATTTCACACCAGACTTCCCCACAAACCAAATTATGGATTGGGACTTAGACAAGGGTGAAATTCTGAAAACTTACAAAAATGAGTTTGAATGGCTCAAAACGATTTTTTTCATGAAAGAAGGCATACGCGATCATTTTTGCAAAGTTTCAAGTGATTTAAAGCCATTTTGACAAGTTACCATAATTCACACCAGACTTCCCCACAAACCAAATCATGGATTGGGACTTAGACAAGGGTAAAATTCTGAAAACTTACAAAAATGAGTTTGAATGGCTCAAAACGATTTTTTTCATGAAAGAAGGCATACGCGATCATTTTTGAAAAGTTTCAAGTGATTTAAAGCCATTTTGACAAGTTACCATATTTAACACCAGACTTCCCCACAAACCAAATCATGGATTGGGACTTAAACAAGGGTGAAATTCTGAAAACTTACAAAAATGATTTTGATTGGCTCAAAACGATTTTTTTCATGAAAGAAGGCATACGCGATCATTTTTGCAAAGTTTCAAGTGATTTCAAGCTATTTTGACAAGTTACCATATTTCACACCAGACTTCCCCACAAACCAAATCATGGATTAAGACTTAGACAAGGGCGAAATTCTGAAAACTTAAAAAAATGAGTTTGACTGGCTTAAAACGATTTTTTTCATGAAAAAAGGCATACGCGATCATTTTTACAAAGTTTCAAGTGATTTAAAGCCATTTTGACAAGTTACCATATTTCAGACCAGACTTCCCCACAAACCAAATCATGGATTGGGACTTAAACAAGGGTGAAATTCTGAAAACTTACAAAAATGATTTTGATTGGCTCAAAACGATTTTTTCATGAAAGAAGGCATACGCGATCATTTTTGCAAAGTTTCAAGTGATTTCAAGCTATTTTGACAAGTTACCATATTTCACACCAGACTTCCCCACAAACCAAATCGTGGATTGGGACTTAGACAAGGGCGAAATCTGAAAACTTACAAAAATGAGTTTGAATGGCTCAAAACGATATTTTTCATGAAAGAAGGCATACGCGATCATTTTTGCAAAGTTTCAAGTGATTTAAAGCCATTTTGACAAGTTACCATATTTCACACCAGACTTCCTCACAAACCAAATCATGGATTGGGACTTAGACAAGGGCGAAATTCTGAAAACTTAAAAAAATGAGTTTGACTGGCTTAAAACGATTTTTTTCATGAAAAAAGGCATACGCGATCATTTTTACAAAGTTTCAAGTGATTTCAAGCCATTTTGACAAGTTACCATATTTCACACCAGACTTCCCCACAAACCAAATCATGGATTGGGACTTAAACAAGGGTGAAATTCTGAAAACTTACAAAAATGATTTTGACTGGCTCAAAACGATTTTTTCATGAAAGAAGGCATACGCGATCATTTTTGCAAAGTTTCAAGTGATTTCAAGCTATTTTGACAAGTTACCATATTTCACACCAGACTTCCCCACAAACCAAATTATGGATTGGGACTTAGACAAGGGTAAAATTCTGAAAACTTACAAAAATGAGTTTGAATGGCTCAAAACGATTTTTTTCATGAAAGAAGGCATACGCGATCATTTTTGAAAAGTTTCAAGTGATTTAAAGCCATTTTGACAAGTTACCATATTTAACACCAGACTTCCCCAAAAACCAAATCATGGATTGGGACTTAAACAAGGGTGAAATTCTGAAAACTTACAAAAATGATTTTGACTGGCTCAAAACGATTTTTTTCATGAAAGAAGGCATACGCGATCATTTTTGCAAAGTTTCAAGTGATTTCAAGCTATTTTGACAAGTTACCATATTTCACACCAGACTTCCCCACAAACCAAATCATGGATTGGGACTTAGACAAGGGCGAAATTCTGAAAACTTAAAAAAATGAGTTTGACTGGCTTAAAACGATTTTTTTCATGAAAAAAGGCATACGCGATCATTTTTACAAAGTTTCAAGTGATTTCAAGCCATTTTGACAAGTTACCATATTTCACACCAGACTTCCCCACAAACCAAATCATGGATTGGGACTTAAACAAGGGTGAAATTCTGAAAACTTACAAAAATGATTTTGACTGGCTCAAAACGATTTTTTCATGAAAGAAGGCATACGCGATCATTTTTGCAAAGTTTCAAGTGATTTCAAGCTATTTTGACAAGTTACCATATTTCACACCAGACTTCCCCACAAACCAAATCGTGGATTGGGACTTAGACAAGGGCGAAATTCTGAAAACTTACAAAAATGAGTTTGAATGGCTCAAAACGATATTTTTCATGAAAGAAGGCATACGCGATCATTTTTGCAAAGTTTCAAGTGATTTAAAGCCATTTTGACAAGTTACCATATTTCACACCAGACTTCCTCACAAACCAAATCATGGATTGGGACTTAGACAAGGGCGAAATTCTGAAAACTTAAAAAAATGAGTTTGACTGGCTTAAAACGATTTTTTTCATGAAAAAAGGCATACGCGATCATTTTTACAAAGTTTCAAGTGATTTCAAGCCATTTTGACAAGTTACCATATTTCACACCAGACTTCCCCACAAACCAAATCATGGATTGGGACTTAAACAAGGGTGAAATTCTGAAAACTTCCAAAAATGATTTTGACTGGCTCAAAACGATTTTTTCATGAAAGAAGGCATACGCGATCATTTTTGCAAAGTTTCAAGTGATTTCAAGCTATTTTGACAAGTTGCCATATTTCACACCAGACTTCCCCACAAACCAAATCGTGGATTGGGACTTAGACAAGGGCGAAATTCTGAAAACTTACAAAAATGAGTTTGAATGGCTCAAAACGATATTTTTCATGAAAGAAGGCATACGCGATCATTTTTGCAAAGTTTCAAGTGATTTAAAGCCATTTTGACAAGTTACCATATTTCACACCAGACTTCCTCACAAACCAAATCATGGATTGGGACTTAGACAAGGGCGAAATTCTGAAAAGTTAATAAAATGAGTTTGACTGGCTTAAAACGATTTTCTTCGTGAAAGAAGGCATACGCGATAATTTTTGCAAAGTTTCAAGTGATTTGAAGCCATTTTGACAAGTTACCATATTTCACACCAGACTTCCCCACAAACCAAATCATGGATTGGGACTTAGACAAGGGTGAAATCCTGAAAACTTACAAAAATGAGTTTGAATGGCTCAAAACGATTTTTTTCATGAAAGAAGGCATACGTGATCATTTTTGAAAAGTTTCAAGTGATTTAAAGCCATTTTGACAAGTTACCATATTTCACACCAGACTTCCCCACAAACCAAATCATGGATTGGGACTTAAACAAGGGTGAAATTCTGAAAACTTACAAAAATGATTTTGACTGGCTCAAAACGATTTTTTTCATGAAAGAAGGCATACGCGATCATTTTTGCAAAGTTTCAAGTGATTTCAAGCTATTTTGACAAGTTACCATATTTCACACCAGACTTCCCCACAAACCAAATCATGGATTGGGACTTAGACAAGGGTGAAATTCTGAAAACTTACAAAAATGAGTTTGAATGGCTCAAAACGATATTTTTCATGAAAGAAGGCATACGCGATCATTTTTGCAAAGTTTCAAGTGATTTAAAGCCATTTTGACAAGTTACCATATTTCACACCAGACTTCCTCACAAACCAAATCATGGATTGGGACTTAGACAAGGGCGAATTTCTGAAAACTTAATAAAATGAGTTTGACTGGCTTAAAACGATTTTCTTCGTGAAAGAAGGCATACGCGATCATTTTTGCAAAGTTTCAAGTGATTTAAAGCCATTTTGACAAGTTACCATATTTCACACCAGACTTCCCCACAAACCAAATCAAGGATTGGGACTTAAACAAGGGTGAAATTCTGAAAACTTACAAAAATGATTTTGACTGGCTCAAAACGATTTTTTTCATGAAAGAAGGCATACGCGATCATTTTTGCAAAGTTTCAAGTGATTTGAAGCCATTTTGACAAGTTACCATATTTCACACCAGACTTCCCCACAAACCAAATCATGGATTGGGACTTAAACAAGGGTGAAATTCTGAAAACTTACAAAAATGATTTTGACTGGCTCAAAACGATTTTTTTCATGAAAGAAGGCATACGCGATCATTTTTGCAAAGTTTCAAGTGATTAAGAGCTATTTTGACAAGTTACCATATTTCACACCAGACTTCCCCACAAACCAAATCATGGATTGGGACTTAGACAAGGGCGAAATTCTGAAAACTTAAAAAAATGAGTTTGACTGGCTTAAAACGATTTTTTTCATGAAAAAAGGCATACGCGATCATTTTTACAAAGTTTCAAGTGATTTGAAGCCATTTTGACAAGTTACCATATTTCACACCAGACTTCCCCACAAACCAAATCATGGATTGGGACTTAAACAAGGGTGAAATTCTGAAAACTTACAAAAATGATTTTGACTGGCTCAAAACGATTTTTTTCGTGAAAGAAGTCATACACGATCATTTTTGCAAAGTTTCAAGTGATTTAAAGCCATTTTGACAAGTTACCATATTTCACACCATAGTTCCCCTTAAACCAAATCATGGATTAGGACTTAGACAAGGGTGAAATTCTGAAAACTTACAAAAATGAGTTTGAATGGCTCAAAACGATATTTTTCATGAAAGAAGGCATACGCGATCATTTTTGCAAAGTTTCAAGTGATTTAAAGCCATTTTCACAAGTTACCATATTTCACACCAGACTTCCTCACAAACCAAATCATGGATTGGGACCTAGACAAGGGCGAATTTCTGAAAACTTAACAACATGAGTTTGACTGGCTTAAAACGATTTTCTTCGTGAAAGAAGGCATACGCGATCATTTTTGCAAAGTTTCAAGTGATTTCAAGCCATTTTGACAAGTTACCATATTTCACACAAGACTCCCCCACAAACCAAATCATGCATTGGGACTTAGACAAGGGTGAAATTCTGAAAACTTACAAAAATGAGTTTGAATGGCTCAAAAATATTTTTTTCATGAAAGAAGGCATACGCGATCATTTTTGAAAAGTTTCAAGTGATTTAAAGCCATTTTGACAAGTTACAATATTTCACACCAGACTTCCCCACAAACCAAATCATGGATTGGGACTTAAACAAGGGTGAAATTCTGAAAACTTACAAAATAGATTTTGACTGGCTCAAAACGATTTTTTTCATGAAAGAAGGCATACGCGATCATTTTTGCAAAGTTTCAAGTGATTTCAAGCTATTTTGACAAGTTACCATATTTCACACCAGACTTCCCCACAAACCAAATAATGGATTGGGACTTAGACAAGGGCGAAATTCTGAAAACTTAAAAAAATGAGTTTGAATGGCTCAAAACGATATTTTTCATGAAAGAAGGCATACGCGATCATTTTTGCAAAGTTTCAAGTGATTAAGAGCTATTTTGACAAGTTACCATATTTCACACCAGACTTCCCCACAAACCAAATCATGGATTGGGACTTAGACAAGGGCGAAATTCTGAAAACTTAAAAAAATGAGTTTGACTGGCTTAAAACGATTTTTTTCATGAAAAAAGGCATACGCGATCATTTTTACAAAGTTTCAAGTGATTTGAAGCCATTTTGACAAGTTACCATATTTCACACCAGACTTCCCCACAAACCAAATCATGGATTGGGACTTAAACAAGGGTGAAATTCTGAAAACTTACAAAAATGATTTTGACTGGCTCAAAACGATTTTTTTCGTGAAAGAAGTCATACACGATCATTTTTGCAAAGTTTCAAGTGATTTAAAGCCATTTTGACAAGTTACCATATTTCACACCATAGTTCCCCTTAAACCAAATCATGGATTAGGACTTAGACAAGGGTGAAATTCTGAAAACTTACAAAAATGAGTTTGAATGGCTCAAAACGATATTTTTCATGAAAGAAGGCATACGCGATCATTTTTGCAAAGTTTCAAGTGATTTAAAGCCATTTTCACAAGTTACCATATTTCACACCAGACTTCCTCACAAACCAAATCATGGATTGGGACCTAGACAAGGGCGAATTTCTGAAAACTTAATAACATGAGTTTGACTGGCTTAAAACGATTTTCTTCGTGAAAGAAGGCATACGCGATCATTTTTGCAAAGTTTCAAGTGATTTCAAGCCATTTTGACAAGTTACCATATTTCACACAAGACTCCCCCACAAACCAAATCATGGATTGGGACTTAGACAAGGGTGAAATTCTGAAAACTTACAAAAATGAGTTTGAATGGCTCAAAAATATTTTTTTCATGAAAGAAGGCATACGCGATCATTTTTGAAAAGTTTCAAGTGATTTAAAGCCATTTTGACAAGTTACAATATTTCACACCAGACTTCCCCACAAACCAAATCATGGATTGGGACTTAAACAAGGGTGAAATTCTGAAAACTTACAAAATAGATTTTGACTGGCTCAAAACGATTTTTTTCATGAAAGAAGGCATACGCGATCATTTTTGCAAAGTTTCAAGTGATTTCAAGCTATTTTGACAAGTTACCATATTTCACACCAGACTTCCCCACAAACCAAATAATGGATTGGGACTTAGACAAGGGCGAAATTCTGAAAACTTAAAAAAATGATTTTGACTGGCTCAAAACGATTTTTTTCATGAAAGAAGGCATACGCGATCATTTTTGCAAAGTTTCAAGTGATTAAGAGCTATTTTGACAAGTTACCATATTTCACACCAGACTTCCCCACAAACCAAATCATGGATTGGGACTTAGACAAGGGCGAAATTCTGAAAACTTAAAAAAATGAGTTTGACTGGCTTAAAACGATTTTTTTCATGAAAAAAGGCATACGCGATCATTTTTACAAAGTTTCAAGTGATTTGAAGCCATTTTGACAAGTTACCATATTTCACACCAGACTTCCCCACAAACCAAATCATGGATTGGGACTTAAACAAGGGTGAAATTCTGAAAACTTACAAAAATGATTTTGACTGGCTCAAAACGATTTTTTTCGTGAAAGAAGTCATACACGATCATTTTTGCAAAGTTTCAAGTGATTTAAAGCCATTTTGACAAGTTACCATATTTCACACCATAG
The DNA here is from genome assembly GCA_963855995.1 of Muricea muricata. NCBI lineage: Eukaryota > Metazoa > Cnidaria > Anthozoa > Malacalcyonacea > Plexauridae > Muricea > Muricea muricata. The sequence goes on from OY979727.1 coordinate 13,396,296, forward strand.
TTCCCCTTAAACCAAATCATGGATTAGGACTTAGACAAGGGTGAAATTCTGAAAACTTACAAAAATGAGTTTGAATGGCTCAAAACGATATTTTTCATGAAAGAAGGCATACGCGATCATTTTTGCAAAGTTTCAAGTGATTTAAAGCCATTTTCACAAGTTACCATATTTCACACCAGACTTCCTCACAAACCAAATCATGGATTGGGACCTAGACAAGGGCGAATTTCTGAAAACTTAATAACATGAGTTTGACTGGCTTAAAACGATTTTCTTCGTGAAAGAAGGCATACGCGATCATTTTTGCAAAGTTTCAAGTGATTTCAAGCCATTTTGACAAGTTACCATATTTCACACAAGACTCCCCCACAAACCAAATCATGCATTGGGACTTAGACAAGGGTGAAATTCTGAAAACTTACAAAAATGAGTTTGAATGGCTCAAAAATATTTTTTTCATGAAAGAAGGCATACGCGATCATTTTTGAAAAGTTTCAAGTGATTTAAAGCCATTTTGACAAGTTACAATATTTCACACCAGACTTCCCCACAAACCAAATCATGGATTGGGACTTAAACAAGGGTGAAATTCTGAAAACTTACAAAATAGATTTTGACTGGCTCAAAACGATTTTTTTCATGAAAGAAGGCATACGCGATCATTTTTGCAAAGTTTCAAGTGATTTCAAGCTATTTTGACAAGTTACCATATTTCACACCAGACTTCCCCACAAACCAAATAATGGATTGGGACTTAGACAAGGGCGAAATTCTGAAAACTTAAAAAAATGAGTTTGAATGGCTCAAAACGATATTTTTCATGAAAGAAGGCATACGCGATCATTTTTGCAAAGTTTCAAGTGATTAAGAGCTATTTTGACAAGTTACCATATTTCACACCAGACTTCCCCACAAACCAAATCATGGATTGGGACTTAGACAAGGGCGAAATTCTGAAAACTTAAAAAAATGAGTTTGACTGGCTTAAAACGATTTTTTTCATGAAAAAAGGCATACGCGATCATTTTTACAAAGTTTCAAGTGATTTGAAGCCATTTTGACAAGTTACCATATTTCACACCAGACTTCCCCACAAACCAAATCATGGATTGGGACTTAAACAAGGGTGAAATTCTGAAAACTTACAAAAATGATTTTGACTGGCTCAAAACGATTTTTTTCGTGAAAGAAGTCATACACGATCATTTTTGCAAAGTTTCAAGTGATTTAAAGCCATTTTGACAAGTTACCATATTTCACACCATAGTTCCCCTTAAACCAAATCATGGATTAGGACTTAGACAAGGGTGAAATTCTGAAAACTTACAAAAATGAGTTTGAATGGCTCAAAACGATATTTTTCATGAAAGAAGGCATACGCGATCATTTTTGCAAAGTTTCAAGTGATTTAAAGCCATTTTCACAAGTTACCATATTTCACACCAGACTTCCTCACAAACCAAATCATGGATTGGGACCTAGACAAGGGCGAATTTCTGAAAACTTAATAACATGAGTTTGACTGGCTTAAAACGATTTTCTTCGTGAAAGAAGGCATACGCGATCATTTTTGCAAAGTTTCAAGTGATTTCAAGCCATTTTGACAAGTTACCATATTTCACACAAGACTCCCCCACAAACCAAATCATGGATTGGGACTTAGACAAGGGTGAAATTCTGAAAACTTACAAAAATGAGTTTGAATGGCTCAAAAATATTTTTTTCATGAAAGAAGGCATACGCGATCATTTTTGAAAAGTTTCAAGTGATTTAAAGCCATTTTGACAAGTTACAATATTTCACACCAGACTTCCCCACAAACCAAATCATGGATTGGGACTTAAACAAGGGTGAAATTCTGAAAACTTACAAAATAGATTTTGACTGGCTCAAAACGATTTTTTTCATGAAAGAAGGCATACGCGATCATTTTTGCAAAGTTTCAAGTGATTTCAAGCTATTTTGACAAGTTACCATATTTCACACCAGACTTCCCCACAAACCAAATAATGGATTGGGACTTAGACAAGGGCGAAATTCTGAAAACTTAAAAAAATGAGTTTGAATGGCTCAAAACGATATTTTTCATGAAAGAAGGCATACGCGATCATTTTTGCAAAGTTTCAAGTGATTTAAAGCCATTTTGACAAGTTACCATATTTCACACCAGACTTCCTCACAAACCAAATCATGGATTGGGACTTAGACAAGGGCGAAATTCTGAAAACTTAATAAAATGAGTTTGACTGGCTTAAAACGATTTTCTTCGTGAAAGAAGGCATACGCGATCATTTTTGCAAAGTTTCAAGTGATTTAAACCATTTTGACAAGTTACCATATTTCACACCAGACTTCCCCACAAACCAAATTATGGATTGGGACTTAGACAAGGGTGAAATTCTGAAAACTTACAAAAATGAGTTTGAATGGCTCAAAACGATTTTTTTCATGAAAGAAGGCATACGCGATCATTTTTGCAAAGTTTCAAGTGATTTAAAGCCATTTTGACAAGTTACCATAATTCACACCAGACTTCCCCACAAACCAAATCATGGATTGGGACTTAGACAAGGGTAAAATTCTGAAAACTTACAAAAATGAGTTTGAATGGCTCAAAACGATTTTTTTCATGAAAGAAGGCATACGCGATCATTTTTGAAAAGTTTCAAGTGATTTAAAGCCATTTTGACAAGTTACCATATTTAACACCAGACTTCCCCACAAACCAAATCATGGATTGGGACTTAAACAAGGGTGAAATTCTGAAAACTTACAAAAATGATTTTGACTGGCTCAAAACGATTTTTTTCATGAAAGAAGGCATACGCGATCATTTTTGCAAAGTTTCAAGTGATTTCAAGCTATTTTGACAAGTTACCATATTTCACACCAGACTTCCCCACAAACCAAATCATGGATTGGGACTTAGACAAGGGCGAAATTCTGAAAACTTAAAAAAATGAGTTTGAATGGCTCAAAACGATATTTTTCATGAAAGAAGGCATACGCGATCATTTTTGCAAAGTTTCAAGTGATTTAAAGCCATTTTGACAAGTTACCATATTTCACACCAGACTTCCTCACAAACCAAATCATGGATTGGGACTTAGACAAGGGCGAAATTCTGAAAACTTAATAAAATGAGTTTGAATGGCTCAAAACGATATTTTTCATGAAAGAAGGCATACGCGATCATTTTTGCAAAGTTTCAAGTGATTTAAACCATTTTGACAAGTTACCATATTTCACACCAGACTTCCCCACAAACCAAATTATGGATTGGGACTTAGACAAGGGTGAAATTCTGAAAACTTACAAAAATGAGTTTGAATGGCTCAAAACGATTTTTTTCATGAAAGAAGGCATACGCGATCATTTTTGCAAAGTTTCAAGTGATTTAAAGCCATTTTGACAAGTTACCATAATTCACACCAGACTTCCCCACAAACCAAATCATGGATTGGGACTTAGACAAGGGTAAAATTCTGAAAACTTACAAAAATGAGTTTGAATGGCTCAAAACGATTTTTTTCATGAAAGAAGGCATACGCGATCATTTTTGAAAAGTTTCAAGTGATTTAAAGCCATTTTGACAAGTTACCATATTTAACACCAGACTTCCCCACAAACCAAATCATGGATTGGGACTTAAACAAGGGTGAAATTCTGAAAACTTACAAAAATGATTTTGACTGGCTCAAAACGATTTTTTTCATGAAAGAAGGCATACGCGATCATTTTTGCAAAGTTTCAAGTGATTTCAAGCTATTTTGACAAGTTACCATATTTCACACCAGACTTCCCCACAAACCAAATCATGGATTGGGACTTAGACAAGGGCGAAATTCTGAAAACTTAAAAAAATGAGTTTGACTGGCTTAAAACGATTTTTTTCATGAAAAAAGGCATACGCGATCATTTTTGCAAAGTTTCAAGTGATTTAAAGCCATTTTGACAAGTTACCATATTTCACACCAGACTTCCCCACAAACCAAATCATGGATTGGGACTTAGACAAGGGTAAAATTCTGAAAAGTTGCAAAAATGAGTTTGAATGGCTCAAAACGATTTTTTTCATGAAAGAAGGCATACGCGATCATTTTTGAAAAGTTTCAAGTGATTTAAAGCCATTTTGACAAGTTATCATATTTAACACCAGACTTCCCCACAAACCAAATCATGGATTGGGACTTAAACAAGGGTGAAATTCTGAAAACTTACAAAAATGATTTTGACTGGCTCAAAACGATTTTTTTCATGAAAGAAGGCATACGCGATCATTTTTGCAAAGTTTCAAGTGATTTCAAGCTATTTTGACAAGTTACCATATTTCACACCAGACTTCCCCACAAACCAAATCATGGATTGGGACTTAGACATGGGCGAAATTCTGAAAACTTACAAAAATGAGTTTGAATGGCTCAAAACGATATTTTTCATGAAAGAAGGCATACGCGATCATTTTTGCAAAGTTTTAAGTGATGTCAAGCCATTTTGACAAGTTACCATATTTCACACCAGACTTCCTCACAAACCAAATCATGGATTGATACTTAGACAAGGGCGAAATTCTGAAAACTTAATAAAATGAGTTTGACTGGCTTAAAACGATTTTCTTCGTGAAAGAAGGCATACGCGATCATTTTTCCAAAGTTTCAAGTGATTTCAAGCCATTTTGACAAGTTACCATATTTCACACCAGACTTCCCCACAAACCAAATTATGGATTGGGACTTAGACAAGGGTGAAATTCTGAAAACTTACAAAAATGAGTTTGAATGGCTCAAAACGATTTTTTTCATGAAAGAAGGCATACGCGATCATTTTTGCAAAGTTTCAAGTGATTTAAAGCCATTTTGACAAGTTACCATATTTCACACCAGACTTCCCCACAAACCAAATCATGGATTGGGACTTAGACAAGGGTAAAATTCTGAAAAGTTGCAAAAATGAGTTTGAATGGCTCAAAACGATTTTTTTCATGAAAGAAGGCATACGCGATCATTTTTGCAAAGTTTCAAGTGATTTCAAGCTATTTTGAGAAGTTACCATATTTCACACCAGACTTCCCCACAAACCAAATCATGGATTGGGACTTAGACAAGGGCGAAATTCTGAAAACTTACAAAAATGAGTTTGAATGGCTCAAAACGATATTTTTCATGAAAGAAGGCATACGCGATCATTTTTGCAAAGTTTTAAGTGATGTCAAGCCATTTTGACAAGTTACCATATTTCACACCAGACTTCCTCACAAACCAAATCATGGATTGGGACTTAGACAAGGGCGAAATTCTGAAAACTTAATAAAATGAGTTTGACTGGCTTAAAACGATTTTCTTCGTGAAAGAAGGCATACGCGATCATTTTTCCAAAGTTTCAAGTGATTTCAAGCCATTTTGACAAGTTACCATATTTCACACCAGACTTCCCCACAAACCAAATTATGGATTGGGACTTAGACAAGGGTGAAATTCTGAAAACTTACAAAAATGAGTTTGAATGGCTCAAAACGATTTTTTTCATGAAAGAAGGCATACGCGATCATTTTTGCAAAGTTTCAAGTGATTTAAAGCCATTTTGACAAGTTACCATATTTCACACCAGACTTCCCCACAAACCAAATCATGGATTGGGACTTAGACAAGGGTAAAATTCTGAAAAGTTGCAAAAATGAGTTTGAATGGCTCAAAACGATTTTTTTCATGAAAGAAGGCATACGCGATCATTTTTGAAAAGTTTCAAGTGATTTAAAGCCATTTTGACAAGTTACCATATTTAACACCAGACTTCCCCACAAACCAAATCATGGATTGGGACTTAAACAAGGGTGAAATTCTGAAAACTTACAAAAATGATTTTGACTGGCTCAAAACGATTTTTTTCATGAAAGAAGGCATACGCGATCATTTTTGCAAAGTTTCAAGTGATTTCAAGCTATTTTGACAAGTTACCATATTTCACACCAGACTTCCCCACAAACCAAATCATGGATTGGGACTTAGACAAGGGCGAAATTCTGAAAACTTAAAAAAATGAGTTTGACTGGCTTAAAACGATTTTTTTCATGAAAAAAGGCATACGCGATCATTTTTACAAAGTTTCAAGTGATTTCAAGCCATTTTGACAAGTTACCATATTTCACACCAGACTTCCCCACAAACCAAATCATGGATTGGGACTTAGACAAGGGCGAAATTCTGAAAAGTTAATAAAATGAGTTTGACTGGCTTAAAACGATTTTCTTCGTGAAAGAAGGCATACGCGATAATTTTTGCAAAGTTTCAAGTGATTTGAAGCCATTTTGACAAGTTACCATATTTCACACCAGACTTCCCCACAAACCAAATCATGGATTGGGACTTAGACAAGGGTGAAATCCTGAAAACTTACAAAAATGAGTTTGAATGGCTCAAAACGATTTTTTTCATGAAAGAAGGCATACGTGATCATTTTTGAAAAGTTTCAAGTGATTTAAAGCCATTTTGACAAGTTACCATATTTCACACCAGACTTCCCCACAAACCAAATCATGGATTGGGACTTAAACAAGGGTGAAATTCTGAAAACTTACAAAAATGATTTTGACTGGCTCAAAACGATTTTTTTCATGAAAGAAGGCATACGCGATCATTTTTGCAAAGTTTCAAGTGATTTCAAGCTATTTTGACAAGTTACCATATTTCACACCAGACTTCCCCACAAACCAAATCATGGATTGGGACTTAGACAAGGGTGAAATTCTGAAAACTTACAAAAATGAGTTTGAATGGCTCAAAACGATATTTTTCATGAAAGAAGGCATACGCGATCATTTTTGCAAAGTTTCAAGTGATTTAAAGCCATTTTGACAAGTTACCATATTTCACACCAGACTTCCTCACAAACCAAATCATGGATTGGGACTTAGACAAGGGCGAATTTCTGAAAACTTAATAAAATGAGTTTGACTGGCTTAAAACGATTTTCTTCGTGAAAGAAGGCATACGCGATCATTTTTGCAAAGTTTCAAGTGATTTAAAGCCATTTTGACAAGTTACCATATTTCACACCAGACTTCCCCACAAACCAAATCATGGATTGGGACTTAAACAAGGGTGAAATTCTGAAAACTTACAAAAATGATTTTGACTGGCTCAAAACGATTTTTTTCATGAAAGAAGGCATACGCGATCATTTTTGCAAAGTTTCAAGTGATTTGAAGCCATTTTGACAAGTTACCATATTTCACACCAGACTTCCCCACAAACCAAATCATGGATTGGGACTTAAACAAGGGTGAAATTCTGAAAACTTACAAAAATGATTTTGACTGGCTCAAAACGATTTTTTTCATGAAAGAAGGCATACGCGATCATTTTTGCAAAGTTTCAAGTGATTAAGAGCTATTTTGACAAGTTACCATATTTCACACCAGACTTCCCCACAAACCAAATCATGGATTGGGACTTAGACAAGGGCGAAATTCTGAAAACTTAAAAAAATGAGTTTGACTGGCTTAAAACGATTTTTTTCATGAAAAAAGGCATACGCGATCATTTTTACAAAGTTTCAAGTGATTTGAAGCCATTTTGACAAGTTACCATATTTCACACCAGACTTCCCCACAAACCAAATCATGGATTGGGACTTAAACAAGGGTGAAATTCTGAAAACTTACAAAAATGATTTTGACTGGCTCAAAACGATTTTTTTCGTGAAAGAAGTCATACACGATCATTTTTGCAAAGTTTCAAGTGATTTAAAGCCATTTTGACAAGTTACCATATTTCACACCATAGTTCCCCTTAAACCAAATCATGGATTAGGACTTAGACAAGGGTGAAATTCTGAAAACTTACAAAAATGAGTTTGAATGGCTCAAAACGATATTTTTCATGAAAGAAGGCATACGCGATCATTTTTGCAAAGTTTCAAGTGATTTAAAGCCATTTTCACAAGTTACCATATTTCACACCAGACTTCCTCACAAACCAAATCATGGATTGGGACCTAGACAAGGGCGAATTTCTGAAAACTTAATAACATGAGTTTGACTGGCTTAAAACGATTTTCTTCGTGAAAGAAGGCATACGCGATCATTTTTGCAAAGTTTCAAGTGATTTCAAGCCATTTTGACAAGTTACCATATTTCACACAAGACTCCCCCACAAACCAAATCATGGATTGGGACTTAGACAAGGGTGAAATTCTGAAAACTTACAAAAATGAGTTTGAATGGCTCAAAAATATTTTTTTCATGAAAGAAGGCATACGCGATCATTTTTGAAAAGTTTCAAGTGATTTAAAGCCATTTTGACAAGTTACAATATTTCACACCAGACTTCCCCACAAACCAAATCATGGATTGGGACTTAAACAAGGGTGAAATTCTGAAAACTTACAAAATAGATTTTGACTGGCTCAAAACGATTTTTTTCATGAAAGAAGGCATACGCGATCATTTTTGCAAAGTTTCAAGTGATTTCAAGCTATTTTGACAAGTTACCATATTTCACACCAGACTTCCCCACAAACCAAATAATGGATTGGGACTTAGACAAGGGCGAAATTCTGAAAACTTAAAAAAATGAGTTTGAATGGCTCAAAACGATATTTTTCATGAAAGAAGGCATACGCGATCATTTTTGCAAAGTTTCAAGTGATTAAGAGCTATTTTGACAAGTTACCATATTTCACACCAGACTTCCCCACAAACCAAATCATGGATTGGGACTTAGACAAGGGCGAAATTCTGAAAACTTAAAAAAATGAGTTTGACTGGCTTAAAACGATTTTTTTCATGAAAAAAGGCATACGCGATCATTTTTACAAAGTTTCAAGTGATTTGAAGCCATTTTGACAAGTTACCATATTTCACACCAGACTTCCCCACAAACCAAATCATGGATTGGGACTTAAACAAGGGTGAAATTCTGAAAACTTACAAAAATGATTTTGACTGGCTCAAAACGATTTTTTTCGTGAAAGAAGTCATACACGATCATTTTTGCAAAGTTTCAAGTGATTTAAAGCCATTTTGACAAGTTACCATATTTCACACCATAGTTCCCCTTAAACCAAATCATGGATTAGGACTTAGACAAGGGTGAAATTCTGAAAACTTACAAAAATGAGTTTGAATGGCTCAAAACGATATTTTTCATGAAAGAAGGCATACGCGATCATTTTTGCAAAGTTTCAAGTGATTTAAAGCCATTTTCACAAGTTACCATATTTCACACCAGACTTCCTCACAAACCAAATCATGGATTGGGACCTAGACAAGGGCGAATTTCTGAAAACTTAATAACATGAGTTTGACTGGCTTAAAACGATTTTCTTCGTGAAAGAAGGCATACGCGATCATTTTTGCAAAGTTTCAAGTGATTTCAAGCCATTTTGACAAGTTACCATATTTCACACAAGACTCCCCCACAAACCAAATCATGGATTGGGACTTAGACAAGGGTGAAATTCTGAAAACTTACAAAAATGAGTTTGAATGGCTCAAAAATATTTTTTTCATGAAAGAAGGCATACGCGATCATTTTTGAAAAGTTTCAAGTGATTTAAAGCCATTTTGACAAGTTACAATATTTCACACCAGACTTCCCCACAAACCAAATCATGGATTGGGACTTAAACAAGGGTGAAATTCTGAAAACTTACAAAATAGATTTTGACTGGCTCAAAACGATTTTTTTCATGAAAGAAGGCATACGCGATCATTTTTGCAAAGTTTCAAGTGATTTCAAGCTATTTTGACAAGTTACCATATTTCACACCAGACTTCCCCACAAACCAAATAATGGATTGGGACTTAGACAAGGGCGAAATTCTGAAAACTTAAAAAAATGAGTTTGAATGGCTCAAAACGATATTTTTCATGAAAGAAGGCATACGCGATCATTTTTGCAAAGTTTCAAGTGATTTAAAGCCATTTTGACAAGTTACCATATTTCACACCAGACTTCCTCACAAACCAAATCATGGATTGGGACTTAGACAAGGGCGAAATTCTGAAAACTTAATAAAATGAGTTTGACTGGCTTAAAACGATTTTCTTCGTGAAAGAAGGCATACGCGATCATTTTTGCAAAGTTTCAAGTGATTTAAACCATTTTTACAAGTTACCATATTTCACACCAGACTTCCCCACAAACCAAATTATGGATTGGGACTTAGACAAGGGTGAAATTCTGAAAACTTACAAAAATGAGTTTGAATGGCTCAAAACGATTTTTTTCATGAAAGAAGGCATACGCGATCATTTTTGCAAAGTTTCAAGTGATTTAAAGCCATTTTGACAAGTTACCATAATTCACACCAGACTTCCCCACAAACCAAATCATGGATTGGGACTTAGACAAGGGTAAAATTCTGAAAACTTACAAAAATGAGTTTGAATGGCTCAAAACGATTTTTTTCATGAAAGAAGGCATACGCGATCATTTTTGAAAAGTTTCAAGTGATTTAAAGCCATTTTGACAAGTTACCATATTTAACACCAGACTTCCCCACAAACCAAATCATGGATTGGGACTTAAACAAGGGTGAAATTCTGAAAACTTACAAAAATGATTTTGACTGGCTCAAAACGATTTTTTTCATGAAAGAAGGCATACGCGATCATTTTTGCAAAGTTTCAAGTGATTTCAAGCTATTTTGACAAGTTACCATATTTCACACCAGACTTCCCCACAAACCAAATCATGGATTGGGACTTAGACAAGGGCGAAATTCTGAAAACTTAAAAAAATGAGTTTGAATGGCTCAAAACGATATTTTTCATGAAAGAAGGCATACGCGATCATTTTTGCAAAGTTTCAAGTGATTTAAAGCCATTTTGACAAGTTACCATATTTCACACCAGACTTCCTCACAAACCAAATCATGGATTGGGACTTAGACAAGGGCGAAATTCTGAAAACTTAATAAAATGAGTTTGAATGGCTCAAAACGATATTTTTCATGAAAGAAGGCATACGCGATCATTTTTGCAAAGTTTCAAGTGATTTAAACCATTTTGACAAGTTACCATATTTCACACCAGACTTCCCCACAAACCAAATTATGGATTGGGACTTAGACAAGGGTGAAATTCTGAAAACTTACAAAAATGAGTTTGAATGGCTCAAAACGATTTTTTTCATGAAAGAAGGCATACGCGATCATTTTTGCAAAGTTTCAAGTGATTTAAAGCCATTTTGACAAGTTACCATAATTCACACCAGACTTCCCCACAAACCAAATCATGGATTGGGACTTAGACAAGGGTAAAATTCTGAAAACTTACAAAAATGAGTTTGAATGGCTCAAAACGATTTTTTTCATGAAAGAAGGCATACGCGATCATTTTTGAAAAGTTTCAAGTGATTTAAAGCCATTTTGACAAGTTACCATATTTAACACCAGACTTCCCCACAAACCAAATCATGGATTGGGACTTAAACAAGGGTGAAATTCTGAAAACTTACAAAAATGATTTTGACTGGCTCAAAACGATTTTTTTCATGAAAGAAGGCATACGCGATCATTTTTGCAAAGTTTCAAGTGATTTCAAGCTATTTTGACAAGTTACCATATTTCACACCAGACTTCCCCACAAACCAAATCATGGATTGGGACTTAGACAAGGGCGAAATTCTGAAAACTTAAAAAAATGAGTTTGACTGGCTTAAAACGATTTTTTTCATGAAAAAAGGCATACGCGATCATTTTTGCAAAGTTTCAAGTGATTTAAAGCCATTTTGACAAGTTACCATATTTCACACCAGACTTCCCCACAAACCAAATCATGGATTGGGACTTAGACAAGGGTAAAATTCTGAAAAGTTGCAAAAATGAGTTTGAATGGCTCAAAACGATTTTTTTCATGAAAGAAGGCATACGCGATCATTTTTGAAAAGTTTCAAGTGATTTAAAGCCATTTTGACAAGTTACCATATTTAACACCAGACTTCCCCACAAACCAAATCATGGATTGGGACTTAAACAAGGGTGAAATTCTGAAAACTTACAAAAATGATTTTGACTGGCTCAAAACGATTTTTTTCATGAAAGAAGGCATACGCGATCATTTTTGCAAAGTTTCAAGTGATTTCAAGCTATTTTGACAAGTTACCATATTTCACACCAGACTTCCCCACAAACCAAATCATGGATTGGGACTTAGACATGGGCGAAATTCTGAAAACTTACAAAAATGAGTTTGAATGGCTCAAAACGATATTTTTCATGAAAGAAGGCATACGCGATCATTTTTGCAAAGTTTTAAGTGATGTCAAGCCATTTTGACAAGTTACCATATTTCACACCAGACTTCCTCACAAACCAAATCATGGATTGGGACTTAGACAAGGGCGAAATTCTGAAAACTTAATAAAATGAGTTTGACTGGCTTAAAACGATTTTCTTCGTGAAAGAAGGCATACGCGATCATTTTTCCAAAGTTTCAAGTGATTTCAAGCCATTTTGACAAGTTACCATATTTCACACCAGACTTCCCCACAAACCAAATTATGGATTGGGACTTAGACAAGGGTGAAATTCTGAAAACTTACAAAAATGAGTTTGAATGGCTCAAAACGATTTTTTTCATGAAAGAAGGCATACGCGATCATTTTTGCAAAGTTTCAAGTGATTTAAAGCCATTTTGACAAGTTACCATATTTCACACCAGACTTCCCCACAAACCAAATCATGGATTGGGACTTAGACAAGGGTAAAATTCTGAAAAGTTGCAAAAATGAGTTTGAATGGCTCAAAACGATTTTTTTCATGAAAGAAGGCATACGCGATCATTTTTGCAAAGTTTCAAGTGATTTCAAGCTATTTTGACAAGTTACCATATTTCACACCAGACTTCCCCACAAACCAAATCATGGATTGGGACTTAGACAAGGGCGAAATTCTGAAAACTTACAAAAATGAGTTTGACTGGCTCAAAACGATATTTTTCATGAAAGAAGGCATACGCGATCATTTTTGCAAAGTTTTAAGTGATGTCAAGCCATTTTGACAAGTTACCATATTTCACACCAGACTTCCTCACAAACCAAATCATGGATTGGGACTTAGACAAGGGCGAAATTCTGAAAACTTAATAAAATGAGTTTGACTGGCTTAAAACGATTTTCTTCGTGAAAGAAGGCATACGCGATCATTTTTCCAAAGTTTCAAGTGATTTCAAGCCATTTTGACAAGTTACCATATTTCACACCAGACTTCCCCACAAACCAAATTATGGATTGGGACTTAGACAAGGGTGAAATTCTGAAAACTTACAAAAATGAGTTTGAATGGCTCAAAACGATTTTTTTCATGAAAGAAGGCATACGCGATCATTTTTGCAAAGTTTCAAGTGATTTAAAGCCATTTTGACAAGTTACCATATTTCACACCAGACTTCCCCACAAACCAAATCATGGATTGGGACTTAGACAAGGGTAAAATTCTGAAAAGTTGCAAAAATGAGTTTGAATGGCTCAAAACGATTTTTTTCATGAAAGAAGGCATACGCGATCATTTTTGAAAAGTTTCAAGTGATTTAAAGCCATTTTGACAAGTTACCATATTTAACACCAGACTTCCCCACAAACCAAATCATGGATTGGGACTTAAACAAGGGTGAAATTCTGAAAACTTACAAAAATGATTTTGACTGGCTCAAAACGATTTTTTTCATGAAAGAAGGCATACGCGATCATTTTTGCAAAGTTTCAAGTGATTTCAAGCTATTTTGACAAGTTACCATATTTCACACCAGACTTCCCCACAAACCAAATCATGGATTGGGACTTAGACAAGGGCGAAATTCTGAAAACTTAAAAAAATGAGTTTGACTGGCTTAAAACGATTTTTTTCATGAAAAAAGGCATACGCGATCATTTTTACAAAGTTTCAAGTGATTTCAAGCCATTTTGACAAGTTACCATATTTCACACCAGACTTCCCCACAAACCAAATCATGGATTGGGACTTAAACAAGGGTGAAATTCTGAAAACTTACAAAAATGATTTTGACTGGCTCAAAACGATTTTTTCATGAAAGAAGGCATACGCGATCATTTTTGCAAAGTTTCAAGTGATTTCAAGCTATTTTGACAAGTTACCATATTTCACACCAGACTTCCCCACAAACCAAATCGTGGATTGGGACTTAGACAAGGGCGAAATTCTGAAAACTTAATAAAATGAGTTTGACTGGCTTAAAACGATTTTCTTCGTGAAAGAAGGCATACGCGATCATTTTTGCAAAGTTTCAAGTGATTTAAAGCCATTTTGACAAGTTACCATATTTCACACCAGACTTCCCCACAAACCAAATCATGGATTGGGACTTAAACAAGGGTGAAATTCTGAGAACTTACAAAAATGATTTTGACTGGCTCAAAACGATTTTTTTCATGAAAGAAGGCATACGCGATCATTTTTGCAAAGTTTCAAGTGATTTGAAGCCATTTTGACAAGTTACCATATTTCACACCAGACTTCCCCACAAACCAAATCATGGATTGGGACTTAAACAAGGGTGAAATTCTGAAAACTTACAAAAATGATTTTGACTGGCTCAAAACGATTTTTTTCATGAAAGAAGGCATACGCGATCATTTTTGCAAAGTTTCAAGTGATTAAGAGCTATTTTGACAAGTTACCATATTTCACACCAGACTTCCCCACAAACCAAATCATGGATTGGGACTTAGACAAGGGCGAAATTCTGAAAACTTAAAAAAATGAGTTTGACTGGCTTAAAACGATTTTTTTCATGAAAAAAGGCATACGCGATCATTTTTACAAAGTTTCAAGTGATTTGAAGCCATTTTGACAAGTTACCATATTTCACACCAGACTTCCCCACAAACCAAATCATGGATTGGGACTTAAACAAGGGTGAAATTCTGAAAACTTACAAAAATGATTTTGACTGGCTCAAAACGATTTTTTCGTGAAAGAAGTCATACACGATCATTTTTGCAAAGTTTCAATTGATTTAAAGCCATTTTGACAAGTTACCATATTTCACACCATAGTTCCCCTTAAACCAAATCATGGATTAGGACTTAGACAAGGGTGAAATTCTGAAAACTTACAAAAATGAGTTTGAATGGCTCAAAACGATATTTTTCATGAAAGAAGGCATACGCGATCATTTTTGCAAAGTTTCAAGTGATTTAAAGCCATTTTCACAAGTTACCATATTTCACACCAGACTTCCTCACAAACCAAATCATGGATTGGGACCTAGACAAGGGCGAATTTCTGAAAACTTAATAACATGAGTTTGACTGGCTTAAAACGATTTTCTTCGTGAAAGAAGGCATACGCGATCATTTTTGCAAAGTTTCAAGTGATTTCAAGCCATTTTGACAAGTTACCATATTTCACACAAGACTCCCCCACAAACCAAATCATGGATTGGGACTTAGACAAGGGTGAAATTCTGAAAACTTACAAAAATGAGTTTGAATGGCTCAAAAATATTTTTTTCATGAAAGAAGGCATACGCGATCATTTTTGAAAAGTTTCAAGTGATTTAAAGCCATTTTGACAAGTTACAATATTTCACACCAGACTTCCCCACAAACCAAATCATGGATTGGGACTTAAACAAGGGTGAAATTCTGAAAACTTACAAAATAGATTTTGACTGGCTCAAAACGATTTTTTTCATGAAAGAAGGCATACGCGATCATTTTTGCAAAGTTTCAAGTGATTTCAAGCTATTTTGACAAGTTACCATATTTCACACCAGACTTCCCCACAAACCAAATTATGGATTGGGACTTAGACAAGGGCGAAATTCTGAAAACTTAAAAAAATGAGTTTGAATGGCTCAAAACGATATTTTTCATGAAAGAAGGCATACGCGATCATTTTTGCAAAGTTTCAAGTGATTTAAAGCCATTTTGACAAGTTACCATATTTCACACCAGACTTCCTCACAAACCAAATCATGGATTGGGACTTAGACAAGGGCGAAATTCTGAAAACTTAATAAAATGAGTTTGACTGGCTTAAAACGATTTTCTTCGTGAAAGAAGGCATACGCGATCATTTTTGCAAAGTTTCAAGTGATTTAAACCATTTTGACAAGTTACCATATTTCACACCAGACTTCCCCACAAACCAAATTATGGATTGGGACTTAGACAAGGGTGAAATTCTGAAAACTTACAAAAATGATTTTGACTGGCTCAAAACGATTTTTTTCATGAAAGAAGGCATACGCGATCATTTTTGCAAAGTTTCAAGTGATTTCAAGCTATTTTGACAAGTTACCATATTTCACACCAGACTTCCCCACAAACCAAATCATGGATTGGGACTTAGACAAGGGCGAAATTCTGAAAACTTAAAAAAATGAGTTTGACTGGCTTAAAACGATTTTTTTCATGAAAAAAGGCATACGCTATCATTTTTACAAAGTTTCAAGTGATTTCAAGCCATTTTGACAAGTTACCATATTTCACACCAGACTTCCCCACAAACCAAATCATGGATTGGGACTTAAACAAGGGTGAAATTCTGAAAACTTACAAAAATGATTTTGACTGGCTCAAAACGATTTTTTCATGAAAGAAGGCATACGCGATCATTTTTGCAAAGTTTCAAGTGATTTCAAGCTATTTTGACAAGTTACCATATTTCACACCAGACTTCCCCACAAACCAAATCGTGGATTGAGACTTAGACAAGGGCGAAATTCTGAAAACTTACAAAAATGAGTTTGAATGGCTCAAAACGATATTTTTCATGAAAGAAGGCATACGCGATCATTTTTGCAAAGTTTCAAGTGATTTAAAGCCATTTTGACAA
Source organism: Muricea muricata (assembly GCA_963855995.1). NCBI lineage: Eukaryota > Metazoa > Cnidaria > Anthozoa > Malacalcyonacea > Plexauridae > Muricea > Muricea muricata. The sequence goes on from OY979727.1 coordinate 13,413,099, forward strand.
GTTACCATATTTCACACCAGACTTCCTCACAAACCAAATCATGGATTGGGACTTAGACAAGGGCGAAATTCTGAAAAGTTAATAAAATGAGTTTGACTGGCTTAAAACGATTTTCTTCGTGAAAGAAGGCATACGCGATAATTTTTGCAAAGTTTCAAGTGATTTGAAGCCATTTTGACAAGTTACCATATTTCACACCAGACTTCCCCACAAACCAAATCATGGATTGGGACTTAGACAAGGGTGAAATCCTGAAAACTTACAAAAATGAGTTTGAATGGCTCAAAACGATTTTTTTCATGAAAGAAGGCATACGCAATCATTTTTGCAAAGTTTCAAGTGATTTAAAGCCATTTTGACAAGTTACCATATTTCACACCAGACTTCCCCACAAACCAAATCATGTATTGGGACTTAAACAAGGGTGAAATTCTGAAAACTTACAAAAATGATTTTGACTGGCTCAAAACGATTTTTTTCATGAAAGAAGGCATACGCGATCATTTTTGCAAAGTTTCAAGTGATTTCAAGCTATTTTGACAAGTTACCATATTTCACACCAGACTTCGCCACAAACCAAATCATGGATTGGGACTTAGACAAGGGTGAAATTCTGAAAACTTACAAAAATGAGTTTGAATGGCTCAAAACGATATTTTTCATGAAAGAAGGCATACGCGATCATTTTTGCAAAGTTTCAAGTGATTTAAAGCCATTTTGACAAGTTACCATATTTCACACCAGACTTCCTCACAAACCAAATCATGGATTGGGACTTAGACAAGGGCGAATTTCTGAAAACTTAATAAAATGAGTTTGACTGGCTTAAAACGATTTTCTTCGTGAAAAAAGGCATACGCGATCATTTTTGCAAAGTTTCAAGTGATTTCAAGCCATTTTGAGAAGTTACCATATTTCACACCAGACTTCCCCACAAACCAAATCATGGATTGGGACTTAGACAAGGGTGAAATTCTGAAAACTTACAAAAATGAGTTTGAATGCCTCAAAACGATATTTTTCATGAAGAAAGGCATACGCGATCATTTTTGCAAAGTTTCAAGTGATTTAAAGCCATTTTGACAAGTTACCATATTTCACACGAGACTTCCCCACAAACCAAATCATGGATTGGGACTTAGACAAGGGTGAAATTCTGAAAACTTAGAAAAATGAGTTTGACTGGCTAAAAACGATATTTTTCATGAAAGAAGGCATACGCGATCATTTTTTCAAAGTTTCAAGTGATTTCAAGCTATTTTGACAAGTTACCATATTTCACACCAGACTTCCCCACAAACCAAATCATGGATTGGGATTTAGACACGGGCGAAATTCTGAAAACTTACAAAAATGAGTTTGACTGGCTTAAAACGATTTTTTTCATGAAAAAAGGCATACACGATCATTTTTACAAAGTTTCAAGTGATTTCAAGCTATTTTGGCAAGTTACCATTTTTCACACCAGACTTCCCCACAAACCAAAAGCATGGATTGGGACTTAGACAAGGGTGAAATTCTGAAAACTTACAAAAATGAGTTTGAATGGCTCAAAACGATTTTTTTCATGAAAGATGGCATACGCGATCATTTTTGAAAAGTTTCAAGTGATTTAAAGCCATTTTGACAAGTTACCATATTTCACACCAGACTTCCCCACAAACCAAATCATGGATTGGGACTTAAACAAGGGTGAAGTTCTGAAAACTTACAAAAATGATTTTGACTTGCTCAAAACGATTTTTTTCATGAAAGAAGGCATACGCAATCATTTTTGCAAAGTTTCAAGTGATTTCAAGCTATTTTGACAAGTTACCATATTTCACACCAGACTTCCCCACAAACCAAATCATGGATTGGGACTTAGACAAGGGCGAAATTCTGAAAACTTACAAAAATGAGTTTGAATGGCTCAAAACGATATTTTTCATGAAAGAAGGCATACGCGATCATTTTTGCAAAGTTTCAAGTGATTTAAAGCCATTTTGACAAGTTACCATATTTCACACCAGACTTCCTCACAAACCAAATCATGGATTGGGACTTAGACAAGGGCGAATTTCTGAAAACTTAATAAAATGAGTTTGACTGGCTTAAAACGATTTTCTTCGTGAAAGAAGGCATACGCGATCATTTTTGCAAAGTTTCAAGTGATTTCAAGCCATTTTGAGAAGTTACCATATTTCACACCAGACTTCCCCACAAACCAAATCATGGATTGGGACTTAGACAAGGGTGAAATTCTGAAAACTTACAAAAATGAGTTTGAATGCCTCAAAACGATATTTTTCATGAAGAAAGGCATACGCGATCATTTTTGCAAAGTTTCAAGTGATTTAAAGCCATTTTGACAAGTTACCATATTTCACACTAGACTTCCCCACAAACCAAATCATGGATTGGGACTTAGAAAAGGGTGAAATTCTGAAAACTTAGAAAAATGAGTTTGACTGGCTAAAAACGATATTTTTCATGAAAGAAGGCATACGCGATCATTTTTTCAAAGTTTCAAGTGATTTCAAGCTATTTTGACAAGTTACCATATTTCACACCAGACTTCCCCACAAACCAAATCATGGATTGGGATTTAGACACGGGCGAAATTCTGAAAACTTACAAAAATGAGTTTGACTGGCTTAAAACGATTTTTTTCATGAAAAAAGGCATACACGATCATTTTTACAAAGTTTCAAGTGATTTCAAGCTATTTTGGCAAGTTACCATTTTTCACACCAGACTTCCCCACAAACCAAAAGCATGGATTGGGACTTAGACAAGGGTGAAATTCTGAAAACTTACAAAAATGAGTTTGAATGGCTCAAAACGATATTTTTCATGAAAGAAGGCATACGCGATCATTTTTGAAAAGTTTCAAGTGATTTAAAGCCATTTTGACAAGTTACCATATTTCACACCAGACTTCCCCACAAACCAAATCATGGATTGGGACTCAAACAAGGGTGAAGTTCTGAAAACTTACAAAAATGATTTTGACTGGCTCAAAACGATTTTTTTCATGAAAGAAGGCATACGCGATCATTTTTGCAAAGTTTCAAGTAATTTCAAGCTATTTTGACAAGTTACCATATTTCACACCAGACTTCCCCACAAACCAAATCATGGATTGGGACTTAGACAAGGGCGAAATTCTGAAAACTTACAAAAATGAGTTTGAATGGCTCAAAACGATATTTTTCATGAAAAAAGGCATACGCGATCATTTTTGCAAAGTTTCAAGTGATTTCAAGCCATTTTGACAAGTTACCATATTCCACACCAGACTTCCCCACAAACCAAATCATGGATTGGGACTTAGACAAGGGTGAAATTCTGAAAACTTAAAAAAATGAGTTTGACGGGCTAAAAACGATTTTTTTCATGAAAGAAGGCATACGCGATCATTTTTGCAAAGTTTCCAGTGATTTAAAGCCATTTTGACAAGTTACCATATTTCACACCAGACTTCCCCACAAACCAAATCATGGATTGGGACTTAAACAAGGGTGAAATTCTGAAAACTTACAAAAATGATTTTGACTGGCTCAAAACGATTTTTTTCATGGAAAAAGGCATACGCGATCATTTTTGCAAAGTTTCAAGTGATTTCAAGCCATTTTGACAAGTTACCATATTCCACACCAGACTTCCCCACAAACCAAATCATGGATTGGGACTTAGACAAGGGTGAAATTCTGAAAACTTAAAAAAATGAGTTTGACGAGCTAAAAACGATTTTTTTCATGAAAGAAGGCATACGCGATCATTTTTGCAAAGTTTCCAGTGATTTAAAGCCATTTTGACAAGTTACCATATTTCACACCAGACTTCCCCACAAACCAAATCATGGATTGGGACTTAGACAAGGGTGAAATTCTGAAAACTTACAAAAATGAGTTTGAATGGCTCAAAACGATTTTTTTCATGAAAGATGGCATACGCGATCATTTTTGAAAAGTTTCAAGTGATTTAAAGCCATTTTTACAAGTTACCATATTTCACACCAGACTTCCCCACAAACCAAATCATGGATTGGGACTTAAACAAGGGTGAAGTTCTGAAAACTTACAAAAATGATTTTGACTGGCTCAAAACGATTTTTTTCATGAAAGAAGGCATACGCGATCATTTTTGCAAAGTTTCAAGTGATTTCAAGCTATTTTGACAAGTTACCATATTTCACACCAGACTTCCCCACAAACCAAATCATGGATTGGGACTTAGACAAGGGCGAAATTCTGAAAACTTACAAAAATGAGTTTGAATGGCTCAAAACGATATTTTTCATGAAAGAAGGCATACGCGATCATTTTTGCAAAGTTTCAAGTGATTTAAAGCCATTTTGACAAGTTACCATATTTCACACCAGACTTCCTCACAAACCAAATCATGGATTGGGACTTAGACAAGGGCGAATTTCTGAAAACTTAATAAAATGAGTTTGACTGGCTTAAAACGATTTTCTTCGTGAAAGAAGGCATACGCGATCATTTTTGCAAAGTTTCAAGTGATTTCAAGCCATTTTGAGAAGTTACCATATTTCACACCAGACTTCCCCACAAACCAAATCATGGATTGGGACTTAGACAAGGGTGAAATTCTGAAAACTTACAAAAATGAGTTTGAATGCCTCAAAACGATATTTTTCATGAAGAAAGGCATACGCGATCATTTTTGCAAAGTTTCAAGTGATTTAAAGCCATTTTGACAAGTTACCATATTTCACACTAGACTTCCCCACAAACCAAATCATGGATTGGGACTTAGAAAAGGGTGAAATTCTGAAAACTTAGAAAAATGAGTTTGACTGGCTAAAAACGATATTTTTCATGAAAGAAGGCATACGCGATCATTTTTTCAAAGTTTCAAGTGATTTCAAGCTATTTTGACAAGTTACCATATTTCACACCAGACTTCCCCACAAACCAAATCATGGATTGGGATTTAGACACGGGCGAAATTCTGAAAACTTACAAAAATGAGTTTGACTGGCTTAAAACGATTTTTTTCATGAAAAAAGGCATACACGATCATTTTTACAAAGTTTCAAGTGATTTCAAGCTATTTTGGCAAGTTACCATTTTTCACACCAGACTTCCCCACAAACCAAAAGCATGGATTGGGACTTAGACAAGGGTGAAATTCTGAAAACTTACAAAAATGAGTTTGAATGGCTCAAAACGATTTTTTTCATGAAAGAAGGCATACGCGATCATTTTTGAAAAGTTTCAAGTGATTTAAAGCCATTTTGACAAGTTACCATATTTCACACCAGACTTCCCCACAAACCAAATCATGGATTGGGACTCAAACAAGGGTGAAGTTCTGAAAACTTACAAAAATGATTTTGACTGGCTCAAAACGATTTTTTTCATGAAAGAAGGCATACGCGATCATTTTTGCAAAGTTTCAAGTAATTTCAAGCTATTTTGACAAGTTACCATATTTCACACCAGACTTCCCCACAAACCAAATCATGGATTGGGACTTAGACAAGGGCGAAATTCTGAAAACTTACAAAAATGAGTTTGAATGGCTCAAAACGATATTTTTCATGAAAAAAGGCATACGCGATCATTTTTGCAAAGTTTCAAGTGATTTCAAGCCATTTTGACAAGTTACCATATTCCACACCAGACTTCCCCACAAACCAAATCATGGATTGGGACTTAGACAAGGGTGAAATTCTGAAAACTTAAAAAAATGAGTTTGACGGGCTAAAAACGATTTTTTTCATGAAAGAAGGCATACGCGATCATTTTTGCAAAGTTTCCAGTGATTTAAAGCCATTTTGACAAGTTACCATATTTCACACCAGACTTGCCCACAAACCAAATCATGGATTGGGACTTAAACAAGGGTGAAATTCTGAAAACTTACAAAAATGATTTTGACTGGCTCAAAACGATTTTTTTCATGGAAAAAGGCATACGCGATCATTTTTGCAAAGTTTCAAGTGATTTCAAGCCATTTTGACAAGTTACCATATTCCACACCAGACTTCCCCACAAACCAAATCATGGATTGGGACTTAGACAAGGGTGAAATTCTGAAAACTTAAAAAAATGAGTTTGACGAGCTAAAAACGATTTTTTTCATGAAAGAAGGCATACGCGATCATTTTTGCAAAGTTTCCAGTGATTTAAAGCCATTTTGACAAGTTACCATATTTCACACCAGACTTCCCCACAAACCAAATCATGGATTGGGACTTAGACAAGGGTGAAATTCTGAAAACTTACAAAAATGAGTTTGAATGGCTCAAAACGATTTTTTTCATGAAAGAAGGCATACGCGATCATTTTTGAAAAGTTTCAAGTGATTTAAAGCCATTTTAACAAGTTACCATATTTCACACCAGACTTCCCCACAAAACAAATCATGGATTGGGACTGAAACAAGGGTGAAATTCTGAAAACTTACAAAAATGATTTTGACTAGCTCAAAACGATTTTTTTCATGAAAGAAGGCATACGCGATCAATTTTGCAAAGTTTCAAGTGATTTCAAGCTATTTTGACAAGTTATTATATTTCACACCAGACTTCCCCACAAACCAAATCATGGATTGGGACTTAGACAAGGGCGAAATTCTGAAAACTTACAAAAATGAGTTTGACTGGCTTAAAACGATTTTTTTCATGAAAAAAGGCGTACGCGATCATTTTTACAAAGTTTCAAGTGATTTCAAGCCATTTTGACAAGTTACCATATTTCACACAAGACTTCCCCACAAACCAAATCATGGATTGGGACTTAGACAAGGGTGAAATTCTGAAAACTTACAAAAATGAGTTTGAATGCCTCAAAACAATATTTTTCATGAAAGAAGGCATACGCGATCATTTTTGCAAAGTTTCAAGTGATTTAAAGCCATTTTGACAAAATACCATATTTCACACCAGACTTCCCCACAAACCAAATCATGGATTGGGATTAGACAAGGGTGAAATTCTGAAAACTTACAAAAATGAGTTTGAATGGCTCAAAACGATTTTTTTCATGAAAGAAGGCATACGCGATCATTTTTGAAAAGTTTCAAGTGATTTCAAGCCATTTTTACAAGTTACCATATTTGACACCAGACTTCCCCACAAACCAAATCCTGGATTGGGACTTAGACAAGGGTGAAATTCTAAATACTTACAAAAATGAGTTTGACTGGGTAAAAACGATTTTTTTCATGAAAGAAGGCATATGCGATCATTTTTGCAAAGTTTCAAGTGATTTAAAGCAATTTTGACAAGTTACCATAATTCAAACCAGACTTCCCCACAAACCAAATCATGGATTGGGACTTAAACAAGGGTGAAATTCTGAAAACTTACAAAAATGATTTTGACTGGCTCAAAACGATTTTTTTCATGAAAGAAGGCATACGCGATCATTTTTGCAAAGTTTCAAGTGATTTAAAGCCATTTTGAAAAGTTACCATATTTCACACCAGACTTCGCCACAAACCAAATCATGGATTGGGACTTAGACAAGGGTGAAATTCTGAAAACTTACAAAAATGAGTTTGACTGGGTAAAAACGATTTTTTTCATGAAAGAAGGCATATGCGATCATTTTTGCAAAGTTTCAAGTGATTTAAAGCAATTTTGACAAGTTACCTTAATTCACACCAGACTTCCCCACAAACCAAATCATGGATTGGGACTTAAACAAGGGTGAAATTCTGAAAACTTACAAAAATGATTTTGACTGGCTCAAAACGATTTTTTTCATGAAAGAAGGCATACGCGATCATTTTTGCAAAGTTTCAAGTGATTTAAAGCCATTTTAACAAGTTACCATATTTCACACCAGACTTCCCCACAAACCAAATCATGGATTGGGACTTAGACAAGGGTGAAATTCTGAATACTTACAAAAATGAGTTTGAATGCCTCAAAACGATATTTTTCATAAAAGAAGGCTTACGCGATCATTTTTGCAAAGTTTCAAGTGATTTAAAGCCATTTTGACAAGTTACCATATTTCACACCAGACTTCCCCACAAACCAAATCATGGATTGGGATTAGACAAGGGTGAAATTCTGAAAACTTACAAAAATGAGTTTGAATGGCTCAAAACGATTTTTTTCATGAAAGAAGGCATACGCGATCATTTTTGAAAAGTTTCAAGTGATTTAAAGCCATTTTAACAAGTTACCATATTTCACACCAGACTTCCCCACAAACCAAATCATGGATTGGGACTTAGACAAGGGTGAAATTCTGAAAACTTACAAAAATGAGTTTGAATGCCTCAAAACGATATTTTTCATAAAAGAAGGCTTACGCGATCATTTTTGCAAAGTTTCAAGTGATTTAAAGCCATTTTGACAAGTTACCATATTTCACACCAGACTTCCCCACAAACCAAATCATGGATTGGGATTAGACAAGGGTGAAATTCTGAAAACTTACAAAAATGAGTTTGAATGGCTCAAAACGATTTTTTTCATGAAAGAAGGCATACACGATCATTTTTGAAAAGTTTCAAGTGATTTAAAGCCATTTTAACAAGTTACCATATTTCACACCAGACTTCCCCACAAACCAAATCATGGATTGGGACTTAAACAAGGGTGAAATTCTGAAAACTTACAAAAATGAGTTTGAATGGCTCAAAACGATTTTTTTCATGAAAGAAGGCATACGCGATCATTTTTGAAAAGTTTCAAGTGATTTAAAGCCATTTTAACAAGTTACCATATTTCACACCAGACTTCCCCACAAACCAAATCATGGATTGGGACTTAGACAAGGGTGAAATTCTGAAAACTTACAAAAATGAGTTTGAATGCCTCAAAACGATATTTTTCATAAAAGAAGGCTTACGCGATCATTTTTGCAAAGTTTCAAGTGATTTAAAGCCATTTTGACAAGTTACCATATTTCACACCAGACTTCCCCACAAACCAAATCATGGATTGGGATTAGACAAGGGTGAAATTCTGAAAACTTACAAAAATGAGTTTGAATGGCTCAAAACGATTTTTTTCATGAAAGAAGGCATACACGATCATTTTTGAAAAGTTTCAAGTGATTTAAAGCCATTTTAACAAGTTACCATATTTCACACCAGACTTCCCCACAAACCAAATCATGGATTGGGACTTAAACAAGGGTGAAATTCTGAAAACTTACAAAAATGATTTTGACTGGCTCAAAACGATTTTTTTCATGAAAGAAGGCATACGCGATCAATTTTGCAAAGTTTCAAGTGATTTCAAGCTATTTTGACAAGTTACCATATTTCACACCAGACTTCCCCACAAACCAAATCATGAATTGGGACTTAGACAAGGGCGAAATTCTGAAAACTTACAAAAATGAGTTTGACTGGCTTAAAACGATTTTTTTCATGAAAAAAGGCATACGCGATCATTTTTACAAAGTTTCAAGTGATTTGAAGCTATTTTGGCAAGTTACCATATTTCACACCAGACTTCCCCACAAACCAAAAGCATGGATTGGGACTTAAACAAGGGTGAAATTCTGAAAACTTACAAAAATGAGTTTGAATTCCTCAAAACGATATTTTTCATGAAGAAAGGCATACGCGATCATTTTTGCAAAGTTTCAAGTGCTTTCAAGCCATTTTGACAAGTTACCATATTTCACACCAGACTTCTCCACAAACCAAATCATGGATTGGGACTTAGACAAGGGTGAAATTCTGAAAACTTACAAAAATGAATTTGACTGCTAAAAACAATTTTTTTCATGAAAGAAGGCATACGCGATCATTTTTGCAAAGTTTCAAATGATTTAAAGCCATTTTGACAAGTTACCATATTTCACACCAGACTTCCCCACAAACCAAATCATGGATTGGGACTTAGACAAGGGTGAAATCCTGAAAACTTACAAAAATGAGTTTGAATGGCTCAAAACGATTTTTTTCATGAAAGAAGGCATACGCGATCATTTTTGAAAAGTTTCAAGTGATTTAAAGCCATTTTAACAAGTTACCATATTTCACACCAGACTTCCCCACAAAACAAATCATGGATTGGGACTGAAACAAGGGTGAAATTCTGAAAACTTACAAAAATGATTTTGACTGGCTCAAAACGATTTTTTTCATGAAAGAAGGCATACGCGATCAATTTTGCAAAGTTTCAAGTGATTTCAAGCTATTTTGACAAGTTACCATATTTCACACCAGACTTCCCCACAAACCAAATCATGGATTGGGACTTAGACAAGGGCGAAATTCTGAAAACTTACAAAAATGAGTTTGACTGGCTTAAAACGATTTTTTTCATGAAAAAAGGCATACGCGATCATTTTTACAAAGTTTCAAGTGATTTCAAGCCATTTTGACAAGTTACCATATTTCACACAAGACTTCCCCACAAACCAAATCATGGATTGGGACTTAGACAAGGGTGAAATTCTGAAAACTTACAAAAATGAGTTTGAATGCCTCAAAACAATATTTTTCATGAAAGAAGGCATACGCGATCATTTTTGCAAAGTTTCAAGTGATTTAAAGCCATTTTGACAAAATACCATATTTCACACCAGACTTCCCCACAAACCAAATCATGGATTGGGATTAGACAAGGGTGAAATTCTGAAAACTTACAAAAATGAGTTTGAATGGCTCAAAACGATTTTTTTCATGAAAGAAGGCATACGCGATCATTTTTGAAAAGTTTCAAGTGATTTCAAGCCATTTTTACAAGTTACCATATTTGACACCAGACTTCCCCACAAACCAAATCCTGGATTGGGACTTAGACAAGGGTGAAATTCTAAAAACTTACAAAAATGAGTTTGACTGGGTAAAAACGATTTTTTTCATGAAAGAAGGCATATGCGATCATTTTTGCAAAGTTTCAAGTGATTTAAAGCAATTTTGACAAGTTACCATAATTCACACCAGACTTCCCCACAAACCAAATCATGGATTGGGACTTAAACAAGGGTGAAATTCTGAAAACTTACAAAAATGATTTTGACTGGCTCAAAACGATTTTTTTCATAAAAGAAGGCATACGCGATCATTTTTGCAAAGTTTCAAGTGATTTAAAGCCATTTTGAAAAGTTACCATATTTCACACCAGACTTCGAAACAAACCAAATCATGGATTGGGACTTAGACAAGGGTGAAATTCTGAAAACTTACAAAAATGAGTTTGACTGGGTAAAAACGATTTTTTTCATGAAAGAAGGCATATGCGATCATTTTTGCAAAGTTTCAAGTGATTTAAAGCAATTTTGACAAGTTACCTTAATTCACACCAGACTTCCCCACAAACCAAATCATGGATTGGGACTTAAACAAGGGTGAAATTCTGAAAACTTACAAAAATGATTTTGACTGGCTCAAAACGATTTTTTTCATGAAAGAAGGCATACGCGATCATTTTTGCAAAGTTTCAAGTGATTTAAAGCCATTTTAACAAGTTACCATATTTCACACCAGACTTCCCCACAAACCAAATCATGGATTGGGACTTAGACAAGGGTGAAATTCTGAAAACTTACAAAAATGAGTTTGAATGCCTCAAAACGATATTTTTCATAAAAGAAGGCTTACGCGATCATTTTTGCAAAGTTTCAAGTGATTTAAAGCCATTTTGACAAGTTACCATATTTCACACCAGACTTCCCCACAAACCAAATCATGGATTGGGATTAGACAAGGGTGAAATTCTGAAAACTTACAAAAATGAGTTTGAATGGCTCAAAACGATTTTTTTCATGAAAGAAGGCATACGCGATCATTTTTGAAAAGTTTCAAGTGTATTAAAGCCATTTTAACAAGTTACCATATTTCACACCAGACTTCCCCACAAACCAAATCATGGATTGGGACTTAGACAAGGGTGAAATTCTGAAAACTTACAAAAATGAGTTTGAATGCCTCAAAACGATATTTTTCATAAAAGAAGGCTTACGCGATCATTTTTGCAAAGTTTCAAGTGATTTAAAGCCATTTTGACAAGTTACCATATTTCACACCAGACTTCCCCACAAACCAAATCATGGATTGGGATTAGACAAGGGTGAAATTCTGAAAACTTACAAAAATGAGTTTGAATGGCTCAAAACGATTTTTTTCATGAAAGAAGGCATACGCGATCATTTTTGAAAAGTTTCAAGTGATTTCAAGCCATTTTTACAAGTTACCATATTTCACACCAGACTTCCCCAAAAACCAAATCCTGGATTGGGACTTAGACAAGGGCGAAATTCTGAAAACTTACAAAAATGAGTTTGACTGGCTTAAAACGATTTTCTTCATGAAAAAAGGCATACGCGATCATTTTTGCAAAGTTTCAAGTGATTTCAAGCCATTTTTACAAGTTACCATATTTCACACCAGACTTCCCCACAAACCAAATCATGGATTGGGACTTAGACAAGGGCGAAATTCTGAAAACTTACAAAAATGAGTTTGAATGGCTCAAAACGATTTTTTTCATGAAAAAAGGCATACGCGATCATTTTTGAAAAGTTTCAAGTGATTTAAAGCCATTTTAACAAGTTACCATATTTCACACCAGACTTCCCCACAAACCAAATCATGGATTGGGACTTAAACAAGAGTGAAATTCTGAAAACTTACAAAAATGATTTTGACTGGCTCAAAACGATTTTTTTCATGAAAGAAGGCATACGCGATCAATTTTGCAAAGTTTCAAGTGATTTCAAGCTATTTTGACAAGTTACCATATTTCACACCAGACTTCCCCACAAACCAAATCATGGATTGGGACTTAGACACGGGCGAAATTCTGAAAACTTACAAAAATGAGTTTGACTGGCTTAAAACGATTTTTTTCATGAAAAAAGGCATACGCGATCATTTTTACAAAGTTTCAAGTGATTTCAAGCCATTTTGACAAGTTACCATATTTCACACAAGACTTCCCCACAAACCAAATCATGGATTGGGACTTAGACAAGGGTGAAATTCTGAAAACTTACAAAAATGAGTTTGAATGCCTCAAAACAATATTTTTCATGAAAGAAGGCATATGCGATCATTTTTGCAAAGTTTCAAGTGATTTAAAGCCATTTTGACAAAATACCATATTTCACACCAGACTTCCCCACAAACCAAATCATGGATTGGGATTAGACAAGGGTGAAATTCTGAAAACTTACAAAAATGAGTTTGAATGGCTCAAAACGATTTTTTTCATGAAAGAAGACATACGCGATCATTTTTGAAAAGTTTCAAGTGATTTCAAGCTATTTTTACAAGTTACCATATTTGACACCAGACTTCCCCACAAACCAAATCCTGGATTGGGACTTAGACAAGGGCGAAATTCTGAAAACTTACAAAAATGAGTTTGACTAGCTTAAAACGATTTTCTTCATGAAAAAAGGCATACGCGATCATTTTTGCAAAGTTTCAAGTGATTTCAAGCCATTTTTACAAGTTACCATATTTCACACCAGACTTCCCCACAAACCAAATCATGGATTGGGACTTAGACAAGGGCGAAATTCTGAAAACTTACAAAAATGATTTTGACTGGCTTAAAACGATTTTCTTCATGAAAAAAGGCATACGCGATCATTTTTGGAAAGTTTCAAGTGATTTCAAGCCATTTTTACAAGTTACCATATTTCACACCAGACTTCCCCACAAACCAAATCATGGATTGGGACTTAGACACGGGCGAAATTCTGAAAACTTACAAAAATGAGTTTGACTGGCTTAAAACGATTTTTTTCATGAAAAAAGGCATACGCGATCATTTTTACAAAGTTTCAAGTGATTTCAAGCCATTTTGACAAGTTACCATATTTCACACAAGACTTCCCCACAAACCAAATCATGGATTGGGACTTAGACAAGGGTGAAATTCTGAAAACTTACAAAAATGAGTTTGAATGCCTCAAAACAATATTTTTCATGAAAGAAGGCATACGCGATCATTTTTGCAAAGTTTCAAGTGATTTAAAGCCATTTTGACAAAATACCATATTTCACACCAGACTTCCCCACAAACCAAATCATGGATTGGGATTAGACAAGGGTGAAATTCTGAAAACTTACAAAAATGAGTTTGAATGGCTCAAAACGATTTTTTTCATGAAAGAAGACATACGCGATCATTTTTGAAAAGTTTCAAGTGATTTCAAGCCATTTTTACAAGTTACCATATTTGACACCAGACTTCCCCACAAACCAAATCCTGGATTGGGACTTAGACAAGGGCGAAATTCTGAAAACTTACAAAAATGAGTTTGACTGGCTTAAAACGATTTTCTTCATGAAAAAAGGCATACGCGATCATTTTTGCAAAGTTTCAAGTGATTTCAAGCCATTTTTACAAGTTACCATATTTCACACCAGACTTCCCCACAAACCAAATCATGGATTGGGACTTAGACAAGGGCGAAATTCTGAAAACTTACAAAAATGAGTTTGAATGGCTCAAAACGATTTTTTTCATGAAAGAAGGCATACGCGATCATTTTTGAAAAGTTTCAAGTGATTTAAAGCCATTTTAACAAGTTACCATATTTCACACCAGACTTCCCCACAAACCAAATCATGGATTGGGACTTAAACAAGGGTGAAATTCTGAAAACTTACAAAAATGATTTTGACTGGCTCAAAACGATTTTTTTCATGAAAGAAGGCATACACGATCATTTTTGCAAAGTTTCAAGTGATTTCAAGCTATTTTGACAAGTTACCATATTTAACACCAGACTTCCCCACAAACCAAATCATGGATTGGGACTTAGACAAGGGCGAAATTCTGAAAACTTACAAAAATGAGTTTGACTGGCTTAAAACGATTTTTTTCATGAAAAAAGGCATACGCGATCATTTTTACAAAGTTTCAAGTGATTTCAAGCCATTTTGACAAGTTACCATATTTCACACAAGACTTCCCCACAAACCAAATCATGGATTAATACTTAGACAAGGGTGAAATTCTGAAAACTTAAAAAAATGAGTTTGAATGCCTCAAAACGATATTTTTCATGAAAGAAGGCATACGCGATCATTTTTGCAAAGTTTCAAGTGATTTAAAGCCATTTTGACAAGTTACCATATTTCACACCAGACTTCCCCACAAACCAAATCATGGATTGGGACTTAAACAAGGGTGAAATTCTGAAAACTTACAAAAATGAATTTGACTGGCTCAAAACAATTTTTTTCATGAAAGAAGGCATACGCGATCATTTTTGCAAAGTTTCAAGTCATTTCAAGCTATTTTGACAAGTTACCATATTTCACACCAGACTTCCCCACAAACCAAATCATGGATTGGGACTTAGACACGGGCGAAATTCTGAAAACTTACAAAAATGAGTTTGACTGGCTTAAAACGATTTTTTTCATGAAAAAAGGCATACGCGATCATTTTTACAATGTTTCAAGTGATTTGAAGCTATTTTGGCAAGTTACCATATTTTACACCAGACTTCCCCACAAACCAAAAGCATGGATTGGGACTTAGACAAGGGTGAAATTCTGAAAACTTACAAAAATGAGTTTGACTGGCGTAAAACGATTTTTTTCATGAAAAAAGGCATACGCGATCATTTTTACAAAGTTTCAAGTGATTTGAAGCTATTTTGGCAAGTTACCATATTTCACACCAGACTTCCCCACAAACCAAAAGCATGGATTGGGACTTAGACAAGGGTGAAATTCTGAAAACTTACAAAAATGAGTTTGAATTCCTCAAAACGATATTTTTCATGAAGAAAGGCATACGCGATCATTTTTGCAAAGTTTCAAGTGCTTTAAAGCCATTTTGACAAGTTACCATATTTCACACCAGACTTCTCCACAAACCAAATCATGGATTGGGACTTAGACAAGGGTGAAATTCTGAAAACTTACAAAAATGAATTTGACTGGCTAAAAACAATTTTTTTCATGAAAGAAGGCATACGCGATCATTTTTGCAAAGTTTCAAATGATTTAAAGCCATTTTGACAAGTTACCATATTTCACACCAGACTTCCCCACAAACCAAATCATGGATTGGGACTTAGACAAGGGTGAAATCCTGAAAACTTACAAAAATGAGTTTGAATGGCTCAAAACGATTTTTTTCATGAAAGAAGGCATACGCGATCATTTTTGAAAAGTTTCAAGTGATTTAAAGCCATTTTAACAAGTTACCATATTTCACACCAGACTTTCCCACAAACCAAATCATGGATTGGGACTTAAACAAGGGTGAAATTCTGAAAACTTACAAAAATGATTTTGACTGGCTCAAAACGATTTTTTTCATGAAAGAAGGCATACGCGATCAATTTTGCAAAGTTTCAAGTGATTTCAAGCTATTTTGACAAGTTACCATATTTCACACCAGACTTCCCCACAAACCAAATCATGGATTGGGACTTAGACAAGGGCGAAATTCTGAAAACTTACAAAAATGAGTTTGACTGGCTTAAAACGATTTTTTTCATGAAAAAAGGCATACGCGATCATTTTTACAAAGTTTCAAGTGATTTGAAGCTATTTTGGCAAGTTACCATATTTCACACCAGACTTCCCCACAAACTAAAAGCATGGATTGGGACTTAGACAAGGGTGAAATTCTGAAAACTTACAAAAATGAGTTTGAATTCCTCAAAACGATATTTTTCATGAAGAAAGGCATACGCGATCATTTTTGCAAAGTTTCAAGTGCTTTCAAGCCATTTTGACAAGTTACCATATTTCACACCAGACTTCTCCACAAACCAAATCATGGATTGGGACTTAGACAAGGGTGAAATTCTGAAAACTTACAAAAATGAATTTGACTGGCTAAAAACAATTTTTTTCATGAAAGAAGGCATACGCGATCATTTTTGCAAAGTTTCAAATGATTTAAAGCCATTTTGACAAGTTACCATATTTCACACCAGACTTCCCCACAAACCAAATCATGGATTGGGACTTAGACAAGGGTGAAATCCTGAAAACTTACAAAAATGAGTTTGAATAGCTCAAAACGATTTTTTTCATGACAGAAGCCATACGCGATCATTTTTGAAAAGTTTCAAGTGATTTAAAGCCATTTTAAAAAGTTACCATATTTCACACCAGACTTCCCCACAAACCAAATCATGGATTGGGACTTAAACAAGGGTGAAATTCTGAAAACTTACAAAAATGATTTTGACTGGCTCAAAACGATTTTTTTCATGAAAGAAGGCATACGCGATCATTTTTGCAAAGTTTCAAGTGATTTCAAGCTATTTTGACAAGTTACCATATTTCACACCAGACTTCCCCACAAACCAAATCATGGATTGGGACTTAGACAAGGGAAAAATTCTGAAAACTTACAAAAATGAGTTTGACTGGCTTAAAACGATTTTTTTCATGAAAAAAGGCATAGGCAATCATTTTTACAAAGTTTCAAGTGATTTAAAGCCATTTTGACAAGTTACCATATTTCACACCAGACTTCCCCACAAACCAAATCATGGATTGGGATTAGACAAGGGTGAAATTCTGAAAACTTACAAAAATGAGTTTGAATGGCTCAAAACGATTTTTTTCATGAAAGAAGGTATACGCGATCATTTTTTCAAAGTTTCAAGTGATTTCAAGCCATTTTTACAAGTTACCATATTTCACACCAGACTTCCCCACAAACCAAATCCTGGATTTTGACTTAGACAAGGGCGAAATTCTGAAAACTTACAAAAATGAGTTTGACTGGCTTAAAACGATTTTCTTCATGAAAAAAGGCATACGCGATCATTTTTGCAAAGTTTCAAGTGATTTCAAGCCATTTTTACAAGTTACCATATTTCACACCAGACTTCCCCACAAACCAAATCATGGATTGGGACTTAGACAAGGGTGAAATTCTGAAAACTTACAAAAATGAGTTTGAATGGCTCAAAACGATTTTTTTCATGAAAGAAGGCATACGCGATCATTTTTGAAAAGTTTCAAGTGATTTAAAGCCATTTTAACAAGTTACCATATTTCACACCAGACTTCCCCACAAACCAAATCATGGATTGGGACTTAAACAAGGGTGAAATTCTGAAAACTTACAAAAATGATTTTGACTGGCTCAAAACGATTTTTTTCATGAAAGAAGGCATACGCGATCAATTTTGCAAAGTTTCAAGTGATTTCAAGCTATTTTGACAAGTTACTATATTTCACACCAGACTTCCCCACAAACCAAATCATGGATTGGGACTTAGACAAGGGTGAAATTCTGAAAACTTACAAAAATGAGTTTGAATGGCTCAAAACGATTTTTTTCATGAAAGAAGGCATACGCGATCATTTTTGAAAAGTTTCAAGTGATTTAAAGCCATTTTAACAAGTTACCATATTTCACACCAGACTTCCCCACAAAACAAATCATGGATTGGGACTTAAACAAGGGTGAAATTCTGAAAACTTACAAAAATGATTTTGACTGGCTCAAAACGATTTTTTTCATGAAAGAAGGCATACGCGATCAATTTTGCAAAGTTTCAAGTGATTTCAAGCTATTTTGACAAGTTACCATATTTCACACCAGACTTCCCCACAAACCAAATCATGGATTGGGACTTAGACAAGGGCGAAATTCTGAAAACTTACAAAAATGAGTTTGACTGGCTTAAAACGATTTTTTTCATGAAAAAAGGCATACGCGATCATTTTTACAAAGTTTCAAGTGATTTCAAGCCATTTTGACAAGTTACCATATTTCACACCAGACTTCTCCACAAACCAAATCATGGATTGGGACTTAGACAAGGGTGAAATTCTGAAAACTTACAAAAATGAATTTGACTGGCTAAAAACAATTTTTTTCATGAAAGAAGGCATACGCGATCATTTTTGCAAAGTTTCAAATGATTTAAAGCCATTTTGACAAGTTACCATATTTCACACCAGACTTCCCCACAAACCAAATCATGGATTGGTACTTAGACAAGGGTGAAATCCTGAAAACTTACAAAAATGAGTTTGAATGGCTCAAAACGATTTTTTTCATGACAGAAGCCATACGCGATCATTTTTGAAAAGTTTCAAGTGATTTTAAGCCATTTTAAAAAGTTACCATATTTCACACCAGACTTCCCCACAAACCAAATCATGGATTGGGACTTAAACAAGGGTGAAATTCTGAAAACTTACAAAAATGATTTTGACTGGCTCAAAACGATTTTTTTCATGAAAGAAGGCATACGCGATCATTTTTGCAAAGTTTCAAGTGATTTCAAGCTATTTTGACAAGTTACCATATTTCACACCAGACTTCCCCACAAACCAAATCATGGATTGGGACTTAGACAAGGGAAAAATTCTGAAAACTTACAAAAATGAGTTTGACTGGCTTAAAACGATTTTTTTCATGAAAAAAGGCATACGCGATCCTTTTTACAAAGTTTCAAGTGATTTAAAGCCATTTTGACAAGTTACCATATTTCACACCAGACTTCCCCACAAACCAAATCATGGATTGGGATTAGACAAGGGTGAAATTCTGAAAACTTACAAAAATGAGTTTGAATGGCTCAAAACGATTTTTTTCATGAAAGAAGGCATACGCGATCATTTTTTCAAAGTTT
Organism: Muricea muricata; assembly: GCA_963855995.1. Lineage (NCBI taxonomy): Eukaryota > Metazoa > Cnidaria > Anthozoa > Malacalcyonacea > Plexauridae > Muricea > Muricea muricata. The sequence continues at coordinate 13,432,616 of OY979727.1, forward strand.
CAAGTGATTTCAAGCCATTTTTACAAGTTACCATATTTCACACCAGACTTCCCCACAAACCAAATCCTGGATTGGGACTTAGACAAGGGCGAAATTCTGAAAACTTACAAAAATGAGTTTGACTGGCTTAAAACGATTTTCTTCATGAAAAAAGGCATACGCGATCATTTTTGCAAAGTTTCAAGTGATTTCAAGCCATTTTTACAAGTTACCATATTTCACACCAGACTTCCCCACAAACCAAATCATGGATTGGGACTTAGACAAGGGTGAAATTCTGAAAACTTACAAAAATGAGTTTGAATGGCTCAAAACGATTTTTTTCATGAAAGAAGGCATACGCGATCATTTTTGAAAAGTTTCAAGTGATTTAAAGCCATTTTAACAAGTTACCATATTTCACACCAGACTTCCCCACAAAACAAATCATGGATTGGGACTTAAACAAGGGTGAAATTCTGAGAACTTACAAAAATGATTTTGATTGGCTCAAAACGATTTTTTTCATGAAAGAAGGCATACGCGATCAATTTTGCAAAGTTTCAAGTGATTTCAAGCTATTTTGACAAGTTACCATATTTCACACCAGACTTCTCCACAAACCAAATCATGGATTGGGAGTTAGACAAGGGTGAAATTCTGAAAACTTACAAAAATGAGTTTGAATGGCTCAAAACGATTTTTTTCATGAAAGAAGGCATACGCGATCATTTTTGAAAAGTTTCAAGTGATTTAAAGCCATTTTAACAAGTTACCATATTTCACACCAGACTTCCCCACAAAACAAATCATGGATTGGGACTTAAACAAGGGTGAAATTCTGAAAACTTACAAAAATGATTTTGACTGGCTCAAAACGATTTTTTTCATGAAAGAAGGCATACGCCATCAATTTTGTAAAGTTTCAAGTGATTTCAAGCTATTTTGACAAGTTACCATATTTCACACCAGACTTCCCCACAAACCAAATCATGGATTGGGACTTAGACAAGGGCGAAATTCTGAAAACTTACAAAAATGAGTTTGACTGGCTTAAAACGATTTTTTTCATAAAAAAAGGCATACACGATCATTTTTACAAAGTTTCAAGTGATTTCAAGCCATTTTGACAAGTTACCATATTTCACACAAGACTTCCCCACAAACCAAATCATGGATTGGGACTTAGACAAGGGTGAAATTCTCAAAACTTACAAAAATGAGTTTGAATGCCTCAAAACAATATTTTTCATGAAAGAAGGCATACGCGATCATTTTTGCAAAGTTTCAAGTGATTTAAAGCCATTTTGACAAAATACCATATTTCACACCAGACTTCCCCACAAACCAAATCATGGATTGGGATTAGACAAGGGTGAAATTCTGAAAACTTACAAAAATGAGTTTGAATGGCTCAAAACGATTTTTTTCATGAAAGAAGGCATACGCGATCATTTTTGAAAAGTTTCAAGTGATTTCAAGCCATTTTTACAAGTTACCATATTTGACACCAGACTTCCCCACAAACCAAATCCTGGATTGGGACTTAAACAAGGGCGAAATTCTGAAAACTTACAAAAATGAGTTTGACTGGCTTAAAACGATTTTCTTCATGAAAAAAGGCATACGCGATCATTTTTGCAAAGTTTCAAGTGATTTCAAGCCATTTTTACAAGTTACCATATTTCACACCAGAGTTCCCCACAAACCAAATCATGGATTGGGACTTAGACAAGGGTGAAATTCTGAAAACTTACAAAAATGAGTTTGACTGGGTAAAAACGATTTTTTTCATGAAAGAAGGCATATGCGATCATTTTTGCAAAGTTTCAAGTGATTTAAAGCAATTTTGACAAGTTACCATAATTCACACCAGACTTCCCCATAAACCAAATCATGGATTGGGACTTAAACAAGGGTGAAATTCTGAAAACTTACAAAAATGATTTTGACTGGCTCAAAACGATTTTTTTCATGAAAGAAGGCATACGCGATCATTTTTGCAAAGTTTCAAGTGATTTAAAGCCATTTTAAAAAGTTACCATATTTCACACCAGACTTCGCCACAAACCAAATCATGGATTGGGACTTAGACAAGGGTGAAATTCTGAAAACTTACAAAAATGAGTTTGACTGGGTAAAAACGATTTTTTTCATGAAAGAAGGCATATGCGATCATTTTTGCAAAGTTTCAAGTGATTTAAAGCAATTTTGACAAGTTACCTTAATTCACACCAGACTTCCTCACAAACCAAATCATGGATTGGGACTTAAACAAGGGTGAAATTCTGAAAACTTACAAAAATGATTTTGACTGGCTCAAAACGATTTTTTTCATGAAAGAAGGCATACGCGATCATTTTTGCAAAGTTTCAAGTGATTTAAAGCCATTTTAACAAGTTACCATATTTCACACCAGACTTCCCCACAAACCAAATCATGGATTGGGACTTAGACAAGGGTGAAATTCTGAAAACTTACAAAAATGAGTTTGAATGCCTCAAAACGATATTTTTCATAAAAGAAGGCTTACGCGATCATTTTTGCAAAGTTTCAAGTGATTTAAAGCCATTTTGACAAGTTACCATATTTCACACCAGACTTCCCCACAAACCAAATCATGGATTGGGATTAGACAAGGGTGAAATTCTGAAAACTTACAAAAATGAGTTTGAATGGCTCAAAACGATTTTTTTCATGAAAGAAGGCATACGCGATCATTTTTGAAAAGTTTCAAGTGATTTAAAGCCATTTTAACAAGTTACCATATTTCACACCAGACTCCCCCACAAACCAAATCATGGATTGGGACTTAGACAAGGGTGAAATTCTGAAAACTTACAAAAATGAGTTTGAATGCCTCAAAACGATATTTTTCATGAAAAAAGGCATGCGCGATCATTTTTGCAAAGTTTCAAGTGATTTCAAGCCATTTTGACAAGTTACCATATTTCACACCAGACTTCCCCACAAACCAAATCATGGATTGGGACTTAGACAAGGGTGAAATTCTGAAAATTTACAAAAATTACTTTGACTGGCTAAAAACGATTTTTTTCATGAAAGAAGGCACACGCGATCATTTTTGCAAAGTTTCAAGTGATTTAAAGCCATTTTGACAAGTTACCATATTTCACACCAGACTTCCCCATAAACAAAATCATTGATTGGGACTTAGACAAGGGTGAAATTATAAAAACTTCCAAAAATGAGTTTGACTGGCTCAAAACGATTTTTTACATGAAAGAAGGCATACGCGATCATTTTTGCAAAGTTTCAAGTGATTTAAAGCAATTTTGACAAGTTAACATATTTCACACCAGACTTCCCCACAAACCAAATCATGGATTGGGACTTAGTCAAGGGTGAAATATTGAAAACTTACAAAAATGAGTTTGAATTGCTCAAAACGATATTTTTCATGAAAGAAGGCATATGCGATCATTTTTGCAAAGTTTCAAGTGATTTAAAGCCATTTTGACAAGTTACCATATTTCAAACCAGACTTCCCCACAAACCAAATTATGGATTGGGACTTAGACAAGGGTGAAATTCTGAAAACTTACAAAAATGAGTTTGACTGGCTTAAAACGATTTTTTTCATGAAAAAAGGCATACGCGATCATTTTTGCAAAGTTTCAAGTGATTTAAGGCCATTTTGACAAGTTACCATATTTCACACCAGACTTCCCCACAAACCAAATCATGGATTGGGACTTAGACAAGGGTGAAATTCTGAAAACTTACAAAAATGAGTTTGAATGCCTCAAAACGATATTTTTCATGAAAAAAGGCATACGCGATCATTTTTGCAAAGTTTCAAGTGATTTCAAGCCATTTTGACAAGTTACCATATTTCACACCAGACTTCCCCACAAACCAAATCATGGATTGGGACTTAGACAAGGGTGAAATTCTGAAAACTTCCAAAAATGAGTTTGACTGGCTCAAAACGATTTTTTTCATGAAAGAAGGCATACACGATCATTTTTGCAAAGTTTCAAGTGATTTAAAGCCATTTTGACAAGTTACGATATTTAACACCAGACTTCCCCACAAACCAAATCATTGATTGGGACTTAGACAAGGGTGAAATTATAAAAACTTCTAAAAATGAGTTTGACTGGCTCAAAACGATTTTTTACATGAAAGAAGGCATACGCGATCATTTTTGAAAAGTTTCAAGTGATTTAAAGCAATTTTGACAAGTTAACATATTTCACACCAGACTTCCCCACAAACCAAATCATGGATTGGCACTTAGACAAGGGTGAAATTCTGAAAACTTACAAAAATGAGTTTGAATGGCTCAAAACGATATTTTTCATGAAAGAAGGCATACGCGATCATTTTTGCAAAGTTTCAAGTGATTTAAAGCCATTTTGACAAGTTACCATATTTCACACCAGACTTCCCCACAAACAAAATTATAGATTGGGACTAAGACAAGGGTGAAATTCTGAAAACTTACAAAAATGAGTTTGAATAGCTCAAAACGATAATTTTCATGAAAGAAGGCATACGCGATCATTTTTGCAAAGTTTCAAGTGATTTAAAGCCATTTTGACAAGTTACAATATTTCACATCAGACTTCCCCACAAACCAAATCATGGATTGGGACTTAGACAAGGGTGAAATTCTGAAAACTTACAAAAATGAGTTTGAATGCCTCAAAACGATATTTTTCATGAAAAAAGGCATGCGCGATCATTTTTGCAAAGTTTCAAGTGATTTCAAGCCATTTTGACAAGTTACCATATTTCACACCAGACTTCCCCACAAACCAAATCATGGATTGGGACTTAGACAAGGGTGAAATTCTGAAAATTTACAAAAATTACTTTGACTGGCTAAAAACGATTTTTTTCATGAAAGAAGGCATACGCGATCATTTTTGCAAAGTTTCAAGTGATTTAAAGCCATTTTGACAAGTTACCATATTTCACACCAGACTTCCCCACAAACCAAATCATGGATTGGGACTTAGACAAGGGTGAAATTCTGAAAACTTACAAAAATGAGTTTGAATAGCTCAAAACGATATTTTTCATGAAAGAAGGCATACGCGATCATTTTTGCAAAGTTTCAAGTGATTTAAAGCCATTTTGACAAGTTACAATATTTCACATCAGACTTCCCCACAAACCAAATCATGGATTGGGACTTAGACAAGGGTGAAATTCTGAAAATTTACAAAAATGACTTTGACTGGCTAAAAACGATTTTTTTCATGAAAGAAGGCATACGCGATCATTTTTGCAAAGTTTCAAGTGATTTAAAGCCAATTTGACAAGTTACCATATTTCACACCAGACTTCCCCACAAACCAAATCATGGATTGGGACTTAGACAAGGGTGAAATATTGAAAACTTACAAAAATGAGTTTGACTGGCTCAAAACGATTTTTTACATGAAAGAAGGCATACGCGATCATTTTTTGCAAAGTTTCAAGTGATTTAAAGCAATTTTGACAAGTTAACATATTTCACACCAGACTTCCCCAAAAACCAAATCATGGATTGGGACTTAGACAAGGGTGAAATATTGAAAACTTACAAAAATGAGTTTGAATTGCTCAAAACGATATTTTTCATGAAAGAAGGCATACGCGATCATTTTTTCAAAGTTTCAAGTGATTTAAAGCCATTTTGACAAGTTACCATATTTCACACCAGACTTCCCCATAAACAAAATCATTGATTGGGACTTAGACAAGGGTGAAATTATAAAAACTTCCAAAAATGAGTTTGACTGGCTCAAAACGATTTTTTACATGAAAGAAGGCATACGCGATCATTTTTGCAAAGTTTCAAGTGATTTAAAGCAATTTTGACAAGTTAACATATTTCACACCAGACTTCCCCACAAACCAAATCATGGATTGGGACTTAGTCAAGGGTGAAATATTGAAAACTTACAAAAATGAGTTTGAATTGCTCAAAACGATATTTTTCATGAAAGAAGGCATACGCGATCATTTTTGCAAAGTTTCAAGTGATTTAAAGCCATTTTGACAAGTTACCATATTTCAAACCAGACTTCCCCACAAACCAAATTATGGATTGGGACTTAGACAAGGGTGAAATTCTGAAAACTTACAAAAATGAGTTTGACTGGCTTAAAACGATTTTTTTCATGAAAAAAGGCATACGCGATCATTTTTGCAAAGTTTCAAGTGATTTAAAGCCATTTTGACAAGTTACCATATTTCACACCAGACTTCCCCACAAACCAAATCATGGATTGGGACTTAGACAAGGGTGAAATTCTGAAAATTTACAAAAATTACTTTGACTGGCTAAAAACGATTTTTTTCATGAAAGAAGGCATACGCGATCATTTTTGCAAAGTTTCAAGTGATTTAAAGCCATTTTGACAAGTTACCATATTTCACACCAGACTTCCCCACAAACCAAATCATGGATTGGGACTTAGACAAGGGTGAAATTCTGAAAACTTACAAAAATGAGTTTGAATAGCTCAAAACGATATTTTTCATGAAAGAAGGCATACGCGATCATTTTTTCAAAGTTTCAAGTGATTTAAAGCCATTTTGACAAGTTACAATATTTCACATCAGACTTCCCCACAAACCAAATCATGGATTGGGACTTAGACAAGGGTGAAATTCTGAAAATTTACAAAAATGACTTTGACTGGCTAAAAACGATTTTTTTCATGAAAGAAGGCATACGCGATCATTTTTGCAAAGTTTCAAGTGATTTAAAGCCAATTTGACAAGTTACCATATTTCACACCAGACTTCCCCACAAACCAAATCATGGATTGGGACTTAGACAAGGGTGAAATATTGAAAACTTACAAAAATGAGTTTGACTGGCTCAAAACGATATTTTTCATGAAAGAAGGCATACGCGATCATTTTTGCAAAGTTTCAAGTGATTTAAAGCCATTTTGACAAGTTACCATATTTCACACCAGACTTCCCCACAAACCAAATCATGGATTGGGTTTTAGACAAGGGCGAAATTCTGAAAACTTACAAAAATGAGTTTGACTGGCTTAAAACGATTTTTTTCATGAAAAAAGGCATACGCGATCATTTTTACAAAGTTTCAAGTGATTTCAAGCTATTTTGACAAGTTACCATATTTCACATCAGACTTCCCCACAAACCAAATCATGGATTGGGACTTAGACAAGGGTGAAATTCTGAAAACTTACAAAAATGAGTTTGACTGGCTTAAAACGATTTTTTTCATGAAAAAAGGCATACGCGATCATTTTTACAAAGTTTCAAGTGATTTCAAGCCATTTTGACAAGTTACCATATTTCACATCAGACTTCCCCACAAACCAAATCATGGATTGGGTTTTAGACAAGGGCGAAATTCTGAAAACTTACAAAAATGGGTTTGACTGGCTTAAAACGATTTTTTTCATGAAAAAAGGCATACGCGATCATTTTTGCAAAGTTTCAAGTGATTTAAAGCCATTTTGACAAGTTACCATATTTCACACCAGACTTCCCCACAAACCAAATCATGGATTGGGACTTAGACAAGGGTGAAATTCTGAAAACTTACAAAAATGAGTTTGAATGGCTCAAAACGATTTTTTTCATGAAAAAAGGCATACGCGATCATTTTTGAAAAGTTTCAAGTGATTTAAAGCCATTTTGACAAGTTACCATGTTTCACACCAGACTTCCCCACAAACCAAATCATGGATTGGGACTTAGACAAGGGTGAAATTCTGAAAACTTACAAAAATGAGTTTGAATGGCTCAAAACGATATTTTTCATGAAAGAAGGCATACGCGATCATTTTTGCAAAGTTTCAAGTGATTTAAAGCCAATTTGACAAGTTACCATATTTCACACCAGACTTCCCCACAAACCAGATCATGGATTGGGACTTAGACAAGGGTGAAATTCTGAAAACTTACAAAAATGAGTTTGAATGGCTCAAAACGATATTTTTCATGAAAGAAGGCATACGCGATCATTTTTGCAAAGTTTCAAGTGATTTAAAGCCATTTTGACAAGTTACCATATTTCACACCAGACTTCCCCACAAACCAAATCATGGATTGGGTTTTAGACAAGGGCGAAATTCTGAAAACTTACAAAAATGAGTTTGACTGGCTTAAAACGATTTTTTTCATGAAAAAAGGCATACGCGATCATTTTTACAAAGTTTCAAGTGATTTCAAGCTATTTTGACAAGTTACCATATTTCACATCAGACTTCCCCACAAACCAAATCATGGATTGGGACTTAGACAAGGGTGAAATTCTGAAAACTTACAAAAATGAGTTTGACTGGCTTAAAACGATTTTTTTCATGAAAAAAGGCATACGCGATCATTTTTACAAAGTTTCAAGTGATTTCAAGCCATTTTGACAAGTTACCATATTTCACATCAGACTTCCCCACAAACCAAATCATGGATTGGGTTTTAGACAAGGGCGAAATTCTGAAAACTTACAAAAATGGGTTTGACTGGCTTAAAACGATTTTTTTCATGAAAAAAGGCATACGCGATCATTTTTGCAAAGTTTCAAGTGATTTAAAGCCATTTTGACAAGTTACCATATTTCACACCAGACTTCCCCACAAACCAAATCATGGATTGGGACTTAGACAAGGGTGAAATTCTGAAAGCTTACAAAAATGAGTTTGAATGGCTCAAAACGATTTTTTTCATGAAAGAAGGCATACGCGATCATTTTTGAAAAGTTTCAAGTGATTTAAAGCCATTTTGACAAGTTACCATGTTTCACACCAGACTTCCCCACAAACCAAATCATGGATTGGGACTTAGACAAGGGTGAAATTCTGAAAACTTACAAAAATGAGTTTGAATGGCTCAAAACGATATTTTTCATGAAAGAAGGCATACGCGATCATTTTTGCAAAGTTTCAAGTGATTTAAAGCCATTTTGACAAGTTACCATATTTCACACCAGACTTCCCCACAAACCAAATCATGGATTGGGACTTAGACAAGGGTGAAATTCTGAAAACTTACAAAAATGAGTTTGAATGGCTCAAAACGATATTTTTCATGAAAAAAGGCATACGCGATCATTTTTGCACAGTTTCAAGTGATTTAAAGCCATTTTGACAAGTTACCATATTTTACACCAGACTTCCCCACAAACCAAATCATGGATTGGGACTTAGACAAGGGCGAAATTCTGAAAACTTACAAAAATGAGTTTGACTGGCTTAAAACGATTTTTTTCATGAAAAAAGGCATACGCGATCATTTTTACAAAGTTTCAAGTGATTTCAAGCCATTTTGACAAGTTACCATATTTCACATCAGACTTCCCCACAAACCAAGTCATGGATTGGGACTTAGACAAGGGTGAAATTCTGAAAACTTACAAAAATGAGTTTGAATGGCTCAAAACGATTTTTTTCATGAAAAAAGGCATACGCGATCATTTTTGAAAAGTTTCAAGTGATTTAAAGCCATTTTGACAAGTTACCATGTTTCACACCAGACTTCCCCACAAACCAAATTATGGATTGGGACTTAGACAAGGGTGAAATTCTGAAAACTTACAAAAATGAGTTTGAATAGCTCAAAACGATATTTTTCATGAAAGAAGGCATACGCGATCATTTTTGCAAAGTTTCAAGTGATTTAAAGCCATTTTGACAAGTTACAATATTTCACATCAGACTTCCCCACAAACCAAATCATGGATTGGGACTTAGACAAGGGTGAAATTCTGAAAACTTACAAAAATGAGTTTGAATGGCTCAAAACGATATTTTTCATGAAAAAAGGCATACGCAATCTTTTTTGAAAAGTTTCAAGTGATTTCAAGCCATTTTGACAAGTTACCATATTTCACACCAGACTTCCCCACAAACCAAATCATGGATTGGGACTTAGACAAAAGTGAAATTCTGAAAACTTAGAAAAATGAGTTTGAATGGCTCAAAACGATATTTTTCATGAAAAAAGGCATACGCGATCATTTTTTCACAGTTTCAAGTGATTTAAAGCCATTTTGACAAGTTACCATATTTTACACCAGACTTCCCCACAAACCAAATCATGGATTGGGACTTAGACAAGGGCGAAATTCTGAAAACTTACAAAAATGAGTTTGACTGGCTTAAAACGATTTTTTTCATGAAAAAAGGCATACGCGATCATTTTTACAAAGTTTCAAGTGATTTCAAGCCATTTTGACAAGTTACCATATTTCACATCAGACTTCCCCACAAACCAAATCATGGATTGGGACTTAGACAAGGGTGAAATTCTGAAAACTTACAAAAATGAGTTTGACTGGCTTAAAACGATTTTTTTCATGAAAAAAGGCATACGCGATCATTTTTACAAAGTTTCAAGTGATTTCAAGCCATTTTGACAAGTTACCATATTTCACATCAGACTTCCCCACAAACCAAATCATGGATTGGGACTTAGACAAGGGCGAAATTCTGAAAACTTACAAAAATGAGTTTGACTGGCTTAAAACGATTTTTTTCATGAAAAAACGCATACGCGATCATTTTTACAAAGTTTCAAGTGATTTCAAGCCATTTTGACAAGTTACCATATTTCACATCAGACTTCCCCACAAACCAAATCATGGATTGGGACTTAGACAAGGGTGAAATTCTGAAAACTTACAAAAATGAGTTTGAATGCCTCAAAACGATATTTTTCATGAAGAAAGGCATACGCGATCATTTTTGCAAAGTTTCAAGTGCTTTCAAGCCATTTTGACAAGTTACCATATTTCACACCAGACTTCCCCACAAACCAAATCATGGATTGGGACTTAGACAAGGGTGAAATTCTGATAACTTACAAAAATGAGTTTGAATGGCTCAAAACGATATTTTTCATGAAAGAAGGCATACGCGATCATTTTTGCAAAGTTTCAGGTGATTTAAAGCCATTTTGAAAAGTTACCACATTTCACACCAGACTTCCCCACAAACCAAATCATGGATTGGGACTTAGACAAGGGTGAAATTCTGAAAACTTACAAAAATGAGTTTGACTGGCTAAAAACGATATTTTTCATGAAAAAAGGCATACGCGATCATTTTTGCAAAGTTTCAAGTGATTTAAAGCCATTTTGACAAGTTACCATATTTCACACCAGACTTCCCCACAAACCAAATCATGGATTGGGACTTAAACAAGGGTGAAATTCTGAAAACTTCCAAAAATGAGTTTGACTGGCTCAAAACGGCTCTAAAAATTGAATATACACCGACATCCCGTACGGTTGTAAAAATTGAATATACACAGACAATTATCATTCTGGTCTACTGAGTAAAATAAGTCACATAAAAGAACCAGTTAATTTTGACTTCAGGCTGAAGTGTTTCTTATATAACAGGTACTTAGGAAAAAATATACCCCTATATTAGGAAAAAATACAGGCCCACGTGGTTCTTAACTGGTTCTTATTTCCAGTCAGAAAACAATTCCTCCTGGTATAGAGTTGGAAACCTCATATTGTATAAAATGTGTTGAATACATTGTGAAGATGAATTATGTTGTGAATTGAGGGCTGTTTTGATAAAACATATGCATGCAGGATGTGAAAAACTTACTTTGCATTTTGCGAGTCCTGATCAACCAATTGATGTATAGTGCATATAATAGCACCGTAGGTTGGTTCTGTGACACCCTGGCTCCCTTCTCCGGGTGGCAGCCTGTAAACAAGATCCTTCATCGCGTGTTTGCCTGACAAAAGGAAGACGCAGAAGTGAAGCAAACGGACTCTCGCATAGCAAACTGCAAACCAGGTCTCATACCTATAACAACTTTATTCCTTGTGTCCAACGCCAGATTCCGAAGTGCTGTGGCGTCTGCCCGAATGACAGCATCGTCATCGACTCGGAGTAACTCGACTAAGATCGGTAGACCCTTCTCTCGCCTTAGCGTTGAACATAATAACGCTGACCACTGGAAAATACGTGGAATTATTTGAAAAAATATTCTAGACACATATGCAAGGCTAAATCAATGAAGGTTCAACTGTAAACTATGAGCGCGCAGGGATGTTAAGTAATTACTTATTTTCACCTCTAAACACGGAATTACTTCCTTGAAACAGCATCGAGAGCACAAAGGAAACTTACGAAGGCAAATTTACTTGCTAAAAGGGATCAGGGTTATACAAATAACTAATATTTATAGTAAAACATTTTTTAAAGAGGTGAAAGATGGAATTTTGCAATCAACAAGTTAGATCGCCATTTTGTTTTGTGAGTTTACTACATGAAATTCCATCGCTCAATTGTAGTGCCACGTTCGTGGATACGCCATTTACTGTAGTGTGTGCGGAACGTGTGCGATAATAACATCTTGAGTGATTGAAAACAATGAAAGCTACTGCGCAATGGAAAGAAATATTTGCACGGTTCCATGCACGATAATCAAAACTGGAAACTTCTGTTTAAGCTATAAAATTAACCAGAGAAATAAATCTAACCAATAGAACCAGTTTGAAAGGGATAAGGAAAACATCTCGAAATATTTCTACTGGTTATAGATCAGGCCCACTAGCACATTTCTTCAGTAAATTTTCTAGTTATTGTAATTACACTAACTATTCATTTGGTAAACCCCTCAATAAACAATGAACTGAACTATTGCTGTCGCATACAAGAACAACAGAATAAACACTAATGGTGTCACCTCGGAGCGATTACAGAATTCCCGGCCACTCTAAACAGTTTTTGGTTTTAGGGGATACGGGGATAAGCAGTCATTAAAATGACAGAACTATATGAGTAGTTTAATGGTTCAAACACTAAGAGGAGAATGTGTGACTGTTATACGACGATAAGCAATGATTGAATGACGTAAGTTTTGAAGTAGTTTAATATGTACTATAGCGAGCAGGTAGAGAGATTTATAAACTGTGATTGTAAAAAGTATGCATTGTTATCTATGCATCATAGCTGCTCAGACAAATATTTAAAAAGCATTGGAAAGCATGTTTTCTTATTTATTCGGCATTTGCCATTTTAAAGGTTAGCAAAACTTGTTTAACTTAAAGTTGCTCAATGTTTTGAGCTCTGGCATTGTGACAGTGTCCCTAACCCTAAAACTCATGAAAATACATGATATATTTATACGAGTAAATCACTGCATGCGTCTATATCATGACTTACATAATATTCACGAGTCCAATGTGATGAGCTTATAAAGAACGAAGCAAATACATGCATGTGAGCGTGTATTTTAAAAAACGAGCGAAAGTCATGAAATACATAATATAGTTATCTGATTAAAGTACTCGAATATTTACGTCATTTCAATGACTGTGTATCCCGTATCAGTAAAATATTCATGACTGCGTATCCCCCCCCCCCCCGAAAAAAACAAACACCAAAAGTGGCCGGATATTCTATAATCTAGCCGAAAGGATCAAGTGGAGCTGTTAACCAATGTCGCGTGACTGCAAACTCTCGTGCTCGTTTGACCTGGTCTGATACTTTAACATAATTTATAAGAAATGTGTTTTGAGGGGCTGCGAAGAATCGATAATTGAGGGGATCCATAGTTATATACGCATGTGTTCCCAAAGTGTAAAAACAATCGATTTGAAACAAAATTAATGATGCAGCACGCGAATATTTTTCCTTCGCTAATCGATCTTCCGAAACTGACCCATCTGTTCTTTTCATTTTTCAATCATCTGTAACTTGCTGAATATCTGACTTCCATTTACACTCACGAATACCGTACAGACTATGCGTACGTTAAGAAAATTATCCCTCTCAGTTTTGATTTGCGACCGTCTCTGAATGGCATTAAAACGATGAAACATGAACAATGAATTGTATCATTGTTTGAATTTATTAACTTTTTTCAAAATTATTGCTTTTATTTTATCACTTTTTCATGTTTTGAACGAAAAACGAGACAATATGATTGGTAAATGATGTCTTTAAAAAAATTGAATCATGTAAGCAAGCTGTTGTGAAATTGTGATTAATGCTTCTTAAAATATCACAGAGAAGCATTAAAAAGCTCACTTTTCAAATTTTGCTGTAAATCCCAGAATAAACCCTTAATTTAGAATAAGTTATTACCTGAAAGTTCACTGAATGTCACTCTCGCTCACTTGTTTTGCCCTAAAAAATAAAAAAAAATTGTGAAACTCAATCACCAATAACCTCAGGGACTGTTGATTAAAGAATGGAAATTAGGACGTATATTCATGCAATTATGCTGTTTCTTACTAGCGTCAAACAATAATAAGCAACTGCAAGTAAACTTCTGAGATATGATAACAGACGCAACCCTGGACTCAAGTTATGAACATTTGGAACAACCTAATAAAGAAAGTGTGTACTCCATTGACAAGGACAATACTTCTACCTTGACGTCATATTTCGTTACGCTTTTGGTATATTGCTTCATGTGCCTATCATTCAACAGTATATATACCACCGTGTTGGAGAATCAAAAGGGCTGGTAACTAATAAGACGGAACATCATAGTAATTGTGACAACCATACTGCACACGATAATCCTGAACTTCAGAGGATAATGAAGGATACACAAAGTGAATCCTCACTTATCCTCCTAGCCACCATAGTTACTGCAACTATCCAAACATTATTCATGACCCTCATGCTTGGGTCATGGTCAGATAACGTTGGACGTCGAACTGTTACAGCAATTGTGATATTTGGAAGCATTACGGAGAGTACACTTATATTGATTATAATATGTTTTAAACTGCCAATATTTTCTCTCATCCTATCGAGCTTTATTGGTGGTATGTGTGGTTATTTCCCCACAATAATACTGTCAGTGTTTTCATATATAGCTGATGTAACCCTCCCTGATCAGCGTGCATTGCGACTTGGTATACTTGAAGCAGTTGCTTTCATAAGTGGAATGATAAGTCACCTATCAAGTGGATGGTGGATTGAGAAAGCTGGTTATGTCGCACCATATTGGCTGATAACATCGTTACATTTTTGTGCATTTCTTTATACAATATTTGTATTACCTGAGTCTCGTCAAATCAATGTCAAAAAATTTGGCGCAGGTCTATGTCAATTTGAACATATATGGTCAATTATTAGATTATTTCAAGAACCAAGACAGGGCCAGCGATCGAAGTTAACTCATTTGACGTTTGCAACATCATGTATGATGTTATCATCAACTGGTTTTGGATGTCTGTTTGTCCTTTATGCTCTTGACGTACCCCTGTGTTTTAATTCATTATTTATTGGTTAATTCAGAGGAAGGGAATTATCGTTCAGCTGCGTTTTTTATTTACACCACTTTGCCTGACCACCTGACCACGTTGGCTGCTACACTCGTCCAATGTGGTTTAAATTATTTACCAGTTTTTAACAGAATGGGCCACAAAAAATGGTTACACAATTTGAACCACGTTGGAAGAATGTGGTAGCGAACATATTCCAGTGGTAAAGACAATGCATATGTGTATCAATCAGAATCTGTCACTGAGGCCGCGATCAACACCTGGCTTTGCCAAAAATCCTCTTGGCTTTGGTCACTTTAAAGAACTATATAGGCCAGAACGCTTGGACAACTTAAACCACCTTGCCAAAGCGTCATAACCAACGTAGCCCAGTGGTCAAGTACAAATGTCTCAACAAACGTGGCTAGGATCAATTCCTGCCTATAATTTCATTGTACGGTCATTGCCTGCAGTCAAAGAAGACGCAGTACCCGAAAATCGCAGAAAAGCCAGGCATGTGAGAAGCTAAGTACACACTACACTAAGTACAGTATGCATAAAAAACCCATTTACGTGACATAAAGTATATTACTGCATGTATCAGTAACACGATACGATAGAAGCATCTCATTTACAACTGCGTTTTGTACTATGGTAGAATTTACAATCCTGTAGTGGACGAAAACGAAAGAAAACAAGAAGCATTGAAGGACATGATTCAAGTCAATCTTCAATTGTCCAGCTTTAGACCCCGCTCACACGATACCGGCCGACAGAGTTTGAAAACGGTATGAAATTCTTACATTTAGGGGCTGCGTTCACACGATGCCGGTATGAAATTGTGTGAAACCGTAATGCCAACCGTAAGAGTTTGAAAGCGGTATACGTACCGTAAAAGCTTGAAACCGTAGTGAAATTCAACCGTCAGACTACCGTGTGAACGCCTAACCGTTAGTGTTTCATTACGATTAATACAAAATAATGAAATTAACAAAAGTTTTTGTTGGATATTATATTCTGTCTATTTTAACTGGTTTGTACAGCACATTGTCAATAAATTTAAGCTTGTTACAAAAACGTTGGGTAGAAATTGAAAAGGACGTCGTATTCTCACAGTTTTATTACTGGATACAAAAAAAAAACGAAAAGGAAAAAAAGAGAAGACAACGCCGATTCTGGTCGATGCCAGGACGAACTTCTTCTTGGTGGCAGAGTTTTAGAAATAACCTTGTTGTGGAAGAGCAATGGCGAGAGAATTTCCGACAATTCAACGACTCAAATCCGACATTGATCCGGTTTCGTGTGAACGCAACACCAAAACGCGATATCACTCTACCGGTATCGTGTGGACATTTGAAAACCTAATGATTTTTACCAGCAGAGTCACATACCGGCATCGTGTGAACGGGGTCTTAAACAGAGGAGAAACGAAACTAGCTGTTAACTACATGGCGCAAAATGTTTATCAGTTATCCAGTGCAACTTACCTGAGTGTACGGATTTCTTCCATTAAGGGCAACTCGGCAATTCTGACATAAATGTCGTTTGTAGTCTGATCATATCTTTCGTACATTGACAACACAACCTCCTTCGCAGCCTCGTCAAAAATCTTCAACATTTCTGCTGGTGCTTCGGGTAAGAAATAGGCCAAAACTTGCAGAGGTTGTTCACACGCGAGAACATTGTAGTCAGTTACGAGAGTCTGAAGGTTTCCTGGAAGAAAAAAGATGTGGGCCTTTAAAATTTCGTACAATACATAGTACAACGGCCATATATAAAATACGTTTGATGATTCTAAGCATTAGCTATAATCCCTAAAGCCCCGTACGGACAAGCAAGTTGTCCTTGACAAGTTTTATTTGCTCGTGTGTACGTGAAAAAACTGACAACTTTTCCTTGACTAGGAGCCTGGTTTAAAAGCTAGTCGTACCAGCTTTTCGCCAAGGAAACTTGCTCGTGTGTACGTGCAACAAGGAACACTTGACAAGGGAATTGTTTGTTTACGTACTTAAATCATGCGGCCTCGTAAAAGTTGTCAAGGAAAAATATTGTCAAATTACGCGTACACAGGAACAAATAAAGTCTGTCATGGAAAAATTGTTTGTCGTGCAGACGCGTAAGAGAACTCGTCAAGAAACTTGTCAATGTATTTTCTCGTGTGAACGCGAAAAAATGACAATTTTTCCTTGAGAAGGAGCCCGGTTTAAAGCTAGTCGTACCAGCTTTTCAGCAAGGAAACTTAATCGTGTGTGCGCGCAAAAAGGGAATTTTTGTGTACGTACTTAATTCATGCGGCCTTTACATTCAAGATAATGTTCAAAATTTACAATGACGTTATTGACATTAAGGGACTACACTGAATTGCAAAGTATCATATACAGAATCGACCTCACCACCTATCTCTCAGCGGGTTAAGCACTGGGCTAGCATTTCAAAGGTTATAATAGTTCTCATTCCTCGTGAGCCAGGCACAATTTCTGATTAACAAGTGTACCGTATCGTAACTTGTATCCCGGTATCAACAGCCATACCTTCACACATCAATTTGATTGTGTCTCTGTACACACTCTTGCCATGATGATCCACAAATGTCTTTACAAATAGTTTGAATCTGTTTTTGATTTCATTTCTCGGCGCCTGCAGACACACCCACTCTCGTATGGTGTGTCCCTTCATATCCTACAATTCTCTACACTTTCTACCATGTCATTGCCTAGGTCAATGTCACCCTGGGCATGTCATCTTCATCAGTTTCATCTGAGGGAAAATATATAAATAGTTTCTAACTTGTTTAAGTTTAGAACACAAGAAAATGGACTGGTGATATCACATGCCTTTTGATGTATGATTATTTAGCGATTAGTCGTCCAAGGCGAGGTAATTACAAGCCTATATTCACCTCGCCTGAGGCAACTAATTGTTTTAGTATAAATTTCCCTTTTGAAAAATTAACTTCAAATTCATAACTGTATACAAAAGCAAAAAGCAATAGTCACTGGTCAGTGACTATCACTTCCGAGAAAGCAAATCTTGACCAATCAGAATGCAGGAAAATCAATAGTCACCTGGAAATTTATACTGAACAGAAATAGATCACATCAAATCCCAACAAGCACAACCTAAAAATGTGCTTCTAAAGGAGCTTCTAAATGCAATTTGAACCCATACGAAAAAGTATTTCAAGTCAATGCTCTGTCAAAAGTCAGCACTTTTCTCCCACAGGGAAAATTGTCAGGTCGGCTATGCAATACTGGCTTAATGTGGTGTGGCTGTCTGCCATTTTGCCAAAAAATAAATGAACAAACTGTATAGTACCATAACGAAGTCCTCGTCTCAGTCTTCCAGATGTTAAAGCCTCCTGTCTGTCTCTCCTTCCCGTCACTTTCTCAGCTTCTTGTCGAGCCCCAATGTCCATCTGATCATATTCTTCATCATCAAGTGCTGTTAGGTCACACATCAAGTCGAGGGATTGCACGATAGTCACTAGAAAGAGAAAAAAAAATTGTTTTTTAAGTTCATAAACAATTTGTAAAATGAACTTGACAAATAAACATACTCTTCCATATTGTCTCCCATCAAATCAATTCCATCGTCGGCCTCGTCTTCCACACCACTTTAATCATTTCCCAAAATAGCATCTGACTAATCCTCAAGTGGAGCCAAATGCCGAGCAGGACTGGTCGTCAACGCATCTGTTCGATCATAACGTACATCATCTTGGGGGTCTCGGCTTGGACTGGTTGCGATAGTGCTTGACGAATCCTCCTTAAATGAAAAGGCAACATTATAACACAAGGAAAATATACCAACACAAAAAAAAGATGGCTGACATATTTATACAGATGAGAATAAGCAGTCAAGAAGGGCATAGTTAATAGAGCTATAAGGTTTGGAAACTCATTACAACTACAATACAAGTCATTATCCATGTTTTTGTTCTGATTTATGCAGAAATAAGGTCCTTCATCATCACATGCATATTGTAATTAGACCTAACGAACCAATAACAATGTTTTAGAAAAGTTAGCCACCTGCAACTTGAACAATAGGGTAATTCAAGAATTGCTATTGGTAGATTTGGTAAAAACACACTACACATGTGACGATGAAAAACCATATTTTGCATAAACGTTGACCAACATAGATAATGAGTTACATAGTTATTCTAATAAGTTTTACTCAATTAACTACGAGAAGGGGATGGAAGTAGTCATTAGGGCAATATTAAAAATCCTCTCAATATGTTTGAAGCTGGAAACTGCACAGTGGCATCACTAATATGCGCTCGGACGGGGCACACTGGGTGATCTCCAGCCACAAAAGCCTTAAGGGAGGGCCCTGGTATTGTCATTTTTCAAGACAAAAGCTGACATTGCTGACGTATAGTGCCTCACATTCTTCAAGCAAACACAAGTGCCAAAAAATGGGAGAACGACAAACAAACAATGATTTTGGCAACAGGAGATGTATTTTGGTAAGTTCAATTTCTCACTTTACTGACTAATGAATATCAAAACAATTTTGACATAATTCTGTGACATCTTCCCCTCCAAAAGTCCAGGGAAATGAAATTTCACCATTTCTAGTTTGTAGTAGGGCAGGGGGGGTTCACAAATTTTGAACCAGGGGCCTGTGGCCATGATGGTAAAGCACTGAAACTGCAATACACATACAGGTAAAGATTGAGTCCAAGGTGACAATTAATGGATGCATAATCACCATCGCACACTGTAATATTTCTAGGACATACAAGATGTTAATCAGGAAAAATTGCCTGAT
Organism: Muricea muricata; assembly: GCA_963855995.1. Classification (NCBI taxonomy): domain Eukaryota; kingdom Metazoa; phylum Cnidaria; class Anthozoa; order Malacalcyonacea; family Plexauridae; genus Muricea; species Muricea muricata. The sequence goes on from OY979727.1 coordinate 13,452,564, forward strand.
ATGTAAAGAAGACATCAGCAAAACGTAATTACTGTAGGTACATATTTGCCAATTCAACATCTCTTAAGAGGAGAATTTTCAATGCAAGTTGCAAGAAATTTTGCAGCACGTGACAACATCTTGATATTATTGAACAGACTTGATCCACATTAAGTTATCTGTAGTGGCACGGCTTGCAACAGCTTACTGACAACAGACTTGTTGCAAGTTGATTGTCAAAACTTGTTATCCACAGGCTTGCTGCAAGTTGTTTCAACAAGTTGGAAGAAGTCTGCAGATGGCAAGTTGCAACAAGCTTGTTTTGAAGAAATCAACAAGTTTGTTACAACTTGTCGACATTTTTTAACAAGGAGGTAAAACTAACAACCTGCAAGAATGCTGTGAAAAAATAAGTACTCATAATTGTGATGCATTCTGTAACTGAAATTGTGTATTTATCATGATTTTCAGCATTCAACATGTATTGAGTCCATACCTGTTAAAGGCTTGATGGTCTAATAACTAAAAGCTCACAATAAATATTTTCAGTCACAGCTGAATGCGGAGAATAGTTATTGCTTTCTTTAAGGAATTCATAATTATAGTATTTTGAGGGATTTAAATACACAAGCCATATGTCAAACATTGGCTACACAACTTTACAATTGTCTAATGTTTTGATGAACTTGACCGTCATTTTGAACCAAAAACAAAGTTAAATGAGGCATATAATTTGCTGACAAATAACAACAAGTACTCTTGATATAATATTGAAGAATACAACACATGGAATACAATTGACCTACAACATGTCAAAAGCGGCAGTGAAATATCGTATTGTGAAAGGCAAAACTCTTCAAAATTCATCACTAAACAACCATAGCTACTTCCAACATGTTTATTTACTTCAAATATAGTAAAATACCAAACTTACAGCCATTATTTTGCGTTTTTCCTCGCGTAGAAATATTGCCAATCGTCCCTTGCTCACTTCCCGTGCACATGCCGCTGCGAGCTGTTCACGTGATCAAAACTTCTCGGGCTTTTCCACTGGCCTCCAAATTAAATCAACTCACTTGCTCGATTACTTGGATCCCGAACTGGATCCATTCAGCCACTAAATTGACTAGAACTCGCCCTAGAATCACGGAATATCATAGATCACGTCCGAAAATCTGAGTTTTCAAAATCCTAAAACGGAAAAACAAGGTGTCCGATTATAAACACGCAATGCACACGCGCAGATCAATTAGAATATAATTACTGACGCTCATAATAACCTATTGTTCTCACTCTGCATTATATGACAGAATCATTACACCATTTGCCCCTCATTAAGCGAGAAAAGAATGTCATGAAGATCATTTTGCAGCTTCACAAATACAAATCGGAATTTCAATGACACATTGTGTGCAAGTCAATAAGCGTGAAGGGATATTCAATAGCAACAATTGACTCAAGTATGCATAAAAATTGAAATCCATTAATCAAAGATGGAAATTCAATAAGAATACAAAGAACATTCAAAAACACAAAAGAAGTTCTTGTTTGAATACAAGAAACGCTCAATTAGATAAAAATGTATGTTCAATAAAACCTAGGTTTACTTTATAGACACGCAATCATATTAACCCCAAAAACAAAAAAATGGAACGTTCATTATCAAGTTTTATCAGTCTAAGTTTGTACGTGGCGTTGCCATAACTCTGCTGTGCTTGCCACCCATCCTGTCTGGAGCCTTGCTTGCTTTCTACAGTGGTACACTGTACAAGATTTCACTTCGTTTCGACACCTTTGTAACATTTCACGTTATTCAAAAACTTTTAGAACAATTCAGCAAAGCCAAATATTTGCCGGAATAAAGAATATTTTTCAACAGCCCTTTTCTTTTCTTTGAGCATGTTGGTGTTCACATGACAACTTCGTTGAACATACATTTTTATCTAATTGAGCGTTTCTTGTATTCAAACAAAAACTTCTTTTGTGTTTTTGAATGTTCTTTGTATTCTTATTGAATTTCCATGTTTGATTAATGGCTTTCAATTTTCATGCATACTTGCGTCAATTGTTGCTATTGAATATCCCTTCACGCTTATTGACTTGCACACAATTTGTTATTGAAATTCCGATTTGTACACGTGAAGTTGTAAAATGATCTTAATGACATTCTTTTTTAGCTTAATGAGGGGCAAATGGTGTAATAGGGTTAGATTCTTAGGAAAAATGGGAGCGGTCTTTTTTGATTGTAGGGAAATTACCAGGGGTAAATAATATACGCGCTAAATGCCACACTGCAATATGAAAATTATTGCAGCCAGCTCCGTAAAGGCGTTTTATCTTATATATTGAAGAGTGAAAATAAGCGCCACAAAAACACAGTTTCACACAATACAATAAGCACTACAAATCTTTAATAGCTAATAACTAATTGGATTTATTATACACGCTACGTTGGTAAATACAAAATAGCAGTCATATTCCATAGACGGTAAACTTTAAAATCAGATTTGTACGAAACAACTATCTTGGTGGAATCTGTCTGAATAACAATTAGCTGATCAGAGCCAGACTCTACTTTATTAAAATTTTCTTTAACGTCTGTCTTGGTTTTACATTCTGCACTCGTTGCAACCTCACGCGAAACACTTCTGAACGATCTTTTTGAACGATCTTCGAAACACTTTCTGGCGATCTTTTTGCACTCTTCATCCATGTTAGCCTCACAAAAACTACCTTGCAATAGTTGACTTGCTTTTCTTTTTAGTGAAGACGAGGTGCATTATAGGAACTGCCATGCGAGAAAGTGCTTAAAGGAACTGCCATGAATAATGTGCGCATATTGACTGGGCCAGTTAGCATGGTAGTAAACTCTGAGGGGAACATTGCATAATTGCTGAAGATTCTATAGCCGTTTCTCAGAAATTTGAAGAGAAAGAATTCGCAACGATCTTAGAAGCAACGGACTGTTGTGTTATGCCAGGTAAGGATACGTCATATAGAACAGGGCTAGAGTAAAGATTATGGTACTCCGATAGTACTTGAAACTGATAACAATTATAGCAAAATAACTGTACATCATTTCTGGCAAAGCAATTTGTATTATTCTTAAAGGTTGCATTATTCTCTGGATTTTTCAGGTTTGGTTGATGCTCACACTCACCCTGTTTTTGCAGGGGATAGAATATATGAATTTGCAATGAAGGTAAGTCTACTCCAACCCCAAATTTCTAACCATGAGAAACACAACTGTTACGATAGATAGTAATGCTATTTCACGATGGCAGCGTTATCTCAGTCATTAAATTAGACCAAAACTGTGCTGTATGGTGAAAAGGTGTGCCCATTTGCCACTGATGACCATATGGCTGGGTTTCAGCCACATGATGGTATTATAATGCTTGGTGCTTAACTTCAAATAGAAACACCATTATTGGATCAAGTTAAGTATTTATCATTGGTATTGACCTTGTGTTTGGTAGCACATATGTACCATTGAAAGGCTTTTGCTCACTTCCATAAGGCATAAAGCTGCATGCCACCAAGCATTGCCCTTGAGTGAACCCCCCTTCACACTGCACCATTAATTCATCCCATCAGCAATGAAATTACCGCATGTGCTTGAATCAATATTGTAAACATTTATAATAACTTCCACTAGTTCTATTAATGCCACTGGTAATGCATCTGGCGTGTGTGACATTTAGTATGACCATGAATGAAGCACTTGTGGCCAGTACAATCAACGCTGCTGCGTCAATAAAGAGATCTCATTCTCATGGATCATTGGAGATTGGCAAATTTGCTGATATGCTGATTCTGGACTGCCCGAGGTAAAATATGTCAAAGTAAGGGCAATGTTTGAAACATGCCTTCTTTAATCAATATTTTTTTATGTTTTCTAGATGGAAACATTTAATTTACCAGTTTGGTGGACATGATCATGTGATAAAACATGTGATTAAGAAGGGACAACTTGTACATTCTCATAAAGACTAATAGATTATTTATTACTGTTTTTCATCATAGAATTATAATCAAAGACAAGCACACATGAAGTTTGTAAGTTTTAACTTTAATTTTCCATACAAATTAACCCCCCCCCCCCTCCCTTATTACCTACAGTATATACTAGATTAACCCACTGCATAAACCCCATTAAAGATGTACATAGAAAGTAGAAAACATGTACGTATGTCATTGCCTGCATTATAATCGAACACTGTGTTTTGCATTTAAGGAATAGAAGTGATTGGAACAGTACTACTGGTATTCAGACTTTAAAGTTTAAGGTGACTCAATAATCTAAATCATGATGCTACATTGCACAATAGGTACTTTGCTCCATGGAAAATTGCCATAGAATCTTTTATATTGTACATGCAAAGCTAATCAGTTCATTGCATAGCTCTACTGGTTGTCTTCATAAATAGAAAAGTTTTTTCTCCTACCAATAATATATCCAGAGATAATGTTGTCATGGATAAGGATAACTCCACAGTTTATGCAAATTAAATTATATATAATTTGATTTGAACAGGGAAAATGATTTCTACACTTAGGCAAACTTTAAAGAAACTTTTTTTTGGAATACAGAGAACAGTGTTATAGTGCTGTGAAATGAACCAATTATGAAGCTACAGCATTTACTATAAAACATTTCTAAGCGGAGAAAAAATTTTGCTTATCTATAACAGAAATTACGGAAAGCAATATTATAATGGACTTAGAGAAAGTTAGTTTTTAACCCGTTTAGAAAATGGTATGTTGGATTCAGTCCAGATATATCACGTGATCAGTAATGGTCATTCACTTTATCACAAGGTTGAGCGAGTAAGATCTTAGGTGTCACGCTCTGGCCATGGATACAGACATGTATGTTGAGTGCACCAGAATTATTAAAACTACGAGGACAGTAGCAGCACTTGAAGGGCCTCTCATTCATGTGATCCTCCATATGCTTGCCCAGCTCTGTTCAGATGGTACACACACAATCACAGTACCTGCATGTGCAGTTCTTGCTCGATTTTGAACAGTTATGCAACAGAAATGTTTCACGGTTGTTAAAACATTTGGCACACTTGGAACAATATGCAGACCCCTCAGATGGCCCCTCATTGTTGGGCAGTTTATACCACTGGTGTACTAACTTTATCCACTTATAGCTTATTATAACTTATATAAAATTTTGGATATACTAATCACCTTTGCACTGCCACACTGAATGACATTAGACAATTATTGAATGAGGTCGAGCAGGATATGAGGAATTATTGAGGTGGAGGTTTGTATTATCCACCAAAGCCAAAGGCTGAGGTAGATAACACAAACCAAGGCCTTAATAATTCGTCTTATCCAGCAAGAACCGAATTCAATAATTGTTTTATTATTTTTTGAAAATATTTTAAACTCAGTTTAAATGCTTGCTTTGTAAGTAAGAAGACACTAAAAGTCGCATAAATTATAGCGTGACGTCATATCTTGCTTCAACATGCGACGAAATGACTCATAATGTTGTATATTTATTTTCAACCCCAAATTTGGGCAACTACCAAGCAGATATGACGATTTCACCTTTAGCTCTTAACCAATCAAAACTCCTAAAATATTTTCAATAAATAATAATATTTCTTACTGCTATTACCATCAACACCACTGTAAAACACCCACTATCAATTACTGTCAATCAAGACCATTATCTCAAATCAGAAAGCATATATATCTATTAAGTTATAGAATTCAAGTTCTAATTCTGCAGTTAATTAATTTTCTTACCTTATAACCATACATTTTCTGCTAGTGACAGCTCCAAAATCAACTTCATAAAACATCTTTGGAGAGTGACAATCTTCCTCAAAACATCAAATAGTAATCAACCAATTAATAGATTAAAGAGCTGAGGACATATTTTGAGTGAGGCCTGGCTGTGGAAACTAATACCTTCAGTTGCCAATAACGAGTATCAAAGCCAGATCCAAGGTTTATGACTTGACAATTGTTGTCGGTGAACTCAAGAAACTGCAGTGAGATAGTTTCCATTCCTTTCACATGAGAATAATAACCTGAGGAAAATTAAGATGACAAATCTGAATCACACATCAACAAACTGCTTCATGGAATATACAAATTAGAACTATATAGTTCTTAGAACTAAGTTCAAGATAGAAAATCAATAAGACGAATTGCTTGTCCTCTTGGTGCCTGTGCAATCTATCTTGTTTCAAAATATTGAAATATTTCTATCGAGAACAGACAATTCTATCAGCCAATGATATGATGTATAGTTAGGAATCAAATTACTAACAAACCTCTGTTAATCTCGGGTGCCTTTCTTTCAACAGTCTTAACAAAATGTTGGATGTACGGTAATCTTGTCAATATCCCAACTGAACTGAAAATCTGAAAATTATATAGAAAATCTAACCAAGTGGACAATGGAGATCTTGACTCATTCTGGCAACATGAGGTAGACATTCTCAAAGTCTGTTTTCCTTACAGTTTCCACAAGCAGGGACACAGCTACAGGCTGATAAAAAAAATTCTCATAAAGACTAATCACACTCAATGCCCCAAAAAACCCCTGAAATATATATAATTATAAAGTTTTTTTAATATAGAGATTGCTTGGGTACTTATGTTGTAGAATGAATGAAAAAATCTGAAATTTAAATGCTTACAACCCAGGGGGTGTGTATTCAAACACATTAAAAATGGCTTGTGCACAACATTACTTTTAAGCATTAAAGTTTTGCACACAAGCCATATTTAACTTCCTGCAAGACTCCAGGTTTTGAAGTTTTAAATTTCTTAATTTTTCTGTTTATTCTACATTATAAGCACACAAACACTCTATTTCAATAAAAAAATCGAGGCATTTTGCAAAGAAGAGAGCAATTCCAGATTTGTTCAGGCTTTTTCATTCACCCAGTTGAATGTTATTGGCAGAGGGGTGCATATTCATACCATGTTCTGCCTAAACAAATGCCTTTTGAAATCCGCTGTGATTAGAGTTGACTTCAAAAGACATTCGTGAGCTGGGATGCAAGTGTACACCCCTCCCCAATTAACTCTGTCCTGTCCCCAATACAATTATGCCCGTGTTGCCTGAACAGTTGCCGGAAACTTGTGCCAAGTCTATAATGTAACATACATCACATTATGTTGTGAAATAATTTGAAACCTTGCACAAATAACTGAATAAGTCTTCTTTGCAAAAATAGTTTTGCAACTAAAAACAAATTTTAATAAGTTTGCGAAGTTTCATCTATGTTCTATGGGCAGTAGCGAAGCCAGCCTGTCAATTTGGTCATGCTATGCAAATTTAAATCATTATCATTAATCATTTCTTTAGGAATTAATTCCTTATACGGTTTATAAACACTGAAAAATTTGCATTTGCATGACCAAATGTCAGGCTGGCTTCACCACTGTCTATGGACTATGGGTATCTTGGCTTAGTTTCAGACTTCAGTAGCGTAATGCGGGGCAAAACGAGACACTTAAGGATTTCACTTGCTATAAAAAAGCATGAAAGCAAAATCAAGTACTTTTTTCATAATGAATATGTTAAATAGACTCATGACTAGCAATACAGAGAAGAAAAACTCTTTTGGAGACACGGCTGTCGTGTTATGAGAACAAAAACAACAAGTCATTATTGTCTCATTTTGCCCCAGCATGTGGGACAAAATGAGACAGGCAAATAAAATGCTACAAAAATGTTCAAAAATAAAAAAATTTTTAATCAAATGATTTAACTAAATGTAACAATACATTAACTATCAGTTTCTTAATATATAAACAAATCACAGGTTGCATTTCAGATGACTACCATGGATTGACAGTTTTCCTGTTACCATAATGTTCAAACAAGGAGCATTTATCTCACTCCTTGCCTGCAGCAGACTTGGACCAGAACACATCACACACATGACATTTGGTATATCTTGCACATGCTCAGTGTCAGATCTTAGGAACATTTTGCAGGCTAGGGTTGGATGACAAAATGTTGATGAAACATCAGAAACCAGTCATAGTCTATTCACTTGTTGGAGAACAGAGGCCAGCAGGGTCTGAAGCATGGTCGATCAAAGCAGACTTGTTTTTTCTTTCAAGTTCATCACTGGTGGGACAAACTTAACACCACTGACACATGTCACTGAATACAAATAGAATAATATTATGGTTGTTCGACCATGTCTACCACTGGTCGCTAACAAGAGACATGCCGCTTTATAACATCTTCGAGACTATAACTGTCACTGACATATGTACATTTATTAAACTATTTTCACAACATTTGAGTATTTATAAGCTACTCACAGACAGCTTATTTAACACAGTTGCACCAGTATTATAATACAGTGGACAGGCGTTTTATTCACACTATATACATCAGTCACAAGTGGTTTTCGAAATGACAGATCAGGGTTGTCCTTTGGGTTGATCGGCAAAAAATCATGACCAATGAGTTTGCAGCCAAATTTAAAATTGTTGTTAATATTGCTTATTTTGCAGTAAAGTCATATACTAATGACCATTGGTGCAACATTTCTACTGTAGGCAAAATTTCACACAACTTGAATTGGATGATGTGTAACTGGTATCACACCAGAATTTGGTGACCTATTTACATGTTACACTGGCAATAAATCCATAAAGAATTGGTGACTTTGCTTTATTGAGACAACATTAATATTGTGCTGTTGTGCAGAATCATTTAGTAAACACAACAACAGATAACGACAAACGAAAAGGTTCACATAAGTATACAAACTTAAAAGGCTGTAGGCTTGTCTCATTTTGCCCCAACTGCCTGAGTGAATTAAAAGTCGTGCAATGCGAAAAATTACAGTCAACATTAACAAAATATACATCTGACATGAAAGGGCACATGCTAATGCCTCTTAAATAAATAAGGTTTTATTCGATCGTTACGACCTGCGAGAGAAAAGAAATACTATTTAAAATATAAAATAATAATGTACCTTAATTTAACCAGACAGGATCCAATGTCACTCACAAAATTCAGGATAATTCTCGTCAGAAATTAGCCTTTGATTTGTAATAACTTTCAAAACAAGCCAAGAAGCATCACGAATGAGCCCGCAATTCCTTATTAGGCAAATAGCGGTAGATCACTCGCTATATTCATTTAAGCCAAAATGTCTCATTTAGCCCCACTGTCTCGTTTTGCCCCGCATTACGCTACCTTGACATGTCTCAAAACCACTAAACTTAATCCAATTGACTAAATAAGTCATCTCTCGTAATAAAGTGGGGCTTGAGCACTGAACACATGTTTTACAAAATACATTTCAAGTAAAACCCAAACCGAAGAACCAGTAACACATGTTTCTGTGTTACCATTATTAAATATGCCATAATATTCTCAAAATTTGTCAACTAATTTTGGATACTACCATCTAACAAAATAGTTGAGGATACCTTTTACAAATAGATGCATCGTCATTCGTTGCCATAACCGCATCATCGTGCGACTGCATAATAATTTAGTGCAATTTTTTAACTCAAAAGTTCAACACATAATTTCCAAAATTCTCAAATTAAATATTTTACGATTTCGCTAATTATTCCACGACACGCATCACGAAATATATCAGCATAATCATCCAGTTGATCTGACCGTGAATAAACGGCCTGGAACTAGCCACCATTTTGCAATTGCTGTTTTTAATAACTTATAACCTTTATTTTCCTTCATAAAACTTGTTGAAACTTTGTTATTATGTTCAGCAAAGAATTTAAAATGGATTTCTATTTGACAACTAGTGCCAGTACTTTTCGGTGTTTTCAGATCACCTAGATAAGACGAATTCTCGTTCATAATTAAAAACTTTCGCCCCAAAATTTAAAACAAAAGGAACAGTCTAGAAAACACATATTGTATTTCAAATCCCTTTTTTAATACTTAAAAATGGATACTATTATAGCAGTTAACTTTATTTATATTATTTGAGGGTTATATACTATACCATCTTTTTTACAAAATGATGTAACATACATAATCCAGGTGGATCTAGGAGTAACACTTAGCACTTTTAGTGCTAAAAAAACAAACTTTGACTCAAAAGTATAAAATAGACATCGCCGGGATTCGAACCCCAAACTGCGGCATGGAAGACATTTACCTTGACCACTACGACACAGCACAACAATCAACAAGCCGTGTTTGAAAACGGTATTTAACATTGTCGCTTAAAAAAGATAGCATAACCATGGTTAAATGGACCAAGTATTGCTATAAAAGGTGGCTTTGAAAACGGTATTTAACATTGTCGCTTAAAAAAGAGAGCATAACCATGGTGAAATGGACCAAGTATTGTTATAAAAGATGGCTTTGGACATTTGGCGCCCTGACAGAATTGGGCGTTGTTGTCGCCAACATTAACATCCAATTGACTGCCTTCGCCTAATATCCACCATCCCTGGCCCGGGTTCGAACTGTTAGGGGAGGGTGGAAGCGGCCCCCAGACCATGGGTGCTAAAACCCTGGAATTCCAGATTCGAATCCGACCATCGACAGTATAGAATCACCGTTTGTATATATGTACGTTAGCCTCTGCTGCTTGCAAAGATTGTGGTGCATTAACACCGCGGAAACGTGACGTACCATAGCGTCACGCTTTTTGCAATACCTGAATTTAAGAGTCTAGAGGTGCATAAAAAAATTTTTTTTGCATTAATATTATTGTCAATTAACCCCAAAAATAACCCTAACACTAACCCTGACCCTAATTATAAAGAAAAAAACTCAAAAAAAAACAACTTTGACTCAAAAGTATAAAATAGACGTCGCCGGGATTCGAACCCCAAACTGCGGCATGGAAGACATTCACCTTGACTACTACGACACAGCACAACAATCAACAAACCGTGTTTGAAAACGGTATTAAACATTGTCGCTTAAAAAAGAGAGCATAACCATGGTGAAATGGACCAAGTGTTGTTATAAAAGATGGCTTTGGACATTTGGCGCCCTGACAGGATTGGACGTTGTCGTCGCCAACATTAACATCCAATTGACTGCCTTCGCCTAATATCCACCATCCCTGGCCCGAATTCGAACTGTTAGGGGGGGGGGTAGGAGCGGCCCCCAGACCATAAGTGCTAAAACCCTGGGATTCCAGATTCGAATTCGACCATCGATAGCATAGAATCACCGTTTGTATATATGTACGTTAGCCTCTGCTGCTTGCAAAGATTGTGGTGCATTTACACCGCGGAAACGTGACGTACCATCGCGTCACGCTTTTTGCAATACCTGAATTTAAGAGTCTAGAGGTGCTTAAAAAAATTTTTTTGCATTAATATTATTGTCAATACCCCAAAAATAACCCTAACACTAACCCTGACCTTAATTATAAAGAAAAAAACTCAAAAAAAAAAACTTTGACTCAAAAGTATAAAATAGACGTCGCCGGGATTCGAGCCCCAAACTGCGGCATGGAAGACATTTACCTTGACCACTACGACACAGCACAACAATCACCAAACCGTGTTTGAAAACGGTATTTAACATTGTCGCTTAAAAAAGAGAGCATAACCATGGTGAAAAGGACCAAGTATTGTTATAAAAGATGGCTTTGGACATTTGGCGCCCTGGCGGAATTGGACGTTGTTGTCGCCAACATCAACATCCAATTGACTGCCTTCGCCTTGTATCCACCATCCCTGGCCCGAATTCGAACTGTTAGGGGAGGGTAGAAGCGGCCCCCAGACCATAAGTGCTAAAACCCTGGAATTCCAGATTCGAATTCGACCATCGATAGTATAGAATCACCGTTTGTATATATGTACGTTAGCCTCTGCTGCTTGCAAAGATTGTGGTGCATTAACACCGCGGAAACGTGACGTACCATCGCGTCACCCTTTTTGCAATACCTGAATTTAAGAGTCTAGAGGTGCTTAAAAAAATTTTTTTGCATTAATATTATTGTCAATCAACCCCAAAAATAACCCTAACACTAACCCTGACCTTAATTATAAAGAAAAAAACTCAAAAAAAAAAACTTTGACTCAAAAGTATAAAATAGACGTCGCCGGGATTCGAACCCCAAACTGCGGTATGGAAGACATTTACCTTGATCACTACGACACAGCACAACAATCACCAAACCGTGTTTGAAAACGGTATTTAACATTGTCGCTTAAAAAGAGAGCATAACCATGGTGAAATTGACCAAGTATTGCTATAAAAGATGGCTTTGGACATTTGGCGCCCTGGCGGAATTGGACGTTGTTGTCGCCAACATTAACATCCAATTGACTGCCTTCGCCTTGTATCCACCATCCCTGGCCCGAATTCGGACTGTTAGGGGAGGGTAGAAGCGGCCCCCAGACCATGAGTGCTAAAACCCTGGGATTCCAGATTCGAATTCGACCATCGATAGTATAGAATCACCGTTTGTATATATGTACGTTAGCCTCTGCTGCTTGCAAAGATTGTGGTGCATTAACACCGCGGAAACGTTACGTACCATCGCGTCACGCTTTTTGCAATACCTGAATTTAAGAGTCTAGAGGTGCTTAAAAAAATTTTTTTGCATTAATATTATTGTCAATCAACCCCAAAAATAACCCTAACACTAACCCTGACCTTAATTATAAAGAAAAAAACTCAAAAAAAAAACTTTGACTCAAAAGTATAAAATAGACGTCGCCGGGATTCGAACCCCAAACTGCGGCATGGAAGACATTTACCTTGACCACTACGACACAGCACAACAATCACCAAACCGTGTTTAAAAACGGTATTTAACATTGTCGCTTAAAAAGAGAGCATAACCATGGTGAAATTGACCAAGTATTGCTATAAAAGATGGCTTTGGACATTTGGCGCCCTGGCGGAATTGCACGTTGTTGTCGCCAACATTAACATCCAATTGACTGCCTTCGCCTTGTATCCACCATCCCTGGCCCGAATTCGGACTGTTAGGGGAGGGTAGAAGCGGCCCCCAGACCATAAGTGCTAAAGCCCTGGAATTCCAGATTCGAATTCGACCATCGATAGTATAGAATCACCGTTTGTATATATGTACGTTAGCCTCTGCTGCTTGCAAAGATTGTGGTGCATTAACACCGCGGAAACGTGACGTACCATCGCGTCACGCTTTTTGCAATACCTGAATTTAAGAGTCTAGAGATGCTTAAAAAAATTTTTTTGCATTAATATTATTGTCAATCAACCCCAAAAATAACCCTAACACTAACCCTGACCTTAATTATAAAGAAAAAAACTCAAAAAAAAAACTATGACTCAAAAGTATAAAATAGACGTCGCCGGGATTCGAACCCCAAACTGCGGCATGGAAGACATGTACCTTGACCACTACGACACAGCACAACAATCACCAAACCGTGTTTAAAAACGGTATTTAACATTGTCGCTTAAAAAGAGAGCATAACCATGGTGAAATTGACCAAGTATTGCTATAAAAGATGGCTTTGGACATTTGGCGCCCTGGCGGAATTGGACGTTGTTGTCGCCAACATTAACATCCAATTGACTGCCTTCGCCTTGTATCCACCATCCCTGGCCCGAATTCGGACTGTTAGGGGAGGGTAGAAGCGGCCCCCAGACCATAAGTGCTAAAGCCCTGGAATTCCAGATTCGAATTCGACCATCGATAGTATAGAATCACCGTTTGTATATATGTACGTTAGCCTCTGCTGCTTGCAAAGATTGTGGTGCATTAACACCGCGGAAACGTGACGTACCATCGCGTCACGCTTTTTGCAATACCTGAATTTAAGAGTCTAGAGGTGCTTAAAAAAATTTTTTTGCATTAATATTATTGTCAATCAACCCCAAAAATAACCCTAACACTAACCCTGACCTTAATTATAAAGAAAAAAACTCAAAAAAAAAAACTTTGACTCAAAAGTATAAAATAGACGTCGCCGGGATTCGAACCCCAAACTGCGGCATGGAAGACATGTACCTTGACCACTACGACACAGCACAACAATCACCAAACCGTGTTTGAAAACGGTATTTAACATTGTCGCTTAAAAAGAGAGCATAACCATGGTGAAATTGACCAAGTATTGCTATAAAAGATGGCTTTGGACATTTGGCGCCCTGGCGGAATTGGACGTTGTTGTCGCCAACATTAACATCCAATTGACTGCCTTCGCCTTGTGTCCACCATCCCTGGCCCGAATTCGAAATGTTAGGGGAGGGTAGAAGCGGCCCCCAGACCATGAGTGCTAAAACCCTGGAATTCCAGATTCGAATTCGACCATCGATAGTATAGAATCACCGTTTGTATATATGTACGTTAGCCTCTGCTGCTTGCAAAGATTGTGGTGCATTAACACCGCGGAAACGTGACGTACCATCGCGTCACGCTTTTTGCAATACCTGAATTTAAGAGTCTAGAGGTGCTTAAAAAAATTTTTTTGCATTAATATTATTGTCAATCAACCCCAAAAATAACCCTAACACTAACCCTGACCTTAATTATAAAGAAAAAAACTCAAAAAAAAAACTTTGACTTAAAAGTATAAAATAGACGTCGCCGGGATTCGAACCCCAAACTGCGGCATGGAAGACATTTACCTTGACCACTACGACACAGCACAACAATCAACAAACCGTGTTTAAAAACGGTATTTAACATTGTCGCTTAAAAAAGAGAGCATAACCATGGTGAAATGGACCAAGTATTGTTATAAAAGATGGCTTTGGACATTTGGCGCCCTGGCGGAATTGGACGTTGTTGTCGCCAACATTAACATCCAATTGACTGCCTTCGCCTTGTATCCACCATCCCTGGCCCGAATTCGGACTGTTAGGGGAGGGTAGAAGCGGCCCCCAGACCATAAGTGCTAGAACCCTGGAATTCCAGATTCGAATTCGACCATCGATAGTATAGAATCACCGTTTGTATATATGTACGTTAGCCTCTGCTGCTTGCAAAGATTGTGGTGCATTAACACCGCGGAAACGTGACGTACCATCGCGTCACGCTTTTTGCAATACCTGAATTTAAGAGTCTAGAGGTGCTTAAAAAAATTTTTTTGCATTAATATTATTGTCAATCAACCCCAAAAATAACCCTAACACTAACCCTGACCTTAATTATAAAGAAAAAAACTCAAAAAAAAAACTTTGACTCAAAAGTATAAAATAGACGTCGCCGGGATTCGAACCCCAAACTGCGGCTTGGAAGACATTTACCTTGACCACTACGACACAGCACAACAATCACCAAACCGTGTTTAAAAACGGTATTTAACATTGTCGCTTAAAAAGAGAGCATAACCATGGTGAAATTGACCAAGTATTGCTATAAAAGATGGCTTTGGACATTTGGCGCCCTGGCGGAATTGGACGTTGTTGTCGCCAACATTAACATCCAATTGACTGCCTTCGCCTTGTATCCACCATCCCTGGCCCGAATTCGGACTGTTAGGGGAGGGTAGAAGCGGCCCCCAGACCATAAGTGCTAAAGCCCTGGAATTCCAGATTCGAATTCGACCATCGATAGTATAGAATCACCGTTTGTATATATGTACGTTAGCCTCTGCTGCTTGCAAAGATTGTGGTGCATTAACACCGCGGAAACGTGACGTACCATCGCGTCACGCTTTTTGCAATACCTGAATTTAAGAGTCTAGAGGTGCTTAAAAAAATTTTTTTGCATTAATATTATTGTCAATCAACCCCAAAAATAACCCTAACACTAACCCTGACCTTAATTATAAAGAAAAAAACTCAAAAAAAAAAGCTTTGACTCAAAAGTATAAAATAGACGTCGCCGGGATTCGAACCCCAAACTGCGGCATGGAAGACATGTACCTTGACCACTACGACACAGCACAACAATCACCAAACCGTGTTTGAAAACGGTATTTAACATTGTCGCTTAAAAAGAGAGCATAACCATGGTGAAATTGACCAAGTATTGCTATAAAAGATGGCTTTGGACATTTGGCGCCCTGGCGGAATTGGACGTTGTTGTCGCCAACATTAACATCCAATTGACTGCCTTCGCCTTGTATCCACCATCCCTGGCTCGAATTCGAACTGTTAGGGGAGGGTAGAAGCGGCCCCCAGACCATGAGTGCTAAAACCCTGGAATTCCAGATTCGAATTCGACCATCGATAGTATAGAATCACCGTTTGTATATATGTACGTTAGCCTCTGCTGCTTGCAAAGATTGTGGTGCATTAACACCGCGGAAACGTGACGTACCATCGCGTCACGCTTTTTGCAATACCTGAATTTAAGAGTCTAGAGGTGCTTAAAAAAATTCTTTTGCATTAATATTATTGTCAATCAACCCCAAAAATAACCCTAACACTAACCCTGACCTTAATTATAAAGAAAAAAACTCAAAAAAAAAACTTTGACTTAAAAGTATAAAATAGACGTCGCCGGGATTCGAACCCCAAACTGCGGCATGGAAGACATTTACCTTGACCACTACGACACAGCACAACAATCACCAAACCGTGTTTAAAAACGGTATTTAACATTGTCGCTTAAAAAAGAGAGCATAACCATGGTGAAATGGACAGAGTATTGTTATAAAAGATGGCTTTGGACATTTGGCGCCCTGGCGGAATTGGACGTTGTTGTCGCCAACATTAACATCCAATTGACTGCCTTCGCCTAATATCCACCATCCCTGGCCCGAATTCGAACTGTTAGGGGAGGGTAGAAGCGGCCCCCAGACCATAAGTGCTAAAACCCTGGAATTCCAGATTCGAATTCGACCATCGATAGTATAGAATCACCGTTTGTATATATGTACGTTAGCCTCTGCTGCTTGCAAAGATTGTGGTGCATTAACACCGCGGAAACGTGACGTACCATCGCGTCACGCTTTTTGCAATACCTGAATTTAAGAGTCTAGAGGTGCTTAAAAAAATTTTTTTGCATTAATATTATTGTCAATCAACCCCAAAAATAACCCTAACACTAACCCTGACCTTAATTATAAAGAAAAAAACTCAAAAAAAAAACTATGACTCAAAAGTATAAAATAGACGTCGCCGGGATTCGAACCCCAAACTGCGGCATGGAAGACATTCACCTCGACCACTACGACACAGCACAACAATCAACAAACCGTGTTTGAAAACGGTATTTAACATTGTCGCTTGAAAAAGAGAGCATAACCATGGTGAAATGGACAGAGTATTGTTATAAAAGATGGCTTTGGACATTTGGCGCCCTGGCGGAATTGGACGTTGTTGTCGCCAACATTAACATCCAATTGACTGCCTTCGCCTAATATCCACCATCCCTGGCCCGAATTCGAACTGTTAGGGGAGGGTAGAAGCGGCCCCCAGACCATGAGTGCTAAAATCCTGGAATTCCAGATTCGAATTCGACCATCGATAGTATAGAATCACCGTTTGTATATATGTACGTTAGCCTCTGCTGCTTGCAAAGATTGTGGTGCATTAACACCGCGGAAACGTGACGTACCATCGCGTCACGCTTTTTGCAATACCTGAATTTAAGAGTCTAGAGGTGCTTAAAAAAATTTTTTTGCATTATCATTATTGTCAATCAACCCCAAAAATAACCCTAACACTAACCCTGACCTTAATTATAAAGAAAAAAACTCAAAAAAAAAAACTTTGACTCAAAAGTATAAAATAGACGTCGCCGGGATTCGAACCCCAAACTGCGGCATGGAAGACATTTACCTTGATCACTACGACACAGCACAACAATCACCAAACCGTGTTTGAAAACGGTATTTAACATTGTCGCTTAAAAAGAGAGCATAACCATGGTGAAATTGACCAAGTATTGCTATAAAAGATGGCTTTGGACATTTGGCGCCCTGGCGGAATTGGACGTTGTTGTCGCCAACATTAACATCCAATTGACTGCCTTCGCCTTGTGTCCACCATCCCTGGCCCGAATTCGAACTGTTAGGGGAGGGTGGAAGCGGCCCCCAGACCATAAGTGCTAAAACCCTGGAATTCCAGATTCGAATTCGACCATCGATAGTATAGAATCACCGTTTGTATATATGTACGTTAGCCTCTGCTGCTTGCAAAGATTGTGGTGCATTAACACCGCGGAAACGTTACGTACCATCGCGTCACGCTTTTTGCAATACCTGAATTTAAGAGTCTAGAGGTGCTTAAAAAAATTTTTTTGCATTAATATTATTGTCAATCAACCCCAAAAATAACCCTAACACTAACCCTGACCTTAATTATAAAGAAAAAAACTCAAAAAAAAAACTTTGACTCAAAAGTATAAAATAGACGTCGCCGGGATTCGAACCCCAAACTGCGGCATGGAAGACATTTACCTTGACCACTACGACACAGCACAACAATCAACAAACCGTGTTTAAAAACGGTATTTAACATTGTCGCTTAAAAAAGAGAGCATAACCATGGTGAAATGGACAGAGTATTGTTATAAAAGATGGCTTTGGACATTTGGCGCCCTGGCGGAATTGGACGTTGTTGTCGCCAACATTAACATCCAATTGACTGCCTTCGCCTAATATCCACCATCCCTGGCCCGAATTCGAACTGTTAGGGGAGGGTAGAAGCGGCCCCCAGACCATGAGTGCTAAAATCCTGGAATTCCAGATTCGAATTCGACCATCGATAGTATAGAATCACCGTTTGTATATATGTACGTTAGCCTCTGCTGCTTGCAAAGATTGTGGTGCATTAACACCGCGGAAACGTGACGTACCATCGCGTCACGCTTTTTGCAATACCTGAATTTAAGAGTCTAGAGGTGCTTAAAAAAATTTTTTTGCATTATCATTATTGTCAATCAACCCCAAAAATAACCCTAACACTAACCCTGACCTTAATTATAAAGAAAAAAACTCAAAAAAAAAAACTTTGACTCAAAAGTATAAAAAATAGACGTCGCCGGGATTCGAACCCCAAACTGCGGCATGGAAGACATTCACCTCGACCACTACGACACAGCACAACAATCAACAAACCGTGTTGGAAAACAGTATTTAACATTGTCGCTTAAAAAAGAGAGCATAACCATGGTGAAATGGACCAAGTATTGTTATAAAAGATGGCTTTGGACATTTGGCGCCCTGGCGGAATTGGGCGTTGTTGTCACCAACATTAACATCCAATTGACTGCCTTCGCCTAATATCCACCATCCCTGGCCCGAATTCGAACTGTTAGGGGAGGGTAGAAGCGGCCCCCAGACCATGAGTGCTAGAACCCTGGAATTCCAGATTCGAATTCGACCATCGATAGTATAGAATCACCGTTTGTATATATGTACGTTAGCCTCTGCTGCTTGCAAAGATTGTGGTGCATTAACACCGCGGAAACGTGACGTACCATCGCGTCACGCTTTTTGCAATACCTGAATTTAAGAGTCTAGAGGTGCTTAAAAAAATTTTTTTGCATTAATATTATTGTCAATCAACCCCAAAAATAACCCTAACACTAACCCTGACCTTAATTATAAAGAAAAAAACTCAAAAAAAAAAACTTTGACTCAAAAGAATAAAATAGACGTCGCCGGGATTCGAACCCCAAACTGCGACA